>OU612082.1:10000000-11422127 GCA_914767735.1 Anoplius nigerrimus
TAGGAGGGGCCGGCTCGCTTTCCACGACGTACGTGCCGGGGGTCCCGCGCACATTCGACTTTATGAGACGCCATCGTTCATAGAATCTTCGCCGCAATCTTTCGTGAGAACTGCCCCGGGGGGTAGAGGGAGAGAGAGAGAGTCGGGCCGACCGCGTGAAAAATGTCTCGAGCGCGCTGAATCGATGAGTTTGCATTAAACATCTGTGCAAAGGTTTGCCGCGGCGGAGCTTGCGGTTGGATACAGTGGGTGGGGTGGAAAAGGGGAGGGGAGGGCGGTCGTCGACCGCGATGGGACCGTTTTTTTTCTTTTTTTTTTTTTTGGAAAAGGTGCGCGCAACAACGGGTCGGTTTCGCGGGCTCGACATTTTTCTTTGTTGGGGATCGTCGGGTAAGGCTGCGTGATTTTTGGAGAGGCCGGGAAACGTGAACGATAGGCCCGCCTCGCGTAAGAGACACTTTTCGGGAAGAAGAGAATGTACCTGAATTTATTATCCTCGCGCGGCTGCTGCCTCTTTGTTGCCGTGCGGAATAATAGAATGCTTCACTTTTCAGAATTTTGCGGGTACACGTTTCTTTCGTACGGCTTAATTGTCGCTGCTTCAATTGTTCGTCGCGTTGCCTGTTTTTTTCGTCATGAGAGCGCGGACAATAAGGGGTATGTAGAACAGGGACCGTAAACTTTGTGTACGGGACGCTTTTATCAGTGCCAAACTGAGAATGAGTCATGCCAGGGACACTTGCGGCACCGAGTGCGCCACCATGTCCGTCTTTCTATTCTGCGCAATCGTACAATGAGCGTAACGAAGTCCGGTCACATAACCTCGAGCTCGGCAGTCCCGTCCGACGAAGTTCACAGATTGATCGCGCTCCCGGCGTATTCCGTCAATGCGCGATAAGAATGGGGCGGGACACTTACATTGACTTCCTCCTGGAATCGACTTTGTCAGTCTCATTCCGAGAGCATTGCCGTGCACCGTAATTGTTCCCGGGAGAAGTAAACCGCGAGCATTCTCACTCGCCCCCCACCCCTCCTCACTTTTTTCGGCCGACGATACGTGCCCGGGGTGGGCCGAAACTAAGTAAAAAGTACAACGAAAAACACAAAAGAAAAACGAGGACACCCAAAGTGCAAGGCTCGCCTAGGGCAATAATAATATTGGAGAGGTCGAGCTTATACTGCGGCGAGGTTTTCCCGATAGTTCGAACGGGAACTTTCTGGCAAAGTTGCAAAGCTTTAAAGCGAAAGCTTTAACGGGGCTTCGCGCCTGGCAAAACTCTTTCCTACTGATGAAGTCGCGTGAGAGGAAAGAAAAAATGGAGGCGAGAGAAGAATGCCCGACCCGACAACTCTCGAGCCCGGGACACGCCGACCCTTGCGTTCCGCGTATCCTGACTCTTAGTCCTCCGGACTTAGTCTTTCCAATTCGGCCGAACTCGAGGTCCCCAAGCAGGACCCCTGCTCCGGGCAGCCTTCGCGTTAAGCATTCGCGACGAGACGAAACTTGAATATGCCACGAGCGGCAATGCAAATATCGCGGGCGACTCGATTCGCTTCCACGCGGCGGCTACGACATTTTTCCGCTGAATAGGGAGTGCCGAGGAATCGGGGAGGGAAAAAGAAATTTTCGTACGACCGTTCGGATCCTTCGCGGTACACCTTACGCTCTCGGGGGTAATCCATCGGTCGGGGCTTTGAATCATGATTCAATCAGTCCTCCCGTCGTAATCGAACGGGTTGGCCTTGCGCAGGAGTTTCAGGACGGAGCGAAGAAATCAGGGCATGCGGTTACCAAGGATTGTTACCGTCCTGCAATTTGCCCCCGTGGAAGTCGGCGAGTATTTCAGTCACGTCGAAGTGTAATGGTCAGTAAATAACAAATGACCGTGTCTGCCTGGCCGAAACCCTCCTCATCCTTCATAGAAAGAATAGCCCAAGCTGTTGGAAGTTTTTGAAACGAGCGGGTAACCGTGCCCGGCTCTCCACGTATCCTTCATCTGGGAAGGACCGGAGGGGGCAGAAAACTCGTGACACACGATTTTAGTCATGCAGCCGAATCGCGAGCGTCGCTTAAGCTTTCCTTTCCGTTCGGCGACGTACCGGGAATGACGATATTCGCCCGGTACGTTCCATCTACGTTGCACGAGATGGACTGTCCGTGTGGCTACGGTGGGTACTGGCCCAAGGGCCAGTGTGTTCGCCGATGTGTTCGCCGATGTGTTCGCCGATGTGTTCGCCAATGGCCGTAATCGTACTTCAAATCCGGACAACGCGGCACGAGTGGCAATTCTCGTCCGAGTCCGAGTCGACGATGTCGGATGCAACTTTTTCCTCCGAATGGCTGGCACTAATCACACCCGCGCCGATCAAGTGGCTCGAACTTTTCGAAGACATTGACGGAGTTCTGTCCTCGGCGGCTGAACAAGATCTACTTCCGCAAATTGCTTCCCACCCACTCTGTACCGGCGCTATTTACGCCGGAAGATTTTTCCTGGCAAGCGGTTCCCGTCGGGAGCGAGTGGCTGATATACGAGGTCGTGCGATTTTTTCAACTCTACCACCCCGCGACTTTTTGCACTTCTTGTTTCCAATCTTAGCGCGGCGAGCGCTAATAATTTATTGACTTTTATGCAGCAATTTGTCGAGTTCCCGCTGATCCTGCGACATTGCGTTCCACCCCCACATCCTGAGTATTTTTACCTCGCCACCTTGTAGAACGCTGTAACCGCAATCTTATTATGTTGGCCTTCTACTAAATTTACCTCTTACGCTCGCGAAAGTCTTTTTTTCCAGAAGCTTTCCCGTATGGTCCTATATTCATTCCTCTCTCAAGTTGTTACTGCGCTGTCGGAATTGTTAAATTTAGGAAACACTCGCTCTTAACATGTTGCCTCGCAGTTCAAGGATGTGGTTTTTACTCGATTATTATTTTCAAAATTTACGAAAGTTCAACAATGTGCCTGCGTAAGTGTCATAATGCGGCCGATTATTTGATTAATGCGACCGATAACTGATTAAGAAACCGGTCGGAGGGCGTGAGCGTGTAAACTCGGTCGCGTGTGTACACACGAGGTATTAGCACAGAGGATCCCAAAGTATCTCTAAGACGCACCTCCTGGGAATATCTAACGAATTTCACGCCGTTTAATGTAGGCGACGGGTTTAATTGCATTCGCGCGTATGCTGTTATGCCGATAAACCATCGGCCATGCATATCGTTTCCTCTTGCATAATTTATCGGCGAAATAATACGTTCCAACCGAAATTCCCGATAGCAACGTCGCCCGCGTATTAATAGAACTCCAGCAACAAAGATTCATTTTTTTAATTTCGCGACAATATACGAGCTTATCTCAGTTATCTCAATCAGAACCAAATTCGAATGAAAATATTAAGATTGACACCTTGACTTTGAAAGTAGAGCTCTCTTTCCAAACGTCAGGATAATATCCATATTTCTTGCCGAGCTATTCCTGCGACCTGAGAAACCATTAGCTATGCATATCGTAGTCTAAAAAACAATCTGAAACATTGAGACCGCCTCAACTTTGATACGAATCCAACAAGTAAAACCAGCCGTATCTCTCCTCGTAGCGACAAGACAATTCCGGACTTCTTCCCGAGCTCCTTCCCGCGATTCAGGAAACGCGGAGGGCCGTTTCCTTCGTTGTTTCCTGACGAGATCTGATGAAAACTGGCGTCGCACGATTTTCCTACGGTGCGAACTCGCCACTCTTCCAGCTCGATCCTCGACGGTGCGCGGTATCGCCAATGACTCGTTTTCCTTCCATACAATAAGTTTCGTAATCCCGTCACTTACGTAACTTTCTGAGTGGCAATTTCCTCGAACCGGGCGACTCCCGGTTCCTCCGACAATCCACGTCGGTTCAGTGCACCCGAGACCGCCGTTGCACTAACCGAGCGAGCGTATTTCCTGCCGCAGCCTCGTCCTGCCTCCTCGAGTCTCGTCCTGCCACCTCCTGACTCCTCCTGCCTCGTCCTGCCTCGTCCTGCTTCATCCTGCCTCGTCCTGCATCATCCTGCCTCGTCCTGCCTCGTCCTGCCTCGTTCCTGAAACCGTCCGCTCGGATATTACATCCACGAATCCTCGCGCCTTTATTATCCTTTTTCCTCTGTTTGTCGCCTCTTTATACCGGGCTCTTAGAAAACACTCCCAAGATCTCATCGTATTAATAGAAAGAACTGGTAACGACTACAACTTCTCGGACGAGTCCATAAGAATCGCTTCCGTACAATTACACCCGGCATCGACCGCGGACGACGTTAAATATTTGAAGAATCGCGTCGCCGAACGCTTGATTAACTCGGTTGAGAGATTAAGAAAGAGGGAGAGGGGGAGAGAGAGAGAGAGAAGTAGTTCCGTATTAAGTTTACGAGCCTCTAATTTCAATACGCCCCGTCGTACTTTGACCCCTCGACGCACGGCACAGACAGGGGTCAAGTGTCTTTCCAGGTTTGGAATCCTTCGCTCGCTCACCTACAATCCCTCAGGATCCAACGATCACTCACGGCGGCCATTCAGGAGCGTGTACTCACGTACACGTACAGCCGCTGTTCTATATGCGAAACCCTTAAGGGCGTACTTATGCCGCAGGATTGAACATTCTCACGAGACTCGGACATCCGTGAATTTAACCGCTGACTTCACCTGAGATAGCGCTGCGCTTCCCTCGCAGTTCGCTAACGGTCTACGAAAAGTTTAACTCACACACGCGAGAGCGGCTCGGTCCGCGTGCACCGATACGGCGCGGATGCGCGCGCGTGTCCCACGCCGTGTGCTCGTCTTTCGCCACGTAAGCGTGCGTCCGCATTACGGGCTCGAATATTATTCCCCATCTATATGCGCATCGGAATAATGTTGTGCCGCAGCGCATTACGCTCAAAGTCCTCTACACCTATGCCGCTTTCCAGCCGCGCTCGCCGTGCGTAATTCATTTCGCGTACGTCTCCTCTAATGCGACGAGGAGCGGGAAGGCAAGACTCCTTCCGTCGAGGTACTTTTCCGCTCTCTTAACGCAGCCTCCGCGGAACAAAAGGTGCATTAAGGAACGCAGCTTATTCCGTTTCCCGAGAAACGATACGGACTCGATCGAGCTGGCCGGAGTGTCTCGAGGAGAGTTTCACCGACGATGTGGCGTGAATAATTGCGCGGACATGATCCTTGTCTTCGATCGGAGGACCGGAAGGCGATCGTCCATGGCCGGAAGTGCAGCCCACCGAATCGTGTACTTTTCGTTATCGTCCGATTATGGCCGCGTATTTAATGGCGCGGCATGGATCACGGACGGCATGTACGTAGGGTATGTGTGTGTGTGTGTGGACTCGTGTGCGGATATGTGTCTGGATGAGGATGTGAGTGGGTACACGGTACGCGCAGGTACCTTATACGACATTACACTCGTGTTCGAGCACTCGACAACGCCGCGTATGGGCGCGCGCGCGTGTAATTTTCCAACTTTAGAGTTCATCCGGCCTCTCGAATTCTTTGCACCGAAAAGCACACGAGTAGTCTGCGAACTTCCGAGTTGTCCTATCCTCGTGTTCAGCGGATTCCTCTTTCTCCCTTCAGCCTCGTCCATCTACCTCCCCATCCTCGTTCACCTCCTACCGCTCCTCTCTCTCTTTCTCTTTCTCTCTCCGGATTCAGTTTTTGCATCGAGATATTCAGGTAATGTGCAAACATCCCGAACTTCACTGTTGGGTCTCTGCGGGGATTGCGTTATTCAGCGAACACCATTATTTTCCACGATTAATATCGAATGCGGCTATCTCGTTTGCTGCGGCTCGCTGATCCGATCGAACGTGTCCCTTAATGATCCCTTTGATCTAACACGGATGACATGACGGTTTCAAAAAGTTCCTCGAGTGTCCTTCGCGCGTAATGGCACTGGGCTTTATGAAATTATTTCAATGACGACGATCGATGACGGTCGCCGCTGTACGCAGAGAATGCATTAAAAAAGAGTCACGTATGACATCGTTTTTGCGTCAGCGTCGCGCATAAACAAGTATGCGTGAGAAACGTACACTTGATCTAGCTCGAAATGGGAGATTTATTAGAGAGCCGTCGGCAGCAAGTGTACGGTGGCGGCCGAAAATCGATATCGCGCCCCGTGCAATTGTTTCGCCGCATCAAATTTCTGCTGCCTGCAAAGGAAAAGCGGAGGGGCGGGAGGAAAGTTGTGCATGTCGTAGCATACGTTAAAGCGCGTCCGACGGGAAGCTTTGTGACCGTGTCCACGTTCTCGCCGACTGCGTCCCGCCGTTACATTCTTCCTATATTCCGAAACGGGGAAATTATGTTGCCCTACGCCAGCTCGCAACAACGAAAGAACAGTTTTCTTCTCTTGCCTGGCGAACTCTTTTTACGGTGGAACATGCGCGCGCGCCCTAGAGAAAGAGAGAGAGAGAGAGAGAGAGGGAGCGGACAGCAGTTTCTCCTGAATATTTTTCAATATTTCGCGTGACGTCAAAGCTTTGATGAAATTGCTGAAGCAGCGATGAAACAGGGCACGGATGTCAACGAGTTATGCCGGCGCTGAGGCAATGTGTTTGCAGACTCTATCTACGGGGGTGAGCAACCGTGTAAACCAGCCCACTAATAGAATATGCCCATATTCTGGCCCCCAAGGAAGCATAAGTGTTCAAACCCGTAACTGGTAACCTCGCCGCGCCGTTATCATGATTTTCCTCGCCCCGGCGCTGGCAAATTTAACTTGAGCGGGTCGAATCTGAGTCCACACGTGATTACCGCCGCCTTCACGGGGCACGGGCCAAGATTGTTTCAGCGGGATTGCATTGAGTTTCTAATTTTCGTCGAGTCCATTGGGCGCACGCGGAAAAAGCGCGGCCGGCGGTTTATGAACGAAGGACGAATTTTTGCGCTCAACGATATTGCGATCGACGCTTTGAGGTTCGGGTTGCGAATTTTCGAAACGATGAGCGGGCGGAAAAAGCCACGCGTGCGATCGCAATAAACACTGTTGCGGCAATGCGGGGCTCAATTCGCAGATGCGTCACGTATGCGGTAAATACGAGTTGGACAAACGTAGACACGCGCGAACGGTAGAATCGTTTCCGCGATTCTCTCTTCCGCATCGGAAATATTCGAACGAAGGTAGACGTCGGCGGGAAGAAATCAGATTTCGAGCGCTGCGCGCGCAATGGCAACGTTCCTTCAATCCGTCTGACGAAAATCGAACTAGTCGTATTGAATTTTTGGTCCGAGTAATAAAAGTCCATCGTTCCACGACCTGTATCCGACATTCGTCCAAGCAAGCCGCGAACTTTGCCGAACAGAAATCCTACAGCGGAGTGCTCTTAATTACGGGAATATAACTAGTTGCGCTGTTAAAATTAATTAACGTACAAGTAATTACGTCCGGCTCCCTTTTGATCTCCTCCCCCTTTTTTTTCTTCCCACGCCCCCACCCCCAGTCCCCGCAACTATGCTGCGGTGTGCGCGGAATGTGAAAAAGATCAATATCGCACCCATTACCGCGGGTGCGCAGTAAATCGCCAACGTTCGCGGAAGCGGTGCCGCGGATTCGCAGAATTTGTTGAAAAATTCTACATCCGACAGCCGTCACAATATCGGGTAGATTATTCCGCGAGAATAATTCGGCGGAGCAATACACAGGGATAGGCTGCCGAGCACTTGCCGCTTTTTCATTTCAGCGTGGAAATTCGAATTTCCAATCTAACGAGGGGCACAGTCGGGGGAAGGGTGGAGGAACGGCGCGGAGGGGATGGAGGGTGGGATCGAGGATAATAGACGGAGAGAAGGTAAACTGGAACGAGAGGGACAGTGGCAAATGGAGGAGAAATGAATGGCGGGCGGGAAGAGTCTGTTAGAGATGGGAGAAAAAGACGGAGAAAGAAGGCGAGAGAGAGAGAGAGAGAGAGAGTGAGAGGGAGAGAGAGAGAGAGCGTAAAGCAGGGAAACGCGACAGAAGCGGAATTTTTCCTTTGTACAGTGCCGAGGCCCTAAACTGTAGGGAATCGCGGCTAGCGTCGTGACCGAGAATGAAGCCGGTCGAAAGAAACAGACCTTGCCGCGATGCTCGGGCTGAATACGAGCGCCGAAAGCGGCTATACGATCCACTTCGGAAGTACCGTCATCGCACTTTCGGCGGAGGGAAAATGCCGCGGTGCCGAATGGGGAAACTGCGCGGAAAGGGATTCCGAGGGCTGAAGAGCTCCTAGGGGAGGGGTCGGCGGGCGGGGGACAGGGGGGTAGGGGTCGGGGAAAGGGAGGGCTTACGGAAGGAAGGCAGGAGCGTATCGGCGCGAGTGTAACAGCTGCGGTCGGGACAGTTCGTAGGTACCGATACTTGCTCGAGCACAGCGCTATCGCGACGAAAATGTATGCATCGGCCTCGGGCCGCAAACGTTCGGCCCGATCGATTATTCGAGCCGGCAATTAGGATA
Source organism: Anoplius nigerrimus (assembly GCA_914767735.1). NCBI lineage: Eukaryota > Metazoa > Arthropoda > Insecta > Hymenoptera > Pompilidae > Anoplius > Anoplius nigerrimus. The sequence goes on from OU612082.1 coordinate 10,008,452, forward strand.
TCGGCCCTGATAACGAAGAGTTACGAAGAGAGCGAAGAATGTAGCATTGACTACTCTCGGGCCGCAGACGCGCGTAGTACGGCCGAGGAACAGAGTTAAAGCGTCGGCGTGGCAAAGAATGGAAGGAGGGAGAGGGATCGGAAATGTAGACTCGCCTTGCGAGGGGGGGAGGTAGACTCCGGCCAAATTCGATGCCGAAATCGATGATACGACCCGCCTGAAAGGTATATGGCCGTCGTGCTTCCGGTGGAAAGCTTCGCGTCCGAGGGCTGCGGATCGAGCAACTCGCCGTACGTGCCGCGACTGGAAGGTACGAAGTTTCGAGAATGATCAGGAAGAAAGGTGGCCCGATTCGGCCCTCCAAGTCCCCCCTCCTGACCCCCCTTATCGTCCCAGGTCCACTCTGGCGGGCGAATCGTCGGTGCTTTCTCGCTTCCTGAAAACGCTCCCGACTCCTGGCAACGAGTTATGGACGCTACGAAATCTGGGCAGACGCGGCGACTTATTGAATCTGTGCCCGGCAACCTTAAGTGCCGGACTCTCGATCAGGCACGGCGGGTTTATTTAGCGCTCGATCCCCACGATTGCAGGATGGTGGCCGCGTGTTTTATTTATTTTTTCTCTATCGGCGCGCGGCACGCAAGGCGGACGCGCGTTAATTGAAACGACTTTGCTTCAAGGTCCAAGGCCCGAATCGATATGGGCGCACGGCCGATATCAAATATTGCCGACGATATCGCGTCGTTTTTACGCGGACCTCAAAGAGGTTGTCAATACGGCCGATATGCCGCTTTGGCGGGCTACTTTTTTTTCTATCGGCCGGCCACCGTGTCGGATCCTTTATTTCAGAGGGGGCGATTCCGACGTAATGCCCGATGAGGGTAGCCGGTTATTATGGGGCGGGTCTTGTACAGAGGGTGGGGGGGAGGCAAAAATTGAGTGCTCTGATAGATATTAATAACGCGGATGCCTCCGTACCGATGCCGGGACGTCGATTGTTCGACTGCGAACGACGAGGCGCCGGTACGAAAGAGAACGGAGGGCAACTGCGCCATAAAAGAGGCAAATTAGTTTCACAACGGTTTTTCCGCCGAATTGAAATCCGTTAGCGGGAGGCCATTTGATCATATTCGTTTCTTCACAATGCGAACGGCCGTATCGTCGCGTATCGTTCAATAGTTTCAATCGATGTCATTTTTAGCCTGTCGTCCCGTCTGTCCGCGGAACAATGGCGAAGTTTATCGAGCGTGCCTGTTGTCTTTTCGGGCTGGAATATGTTTATCTTTTGACGGTCGCGGAAAAGTGTGCGCCGACATGAATTCGTCGAATGCCCTCAACTATCGGAGGGATAAACGACTTTAACGTTACTTTAACGGTTCCCGTTGATTATCCCGCAATTGACGGAAGTGCGCGTAGTTAACTATCGAGTACGGTAATCGAAAATCACTTCGCGATTACGATCATTTTTATTACGGCAGTGAAATTTTATTTTTGCGGCTTCCATCGCTGAACACGCATCGATAATACCGCCTTCCCTTTATCGGATTTCAATTTCTGTCGAAATTTCAATTCACGCATAATCAATCAGGATTTAACATTAAATATGTGAAAAAATGCAGTGCACTGATCAAAGATACGCAAGGCAGAGATAGAAAACAGTCGACGGAATAAGTAACGAAAGAAGAGCGTGGATAAAAAGCTTTTCATATCACTGTTAATTAGTTTCTCGATTTCTTGCCCACTTCCCTGGAATCGGCAGTTAATCTTTGATAAGTCACAATCAAGTATAAGAGCTGAAATGATATTACGTAGTATTCTCTAAGAATGGAAACGTTGCGTAATTTACTGTGTGACTCGTACTAGGGACGATAATAAGAGAAGTATACGAATGAAAATGAAAACTGGCAAAAGAGCGGCTGAACGCTGGGTGGAAAACTCGCTGACGCCGCGCTTAAAACTGGTCCAAGACGAATCACTTAGCATAGAGCCTTAAGGACTGTACCGCCACCGCACACGCGCTCGCATATTCACACTTATGATTTTTTCCAGCCACTGCATCGGTATAAAAGGTGGCGATTCCGCGCTCGAAGGCTTACATTTCAGCGCCGAGATAAGCCTAACGCGTTCCCGCACAACAAAGTAAACTCCCAGACATCTGCTTTCCAGCTTAAAACAAGCGATAAACTTCTTTTTCGTCACAATAATATCGCAACTTCCACGGAGAAGCAGCGTTGCCCACGGAATTTTCAGCGTTGTGCACTCAGAATTTTATAACACCCCGTGACGTCAGCATGCCTTGGCGAGTTTGTGCAGATTATCGTTCTTTGTTTTAACTATCAGCGTCACGCCAGTTTTGCCTTGACAAAGTCTGAACAGAGCGAGAAACCCTTTACATATTCTCCTTCTGTTAGCTTCACAGTAATATAACGTAGGTTGAATGCCGGTAGTGCGCAGTGTCGATTTCAAAACGGGGATAGAAGTTTATCGACGTTGGCCAATACGAATTTCTGTCGTTCTTATAGGTGGATCCAGTGTGGCGAGTATAGTGGCTGGAAACAGTAAGCCGACGAGGTCTTGGGATAAACCCCACTTTGATGATATTGCCCCACGAAGTGTTACCGCCATTGTCGGCCAAACAGCTGAATTGAGTTGTTACGTCAAGCACCCGGGCGACCGAGTGGTAAGTATAACTTCGTAACAATGTTGAATATATATTCGCCACCGGCCGGATAACTGTGCAACGAGCGCGTTCGAACGGCAACAAAGGCCTTTTTGTCGAAGCGGCTCGTTCAAAAATATCCCGAATTATCGGTAAGCGCTCGTTACGTCGCACTGTCGAATTTCTCTCGCAAACGATTCGCGTTCATAAATTATGTCGCGCGTCGACCGGCTCTCGGCGAAATATTTGTCCACTGCACCTTCACACCTTCGGCGTTCATAACGCGCAGGATGTGTACTTAACAGAGCCGCTCGGCCGTTCTGCGCGAAAAAGATATTAATCCCGCCCCCTTTGACGCATCATCGAATCCATTGATCATCGTGACCGACATTGTTTCCGATTACCGGCCAACCGACGCGGCGCTCGCGATGCGTCAACGACCGCGAAATTTCCCTCATGAAATTTATTCTTCGCAGAAGTTGTCCGACGCCGAACATTTAATTAGCAATAAATTCACTGTCGCCCCGGACGAACTCTCGCTCGCTGAGGGACAGCCAGTTATTTCGTGCACGCGCCACGGGCTACAATAGTGGCCGCGTAAAGATTTGCATTTAATCTGACAATCCAACTACGTGCCGCTTCTTGTCGGCCGCTGTAAATGCGCCATTGTAAAAACTTGCCTCGCGCTTTTATTGCTCCCGCCTCCACTCCCCACCCTCTCTTTCTCTTTCGCATCCCCCTTTCTCTCCTCCCTCCCACTCCGTTCCACCATTGCCGACGGCATTCCCGGCAGACCTGTTCCGTGCCCGACGCCTCTTACACTCGTACCAATTCCCGGCGGGATATATCCGCTGTCGTCGCAGCGACCGCGCGACTCTTCTCATTCATAATTGTTTACAGCTATAAGCAATCGCGTCGGGCGACTTTGTAATTGTTTACGGGCGCCGGATCTTCAGAAGTTCGCCGGGAGCACTTCAGTTTTAATGCTCTGCTGTGTCATGTCGCGCGGCGAATACGTAAGTGGGTTTATACGCGAGTTTTCCCCGGTCATACTTTGCCAATGTGCAACGCTCGTTCGCCTACCACGTACGTCGGATAGACGCGCGCGCGCGCGCGCGCGCACTCACCGGAGAATAGGGGTACATTTTTGCGGTCCTACGTGAAAAGAGTGTAAATTCGTAATGAATGTGTTTACGGGTACGCAGCGTTGTTCGGGTGTAATGATACGGAAATAGATGCCCGGCGTCGAAATATTGAATAAGTTTGATAACGGAGCATTATTCATTTTACGTCATGCGTATCCCTAACACAACAGCGGTCACCGCACCGCTGGCACAATGCAGAAATACGTGCATTATTCACCTGGTACCGAGCGCGCATGTACAATATGTACGTGGGCGTATGAAAGGTTTATCTCAGTGATCAAACACTGTTTGGACAGAGGACGCTTGCGAACGCACTTAAACAACCGTTAATATCCGACCTAAAGCGCGAAGCTTCATGACAATGTCAGTGTAGCTACAAGAATTCATTGTTCGATTGTTCAACGTGACCTATTACGTTTCTTTCTATTCCGATCCTCATACGTACTCGGACGCTTGAAATAACGGATGACATTTTATAAAATTGAAGCGATTAAGATCAGCTTGAGATGTTGAAAGTATTGGACATGATTTTCTCTTCATCGAGCCCACATATCCGATATTCACTCAACCTATCCAATATTACTCATCCTTCTCTACCGTTCATCAACAACGAAAGTCACTCGAATCAAATCCCACTCAGCCGATACTCAGCAACTCTCGAAATACCGCTTATTTCTAATTACACCTCGCCCAACCATCGTCTCCTGCGTCATTGGCCATGTAAACATCGGTACAACAAAATCCGGCTTCCCTCCCCGGGGGAAACCAAAATCTCCGCTGTACTTACCCACACGAACGACAGTGCCTGCGCGTTCCGAGGCGCACAAGGTAGCCACGTATAACCGAGTATCAAGTAGAACGACGCTGACAGAGGCCCAGCCAGCCGAAAGCAAAGGAGAGACTCAGAGAGTGAGTGCGAGCGTGCGAGAGGGTCAGAGAGAGAGAGAGAGAGAGAGAGAGAGAGAGAGAGAGAGAGGGAACTGGGTAGAGGTACCGATAGACTGAAAGATAGATAGACGGACAGGGACAGACATTGAGAGACAGAGTGAGACGGAAAGGGCTAGGGCAAGGGCGAACGGTCCTTAGCGGACAAGGACTGCGTTTAATTGCCAGGCAGGAGAGTTTCGAGAAGCGGAAGAAGCGAGCGCCGGTCAGAGCGGAATTGCAAAAGGGACGGTCGAGGCGGATGAGGCGCCCGGAGCGGCCAGAAGGGAGAGGTTGGTTACACTCTCAGTGCCGGCAAATGAACCGATCAAGCATAGAGGGGCCGAGTGGTCGAGGTCGGTATTGGGTCAGACGGCGGTGCTCCTCGCCCTCTCGCTCCTCCGTCGTCGCGACCTGATACAAGACGGCGGAAACAGGTGCGCCGGACACGAACAGGGCCGGCGCATGCATGCATCAGCAGGTGCGGATAGTAGTGCAATGATGGGAGCGTAAATACGGGCTGCAGGCGCGATAAACCGACTTTGCGCAGGTGCCGGGGCGAAAGTCGCGTCCATAAACATCGGCGCGAGCGTAACGATGCCGGGCTGGCCGGGGATGAGTGGACGGTAAGAGGGGAGAGGGGGGGGGGGAGGGTTGAGGACGATGCTTAGTACGCGCGCGGGATGTTACACGGCCGTCTTCCCTGACGACGGAATCGTTCGGGGCTTTTAGTACGAGTGTAGCGAAGGGTCGTGTAAATGGGAGTGGAGTGCTGCCCTTAGAGCTGGCGCTTTGATGGTTTTGTTGGGGCGCGATAAATAAATGCGGATTAGGCAGCGGCGGAGGATTGTTTTTAGCTGCGCGGCGATCAGATATTTTCGGTCGGTGTAAATTAGTCGGGGCGTAATTGTTGGGGATGCTTGCTCTTGAAGAGGGTTTGGAGGAAGTGAGGTATTTGAGGGCTGTTTTGCGGTCTTTATTACCTGTAGCTAAGGAATGTAATTATTATGTCGGCGGGAATTGTAATAGGGATGTAATCGTTTGGGGGTTGAACTAAATAAATGAGGCATTATTGCTGTAACAGGTAGGGTCTATTTTAGACTTGTCTTTACACAAGTTACGCCGTTCTTCCACCTTTTTGGCAAGAGATTGTACAGCGCCAATCAAACATACTTCGACATGACCGACGAAGTTTTGCGATCTCGCTCGTTATCATCGCGCAGCGCGACGTGATAAACGTTGCTTTTTTGCTTCGGAACCGTCGCGATTATGTTCCCGGACGGCCGAAAATCGCCAAAGTCAACATTATGTAGGACGGGCCAGCGTGCGCAGCGTAGCTCGTGAAAGGTTGATCCATCATGAAATTTTATATAACCCGGCCGCTCTCGAAAAATAACCGACTGTGTGAGATAATCGATAATACATGCTGAGTAGGTCCGCCGTCCGATGTTATTTTTGCCGAAAATGCGGGGCTTTATGAGGAAAAAAGAAGAGTTCACTCTGCACTTTCAACCTATTTTTTCAAGCGGAACGGCTCTGTACCTGGGCAACGCGCGATTTGCTCCGATCTTCGCACACGGTATGAAAAATCAACCCTTCCTGCGTGCTGCTCCTTTTTTCGAACACTGGTTCGCGGAAGGTGCATCGGCCTCGCTCGGCTCGCGCGACATTTGCAAACGGCACGGATGTGTATAGATCTTTATGCCCGGCACGCTTACTCCCCTAACTCCGTATCGCATACCCGCGTACGTACGGTCGACTGCATAAGACACATATTTGCGCCCCTTCTTCTTGCCTCCGTGCACCGCGCCGTGTGTCTGGGGCGAACATTTAACTTGTTGTACAGCAGTTTGGAAGTAATCAGTTTAATCGCGCTCTCGCTTGCTACGCGCTCTACTTCAAATAGTTCGAATTGCTCACATCTAATCGTATGAGGACGTTAGAGGCGGGATACAATGCCCGTAAGGGGTGAGTTCGATTACGCAAAGTTACGAATTTGCGCACCCCTCTTCCGCCATCCCCGCTCGCCGTCTTGGAGCACGCCCCGTCATCGCAATGCGACCCCATTCGGCATTTTGTCAAATTTCACCAATTTACATCCGTTGTCCGAGGTGCGATTAAATCGACGCGCCGACTGTTTGCCGTCAAATTGAATCGACTCTTTCGCAAATTGTTCGAGCGGCCGAATTATGGTATATCGACGCACGGTTCCGGTCGGGGTGAATATCAGAGGGGTGTACGGGAAGAGGGTGGCGGGAGGCTCCAATTTACAACAATCATTCTAGATAAAAGCCGGCGCGTAATATTCCGAGCCATCCCCAGGCCGTGCAACAACACCCCTTTCGACCGACGCCCGGTAACTCCGATAATTGATTTAGCGCTGGATCAAGAACGTAATACATATAACTGCTTTGTGCGGGAAGGGTCCCGTTTAAACTTAGTTTAATTAAACCGTGGATTTATTGGGCACCGCCTGACGCGCGCTCACCGAGACGCGGTACGCGTCTATGTGGGGAGCGACAAGGGGCTATGTGCTTCGACGTGCGTGTCCTTGCTCGGCACGGTGTGGGTGTGTGCGCGAGGTAAAATGTAAGTTGAAGCACACCGTCGACATTCGAAAAGAGGGGGCGCAAACGATCTGGGCACACTCGTACGGAAACTATGAATACATACATGTATCTGATCCTCGCATAAGCGCGTGGGAGTCTATGTAATGTACAAGTACGTACGCGAGAAGACGCTGGGTATTTCTACGTGTCATTGCTCGCGTGTCCGTGCGGTAGAATGTGAGTGAAGTACGGCATCAAGATCCGAAAAGAGGTACGCGAACGTTTAGACTCGCGGAGAAACTTATGTGTGTACATAGCTGTCTGAACGTTACGCGCGCGCGCGCGTTTCAGTGTGTACGCTCGCATGTTAAAAGATGCCGTGTCAACGAGCGTGTCATTGCTCGCGTGTTCGAGTGCCCGCGTGCTAGATTCTACATGCGTGTCCGTACAATGGAATATAAGTACGGCGCCATCGAGATTCGAAAATGGCACAATGAACAGTCGCATGCGTACATAGTCGTATGGCCGTTTAATGTACCGGGCTCGTACCTGAATTTCGCGAATGTTTGACCGTTTGCGGGTATATGATATACCGGTACGTGTGTGCGCATACGTTCGCACGCAACACCGGCAGGATAGAATCTTCCAAATGGCCTTGGGTGAGATATTGCGGGGCATCAATTGGGATAATGGCGTGAGTGATCTAAGGAGCGGAAGACCACAAAGAATCCCAGTTTCTATCGAGCCGTTTCTCTCCCTCCTCCCCCTCTCTCTCTCCTGTCTCTCTCTCTCGCATTCGCTCTTTTCCCTCTCTCTGCCTCTTTTCGCATTTCTCTCTTTCTGTCCAACGCTACACGGTGGAACGGATAGCGGAGATGCCGCAGAAGCAGGAACGATTGCTCGTGAAAATGTCACGAGATCACCACAATGCATATTCAGCGAGACGAATCGCACTTTAATGAAGAACAACGTTGGTTTCTGAAGTACGACGGGGAAGGCACGCAGCCAAGGCTATGGTTAGAGTTAATTCGGAGTTAGAGTCCTGCAAGCTCGTTCCGGTGTGTGACCGAATGTCACGTTATGTTTGTTTTACGAATATGCTCCGGGCCGGAATTTTAATAATGGCCTGGATGTGCATTAGACGTTCGCGCCGTTTCAGCTTAACACCGAAATACGCGATGGCACACTTCGCACGATTAATGTAATCAAACGAGCGAGGAAATTAATACCATTATCTTCCTCTGCTTACGGCTTTACCGTTTCGTTCAGGAGTAATTCAATATATTATGTTCTAGCCATAATCGATTTTTCGCTGATTCGATAACGACACGTTGCCAATCGACGTCTCTCGGGTCCGGGATTGTTTTCACTCTTTCTTGCCGAAATGAATATCGATAATTGGAGGAACAGTGGGGCAAGAAACGTGTGAAAGGTTTTTCCCTCGTAAAAGGTTGGGCAAAAAGGTGACGGGGCGAGTCCGTATTTACTGTCCACCGCGATGTGCACGGTCCGGCGGGGAAAGTTTTTAGTTGGCCCAATCTGCCACCTGCTACCTGTATAATGGAAGTTAGCGTTAATGAACAAAGAAAATGCAAGTCAGCTCATACGAGGGCGCAGCTGGCGATAAAGCGGGGGCGGCCCGGTTGGATTTTGCTTGTCTCGACGTGGCTGATATTATCGTTCGATAGTATGCTTTGTTGTAATCACGTCACCGCAATTTATCCACCCCAGCGTCGACGGGAATGTTTCGAATACCGTGCCGACAGTTTGAGGCGCGGGACGAAATCTTTAGCGAACGCGAACAGGGGGTGGATTCGTTCGAAAGTTTTTTACGGCTGTCACTTTTTCCCGTCACGAATAAAGAGGTCGACGCGAAATTTACATGTACGTTTCTTGGGCCTCGTTAAGTCCTGTTGGGGTTGACCCGGGGGTGGTACAGATTAGTATTTATTGTTTCAGTCGGATACTTTAATGGTGAAGGGGATGTGCGCGAATAGCGAGGTATTAATGCACATAGTTGCTCGCATTCTGTTTTTACGCTTTAGAAACATCATGGCGCATATTAATCCCTTAATTTATCCAAGACATAATCTCGAAATTTTAACTTGCTCAAAACAAACTTGGATGCATCTTTCGTTTTTCCAACAACGAACACAGTATTGAGCAGCGCATTCCGGAAGTTTGGATTACAACAAAGCGCGCATAAATGCAATTAAAACTAAAAATTAGAATCCTCAGTTGGCGAGAGTGCAAACTTCCATCCGCCGCCCACCCGAAATCCTCGCCAAGAAGGAACATTCGCAGTCAAAAGTATTTTCCGGAAGTTCTAAACGTATCTTAGGAGACGCCCGATTATAAACTTCTATTCCGAAGTTTATACCGTTGGCCGGAGAATCTTGTCCATTATCCGAATAGCCCTCGCAGGATCCCGACTTCCGAGATCCCATATTTATGGATTCCGAATGGATAAATGCGTTTCAGCACCCCTACTCCCCCCCCCCCCCTTCCTTCCCGATACGCGGGTCATTCTCCCTAATCGCCGATCTCATCGATTTCCGCCCCCCCCACCCTCCGCCGAGCCCTGCCGCCGCATTTCTATATGAATAAAGGTCCTTGAAATGTACGAACAATAATGCCGGCGAACGGCCAATGACGGGGAGCAATGTGGCGCGCCTTTTATCTACGATCCGCAGGATTTATCGGGAGCGCCGTTTCCGCGAGAGTAATCGTTCTCAATTAGTTTTATCTGTATTTACGGTGACCAATCAGGGACGGACAAGCTATCTTTCCTGCGACACGCTGGAATCGTTCAATATCCGTCGTAATGCGTCTTACTTGGCCCACGCTGTATCGATAATAAAAGGATGATATTAATTGCTGGGCCATTCTCATCTCTGTTTACGCGCTTTGTGTAACTTTTCGCTGACGTGAAGGCTGACGATCGATCAATACCGAAAGTAGGACATTATTTTCGGACCGTTTATTGTAATGCACCTGCGAGCTATAAAACGGACATGTCAGTGTCGGGGAACAGTTATACCTTCATCCCGAAAATATCACCGCAGTCATCCTGTTGTCAGTTCTTTCATTCTCATACTTAAATGTATAATTGAATAACCGCGTTACTTACGCATCGCTCAGCAAATTTCTCATCCCACTCGAAGCCATTCTCGACATTAAAGCAGCCCATCGAACCGCCGCTTCATCTTACTTCTACAAACAGAGAAAACCCATACTCTCCTCCCTTCAAAATATTTCCTCCCTCCAACTACCCCGACTATTCCCTCCCCCGCAAACAATTAACCGACCACACCTTCCTCTTTACATTTACACCGCCCAATCGAATTCTCCAACCCTCCCCGACATTGAAATCAAACCGTCAACACATCCAATTCCCCAGCCCCCCATAATTATGCGTCACCCGCCCGATACACCGAGCGACCCCCTACTTCCGCTTCCCTCCCGGGAAAAAATTGCCGTTGTCACCCAAGCCGACTTTATTGCCCTCCCATATCTGTATCCCAATAGCAGTGCGTTTCGGGCCGTTGCGGTCTCTGGCGTTGATGTGTCAGCGGAAGGAAGGAAGGGGCGATCGAGGGGCGATCGAGGGGCGATCGAGGGGCGATCGAGGGGAGGGCCGTAGGGGGTGAGTCGGTAGGCAGGCAAGGAAGAGGGGTGTCCGCGAGGGCGTTGCAGGGATGCAGAAGCGAGAGGGAAGCCGATCGAGGGCTCGGCAGCGCGGGTACCTCTCTCTCTCTCTCTCTCTCTCTCTCTCTCTCTCTCTCGCCTCGGCGTAGGGCGAGGGCTGAGATTGGGCCGGTGCGATAAGGAAGCCCGTTTCTTCATTGAAATCTGACGTGTAACAAATTGCACTAGCGATCGGTACGTCTCGGGCGTGCCACGACGCTTTTCCTCCGAGCCGTCGCCTTTCGCGAAAAGCTTCGAGACGATGGCGAGGGAGCGACGGTGGAAGGAGAGTCCGGGGCAGAGAGGGCTCCAGCGGAGGGAAGGGGGGTGGGGGGTGGCGGACGTACGGAAGGCTAGATCAGCCCTGGCAAGAGGGCCGGAGGGTGGGAGGGGGAGGCGAGGGGTGACCCGGTACCGGGTGACGGGCGAGAAACGAAGGTCGGCGCGCGCAGGACGAGATTCCTCGCGGTTATACGCGCCCTCTCCTTCGTCCTACCCTTCGCTCACCCTCCCGTCCTCTTCTTCGCTCACCCCTCCGGCCACCCCGTCAGCCTCAGCTACGCTCTACCTTCGCCCCCTACCCCTTCGGCCACCCCTTCGCCCATAGAGCGATATTTCTTGGGCTTTTCCGTTCGGATTCCCTTCCACGAGCGCCTTTTATTTTCCCGCAACCGCGAGAGAAGGCCACCCTTAGCCGCGAGAGGACTCCCCGCCCATCGCGCACGCATCACTCTCACGGATACGTATCTATGCCACGGACGGAAATTACAGCTCTCGGACGGCCGGCATGGGGAAGATACCGATTATCGTAGCTCGCCCATGGCCCGGACGAGGATGTACATGGGTCGTACGGGGGTGCCGGAGGGTAAGGTCGGAAAAGGGCACCCGGGCCTTGCGTGTCGGATATGTGACCGTTACAGAGCGCGCATGATACACTTTCTTCGAGTGCCGGCAGGCTTTTATTGCGGCATATCGCGATTGCAGGATGGATGCTGGGACGATTTTGTTCTGAAATTGGCGCTGTTTTGTCTCTTCTCTCTCTCTCTCTCTCTCGCGTTGTCCCACCAGCGGGCCTTCCAATTAAAAAGTTCGGAATTGTTACTCCGGTATTCATGGATCGCGATATATCATTTGATACGTAAATATCCGTATGGCGTTGCGCTTTGATGGCGGACGGATCGGGGCAGCGCGCGTGCTGACACATAATTGCGATTCAAATTTCGAGCTCCCCCTCTGTCGGGGGATTCACTGCTACCGGTGTTTCTTCTCTCCTTTTTTTTTTTTTTCGCGAATCCGTTTTTTTCGGCCTCGCATACGCGCGTGTTTACTTTACGAGAGATACGTATGTTCATACCGATTTAAATATTCCCCGCTCTTTTTTAACCCTGTTTTTTTTTTTTATTGGCGAGGTGTATAATTTTTTGCGAACCGCTAATAGCTTCTATCAACGCCCGATGCCAGTGCGCGCAGGGTGGAGAATTCGAATTTTACGACCGTTTGATGCGTTCGAAGTTGCCGCATGACGTACTGGTGGTTTCATTTAACCGAAAGAATGAAGCGGTTTTTGCAGCTGATCCGCCGAATAAGGCGAGAATTACAGTTTTGTACACGGTCGGAAGGTAGCAGTGCGACGAATTGGACAAGCGTTTGACAATAAAAGTATCGGGAGTGACCAGAGCGTAAGGGTAAACATGTTGACCGGGCCGGATAGTAAAAAGGCATTTACGCTCGCGTACACTTTTTACGACTGTATCCCTCATTTTATTGAGGCATGAAAGTCCGGCCATTTTTAAGGGAGCCCCGCGTTGACATTGGCAAAAACTGCGTGACGAGCAGTTGCATCGAGTGCATTTCAAGTTCCAGTCAGTCCCCGTTGACACACTTCGGGCCAATACCGAAGAGCCGTCCGCTTAATACTGCGACGTACCATTCTCTGTTTATAATAACGCATTCGGGACACGTCGATCCACGGCGGCAGTCTAATATATTTACGTATGCAGAATAGCGAGGCGGATAACGACGTGTAGAATGCAATAAATGCGACGTAATATCGCTCGTAATACGTTGGCTTGCCGTTAGACGGTTGCGCAGTCGTAAAGCGTCCGAAAAAACTTGTTTCTGACAGGAGACGACGACAGCCTTGAAAATCGTAAAGTGAATACCGCGATGGCGAGCAGGATTTTCGCGCGGAGTGCTACACGTACATCGATACGTACGAACATGTATGCCCACGTCGTCTGCCAGGCTGCCTGCCTATCTCAGACTCAGCCATCTCTTCCTTCATCTCCCGTTTCCCATTGCGACGTAATGCGTAAAAGAATCAAATATAAATTCGACCTCAGTCCATATTCGCATGTCGACATTATCCATCTTCCATCTCTGTAACCTCATACTTATCCGCCTCTCTCTTCACAACCCGTCTCCTAAAGTGCCTACTTATAGAGAAGGAAGATACACATATATATATATATATAGGATATATATTTGCACTGGGCGCTGAAGATGGAATAGGTGGGACACGGAGAGGACGAGCGAGAAAGGAATGGAGAGAGAGACAGAGACGGAGAAACAGAGAATGGAAGATGCAGCCTGTGAGCTTCCAAGGAAAAACGTGCGCCATTGTTGCCGCGGATGGTTCAGCAAACGTTATGTGCGATACGCTCTGACGAAGTAAGAAAAGGTGGTATCAACGCTGTCTACCTTAATAGTATCCGCGTCCATTGTTATGTGTGCTAGTTTAATGACGTGCCATTGTCCCGAATTCGCCGCTGAAGACGTCCGACCGTATTCCTTATATATTCCAACATACTCTTAATAGAAATACGCGGGCACGGTAACGAGGCGGAAAATTCTGACCGAGCTAACGTTAACGACGTACATAGGGAGCGTATGGCGCGCGTTCGCCGACGTTGACCGCGAAAGTAACGATGCAAGTTTGTTGTGGACAACCGGATAATTGGCCCGTATCAATGAAACGTCAAGTTCCAACAAAAGCCACGCCGTGGCGGCCCACCGACGTAACATCGCGGATCGTTAAACGTACGGCGAGGAGGCGGACACCGGTACCGACGTGCCTGCCGATTTCGGCGCGCTAAACGCGGCGTAGCTTGAAATATTAATTCCCACCCTTCCGCCGATGGGGATGACCGTCCTGCAATGCGGAAATACAATATTCAGTCCCTCCGTCTTCGCTTTATATTTTTGCGGGAAATAATATTTTACGTCCGGCCGTTATTTACGAGCAATGCGGCACTCTACAGATTTGCCAGATTAAGGGCGGGTCTCTTGGCTATAAATTAAAACCTTAAGCTGAGTATTCGCCGTTTTCCGTTTTTCCTTCCGAGGCACCGCCAGACCGAGAGCGCATCGGGCGTACGCATCTATTGTAAAATATTTCCCGTGCGAACTTGGAAGGGGATGGCGGGTCGGTGGGGGAGGGCGCTGAAATAAAACGATTCCGCCGGCTTCCGAAGTTATCTACGGGCTCATTTATAACGGACGTCTACCAATATACGTGACAGTTTCTTATTTCGGCCGTGTACGACTGCATGCGAGAATCCTCGCCGAAGGGGGAAAAAGAGCGGACGCAAAACTGGAATGCAGTTAATGACGCTCGCGATGCCTCGACGATAAGGTTTTGCGAGAAATAAGGAGCCGCGCGGCGGGGAGGGAATGGACAAGAGGCCCGTAGACTGCGGCAAAAGAATTTAATAATTCATCCCTGTACGAAGCGCTGCCTACTCACGCGTGAATACTTCAAGCGGAACGGACGTAACAAATGTTGCGAGCGCGGATTATTTAAGAGCTGTCTCGAAAGTTACATCGGGCAGTACCGGATAAATCTTGACTTCATTTCTCTGCTACACGCGATCGTGTCGGCTGATATAAAAATCCAGTCAATTAAACTCAACGGCCCGGACAATCGATGCCCTGATTATGTCATGGTTCTATCGATCTCTCCCGACAGGCAGCTTAAAAATGTGCGCTTCCCAGGAAGAACGTCGACCCTTTCAACTCTCCGAGCCCCCTGAAAAACCCAAAAATCTGAGCTTAAAACCAGCGTCCGAAGAGCACTCTGAATATCAACAGCAAAGTCCCGCCTACGGAGACGTCAAAACATCAGAACAACCGGCAGCTTCTGCCGACGACTTCTTCCACACTCCTCGCCGGCTCTTGGCACAATCGCGCATAACGAGATGCGCGGAACGAGGGAAATTATAACGCAATTTTCCCACGAGCGAACTGATTAAGGCATTGAGACGGCAGGCTCAACCTCGCGACACTCGCGGGGGCTCGTCCACAAAGCCGGAAACGGCGTACACGTCCCAAGGGTGCGGGTGGCAAAAGGTTGCCGTCGTCATGCTCTCCGCGCGCGCGCGCGCGCGAGCGTGAGAGAGAGAGAGAGAGAGACGGAGAGAAAGAGAGAGGCTGAGTTTGGCGTCTCGAGTACGGACTTTCCGCGGGCCGCTTTAAAATCCGGTCGACGGAACCGCGACATTACTCGCGAGCTTGGCTCCGCGCTCGGCTCATTAGCTCGCAGTAAATTAATAAGTAGTTAGTTTGTTCTACGGCTTCATTTAACTTCGAGCGTTCCGTGGGAGAGAGATAGATAGATAGAAAGAGGGAGAGAGAGATGCGGCTGAAAAGGGAAGCGCCGCGGGAAGGCTGAGGGTGGATGAGGAGGGTTGAAGAGGGGTTAGGGGGATGGGGGGATGAAAGGGGAGAGGCATCCGTTTCTGCGTGCGGAAATGCGAACGTTTACACTCCCGTGCGCGGCATTCGTGCCGGATTTGCTACACGGGATGTCTCACTTACTTTGGCAGCCACACACGTGTTCAGATACGTATGGTGTGTACGATAACGCACACTGATTGTCAGTCGACCAATCACGGAAGGCTATAGGTCGGTTCGTTTTATTCGTTAATTGGGACAATTTGAGGAATTGGTAGATTGTTATTTGCATCCCGGGGAGCCTCGTTGCCAATGAACAGCGGCCTTGAGACTTGTGAAGATCCGGAAGGTGGTCAGGCAATTTTCTGATCTAGAAAAGTGTCCGGAGCAGTTTGGATGATTTTATTGCCTTCCGGGTGGGATGTACGACGAATTAAGCTTATTACGGTTCAGTGTTTTCATCGGTGCTCTCCGGAAGACTCACAATATTACACAGTTAGGTTTTGTAAATATGAGAAAAATGATTTGTTACGATATGGAGCAGGATGGATTTTTCTACGCTTTAGATCGGTGCGTTCCATTAGATTTATTCTGAAGACTATTGAATCGTTGTTTTTAAACTAGATGCGTTCCCGGTATCTGTTTTGAACGTCAGGCAGGTTTTACGTTTGCTTCATTGTACTAATAAAACGTGTAATTTAATAACAGCACCATGGCATGGACACTATGTGGTTCTACCAGTTTCGACGGTTTGATAAGCTTTTATAGAGTGCATAAACGTTGCCAGGAACACGAGGAAAATCGCAATGGAAACAGAGGAACATGAAATACGGCATGAGATATGAAACTATCATTTAGAGGCATTATGCCCCCGCCGTCCCGCGAATCCCATTAAATATTCCGGCGTACATATTAATGCAGTAAAGACTTACGAGTGCCGTCATATATCCGTGTGACGCCGATGGGCACTGTATACGCTGATGCGATCTCATTAAATGTCTTATATAACATGAAGCGGGCGCACGACCCATTCGCCCGCTCTCAAAACCGTCTCTCGGCACTCGAAAAAGAATCTTGCCATACTTGTAAACGCGCGACAAAAAACTGTGTCTCCGCTAAAATCTCATCGTAACTCGCGACGGTAGGAGGTACAATTTATATCAAACAGTCCTTCGACATTCTTCCCTTCGCAACTCCGAGTTTGCCGGAGTAAAAATGACCTTTATTCATTTCGCCTCCGAGAGTCTGCCCAGTGCTCAGCGCTTACCGCTGGCCTCCCGCCGAACTTTACTTCGCCCGTACTTCAGTCGCTCCCGCTTCAAGGACAGCGAGTAACAGCGAAACAAGGAAGGCCAGCGGGCGAAGACGGCGACTGCGAGGAAAGGCAGTAATCTCGTCATATTTTCGCAATCAGGGTGAAATAGGTGACGCGCCCCGAGCGGGAAAGTATGACAAATTAAAAGGATCGAGATGAAGGTGCCACCGTACTCTCGGCGCGAAAGACAAATAACACCTAGCTCCTAGCCGTACCTGGGTAGAAAACGCGCACTGTCCTCTCTCCCGACATGCATTTCTCATTCTCACCCCCTTCCTTACCCGAGTCACGCCAAACTCGCCCCATTCACGCCCCTTCATCCCCTCGCAAGCCGCCCAGAGATACGCTGATTCGTACATACATTATCCAGCCGTTCGATCGGTCAGGTCTGCTTTCTGAGTACAATCCAACTCACTCCGGTGGCACGCTAGTTTTCGATTATAGAATCTGACCCACCCCCACCGTCCACCCCCCTGGCAGCCTCAAGCTTTTATTATTCCCCTGGTCCTCGTCCTTCGTCTATCTCTTCTCGTCCCTACCGTACCTTTCATTTTGCCTTCCTTCTCTCTTAACCGTCCACTTACGTTGCCCGACCAAAACGCCAAAAAGAGAAGATAAGGCGACGAGGGAGATCGTCCTGGAGGCGGCGAAGAGCGAAGGCGGCGGAGGCTAGGCGGATGTTGGAGGAAGAAAAAGGAGTGGCGCGGCAAAGGGAGAGGGCCGGAGGGCGGAGGGAGGGGGGCGGTTTGGGGGGGTGGATAGGAGAAGGAAAGAAAAAGCAAGTCCAACGCAATCTCACACACTGTGAAAGCGATACTCACTTCAGACTGGCTGGAAATCTCCTTCGGGAATCTTCGCCGCGGGACACCTGCGCACCGAGATCTTTCCTCGAGATCCAGGAAAACTCGGGGATGTCAGAATGTGTACGAGATAGATAGGGGGTAAGCGGAGAGAGGCGGCGGAAACCTCCGGACGCTTCATCGTCGGCTAGGTGAGATTTCGGCGGAGGGAAAGCCATTGGCGACGATCGATTAACGCGAATTGGAACAATCGGGGCTGGCATATGGGGGAGGGATGGAATCAATGAGGTTTGCGGTCGATGCAGAGTGGATGTTGCGGGGATGTTTTCATACGGCGAGGAATTTTAAAGAGGGCCGCTTATTTTGTTTGGTGATGCGGATTGAATTGCGTGAGGCTGACATGCGCAGAATTACAGAATTTCGGTGGATGTGCAAACGTATAATATAGATTTCGAGTTGTCACGGTGGAAATTGCAAATGGTTTTATTGTTTGAGTAGCCTGAAAATGTGACAGAAATGAATATGTGAAGGATGTACAGGCAGTAATGATTAATCGTGGAGGATCGATCGAAATAGGGCAACGCTGCGATAAATATGCAACAAGATTGTACTCGTCTGAGTTTCTCGTATAACTCTTCGATATTCCCTGAAGCATCTTAAATGCCAGCTCATAATTCACATATTCCATATTTCGCGAAGTCGTTATAATCTTAGTCCAAGTTGCACAATCTCGAATCTTCCGAGAAAGACAAACTACTCGTTCGGAGATCCATGAGAATAAACGTGCCCATTACTGCAAAATTGTTCGAGCAGGAAGAGTATCAGGAGTTCCAGTCCAATCCAATTTCATCACAACGAGATTTTCCTTGACAAGATTTCTCGGGCAAAAAGAGAAGTTCAAGTTTAGCTCGAGGAATCTATCAGTAAGAAAGTATTGCAATCAAATCAGTTGCTTCGCGTACACCGGATATAAATTAATATGCAAACAGTATTGAATTTCCAAAAGGATCACTTCCTAAATAAGACAACAGCTATAATGTTAACGAAAAATGTATAAAGTATCTAGTATAGGATAGATTTGAGTACTCAATTTTTGTCAATAAAATGTACGTAGTCATTTCCTGCTGGAATATGAAGAAGAATGTCTAATCTATTAACAGTGTCCGTACCACACTTTCCAGCGGAATTTGAAAGTTTAATAGTTAATAACTTTGGATTTGGGAACGCCGGCGGTGATAGCATCAGAATTTTTGTCGGAGCGTAACACATACTGAAGCTTTCCCAGATAAGCGTTAAGGAGGCGCAAAGTTACGACAATTGGATGTCAGGACCAAACGTATGACACCATCGGAAAACTTCTGGATACCGGGTACCCACTATTTTTCTCCGCCAGCAAAAAAAGGCGATATATTGATTTCTCTCATTCGTACGATATCGGGGGAAACGATTGGGACAAACGTGTGCGTGTCTATTAATGACCTCGCTTGGTGGGGGTGGTAATAAATTGCAAGCATTTGCAACAACAATTTCACGAAGCAGAATGTAGCAGACTTTCTTCTGATAAAATGTACGAAGAAGTAACGTTGTTTATGAGATTAATATCCGCCGTTTGCGCATTACAAAATGTTCATTAGCAACGTAATCAAATTCATGTTACGAGGAACGTCGAGGAATTAATTAAGCTCATATAAATACCAGACGTTACTGAGAAATCTTCCCTTTTGCGTGTTTTCTATCTACCTTTAGCAGCCAATATTCTTTGCATGTAATATTCTCATTTCTTGTTATTAAATTCCGTTTCCTTCTTCCTATTTACTCGTAATTCCCTCTGCTTTCATGCATACATTACGTTTTTCTTTCCTTTTCGTTCTCATAAAGTCTACCCGACTACAGTACCCACTGTATATCTATATAACCGCTTCCCGATAAAATGGCTATGAATAGATAGGTCAGATCTTAAGGAAATCGAATAAATCTGAAGTCTCTTACCTCATTTGCCTATTCCCAATGTAACATTACATAAAAATCCGGAGCCAAACTTATTATTGACTCCTCGCCTGTCTCACCCTTTCTCCTCCCTCCTTTTCACCCTACTGATGAACTGAAGGAAAACAGACAAGAGAGAGAGGGGGGGGGGGGGGCAGGGTGGCGCAGAAAAATATTCCTTCCGATTTGCAAGCGTATAATTGGAAGACACACTCGAGCATCGAACGATATGCATTGAGGTGGACCGGCAAATGGCCGATGGAAAAGTGTTGACGTTAAAAGGCAGAGTTTAGAGGAGGCCAGTCCGGTTGAGCAAAGACGGCTATAGATCGTTCGAAGGAGGATAAATTCATTGAAGTGGATAACTGCATTGTGCCAGGAACACTGCAGGAACACATCCGATTATTGGGAGGACGGGATTTCGGCATTTCTTTACCGTCTGGCCAGATGCCAGGGGATGTTGTTTCCTGTCGTCGGAGACCGCTGGCTCGGAAAAATCGGTTCGGTTATTGAAATAATGCACTTTTATTGCTCCTTCAACTCTCCCTCCCCTTGCGCTCTCCCATCCGCCCACTTCCGCCATGCCCAGCAGTCATTCCTGCTGTCTTCCCCCGCTCCGCCGCCCTCCTCTCTCACTCTCTCTCTCGGTCTTGCTCTATGTCTATCTTATCCTCCCTCTCCCTCTCTCTAGAGCCGGGTAGCCAACGATCCGTGCTGGAAGAAGCCGAAGAGCGTTCAATGAAGCCACCGTGAACAGCTTCGCAATGTGGTTCCTGCGCGCTCCAGAACGGATTATGTACGCTCAACTTTATCTCTCCGCGTTTCATTCTTCTGCCTTGCGAGCGACCCTTCCGTCCTCCTTCGCCCACCACCCCTACCTTCCTCCTCCTCTTCGTCGTCGTCGTCGTCGTCGTCTCGGTCCTCCTCTCTCTCCCTTTCTCCCCTTCTCTCTTGCTCCCTCACTCGCTTGCTCGCCTCTTCCATCCGAGGTGGAATCCTGGTCGGTGCGCAGGTTCACAGGGCTTTGTAAGAATCTCGTTTCGAGAATACAGTTTCCGGCCAGGAACAATCTCCTCGAGCGATCGGTACATGGCAAGGAAGAGTTAGCGGGCTGTGTGTACGTGCGTACGTGTGTGTGTGTGATAGGGGACACCGAGGAAGGGGAGGATAGGGAGTAGCGAGAGAGATAGAGATAGAGAGAGAGGGGGGGGGGGGGCGAGGAAGGAGAGGACGTAGATGGAAACGTTGTGTACGATTTTCGAGGCATTCGACTATGAAAAACGGTTACTGAACCGTGGCCACTGAGAGTGACGAACGGCTGACCCAGAAATTTGTTGAGCCCAGACACGTCGAGTCATGTCCAATATCTGTGCGTTACGTCGCCCTCAGACGTGCTTTGTGCTCATAGAATTAGAATTCGCAGTTTTTCAAGAGCCTGCGAGCCTCGGGGCTCCCTTCAAGACGCCCAAGGCCGTTCGTTCCGATGAAATTCTCACGTTTTGCCCGAGACGAGCGCTTCGTATTGAGATCCGAACGCAAGTCACGAACGGTACATACGTACGTCAGTCATTTTCCACGTATGCAAACTGCCCCCGCGAACCGTTCATCATGAGGAGTTGGAGAAAGTTAGCGATGAGAATGAGCGGAAACTCGCAAGAACAGAATGAAAATTCATGCCTTACGAGAATTTCGTACATCCGTGTAACGGTATAGATAAACAATTTCTTCGACATTCAGGTCATAGGTTACAGGGACGTCGAAAGTTTCCGACTTTTTCAGTTATTTATTCACCTCATCTTCGATGTTCGCCTAAAGGTTTTTACAGAGTTTTCTCGAATTAGCGGCCCTTTGCGATTAAATCACCCGCCTCGCCTTTTTCCCATCAATTGCTCGCGCTCGGCGGTAAAATTTTGTCATCCATAGCGTAACAACGGGCCACGAACCTTCCACGCTCGTATCTCACGCTACTTCCTTCCACCGCACAACTGAATTCTGCATCGTTACTTCGCCCCCCTCTGCCACCGATTTCCCGGTTTCCCACTTCGTTTTTGGGCCTCCTAGATGCTCGCTTCTTTATATTTGCGTGTACTTCAGCCTCTCTGCCGCTCTCCTACGTGCGCCAATTTTTCCGCCTTCCAGCCGCACCGACGCTCTGCCGCCCTTATATTTCTGTCCGTTTTCCCTCCCCGACTAAGTCTCTCCTCGCAGTGCACCAGGATTCTCCAACGTTTCTCCGCCCCCCCCCTCCCCCGCCCCCCTCTTTTCCTTATTTAATACCTGCATGCACGTGCGTGCGTAACGTAGGACTCGCTCGCTCGGCATCCGAGCCGACATACGTATTCCCACCCCACAGCGTTCGAGTCTCTTTTCGCCTATCTATCCACCTATCTCTCTACCTTAGCCCTTCCTGCCGCGATAGCGTATTCCAGTGTAACGGATAACTCTTTATTACCGATGGGAATTCCAAGTTTCGCGCCTGCGCCTCCCCGGAGCCACTGGCTGCCGATATTACGTATGCTAATGCCGAAACCTGGAAATCCACACCGTTTTCTCGCGAATTCCCTCTCCCTCTGCCTCTTTCTCTCACCCCCTCCGCCTCCACCTCTATCCCGGCGAAAGCTCTGGCAACTTTAACCTTTGTCCGTTCCGTTCGTTATTTTCCCCGCTATATTTTCTCCGAGGCCGGTATGCTCGCGTGCAATTGCTTCCGCAGATAAATGCTCCAAAGTGAATCTCCGCTATCTGGCATCGAGACACAGTTCCATTTACGTACGAAACGCGATACTTCCTTTTTTCTACCCCCGAAACGCGCGCTCTTCATCTCGAGCGCACGCGTGTACGGCCGACGGGTAGGTGCATACTTATACACGGGCGGTGGCACGTACACATGCGCGCGGAGCCGGCAGCGATCGTCAATTCTCCCCCCACCCTCTTTATCCACTATCTCATTCGTAATCCTTCAATCCGCCGGTTTTTTCGACTCCCCCCGTTCCTAGTATAATCTTGAAGCGAAGGAAAAAAGAGAAGGGACGGGAGCGAGGTGGAGATCTACGTCCATTCCTGATTGAGAAATTTGAATCGTGCGGCTTCGACACGGTGTGGATTAAATTCAACGAGAGGCAACGAGATGCCGGGGAGCGCCGCTCTCGCAGCACACCCTGGCCGATTTTCACCGATGCGCTCGCCAGATTTAAGCCCCGCCGCTCGGGATCGATGGAATCTCGGGGCGAAATAGATGAAATAGAAGAAGGGTAGCCCGGGAATTAGAATCCCGGCGCAGCCGATGAAACCGGCGCTCGCGTATAATATGCTGATGTATTCAATAATTCCGCTTTTGCGGAATTAACGATTCCGTTCGGACCGCAATTACATGATCGACCGTATACAAAATGAGCGGCATCGGGTGCCGATCGGTTCGCGGCAAACGATTTTGTCGGAGTTTAGGCAAGCGATCCGCAAAGCGGCAGGATTAGAGGGAGCTATGACGTAGGGATAGAGACGGTTGTGCCCAATTCGAATGTCACGAGTTTGAGAACGAAAGAATGACGTAGCGATGGGCTCGGAGTGAGATTCGGGGTTCGACAGCGTTTGGCAGAGTGATAATGGACAAATGCTCTCATTCACGCTCATTTACGAAAGGGGTGTTATGATATCGAAGTATTTGGATTGCGATTTTGCCAGCGATGAAACTGTGCAGTCGCGTATGACTACCGTTTTACGCTTACGAAGCTATGCTCAAAATCGTCGCGATTTTTGCCCTCGAAACTACGTGATCGGTCGTGCGAATTGTCAGAATTCAATGGAATCGCTGCCCTTTCCATGCAATTGGACCTCGAATGGATTAAATGCCTTCAATTGCGCTCGAAAATCGTTTTGGGGACTCTCGACGTCTATTTCTGTCGACAGCGGCCCCATATAATGCATCTGTTGAGAGATACTTTTTGTCTCACAAGGCAATCCTATCTTTTTATATTGGCCAGGTAGAACGAAATTGTGCACGTGGAATTGTCGATATCGTGTATATCGACAGCAGAACATATAAGAGCTAATATCTGTGTCGTAGACTCGTAATGGATTTTTACTTTTTCGCCACATTGCTTTAGGCACGATCGTGTCAAATATTCGGAACACTCAAAATTTGTCCGTATATCGAACAATTGCACGGTATGAATTACAAGAATGTGAACTTTTCGGATAAAGCCGAAAAGGAGTATAAGAAAGATTAAATATGCTTCAATCAGGCATTCATCCCCATCGATCGAACTGACCTTTTTAATTGATAGATGGACTTCGGAGCTGCTTCATTTGATTCGGCTATCACTTTTTTTTTTCTTTGATTCCTTAAGTTCCGTCGGATCCTTTTATGCTTTACTTTGTCTTTGTGTGTTCATCGACTTTTTTCTCGGTACTTTCGGTGCCTTTTGCATTTCAACGAAACTTTCTGGAATTAACTGATTGGCGTTAATTAAATTTCATTAGGCCAATTGCCGTTCGTTACGCTCGGTATCGGTATCAATCGTCACCTTGCTATGCCTTTGACGAGAAAAAAAATCTATAACGCTATCGAACGAAAGTGCAGTGTTCATTTCATATTCCTTGAATCAACGCGGCAAATTGAAACGTAAAAATTGCCGTATTCCAACTTCCGCACAAATGAAATTACATTTTTATCGCGGGAATTAAAATCAAAACTCAGCCGTAATGGAAGAGACCGGCGCGTCCCGGCGAGTTTTATAAGACCTGCATAAACCAAAATTATACAAGCTACTTTTATCCAACGCCGCATCTGGCCTCTTAGAGCGAAACTACTAAAAACTAGCGAATTATTCAAATACACATTCGTAATACGCTATCACTCATACTCCAGCCGCACAATATTAACATTACGAGAGTGCGCAAAATATTCAAGAAACTGACAGCGCTCGGAGCAACAAAACACCGAGCCTTCACAAAGCATCCTCCAAATAGTCAGTCCAATACCACTCTTTAACTTCTTGAAGTACGACAGTGTCGAGTCTCTCCCTTTTTAGCACTTGAACGCCAACAGTTGATATTACCAAAAAAATCTGGCAATTATTAGAAGATCGCTTGAATGCCACGCTGCATATTTGCTCACTTAAAACCTTTACTTTTCAATTCCGTGCAACTGAGCTTTTTTCGTACTTTTAAAATCCCGTCAAACATAACCCGATCGGCCAAATTTCGTTACAGTCGACGAGACAGTGTCAATTCACTTTTCGTCCCCGCTCATCGGACTCTAACGGCGCCGAATTGAAAGCAAAGGAAGTGGGACGCGCGACGGGGACGAAACAGTTTTCGCGTAGATCAGCACGTAAGAAATTGCATTATCCCGAAGGAACAATTTCGGGCTCCCCGCGGGTCGTTCCCCGTTTCACGAATTTTTCCGCGTCCGTGCGCCAGAGCGCGCATTATCCGCGGAATTCCCAAGATCGCAAAATATTCAGGGAGTTATGCGTGTCTTTCGGTTCGGTGGGCAGAATGGCCATGAAATCCCACCAGTAGAAATTCCCTTAACACGTTTCGAGGGTGAAAACGAGCCAGGCTCGGGGCCAGGCAATCGTATCTCGCTGGTCGGCAACGGACGAGAGCCTTAGCTGCGGCGTAAGGCAATAAACGCCAACACTATCTAGCATCCCAGGAATGTTATATAAAAGCTCATAAATAAAATTCTCATACGCTCTAAGAGGTAGGAGGGTGCCGGGATGTCCGCCGGAATGAGAGCTTTTTCTTAATTGTTTTTACCTTATATTACGTCCGAGCGCCTGTATGAATATTGCACGCCTCTGCGGACGGATTGCCGGGCGAGAGTGGAAGAGGGGCGGACGGAAGGGAGGAGAGGCTTACGGAGGATGAGACGCGCGTAGAAGGAAGGTGCGAAGGTTGAAGCTGCTTCAAGCTGGCCGACCGTGTCATTTTATTTCCTTGTAATTATGAAAGTGGTTCGAGGAGACTTGAGGCAGGTAAATTGATTTTCTACATTGAGCTATACATCCAAAGCGGATTTCGATAAATTTTTTATTGTCCCGACTTAGAGCACCGTCACAGTGACTCGTGCAATTTTGCAAGTGGTACGAGTCGCAATAATAAGAGAATTCTTCGAAATCGTCCGTTTTACCGCGGTGAGCGAGGTGCGTTGAAATGGACGACTAATTCGAGTTCCTCGAATTTTTGGCCTTGCCTACTTTCATAACCGGCGGTGCGCGTCGGATGAGGATCCGACGAGGGCGTTGCGCATGAATTTTTCCGCAGACGAGGATGAACGGAAAAGGGACCGGGCGCGAAGAATTGAGGGTCAGGCCGAGCGGAGAGACGAGCGAAAAAATACGGACTAAGATTGGTGCCGTTTTAAATTGACCGCAAACGCGACGCGCGCGTGCCGTCGAGCCACGTTTTACGGGAATTTGCCAGGTTTTTTATCCGAGTGATATTTTCGCGAAAATTACAGCGCCCGCTCTCCGCACGCTCTGCCGGGAGGGGAAAAAAATAATAGAGCGCGCGGTCGCTTGAATTTTTATTGCCCACCCGTTCGCGGGAGCGCTTCTTGTAAATCGTTTATTACACTCCTCGAGGACGCGATCCCACGAGGAATCAGAGCTCTTAGTCGCGCTTGGCGGATACGAAAATTGCATTATATTGTTTAAGAATCAACTACACCCCCCCAACCCACCTCCCTCCGGCGCTCAACTCGTCCCAGTTAAATTCGTCAAGCTGAAACGAATGAGCGTACGAATCTGGTAAACTGTCAGCAGAAAGTTGACAACATATTTTATTCCACCCCATCCTGCGCCGCTTCCTTATCTCACCGCAACCGTCCGCCTTCCCTGGGAAAAAGATCGCTCTGGCGGAAGTAACTTTCGTGCGGCATTTGCCAAAATTCGCGCTTGTATCGTAAAATATCGCGGTGACACGCACTCACGGCCATTTTCCGGCGTCGGCGGGCCGTTCGTCATTCGCTTTCGCGTTGAACTTCGATCCATAACCGGAGAAGGAGAACGACCGAAGGGAGGCGGAGGGGGTGGGAATCTCGGGAAATAAGTGTATAAAGGGTAGGCGGAGGGGGGTGGATGAGGGGTAGAGTGTCGCAACCTACTCACTAAACGGCGTCTAAAGCTCTGTCCGCAAGCTAAGTAACGAGCTTTTGGCCAAACTTTTTTCCTGAACGGCTGCCAAGTGGCCTAGGAACTCCCGCGGGTGCACCGAACAATAGTGAGGGTGTGCGTGGGTGTGAGAATGGTGTGGCGGTCGGTGTGGAAGGGGGGCTGGAAGAGGTGTGGCAGCTGGTGGGAGGACTAGCGTGGCAAAAAGAAAGTGAGGTAAGAAGGGAGAGAGATAGGGGCAAGGCGGGGGCAGAGGAGCGGGGAAGAGGGTGGAGGAGGAGGGGGAGGGAGTGCAGAAAAGGATGGTAGGAAGAATCTGCCTCTCCTTCGCGAACATTTTCACCCTCCGGGGCGAGCTTCTTTCTTCCGCGAGATACTTCCTTTTTTCTTCCGACAAGCTCTCATTAAGCTCATTTCCCGTCTTATATTTAGTGCCGCCAGTTAAGGATCGTCGCCTGGGCAAAATAAGTGGCTTGAGGCGAGTCGGCGATGACCGGCCGGTATTCGGCGAATCATCGATTAAACGAGCGGAAGCCTGTCGGCGGGATGATCTTCGGGAATTTGTTTGAACTCTCCCGCGCGCTCGATTTCCCCTCGTGCGGCTGAGTGGCGACCGGAGAGGGGGGAGGGCGGAGGGGATGAGCAAATTTTTATTCGACATCCCCGTTCAGCCCCTTCGTCGCGCCGGCAGAAAATTTTCCGCCCAAAAATACACAGTTCTGACGGAGTGCGTATTTGATGTACGGGATCGGGACGTTCTGTGTGTACAATCGAAAAGCGACCAATCATGCGTGTTGAATGTACACTCTGTGCAATGCAGTTCGAGCCCCGGCGCACTGCTTGAAAACACTGGCCGCGAGCATTTGGTTAGTAATTCAATGCCCGATGATCCTGGAGGCTTTGGCGCGGCCTTACCGAGCCCCAACTGAATTTTTGCCGGCTTTCCCGCCCCCGGGACCTTCCCTCCGAGAAATTTATTCTACGTACGGCTCAATGAAGTCCGCGAATGCGAAAAAATAGCGCTGCATCGCTCTCGCTTTAAGTACCGTCGACCTCACTGTCTCTGCCGCGTGAAAGGACGAAAATGGCGTCGGCGGCAGGGGGGACGGTAGGCAAATTTACATAGTCGCGAAATAAAATAAAGTCCCTCTTTGCCTAACACTTTTTTTCATGGCCGCGCCACCGTCTGCCCGCCAATTTGAATATGCATAGAATGCGACGACATAAACAATATTGATTCGTCTGGCCTAGCGGGGTCGACGGAAAAAATCTGATATATCGCCACCGCGGAGGACAATGAAAGGATACGTTAGCCTAGCCAGCGCGAGCGACATTAACCGCCCTAGGGCGGAATATTCGAAAATGGAAGCTGGCGCACGAGAATTGCTCGCGAGCGCTTCGCGGACGCTTGCGACGTCGGGTAATAGTCGAATTTCGACGATATTACGGCGTCGAGTGACGACTAACGAGATACATTCATCAGTTGGCAAGATACAAGGAACGAGTCTCGTCCGACCCCCCCCCCCCACCTCCGCCCCGGGCTCCGTCCGCGAAGCAGTTCCCAATTCAGGCTCGAATAACGTACTTCGGGCGACCCTGGCGGCGTGTACGTGCGCACGCAGTCGTATAACCCTTAGATTTACACGGCATACAAGGGAACAGTCGCTTTACACGCCGGCATAACACGTCGTCGGGGTATTTCGCAATTTTCCTTCCCCCCTCGCCGAGGCGGACGCGAATTGCGGACAGGATCGTCGAGCTTAACGCCCTGAGAACGAATTGGGAGACGCGCGCGCGCGCGCGCGCGCGCTGGGATCCGATCGACGCCAAGTTTCGCCCCGATTAATACCTGCAGACGATCCATTTGCCGAGCGATGGGATACTTCCGCGGTCGGCGCGGCCGCCGTCGAGTTGACATCTTATCGGGCGTAAAATTAATTTGATTATGTCCGCGCCCCGTCCGTCAGGCCATTGCTGAACTAATCGCCCGCTCGGGCTGCGGTAATAAATTCGTTACATCCCGCGGTTAAGCGTTGCGGCGCCATTACGAGACAATATCGCGTCATGAATGGATGAACTCCCTGCCGGCCGTTGTCGAGCATCGCGTCGAAACTAATTTCCGCGTCCGCCCGCCTCGTCTCACCCTCTTCGTCCCTGTCCACCTGACTCATCCTGGACCATACCACTCCTCCCCCCCTCCTCCTCCTGCCTTTCTTTCGTCGAGCCTCGAAAGCCTGCTTAAAACGGCGGGCCACGTTCGCGGCGCAAAAATCAGACGCCCTCTCCCTGGGACGCGTACAATATTATTATTCAGCCTCCATGCCGGTGTCTCTCCGGCCGACGGCGCTCATGCTCGTAAAAAGAATATCCAACAACCACCTGCTACGCCGCTTGTTCCGCACAACAACGGCGCCGAGTCCGTACCAGCGACTCGTAAAGCTTTCCCTGCCTCTACCCCTCGCTCTCCCACCTCACCTCTCCCTCCTCCTCATCCCCTACGTCCTCCTCCAGCACCCTCCTCAAGCCCGGGCCCCGTAGCATTGATTTAGCGCGACCCGGCAATAGGCAGGTGTGTTCCGCAGTCGCAAATTACACGTCTACCGCTATTCAGAAATCTGTGACAATTCGAGGATGGGACGCGGGGAGCGTAGTGCGCTTCAAGAAGATAGGTCGAACTCAACGAATGGAACGGGTGGAGCCCGGGGGGAGGGAGTAGGTGAGAGGATGAGAGAGGATGATAGAGGAAGAGGGAGGAGGAAGGGTTATGGCGAGAAGGGTCGGGGAGGCGGAGAGGCTGCCCGAAAATCAATGCAACGAGTAACCGTGCGCCACCAAGTGCCGTCATATTATTCGGCTCGGCATTACACGCATATCTCGGTGAAAGTCGATATGCCGCGCGCGAAGTGCGGCGTTGATACCAGGACCACTCTCCTTGCCGTGAAAGTTTCTTCCTCCCGGCGGCGGCAGGCCGGAAGTGTGGGAGAGAGAGAGAGGGGGGGAGAGAGAGGGTGAGGAGAGAGTGAAACACGGAGGAGAGAGAGAGAGAGAGAGAGAGAGAGAGAGAGCAGGAGCATGTAAATTGCCGTTTCCGGCCTGATTGTATCGACGAATCTCGAATAACATTCGCCCGCTAATTACGGTCTGCACTGATTGCACGACGTCGTCATTATCCGGAATGCCCTATTATACGGAGCAAATCCGCAGAGATAGTTATGCGTAAGAAATGCAGGACGGGTAGGTAGGTAGGTAGGTACTGGATAGCGGGATGGCATCGGAGTTCGGCTCGCTGCATTATCCGATCCTGGGTAACGCTCGACGAAATGCGCAGGAGAGTCGGTGATGCGCGATTGTTCGCGACGGTTTTTGGTCGGTTAGCAAATTTTTGCCTATCGGGAAATTACGGTGCGCGAGAGCGCGCGGTCGCTTCTGTGTTGCGGTCGATGTAAGTCCCGTATGAAGCACCGGATGATTGACATCGTTACGTAAAACGCGTGTAATTTTATGCTCAGATGCTGCCTGACAATGGAGGCAGCAGGCATTATAGTTAATACGCTGCGCGAACGTCAGTGGTGGAACGCTTCAGCTTCGTCGAACGTTGCTTGGCCGAAACAGGCCGTGGTACAAAATATTAATGCTTCTTCGTTCCTTCCGATTTTCAGCCGGTAGCGATGGCAAAGGAAAATATGAATATACTCCGCGTCGAGGAGCGTGTCGATAAATTGGACTGCGGCCGCCGGAAATATTTTAAAGATCGTAGAGCAGCGACTAAATTCAGATATACTTTGAGCGAAATGTTAACGGAGCGAAAACTTTAGTTACTGACGTACATGAGACGGGATCTAGGGAAACGGAAGAGGAAAGGGGGAGTAATGAAGCCACGGAGATAATTGCGACAGGCGAGTGGTTACGGAAAACACCTTATCTTACGCGAGTCGTAAAAACTGATATCGCCCAGGCCCGCTTGCGAAATTATTGACTCCCTCTCATTATCAGCACCCACGTTTCCCTCCGTCCGCCGTTCCTTTCCGCGCCGGCAGACAGCACCAGCACGCTCCATTGAATCTCTAATTGCGCAAGTTGACGCTACTGCTCTCGTTTATTAGATAGCCGGGCGAAAATCGAATTAAACCTATGGGCCCCGGCCGAGGACCGATCATCGTCAAGGATCAATTACGTGTCAATTAGATGCGGCGGGGGCGGGCAACAATTCTCCATCCGGACAGTCCCTTCCTACATTTTCGATAATCCACTTAATAACGCGGCCTCCGACGTAGGACGCGCAAGTATTAAACCGATGTGAATCGAATTATTCGATTTCCCGTCGTTGCGAGGCGAGGCCGGCCCAACAAACTTGCGCGGTCGGAGTTATAACGCGTAACGACGATGGCATAAAGTGCGACACGTTCGTAGAACGCGCATAGCTGACCATATTCCTGGCATCCACTGACTTCCCTCGCCCTCTCTCAGCCTCTATCTATCCGTCTCTTTCTCTCTCACTCCCTTTCCACGGCCGATGGCCTCTATTTCCATTGCGCATCCGACGCATGCGAGTCCGTGCTTTACGACGGCGGACGGTCATTTCGCTACAAATTACGGGCGCCCTTTTTCTCCTTCGAGCCGCTCATAAATGAAAAGCGTTGATTGGATCGGACGCGAGCGCGCGATCCTGACCTGAAACGGATCGAGGCTAAGTGTTCGGCTGCGAAAGCAATTTATTGCCGAGCGCACTCGCGGATTCAGTTGGAATCGGAGCTTTCCTTCCTTTCGCACCTGCGATGCTGCGCGGCTTGGACGCGATCGTTTCCATAAAAACGCGTCGAGTGTGCGAGGGTGGCCTGTATTCCGAAAGAATTCCCTGTCAAATGGATTAATAGGTCCGCCCGGAATACAGAAATAGATTAATAGATTCGTCCGATATCGCGAGGAACTTAATCGGACGTACAGCTGCGGCCTCGGTGTAATTTATAAAAATCAGTCAACTTCCCGTACGGTGAAATCCGTATTCCCAGGGTACACTTTGTAGCGGATTACTCGGTTTGCTCGAAATCTTAACGCATTTAGCCGCGTGTGTTGTTTCGCGTACGTGCGAGTCTGTGACGAGGTTCAATTTGCAAATTAGGCACGCTCAGAGATTACGAACAATAACTAATAATAAGGCAGCGTATGCAGCGACGCACAAAGGGATGATTAACGTGCGCGGCGGCCGGACAAAGCCGGGTAGCGCGAGATTCCATTACGCTACTCAGAACGAGTTTAAATTTTTTAGCCCGAACGAGTTTACGAAGTTAAATTTTCCATTTAATATTTTCGTGCCGCGGTTTGACCGACGGGCAACTGAAACCGCGGAAAGCAAAGCTCTGGATAAGTGATGAAGGGGCGGACGAATGGGAGGGTCGGGCAAAGTAGCGTATTACTCTTCAACTGTTAATGATTTCAAAATTGACCCATTCTAACGGATTAAATAGCGCGACATAATATTGGACTAGCGCGGGTGCAAATGTGATTTAAAATGTATGCTGTCGTCTTGCCGAAAATTGTCGTCCCACCGTCGACGAAGTATCGCGAGGAAAATTCCTGTAGAATATACGGTTCGCCCAGAAATTTTTACTCGCCGCGCAACGATTTCCTTAACGCGCTCACTTTCGCCGTTTAACGAGATTAGGCGATACAGTGCTTAGGAACCATTCACGATTGAATAGATCTGGCCCGCATGTTGAGCACTGGCAGTCTACAGACTCCGTTCAAGTGCCGTCATCGCTCTCGGGCGATAAACCTACGCCAATTGACACATAAAGCACGTTAACTATCTCGCGATACGCGTAATCTACTTAGCATTAAGACTCTCAGCCGTTAGGATCATTAGGCTAACTTAATTACGCTCTCCCAACTGCTACGCGCGCCGTTCCACCGATTTCCTTTCATAAAACATCGTTTCGGCATCGTCGAGTCGGGCTCGTCCTGCTGACCGCGCCGATTGTTTCCAGGCGAAAGGAAGGATAGCGGACGCTCCCGACCTTCGACGTGCCTCGATTTCCTTAAAATATATCAAGCTAACGAGCGCACGTCACGTTTCCCCGAGCACATACAATCCGCACATCGCCAGCAGAGATTCCCGTAAACGCGGCCGTGAGAGAGCACCGTAATCCCGGCAACGAGTTGTTGATAATGCAGCAAAAAAATTATTAAAATCCGAGCCGAGCGCACACATCGCGAGTGCCGAGAGGGAGAATATTATTTTAGGAGCACGTTTTCAATTTTCCTCGCGGCCCTCGGATATTCCGCCGATACGTCTGCGAGTGGTTCCCTGATAAATTTATCAAGTACACCGATGCACCGAGCGAATCCGATGGCGCGGGCACCAACAGTTGGTTCGAGCCCGAGCATTACGCGTATACCTACGTGGGCACGTACGAGCGTGCACGTAAATCGAAGACGCCCGATATAGCGCTCGTTACGAAGATGAAGCTCTTACAATGCGGAAGCGGAAGGATGGGAAAAAAAGGGCGACTGAATGGAAGCCGGAGGTGGGCCAGTGCGCGACAGGAGGTAGAGGAACAGTGAGCCGGCCGAATGTGAGCGCACCTACTATTCGGTCGTCCGACGTGTGTACCTCTTCATCAGCGAGAAAGAGAGACGGATGTAGGCGCGTACGTCGGCCGACGCACACGCGCGCGGTCTCGCACGGACACACGTACGCGCGCAGCACGGGGCCGTGGAACAAAACGAGGAGTCGGAGTTGGAACCGGGCACTAACTAGAATTGTGTCTCTAGTGCTCTGACGTATCTTGGCATGGCATATATACAGCTCGAAGTGCAGCCGGTGTTAGCTTTGCCTAAGACAACTTGACACGTTTGCCTGCGCCGAGGGGTCGTAGCACCGAGCCTCGAGATCCACGGAATCGTTTCCTTCGCTGTCTCTCTCTCGACGCCCTTAGCTTCGCCCTCTCCCTCTTCCCACTCCCACCCCTTTGAACCCACCCCCCTTTCGCCCTCACTTCGAACTCTACCGGCTCCCGGTCTGTCGTTCGATGCTTGCATAAACGTTGCCTCGTATATACCCGACCCCGCTGATGTATTGTCGCTTACCTTATGAAGGACCCCCGGTACATTAGTAGCGCCCCGTACTCGTGTAATTGAACTTGCATTGCGCGTGTATACACGCCCGTAGGACGAGTATATACACTTGAGCGACGCCGTGCCGGCCCGTGTTAAACTGCAGCTGTCGATTACACCGACCCGTCCCGAGATTATGTAGCGTCGACCAATCGCTGAAACTTGACAATGCGCTGAATATCGGTAGTGAATCGACCGGGAGAGCGTAGCATGTGAATATTCTGTGCCTTATTGATATCGTCATACCGGGACGTGGCGTGTGCGTGTGCGTGTGTGTCGCGCGAGCGAGATTGTACGTTCCGCTCGCGCGATGCGCATACGCGGACGTACGTGTAGTGACTGTGTTTGTGCGTACGTCGGGTGGGTGGATTCATGCGTCGCCGTCTCGAAATCAATGCGCGACTTTACTATTTTTCTGTACGCCGTCATTGTGGTCTCTTCAGGGTATGTCGGTTGAGCATCGATCAAGGAACACTGATTCGGCCCTCTCTGTCGGGATGAAAAGTGTACCGTGTTATAAGGCTCTCTTAATGAGACAGTTTTGGAAAACATGTCTGCGGGGATGCCAATTATTACTGTACGAAGCCATGGCTTCAAACCTGGCGCACTAGGGTATTTATGAGAGGAAACATGTTTATCTGGTAGAGTTTGTAATATAAATATATTCCGCACTGTTTATTCCGATCAGTAACAAGGCTCCCGCTTGCGTCAGACAAGCCGATATTTATAAAATGCATTCAAAGCAGGGATTGGTTGACGGCGCGCATAATAAACATGAAAGGAGTAATACGTTTAACTCATAATTTATGTGCGTAATAAAAACGGTCAATTTCTGGATATTTCCTGCTTCGCAGTGGCTTATTTCACGCGGCTCACTCGTATCAGGCGTGGCCAAAACTGTAATGCGCGTACATCAACATCACCGGACACGTACATAGTTAAACGCAGTATGTTGACATCATGCTAAACTATAGCCATCGATTACGTTAGCCCATTCCGTTCTGGAGATTATGTTCCCTCATCTCGCTAACGCGAAGATTTGTTACTACGTACGGTACAGCATGGTAATATAGACACGAAATAAATAACGACAGATAGTATCACCGCGTAAAATTGCTGGCCCTCGCTGTCAAATATTACGCCGCGGCGACTTTTAGTGCGAGATTATTCTGCTACGCTCCTCTTCCGCACATAAGTTCCCGAATCATGGGCAACAAACATAACTTTTACTCAACGACAAATATTCTTACGAACGTCGCGTCAACTGAGAACAATTACAATAAAAGTAGAGAATGTTTTTTGGAATGTTTTTCAACGTAGATTATTCTTTGGAGTCAACTTGTAACGTTTCGCCGTATAAAAGTTTCACCGGAATATGTATGTATTCGTATACATGTTTATAGTACGCACTGGAAATACGCTGAGCGATGTGCCTGCCTGCTTTCTAAGAAATTCTTGGGCACACACCCCGACGACGTCTGCCGCCGATTCGTCTGCTATCGGCGATATCTGTCTAGCTGAAATTATATTTGCGCCAACATGTGCCGGGCTATATACCCGTGTCGCATCATAAACACGCCACGTTAAGTTATTGAAGCTTTAGATGATATCGACACGTTTCGGGATTACGTTCTGGTAATGTATAGAGACCGGAATCGATACAACGTGTCGACGGACATATTCTCGGTGACGACTGGGATTAATCGTATCTGGAGGATCAGTGCAGCTGCACGTGCATTATGCGGAACCCTTTCGAGATAGATTAAATAATTATTTGCAGTACAAAGTGACGCGGCGATCGGATGGAATTACGAATGAAAGGAACACGGAACGAAATGGAGTCTCGAGCCGGGGTTGGATGTATATAGCGGTCGATGCACATAGGGAAACATTAATTCGGCCACGGGGCCGGAAGGGGCGAACGGTCGACCGGCCAGGATTGACTGAAGATGGCGAAGTGAAAATAAGTGGCAGCGACCCGTCCCGCTGATCGAATCCGTCGCGAGGCCGGAAACGCTACGGCTCCGCGTAGCGGAAGATAAATGCACGGGGAACAATGGGCCTCGCTCGTTGTTTTCCCACCGGCGGACTGACATCTAATTTTCCGCACTTTCACCCTAATCCAATTGATGTACTGCTCAGGCAAAATACGCGAGAACGACGGGACGGGCTACGCGTACCTATCGGCCGCTTTCGCGAGAATTTTCCTCCGCGCCGGCAAACATTTGCTCGAATTATTTGTGAGAAATCATTATTAAACATTTATTTACGCCTCGCACGCAGTTCGCAAACGATGCGTCGCACGGCTGATGGGACGCATAAGAGTGCTCGTCGTTTAATTAATGCGACAGGTTAAGCGCGGTTAAGCTGCTATTTGACCAAACTTGCCAAAGGGCATAGTCGTACAAGATGGTCCAAAGGTGGCTCTAAATTGACTTAAACTCTGAAGGAGACATTCGATAATCTACAAAAGTGTTCAGAATACGGTTTCTTTCTATTTCTACGTTATTTTACGTGGACTTTATTTCGGTTTATGTTACACTGTTTTATATCATTTTACGTTATTATCGATTTTCGGGCTTCTTGAGGGTGAATGAGTATATTAACCTCTATTTAATACATGTTTGATTGGCTTATGTTTATATAATACTATATTGGGCGATCAATAGAGTATGCTTTGGCATAATTTGGAGCTACTAAAATGTGACATAACCCCAGAATCGCATAGAAACGCCAAAAACGGTTTGCTCTCATTTTGGATTTATAATCATCTTATCCGATAGATTCTAAATCACCTTAAAAGTTGGTCGCAAGCAAAGTTTTGAATTCTTAATCGTTTCGAAGATACACTTGTTTTTCCAGGTAAACAAAGTTTTCTTTCGAAAATCGACATTTGTATGATAGCCCTATCCGAAAGTAGTTTCTTTTTAGTTTAGTAGTTTTTATTAAAATTATTCCACCAGAATACGATAGAACAGTCAAAATACTTTAAAACATTCACAGAAATGCTTCTTTCTTTATAGGCTGTCGAATGACTCAATCACAATTTCAATAATTTCAGAGTCCCTTTGCGGGACGTTAAAAATTTATTGGCGAAGCAGAGACCGCGCTGGCGAAAGCTCCGCTTTCTTTCTTTACATAATATAATTCATCTTTTATCGACGTTGGCGATTTGCGAATGCTTCACGGCCACGTACGTACCCGTGTACGTATGTATATGTGCATGTAGGTACGCCGGTACATACGTACGGCGTACGGGCGGAGATCAGTGGGTTTTAGTAAGCCGCGGGCAGCTGTGCAGTCTCGAGAGAATGAAAACGCTCGATATAAATTGCCACGGGGCCCTAATTCTCGCCACAGTTTATATGTTATTGCATTTATCACCGGTACGTGCCTCGAGTTCAAGTCGGGCAGCGCACAAACGCGCAGACACACGCCGCACATACGGTCGTACGACGTTCTATACGTACGTGAGAACATACATTATCCCCCACCCCCACCCCACCCCACCCCACACTCCTCCACCCCACTTCTCGGTCCGGCTACATGTGAGCATGTCACGGGCATGAAAACCTATAATGAAATATCTGTGCCGGGCCGTAAATTTTCACCTAGATATTTACCATGTACAAATTGTCCGACCGTTAGCCCCACGTACTTGTAAATTTCGCTGTCCCCGCTATCATTACGCTAATTCGCAATTAATAACTGGGCGTACGTGAAACGCATTCGTACGATTTTCGGGGGAGCCGCGGCCTGCGAATGCGGTGGTAAGCGACGGGAGGGGTGGGAAAAAATGTGTTGCGACCGCGGTCGTAAAAGGTGGCGGGCGACTATTTAAGATAAGTCCACGGTGAAATTGCCTTTGTCCCGAACGAAGTGATAAGGCGAATGACAAAGCAGCCGGTGTGTACGATAAGCGGGCAGGAGGGCAGGAAAAACATTTCCGCGCCGCACTTTTGACCGCTCGAATATCCGAATGATAAATGATTCGTCTCCGTTCTACCGGCTAATAGCGAATGTTTTAGCAAAGCGGCATGAATGAAAACTTTCTTCCGCTGATTATATCCGGCGGTATAGCATGATCATTAAGAAGCATCGAAGTCTGAATTAAGGGGGACAGGGAAACGTCGGGAACCTCAGAGAATATTCCCTTAATCCGTATCTCCGCGTCGTTGGGTCAATGAGTAATTACAACGAGCCGCGCAGGAAATGAAAATTAAGGTTTGAAATGAATGCAAGAAATAAATTGCGTTCCAGTGAACTCCAGAGATATTACTTTGAGATGCTAGAGGGGACATTATTTCAATTAGGGGATGGCATTGGAATTAGTAGTCCACTTTCTCGTCGCTCGGTTGAAGTAACTTTATAGAAGTTACGCTCGTTACTTATTCCTTTCACTTATAGCGCATGTTACAGCGATAAAGGCGGAAGAAACGAAGGTAGCTAAGTACAATAACTTATAATGCGTCGCCGGCGTTATTATAATCGTAAATTTCGTGCGGCGGCCAAAAGAATTCCCAGCGCTGAACGCTTTAGCTATAATCTTCAAACGATTCTAATTGAAGAACGAAATCAACCTTAACAACCCATCATTACAATTGTCAATAATTGAATTGCGGCATTTTTAAAGTGTAATGACTGACCTGAAAATTCACCCTGTATTGACAAATCATACTAAGGATTTGCAACAGAAATATCCGTATTTCGCGCGTATTTGCACAAAGAAGTATTTTTCATAAGTCTATTTACTCAACGTAACGTACATTTTTTCCGTGCACACAATGTCCAAGCAGTTCTGGCTTTCCGCGAAACTCGACCGCGGAGGCAGGGGCCAGGACGCCGGTGAAATAGGAATCATATTTAACTCCGACAAGCGGGCAGCGATAAGTTCTGATGGTTGAATAATGGCTTTCGCCTGAATTTAATGAGAGTGCGTATCTCCAAGCTATAACATTTTTCTGCACCAAGCCCATACAGGCGGGGCTATATTATCCGCCTTTAAAGTGAAATCCGCTGCTCAACAGAGGCCGCAAAAAAGTCTCGGCTCATTGTCGACAGCCCTGAGCAGTGATCCGTTGAATTTTCAATTTCCAATCCGCCGCGACTTTAATATCAGCGTTAATTACCGCCTCGACGGCGAGCGAGGAGGAAGCCGCGATCGCAGCCGGTATCTCTATGCAAAATTCAGCCCCGCGAATTCCCGCTCGCTCCTTTCCCCAACCCCTCCTCCCTATCCCTGGCCACCTCGACGAAAGGACTAATTACACATTTCTCCCCCACCCCCTCCGGCGACGGTGGGGAAACAAGACGTCCGCCGGATGTGAAGTATTCGAGATTGAAAAATCGCGCGCCGCGATGCGGTACATTGCATCGGCCGGCGACAGAATAACTTCTATAATTATCGTCCCTTGAATAATTGCAAACGTCTCGTTATCACGCCAGCTCGACGGGGCCCGGAGGGGCGGCGGGCGGCGGAGGGGGTGGCGAGGGAGGGGTGGACGGTGCCGTTAAATGGAAATAATTCTCCCAGGACAGCTTTCCGTGACCCGTTTAATTCTTTCCTCGCATTTTCCACCCCGCGTAGTACAGTAATATTCCCCGTTCTCGCTTTCTCGGTGCACTTCCCACCCTTTCCAGCCGCCCCTTCTCACCCCCCCCCCCAGCTTCCCTCATCCGACAGCCCTCTTCCTGCTTCTTTGCCGTAGGGACCGGAGCCGCTATCTCGCTTAGCTTATGTTAATACGACTCGTGCGGGGAATGCATGTTATATGGATTAGAATAGACGTATACGCGGTCGCATGAGTATGCATCTAGGTGGGCGCTTAACACTTAGGTAGAGGTGTACACGCAGACGTTTATGCCGGCTATGCCGCCAGTGGGCCCGATTCGAGCAGGCCGCGTGTCCGTGCGCTCACCGAGACTGGCGCCCAGCGGCGTTTACTGGCGCAATATGTCGAACACGCTGTTTACATTTCCGCCAGTGAAACCACACTGCCGCCGGCTCCTGGCCTATCACTTCGTTCCGCGAGCCACTTTCCGAAAATGTCCCCTCCGTCTCTTTTCACCGCCCGGACTCCGTCGCCGGGTCGAGCGACAAGATGCATCTTTTTTTTCGGCCGATTTTCGTAACGTCTAGGTAGAATCTGATTGACGTTGCGCGATCAAGACGATACCGAACGTTCGAAAATTAGCTCGATATCGGAAGGATACCGATTCGCGGTGCAAGCGATTTCGTTATTTGGCGAGAAAAGTTTCGCGCGGTTTCCGGGCGAGTTTACGAGATCGTTCTGGGGAAAAAATGTTGAACTCGAAAATCCGCCGTCGGTATTAAGTTGGAAGGGAAGAAGTGATCGTGCATTGGGGGAGGGGGGTGGCAGAGGAAAGGGGTGAGCGGAGGACTGGGAATGGAAAAAGAGAGGAAGGAGAGTTGAGAGAAGAGGAAGGAGTGGAGGGTTGGCAGAGGGAGGGCAAGGGGTGTGGCATTCGCATTTTTGCGGACCTCGTCGTCTGGATTTTCTCGCATTTTTCGCGAGTTAGAGGTAAAAGCCACCAATTCCTGCCGTGCTCTCGCCCATTCCCCACGCTCCTTTCCCGCTTCTTGGAACTTGATGGAGTGACTGTAACTCAACGTGTCGAACTAACAGCTGCGGCGAAACTTCGAGTCCAGTTACAATGGGTCCGGCGAGTGTAAAGAAAGGACAAGGTGGCGGAAAGCAGGGGAAGTAAGGGCTCCCGAGGAAGATGGTCAGAGATGGAAGGAGCGAACAGAGTGTGTATATGTGAGAAAAAGAGAGGGAGAGAGAGGTACAACCGGTGAGGAAGGAGAGAAGGAGAGAAAAGGAGAAGTGCCGTCCGTGTTTTCCAGTCCATTTGATATTTCCTTCATAATGCGTACACACGGT
Organism: Anoplius nigerrimus; assembly: GCA_914767735.1. Classification (NCBI taxonomy): domain Eukaryota; kingdom Metazoa; phylum Arthropoda; class Insecta; order Hymenoptera; family Pompilidae; genus Anoplius; species Anoplius nigerrimus. Next base: position 10,049,324 of record OU612082.1, read on the forward strand.
CGGCTCTTTCGTTTTTCGTATAATTTGTACTTGTCACGGCGGGCCACCATTTGTCGCCTCCCCGACTCTTAATGCTCTTCATTTCGCCCATTTACTTTCGAGCGAGGCGCAACTTAGAATCCGCCGCTGAAGGGCATAAAAGCCTCTTTCGTCATTAGGGAACCTGAAAGCTATACTCGGAGCATGACGAAAATTGGTCGCCTCCTCGCGACGTACGGCGCGAGCTGTTGTGCCAGCCAGCGTAAATAAAAGCGCATCCACTCTCGCCCCCTCTACCCCCGTCACCGCTTCATTACATAATACATGCGTCAAAGAAGCACAGGGTCCACGTAAGAGGCACTGCTCACTTCTCCCCTGATCGTCGCGAAGAATTTTCCACCGGTCAACCACTCCGTACCTCGATCGACGAAACGCGAACCTTGAGCCGCAGTTACCAACTAGTATCGAATTTAACGCTGGAAAGTCGAGCACGCGAAGAGAGCGAGTCCGCCTCTGCGCATCGAGCGTCCAATATATTAAGCGCCGCCGCTAAAATTCAACCCTGCTACACCGGCTACTCCCCGGGAAGCATTACGCCATAGTTGCGCCGCCACGGCAGACTCCTGAGCCGTCGGACGGAGACTAATTAGTTGTCAAGTTCGTAATTGTCGCCCCCGTACTTCCATTGTGACCCCCCTCCTTTACATAATATATCGTTTCGCCAGCCGCTTCGTCGCGTTCGGCAGGAGCCAGGATCCTTCCTCGCTTCGTACGCCGTCCAACGAGCCTTCCTGGAAGAGCTTAAAGCCTCGTCGCATAAAATTCCTGCCGTCGGACAACGACCCGCGAGGCTGGCCATCCCCGACCGACGGCCATGATTTTTCGTACTCAGCCCACCCCCACTCTCTCATCGTCGGCCGACTCGCTTCCGACGACGGCCGCTTCGTGGGCCGGGGGCATAAGTTGTACAAGCAACGACACCGGGAAACGAGATTGTTTGCACGGAATCCTATAACGCCGGCAGGAAAGCTGCGGGAAGCCTCGCCGCGGTAGGGAAGATACACTGCCGGCGCGCGATGCATACACTGTGGCTGTTTACAAATTACCCGTAAAACTTGCCCGAGCAGCGAGCGTCGGCAAACAGCCGGGGCCGCACCGCGATGCGTCGCAAATACCGTGCCGATACGAGCGGGACAACGACGTGTTGAATGAGAATCCGTGAGCCGAGCTGCTCGGCAAGTAAGCGATCTTTGCCCGGGCGTATGGTTTCGAATCCGCCGGCGAAACGGCGCTAATCGAACTTTCGCGCATACTTTCGGACCCGGATCCGCTTAGCGGATTTTACAACGGCGGATCCGTCGTTAGGCGGCAAACTGTGCTCTCGGCTAAGCGCGGCCGCGAATGTTGTTCACCGGAGCGAAATAGTTAAATCGCTTGTATGTCGGGTCAATTTAACTAACTTTCACGTACCGAGAGGTGGGCTGGCCGGGCGCAGGGGCGCGGTTGCCTGGGAGGGGGGTTGGAGTCGTATTAACGGTAGGTAAATGTTAGTTGATAATATTTGGTGCCTGGAAGCTGGTCCACGGCTTGCGGAAGCCGATGCGGTTAAGGCGGGCAGGTACGTGCGAGCCGAGCGTTGCCGCGGAAAGTAGTTTAAGTCGATATATGTCACGACATGACGTCAAGTGGAACGATATTGCCAGTCTCGAATTAGTTCCGATGTCTGACTTTAATAGCCTCTGTGTGCCGGCTATAAGCGTCACGCATCACCCGCCTTCGCTCGGTAGTTTGTTCGTAGCTGCGGCGGACTTCCAAGGAGAACAATGCTAATCGCTCTTAGAGGCGACGGCTGGAATGTCCGCTAATGCCGAACTGATAAGGAACGGATGGCTTTCGGGCATTGAGTCAGACACGCTGTGTCGCTCGACGGCAAATTAACGTAACGCGCTGCTGGAACAGTGAAATCCCTTCGCTGACTCGTATTCCATTTTACAATGAATAAAAAATCGAGATTAAATACGGAATATTGACCGACGCTACTGCGCAGATACAAGCGAGTAAGTTATTTGTATATAATTACGAATTTATGGAAAATTGCAAGGGCGCATTAGGACCGATAATTACGTTTGGAAAATTAACATTGCATTGACCATCGTAGAATAATAGTATTCGCGTCGTTTTGGAATATGTACAGAGCTTTACGGTTCAACGAATATTATCCCACGCTCCGCGCGCACGCGAAATGCTAAAATGTGCATTCATGCCAGGTGGGAAGTGTTTTTCGGGGTTGCAATAAAAGATTCAGGTTGCGACCTAACTATCCGCCGTTCGCACATTCCTGAGCATGTTTTCCGTTATGGCTGGAAATTACACGACCATGACATTACCTTTCACGGGACAACGTTGCGCGTTATGCATTGTTTGCGGCTGGAATATCGTGCTAATGAATTCCGCTGCACGGGGCGTCATTTCGCATGCGACGCGGCGGGATCATTAAACATGATTAAAAGCGGAGTAAGTGACCGTGATGCTGTCGGTAAGAAGTTAACCCCCCCTCGCCCCGTAAAAGTACGAGGGTCGGGTAGCAAAGTTGAAAGAAAACGACACCGAAGGTACGAGCTCGTAAGCGATCGGAACAATTTTACAGCCCTCGAGCTGACAAATTCATTTCGTTTCATAGTTCTTTCTTGCGCGGCGCCTTAATAAAAAAAAAGCTTTACAGCAGGGACGTAAAATATTACGATCGATGGGCAAGAGTAATATTGAAATAATAGCGCTTCACGCGATACGAGCGCTTAATAATGCGAGCCCGTCGCGTAAAGTTTGAGAGTCAATTAAAGATTCAGTATATTAACTCCGAGCGACGATGTACACTCCGCGTTTCTTAACGTCGCATTAAATCATTCCCGTCGGCAGCCTGCCCATCGTCGCGGCCCCACTTCATCGCGCCGCGCATAACGGGCGAGCAAAAGAACTCGTATCCGGCGAATGAAAACTGAAAACAATGACGAAGCTTATCCCGCGTCGGAAAATCCTCGCTGCTCGGAAGCGAGCACGCGTGTATCGAAACGGAGACGTAGCTAACAAAGGAGCGCCAACTTGCTCCTCTCTGGCGCTCGCAGGCGGGCTACGCGGGGCCGGCAACGAAATCTGATACATTTTTCAGGCAAAACAATCTGGGCGCATCGCGTAATTATTTAATTCCAGTCACCGTTCGCCGGCTTTGATGCCAACCGACGCGCCTGGCGATTCTGTGTTTTGCTCGCCCGGCGTCGGATAAAGCTCCGCGAATCCGAGGCAGGTAGCGAATTTCAAAAGGGCGTTAGCTGGAATTACGAGGCGCAAGTGCCTCGCTGCGATATTGGCCCCGGTCACATGGCCGATAGGTAAGAAGTTGATGGAACTTGCGTGAACTCGGGCGGCCGAACTTTTCAGCATTTAATATAGCCACCCTGCACCCCGCCGCGAGGAGCTCGAACAATATTGAATTCGTGTTTCGGCGAGGTACGCGGCCCGCCGGCGCCGATGATAAATAACGCCACCCTATATTGATATTCCATAACGTAACGCCTCCTGTATGTAAAATTATATACCGTTCACGCGCGAATCGGCTTATCGCATTACTCATTCTTTCGCCGTCTCATACATATGTATGTGCGTGTGTTTGTCCGGCTCTCTCTCTCATTCTCACTCTCTAACACACTCTCTCTCTCTCTTACTCTCACTCTCTGACTCTCTCTCTCTCTCTCTCTCTCTCTCTCTCTCACACACACTCTCACTCCCTGACTCTCATTCTCTCTCTCTCTCTCTCTCTCTCTCTCTCTCTCTCTGTCTTTGTATCTCTCCACCATGGTTCATTAGGGAACGCGGAACGGCGATTTGTTCCACAATGCGTACAATTAATTTCCCGCTTCCTAAATGGCGATGTCGCATGATTTTGCTGGAGCCATGGAGAGGCTTGGCTTGCAGCCGCCGGAAACAAACACGTTGGCGAATCATGCGCGGGGGAGAAGCGACGGGTATCATGACACGCGCTCGTCGGGCGAATTATCGATACCGTTTCCCGGCTGCGAAATCGTCGACATTGACGCGTCGGGCAAAAAGGCACAGCCGAAAACGATCGGCCGATTGCGGATCGATCATTTTAATGTATTCTCGGCGGAATTCGATGCGGGCGGGGAAACCGAATTTTACGGCTCGTGACTCGACGCCGACCGATGCCAAATTATTTCCGCGCATATTCTACCGCTGGATAGGGGGCACGAGGGGAGGGGTGGAGGAGGAATGGTAGAGATACTCTCCCGCGGCAATTTAATTCATCCCGCCGACTGATGCGTCGCGGCAGTTTAATAAAAAGGAGCGCCATCTTTCGGATAAGATATATATTCAGGGCAGTGAGAGTCGGAAGAGGACCCGTTCGGACGCGATGCTTTCCTGGCGGCGCACTTTTCGAAATAAAAAGTCGTTGTCAGTTTTACGGTACAACGGAGGGCTTTCAAAAGTTAAAGAGATAGTATCGTACGTAGACGCGCGAACGCTTTGAGCTGCAGTCAAATTTATTCGGCCAGCTGAAATGGAAACGGTCGTGTGACGCGTACACCACGTGCGCGCTGCATGTGTAAAATGTTGCCGCGTTACCCATTTTTTTTTGCGGCCTATATGCATCGAATCTCTCAAGTATGTGGCTTGAAACGGGGGAATTGTAATTGCGCGGGCGCAAGTGTGTCAGTGTGTGGGGGGAATGGATATGTATTCCCGTGTCTTCAATTTCGTCGTAGTACAACCTTCCGTTCCAATTCTGTCGTTGTTAGCGTCCCGATGACGACTACCAGCGCGCGAGTCTCCAGTTTCAATCCGTGTCTTCCGACTGACAGCTCAAACCTGTGATTTCAACTGCTCCACTTCTTTGACGCGATCCGATATCTCGACGGAAAATTTTAACCTACTTCCTCTGATACCGCCGTCGAGCGCCGTCTATTACAATCATCTCGCGGGCTTTCGCTGACACGGTAACATTTATATCGGATTATTAGCTATGCCGATTCGCCCCGATAATCAGATCGGAATCAATCCATTCACAACGGGCTCAATTGATTCCGACCGGAGTCTTATATTCCATTCTCATCCGGCGCTCCCTCGGCAGATATAACATCCGCGAACTGGGAGAAGCTGCGCGCGTTACAAGACCGCCTAAAATTTAGCAACGTTTGAAAAATGTACCCTCACGGCAAGAGGAACGGGTGGAAAGAATGGAAGAAAGGAAACCCCGAAGGTTCGGAGGGCTGGACGTAAAATGAGGACAAATGAAAATACATCACGAGAAAATGAGAGCCGGAGAAAAGAAAAATGGGGAGGAGCGGAGAGCGCGAAGAAAGTAATAAGGGTATCTACCGGTGCCTTTGTGCCTTATGAGTATGCTTACCATCGAGTGCAGCCTTCGAGCACAAAGACCGCGGAAAACACATTCGAGAGCTTTATTCCGATCCGAACCGAGCGAAGCGCGACCGCGAGCCCTGTATACCGACATTCCTCGGACGCGAACTCTGGCACACGCACACCACCGCCGGCAGCCCATGAAAATTGACTCACGTAACGGAATAGAATAGTGCTTAGAGCCTTCGCCATCCTCCGCCAGTTAATCTGTCATCATTACGACGAGCGTGGGACATTCCGGTAAACATATTTCCTTACTAATGGGCGAGAATGTTTATGGCCATCGTTGGTGAGGGGGAGAAAGAAGTACGCGATCGTGATAGGAGCGTAGGTCTGAGGAATCGCCAAAAAGAAAGTTCGAGCACAAGGCGCCTCGTTTATCCGTCGACGGCGAAGCCCACCGTCGAACCACGAGAATTTAATAGAAGGACTTTTCCGGAAAAGACCATTTTCTCGGTATATCTCCCGGAGTCGCAGCTCGTCGGGAGTGAATGGGGGTGGGATGGGGTGAAGAGGGGGGAGACGATGAGGGAAGGGGGTGGCTGTCCAGAGGAGCGGGCGGAGCTGGCAGAGAGGGAGGAGGGTGGCGAGAGATGAGGGAGAGGGGCGAGAGAAACGAATACGACGGAGAATGGTACACAAGCAGGAGCGAATCCAGGGATTTGAGATCGTAAATGGCGAGGGGGGTATTAAAGGGCCGTGTGTGGTATATATGCGCAATAATTTCTCCGATATGAAGCTTATGAAGGATTTAGGCGGTGCTTTATGGTGTTTCAATTATACATGCAATCATACCCCATATTACGGCCATTATAAGGCCGGCGCCGTTCGGCTAACCCAAACATAAACTCTTGAAGAGCCTCGTAGCTGCCTCCCGTGCGGGTGTCGGGCGCCAGAGAGAAAGATGACGAAGGTGGGACGGAGAGCGACTCGGCCTGGACGGATATAGAGCATGCGAATTAGAGAGAGACGGGGGAGAGAGAGAGGGAGCGAGAGAGGGAGAGGCACCGAGAGCTGTCGCAAACCGCACGCCTCAACCACTATTGGTACCAATTCGACCACTGTTCCCCTGCCCGTAGTTCCGGCACTGGATCCGACGCTATTGCCGGTGGCATTGTAATTGGCTGCCAAATGAGAGGTCGATCTCCCCTAAATCTTCCGAAGTTACGCCACCGTGGAGAATTAGAATGGCCCGCGTCGCCCGGTTCCTTAGATACCGGAAAATGGCGCCGCCCGCCGGTGAACTTATGCACTCCGATTGTGGCGAGGGCATGCACGCGTAACTAATATGGAGATGTTTTCAGAAAACCGGTAAGCTAATGCTATTGTTGCGGGTGTTGCGTTTAATGGTGATCGGAATACGGAAAGGATAGAATCTAGTTCTCCGTGACAAATGTCGGGAAATTTTCTGCTATCCGAAGCAAGTGACATGGGTATGCGTACGATAATAAACATGTGAGTCGTAAGCTGATCCTGAGGCTTTCGGGCAAAAGTCGTACAGCGAGAATGAGTACTTTAAATTACTTGAGAACTAGTAAGGTGAGAGAGGGGCTTGGTTCAGATGTGAAAAATTCGGGTTCAATCCCGGGGCACAGCAACAGAAAACAGTCGAATTTGTAAACAATACTGAGTGCAGGACAGCAGCAACAACGCACAGCCAAAAAGTCGAGCCCATGGTACAAGTAATGTAGAAGGACCGTACGTTTTATTTTCTTTAAAGTGGAAACTAGCTTGTCCTATTAAAATTTCCGCGGCAGTATCTAATTTGAATTATCTTTCATTGAACGTTATAATAAAAAAGATATATCGTTAATCCAATTATCTTATTTTGTTCACGTTACCAAGATTAAACAGTGTACTGCACTTGCAAGACTATTTAGTAAGCTTTATCAGACGTTTGTTCCATAAGAAAATCATTCAACTGCGACTCTTTATCTGCCAAAACTAGAATCCTGGTCCTATGTTCACATCTATTTGACCGTTCCACTCCAGTTTATCCCAAACATTCTTTGCACCTGCTCCTATCGTGAAAAACAAATGACAGCCCAACGCGAATTGAGATTTAGCACCCGCAACGCTACAATCTCCCTTCCCATCGACATTCGGCTCCGCCCCCGACGCCAGAGAGAACCGGCAAAAAATCATAACGAAACGATCCTAATGCCCCGAAAAAAAAGAGCGCGCGCATCTTCGCCACATTCTCGCCACATTACCGCGTCTGGCCGTCTCGAATGTGCGGCTTCACACCCCCGACTGCCGTCTCCCGTCTCATCCACAGAAATGAATCAGCAAAAAAAGAAAAAAAACCATAACGACCGGCTTTTGAAATCAGCCCCTTCATATGGCGAGAGACGTGCTTCGACGAGTTCGTATAGGAAAGTTTCGTCCCTCCGCATTCTCTCTCTCTCTCTCTCTCTCTCTCTCTCTCTCTCTCACTCACTCACACACATAGACACACACACTCTCTTTCTCTCTCTCTCGTTTAATCCGAGACAATGGGTAGGGCACCGAAAAAAAGCGGGTTGCCAAAGGGACGCGCGAATAACAGGGGGAGTAAGGCTCGCGCAGCCGGGAATGAGAAAGAGGCGAAGGAGGAAGACAGGGGGCAGCAGAAGTAGGGGGAGGCCGTAGGGTTAGCTTGACGGGGCTGGGGGAGGGGGGGGGGGGGGCAAGAACGCGAATCCATAGACGTCGCGACGCCCCCTGCCCGCAGCTCTCTTTACGGAGCACGTATGGAAAGGCACGGTCGTCCGATTGAAGGAAGATTTTTCTTCGCTACGACCTCGGCCGGCGGCCGTACGTCAATCCGCACGTAACTGACGTACGCTGGCACGTACGCGTACGTGTCGGTGTGCGTATGGCGCGCGTCGCTACGTTCGACAGCGCGCATGCGTGTGTGTGTGCGCGACAGTCATTAACGGAGATGACGGTTAGGTGTGCAGTCTGCGGCTTGAAAATGATTTCCATCGGAGATACGCGCCCGTAATAACGATCGTAGGGGTGTATTACGGGTCGAGCTCACTTTCTTTTTTTTTTTTGCCTTTCTCCCCGCGCTTCTCATTGCTGCCCTCTTCCTCCTTCCGCCTGTCCTCCCGCCCTCTCCCCTCTAACCCCCTCATTCAGCCCCTCACCCTTCTTGCCGCTGTCTGCGCTTTCGATGGAAGGCCTATGCCTCGCTTCAGAGAGAGAGAGAGAGAGAGTCACCCTCACCCCCCTCCCCCACCCCCCCAGTCTGCCGCGAACCCTCTGAACTCTCCTATCGTTTATTTCTGGTCATTGCTGCGATCGCAATGCTCAACTTCTATCAGAGAGGCCTCCGTCTTTGAGGAGGCACGGGATTGACGTATTGTTGATTACGGATGCAGCTCGAGGGGGTCGGGAGAGGGGAAGGGGGGTGGCTCGGTCGTTCGTCGTCCCGTGACACCGTTCATCTTCTCGGAAATTCCCTCGTTTTTCTATATCCTTCGTTATTGATTCCCGTTCTGAGACGAGCCGTCGGCTGAAATAGCAAACGTCAGTCGATTTTTTAAGGTCTCTGTCACGCTTATTCGCCTTCAACGATGCTTTCGGAGATGAGCTGTTACGTCGATCGGGTTATATTGTTAACATCGGTCGAGGGGCAAATTCGCTCATTCCTGGCAAGCGTCTATCGGACCAACGGTTACAATCGACGAACGTTTTACAGCGTTCGCGAAGAACGTGAAAATTTCTCTGAACCTCGGAATATCTCGAATTCCAGCAGAGCCAACATTCACTCTCCGCAAATAACCAAACATGCCGGTAATTACGAAAGTGGTTCAGGTCAAAAATGCTGGGAAATCGAATGGTTTATTCGCTCCCAGCGATGTCGTTCCAGGATGAAGCGCGGAGTTATATGTCTGATGATTTCCGTCTGACGTTCCCCTCGTCCTTTCCTTGGCAATCGCTCGAACTCCTCAAAAATTCCCCTCTCCGCCGCCCCACGGAACGAAGCGTGGCGAGAGTTAACCAGCCGCGTCCGGACGACGAGGGGCAAATCGGTAACGCGCTGCCTGTCGCGAGTGGTTGTTGTGAATGGAAACGTCGTAATTGCAGGCAGACAAAAGAAAGTGCCATAGCCATTGCCGAGTGATTCTGCGCGTCGCGGAATGCGAGACGTCGCTCGGGCGAGGATGACAGCCTCGGCGTCGCGCGGCAAGCGACGTTTTCTTCCTCGTCAATGTCGTCATCAGGGCCGACGTCGCCGTCGCCGTAGTCGTCGCCGTAGTCGTCGTCGTCGCCGTAGTCGTCGTCGGCGTCTACGTCATCTCGGCCCGCCTACAAAGCGAGATGAAAGGGTTGGAAGGTGTGCCGGCGGCTCTCCGTTCTTACATAATGAGGCGCGTTCACGTAATAATGCGCATTGTCGGATCGTCGTTTGTTACGCGCGAAAATCGGCTCCGCCTCAGATGAAATATATCGTTCGAAGCCCCTCCGGGGAGGGGTAAGAGGATAAAAACGTATCGCGACACGTAATTGATGGGAATTATGATAATTGAGGCGGCATCGATTGAGCTCGGCCCATTGTGCCAGACGGAAAGTGGAGCGGGACGGATATATTTGCTGAAGCCTATTAAAACCCCGCGCCAGATGCATATTCTCCCGCTGCGGAGTTACGCGCACGTGCGATTAACCGATCCCAATCGGGAAGCGTGCGATTTCGCGGCAAATTGATGCTGATTGTTTAATGGGGCGAAGCGTGAAAAAATGGCGGCGTAGATTAAATACAGAGTCAGCGTAGTATTTCCCGAGTCCGCGTTTCATGCCCGATTCTTTGACGGGGGGTACAGTTTGTTTTTGAAAGTGGGTCACTGTTTCGAAAAAAGCAAAGCTAGTCATTACGTTAATTAGAGCTCCATGTCAAAAGGCAAAGCCTTGGATCTCTCGCTCCTTTGAGCCACGTTGCGAAGGATTCGAATTATGATTGGACGTGAAAGTGGATATTGTGCGCGATTTTGCGGGAAGGACGGTCGGACTTCGATAAACAGTTCAATGATTTTGTGCGAAATCTGCGATGCGCGCGCAGAAGATACACGCCCCGGGTATTTTCCATCGCGCGCGTAACTCGCGTACTCGGCAAATCGAGGCGGAACGCATATTCTCTCGTGCCTCGCGGACTATGCCGCGAAAATTCGTAATGGCTCGTGCACGGCAAATCGAAATACCGTCCGGACATCAAGTCCTCTTCATAAATGCGCAGTCCAATTAAATGACCGCGTAATAATTCACACCAATCATTAACGCTGAGTCTGATTCAAAAATGAAATTCCACGGATGATGACGGATGATCCGCAAGGGCAAAAATAACAATTACGCCGATTTGGGAGGGCGCCGCCATCTGTAAATTTGCGATAATGGGCCAGCGCCATTACATATTCGCCGCGTCAAAACAGATTTCGGCAAATTTCGCCGGCAACGCTTGCGCGAGTGCGCCGACAAATCGTTAATTGTAACGAAGCGGTCGCGTTGATTTCCTCCGAAAGTATTTCCCATTTGAATCCCTCGGTCGTCGAGTTCGCACGCGGAAGGGAAGACGCATCCACCCCCTTAATCGAAAGAGCCCACCGAAACAGGGATGCGTCATACGCCGTACGCAGAGTCGCGAATCCTCCGTGCGCGAAATCAGAGCTCACTCCTCCGATTCTCATCGCCGAGTATTGTGCCAGTAACATAATGGCCGCGTGTAGAAAGCCCGAAGAAAGTAATAAAAAGGACGAGCGCGGGGGCCGGAGGAGGAACGAACGAACGGCAGTAATGACGAACCGAATATAGAACTCGTAAAACCCGTAAGGCTTCTCTCATTATATTCTTCGTTCACCCTCCGACTTTCACCCTACACCATCCGCCGCCATCCAACCGGTTCTCTTTACCGACGCCCCCTCTTCCTCCTGCCCACCGCCATTCACCTATCCCCGAAACACCCTCGACACTTCCCAGCACCCCCAACCCTCACCCCCGCCCCCCCGAACGAGGCCCTCGACGTTGGCCGGGGACAATTTCCTCGGTGCCGCGCGGGCAAAGATTGCCCACGGTAATAATTATTGCGGCGGACTGTCTTTTAAAAATCAGCGACCCGCGAATAACGAATGAAAAAGGCAATCCGGCGGATCGCCTCTGCGGAGCGAGGAGTCGTCTGCAAAAAAAAATGGGGTCATCGTATGGGGCGCCAGGGAGGGAGGGATTCGGTATGCGAGGTGGGACTGTTCGAAAGTGTCTTCTTCCTTCTTTCTCTCCTTCTGTTTTATTCGCTCTCTTTCTATCCCTCTCTCTCTCTCTCTCTCTCTCTCTCTCTCTCTCTCGCTCCGCGCCCAGGCCGAGATCGATTCCTGACTTTAATAATGCGAAATCTGAGAAAATTGCCGGCGCTTCTTGTCTTCGTGCGCGACGGCCGACGTCGGCGGCCTTTTTCTTGTACAGCTCTTATTACGCTTATCAACGCCGAGGCATTATAGGGTCTGCGTGCCCGACTGTCGGAGTTACGATATTAATTTTCAGCGAACGGTTTCTGGGACGGCGTTCCTCGGGGGCGCCGGGTCAGCAGAATTTAGCCAAATCGCGTAGGAGCAATAATTTCGCCGCCGCTTCCATCGGCTCTCTTTTGCTCGGCTCACTTTTATCTCCGCGCGGATGCAGGGGATGCTGTATTGAAATTCTCGGTCGGTCGCTGGCAAGAGGTTTCTGAGCCGTCTTCCTTGTTTGTATATACGTTTGGTTCCGATAGGAAGTGATTTGTACGATATATTCAGATTATTGTTCGTTGCTTTAATGAAGAGCGAATGCTATTCCGTTCGGAGTTTGTTACGCTCTACGCTGCATATACCTATAACGTAGAATTTTAGATATCAGGCTGGTATATGTAATGCCTTCTGTATTATGTTTGTATAATTAACGAGTAGTGAATGGAAATAATGTTTTTTATAAAAATAAATCTACGATACCGGTTCAATAATAACGCTACGTTCGCATGTTAATGTATCATCGGCTATTATTTTGCAAATTAATTCGGCTTTCGCATGGTCGACGAAAGTGAGTATGTGCTCGATACAGCGCTGAGCTTTGATTAAAATTGGATTTGCCATAAACGTACAGACGAAAACAATTTGCGCAAATGGATTTAGCGCAGGGTGAGACGAGACATTGAGAGCAACGTTCAGCGTATGCGGGAATCGTTTTGCAGCGAGTGTCATGGAAAAAGAATTCGCACTTTACTCTGTCCATTTTTCTGACAATGAGAGAGCTAATTTACGACGAACACACGGCGAAGTATTCTTTAAACTCACATGCTACATGCACGGTCTCTCGTAAAAGCTTTATTCCGACCAGCAAGCAGTTTGTTCTAGAAATCACTTTCGTGCCAGCAGAAATGCAGGTACAGAAAAACAATTTTCGCTCCCAAAACATAATTGCACTCACTTACTAACAAACTTGCGAAACGCTTCTAATCACCCTCCTTAAACTCTACCTCTGCAGTTCACATTCTGATCCCGTGACAAACGCGCATAATACGAGTAACAGAAACTCTCAGTGATAAAAACCAATGATTCGTCCGACGGCTCCATCTACCTAGCATCTCCCCACTGCCATAAAGTTAAGAAAAGATTTCACCCACCAAAAAATGTCACACCTTCGTCTCCCGACAAAGAAAATCAATACTAAACAACACCACCTCCACGCGTTCCTACTTCCGTCCTTAAAAAAACCCACACAACAACGTCCCGCTGACATCTCATCGCCGACGCGCCAGTGATTCGAACCAATAACAAACGAAACGACTCTGCGAAGCGTGTACTCAACGCCACCGGCAAGGTCAGAAAACTAACTTGTCCGCCCCTACCGAAAAATTCACGACGATCCCAACTTGCCGGACAACAAAGGCCTCGCCCAGGCAACAATGCAAGCGCAGCTTTACAGCACTTGTTGACACTTTCCCCCGCCGCGACGAGAATCACTCGAGAGCCCGGTAGGACGTCAGCGCCCGTGGAACGGTTGGGGGGAGGAAGGGGGTGGGTCGAGGGTCCAAAAATTTTTGCCGCTCGAAAGGGCCGAGCAGGAGTGGAAATTGGGGCGGTCACCGGCGACGAGTTTCCTCGCGGAGATGTTTATTTTTAGGGAGCGGGCCTCCGAGCCTGGCCCTCTCCTTCCACCCCCTCCACCCTCCTCCCTCGCCGTCCGCTCCTCCACCCCCCCCCCGCACTTCACGTACCACTCCTCTTTCCACCCCCGACGGCACTCACTTCGGCCGTAGGAGCCGTTTGTCGAGTATCATATCATACAACACTCGACCTCTCTGACCTGACTACACTAACCTAACTCAACATCGCCGAACCCGGGCCGACCCCCGCCCTTGGGCACCCCTCCGGACAAGGGGATACTTTGTTTGCCCAGTGCTCGACCATTACCAACCACGCTACGCCCGCCGTGAGTACCTGTGTCGTCCGCGCAACAATGTGCGGACGAACAACACGAGGCGCGCGCCTCCCATCCTATCCCGGATCCTGTCCTATGCCATCCTATCCCCGGTCCTCTTCCCCGTCCTCCGTCCTTCCGACCTGTCGGACGAATACGATAGAGGAACGACAGGGGCCTCTCGGCCGCGACCGATATTTACTTTCTGCCCCGTCGGATCGGACCCTTTTACACCGTTCTTACTTTAAATAATCGATGCGCCGGACGCCACCGACGCGCTCGTTAAAGCGAGAGTGCAGGAGGGTAGGTGACGGAAGGGGGAAGAGCGGGGAGGGAGGGGGGGGGGGGGGGAGAGGTGTCTGGCGAATTAGGATGGGGTGAGAGAGAGGATTTTCGGTTCCGAGGCAGGCCCTCGGCCAAAATGGAGTCCGGCGCTCGGGGTAGCTCGCGTAGTAACAAATCGTTGTATGCATAGGAAATAGACGTCGGTTTATTTGCGTTACTTCAGCGTCGAGTTCTGCATTCGCACGGAGCTTTGCCGCTCGGCTCTCTCGTCGCTTTCATTCTGAGACTGCCGTGGCAGGCCGGCTGGCCAGATTAAAAATGCTCCCCTGCGTCTTCTCGCCAGTGCAGCATAATCGGAGCGAACGCTCCTTGTCCTGTCGGAATACGATTTTTGCCCGACCTACGCTCATCGGGCTTATCGGAGATTTTCGTGCGTTCGGCGTACTCGTGACGACTGTCCTTTTTATCCCGGTTAAGCGACAATGACAATGAACAATGCCGTTTAGCGAGGCCGAAGATCTTAATCCGGTCCCCGAACCCTCATTCCGCCGAATCGTTCCGGTTATTAGTCGCTCGCAATTATTTACGGGGCTAACGGCGGCAGAGGGGGCGTGTCCCGAGGCACTTGACGCTTCGAACGGGAAATCCAGTCTCGAGTGAGTGACCCACGTGAAATTTACAACTGCTGCGACACGAGGCACGCCAGCGTTGTACGTTCCGTACAGCGTCGAGGGAAAAGGGCGATGGCGGCCGCGGTTCGCTCGTCTTCTTCCTTCGAGGCAACATTTTCTCGTCCTCGCGCTCGAGATTTCTTTTATTCGCCCCTTTCCTCCTCGCTCGTCCTTCGCTTCCTTCACCTTCTCTCCCTTCAGCTCCTGCCCGGCCTCGTCGCTACTCGTCTCTCTCTCTCCCTCTCTCTCTCTATCCTTGATTCTCTCACGTCGACTCCCTCGCCGAGAGCCAAGGCCGAAGGGGTCGGACTATCCTCTTGACTTTACGACCCGCGCTAGATTAGGATTTATTTTAATCCTGAAAGACCGTCGCCAGCCTTCCGTACACTTCCTTGTCCGGAGTACCTTCTCTCCGACCTCTCGCTCGCCCTCTCTCTCTCTCTCTCTCTCTCTCTCACTCGCTCTCTCTCTCTCTCTCTCTCTCTCTCACTCGCTCTTTGTCTCTTCCGCTGTCTCTCTCGTCTCTCGTGCATCCTTTCTTTGTCGTCCCATCCGCGAGTTCCTTGCCTGTTCCGCCAGGCACCGGAGGAAGACTAGCTAACTCGATAAGTATGTTCTCCAACGTATCCCGCACCAACTCACTTATCTCGCCCTGTCATAAATCCGTCCGCGTCAGAGCCCTGGCATATACCGTTATTAGTCGCGTATAAGAATACGTAAATAGGACTGAAATTGTCCGACGACGGGGACATTTACGACGTGTCGTGATAAGGGGAGGTAAAGGCTGGCATGCGGGTCCCAGTATGAAAGGAATATTTTAATGGCGTCGCGACGGCATACTGTTCGCGAAATTGCATCATTGCTGTCGTCCATTACGTGGCGTGCTGCCGGCGAGTAACCGTGGATGTAAGGAAACTTTTGCGTTCTCAGCGAAGCGGAACCTCGACTACCTTCGTTACAGTCGGTGCCAGAAGATTTTTTGGTCGAAAGTGGGAAAGGAACGATTAGCGAAGGCATGCGCGCGGTTGGCGGCGGTGAAAGAGAATTAAAAGGACTGAAGCTAGTCCGAGACAAATGTGTAGGATGTTTGATCAATTTTACGTCCAACAGACAGATAATAATTTGTGGAAAAGATTATCAAATATCTTTTGAGGCAACAATTCTACGTAAAACATATTATATTGAATTCCGTATTATTCGACATCTTGTTTAAGTCAATATTAACGAAGTAACTCGATATCCATCAACGTGTATGATGCGTGTTTTCTGCGATTTTCACTTTATTACATTCGGATAATACGTTTCGTAATTACATTGACCGCACGCGCGAACAAATTCATTTTACCGTGTGTCACGTAATTTATGATCCGTGCATTATATTTGCCCATTAAGTAGCGAAATGTATCGCCGGGAATCTTTCCCGTAAACATTACAACCTGTCGCTTGTAATTAGAGTACATAGGCTCGCAATGGGATTAAAACAATACCTCATTACACACAGTGGAATCAATCACAACCGCAGCGTGAGTCTTTGTTGAACCAGGCACCACCGCGTACCCAGAGAATTGGAAATATTTACATTTCAGCAGTCTTAAACTGCTACTTTGAAGGGAAGGAATCCGAACCCGTTACCCTAAACGTCCGAACAGTTTCAAGCACGCGGCAAACACAGCACCCATCGTTGTTTCACCAAATAAAGCACGAGACGCGGGAGGCAAAGGTTCGATAGACAGTGGGGTTTATCGGCGAGGACGGAGGGCCGACATTCTTAGGGAGTCACCTGTGGATTCCATGGGAAAAGGGATGAACGCCGGAATGAATTCTATTCCGCGTCCGGCCCGTGGGCCTCGATAAATTTAACACGCAGCCGGCACATAGCGCGGATAGATCCGAATTCGAGAAACGGCCTGTCCGGACGGTGCGCACGCTCGGGAGATTTTATCAAAGGGGTTGTTAGGATAAGACCCGGGGAACTCGGAAAGAAAAACGGAAAGCGGCGAAACTGTGTCGGTGAGCGATGTAAAGTTGAACGTCCGCAGGCGTGGGCTGAGAGGAAGAAAGAGAGAGAGAGAGAGAGAGAGAGGGCGGGAAAGAGTGAGACAGGAATAGAAAGAGAGAGGGCGGAAAAAGAGACGGTCGGGAAACGTACGATGGGCCGGACAGTAAGAAATAGGTATTCAGGTGGGGAGAAAAATCGTCGGGAAGTCTTCTTTGCCGGGCTGGCTAGGCGTTGCCGCGAATGCAAATTTAACTTTTCCTTTCGCGAAAGGAGCAACTTCGATAAAAAGCGACGAGAGCGAAGGCGACATCGGCATGGCGTGAGAACGGATGAAGGGAAACGAGGGGCGTCGAGGTGGGGAGGTGTCGGGATGGGTACGAGGACGGGGAGGATGAGGAGGATGAGGACGAGGAGGACGGGGTGGAAGGGGTGGAGAAGTAGTGGGTAAACCGTCCCCTTCGATCCGACGACCGAAGCTTACGTAAGCGTCAACCCTCCTGTCTTTGAAATTACTCCCGTGTCCTATGGCTTGCAAGAGTTTCAGCGCCGGGGGAAAATTTACGACTTTCCCGAACGTCGTTCTTGCATGAGGCGGCGGCTACGTTTGGTGTTACGTAAATTGTTCCATCCCGACTGTTAGTGACACGCGTCCCTGTCCTCCCGTTTTATTTCCCGGCTTCGCGCGTCTCGTGGCGGCATCCTTTTTGCCGGAGCGCGGCAATTCGGTAGAAAATTTGCATGAGTCTGGGTCGCACCGAGTCCGGATTCCTGTAGCGTGGCTGGATTAAGTCAATAGGTGGGCGTCAATATATTCGGTACATCCGCGCCGGCGACGCTTCCGTCCGCCCCGAGGTGCCCGAGGTGTTACCCCGACAGTTGAAGGCGATACGTTCTAATAAGCGGGAATGGAATCGATATGGGACGTCGTTTGTACTCTCCGCGAGTTTCGCTATTTTAGCGCTATCCCGCGTCACGGAGGTAGCGACGGTAGCTTACCTTTTCCTTCCGCTCCCATTACATTTCGTTCCGGGCAAAAAAATCGTCGCAATTTTTCCGCCCAGATAAAGAGTAATGCTTCCTTTGCGCTCGCCGCGAGCTCACTTGCCGCAAAGCGTTAGCATTTGTAAAGGAAAATGTTGCCCACCGGGCGGGGAGTATCTATCTCGTTGACAAACTCGCGCGAGAAGGACTTCTCGCCTCTAACTATTCAACTTGCGATAACCGCAGTCGGTCGGCGCTACGCCGACCCCCGAGTCTCTCTCACCCAATTCAGATTCGACGACGAATATTGCACCTTTGGCGAAACGCGATATGAACCCACGCCTCAATGAACCAATCCAGGCTGAATCCGGCCCGTCATCGCGAAACATTCGTCAAGATTACGCGCAGCCCAGATGTACGCCAATATCATCCCCCGACGTCGCTCATTAACTTCTTCCATCGTTCCGCCCACTCGGCGGCGGAGAAAAAAAGAAATTGAGGCGAAAACTTGGCCCTACGCCGCAAACTGTGTTTCGCGGTACTTTGCGTGAATCACTCTCGTGCGAAGAAACGGTTATGGCGCTGGCCTACGCAATTTCCCTAACGCTTTGTCACGCAGCGCACAGTGACGGAACAGGATAATTCCTCATTCCGGATGAAGAGGACCGACCCACGCACACGTGCACTCCCCTCTCTCGCCCTCCCGTCTCTCTTGTTGGGCTCGAGGCTGGCCAGGCCAGGCCTGGTAAACAGCAGCCATTTCCAGGAGTGGACGTCGCCTCAAGGGTGGCTTCTCATATATTAATCTCGCGCACGGACACGGTATATACGTTAAATTGATGAAAATGAATACATCATCTTGCAGATACGTACCGAACATACGGCGTAATTGCCGGGGTGGGACATACATGTGTCCGCGTACAACACGATGTACCGGATACCCGAAGCCCGCTTGCATTACATTGAATTTGACGCTCTCTTCGTACATAACACGGTCGGCGCGCTCGCGCATGTATACGGTAATAGTGTTTAGCGGCGGATTTATCGCGCGCCAACATTGGGATTGTCAACGATGATCTTCAATTTCGCTTGTCGATCGTTTTTCACCGCGGTATGGGCCGGATACCGCTTGCGGCGCCGAGAGTGGGGTTCCACTGCTTAACCGCTTCATTCGAATGGAGCGCGCTGGGCCGCGGAAGGTACGCCCGCGAGTTATTTAATAATCTACGCGCTCCAGATTATTCTTCGATTACATTACGTTTTCAAACGCTGCTGCGTGCAATCCGCAGGAAAAAATCGCCGATGCGAAATATACCGCTGTTCGGAGAGAAATCGTTATCGGAACTATTTTAACAATCGTTTATCGAAACGCAGCGGCCGATAGCTACATTTTCTATGTAAAAAGCACAATTTCCTCTTCAAAAAGCGATACGCGCTTGTAGACTCGGAGAACGAAATATGACGTTGATAAATGAACGTTCCCCTCGCTATCGGTTGCAATTTGTACCGTTCGAATAATCGTTTACCGACACGCCCGGATTTGGACCGAGATGCGCGGAACGGAGGAGAAGAGTGGCGAGGAGAATGGAAGACAGCGATAAATCGAATTAAACGTGTCAGATTTAACGTACATCTACCGACGCGCTGGACGCACTACAATTTTTGCGTTCAACTGCGAACGTCAACTCCGGCTGTACCAACGACTTGCATTCAATACCGTGAGCAAACATGAACGCTCATCGCTTCTACCTGCGTCTTGCTCACGTTCGTCCATATCAGAATGTGTACGAACGTGCGAGGGCATACGGTACAATGTCTATGAATCGTTTATTTTCTTGAGCCTTCCCGGGATACCTTTCCGTTTCCCTCGCCGCAATCGCACACGAGCAATCAGGTACATACTGCCCGAGCATACATAGCCTCCCAGGCAGCGGACGAATATTTGGATTTATACATTGGCGTGCCGAACGCATGCCAGCGACGCCATAGGAGCCCGTCCGCCGACAGGAAAGTAAACATTCCATCGATATTGTTTGATTTATGCCCCAAAGGAAGTGCAGACTAGTTACTAACCATCGTTCCGCTATCAACGAAACGTGTTCAAACCTTCCATTCACGGTCAACGATCGACTGCCGCGTGCCTCGCTCCCGGTTATACGCGATCGGACGCCCACCGATTTCAAACATTCCATTTCCTCTTCCTATTTTAACGCATCCTTAGCGGATAGCCCGAATTCCTGTTCGGCCGCTATCAATCGTTTACGCCCTACCCATCGAATTGCGGTACTTTCCTAACAGTTTCGGCCCTAGCCCCATCCGCCAATGCCTCTCTCGCTCTCTCCTGTTGGCATTTTGCTTTCTAAAAAGAAGTGGAATATGCCGTAATATAGCTGCGCGAGGCAGGCGTCTCGGTGGCGTGCGCGTGACGCACGACTTTTGTAAATCTTGGAAAGTCAGTCGCCCGACGACGCCTGCCCCTTTCGCCGATGTGAAAATCCGAGCCCCGGCAGAAAAAAGTCGGGTTCTTCCAGTAAATGCCGATGAAACGTCGGGGTGCGAATAAACTTCGACGGCGAAGACGACACGGCTGGTAGACGTCCCATTATTACATTCCATTCCGCTTTTCGACTCGACGTGCGGCGCGCGGAATTCGGGCACATGTGTAAATCGCGGACCTCTTCAGCGGGAATATTGAATATCCGGTGTAATCGTTCGATAGCTCGAATTCGACGGTATTGACGATTCGTGCGCGATTATTAATCGCGATATTGCTACGTTCAAAGCTGCCGGATGACGAGCGAAATAATGACTTTTTCCGAATCAATCCTGCCTACGCAAACTGTCCGTCGCATATTCAAACAGTGCGCAATCAGGTCGGCGCGCGAAGAATGTCAACCTAAACGCGAGACCTTTGACCTTCGCCATTGACTGTCACGGGGCCATTCGTCGGAAGTCGGAGAATATCGCTGGCGATTAGAAGGTCCGCAAGACGTGCTTAGCGGGCAGCTTAGCGCCCCAAACAAGAAAGTGGACAATAAGAGATGACAGATAGACAGACGGCCTCGTAGACACGTAGAAATAGAGAAGCGAAAAAAGGAGTGCGAGGCGAGCGAGCGGCAAGAGACGCGCGAACGCTCTCGTATAGCCGGGAAAGAGGTCGTGCCTCTCAACAGGATATATGAACATGAAGGAAAAAGACGTCGTTACCGGAGGCTCATTAACGGGAACTACCCCCAAGGTACCCCTGGCAACACCTTCGGCTCCTAGCGCTCCTAGCCCGCTGGCAAGTAAGAATGCCCTAACCATCGGAGCGCCGTAGACGTACGGAGGTCCAATACTAATTAGCCGGCTAACCTCCTCTCCTACCTCTCCCCGGCAACCTCCGACGTCGTCCTTTACGGCTTGTACTTCTTGTCCTCGCGGACTGTCCGTCCTGCCGATCGTTTTGTTCGCGACACTTCCCCTTTACATGTGCCGCCTCGGCCAGCTCGCTTCAATCATCGGCTTCTTTCAGTCTCTCTTCCCGCCTGTCACCCCTCCAGCCCCTCTTATCCATTCTCTTTCGACTCGTTTCAGGCGTTCTTTATTTCCAGATAGCTGTTGTCGACAGACACCGCTGCGAAAGGATCCGTTTGAAACTTTTTCGTTAAGAAAAAGCGCCGACGCCAGTCTCACCTTTATGGTCGTTTCTTTCGACCGCCCCTGCCGCCTACGCCTCTCGCCCTCCTCCGTCTGTTTCCTTTGGCTTTCTCTTCGGGAAATATTGTATGTAGCACTTGGATTCATGCCACGCCTAAACGTTTTCTCGCCCCGGCCGCGAACGGCTTCGACAATACGTTCGATTCGCCGGCAGATATCGTGACCACGACGACGTTCTGCGTTTCGTTCATAATTTTCCATCGTACGCGAGTACGAAACAATTCTTGTTCAGGTACTTTGAACGTGTTTGTCGATGTTAATGCTAGGTTCGGGTCGCCGGTGGCGCACGTAATTTGCGACAATTACGAGACTGTGCGGAAACGTTGGAGGACAATTTAGGTTCTGTTTGATGGGAAAAGGTTTAATTTGTTCGGCCGTAATTGCAGAATACCATAACCGTCGGCTGGCATGTATGGTGTTTTGCGGCAGTTGGGGCCTGAGCGTTCTCGACCGAACGTCGGACGAAGGCGGGAAATTATATGGACATTAGGCACGTGGGGATGGATGGGGGGTGGCGGGAAGGTTGGAAGAGGATTGGGATTATACGCGATCATAGGAGGATGGGATATTCAAGTAATGATGACGGTAACGACAATGACGATAATCAACGGTCGAGCGGCTCTCGTGTCGGACATAGTTCCCCGCAACTACGACGATGACGAACGGTGGCGATCGACCATTAAATTGATACTGCCTGCTAATTGGTACCCCGAGCAATTTCTGTCGATCGACGTACAAGTTGCCTCATGATAAAATAATGTCACTTGCCCGCTAGCGCGCTCGCCATTCGCGCTGATACCTCATTTGCACATATTATTTTATCCACCAATTGCGACTGCGAGATGCGCCGCGCTGCGAACGAGCACGGTCTTCCACTCGTACTGATTTACGTCCCTGCATTTAGTGAACAAATTTTTGCCGCTCCATAGATTCAACCATTCGCATATCCACAACGGTTTCATTTTTTATTCTTTAAATTCTTGGAATCGTAGTATAAACGTATCACGTATATTCTTATGCAATTTTTCGAATTGGAGATATTTTCCAATTGGATTCTCGCCTCTGAAAATTACCTAAGCCATTAAACTTTAAAAGCTTGATATAATCGACATTTTAATCTATCCCGCTTAATAGAGTGGAATCGAGAATGAAGCAATTTTTCTCTTATTGACGTATCAGACAAATGATCCATTAAATACTTCGGTTTAATACAATCACGTATCAGCATCGGAAAATATTAAACGATCCCGATCTGTCACCCTCAAATGTCCCAACCCACCTCCCGCATCCTCGAAGAAGGGACGCAGTTTGTATCCGCCGTCCCTCAATTTGCGTGGAATTTTCGCGGTTCGTCAGTCGGTGTCGAATTTTCGAGTGTCGGCGAAACGAAAACGGACAGATCCGATCTACCTGTTCCGCGGCGCAATTGACGTCCTTGTCTTCCTTCGGGATCCGACAGGACGGGAGGAGGTGGGCCGAGTAACAGCTAGAAACCCGAGGAAGCAGAACGAAACACAGAGCTGGGCGTCTACACAGCGTACATAAGTACGAGTACGTCTTCTTCGTCTTCTTCCTCCCCGTCCTCCTCCTCCTCCTCCTCCTCCTCCACCTCCTCCACCTCCTCCACCTCCTCCACCTCCTCCACCTTCTCCACCTCCTCGTCGTCGTCGTCGTGCATCGAGTCCTCCGCAAATCGAGTTTACCTCTCACCCGCATGTGTTCCATCCTTCTTTCAGAGTCCCGGCCAACCCTCTCACGTTCTTTTCTAACTGTCGCCTCGTCGCTGATGCCATCGTGGCGTACCGGCTAGAGAACCTTTCGCTCTGCGAAATTACAGTGAATAGCTTGGAAAATTGTCGTTTTGCCTCATCACGGTAGAGTGGCTTTCATTTTCCGTCGCTGCGGCCACGAGAAAGCGCACGTTCGCGGCTCTCATCTTTGCTCATCGTTTTTGACATCGTGCCCTTAGCGCGGACGTTACGCGGTACATAGTTACACGGTAACGCGAACGGTAGGCGAGTAACGGTGTAATAAAAGGTATCCGTCGGAGTGGCGCGGTACGCGGATGGGCCATTTTGGAAATATTACTGATCGGAGAGAAAAGGTGCGTGTGGTCGTGATTAGAGATTTGAAAGGCGGACACGGAATGCGCAGACAGTAGCTTGCCGCTGGCATACGCGCGTACAGAGGGAAGGACAAAGGTTGGAAACAGGGTATTTTTCGTACCCGTTCGTTGGCAGTGTTACGTTTCTGCGAAGCGCGCGCCGGGAGAGTAATGGCTGGTTTTTGTTTCGATTTCGTTCCTACGCTCTTGTCGGAGTGACAATAAGCTAATGCAATCGCGTACTTAAGCTAAATGTACAGCACAGTGGCTCATGTAATAACTTCAATCGCAGCGGAGAGGGCGAGTATACCGTACGTACGTTTTATCAAAGACTAGACATCCGTATAACATTCGAGAATGTGACCCAAATATCTGTACGGAATCACCGTAGAGCAATTTTCCGAAAGTTTTTCGTTTGCTTAACCTTTTCTCAATCCGGGACAGTATCAAGAGCGTTCGCGTTCGCCAGATGGGGGTCATAAATTCGGAAATTATGTTGCTACAGTAACGATCGATCCCGAACGTTCGCATAAACGTGAGTACGTATAGCGAGTCAAGCTTATTTCACGTAGAGTATAGCGCCCGCTTACTCTTTCACCCTCGCAGGTTATCCGTGCGAAAACCTTTTATCTCCGCGATATTACCGCGGATGGGTAGAAAAATCGTTGTTCCAGCACAATGTCGGTGCAAGATCTCCGTGTCCTACGAGGTACAAAATCGATAATCACGTGCCGCTTTCCTTCCGAGCCTTGAGTACGTGCTGATAACCGGTTGCATAACAATAATGGAGCCAGAGGTGTCACACACAGTCTGATCATCAGTCGACGGTATTGACATACGGTTGCGTAAGCAATAATCAGAACAGACGGTAACGTGGCCATGCTTTTACGTCGCATCGGCGAGCGAATCAGCATAAGTATAGATTCCATTTGCATACTTTACCGACTCGCCCCCCCCCCCCCCACCACCCCTCGTCATCCCATTCCCTTGTCTTTCTTCAATCACTTCCTCCGACCGCAGAAAGTCTCACGTTTCTTGCAAAAACAGACCCGCCCGCTCCAACTTCTGTCATTCGACACGACCGTTAAAGCGATGTCATTTTTCGATATTACACTTAAACCTCTCTGACAACGTACGCCTCGCTCTCTCATCCCTCCCATTCGAACATATATGTTGCACACTGTG
Organism: Anoplius nigerrimus; assembly: GCA_914767735.1. NCBI lineage: Eukaryota > Metazoa > Arthropoda > Insecta > Hymenoptera > Pompilidae > Anoplius > Anoplius nigerrimus. Next base: position 10,074,084 of record OU612082.1, read on the forward strand.
CTTTAATACCCGGCTGAGCGTGTCCCGTCCGAGCCCGCATAATTCTCTTCGCGGGTCTCGCGACGGCGCGAATGACGTTCAGAATATTCGTGACGCTTTTAAGCCGCAATAAAACCTGGCCAAAAAAGCGTTAAAGAAAAGCTGGACAAAGAGCACTGAGACGAAGAGAGGCGGTTCGGCGGGAGTGAAAGCCTACAAAGCGAGCAGAAGTAGACTCGACTGTTCGCATAACTGACTGTCGTGCAAACGCTGCTTATTTGCCGGCCTTTCAAAATAGCCACCCCCCCCTCCCCCTAATTCCATTCATCGTCCACCGCGCCTCTGACAATCCAGAGCAACAAACGTCCCTGATCCCATCGAACAATCCGCAGCCTCTTACCGTCGAATTACCCCGAAACGGTGGAAAATCGCTGTTTTCACGACGCAAAGTTTCTATTTTCCTACCGTCGACGCTCGGAACGTCCCGACGTCCTCGATTCGGGATCGAGCGGCGTCGCGACGCTAATGTCGCGCTACGGTCGTTTCGTGGATATTCCTGCCATTCTCATGGCGTTCTTTGTCGCGACTTTGCTCGCGTAACCGAGCGGGAACGAGAGGGAAAAGTGCTTGGGTAAGAGCAAAAGATGACAGCGGGGGTTGCCGAAGGGGTTGGAGGGGAGGTCCACGTCGTAGACGCACGGCGGATATTGCCGCGGGGAGGGGGAGGCTCGGGTCGGTGAATTTCGTTTGAGCCACGCTTTGAGGTCGATTCGACTTGCTGCCGTTATGTACATTCTCTCACGACTAAATTGTAACGTATTTTCTAACCGATTCCCTCCGCTCCGGCTCAGTTTTCCGACCCTCCCTTAACCTCTTTTGCGGCGTCGGTGTGCTCCGGTGAGCCTCAGTGTCGGTTTGTGCGTGGATTTGTACTGACGTGATCCCTCTCGGCATCCGCTACGTCACGCGTTGCACCTTTTTCGCATGAAACCGACTCGTGAATTAAAAGGCGAAATGCAGATCGACGGGAAAGCACAGGATGGGGGTGGCGAGGAGAGGAAGAGGAGGAGGAGGTGGGCGGCGGTTTGTGCACACTCGTTTCCAGGATGCTTTCAGGTTGACCTAAGCAGAAAATGGCAAATCTTCGTAACTGCTGGGAAAAGCCAAAGGCACTGAAAGCCTCCCGGTACTGGTTACCGCTCAGCAAATTGCGCTTGGAGATATTTTATGTACCATTCGACGTCCGACGCACACCCTCTCTCATACTCTCTCTCTCTCTCTCTCTCTCTCTCTCGCTCTCTCTCACTCTCTCGTTCACTCGTTCGCTCGCTCTATCTCTTTCGCCGGTTGCATCTCGCGTAACCTCGGCAGTAAGTCCATGTACGTAGGTATCCTTGCGAAGGTGAGCGAGTGCGAGAAGTCCTAAACATATATCCACCCATCTCTCCTCTTGCCTTTCTTCGTAATTCCGCCATCCATTGCCTCTCGATACTCGTACCCCCGCCTTTAAATATGACCGAGAGAGAGTCTGATCAAGATTGAAGGTTCGCGGAGCGGAGAAGCCGCACCGATACTTCTTCCGCGAAGCCGATACGTAAAGTCAACGCCAGGAGAGCACGCGTACTGCCGACATCTACGGGACGTAATTTTCTTTAAATAATCACAGCGGGACGGGGCTAAGAATAACTGCTCCGGTCTTAACGCGACGTAGGACCATTACATCCGCGCTCACGTGCTCGCACGTAATTCCATTACATTCCGACGCCTTTTACGTACTCTAATAACTTAGTTCTCGAACAGTTTCGCGTTAACGATCGATATTCACCTGCGCCCGTCATCAGTGTACACTGCCGTCTGAATAATTCAATGTTCAAATTCATCTAAATTGAGTCGACCGAACTACCTAAGATAGTTTTCGGCAAATAACGGCCTCGGCCTCCTAACCGCCTCACCTTCCCCCTCCGGCCCTCTCCCTTCGTCTCGTCCGTTCTCTCGCAGATTCGCTTTATCGTTTTATGACCGTAAAAGCGGAACTCAGCGATAACGCTTCAAGTGCGGCGCGCACTCTTTTTCGCGATCCCGCCGGTTAGACGAGTTCGAAACTGTAAGATTTTAGTAGGTAACTCGTGCCGGGACCTGACCTCCCGGGATATGACGTAAAAAGCGGAAGATATTTAATTTTCCCAGCGGAGGTAGTGCGCCCCGTATAAAAGGCGCGAAATGATAACCGCGCTTAACGACGGTAAGCACGCCGACTTAGAGAGGAAAGAACGTTAGAGACCTGGCAGCAGGCCCTGCATTCATAATTTGCATTTGAACGTCTTCGCTCTGTGCTCCCGCCTCCCGTATTCGTGCACCGTTAACTTACGGCGCGAATCGTGACGAACGGACAATCCGTCGTTCCTCCTCTAGGCGAGCGATAATGCTTGCCAAGCAACAAAACGCCTACGGTCAGAAACGGTTCAGTGATTCTAATTGTATCGATGCGGAACGTACGCGGTTCTGTGCGCACGTATGCATTGAGATCGAATGATTCAGGCTTGAGGATGAAAATTACTTTTCCACTCCGCCTCTACCTGCCATTGACAGTCATTGACAGTCGCGTACGCGTCTAGCATGCATGTCGTCCGTTCGCGTCAAAGCTGGTAATAGAGATCGTAAACCGTTGAATTAGTAGGTTCGGTTTATACAATTATCTGATTTTGCGGTTCATAAGCCGACTGATACGTAACAATACGTCACCGAAACAAGCTGTGATGCGTTCTGAATTATATTGAAAATTAGCAAGTCGCTGTGCGGTGATATCGATGAATCCATTGCGGTTTAATTAGCCAATTATGAGATGGTGTTGCGTATTTGATAAAAAGCATTTCAATATCGGTAATACGATCCACAGCGAGATTATGAAATCATTGTTCTCCATTCTAATCAGGCGGAAATGTTTCGATGTTCTAAATATAGCCAGCGCTTACGGGATAAATTGCGCTACAGAACGTTACACAGTTCTATGCGCAAAAGTTGATTACCGATTACTCAAACCATTTAACTCATTCAGAGCTCGCAGTTGTATATCATTTACGTATATAAATGTCCCTTTTCCAATGTGTATTGGAAGAGTACGAAGGACAACACTTTTTACATATGTATGTATCACATAAGTAGCGACTGTAAAGTAAAACTTGATATTAAACATCGGAACTTGTTTGCTTTCAGGTTTCATGGATACGCAAAAGAGATCTGCACATCCTGACGTCATCGATTCACACGTACACCGGGGATGGACGATTTTCCGTCAAACATCCGGAATCATCAGACGAGTGGACGCTGAAGGTAGATTACGTCCAGCCGCGAGATGCTGGCGTCTACGAATGTCAGGTTAACACCGAGCCCAAAATGAATCTAGCCTTCACGCTGCGAGTCGAAGGTAATCGAACCCTCTCCTCATAAACTCTACTTTCCGCTTCAAGCCTTTCACAATAATAAGTAGGTTATCGAATAGTCAGAGTATCTTGTACCGACCAGTAGTTTCTAACCATATCATAGCCTCTACAAAAGTTACATCTTCTCTGTGTGTATGACATCTTGCCAGAGATTTTTGATTGACTTAGGTAAGAACCCTCTCTACCTTGTAAATACCGTACGTACTCGAGATAGATGAACTGAATCCTGTCTATCTATCGCTTTGTGTTTATCGCCTGAACGATCAGGAGGGACACATTTTTCCGAACTTTCCATACGCATTGGCATGAGATGATATATTTCGCTTTCGCTTGCATGCTTCATCACTGAGACGAGACTCCATGAAACTTTTACTTACCCACGTTACACGTATTTTTCTTACGTAGCAGCACTCGACCACATCATCCTTGACTAATCGAGTGTTCGTACACATACGTCGTTTACCACTGACATTTGATACCGACGTGTTCCAATGTGACTATACAGCGTCACGTCCTCCATCAATGGCAGCATTTCTCTTAAGTCGGAATACTTTTCATTTTATCTTCGGTTTGATAACAGTCGTTGTACGATGTTTTAGTTTTAGTTTGAGTGACACTTTCGCTGCTAGATGCACGAAATAGTGTGTTAATATTGACTTGAAAAGCAGGAAGCTAGAAATAAAGTTGTTCGAGTATACAGTATGCTATGAAAGAGCTGAAACGATAATTGATATGTTCAAGTCGGTTAAAAAAGCATTCGATGAATAACCAATCGATAAACATACTTTTAATTGTACTTACATTTAATGAGAAGAGAAAGCATGAACGAGGAACTAAATATTTTTGTTTTATACGCTTTCATCAATAGAGTTACGGTGAAATCGAGGCTAGTAACGCATTCACGCGAAAAAGCCTTGCTCGCGAACAAAGTTTCATTCGTCCAAGCAACACGCATCAGTGGTTTGTGATAAATCGAATGCTATGAGACGTGGCGAAACAGACTGCAAAGTTAAACCGGCTGATGGGAAACTTTGAACAATGGCACCGCAGAACTTCATTTCCATGATGTAACGCGCAGCCAACGAAAGCGTGCAAGATCCACGGATTACACAGCTGATACGTTCTTTTCAGAGAATATTTATGAAAATGTTGAACAGAATACGCCGTTACAACGACTGCCCGCTATTTTATTGTTCTCGAAATGCAAACGTGCACATTGAATTTGCTGCGCACAAAGGACAGGAAGCAACAGTTATCCGTTGAATACCTCGCGCTACACACAAGCCATTCCTCAAGTATTTCGCTAAGGTGTAACGCCGAGTTCCACTACTGATCGTGCCGACGAACGTAAGGGTACCGTTAAGTTACGCGCGCAAAAGATAAATTCTCGTTTATAGTTCGTCCCCATTGCACCCAAGATGGTAGATCTCGACAAAATCGATTAACTCGATATCTTTTCTGTCCTCCCTTTCCAGACAGTGCCCCTGTCCCTGCCACCACCACACCGAACGCCATTCACCGGACGTTCAACTCAGGTTAGAATCACGCAAGAACAGACTCCTTTTCCAGGCTGTTGATCTTACCACTTAGACATTCTACTGCAATGTGTTTAGATTCGTGCCGTATCGGTGCATGAAACGCTTTCGGTATTTAGTGGATATTAATGCGGCCGTCGCAGTTTCTGCCGCGAAGCCACTCCGTCGGGGTTATTTTACGGTAAGGAACAGTTTTACACCCTGCAATTTAATGACAAACGGCCCGGCCCAACGCTCGCCCAGCACGAAATTACGGATGAATTCCGACGGCCGACAAATCTTGTTTAAATTTGCCACCCCCGACCCCTCGACAAAACCCGTCCCGAAGCGGCATTATATATTGCGCCGTTGTAAAGTAACCCCGATGTACCTAGGATTACGTTACACCGAGTCAAATGTATCAAAATACGCGACACACGCTCGCGTCCATATTTTGTTCATTACAGGTATGTGTATATATTTTTTGCCGTTCCGATTTTTATTTTCCACGGCGTTGCGCTTAAAGAAGCGCAACAAACAACACTGTGTTTGTGAAACGTCAATATGCTTTTACTATTTAGATGTCATCGTACGCGACATGACGTTTATTTATTTACATTGAACGGAAAGATATTTCAAGGCAGAGGATGGTCGCTACTTCATACATAGCAGAGTTTTGCACATCTACTATACAAGAGCGAATGAAATCAGCATTGCGTTACTTCAATACCACGTCCGAGCGTACCCAACCTTTCTATGCATCGTTATTATTGCATGTTCAATTAAATGTAATCTATGCCCGATGTTTAGAGAAATTTTAGCAGTTTGCGATAACGAGCAATCATCATTTCTCCATAGCCCGCCCCGATCACTAGAAACAATCGCGCAAAAGGCGTACAACCGATGCACAACGAAAAGCGCCATTCCATCCGACATACCTTTCTTCGCAACTCCCATAAAAGACCGTCGAAGCACTAGGGATCGAAGTTATTTCGTCGGCAATTAAAATATCTCCAGTAGTAATATAAGTTAGTGAGTTTTAATTCGAATCAGGCGCGGGCAAAGTGCCGTTAAAACAGGGTCGAAACTACCATCGAGCGTTAGCCCGGTAACGAATGCAGGAGCCATGAAACCCTGCTCCTGCTTGTTAGGCCCCCCGGAAGTTTTCATTTGCGAGAGGACCGTCGAGTCCCGCAAGCCCGATCGTGGGCGCGCGCGCGCGCGCGCGGAAAGTGCGTAAAATCCTTAACCGTGCGACCTTTGACGTGTGTTGCAGCTGCGCAGGCAAAGATCCTGGGACCGGAGGACGTCTACGTGAAGAAGGGTAGTACGATAAGCCTTACGTGCACCGTAAACGTGCAAAGTACGCCACCCAGTAGCGTCTCGTGGCATCACGGAGGAGCAGTAGTGGACTTCGACAGTCCAAGGTACAGGTCGCCATTGCCAGGATGCGGGGCGTACGAAATTATCGGCAATACTTATCATTCTCGCCAAAGGCCTCATTGTCGTCGGGCAGCATAAAGAGCAGCGCGTTTAGGGTCGACTGTGCGCGTCCGTCAACACAATGCACGGCTGAATGGGTAACATTACACGCGTCGCGTTCAATTGCAGCATTCACGTGTATCCGTATCCGCGGCGCGAAACTTGCCGGACAATGAGTGCGGATATGTTTAAATGGTACGGCTTGAAGCGCATTATGCGACGCTGGCTTCTCTGTCTCTCTCTCTCTCTCTCTCTCTCTCTCTCTCTTTCTCTCTCACTCACTAGCTCACTCACTCACACGACGTGGCCCGTACGAACGTACGAACGTAACAGGCTGACACCGTTGCCGGGCGACGTGCGCAAATCGACCCTTATTCTTTCGCCAGCCTCATTGTTCGCCGGCCGACGAGTCGCTGGTATGAATGAACTTTGCTCGATCGCGCATAATGATCGCGAGTCCAATGACGTTTCGCGGCCGCGTATCGCGTCCGCTTTTCACGCCATTTCGCCGATCCTCCGGGAGGCCGCGAATTTATAAGGTGCGCCTGGTAGCTGCCCGTTCGTTCGCGATGGAAGCCGACGGCTCTTATCGCGGACCGGCATCGGGCATCGATGATAGGGCGGATGACAGCCAGTCGGCGCTGATCGTAGAGAGCTAGGCGGCAGAAATATAATAGTAACCGTACGTCCGGAGCGGTATCAAAGTATCTTCGATAATTCAGCATTCACCGCAGGGGCGGGGTTTCCTTGGAGACCGAGAAAACAGAAAGCGGCACGACGAGCAAACTACTGGTGACACAAGCCAGATTGAGCGACAGCGGAAATTACACCTGCATTCCCAGCAATGCGAATCCAGCGAGCGTAATGGTCCACGTGCTGAATGGTAAGATGCTTTTTTGCCTCACGCCACGCTCTTACCCACGTATTCGTCGGAATAAGTTTAATCCCCTTTTCTTTTTCACATCCCCCCCCCCCCCCCCCCATCCGACCATTTCCGTCGACGTAATTAACTCTTTCGCACTCGCCGTCGGTCGTACGTTTACCCTCGTCCCACTCGAAATTGTATAAATCTACGTCGGGCTAAGCGGTTTTTCAAATCTGAACGTCTTACCTTGCCTCGTCAGTTTGGGATCGTTGCCTGTGCGATAAATTATGCAGGAGATTGGCCGGATTTCGATGGGAGGCTTCTATTATGGAACTTCGGAATACGCGTCAGACGAATGGATCGGTTATCGTTTGAGTTTGTTTCGATTGTGCATCGTCTGCATACTGTAACCGCTATATTGTCTCATTCTGCATTCGTTATTAATGTTTAGCCTATTGGCGTGGTAAAATTATTTCATAATATTGAATAATTGCGCGGGGATCGGACAAACATTGATACATAATTCAAAATTGTCCGACTGCATTGCTTGTTCTAAACATTATTGGCTTTTATCGCTATATGTTCGCTTAGTCCGTAAATGAAATATCAAATCGTCGCAGGACTGTGTAATGAAATACATGTTATCCGTGTCGAAATGTAAAATGGGTCAATTAATCCTTAATAAGTCGTGTGAATGGAAATATGATGGTACGCATGTTAAATTTATGAATTGATCAATGAGTTTCGGTACAGAATAATCAAAAATTAATGTCGCAGTTTCGATTAATACATCCATCTATCCATCTCCATCGGTAAGCGAAACCAAAAAAACATGTTTTGATTTGACCCCAACATGATAGCATACGACCTAATATGTACAAAAAACATTTCTATAGGGCTCTCCATGTCGTCGTATACCCTCACTGAAAATCCAACATTGTACCAAAAAAAAAAAAACATTTTTACGCTGCCGTTAACAACAGAAGTGTTTGAATATTTTTCATTTTAATACCCTACGCCCTCCGCCAACATTGATGTCCATGAGCAACTTTATCTCCCGGCGCGCATTACAGCGGTGTAAAGCGGTAAACAGAATTGTATTTCCGCCGAAATTAAGTTTGTTCCGCCGTGTCGGATATTTGTACAATAACTTTCATTAATCGTTATTATCCGCAGTTCGCCTTCGCAGGTCGCCGAGCTTCCGATTGACGTTATTTAACGATTGCCCGCCGCGGGCCTCGCTTTATTTTACGCCGAAGCGCTCGTTTGCCATGTTTGTTCAACGATTGCCAATGGAATCTACGTTAATAATCGTCGGGCGAACGTAATCCGGCAGGCCGCGCAGTGCGGAATGAAACTTCTGATAGGTGACATTCGGACGGGCAAGCAGGTCTCGCGTTCGTTCATCAACCATCGAAATCCCTCGTCACGAAGTTTGACAGATTCGTATATTGGGGCCGCGCCAAGTAGTTGCAAACCTTCTCCTTTCTCACCTCCCATTCCTCCGTCGCCGCCGCCGCCGCACACACTTGCTTTTGATCAATTGTCGGTCAGGAAACACCGGCGATAACATGTGCAATATCTTGCCTGGCAACTTTGCCAATCCAGTCTGTCAGCGACAAACGACAGGGAGGGTGAGTGGGGGATGAAGACGTCTGCCGCCGAAAACGCGCATCAATAATCTTGGCAATATGACGGAAGAGGCTCGACATTAGTCTTAATGCCGAGGAATCATTAATGCGAAGTTGAAAAATCGGCCTTGACTATAGTATAATACTTTCACGGGAAGGCACTCGCCGCGTGGCTCGCTCGTTTCTGCGGTGGCAGTGATAAATACGCCTTCTTCCGGGTGAGATCGAAACTATCGAAGTCAACGGACGAATGTACATTCGCTCGGAATTATTTGTTACGTGCCGTGACTAAAATTAGCCGGTGACGCATGCGCACCGTATTGAAAGAAGCAACTTTGCTTTTCCCCGACACGCACAATGCATATTGATTCTCTGATTCAGTTCCGCGTCGGAATTTTGCTTTTCACATTCGACAATCCCATCTGTCGATCATATGAGAAAATGTCTGTTTGTACGAGCCACGGTCGGGCCCCTCGCCCGAAAGGGGCGATAAGCATCAGGTGCCTTTGCTCGATGATGTATTGGTTCGGGAACACATTCTGCGCCTGTCAGGGCGCAAGTATTGCAACGTTATGTACAGTTTTGACGTAAACCGTTAGCGCCTGCACATGTATCCACGATACATATCGCCAGAAGTCGACTTATCGGAGCGGATACATCGTTTTATTAACACTTTTTTCATTCATCCCTCCGTCTGCTCTCTCATAATCAACGTAACTGCACCGCAAATCGCGAAACCTCAAAAACAGGACTCAACAGCGAAATATTGGCCGACGTTTACCAACCCCGACAGGCACCTGCATGCGAACCCGTACGACATGCCATTTTCAAAGACATGGGACCGACGTAGGGTTCACGGCAGAGAAGGTCTCGTCCGGCAAGGATGAAAATTAATGCAGCGCACTTCGTCTGCATAATTAATTTACAGCGGGCAGCGTCGGGCGGCGGCCACATTGGCCATCGACGTTATTTCAAACACAGCTGATTACTGTGCAAAATTGACCGCAAATTTCAATTATTTCGCGATAAACCCATACACAACGCGGGTTATCCGTTCCGGCACGTACTATCCGTGCATTAACGCAATTACTGGCCGCGTCGGCGGCGGCGTCGGCGGCGGCCGCCAGCCGGATCCGGCCGGCCAGACCGGGTGCGGTGTCATTTTTCGATAACGGCCAGGTAAACGTGAGCATAATGGTAACTCCGCCCCGAATGAGATTTTCAATTCGACCGTAAATCGTGCCCTTTGCGCGCCAGAGAGCCGCTCTCGACGCTTGTCTGCCGACCTTCGATATACCATCCCATTCACTCCCTCTTCAACCCTCTTCAGCCCTCTCTCTCTCTCTCTCTCTCTCTCTCTCTCCGCCTCTCGCTACCCAACCCCCTTTCATCCTCATAATCTGGCCCGGCCGCTTATACCTTCGCAGTTATCTTTATTGTTCCCAATTGTAATGCGCAAGGTGCGATACCGTTAACCATTGCTTGGCACGAAATCGTTCCCGCCGAAGCGTGCCGCGTAATCCGCCCGATAAGCGGACGATTCCGTCGCGAGCGATCGGGTTTCTGCCGGGAAAATTAACATGGCACGGTCGAAAAAGTCGATCGGATCCCGGCGAGCCGAGCCTGCAGACTCGAATATCCCGACATTCGGCACGCTCGGAGAATGATAGATACGGAGTCGGTTTCATTACCGATTCATGGCGCGACGTTCGAATATGCATGCGGGTGAGGGTGGCGGCAGGGGTGGAGGGCAAGCTGGAGGGATGGAAAGTAATGGTTGCACTTATTCTTCCAGGCGAGCATCCAGCGGCGATGCAGCACGGAGGCAGCTGGAGCTTAACACCGACCGTTCTCCTACTTGCGGCCATAACGCTTCTAATCGAGAATTTTCTAAGGTGAGCGGTATTGTTCTGAATGGCCGACAGATACGATGTGAGTCTCGTTGTGCGAACGACTCGCCGTTCGGCGGTGGACTGTTTAGGTGATCGTCGACGATACCGAGTCCGACGAGTATAGTTCAAATTGCGTTTTCGACGTTCTGTCTCTGTGTCTGTCTCTCTCACTCTCACCCTCCCTCTCTCCATCCGAGATTTGTATCAGAGAGGCTGGGGGGCGAGAGGGGATGTTATAGGAAGAAAGTCGAAGGGACGATGCGGACGACGAAGAAGCTGAGTGTGGCCAAAATGACGTGTGTACAAAAGAGTTACGTGCGTGGGACACTTGTGCAATATAGGGTGTGTTTCTAACGTGTACGATTCTACGCCGGAGGACTCTGGCCGGGATATTTTCCTTCGCTCGTCGCTAATTCGTTAACTGAGCTGTCAGCGAGACGCGTCCCGCCACCGATGACGGCCACAAGCGTGTCGGCCCGTGATTCGTCGAGATCGCAGGGTGGGGTGCGTAAGTATGATTCTACGTGCTCGGAATGAACTGCGTCGGATAAAAAGTGAGAGCCGCGCGTGAATTGAATATGAATATTCGTCGATCGTTATCATTTTGCGCGACCGCTCGATTTTAATGGCGTCGAGCCCCTCCCGAGTTCCGGAATTGACACGACGGTGAATGAACGTACGCGTAAAAAAAAAAAGCAAGTCTGACGGTCTTATATTTAAATCAAAAGTTTCATAGCCAAAGGGAGAACCGTCGTCGAGTAGTTTACGATTAAACGTGCGACCTACCCGAGCGGATAGCATGTAAGTTTCGTGTATATAATAAAGAGAATGGATAGCCGTTAGTTTCTTCCCGTAAACCTCATTGTACAGTTTAATATTGCGGGTGTGAGTCGTGATGGAGGGACAATGCTGTTTGTTACTGTCAGAGCTGGGCAATTTTATACGTAATCTTCGTGAACGGGACACGTTAAGGATGGAGCTCAACGATTCTTCCGCGGAATGTTTTGTTCCGAGTGCTGCGCAAATCGGCGAAAGGCTAATCGTACTCGAGTCATTCCGTTGTCGCACCTCGACACGAGCTAACTTCGATTGCCCAGATTTGACTATTCGGCCTCATCTACTGCTAAGGCGCAACTAGTCTCGAATCGGGTAAGGCAGGTTGCCGAACACTCGAATATAAGAATTCGCACTGTACAGTAGACGCTAGAGGAAAGGTTTCCTTTATTCAAGACACGGAAAAAAAAAGTTTTTTCTTGCCACGGACTACGTTTCTCCAGGAAAGGAACTTTATATCCGATGTATTCGTCTGGAAGCAATTCTCTTGCACGAAGATATCTCAAAGCGGAACGGGATATGCAAAGTTGTCGCTCTGATAAACTTTTACGCATCGAGGTATTCTAGGAACAAGTTTATTAAATGTCGATTCGGTAATGTCTTGTTTTTAAACCATTTATTTTCATGTTATTTGAGTACGGTATGAGAAAATCCTGGCATTCGATCAGTAACCAGAAAAGTTTTTCTCGCAAAAATGATTTCAACAGACTTCCAGGAGAATAACGTTCGCTGTACACAAGACGAAGCATTTTTATATCCGTTAATCAAAAACGACGGAATCAGGTTCATCACCAAATCAAAGTGCAATCAAACATAATTTTTTTTATCCATATACACTGTGCACGTTATAGTAAAAGAAATTGATCGGTCCTACGCGCGAGTAAGTATCTAAGAATTAGCATATACGTATATATTGAAATGTCTCAATGATGAATATTTATTATACGTTAAAAGATATTGCGTTAACGGATGGAAAGTATAATTCGACGAATCCTGGCGACTGATCAAAGAACATTGTAAGAAGCATGTACATAACATTTTTACTACCGTGGACGTGACGATCCGCAATCAAAGCATTACGAATTTTTGCAATTCTAACTTTAACGACCCTGTACTTAAACTCATCCGGTATTAAATGTTCTATTATCGGCGAATTACGTGAAATTCATCATGTTTTCCGACGCAGTTCGTCATTTGCATCAAATCGATCATGTTCGATTCGCGTCTTTCTAACGGGGGGTAACTTTTTTTGTCGTTCCTAACCGATCCGTTAAAAGTTCATTTCTCAACGAAGCGCGAAACAGACACTCGCGCACTCGCATGCGTAAATAGTTGATTTCAATTTTGACATCGCAAATATTTTCCCCGCGAATCTCCCCTCCACCGATCTTATCATTAAATAATTCATGACGTAACATATGATAGAGGTAAAAATTACTTAAGTAGCGAAGTTTTACGAGATAAGTAACGAATAATATATATCAATGACGACTCGTAGATTAAGATACGACGTACTTTAGATGACATAGATTTTTTATAATGTTGTACCTTAACGATAGAAACTAAACGCTAATAGACTGTCGACAATTATTACGTTCTTACGTTCTAAGGTGAAATGGATGGATTTGAAAACAATGGGAAAGTGCGGTTAGCGAGATTATTCTTTCTTGTATAGTTTATGCGGTAATTTATATTGTTATGAACGGACAATATTTTGTGGTTCAAAGTGCGAGTTTGATATGAACGATGTGAGAGAGGTTTGTTGAGGTAATGGACGTCGCTACGAAATGGAAACAAAACGCGCTTAATATCTGCACAAATGTCCGTCTGAATGCGAACGATGTGATATCAGAAGGATTAGTGTTCCCGGGAAGACGAGTATATATAAATAAAATTTATTGCAACGACGTTTGCGGCGGAGAAATCGTTGAACGCCGTACAATTTAAAACGTTTATCGTTATTCGTTCCCCGTTTTGAATGATACTTGTCTCGAAATTTGTAAATATTTCCATTGGATTTCCGTTGCGGCGCGACTTTAGCTGTTTCGATGTGTTTAACTCATGCGACGAACGGGGCAGAGGCGCAAAATGTTCATTGAATCGAGATTAAAAGTTTCCATACGTAGTCAATGGTCGAAAAAATAATCGGGGGATGATCCGTATGGAGAAACGTATACACATATACGTCACCTAGATAATCGATATTCGCGATTCGCAAACTTACGGAATGTTGCACATTAATAGATAAGCATAGGTCGCATTGTACATAAAGATTCGTAATTATACAAACAAAAAAAAAACAATGTATGATGTTATAGGGAAAAAAAAGACACGACAGCGTGAGTGAACGAACGGCGGGAATAAAAAAAGAGATGCGAAACATGGTACAGAATATTATACTGTAAAGATATTAATTGACGTGAATACTGTTTCAATAAATGTAATGATTATAAAATAACCTGAGGCCTATCTCGATTCTTTGCATCCGCAACATCATTTTTCTCATTCCAAAAGGGAGAGGGTGCGGCGCGGAACTCGTCGAGGCAGCCCGCAGAGTCGCACGCAACGCGACCGGAAGTGCGTATTAAGCCGTTAGAGTGCCGGCCGCGTCGCCGATACAATTTCCCGAGAATTATACGAGGGGAAGGGAAGAGAAAAGGCAATTGTTCACGTTCGAAACATGCGCCACTCTGAAGTGGTGCCTTCTCGTATTTTGCAAGATCCATTTACCCCTCCCCACCCCTTCAACGGCCGTCCTTTTCGGCTCGTTTCTGTTTCCCATTCTCCAGTTAGAATCGTTTCGCTCTCACCTGCCTCTCTATCCCTCCCTCTCTCTCTCTCTCTCTCTCTCTCTCTCTCTCTCTCTCTCTTGCTCTCCTCGCTCCCATTCCCGACTATCTCTTTTTTACATTCGATTCCGAAAAGCCATCGGGCACCACGTAGGCGCTCACGCTTTTGCCAGCCTCGAGAATTGCCCGACAATCCGCCGGGCCCGTTTCGTTCGTTAATTGTCGCGACGCGGGAAACACGCGTACGGCCTCCGCCAGGACGGCCAACACGACCGACACCGGCCCAGGGGCGAACTCGCGTTTCACGCACTGCGGTCCAGCTGCGTATTCCTGCCATTATGCGCGCACACGCTCACGCGCGCAAAAAGCCTGGAGGCGCGCACGTGCTACGAGCCCGGCGAGAGAAGAAGAGGAAAAGTGAGAAGGAGCCTCGCGGGAGAGTGAACAGTGCGTGGCCACGTGCGAGAATCAGGCCCAGGTTTACGCTTCCCTGAACGAGTCTTCCCTCCTGCTGGCCGCTGGCGGCGCCACCGTCGCCGAGCTCGAAGAACCGGCCGACGACCAGCGGCCGGGATTAATGCCTCGACGATAACGAGTGGAGCGCAATTAACGGCGAGTAAACGCTGCCGGCGGCTCGAGGCTCAAGGCTGTGCGGAGGCGGGAGGGGGGAAGCGAAGGGAAGCGAAGGGAAGCGGAGGGCAAGCGGAATCGGCCGGAAGCGAAGTGTCGAGATCGTGGCTAGATCGGAAGAAACCTGCCGAGGCCTCGCATCCGGCCCGACTCGGCATGCGGGTTGATCGTCGGCGCTTGTCGCACATATATATTCGCCGGCGAGGAGTTTCAGGGTTGTTCGTCGAGAGCCAGCTGATAAAATACCAGCCGTCCGTCGAGTCGTGTTTGCCGATATTTTACCGATTTAATTGTTTTTCGATAGCCGAGAGCCATTTTGGCTTTTCACAGCGTTCGGCCAACCCCTACCGCTCCCCCTCATCCCCCCCTTCTCTCACCCTGGCTGTCGACACCCCGAGCCCTCTCTTCCTGCCGAGGCGGACAGGTCGGGGTGGGAGAGGATTCGTTACAGCGAAATTGAATCGCGCGGTAATGGGGCAAGATGGCAAACAGTTTTTATTGGCAAAACAATTTTTTCGCCACTGTTTGCGCGCGCGCGCGCGCCTGTGGGGTGGGGGGTGGAGGCAGGAAAATTAGCTGGCGCCAGAGAGTTTGGGTACATGAGTCTCACGTTGAAGCTGCGCAAATGTTGCCGCATCCTGATTTTCGTCCTTGTCCCTGATACGTTTTCCTGCTCCGGAGCGATTGCGTTCGCTTCTTCTCCCTGTTTTTCTTCGTGCTCTCAAGGTTTTCTTTCTCCTCGCGCGATTTAAGCTTGTTTTTCCCCCGTGTCACGCGATCGTGTGCGTCCGACACGGACTTGACGCGTGAAGCCTGCGTGTCGTAAATCTCGGGCAACTTCGTACCCCCGGACAGAATTTAACGCGTGAACCTTCGACCCGGGAATTGTTTTTAATTTATTCGGCAATTTACCGCGACCGGCCGCCTCACGGTTTGCCAGCGTTGGATTTCAACGTTATTCGGGGTGCGTTGGAGGGTAGGGGGCGTAAAAATTGTGAGCTCGGCGTCAATTATCAATCGGGCTAAAATCGGAAACGAGGATACGGTTATTATTGCAGCAACACTTTGTGTCCACGAATTGATACTCTTGTCCATCTTACGCGACCGAATTCGGTCGGTGGCAAATAAATGGCCGATATCGCGATACGTGTTCGCGCCCTGTTTTCGGCGCGGAAGCGTTTCGCGATACTAAATTTCCAGAGGTCGGCGACACTTCGGTGGCAATAACTGTAATACGCCGGGACTCGGCCCGTCCCGTTCGTTCCGCGATCCAATATCTTTCATGCGGAATTCATACGACGCGCGCTTATTTCGTGCGCCCGAGCTGCACGCCATTTTCGCGGCCAGATTGAACTCGTTTTGGCGGAGGGCGGTAATGTTAATAAACAAGAGTCATGATATAAGCTTATCTGGATGCAGTCTTTAATTCAGAGGAACGAGTGGGAGTGGGACTAAGCTGAATTTCGCGCCGGGAGAGGATATCACTGACAAATGTCTCCCAAAAGGGCGTGTGTACCGCGGACCGTTCTAATTTTCACGGACAGTGGGTCCCATTCCGGCCTTCAGGCCGTACAAGCCGGCGACAACCTGGACGGACTCTACGTCCTGCTGAAATATTTGAAATATCATAAAACACGTCGATATTCCGAATTTACGCCCGTTATTCGACGCTTTTATCTCTACTCGTATACGGAGTTTTGCCATAATTTATTGTGGCTAAATTCACGCTCGGCGAGAAAACTATTTGTTTAGTCTCTCTCAAAACGTGCGGGCGCTGTCTTGTGTTACAAATATTTATTGGGCTGATACTGTGTCGACTGAAAATAGGGAGTTACGTGCAAACAGAGCAATACTGTTTTTACTCTGAATAGTATGAATTTGTAAAGCTGCGAAAAATATGATACGCGAGTGTTTTGACCGCTTTTTTTTTTATAAAATATTTATTTGGTCTGTGCGAATTTTCTCTTAATAATGAAAGCAGCAATGTTTATCGCAACCTTCGAATGAAATATGTTGGTATTAAGTACTAAATGATAAACTAGCGCTTAAATACTTACAATAACCTAAAATATCCAAAATGTCCACATCTCATTACTTACTTTCTACTGCTTAAAAAGTTACATTATAAGAGAATTTCAATATATTTTATGATAAAAATATGCGCTCTACAATTATTTTAATGAGATGACTAATTAAGTATTGTGAACAATGTTAGCTTGACATTATTCCGAATTCCCTGTATTAAAATAGGAAGGTACGAACAATATTATAACGGCTTAGTGTAAAGTTGAAGATGTTCTACGCAAATGGAAGGCAATAATTACTTGAACCGCACTGAGAATACAAATAGTAAACCTCAAATAGAAAGCCAGAGTTCTTTACGCATCGGGATGCTGAGAGAAATTTTTACGAATTTCAATGGTTTTCGCAAAACTCCAAAAAGAAGCGTGGCTCATATTATTTACAGCTATGCAATTTCATGACGATTCGAATTGAAAAAAATCACTGTTTACTCTTGGGATTCTGCCTCGTTAGCAACGTTTCTGGCGTATGCATTACACTGTCAATTGACATACAAAACCGCTACAGCCATGAGTGGAACAAACGTGCGCGAACATACCGCGATACATTTTAATTAAACCTGTCCAAACGTTAATTGCATCCGCCTTTGTACTCAACGTTGTACAATGAAAAAAAAATCGCGACGCGTTTCCGCTCAGCAATTAAACTTAAATGGTACTTAATACAATCAATATGCAGAGCCTCTCATCGTCGCCCATCGGGGAGTCTCGCGACATTTTATTAAATGGTCCGGAGAAAATCAATATTGGTTCTCGCCGAAGGTAAACAAATCGCGCGCTGCAGATAATAATTAATCTCCCACGGCCAAAAGGACAATGGCCATCGCGCTGACCCAAATAGCTCGCACTCTTTCCTGCCAAGGAACATCCCAACACTGAGAACTTTACACATTTCCCGAATGAAAACGAATCCCGCTGTCTCGCCAGCTTCCGCGAGCCGCTTAAACGAGCGAAAATTTTCACGTTTCACGCTCGCAACTACAAAATATCGTCGAGCGAGTGCGGAATTCAGCGCCAAAAGACGAACATTTCCCCGGCAAGCCATCGAAGACCAGCGGCAGTGATAGTCGTAGACAACGAAAGTATCAACAATCGTAACGTTCGTTTCGTGCACGCGCGAACTGATAGCAAGCCCGACGATAACAGCGAATCGTTTGCAACGAACTTTCGCAACTAGCTTCCAGCCGATTCGATTCTTGTTACCCCGAACGTTGTCCAGCTCACTCTTTCCCCGCGTTCGCTCGCTCGCACGGTGTCCGCCAATATGAATATGCGTCCTTTCGAGTGGGTGTTGGAGGATGGGTGAGCGGGGTGGGGCGGGAGGGGCGTATAAAACTCAGCTACCAAAGCTGACGTAACGCCGCGACATGCAGTGACGGCGACAAAAGCGAGGAAAAAAGGAGTGGAAGGTGAGAGAAAATAGAGAAGGAAATAAAAAAACAGTAGAAGGCATAGTACATTCATCCTCATTCCTTTGTTTCCCTTTAGCCCGTTCCACGCAATCCACTCGCTCTTCACTACCTTCGCTACCCTCTGTATATCCCCTAAGCTGTTGCGATCAAATATTTAACGTCCGCGTCACGCTGTACGTGACGCTCTGCCGTAGTTTTGTCCTTGCGAGCGCGAGCGCGCGCGCGCGCCATCTGAAAATGCCGAAATGTTGGCGAGCAACGTTTCCCTGGCATCTCGCATATCCCGACTATCTCCTCGCCCTCTCACCCTTTTCGCCGGCAGAGCGGGCGAAACGTCCCCGGAACTTCCAATGCATTCGTCTTTCCCAATTGACAGTTTGCCGAATTGCAAAACTCCGAGAATCGCTTGCCCGCGCGCTTTCCTCGGACAATGGACGGACATATGTACGTTCGGCTCGATGCATTTTTAAGCGATCCGTCACAACGATAGATATTTTTTTACGAACCCCTCCCGACCCCAAGGCAACCCCCGCTACGCTCGCCTCCCAGCCGCCGCTCGATGAATTTTGCAATTACGACATTTGGCAATTCGACTGCTCCGTCGGCGAGAACGGTTTTTCGAGCTTTTTCGCATTTTTTTTTTGTTCGTCGCCGACGATGGGCGGTCGTCGAAAAACAGGTAGCCTACAATTAGCGTTTCGCTTTTAACGATTGGTTTCGATCGCGACCAGTGGTTCGATGGCCACTAACGCCTGCACGCGCTGCGAGCGTGATTCGAGCGAATAGAATTCCGCGTTAGACTGTACGAAAATTAAAATTCAACTCGCGAAGCGATGCTCGTCATCGGCGAACGACTTCGGCGCCAGTTCGGTTTCCAGCTCGTTTCGATTAATAAATAACGGAGAACAGGCGAAAAGGATAAAGTGTTTCGGTCGTCACGTCCCGTCGAATTTATGTCTTTCTGTGCGCGGCAGACGGACGGATCGGACTTTGCTTCGCAGGGGGCACGGGGCCGCATTGCAAATGGAAACAGAGTCGTTTAAAGATTTTCTGGCCTGTTCTCGGTTTACGGCTGCTTTACGCGATTTCATCTTACGAACTAACGACTGTGCGCTTCCTTTTATACCGTTCTGCCACCGCTGCTCGTAGCGTGGCGCACATCCACAGCCGCGCGCACGTACATTCACACGCAAAGAGGGGGAGGGACGCATGCAAAATACGGCGAAGAAGGACGGGCGCTATTACAGGAAAGTTTGGCTGTTTCGCAGGAGTATTAGAAACCACGAGAACGGAAGTAGAAGCTCGGCACAGTGCTTCATGTCATTTCCGGAGGAGACGTATCCGGCATCACTTTGCATGGCTTCCGTGTGCTTCCCTGGAACAAAAATAAAGTATGTCGCTGAGCAAGGGCCCGTTTAGTTGGAACTAGTTTAGAATCCGAACGATGACGGATATTCGCGGATTTATCGGCATCGCTCGCGAACGATCGCGATAGTCGCCGGTAATATGATTGTTACGAATGATCCCGATAAATCTGACACGCTCAGGCGCGATACGCTCATCTGTATCGGCCTGTCATTCTCCCGTCCTTCGCTCGGGATGCCGATATTTCCAAGTAGCGACCGGACGGCGTCCCGCGTAAATCATCATTTTGCCAAGACCCCGGGATTACCGGCTTTTACAGGCGCGGTCCGAAACGATTCATTAGTACACTTCCGTCCGCTCGCTCGTTTTATCTCCGGCCTCAACGGAACGTGACACCTCCGGCATTGTCTCGCACCTCGATGATCTGTTCTTACATAAATCTTGCCGCGGGCGCCTCGCATGGCAGGTACATTCCTCGCTCGAAGTTCCGCGTAGCTTCCGAAGCGGCCAGCTAGCCGGAAACGAAACGCAACAGGGCGCACTCGGCCAAGTATTCGAATCGCAAACCGAATCAGCGCGTGCTTGCCGCGCGAGCGTAGAAAGTAGGCGAGGACGCCGCGCGTGCGTCATAGGTCTGACAAAAGTAGATTAAGACCTCAATGGCGAGGAAAGTCCCAACTTGAATTGCCATCCCTTTGAAGCTTGTTGCTCGTTATCGGCACTTCCGGCTCCCGACTTTTTTACAGCCGGCAACAGGAGAGAAATCGAGAGATTTCTCGGAGGAACTAGACGCGAGCACTTTATTTTCTGAAATTGCGCCTTTAACTGCTTCCTCCCTGATTACACACCGTTCCTTTAACGGCAGAAGCGGCGCTCGAGAAAAGGAATGGGCGCCAGCCTCGGGCCACAATAATTACCGGCCTCGGTGAATTCTCAAATTCGATACGTTCATCATACCCTGCCGTCTTCGTAAATTTATTCCGCGATGATAATTCAATCGGCCTTCCATTCGCTCCCAGTTTACACCGACTACAACTACTCCTCCGCTCGCCAACCATCGCTTTGAAGCCAGCAATGGCACGATATAAAGACACTGCAGGAAGCAGCTCACTGAATTCACAAAACGTTAAACGTAACGCTCCATCTTCACAATTTTAATCTTCCGAACAAAGTTCAAATTTTAATTGGCTCGCGTCTAGGCTAGAGTCTGCTCTAATCTGGGAGCAATATTCAATTCAACCGAAACGTTAAACGTAACGTTCTATCTTCACAGTTTTCACCTTCCAGACAAAGTTCAAATTTTAATAGGCTCGCGTCTAGGCTAGAGTCTGCTCTACCCTGAGAGCAATATTCAATTCAAGCCAAACAATCTTACAGTATAATCGCGGCCTTGTAATTACAATCTTCGCTTAATTCACGAAACGTTACTCACGTCCCGCCACCTTCATAAATTTCTCCCACACAGATAACTCGATCGTCCATCCGCTCGGCTCCGCGCCTCCCAATCTCCATCTATTCCTGTACTTGTCAACGATCAATCCGCACCGATTCATTCACTTATAACCCGGCCCCGCGACTAGATTTCATTCGAGGGAAACACTCAATCGTACAACATAATGACTCGTCGGGCAGTACGTTACGCGAGCTCGCGCCGCTTGATAAACGACGATCCGATTCCATTTCCGAATAAGAGGCGTACGTCTGACGATAGGGCGGTGGGACGGGGGCGGGGGAGGGATATTTATGCGCCAGAAATTATCGGCAGCGATCGACTTCGACTCATTGACTTCGGGGGGGTTGATCTCGTTGATACGGGACGGCCATTGGTCGGGCGCATACCTACATTCAGGCCAGGTATGCAGGCCGACTCCGGTGCCGTGGTACGAAAGCTACGCTATTAGCTGTATGAGTCGTCCGGTCAATACAGACGCGCTTACGATTACCATACGTGAAGATCATCCGGCGGCGATGTGTGCGCAACAAACGATGTTGCCAAGCGCACGGTAGATAGAGAGAGACAGGAGCGTGCGCGCGGGCGCGCGGGCGCGCGCGATCTCGCATGCATGCATGCGCGCATACGCAGCGGGCCGTGCATGTGGGAATAACGCTTGCCGCATGCAGCCGTCTATGTACATGTGTTCCCTGATGAACACTATGGGCCGATAGTGAGAGTAAAGGGATGAAAGCGGAGGGACGGGCTTGCAATGGCGAACGGTCAAATCCTTGCACACGCTATTTGTTACCCGGCTTCTGACGTAATAGTTTGACGATTCTATCCTGTATTCTATCCCGCATTCTATCCCCTATTCTATCCCGTGTTGCGGGATTTCGACGATTTAGTTGACAGTCGAGTGTTCTCGGCGTTCGCTGACGTATGCGCGTGTCTGATGCCATGCGCGGGAGGGCGCGCGCGCGCGCGCGCTCTCGCGTGCTCTTGCGTCGGACGGCCGGCGAAGTGATTTATTTGCGCGTCGATAATGACGGAAGAGTGGCTAAGCCGAGCGGACGATTGATGTAGTTAAGAATTGCGGCGGAGAGAGATGGCTGACATTCCACGGGATGCCGGCCGAAAGTTTTGCCACCGACGCGTGATCGTCACGCCTGAGAGGAGTCATGAATATTTTCGAGAGCTTCAAATATGCACTCGCCAGTCCGGAGAGAGTGTGAAAACACGTTGGATGTTTAATATCAACTCTCGTTCTGTCTCTCTCTCTCTCTCTCTCTCTCTCTCTCTCTCTCTATTTCTCACACACACATACTGGTATTCGTTGCTTGCATCGTATCTTGGATATGATTTGAGTTCTTTAATGGTGGCTATTAGCCGAGCCTGCTGATATTTGCATGTAGAACGGGAGCCATTTCCGATGTGCATTCGATCGATGAATCCCCGATACCGCTAACGCAGATGTTTGGACCGCACGATCTTGTTACCCGTCGGACGCGTTCGTCAAATCTCGCCGACTGAACAATGCACACACACACACACACACACACATACACGGACGCGTAGATACACAGTGCGTCGTCGGACCTATCGATACTTGGCCAGGAGCAGGCGTCGGAGCTAAGTAACGATTCGCGCCGTTCGGCTTATTGCCGTCCGCCAAATGAACTTCCGTATCACGTAGCTCTTGCAATTCCGTACAGACTTTCAGAAACGATTGACTCTGCTCCCACGGTGGGTACGTGCCAGCTTGGGGACAATGGCGGAGGAGGGCCGTTACAAAGAAAGGAGCCAACTATAAAGCGCGAGCTTACTTCTTACGCCAGCCACCCTCCTCCAGCCCCCCCCCCCTCCCCACTTCTCCACCCTCCGCCAGTCGACGTTCGTAAATCATTCTCGGTCCAACACGGCTGCAATAAGTGGCCGTTCGAAGAAACAGTTCCATATTAATGCGCTGATTCGGCGACCAATGGCCGGCGAAGCGACGGTAATGCTGATCGCGATATTAGCAGCGAAGTTCGATAATTACGAATTTCTGCCCCCGGCTCCGCGCCAACCCCCTTTTTTCCAACCCTCTAAATTTCGTCGGTGGTAAAGTATAAAATACCGCAGCGCAGCCGGTCGCAGTAAGTAACAGCTGGCAATAATCGAGGCTTATCTCGACCGCCGATTCGAGCGTGGAGCGATTATTACGATTTAATAAGAATTCGCGGGAATCGTAAGTTCATATTCAGCGGAATGGTGTCATCGACGCAGCCTGATCGTAAACCTGGATGCAGCGCGTAGAAGGGCCTATTCATCGACGGTTACGACATTCATGTTATAGGACCTATTAACAGCCAAGTCATAGGTTTACGGTCAGTCATGATCTTACGGAGTTCGTGATAAAAAGCCATATCTTCGAAAGCTACCGCTACAGTACCTGTCATTGCAAGCCTTAGTTTGTGACACAAATTTATTTAATGTTACCCCCGGTCGCGTCCGTCGATGAGGAACACAAGCTACCGAACCTGTGCAAGGATGAAGGAGGCGAAAAAAAAACATCCAAACTCAAAGGAAACTTGGCCGAAATCGAGTCGTACACTTAAATCCGAAGAAATAAGAAGAAAAGGACGTTAAGTGGGAAGAGGGAACAGAAGGCATAATAGGACACGGAGAAAGTTTTCGTCGAACCCTTGAACCAGGAGCCGTTCGGCGTACAGTGCCGAAAAAGCGAGAGAGAGAAAGAGAAAGAGAGAGAGAGAGAGAGAGAGAGAGAGAGAGAGCGAGACAGACAGACGGACAGACAGAGAAAGACATGGAGCTCAGACACGGCATTCGTCGAGGGAGCAAGAGTGACGGGAGGCACGAAAACTCGGTGATGTGCAATTAGGAAAATTGAATTCCTCCGTAATTAACTTTCTTAATTAATAGAATCATGGAATTGTATCTTTAATCTGAGCCAACGGAAGTGGTCCTGGCAGCCGAGCTCTCCTGTCATGAAGAAAATGGGTATGAGGCAGTGGCTGGGAACGGCAGGGTACCTCGGCTAAGGCGCGAAGGGGGATGGGGGCTTGAAGGAGGGTGAAAGGGGTGGCGGTTGAAAAGGGGGGTGGCGAGGTCTACTTGTAGGGTAAGACGGGCAGCGCTGCTGCAGTAGGTGGCGGCGTCGACTGAGAAAGGGATGGGGAGTCGCTGTAAGTTTTGATATATGCGCGACGTTATTTACGATCGCATAAGAATTAGCTCAGACAGCCACACCGCGCCAGCCACCCTCCCACCCTACCTCCTTCTCCACCCCGCCGCATTCGCAGCCGTCTCCCGTTGTCGCGGCAAAAAGCCGCTTTAGTGAGGACTGGCACTGTACTTGAACCGGTTTTGCACTGTTACCCCAATGGGTTCCTCAAAAGTCGTTAAATCCCACCGCTTTCAACGAATCAAGCCCAAATGAGTTTTCTTACCGCGACGATATCGGCGAAGAAGAGAACCGGCGAGTTCGCGCGCGCGCGCGCGCTAGCGCATGCGCGAACGACGATGTTACACGCCCGAGAAGCACGAAACAGGAGTTAAGAGCGAGAATCATAGATTGAGCGGTGGAGGAGGGGAGGGTTGGAAAAAGTGGATTGCAAAAGTGTACACGATTTATACGTCGGGCGACTTATGAATCGGGTGGAGTTCGAGCGTGAAGCTAGCAAGAAAGCTGCGTCAAAATTTGATAGAGCGTCTTTTAAGAACGGTCGGGAGGATGAAAAATGGATCGTATGCACTGTTTTATTACGGTTCCTTTTTTCCGGCCAGCGACAAGAAATTCGCCCCGGCACGGAGTCAGAAGCGTTACTCGCATCGGTCGCGATCAAACTTTGAATGTTAGTTTTTTACGCCCCGGCGAGTTGCGGACTTCCGTTTGTCGACCTAATGACCGTCCGAAGCTTTCAGGCGTTGCCTCGACCGCGTAAGCCGACGAGGGAAACATATCTTTCGACGGCGGAAAGATAATCTCTCTCCAGCCGCCGCCGTCATAGCCAGAATATGTCACGCTCGAAGGGCGTCGGTTCGAATACAGCTTACACGCCGGCCAGACCCGACTCATTTCGAGAGGAGCTTGCGCGTGATTTTCTCATTCGGAAATTTCCCCAGCGTCGAGTCGGGCGTACCAATTGTCCGCCATTCCGGGTTACCGAATTCGGCGCGATTTTATTTCTTCGCTCGCGGCACGATGTAAAGCGCACTCTTTACGAGAATGCGCCGGCAGCCGAGGACAAGCCCTCGTGCGAACGTGTCCAATGTGCGACGTCATAAATTTCGGTAAAAATTGAACGCCCCCTCGGTGCCCCGCAAACCGTCGCGCAGGCACAACAGATCGTCCTCGCCCGGCAGGGAAAATCAAATACTTCCATTCTGGCTCCGGTTGCGCTCAATTTATGTCGGCGTTACATTCCCGAAGACCGCTGTCGCGAACTTTCCCGCCCCGCTCGACGCGCGACCGATAATCTGGCCGGACTCACCTTCGACTTCCGGGCCGGCGTTACATCGTACCGCGATCGGCGATTTAACAAGGAGAAAAATCGAGCGCCGCCATGTTCGATAACTGGATCGACGGAGCGCGCCATCCGACGCCCTGGATATGAAACGGCTCCCTAACGAAGTCCGGGCGTGTAAAGATAAATGTTACGGCCGGCCGAGATCCGACAAGCTCCAATCTCGAATCGAATCAGACTCTCCCCCCGTAACGTCGGTTCAATATAATCGCACTTAACGCGCGATTTCGATCACGTCCCATCGCCGGGAGCTGGCTGACATTTACGAGGATATTTACGCGCTCGACTCTCTCGCACGCGTGTTCTCGAGCGTGGGGGGTTGCGGGGGGAGGGGGGGGGGCGAAGTTTGAGTACGCTCGTAAAAATGGGCCCCAGCACGCCATCGGATCGTCGCGACGGCTCGGACTCGCGTTTTTAATCCTGTCCCGACGTCCCGTCCCCGGGAAGTCGGCCTCCTCCCGGCAATCGTGCAGGACATCGCATCGGCTCTGGTAAACTGCGCAAATTCGCAATCTGCAAAACTGCGAGCCCGGTACCCGGCGAAGTTATGATTTATCGCCACGCCGGCCGGCTCGCCGGTATATTGCGGACACTATTTACACGTACGGACGAAGCGCGCGGGCGTGTGCACACGCGGAAAGGTAAACACTGTACGTGCATGGCCCACCCCTCCCCCCAGCCGCTGACTGGCCACGCCGCTGACTATTGAAAGAGAGTTCATCTGAATTTCGAGCGCCGCACGGAACCCAACCGCGAGCGTCTGGCAATTTGTTGGCAGTGCAAATATCGTAAGATACACGTCGTCGCGGAATGTCGGGCGAATTGTGCGAGCGGCAAGTGAAGGCCGAAGTTCGCGGATGTAAGTGAAGGTCACTGCCGTGGGTAATTACCTACACTACGTCGGTGGCGACGATTTACTTTATTTTGTGGACGGTTACGCTCGGGATGCATGCGGTACAGTTTATAACTTTCGCATCGGAGGTCGGTGGTCGTCCGTGTGCATGAGCGAATTTTGGGCGTGCGGCAAGGAGAGCAGGAAAGTTGGACGATGCGGATGGGATGACGAGTATGTACGTACGTAACGTGCATACGCGGACCGTTGCCGGCGGTGGTCTGTTGGGAAAAATGCGACGCCGCGACGGCCCCCACAGTCTCTCGCAATAACTTCCAAAGGAAAATTCACGATAATGGAGACTACCAGCGCGAATTCCTCGCGGGAGTACGCTCGCGAGCCACTCCTTTTCCGCCTCGTCCTTTTCTCACTCCTCCCCCCCCCCCCCCCCGCCCCCCTCCCATCCTCCACCGACTCCCGCCTTCCATTGCTCACACCCTATCACTCTTTACATCTCGCTTCGTTACGGAGATATCGCGCAGTTTTGCATTTCTTGGTAATTCAGTGCCTGGCAATGAAAACGGACAATATGGACGAGCGGAGCCCGCGATAAAGCGAATTGTTCGAACGAAATTTTGCCGGAATGCATCGCAATTCGTTGCCAACGTTAAAACGTTATTCTAAAAACGTTCAATTTCGATGCGCGTGCAACCGTAGTGATCGTGATCAATCTCCATTTGGCAATATGAACCGTGTAATATTTGCTCGTTCGAAGTACGCGGCATTCGATGAATTTCGTCGTTCTCGTTCCGTTCTATCCGTGGGCATTTCGCAAAGAATATTTTTGTTCAACAAACCTGGTTCGATTCTTAACAAGATGCTATCCGTCAAGCCGTCGACCGGTCTGCACGAATATTTCCCGGCATCGCTCTCCGTCACTACTGCCAATGTCAATTCGGACACCGTTTGGGCGGAACCCTTCTCAGTCTCCACGTTAATGCCGCCTCGAGCCGACTGAAATTGACAAAAAACCTGTATTAACCCTGTCTGCTGCAGGCATTTTTCAAAATTCACCCCCGAACGGCAGCCTCGAAATTGCGCGCCTCCAATTTCGGCGCCGAAAGGGGCAAGCGAGTGCGCTCAAATGTAGGTATCGCAAACAAAATGGGACAAACACTTAAGGCCGCAAATAGTTTGACTTGCGCTCGATGGAGTTGGGGGGGTAAAAAAAGTTTTAATCAATTCCCCGTAGAATGTTGCGCGAGCTCAAAGGAGGCGAGCAATGCCATAAATTAACGTTATTCGCGCTCGCGGGAGCGTTCATAAATAT
Organism: Anoplius nigerrimus; assembly: GCA_914767735.1. Lineage (NCBI taxonomy): Eukaryota > Metazoa > Arthropoda > Insecta > Hymenoptera > Pompilidae > Anoplius > Anoplius nigerrimus. The sequence continues at coordinate 10,102,121 of OU612082.1, forward strand.
CTTTCGGCGCGGCTCGCGTCGGCGGCAGAGAAGGAAAGGTAAGTGGCCGGAAGCACTTGGGTCGGCACACTCGGAGCGTAGAGGTAAACGTTAAAAGTCCCCCCGGTCCGCTCTCGGGACCGGAGTCACAGCTAATCGTCGACTCTTGCGGTCACCGCGCCACATTCGCAGAATTCAGGACTATCGCGAACCTCTGCCAACAGAACTCCGGGGGCACCGCTGCATAAACAAAAATCGGCCCAAGATAAAGCGGCGGAGGGAACATACGAGCCACGTCCCGTGTCGCGGCAATGATTTACGACCGCCTTCCACCCCGGCCCCCGCCCCCCGTATTCCGCCCGATCCGCGCCGGTGAAACAGTTTGAAACAGAAATTTCATTAAAAGTGCGCTTCTTCCGCGGCCTTTTTCTCGCCTTTTTCTCACTTCGCCAACGTATCTTCAATCTTTGCCCCTGCCTCGCTCGCTTCCATCGCTTCCTTCGCTTCCCTTCTCCGGCTCGCCTCTTTTTCCCATCCTCCCCCCCTGCCCCCCCTCTCACCGTCAACAAGCCCGGGGAAAATTCCGTCTGCGCGTGTCACATTCTCTCGCGCTGCCAGGCAGGCGAGCGAGGCCGTTCCCGATCGCGGCCTGAAATTTTCGGTTCTAGCTGAGACAGCGTTACCTGGAATGTTAGGAGTTTGTTATCCCGGAGCCATTGTACGCCCCTGATGGGACGCGTTTGATACGGTGACGTTATGACGCACCTCAGGGTGATCGTCGTCCCCGCCGGCACCCTCTGCTCCCGCGGGCCCATTATGGCCGCCACCGGCGCCGTACTCTCGTAACCTGAAAGTCATGTTCGAACAAATATCATGCGACGGCTCGACGCAATCGAATGGCCCTGTCGCGGCAGAATCACGGATGTTGCCGGCGCGTCAATTTTCATCGTACGTGCCTTCCGCGCTGCCTCTAAGAACCCAGACTGCATTCGAGCCGCATGCCGTTAAAAGCTGCCTGACAGGCAGTTTTGCGAGCATGGAACGTTGCTTCGATCCTCGATATCGAATTCGTTACTGGCGAGCGGTAGGAGGCTTGGGTAGCGTTCTGTCGGCATCGCGGATTTTGCCTCCGACCTCCCACCATCGCCGCGCGCAAATGTTTCCCGAGCCCACGGGAAGTAGGGGAGGAGGGATGAGGCGGCAGGGCGGGAAGAGGGATAACGTTTTTAATTTGACCGAAGGAGCCTCGAGATAAGACGGGCGATGACCGTCGCGCGGTCCGGCGCAACTTTTTAATTGACAGCCACCCGACGTGACTTATTGCGCGCGTTCTCCTAATTGACAGAACTCGTTCGCAGTTTTAATATCGCCCGCCCGAGGAAGATTAACGCCGGGCCCGCCGGCCAGCCCCGGGAATGCCACGCTTATCAGGCCGCGGTACAATTTGTCCGACGCGGACGCTAAGTGCCGCGCGCCGGGCACATTTCGCTTCCCAACGACGACGTCGCGACGTCCTTCTCGCGCATAACCCGCGCGACTGTCGTCAGATTCCTACACGAAGGCCGCCGCGAGACAATGTCGGGCAAGCAGGGATTTATTCGCGGTCGCGAGTCCTGCTCCACGGGAACGAGGATAGAGTCCAGAAAGTAGACGGAAAACCGAGAAAGAGAGAGGGGGTACGCAAGCGAGTGGGAAAGGGGAGGAAAGTAGCGCTGGGATAAACGAAACTCCGAGCATCCTCGAGATCCTTTGAACGCTGAGACACGCTACTCCTCCGCTCCCCCCTCCGAAAGCTCTCCATCCGCGGGCCGCTAAGGGTGGATCACAATTACGATTCACTTACCGCGCTCTCTTAACCGTCGCCAGTCGGTGTGCATTAAAACGCGACCTACTTCAGCGGGCCGACGTCGGCGCCGGGTCCCAAGATTCTCGTCCGGAAATTGGACCTTCGAGTTTGTGGAAGAAGGTAGGTGACTGTCGAGGAAGGATCTTCGTGCGTGCGCGCACGCGGCCGCCATAGGGATACAGGATCAGCGGTGGAAATCGTTCGCGGACGCCTCGAGGGATGCCGAGCGATACTTCGTTAACGATGCCGCGGGAGGGCGAGCGTATTGTTGCGCGCGCGCGCGCGCGCGCGACCTCTTTCGCGAAGTGCGGGGGTGTTGGGCAAGATTTGACGAGCAACGTTTCTCGAGCCCCTCGAAGCTTCCCGCTGTTGTCGGCCAATATAGAAGATGAGCACTGACGAGGGAGCGGCGTAGGAAAGAGAGATAGAGAGGAGGAGGGCTGGAGTGAGGGAGGGGGGGGGGAATGGAGCGGAAGGACAGCCAGGAGGAAAAGCGAGAGAAGCAGGATGAGGAGCCGGTTGGAAGAGGGGCCACCCGCAGGACTACCGGGATTAAGGATAATCCTATTAGACTTAAATTAATCCCCCGGGGAACTGCATTTCTCCCTTGGAAATATTACGTTAAGGGCGTTATTACTGTGCGTGTCACTCCGGCCGAGTTCCACGGCGCCCAATACGGCCCTGCCGTTGTTTCCTCCAATCTAGCCGGCCTTAAGGCCTCCGCTTCGAGTGCTGTCTGCGACTCGGATGCCGCTTACGTCTCGGCCCCGATCGATCCCGGCGGCGGAGGGAGGGATCGTTGCCTGATTTTCGACGGGAGGAGGGTTGGTGGGAGGGTGGTTACGCTATTTTTCTTCGCCGATGCTTCGTGGGTGCGCAGGGATGAAGAGGGAGCTTAACGTGGGAGCGATTCGCGAACGTTCCGACGGTGGAATTATAAGGTCATTAAAAGGGGATAAATGACGGGATGCGCTGGCGAGAGCAGTTGGCCTTACAAAAATCAAATACGTAGTCGGGTATAAATTGATGAGCGTAAGTTAATTTCTGATATTCGTCGCGTGATGCTGGGCGCCGAGCGCGCTGATCGCCGCGCGTACTTAATCTGGCATCGATTTATCGAACATTTTTTATCCCATATCGCGTCCGCGTCGTTAAATCCGTTCCATCTCGAGTGTAATTTATATATACCCGTCGGCATGCGGCTGTGAGTGCGGATAGGATGCCGGGCTCGCTGGATGTTTGACGGTTCGGCGATTAAAAGGCTCCGCACGATTGTCGCGGCACGTTTACTTACTTATTCGCGTCTGCTGCGAGTGCGGCTTGTCGTATCCTTCCGGCTTGTCGGGATCTGTGAACGAAGTTGAACAGCGGATCAGCGGGTGTTTGACGCAATTACGTGTAATGAGTTTAGAGCGACGATCGGCCGCGTTTGTTTCGATTGCACAAAGAAGCGATCGGAAGCCATTCATGAGGTCAATTTACACTGTTAACAATAGAGTCGCGGAATAATGAAGTTATTGATCCTTGTTAAATGGTACGATTCAGTCCATTCATCCTGACCTAACAATCGAACGTTGCCAATCATGAGCAAAATCCATTGCCGATGTTAAATATAAACATGCAAGTACCACGCTGAGGTCCGAGGCGGTAAAAAGCTTTCAGTTGATTAGAGTCGTTCAAGGCTAATTCTTGTATAAAAGGCGAGGGAAAGTGATTTATTAAGCGATGATTGAATTACCTCGCACAGATAGCTGAACAGCGTACATGATCTTTGGCTCTGTGTTGACCTGACACTCGTACTTGCCAGAATCCACTTCCTTCGCGTTGTCTAACCTAAGGGTCCACGCATCGCTGCCTGGTATATGCTGAGGCCCAAATCTGGCGTCCGAGCTGAAGGCAAAATCGCCGGACGTAAGGATGTGAAGATCCCTACTTCGCATCCAAGACACCTGCAATAAAACATGTTCTTTTGTAAGCCACAAATTACCACGCACACACGTCATAACTCAAGCGTTAACGTTTACGCAACAAACATTACATCCATTCGGCATCTACCGTTTATTTCGGCAGTGACATCCAGCAAAGGTAAACAAATACTTCAACGGATTCCACGTTTCATTGAGCACATGGCGTTAATATGCGAAACGGTTAGTTCGCCATTTGCCAAATCGGTTTGTCTCGGTCAAATATTTAAAGAGCGCGCTTCTATATGATTAATAAAGTATTCTGTAATAAACACTAGTCGCGTGCGCTAAAGCGCCACTATTGAATTATTCAGCCGTGCCGCCCTCCAATTAGTTCGGACAATACTTCCGCGGCCGCATTTTTTTCCCGCGCATCGTAACGTCTCGACATCTGAATTTTTTAAACCAATTTCGTCCGATCCGTCGCGACGCACTGATAAGCGCTTAACCGTGAGAGAGGGAGAGGAAGGGCAAAAAAAAAGTACTGCCGCATGACGCTGAAAGGAGACAGTGCGCTAATGGGAAGTGCACCGCTCGCTTTTTGCCGCCCGCGCACGCCTCTGCTTATAGAAAAATAACGCTGAGTGAATTTCGGTAAAATGTTTCATGACGCTGCGAGAGGCTTTGTAGCTCAGGCACGTTGGTATTTTATAATCCCTTCGCGCGTCGTCTATTTTTATCCATTCATTTTGCCACGCACGCACGGCAAAGTAACGAGAGCGTGCTGACTCTCAAAGCGGTCACGCCTTCTCTTACGATAACGACCGGCACTGGGCGACTGTCCCGAAACAAAGAAAATTGTAAAATTACTGATTAAAGTCGTTACGCCGACGGGCTGGAAGGCAGCGACGGAAAAAAAATCTGTTCCGCCGAAATTACCGAAGACCGCGAAAATTCTGTCCCCGCGCGCTTCTTTGTTACGCGAGACGCGACAAAGGCAGTCGCGACCGCGCCAGTTATCAAGTGCGCATATTTTTCGTTCGCCGCGCGTCCCAATTATACGCCGAGCGGCAAAGCTAACGCGCCTGCGAAACATGTTCCGGCGGCTCGTAAAACAATAGTCTATTTCGTTCATCGAGTTAAAACTTTGCGACTCGCTGAAATAATAGATGTACCCGCGGTAACAGTGCGATACAGCCGAGGCTATTATAACATTGTTAACGCGCGATGTGCCCCCCGGTCATTAATGATTACAGCCTGCCGCAAATGAGCTGGAAAACGGGGGGGGGGGGGGATGATTCGCGCGCCGAACGGAAGCTTCAATTTCGACATCGTCCGTTTTTACCCCGACGCTCAATTTATCGTTCGGAAACGCTTCCAATGGAAATTCGTCGACGCCCGTCCCATCCTTACGCCGTGTACCCTGCCAGCGAATCGATGAGATTACAGGGGCCGGGAATCGCGTACGCCCGGGGAAGATTTCGATCTTTATCCCGGGGAAATGAAACATTGCGATGCATCGAGCGCGTCCTTATCGAAGGAGCGCGAACTTCTCCTTCGAAAAATGTCCACCGAGCGAGACGATGCCCGACCGACGCGCGGATACGAGCATCTTACAATCATGTAAATTCGCCCGCCAGCGACGCGAGCGAATGGCAAGCCAGCCGACGAATGTGGTCACCCAGACAGTGGAACGGCTTATCCGATCCTCGTATTTTTCGCTACTCGGCCAGCCAAACGGTCGGATATTAGATATCCGGTTATCGGCCGGCAGTCATTTCCGGCCTATATCCAGTTACTATATTCCCATCCAGGCGATTCCCGCTTCGAAGGCGTGCCCCGTTTTGTTAGTTTCATCGCGGAGCCTCTGCGAATAAATAATCGCGCGCGATGATTTGCTGCGACGCAGGTATCGAAAGCTTATCAAGTGGCTGAGGCTGGCGAGGAGGCGGAGGGGGATGAGGATGCCCAGGAAGAGGGGGAAGAGGAGGAGGTAGCGGAGGATAGAGTTCTGAGGCGAAGCCAGAAAAATGAAATACCTAAATCACGAGTACGTCGTCGCGGCGACTTTTTGTTATTAACGTTACGAACGCGGTGAATGGAATCGGAGTAGGAAGGTGACGAGCGACCGCGAGGACGCGGATCCCAATAATCCGACTGACAAAAAACTACTGGCGCGAGACTGAAGCCGAAGCGACGGAGGGGCGGGGGAGCGACGAAAGAAGAGGCGGAGTAGGGGAAATATACTGCCGTTATTAAAACAACCGTTGTGATACATGAGCCCGTCTCCGCGCGGTGGCCGATGTAGACATTATTCAAGCCGAACAAAGAAGGATAGATTAATCGGTAATTAAATCGACGCCGGCTAGCTATAATGTTTCGATGCGGACAGGTTCACGACTCCCTGTACGGTAGCGATGACGGCAAATCGAACGAATGTACCGTTGCGTATTTCATCTTTCCCCCCCTGGCCACCCTCCCCACCTCCTCCGACACATTCTTCCATTTCTTTCCCCTCATTCTTCCCTTTCGCGGGCGGGGTATACGTCTTTTTGCCCGGCGCACTTTCTTCCTTTTCCGCCCCCGTCGTACGAACACTAAATTCCTCTGGAAGCGAACATTGTACTCTACAGATCATGCGCCCTGCGTTCTCCCTACATAAATTCAGTACGAACATTATTCTCGCGGCAGGCAATGGTGGGAGGTCCGCCCTCCGTGCTTCTTGCATGGACGTAAATGAACGGCGCCGCGACATTGCCAGGTAAGACGGGGATGAAGGTCAAGAGAGAGTATGCGAAAGAGTGCAAAAAGGAGAAGCAATGCATGTAACGTGCGACGATGTTATGTCGAAGGGCGTGATGTCGGAGGGCGAGAGGAGTACTGAGCGGCTCGATTTCAGGATATGTCAGGCTGTTTGGTCCTACGCCAATGTGCTTCGGCGCACGGCCGTCCGAAATAGAACTGGCTTTGAGGTTGCAAGGCGGGAGACGGCGGAAAAAGGATGGAAAGAGACGGGAAAGGCTGAAGATCCGTTGGCCGCGGCTGGTTACGGGGTCCCGCTGGGCTTGAGAGAAAAGAGAAATTGACGGGGAAGGGAGAGGTGGGGGGGGGGGGGGTGGAGTCAAGAAGCGAGGGAGGAAAGAACAGACGGAGAATATGATACGGAACCGACGTAACCGCTTTCATCTGGTGCGTCGGTACGGTCTCGGATGAAAATGCGACTACTCCCAGTCATTTCGACCTTTTATTCCGTCCCACGGGCACGATGCGAGCTGGAAGCAACTGAGATTCGCTTAAAATCAGATATGCCAGCGCTAGGACACGCACCTGCACGCACTTCAATTTCATCCTTATCGCCGTCGCCGGCATCGCGACTCTTTCGAGAGCATCGGACGAGTTCCCGAATTCTTGCTTCCCGGCAGATTTTCAGAAGTTTGCGTCCCCGCATCTTCGCTCTGTTTATTCGGGAATCGTATCGGTCGAATCAATACCGGGGTAGGTACGAGTGGATTTAGTGTGTCAGGGGAACACGTGCAGTTTTCGATACGGACATTTTGGAACAAGGTGGAGTATGTACGCGGAGCAAATGAACTGGAAGCGCGGATTGATGCATTTACGTCAAGGTGCATCTGCAGCTAAGGGCTTAATACTGTTACGTTTGAGCTACGAGTGTCTTTTTCAACGTGTACCTGCGGCAAATGCGTTACGAAAGTAAACGAGAAATTTAGCGTAGAAGCTTCGATTGACTTGAGCTTCCTCCTGACCCATATAGCGTATCGGAACTGTGTCGACCGTACTTAGAATATTGAGAAGCGGATGCTCTTCGAGTCTGCACATCTCTGTCGTTGACGTATAACAGACAAAACGGATGTGGGGTTTCAATGTTGCAGAAAAGGACAATTGCTTGGTACAAACTTATATGTTTGCGATTTAATACGGTAACGACCAATTTACGCAAGCATAGAAGAAGCACGAATGGTAAAACGGTCTTGAAGATATTTGATATTTGATTATTGAATTTCGCAAGGTTTACAATTTTGGGAGAGCAACGTCTCCTTATCGCTTTGCTAATTCGCCGCATGAGACCTTGGCACGGGAACAAGTGAATGTCAGTTATTGTGTTGAACCAATTGTGCGACCGCTCGGGTCACCAGATTTAAGGCCGCTTGACTTCCATTGTAGCCATGGTGCCACGTAAACAATCTGGTTTATGAGAAACCGGTAGAAACTCGGAACGAACTCTCGCGGAGCCTTATTCAAAATTCACTTACAATAATTCGCCACGTGCCAGAAGTGTTTGAAAGGATTACGAGGATGGGAGCCTATGTTTATGCGGAAGAAATTTCGAAGAGCCATTGTAGCGGCGGCGGACGATAAATTTCACTATCAAACCGTACATCTTTTTTCTTAACCTTAATCCTCAACCTACTTTCCCGCCTTAATGTATTGTATAAATTTAGACACATATATCTTCTATACCCTCTGCAGCCCCCCTGTATAAACTCGTGTTATATAACGCGTATTACCTACGGTTTTTTAGATTTATTGAGAAGACACAATAATTACGAATGTTACTGTATATCTGAATTAAGAATTTCGTCCGAGAATTGTCTCCGGGCAAGAGAAATGGGCTCCATTTCTAAATTGCACGTCCTTCCAATTTGAAGATAACTTCGCTTCTTCGTTTTTTCTACACAAATGTGTGCTCCGTGTACGTCCGGCTCTTCCAACCTTCCTTCGGAGTAACAGACAGTAAGTGGTTTCTACACAACAAACATCGTCGCTGCTTTTATTGTTTCGTCGGTATTAGCTCTCAACAAACCGCTTTAGAGCTACTATTTCGTGGCTTTAACGAATATCGTCCGAACTCTGTCAGCCTTCTCCTAGCCGCATTGCATCCGTAACTCTCGCTGTCCAGTCGAATAAAATGACAGATGCACACGATACATTTCTTACTATCAGCAATATTCCCTTTATGCCTTCATTATACTTCGTTCAGTCATGCACAAAGCCAGTGAAAAACGAACGAACCTGTCCCAAATAAAATTCCAATACAAAAATGTCCACTTGTCACAAACGCAGTCAAACATCAAACATCCCACATTCTTTCGAGAAAATTCACATTTCTAGACATGGACAAAATTGTAGAAATCACACACGATCAATTTTACCGTAAATTATCCGAATCTTCGTCTATGCTCGTTTTCGGTCAAAAGCGACCATCCGAAGTAATCACATTAACGGAAGAATAATCTGACATCGACCATTTTCCTATTTGCACCCCATCCGCTTGTCTACCGTCCCGGACAACTACTCACGCTGTCTGGCTCCACGTTCAATCCAGCGCACTGGCCCTTTCGGGCTCACCTTCGGCAAAAGAGACGGAAGTTCGCCGATGAGGTGCACAATGAATTAACGGAAGTTCCGCTTACGGCCAATGGGAGAAAATCGCGGCAAGTCGAGCGAACGGGACGGAATGTGCCGCCGTGGAAAGAGTGGCCAGACAGTGTAGGTACACCTACATCGCGGCAGGCCAAAAGAAATCTTCGATGGCGACCGTCGGATCGCCGCTGGCCAAGTAAATAATTCACTCCCTTCCCCGGCAGTTAATAAAAATCACCTACCGGGTTAGCTCGTCCAACTCGCGCCAACCTCGTCCGCTCCTCTTTTTATGCACCTTATAGACGCGAATTCGCCGATTAACTGGCAGGAGAACGGACCTTTGCAACGGGCGAACTTTTTCGATTAACAAGTCTAAGATAAATTAAGTGACCCTTATAGAACGGTAGTCAGGCCCGTATCGATTAGCTCGGCCGTTGGGCGATCAGCCGCCGCTGGAATTCTGCTTGGAGGCTTGAAACATCGACGCTTTCGTACCTTCGACGATAACGCGGACGGTCGAGTCACGGCGAGCTGAAAAAAGTTCGACCGCTAAGCGGAATGGGGAGTAAAATTGGGACGTATGGAAGACACGGCCGACTCGGCCGGGGTGGGGTGGGGTGCAATCTTTAATTACTGCCGCGTCTGCCAACGACAGATCCATTCCGCGGCACTCGATCAAGCCGACGCCGATGACACCGGAAACTGCCAAATGTCCTCCGCGAGTGCGGGGCCGATAAAACGAGCATTCCGGCGAGTTCTCATGCGCCATGCGGGTCCGACATCGATGCGCACACCGCCGCACCGATCGGCGCTGGCATTTTTTCCCACGAGGTTACGAAAATGCTCGCCATCCGTTTTTTAATCCGATTTTGTTTATCGGGAGAGGTCGAAAGCCCGCGGTGGCGACGGAAAAATTCGTGCCCGCCGGACGGACGGAAGGATGAAAGTTGTGCCACGTCAGCGCGTCGAAGCGGATTACGAAGACTGGCCCGACCGAGCTCTGACTGGAAAGTCATGAATTTTGAATTCTTTGCCCCGCCGTTTGCGGCCGCTGTGCGGAAATGCGCCCCGATGTGCGGACGGAGGACACGGCCGGAGTGAAACAACGGGCAGTTTCAATGGATCTTTCCTGCGACACCGATGCTGCTCGGATAATTGGTAGATTATGAGAACAGTGGAAACTGTTCACGGTGTTTAAGGCTTTTAATTGCAATTGGATCAATTCATTGCCTGGGAATGCACTACCCTGTATTTGTGGAATAACAGTGTTTTCGAGCGGATGCTGATTTTTATGCCGGGTTTCGGGAAATTTCATGCCGCGGACAGATTCGTTTAAAGGTATTTTTTAATAATTCGGTGACTTTCTGTTTCAGGTCGCCGGCAGTCCGCTTTATTCCGGCAACGCTCGGTGCTCGGTGTAATGTTTAATGTTGAAAGCGCTGTTTTAATTTGCCCTGTGATATTTACATATGCGAGCGAGCGTGGCAATACGTTCTTCTACTGCACTTAGCAGCGATAAGCAGTATATGTTGAATATTATATCGCGGGGGGCAGTCTATTCTTAATCGACAGCAGCAGCCCAGGTCACTGAGCCTTTATCGATTATCTTTATTGCGTTACACGTTCCCGAACCCTAACAGTGATATCAGCCGATTAGCTTCATGCGCACAGTCCCCCGCACACATTAAAATTATCTACTGCATCCGCGTGTCGTCCGCAGAGCGTTTTAATTTTTACCTTTTCACTGCATTTTATATGTAACCGGACGGAGTGTTTAATATTTACCGATGAGTCGCAATAATTTATGAGGCAGAAATTCATGACAAATATGACGTTTGCGAATAAAACACGGAGTAGGAAGTATCAAAGTTATCATCGGAAGCCCTGGGTTTCGAGTGTAGCCAACCTAATTTATAGCTCGCATCTCAGAAAGCGGATCCTGATTGTCCCATTGATCGTCGGATTGGATATGTAAATTGTGCATTCCGACTCTATTGAATTCGGAATCGGATGCGTGAAGCGTTTCTCAAATATCGAGATTAGTTCAATGTTCGCCAAAATCAATACGCCAAAGTTTTATCCGATTCCGTCGTAAAAAAAAAATCGTTAAATAAATCCTTTCTCCCGTTACTTAACGAATCGCTCGTATTCACGCAAATACATTACTCCAATTAGAGCAAAAAATTTGATTCCCAGCCATGTATCAAAAGCAAAGTGTCACACGACGGGCGTTGCTTCAAACGTGACTGTCCCCGGCTTCAAATAAAGCAGACCACGACCAAAGAGTGGAAGAAACGAAGTAGCCTCGGTTTATATTTGCCCAATTAATCGGGCGGAAACGCAAACAAAAATTCCTGCCGGGCTCGCTTTGCGATTCAGATGACTCGAAAAACTTTCGATCGCCTCTATACCTGCCGACCGATATCGGCGGCCAAATGAGCAATAACTTCAATGAGAATTCCCGTCCGAGCGCGATTAGTTTATGATATTGGATATTAGCCCGAAGACTTTGAATCGTAAATCACGCAGGTCATTGGGAATAATTAAGGGAGTCGAGATGTACGAGCACTTGGGCAAGAAGAGGTATTCACTCCGGAGAGTCGGGCGTTCGCGTCTATTTGGTAGCATTAATCGATGGAGGCCCCTCGAGAATAAAACAAAGGAGGATCTGTTTTAAATCGGCCGGATAAGCCGAGCGGGAAGCGATTCCGCAGAGTCGCACAAACACGTTTGATACTCCTTCCGATTTTCAGACCCTCCCCCTTCCCACCCCCACAGCCTTCCTACGACTAAACTCCTTCGCCGTCGCGATATCCTGCGCCATGTCAAAGATCCGCATGTTTTTTTCATCTAACCAGGCCATCTTCTGTTAACCTAGAATCTAGGCTAAGGAGCGTTTCGCCGCACTTTTCTTTGTGTCACTCTGCTACTCGTGATACTTTTGACACTAGCCAACCGCTGGGCCCTCCAATTATTTCTCACCATTATCTATGCACGTTCTCTCTTTCTATCTCTGTCCCTCAACCTCTCTCTCCCTCTCTCTCTCTCTCTCTCTCTCTTTCTCTCTGTCACCCTTCCACCACCTTGCGCGTACCTGGCACACGAGTCCGTTATTCTCGGATGAATCATGCATTCTGGCCCGTCCGCGAGCACGACTGTCCGCGGCGGGTCGACATTTAAATGTCAATAACCCGCACTTTTACAGTTCCAGCGGACAAAGATTGGCCCGATGGCGCGAGACAGCGGTGCATCAAGCTCGATATTTAGTTACCGTCCCGAAATGTACGGCTTTGCGCGAGTACGCGGCCAGATTGATTCTTCATTTTTATCGCAGCGCTCGCCGAATCCAATGGAATTTCGACGGTTTCGCCGGCTCGGCCGGAACAGGCAAACCGCCGGTCACTCGATCGGCCCGAAAGTATCGGATTCTGGGGCAAAAGTTTCATCCTCGGCGAACTCGGGGTACCCGCGTGCCACGAAGTTACACGTGGCAACGCGTCGCAGTCGCGAAATGCTTACGAAATATGAAAATTGCGGGCGCCCGACGAGTCTCGCGGTATGAGGGTGCAAGGAATTGCGGAGTTGGCAGAGGGAGGTGGTGAGGCAGGAGGGGGGGGGGGGTGTGGCTCGCTGGGCCTCTCGCTGCTTCAGTTAGCACGCGCTCGTGAGCTTTTTACTCGTGACTCTACCCCTCGTCGAAGAGGGAAGCGGTGGATGGCACGGCCCGGAAGGGAGGAACGTCGTGAGTGCAGATAGGAAAGAGCTGGCTGCCGGGCTCACAAAAGAAAATCCAGCGCAGAGCACGGCGCAGTTTCTTAGCGAACTAACTTCATTAGGACATCAAAGATGTCTTGCCGTAGCATCAGGAGGAGCGAGTTGCGGCGGACTCGGGGAGAGAGTGGGGGGAGATAAGATGAAAATAAAATAGAAAGTTGTCGCCGCGGAAACGTACGGAAAGTGATGCCCGGAGAGAGGACGTAAAAATGAGAGAGAGAGAGAGAGAGAGAGAGAGAGAGAGAGAAGGTGGTCGGATGGATGGAGTCTGGCGCAAGAACGGACGACTGTGGGGGGAGGATGAAATGAAGGTGGAAAAAAAATGGGACCTTCGCACGGCTGCGAGTACGACTCGACGCTTTCGGCCGTATATTGCGTGCGCGCGGGGGACGAAATTATTTGGACACCTGATGCGGAACGTGCTTACTATGTTACAGCGGGTCTGGCGATAGCGGGAAAAATGGCGACTGGAGTGAAACGTAAGGGGGTAGTTGTTATTTTCCGTCGGGGCACGCTGCACGCCTCGGAATGATAATATTGGCTTATGCGAAGGTACGCGCTCGGCTTTGCCTTTCGAGTATTGCTCGCGGGAGGTGAGTTTATTCTATTATCTTTTTCTCCGCTGCAGTCAGCCTTTTGAAATGAAACCTGTACGCGTATTATGTTGCCGCTTGCACGGCCTACCTTGCCGGGCATGAACGATGCCCGCCTCTCTGTCTTTCTATTTCTTTCTGGGCAGGTACGCCGGCACGCACGCTATTTATTCTGTCAATCACACGCTCGGTCGTAAACAATCACGCGTTACGCGACGTCCTGGAATTTATTCTTTCATTTAGGCGCACGTCCGTCACGGCACGATCGCCGTGCAAACTGCGCGCGCTGTCCGCGCGGAATATTACGCTCCGAAAGCGTCCACTCTCTAATAGCACTTATTTCCTTATTCCCTTTGAAAAAGAGCCGGATCATTCTTCCCTACCTCCTGTTCCTCAAAATAACGAATGTCCGGGGGACTGAATTCATACATGAGCGTCCGCGGGACGTTGGCACGGATTCAAAAAACATACATGCGCATTTTGCATTTCTGATATTATGACATCAATATTTCCCTTACGACAATGGTCCGATTTCCCCGACGATCTCTGCTTTCCTTGCGCTAACAGTGCGTCTTTCCTGCGACGGGTACTTTCCGATTCGCGACGTATTTTTATATCTTATAAGGCGATGCAAAATGCAACAGCGATTTAGAATGATAAAACGTTCCGAAGTGATTGCCCGCTTTACTTCTATCGCCTTTCTATTCAGACATTTTTTTCTTCGGCCTTTGCTTCGCGTGTCTATATGTGGACATTGAATGTGACCACAGGACATTTACTACACATACATACATACACTACAGTAGATTTGTGGGACCTGAAAATTGTTTATTTTTCAAAGATAACTTCGCTAAATTATATTAAAAATGAGGATGAAAGAGGAACTCAGAGGCGAATTTATAACATGTGCAATAAGTCAATATGCGTAACGGCAATTACAATAATACACATTCACACACATTGCTACGAGTAAATACAATCCTCTTTTATCCAACATTATTTTATTCAATTTCATACAGAATTTTCACGAAAGAAAGAATTTGTAACCGCGACACAATTACTTTGGCGAAATCTGTGTTATCTGCACGATGTAATGAAAATATTTCATGGATTTGGTCGTAGGCATGGGATTAACTGCTTTTTTATTCGCCGCGCTTTTAATGCTTATAACAAAAGCAGTGAATACAATCGCCATACCACTGATAACAGCAACTGTCTTTTCGCTCATCCGGCGAAGGATTCCAGCAATGATGACACATCGTGATGGATTTGACAGTTCAGCGCAGGAGCAATTAAACACCTATAAAGTCTACCTGTCACCGGTCGCGGGACAAATTTTATCGACCATTCTTTATTATGCAGTCACGGTTACAATCAATAAATGCCCGCGCCAAATTAAAACTGACATTACATAATTGGCCCGATTATGGAAAATCGTGCAAATTTTCCCGACTGGTCCGATATTCCGCGGACGGAAGAATTTCGCGATAAAAGCCAACGTGCGTGCGTAGGTGCAAGTTCGAAAATGATGAAATATGACGTTGCGTAAAGAGTGAATTATATATCGGGCTATTTTAGTAACGCGTTCAAAGTTCCAAGCTCTGGCTAAGGACGTAACTACTAAACTAAACTAACATCAACGATTCTTACTTACCGGACCGTATGGATGCGGGAAAAACTTCCGGGACGGTAATAAAAGATTCGGACAATATTCGGCAAGCCATAAAGATGATATAAAGCGCGTAAGCACATCGTTTGTATACGACCATATGATAACTACCCTCGAACTGCCTATTAATATCACGGATAAGAAATGGCAGGGATATTTCTGAGACGAGGGACCGGAGCTTATATTAATGATTCCGCCCGGAAACTATATAATTCTTCCCTTAATCCTCTCGGAAGAGGCATCGGGAAAGGCATCGAGAAGGGCATCGAAAGAACAACGTTCGCTGATTAATACCGCGCACTCCGCTTTTTTCCACGCTACGATATACTAATTAAGGAGCCGTCAAAGGAGAAAGATATTGGCTATAGGGCACTGTCAGTTCAATGAAAATTTATAAGGTTACGCTCACATTTAAATTACGAACTGCCTCGTGGACGTCGGCGCGGACACACCGACGGATGCGAGCGCACACTTTGGCGAATATTTGCCCGGCCGTACGCGGCCAGGAGTGCGGAAAAGTGTGGAAGGAGTGTAGGAGAGTGCGGAGGAGAGTGCGGTGCAGTGTGCGGAAGAGTGTGCGAAGCGTGGATGTGTGAAGCACGGAAGCCGCCATTTCTCCGACGTTCGAGTCTACTGCCTTATAGCGGAGGGAGATGCGAGTTAAATTTCAAAGGAAACTCATTTGAAACTTCGATGCCGGTCAAATGAGCCTTGGTAAAGGTACTTTTATCAGACATACCTGACGCATACCTCCGGCCCTCCGCGTCCCACGCCCACCTACCTTCACACCCTGATATTGGCCTGATCTTTAGCATCGTGAAAAAGGAAGCCGAGAAGGCTCTCACAGTGAATATTACGGAGTAGCTGCCATTCACTTGTCCGAGGAAGGATGCATGCCGCAAGGAAAAGGTCTGCCCGAAGACTGTGAGTTACCGTTCGCGAACGAAATTCGCTAATAACGTTCGTCCTTGACGGCCGCCGCGCGAAATTTCGCAATCCGGTCCGGTTCAAAGTTGATGTACGAGATCGCGATACTTTAGATTAATCTGCGGTATCCGTTCATGTCGCCTGGCGATAACTGATTTTTACCGCCCCGGAGCTCTCTCAATAATAATACGCTGTCGCTAAAAAATATCGGCGGTCCCTTTTTATTTATCGCCGCGGAAACGTATTTCGTCTACGTCTGCCTGCGAGATAGGAGAGAAATAATGTTTTATTTACCTTACCTGTCCCCGCGTATTTGCGCACCTACGATAAAACCGGAAAAAGAGTGAAAAATATCAGCGCCGACAATATTTGCGGAATGCCTTTTACGGGATCTTGACACTTTATGTACGACGACCGAACGATATTGTTAATGGCAATCGTCGTCGCTTTCAAACACACATTGAGGTTCCTCCACCCAGCGACTTAAGGAGCGCAGAAAATCCGATGAAAGAGAAGAATTAGTCGCAACTGATATTATCGGGGGAGTAAAGTGATAGAGAAAACTCGGCGGATTTCCTATCAAAGAGTCGCTCGGAGTAGAGTTACACAGTTCCCTACAAATTTATAGAACGACAGCTGCCCGTATTTCTTTCCAAGAAAAATAAATTCCCGAGGGCTGGCCTTCCAAAATAAATTTGCACACAAAAAGCGGAATTCGTCATAACGCTCTCTCATGCAGATTGTTTCAATGAAACATCGAATTCCACTAGCCGAAAATTGCTCTTGCTCCCTGTTAATAACGCGTATCCGCTAAGAATGCACACACGAGCAACCCCACCCTACTACCATTTGTTAATGTCAAAGGTTACCAGAAAAACTCACCCTCCGCGCGAGCGAAGATAAAAAGCGCAGGCCAGCGTGGAGAAACAAGGAGAGAATCGGAATCAGGAGCATATGAAAGGCCGCGCAAGATGAAGAAGAACAGAAACACGAGCCCGGATGGGGCGGGGGAAGCGATAAAAGGGAAGAAAAAGGCAGCGATGGTGACGGTAGAGAAATTCATTTCACTTTTCCCGGGTCGCTGTGTTTTTTTTTTATTCACCCCGGGAAATCCCGGATCATTTGAAATCAAGCCACGGCTCTTCCCCCACCCCCGTCGACCGACCCCCGACCATCCACTCCCCCTCTGATCCACCCTGCCCCCCCCCCCCCCTCCTCCTCCCACCCCTTCCGTCACGGTATATCGCCGAGAAAGAAATCGCGCTAGTGGACATCCTCCCTACCCCAGTTGAGCTCCTCCCCGCGTCTCCCCGTAGCGACCCCTTCCCAGGCGCCGTTCCGAGCTCGTTCTCTCCGGAGCGCGCGCCAACCCCTCCGACGACCGCTGATCGAGTTTTCATCCCCTGCTTCCTGCATCCACCGCTGGAACCGCCAACGCCGCCGCCGCCGCCGCCACATTCGCTACTATCGCCAACGCCGCTTCCACCCCGTCCAACATCGACCACCCACCCCCTCGCTCTCCGTCCTCCACGCCACCACCCTCCCCCCTCCCCCCTCGATCCCACTTCCACGAGCTGATTTTTATTCGTTCCGCACTGGCTTCGTTTATAACTTCGTTCCCTTCGAGCGGCGCGGTCCGCGATAGCTTATCGAACCGGTCGCGAGCGGATCGAGACTGGTTTCGAACCTACGTTCTCGCACAAGGGTCGATAAACCGTGCCGTCGACGTCTCCCGTCTTATTCTTCTGCCGGCAAAATGAAAGTTGGGGTTCCAATACGCGGCCGAGGTGCGCGGCGAAAGTTTGCGCTGGATTCGAGGGTTGAGGAGGATTTTGGCTTCTGGAGGGTGGTTTTTGATAGGGGTGAGGATGAGGAGGAGACGATGTCAAGGGTGTGCGAGACCGTGGCTGTTTAAAAATGTATGCGTTCCGGGGTTACGGGGGGAGTAATTACAGGGAGATATGAAAATATTTAACTCGACGGAGAAGGAAGCTTGATTGTCCCTCACGTTCTTTACTCTCATTTTATGCAATACCTGCTCGAAGTACATATTATTCCACACGGTCGACACTGCGCGTCCCTCATTGCTTCCTCCAGCCCTTTTTTTGGTACGTCTCCCTTTAATAAACGTTCCCGGCGAACTTGGCTTCAGGACATGCTTAATAAAGGTTCATTCATTTAACGTCTGCTCTCTTTCCACCGTCGCCGCCATTGGATACGTTGAAGAATGAGCGCGTAGCGTGAAGAAGAAAGACTATCTCCCGTCCCACCGTTTTACGACCCTCCCGCGATGCCGTACCTACCAATGATGAATATGCAACGGAAGATCCTACATCAGAATGAGAAGATGATAATAACCTATGGCGGGCCGCGGAATACATTACGGCAACGTCTTTTGAGAGCGTAATTAATGCCGGACCGGACGGACGCGAATTTCATATTGACGCATTCGTTTCCAGCCGTCGCTCCTACGCCATTCCGAACAAAAGAACGGCAACGAGAGAGTCCGCGAGGAGAGTTGCGAGAGAGTCGCAGCGGAGAACAGCTCCGCGATCCCCGATGCCGCGTAATGAAATCCTGATGAAAATGCGAACGAGATCCCGCGGCAACGTCGGCCGGCCGCAAAAACGAAACGCGTCTCGGAGATGGAGGCCGGTGCACCGCGAGGCAATAAATGATATTTTTACGACTTCGCGGCCTCCTAGGCGTCGACGTACCCTATCGATCGCGACTTTTACATTCCGGCCTCTCTTTCTCCCGTGGACGCACGGGGATCGTACTCACGATTTTACTCGCTGATCGACTCCCACGCCCGGAGCCGAGCGAGAGGGTGATCCCGGACTCGTTCATAAAACTTCGATACTAACTACCGGACGGTGTTTGCCGATAGGTAGAGCTACCTCTCGCCACTCGGAGTTTGCTTTCAATTTAAGAGAATTCCGCATCTTTCCACTCTCCGCCGTCTCGGCAGCTACCCGCGGGGCTCACTGTTTACCCTCGCTCAATCCGGCGATACTTCGGCAAACGAAAGACAACGGGCATGTTCCGTATTAGCGTGTATTTAGGTCGGAATTGACGAGCATCGTTCAAACAGTCTCCCACTGACTCTCGCGTCAACAGACTCTGCGTCACCGGCCTCGCTTCTGTTCCACGCCTGACACCGTGACGTGTCGGTGCTCGTCGAATGAACGATACTCGTTACCTCGCCGACCGTTTCATTCCACCACCCTACCCCCACCTCTCTCTCTCTCTCTCTCTTCCTCTCTCCCTGTCCCTCCATTTTTCTCCCTCTTTCTCACTTCCCGTACGTCGCACCGAACGTGCCCGATCCGTAATCAGGAGTGCGCGGCCTCGTATTTGGCAAGCAAACGAACGATTCCGCCGGTTTATTTTTCTGCACCCCGATCATCCCCTCGCCGTTCGGCCGAGTGTTTGCTCCCCGGGGGAGGGGCCAGGTAAGGCGGCTCGACATTTTTCGAATCGGCGTCTGGGCAAAATTCCGGCCCGACCGGCGTAGAGTCGAGCGGATCGCGGAGCGGTCCGGCCTCGGGGCGGTAGCTCATAAGTAAGATTCTAACGTTCGACGTGTTGTCGAAGATCGTGGCCGCCTGCGGAACGGGCAACGTCGATTCGCCGGTTCGCAGGGGCGCACGCTGGATATGCAGAAACTTCCATCGAGTTTCCCGGATTGCGATTGCGCCGGCACCGACGATCGGCAAGTTTCCTGTCGGCAGTGTTTATTAGCCGCGAAATTCAAGGCGAACGGTTGTTGCCCCTACCCAGACCTATCCAACCCCTCCCTCTCTCTCTCTCTCTTCCTCCTCCCCCTCCCCACACTTCCACCCTTCATTCGCCTAGCGCCGAGAATGTCGGAGGACGACATTTCTCTCGGTGCTCGAGGCGTTCGACGAATACTAAGCCGTGTTCACGGAACTATACCCCGAAGATTAGGAGTGAACCGAACCGTACAGACAATCCTATACCTCTCCCTCCCCCGTTCTCACCGTCTTCTCCGGCTTCCTGCTCGCCCACCCCTCCCCGCAGCCCGGTGGGTCTAGTCTAGCATGCTACGGGCTATTCGCAAGACGCGGGATGTACGTAAGGAAGGAGGTGAGGAGACATTACGCGCACAATCGCGCGCAGACGAACGCTCCCCCGCGCCGCACATCGTAATTCCGACTCATGAATTCTACGCGCATTGTCACGATGACGGCGAACAAAGGGCGGCGCGGGGGGGGGGGCGGCGATATTGAAACGAAAGGAGCAAGGGATCCGGATGCGTACACTGAGTCCGGGGCGAGACCTCCCGCGGCGCGGAAGATCCGGATGCCTCGTGAGAGGCCGAAAGATCCGAGCCTAAGGCCTCATCTTTAAAAGGGCACCGAGCTCAGGTAAGACATTTATCTTGCCCAGGTCCCAGGGTCGTATATTTAATTCGAGGGCGTGACGCGAATCGGGTCGACGCTTCGCGTCGGATGGCGACCATGTTTTGAATCGCGCGCCTTTCTATTTCAATCTCGCTGGTGGGCGGGCAGATGACGATGGCGTTGTGGGAGGGGTGGGGGAGCGGGGAGATGACGGTTACATGATCATTTGGAACGTCTGGAAAGTTGGGGGCGATATTGCGCGACTCGGAAATGTTTCGCTCTGAGCGGATCGGATGATGCGAGGGACGCTCTTTGAGTCGGTTGCCCATTAAGATTTAGTTGCCGCGACGCTTTGAGACATTTTCTTACAGGAGTTTCTTATTAAAACTTTGAGTAAGTTAATTCTGAACGGCGGAGGGGGAGATGCGTTCGCCTTGTATCGCGTAATAAGTGGCTTTTCGCTCGATGTTGCGCGAGTAATTGGGATTCTTTCTGTATTCGATAATGGCGGAAGATATTTTTAGACGGCTGGGCGTGTATTCCGCGCTCGCGTAAGATGCTAATTACTATGATGCAAGTCCGCCAAATGACCTAGTCTAGCTGTCGGCGCTATCAGCGTTAAAACGGGAAGATACATAGTCGCGAACCATTAAACCGTCGCTGGATAGTATCATAAAACAAAGACGGTTTAGCACGTCAGGCCTTATATATTACCCGAATAGAACAGTTCTTGTTACGGATTACGCCGGGTGTACCTACGAAAGCCGTATAAGCCGAGTGCGTTTTATCACACTTACCTTAGCATTCATATTAATTATTAATAAATCAGTTGAGAGTCTACCTTCGCCAGATTCGCAATTCGCAGTTGCGTCATTCCGCCGGGCACGATAAAAAAAGCCTCTGCTCTCTTAACTGGCTATTAACTTTGCATGATTCGAACATTAATCATCATTCGTAACACACCGCTCGTTACTGTATTTTTCAGAAGTTGGCAGCAATTTTGGGACGGCGACCGAAAATGCAAAATTTAAATTCTCTCCGTTCATTAACTGCGCCGGCATAATAATACAACTTTCGAGAGTGAATCCATCGTAGTTAAATTCTATCCCAAAAGTTGAACCGAAATTCCGCCGCACGGTCATTACTGCAGCACCTGGCCAAAATAACGTTTCGCGTCGTATCGCCGGAAAGTTGGATCGTCCCTTTAAAACAATACGCTTAAAATATGCGCATAGAATAGCCGAAGCAATTTCCCAGCGGTTTTCTTGCCGGGAGTATCATCGACTGGCCCTGAGACGATTCGATTCGCGCCGAAATTCGATACCCGATCTTGTCATGCGACGAATCGTTAAGCGATAAATGTAGGTTCCGCTTCGGTATCCGGGCCGCGAAGGGGGCAAAACTGGAGAAGGGTAGCTTACCGTCTGGAGGATGAACGAATGTCATACAGTCGGATTATCCGGGATTTTAGCTGTTCCGAATCGATCTTCCTCCCGGCCATCCGAGGAACGTATCTGATCCACTTTCGTGAGCGCGTATCGTCGGCATCGCGCGGACGCCATATTTTTAATGACTCTGCGGAACTTTTCCTCACATAATTCGGACGTGAGAAGCTTAATGATCGCATCGACGGACGGTTTAACTACGTTCTCATTCCGTAGCCAGGAGGGGAGCGAGCCACCCTCGGCTCTCTCCGCTGAATTCGGCTAATAAATATCCATCCGAGTAAACCAAGCAAAGGCAAAGTCGTGTCATTAAAAGGAAATGGCACAAGAAAGCTGACCTTAATGCGATGTTCGCTTGGGAACCGGATCCCGAACGCTTCGAGTAGGTTTAAGGGTGAAAGAAAATCTGTTTTTAAATGGCATTCGACTAACAATACATAGCTACAGTCGCTTCTCTCCTGTCGCGCTGAGTTCGTTGCTAAGCGTCTCCGTTCACTGAGGCATTAAAAATACTAGTTTGTCGGGCTAATGCCTGCAAGATGCATGCTGGACGGGTACCTATGATAAATTAAGCAGCAGAGCTTACAGCTTTTAGTACCCTCTGCCGACGGTCTCTGTCCATGTGGCCCCAAGCCCAATAAACCTCCGTCAAAGGTCGGCTCGCCGTCATAAATTTATCAGGCAAGTAAAGTAGCTTAAACGCTCCATCAGATCTGTCAATTATCGAAAGGCTCGATATCGACGTTGCCGAAACGAGGCGGAAATACGAAACAACTTTATCCTGATCCTTTCAACAATCTCACCGGAAACGGTGTAATGGACATCGTGGGTCGTGGCCCGAGAGGAAGAGGGCTAGCGAGGGGCTGGAGATTGGGGGGGTCGGGCCGGAGGCCGAAAGTGGTGCGAGGGGATGTGCAGAGAGGGTTATCCTCGTCTCGAGCGTATATTCCAATAGAACAATACGATACAATGGGCGAAAGAAGCAGAGCCCGTTTTCTCCGTCCAATGAACAGGTTTTCCTGCTTGCGATTCGATTCGTGTACTCGATTCGCACACGTGGAGGAGGCGGGGGCAGCGGGTCGGCCAAGTGGGGGAGGGTGCGCCCGAGGGGGTGGAAAGAAGAGAGATATCGGTCCACTCCCGATATCCTTTCAATACCCTCTTTACCGGGTCTCCGCCGTGTTCTGTATGTCGTACTCACGTTCCACAAGGCAGAGCGCCGAATCGAAACTGAATTCCGCCAAATCACGAGTCTCGCATTGCATGAACCGTGTTAGCGAAGGAATTGTTTAATCCGCTCTTTATAGCTCCGACATCGGAAACAGCGCGACATTCGATATTCGCCATATTCGCGGCGACGAGCTTGCGCGCGGCCGTGCCAGCCGATTGTTGCCTGGCACGAAATTTAAGAGGAAGGGACAACGTTTCAATCACGTACGAGGGATCAATTCAGCCTGCGATCGCAAAAAGTCTCAACCCGGCCCCCGATTGCGTGTATATTGTGTAAACGTCCGGCGGTCGGTAGAATTGAATGGCGCGCGCTCTCTCCTCGGCGTTCAATTTCAGAACTTTACGATCATATCGGGAGGAGAGACGGAACTTTCGCTGGGAGTCGCTCTTGGCCAACAAGAAACGCGTGATCTCGGGCAATAACTTTCTTTCCGACCGCGCTCGCTGCCCGCAATTAACATTCGCTCTCGCCGCGGCCGGGAGTTCGATCCGACTGTGTTGACTTTTCTTGCCCGCGACCGGAAAATATTTCCGTCCCGATCGCCCGACTGATCGGAGTGCCGACGTCGGCGAACAATGCCCAGGTAAGAAATCTATTTTCGATTCGCTGGCCGATGAGACGGAACTCGATGGCAGCCTCCATGAGGGCAATTACGTTTAACCGCTTGAATACCGAAATGACCCGCGTACAGTCGATAAATCGTTACGTATAACCGTCGGGGCTCGATGCCTCGAGCCCGCCTTCAAACGAAGTTGGCCGACATTCGCGTCAGGTCTGTTGGCGCGAGAATGCTGGAAGCTAGTTCTCGATAACCTCATTACCTTCCTCCGCTGTAACTCACTGAGATTTAAGGAGGAAGTACAACGCTGATACGATTACCGTTGTAGCTCGGATTCCCGTAAAGGAAAAATGAGCCTGTGACACAAATACGCTCCCGATGTTTCGTTATCTTCGTTAAGAAAGTAACGCAGGGACGTGCAATTTAATAATCCGACCTATAATATGACAATCTGTCGTGACGCACGGGTGGAAAGAATAATGTACAGGATACGTCCCGCGTTACCGTTAGCCAGTAAGCGGCGCACGTTGGATAAAGTCAGCCGCTCGATTAATCATCCGTTCCTAAGCTCTGATAAATTACCTATGCGAGCAACCCTAACGAAGCAGCGAACAAGTAGCTACATCGGAAGGACACCTCGCAGGACACGTAATGCGCGTGTTCGACAGCGCCCAACCCCGCCACGCCTCTCGCAATATTTAACGGCCCTCGACGACGAAATTGGCATCGCGAACGAAACTTCGGATTGATCGGCGCGCCCTTTTAGCCCGGAAGAATGTGTACGAACGCGTAAGAATGTCTAAGAACATCGAGCGAAGGAGATATAAAGCGCTGCAACACAGGCGCCTTCATTGTTTGAACGTTGATTACAATCTTCTCGGGGGACAAAGAGAGGGATGACGCGAAGGGCGCTTCTTTTTAATACCGGCCCTCCCCCCCCCCCCTCCCGCCACCCCACGCCGCTCCACCTGCCTCGCATTTCTTTCGTCAAAAGGCTCGACGTAATTGCCGTTCCTCGCCCCCCCCCCCCCCACCGCCACCCCTCCACCCTGATGGAATTATCAAACGGTGATTTATGCGCAGGGGCCATTTGAGTCGGACGGAAACGTTATATCACACCTACCCGCGCCGGCTCGGAGCTTTCGGGGGTAGTAGCGGGCTTTATGGGAAAAATATACTCGGGCAATTCGCCATCACTTTTACAACACTTTTCCACTCAATTCACCCGGGGTCGCCATTACGCGAAATTACCCAGCACAAAGTAGCTGAAAAGGAAAATCACTAGTGAAACAAGGCTGGAGGGGCAGCGAGGGATGGGAAGGGTTGAAGAGTGGCGGGCACTGAAGGGGTAGTAGGGAGGGTGGGAGGTGGGGAGGGGGGGGGGCTTGGATGAGATGCATTAATCTGAGATAAGTAACGTAATAAAAGTAATTCGTGGCGGAAGGCAGCTCGCCGGAATGCACCCGAGCCTGTGATAAAGTGGATACCTAAACTTCTCTGTTGGAAGTAAAAGGTGGAATGCGCCGTTGAGCTTGAACGAGAAAAATTTCCGTTCGCGGAGGCGCGGACCGCGTGACGACACCGTCAATTCTTTCATAACGGTTAACGTCGTTCGCTTCCAGTTTCTTTCGTCGAAGGCCGATCGTGCGGCAGATCTGTCGTCGTTTCGGTTCCTTTCGGGGCTAACGGCGACGAAGTAATGATCGATGATTGAGTCTCGACAATGAACGTTATTGCAGATGAAAGTCGTTTGGGAGAATATCGGGACGATTTGACAACGACGCGGAACCGTAAAGAGAATAACGATCGCTTCGAACATTTTAGCATAGCTGGTCGAGATTGGGCTTTGTTGATACATATTGACGTTGTTTCCTCAGTGAAAGTTTTTCTTTCATTAGAAGGACATAGAATTGTCATTCCAATTGTTTTATTGTATAGTTTTCTTTCGACGATGATTTATGACATTCTTTCGTCATAGTGTACAAGTAATGATAATAGGTGGATGGATGACAGTTAATAAAATGGACTTGAACATTTAATTCACATTATAGATCATATTTAGCTTTTAGCTGAATCAGTTCATAGCACAGTATGAACATGTGGAATATAGCATTAGCCGTAACGAATATAGAGCGCCAGTATATTCTCTAATATAATATTATAAGGCTGCTTTAAGCGCGGACTATGGCCCCGCGTAATCAGCATAAAGATGCTGAACCCTCTTCGCAGTGGCTCATTCGAGATTGTTTACAACGTGTTCAACTACCCGTGATTGTAGCAGGAGGAAGGTGAGTTAGTCCTGGCAACCGCGATAGTTGCGTTCTAGCTGTTGATAACTACGCTCATTGTGCTAAGTGTCAGCGGTTAGTTCTATCCTAATTCGTGTTGCGTATTGGTTTTCGCAGAGTACCCATACAGCCGTACGTACGTACGCCGTAAGACGGCTCACCTATTCTGAGGACCGTTTATCGTGTGAGTGGATGCAAAACGGTACAGATGTTGGAAAACGGACCCGATAGCCTCTAAGCAGAAAATCTCAGCGTTTACGTGCATTTTCAACCCACCTTCCGAAGCAACTGAAATAACTAGTCAGCGATATCTTCCTGTTATAGGTATATATGGTAACAGTAGTAGATATATTCAGCAGATACTGGTACAGCGGAAGATTGTTAGCCGAATCCCTGCGTAAACTCGATTATATTCACATAATCGAAGATAAGACGAAGTTAGCATCCGTAATGACATCGCGCCTTTTCTTTTCCTCCAATAAATTTTCGCCCCAAAGACAATCGAAAGTGATCCGAGAAATTCGCCGATACGGGCTCAAACTTAAAGATAGTTCATCGCCATTACCCCTCTTCGAATTCTGCGCCAGGGGAAATCCCATAAAAAACACTATCAAATCCCTAATCAAGAAGTTTCGAAGAACAGGAAGTTCTCGGAGGAATCGGAGGGTAAGATTGAGGAGACGGAAGGGAGAAAGAGCGAGAAAGAGTGGAAGTAAGAGGGGGGTGGAGAGCTAAGGAGAGAGGGGTAAAAGGTGGAAATCGAACGGGAAACACGACCTCGAAGGTTAGGAATGTGAGAGGAAGATAGAAGATGGAGCGTACAGCGTGATCTACGTTGGAGTTTGTTCCGATGGTCGCTGCACAACAAGCAGCCTCAAAACTGAAAGAGTTAAGCATCCCGAACATGATGCATTCGCCGTTTGCACGTACTTAATCGAGCGTAATTGGGAAAATCATCGTCCGCGCCTGCATCGATCTCGTCAACCACCCCTCTTTCGCCCCTCATCCCCCTCCAAGCTGAACCAAATTTGTTTCGCGAGACTAAATTTCACGCCACTTTCGGGCAAAAGTTCCGATCGAACGAGGATAGCACGATTGAAGTGAGCAACGAATCCTCTTCACTCTCCCTCTATATGAGGAACAGCGATATTAGCATCGAAAATTTTCGCTCACACGCACTTAATAGAGCTATATTGAGAACATTATGACGCTTATGTCGATCTCATCAATGCCTATATTCCATCCTTTACTCTCCTCCACTTCGAACGAACAATTTCAGTTAGGTAGGAGGGGTAGGATCGACGAACCCTCTTCCGAATCTTTTCCAATACCGGAAACAGCAATATCAGCATTGAACATTTTCGTTGGCATGCATTTAATAGAGCGTAACACAGAAAATCATCGTCTCACTCGAATTCAGCAACCATTTATCCATTTCAGAGCTGAACCAAGTCTATTTCCCAGGACTAAATTTCACTGCTTTTCAGTCGAAAATTTCGACTTGTCAAAAATTCAATTTCATGCGAAGGACATCGATATCGAAAAATTTTCGCTCTCACACACTTAATCGTGCGTAATGGGTGAAATCATCGTCCCCGCTTACGTCGATCTCATCAATCCCTGCGTCCGATCCTTCATCCCCCTCGAAGCTTCTCAAATTCGCTTCGCAGGACCGACTTTCACGCGGGGTTCGGGAAAAATGCCCGCCAGACAGGAAGATCACGAACGATCGACGAATCCACCCTCGATCCTCTTCCGTGCTCGAGATACCGGGCAACAGCGATATCGGGATCGAAAATTTCCGCGATAAATTATTTTTCCGGTAAGCCTCTCCGCTGCAGATAATTAGATTTATTAAGTCACCCCTGTTTACACGGGGCGCGGAGCGAGTGATTTATTGAAGAGAGCACTTCACCGAGCACGACGGCAAGAGGGGGATGAAGAGGGCGCTTGTTACGAAGATTATGAGGTGAATTCTGTGCCTCCTTCCCGTCTTCCCATTCCGGCGCGCGCAGACGCGCACATTTTGCTGCTCGCTTCCCTCCTCCGACCCTTCTCCACCCTTCTTCACCCTTCCACTCTCCCATCCCCCTCCCTGCCCCGTCATCGCTTTAATCAAGTTCAATAAGCCTACCTCACCTAAGTAGACTAATCTCAGTTTCGAGGACCACTTCCGATGTTTTATTGTTGAGTTTCGCCGGAAATTCCGGGATGTACGCTGTGAACGCGTTCCTTCGGAAGACAGCGACACCTAATTAAACAATATTTCCAACCTTCCCCTACCAACCGTCTCCCCTCTCCCTCTTACTCAACACGCCAGAAGGACCGAAATTCGAGGAATTATTTTTCATCCGCTCGCCGAGCGTGCGGTAATATTGACTGGGTAATTCGGTCTTTTGCCGTTCGAAAAACCAATTCGGCGCGCAAACGTAGTTTCGCTTAGATATTTGTTGAGCCGGCGAAGTTGGCCGGGCGGTGTTCCTTTTTCGCGCGGCTTCGCTTCAAACGGCGTAATCAGCTAATTTTTGCGTGCCGCGCCGAGGAGTTCGGCGGGGATTGTAAACAGGGTGATACTTTCTGCTCGACTCTCGCACGCGTTTACACGGAGTTTCATCCGTGGGAGGAAATGAGCTTCTTTCCTCCGTCTCGTTTAACTCAACAAAGCGCGCGCAATGCAAATAGTGTGACTTTAAAGGCCGGTTAACGTGACTCGTCGTCGAGGCTAGGGCGGCTTAATTAAGTCGAAAATCGATCAACGAGCTGACCGGAGTCTCAGCGGGACAGAAGGCAGGGACGCGTCTCCTCCTGATGCAATGCGGCTGTCACTGGCCGACGTTATTAGCCTTTGTCAACGCCCACCGTTCATGCTAATTTTTGTTTTACGCCGACCCCGCCGACTGCCGGGAAACTTTAATGAAAACGGCAGTGTGAACGCACCTTCTAACTTTTTCAGCAAACCAGAACTGGCCTCTAACAAAGTCGCGCTCTGCTTTTTTTAACCCACCCCTCCGCTTCCCGCATTCAAAAAGTTACGCCCCAATCAAAAGTACGTTTAAAACTACTTTCTCGCGGTATCGTTAATGTTATCCACTTTGCCGGCCGAAAATTATTATTGTCCGAACGATGAACGCTCGACGCTCCGATGCCGGACCGCACTCGATGCGAAATTGCGCGGGGAAGCAACGACGCGTGTGAACGTATTCGGCGGGCAATTTCTTCTCGGCCGCAAACTCCGGCTTAAACGGGAAGGCAAATTCCCAAACAGGTAAGATTTCGAGGCTGCTCGCCGTCCGGGAACGAAGCCCCGGATCGTCGTGAAACCCATCCCGAGCGACATTAAATAATTCTTCTCAAAGACTCCGCGGGCGGCGAATATCCATTCTGGATTATTCAAAGTAGAACGAAGAGCTGCGAAAATACGCTTTAGGCGAAGCCGGGTAATGAACGTAAGGGCGTAAAAGGAATACGCGATTCTCCGAAGCGGAATACGGCGGTCGCCTCCTCCGCTTCCGGGATGTCATGTTTTCCGTCTGTTAGACTGTGGGGCGTGAAAGGGAGAGAGGGTGGGATAGAGAGAGAGAGAGAGAGAGATAAAGAGACAGATAGAAGGAGATGAGAGAGATAGGAGAGGATAATCATACCGTGACGCGGCCAGAAGCGGAGGGTGTACGAAACAACTCTAAATCCGGGCTTAACAGTTCCATCCGGGACGAGTGGCGGGCGGTGGCGCGTCAAACGGCGAACAATACGAATTTTAACTAACAAATGATCCCGCAACAATGGCGCCGGATGCCCGAAGTTCGCCTCTGCCCGCGCGCTCTGGCCGCCATTAATCGCGTAAATATGCAATCAAAGGGAAAAAGGATCGCTCTTTCCTTTGTTCCGCGGAAGTGAGTAAGAGTTAATAACAGAGCGAGGAGAAGCCCCTGTCGGAGGGGGTGGGAGGGCTTCAAGGCGTGGGCAGAGTGAGCATAACGCGGCGGGGGTGTGTTTGAAGAGAAACGGACGTGAAAGCGGGCGGGCGGGGGAGGGAGGGATGGGCTCGTTCGAGGCTGCGAGAGGAAAAGTAGAGAGGTGAGTCCGATTAAGCGACTAGCGCACCAAAGTTATCTGCCCGACTAAGCTCGAAATCTCTCTCATAAAAGTGGTAAGAACCCCCTGTTTGGGAAACAATGGCGGCCCCCGGCAGATACCCTCGCCGAGGGTTTGGTAAAAGTTGCGAGGGTAGAACGGGGCGAAAAAGGAAAAAAGGGTAGGGCAAGGACCGCAAAAGGGGCGGACGGGGGGTAGGGTGAATGAGGGGGTGTAAGAGGGAGTGAGTGTGAGGGAGAGAGTGGGAGAGAGAGAGGGTGCGGGGGTGGATCCGGACGAACGGGAGGATTCCACTTCTAACCCCCACGAAAGCCGTCCAATAAATATCACCGCTCGTTATTAGCGTTTTAATTCAGCGCACTGGCGGTAACTTAATCCGCGCTACGCCGGAGAATCGGAAAAATGTCGGCCGACAGTGTCGGCGACCGAAGACGCTCCCGGCCGGCATTCGGAGGGAAATTCCTATCATAAATAATGAAATAATCCCCCGTCATCGTTTGTAACGAAGCCGACGCTCTCGATGCCGCCGCAGCTTTTTTCCAACCACCCACCGTCCCCACTTACCCCCCCCCCCCCCATATCATCCCCTACGAGAGTGTGAAAGTTACGATTGATTAATTGTTAACTGACGTGCTAGGTATCCGAACGTCGATGCGTCGAATGCAGATTCTGCGCTCTTTTCATTTAGCGATGCGCATGGAAATTATCGTATCGGACTCGTCTAATTTATGCCTAGCGTATGGCCAGTCTGTGGAGAGAGGGGAGGGTAGAATCGGCGGGCAGAATGAATTCCGCGACGCGGAAAGATTTTTAATGACCCAGCTTAGCTCTGGGGCGTCGATGAACTGCCGGGTGTACGGTCGCCATCTTTAATGCTTCCAGTATGGAGAAGGCCGTCAACGTGAAGGGTCAGTACATCAAATTGCGTTAGGTGGGAGAATTAAACAATTCGGGCAGGGCAATTTCGGTAATTACGTTTGAGCGATCGTGCGACGAAGGAGGCTGACACATCTTGCCAAAGATACGGTCATTTTCTCGGCCGCTTTCACGGGGCTGAGAGACACTTCTTCTGGGGCTGGGCCGGGGCGAGGATCGAAAGGATGTCGTTTATCACAATGGCACGACATTCTCAGGAGAAATTTCCAGAAGAAAACAATTAGATGACCACTTGGCGGCCGGCACGGAGGAGGACGGTGAATGATTTTATCGGCATCTGCCGTCGACGAGGCTGCCGGACAATGAGAGGGCATGACACGGATGACGTCATCATATATCTGCTCCCGGTAACGATGGGTAAGTTTGACAAATTGTATACTTCGGTTCCTCGCCGCTTCGGATATCAGTCCGTCGTCGCTGGATAGCTTCTGCTCGGAAACGAATTCAATTTTCGTTCCGTCATCGTCTCTTACGGGAAATACGATTTATGAGACATTAGAGTCCGTGGAAATCTGAATGAGTCGAACGGCTATGATGAGAATGCCGTCCGAAACATTCCGTATAGCGCATCGTGCTCGAATCTATTCGGTTTGTTGCGATGAATCGAATTGTTATTCGTTTCTATCGCAGACAGCGCATAGCTGGCATAGGTTATAAATATGTATAGGTATAACGATGAGTCAGTCCTTTAATCAGCGAAAAAGCACGATTCTTAATTGAATCGAAAAAATATTGCTTTTCTTCTATACAGATTGACTCACGAACGACGTAATTAAAATGGCATCTGGCTTGAAAATGTATGGCTTGCCCAACATCCTGTAATACTATCTGTCATCTCTCTACTTCGTTTTATTTTCGATTTTGCCTTACCGTCGTTCACCCACTCCTGGTCCCTCCTTCTTTCCGATACTTTCATCTCTATTTTACGTTTTATCTCCCTCGCTCCCGCGTCAGTTGAAATTACTTTGCCTCCTCCAAAGAGAAAATATCAGACGGAAAAAAAACTCCGCTGCAGCATTTACGCCAGACTTTGTTCAGAGGCCGTTTGATTGCCACCGGCAATACCTATAACTGACGATTCGTAACTGAATTCTTCTGCTATTTTTTGCAAAAGTCCTAAAGGGTGCCCGGTGATTAAGGCATAGCGGGGTAGTCATTGAAACGGCATTTCTAATTCGGCTGACCCCAATTGACCAAATGCACGCAACTGCCTCTGTGCTGACCTCATTATCTGCAATCTCGTTACAGAATTTTGTATTACACGTACGTTCCCTCACACTCGAGCATAATTAGACGAAACATCTTAATTCATCGATTTTGTGTCTTAAGAAGTTACCTTCTACTTGAGATTACATTAGAATCCCTCTTCTGAAACTTGACCGGGTTTCATGATAGGTCGGCAATCATTCAAGTCGATTTTAGGCGAAGTTAGGATGTAACGTTTGCCAAAATCTAAGTGAACGAATCGCACAATGTATTTAACGATATTAAATTCAAGTGCCAAGTATTACATTCACCAAATTCCGGAAAGCCCTTAAGTAAACGTGTTCCGATTTGACAGGTTGATAGAGTGGATCTTCCCAGATAAAGGTATTAGTAGCAGAAAGCAACAAAATGTAAAGCCAGCTACGTCAACCCTTGTCACGAAGTCCGGTATCTCGCCCTTTCAGGCTTTATTCAAGTTTCCAACACCTTAAATAATACTTTCCAGCTATTTTATCACGCTGCTTTATCGACCTATATTCTGCGTCCGATCGTCTTTGTTACAACAGTTTAGAAATTGAACACCGACGCTCAGGAAAATTATGATGAAATCGAACTCGTACTATTACAACAAACTTTTGTATTTTTACAACCCCACACCCTTTGATCCTGACTCACAACAAACATGAACGACAACGGCAGATACGTTCTTTTCAGACGCTATCACTATCATGAGTAGGCTCATCATCAAAAGCAGGTTTTTGCTTCGCACTTCGCAAAATTGATATCGATCTCTCTCCCCCACTCTACAGACATTCCGTCCCACACTGTACAATACTTGAGAGGGAAAACTGAAACAGCAACTGACGTAATCTTTGTTCGGCGAAACGTCAAATATCATTCGCCGCCGATACCTTTAGCAGCACGGCGATTTTTTCCCTGATATTGATTGCAGTAGAAGGGTTTCCCACGGAGGCGGCTTTTTCGTCGGGCAAAATCGACGGGCGAGTGAAGAAATTTCAAATGAAACCTACGTGTGATCTCTTGCCCCGCCCCCGCTCCTCCCTCTTCCACCATCTAAAAAGCTCGACTCTCATCCTTTCAAGTTATCGAGCGTCAAACTGTCCAAGTAATACTTTTCGACTTCCCTGCCTCTCTTCTGTCTCGAGTTTATCGTACTTCCCCCTGCTGCCGGGGACATGTTTGTAAGAAAGTTGAAAGAGGCAAGGTGCCCGTAGTTAACGTCAGGAAACAGACCGCGACGTCAACGGTTTACTTCAACATGCAAATCCTCGCAATATCTGTAATCTCCGTGCATTACATACTATACACTATACCTCTGTCGTTTATAACCTATGGCACTAGAAATATCTATAGAGTGATGAAAGCAGCCTCGCTAATACTAAATTCTTCTCACCTACTCTAAAACGTATCACATTCTACAGAGATGAATTAAAATATAGAATACCATAAAATACAATTTGCGACACTTAACTAAGCTCTCCGTTGCTTTATCAAATTCACAGACTCCTCTCGCAAAAGGTAGAAAATCGTAACAAAATATTTTACATTGACTACACTTTATCTCAGACCAGTATCCTGTCAAGTTCTTCTCCGAATCGAGAAATTGATCAAGGAAGCGTTACGCGTCAATTGCACTTTACCATCTCACATCCTCCCGCGCGGGGAATATTCGGTCTCTCGGTGGGAAAAATTTATTTCTGGCCCTCGCTCGCCCGCCTGCGCGCGCATCCGGCCGTCTGACGGGAATTGTTCGGGAAGGACGAAAACGCACGTCCCCCTTTCAAAAGGAAAGTGTTACGGGCAGCCGTGCGCGCGACTCTTCCGTGCGATAAAAGTTTCGAGAACGACGCCGGCACCGTGAGAGAGCCCGCGCTCAGCTCGCGAGAGAGAGAGAGAGAGAGAGAGAGAGAGAGAGAGAGAGAGACGATATGACGCGGGGATGACCACGATCGCGATGTCGCGGCAAACGAGCTACGACAAACGAAAAGGAACTCCGCCATTACGCTCGCCGGCAGTTTTCGGGGTCAACATCGAGGAACGAGGAGAGTTATTACGAGGGCGCAATGCCTGCCGCGTTTTCTTCCACTCCCGTTTGCCGACCCCTAAAACCTCATCCAGCGCGACTTCCATGCCCACCCACCCTGGCCCTCAACCCTTCCCCCCCTCCCCCCCATCCACCTTCCCCGCGTTCCGCCCGAGCAAGTTACGTCACAGTCGTTTTAACGAGCGTGCAGGCGCGGAACGTAGGAAATGCGTCTCTTATTTGCCGGCTGGCGAGCGATCGCTCGGAATGCAGCCAGGTGCCGGTGTTATGAACATCGTTCTCGGGTTATCACTCGTTACGCGCAGTTCGATTCATTTTTCCCACCAGGAACGCTCCGCGTCCGCCGTTAGGCGAGAATTTATGAAAGGCTCGAAGCTTACAGCGACGCTCGCGTCACTGTCGGAATCGGTAAAATCAACTCGACGCCCGCCATCGGTGGCGGAGGGAGGAAGATTGATGGGGTTCGATGGGGTCGTCAGTTTCTTCGCCGTGAGCCGAAGAATTCGAATGAAGCGCCGAGCCCGTGGAAACGCGAATCCTGCGGGTGGCTTACCGTGCCCGAAGACTCTGCAGAGAATTGAGCGCGAAAGTCCGTTACGGTTTCCGACTGCGCCTCGCTGTCCATTATTTGCGAGGCTCGCGCGCGTCGAATGTGAAACTTGACGGACTTTAACGCCGCGCGGTTCGAAACAGCCGCGCAAACAACGTCCTGGCGTGCAACTGAAATTGCACCTTGTACCCGCGGATAACCTCCGCTGCCAACCAATTGCTTCTTACCGACGTCGGCGTGTAGATATTATCAAGCGACGCGGATCGTTTGTCGGAAGCAGCGGAAAGGTGGTAGTAACGAGCGAAGGGCGTTTATTACAACAATCGAGCTCGTTCGGCCTCGTATCCTTTCGGTTGTTATTAATTGTGCCCCCGCCCCCCCACCCTCCACCTCATCCGATGCGCTCGAGTTTCGAGTGGCACGGACGGTAATTATCGAATTACATGACCCCTCCATAATCTAATTACACGATTTCGCGGTCAAGCGGAGCATGGCACAGGTTCATAAACTTCTCGGCCTGTGGGATAAAGGGTCGAATCACCGGCACTCTCCGGACGGACGAGCGAGTCTAGCTCCCCGGCAGCTCGAGCTTACGTCGCATTCCCATCCTCCTCGCACACTTTCTTCCGTTCCTTCCTGCCACTCCTCCTCCTTCCTTCTGCTTATTTTTTTTCATGCCGCGCAGCGTGCATTTAGCAGGCCGCGAGAGCATAAAGCACCTCCAGAGCGCAAAGTGGTCTCTCACCTTTTGATATACCTGGCTGGCTCAGTTTGAAATAGCTTTCCGGTGGCCATTTTGGGGGGCACAACGGGGATGAGTACATTTGTTCTCAAAATGGCCTCTCGGTCGAGGGCAATTTTAATGATAAAGTACACTCTCTCCTCCTCAAGACCTTGGAGTGTGCCCGTAATTAAGGAACTTTTACGCTGATCCCGTCCTGTTGCCGCTTTACGGTAGCATCAATGGCGCATGAGAGTTCCCGTACGTCTGCGTGCATACCCGGCCGCGTGTATTCACGCGGGCGGCAGTCTGTCGCGTAGTATGAATTCTGCGTTAAACAGAGGCGGTACACGGTTGAAACACACAGTTTGTACCTCGGCGCGCTCGAAGCGGTAATTTTGTATTTATTGTCGTCTCACGAGTCATTCCACGCGGTGCCAGAATCAAATTAATTCAACCCCCACCAATACGCGCCATAAATTTAAACGCTCATACAACCTCTAACCATGAAATAAACGGAAAATCTCAGAACCTTGTCAATCATAAAATTGTAAGAACGAATGCAGTCTGTGGAAGCACTCGACTCTGCTGAATGTCAAGATGTTTAGCACGCATTTCGGAATGAAGAGCGTCGCGGTATTTATTGAGCTGCTGGCCTGCCGATAAAGAGGGACAAAAAGAGGAACGTAAGTGTATCAGGAACCGCGCCGGGTATTGAGCGTGGCCATTAAGCGAGCGCTGCGGTAAATCACGGTACCTACAGGTAGGAAGCGCATCCGAAATCACCGTTATCGCGGTTAATCATTCTCACGTAAATACCGAATGGTCGCGCCTCGTCTAAATAACCGCAGCAAAGCGGCGCCCAATTCAAATGTCATTAAATTCTCATTGAATATCAAGTCTCGAGCTGCGCTCGCCGAGGCAACGCACGCATCCCAGGCACCATTTGCCGGCTGTAAACCACCTGCTTCGACGAAAGTAACGAAAATTAATCGTATTTACTGCCTCCCCACCCCCCAGCCCCAACCCCCTTGCCCACCTACCGCCGCTCTCGCCCTTAGACGCCGGCGGCCATGAATAATGCACCGGGACCGAAATTTGTGGCCGTTCAATTTATGCAGCGGAAACGTGGCCAAGAGCATTCGGCTCTTACACAATGAAAATCGATGTAACAAGAACGATAAGCGTCTCCTTTTCATGGCCATCCATCATGCCGCGGATGTTTGGAGTGTCTGCGGGGTCAACAAATCACGAGTCACTTTCGGAAAGGTTAGAGTGGAGGCGGGTCGGAAGGCGAGCTCTAGCGAAGGCGAAGGGTTACGGTGTGTGTGCGCGCTGGAAAACTGGGACGTTCGCTACATTTCCATTTGAGTGGCAGAAAGTTTATTAATGCGGACACGTTTCCCTAGCGCCGATATTCCCGGCCTGCGCCCGGGAACGGAAATGATCCCACGCTGGATGGCCCCCTTTTTCGCCTATAAAAATTCCGTTTACGAGCGACGATATTGAGAAGGTAAATTATGCGCCAGGTAGGTAGATGTCGCGGATGCGTAAGTCGGCGATCGGCTTGATGCGCGCGAGAGCGCAAATGTAATTTAATTGGGCCCCGCGTATCGATGATCATGCGACGCGGCGTGACGGGCCGGCACGTAATGCGAGTGGCAACATTTTATTCACTTTGCCACGGGGAAAACGGATTTTCGATTACCGCTTTTCCACTCGCCCGCCCGTGCATATTTGTATTGCGGCAAATGTTAACGGACCGCCGGTCACTTTGCGGCTATTTGCCGATTGTAATCACGCCCGGGCGACGCATAAATATTGGTGGAAAGTGTTATAAAGAGGCACTAGGAGAGCGGGCGGCCGAATAATTAGCGTCTGGAATGCGCCGATGTATCAGCGTATCGATAAAGCGGTGCGGGTAAGATACTGCGTTCAATTCGGATCGTTGCGATATTGTCGGTTAACAGAGAATCGTTTGCCGATGCGCAATCGTCGATCGATTTCTGGTATTGACGAAATTATTTGTCCGAAAGTTATCGGACTGGTACGATTTGACGTCACGGTTTGATAGCTGCATTTTGGAAATATTTTTGTTGAGCGACTAATCTTAGAGATAGCGGCTCGTTCGCTGTAGTGGGTGGGCAAAAATTATGTCACATTCGAAGTAGGAAGCCAGGGCAACCGGCGAAATGACAGGGTAGCTCTAGAATTAGCCAACTTAACTGGCCGATGCCCGAAAAACATTTACTTTAGTTGTACTATTTCGGGGCTTAGTTGGCCCGCTCTAAACGCATCTGACCCACTCAGTGCGTCTGAATTGTTTGTTATTTTAACATCCCACCGGCAATTGCAACTTTTAATATTTTCGCGAACAACCTCTATTACCAAAGGAGCATTATTTTTCCGTACGTTTACAGATACGTACAGGATTATTTTTCAAACCCATATTAAATTTTCCCGTTTAATTAAACATCAAACAAATAAAGCTCAGTCGAATATTAAAACAAAATAACAATTCTGCAGCTTACATTTTACAAAGGCATAACGTAAACGAGAAATACATCAAAAAAAGGTAAAGTTGTCACATCACGTACAATTATGAGGTGTACAGCGTCGACGGCTTAAAAATTTCAAAAGATTATCTTACACAATAGTTCCTTTTATGGTTTCCTTTCCAGAATCGTGTGTGCCATTCAATAGAACAAGCCTGTCGATGCGTGACGCTAATTTCGCCAATTTAATGAAATTCCGCTTTTGAACGTAATACACACGACGCATCGTGCCCGCAAGAACAAATTGAACAGCAAGCATGTGCATACACACACGATCTCAATATATTCAACGACCTACTTTATTAATTTGAATACGCTCATCACTTCGATATGCCTAAAATCTTATACATTTCCGGCTGCTCATTTCTGCTCAAAATCTCGATCGAATAAAACAAATTTAATCAAATTCAAGTTTTTACCGTAACGGATACAAAGACTAGTCGATGTACAATAATTTATAGACTTCCAACATTTACATTCTATTCTATCAATTCAATCACGCTAATCTCTTCAAAATGTCTCAAATCTTGCGCGACAATTCCTACTGCTCATTTCTCCCCAAAATTTCAATCAAATAAATCAACCAAATTCAAACAATACATAGACTCACATCTATATTCTACTTTATCGATTCAATCACGCCAATCAGTCGAAAATGTCGCAAAATCTTACGCGACAATTCCCGCAGCTCACTTCCCGCGAAAATCTCTCAAACGGCCGACTAAAACAAAATTATCGAGGGCTCGACGATCATTTCGCGAAATTTAACGAAATTCCGCTTTTGACCGTGACGCGAACAACGCATTGCGCTCGCAGAAACAAACCGAACTACACACGCACACAGGAGCAGTCGCTCTCAACATATCCCACGTCCTACTTTGTTAATACAATCACGCTTACCACTTTGTCCCCCAAATTACGGACACGACAGGGCAGATATACCGTTTGCCCTACAAACGCGCTAACATTTGCCGCTGTCTGTTCAAAAACGGGCATATCCCCTTCTGCGGAGTCATTATTGGCGTCACTCACGCGTCGCTGCGGGTTCTGTCCGGACACCTCACGGACACGCACTGGCGCTGAAACAAACGAACGAAATAACATATTCGCATGGCGATGGGCAAAAAAAAAAGGTGAAAACAAGAGCTGGGACGCGTGCGCGCGCGCGCGTCCGCTTTCCAGCGACTGGCGACCGTTCGCTTTCGTTTCGGACGCTGGACGCTGGACGCTGGACGCTGGACGCTGGACGCTGGACGAGGGAACGGAAAGCTCTGACGAACTGCCGAATGAGCCGGTACACAACCGAACATCGCAGTGGGCCACTCTTATTGATAGAATGCCGGCAGAGTGGCTATCGCCGAAAACGTCCGCGAGAAGCGAGGAGAGGACTGCCATTGTGCCGGCCTTGTTTTCCTTCGCAAATCGCGCTTCGCAAATCGCGCGTGTTTCCCGACGACGGGCAAATCGTCGTTAATCTCTCCGCCAGGAGTACGTTTCAGGAATTTGGTATGTTGATCCGTTCGCGGATTCCGTTGACGGATGTCGCGATGAAAGAGTGTCGGTAGGCGAGACGTAGGTGACGAAGGTCGTAAGTTTGATCGGCTGCCGAATGTTCGATGGCTGGAGATTCTTGCGAGGGAGAAGGACCGTAAGTATCGGATGAGTGAGTAGGTGTAACTGTTCCATTGAATGTGAAGGGCTGAGGTTTCGAAGCAATGAATGTAGTTCTATCGATCACTGTAGGTCCAATTCGGGAATAACGAAAATTTCTCTTTTTAAGTTTCCACCAAATGACGCGTCAGATGACGATTTTGCCGCGATAAAGCTTTAATCGTGTTTCGATCATATTCTCCGGCACCGTTGGAAGTATAGAAATCGGTCACCGGGCATTTGGAAGCTTTAGCAGTTTACGCCGGTCTTCGATAATTAACCTCGCCAATTAAGAGTTAATTGAAAATTTAATTTGCCGTTAATGGAGCTAATTAAAACGGGGCACGTCATGGAAGAACGGCAATATGGACTCGAAATTCTATCAATATTATCGGCGAAATTGATTTCATTGGGGGTAAGTGCGTGATAGCCTCGACGGTGTGCCGTCTGCAGGAACGGCTATATCAAGCTTCCCTTCTTTGAACTTTCTCATTAGGTATTCGATCGTACACTACGTAATCTCGCTCGAGTGTCTCAGGAGAGTTCGGTCTCATTCAAGTAGCTGGCGGGGTAGTCAAATCGTTCTCTCATTAGTATACTTTCCAGTGGTCTCTCCATCATCATCCATCATTATCAGAAAGGACGACGATGCCCAATGCTGGTTGACAAGGATTGATCTGACAGAAAAGTTAGTAATAACAGAGAGCAGAATGTGCCTTTTGTTACAAAAAGTGATCAGCGGCATAAATGCTTTTTTTTCCCCCCACCGCACAGAACGCCAGGATGCCAGACGGACGAAGCCTATTCATGCGTGGGTAAGGTAACTATCCTTTACGCTGTACCAGAATATAGGATTTTATTACGCGAAAAAAAATCAAATAAACCGAACGTAACAAAAAACATTTTTTTTTCATTCAGAGGCAGGATCTCTTTTCAGCCGGCTTCGAAATGTACTCCGACGCAGCAGAAAATATCGGTCAATATTTGACGGTATCCATTCAGCTTATTTGTTCGTCCAAAGACATCCGGTTCCCAGGCTTCCTCGCAATTTTTCTAAGATCCCCGCGCGCGATACCAAAAATCGTTCAATTTTCATCGCCCTTTCTTTCGAGAGCAATTCCCGAGATTTTCGATTTATCCTTTCAAGGAAAGTCAGCCTCTTTCCATTTTTATCGCAAAGTTCCCTCCACCTTACATGCATACGTATAACGCAACGCTAAGAGCACGTTGAAATATTATGCCGTTAATACAGAACAGATTTCGACAAAATCGAAAGTAATAGCAACGATTTGCATTCTATTCAGCCTCACCCAGTGACCGACATTTTCCGATGGTCCTTTCGATTCAAATTTCACGCGTCCGAACGACATCCGTTCCAAAATGCGACGCGTATAGCAAGAGAGCAATTCGGGCGACACGGTCAACCGATCGCCAGTTTGTAACATTCCGAAATGGTGGCTGCAGCACGAAATGCAGTCATATTCCTTTCCGAACTTCGCTCGTCGTACCTGCAACGGCGCAGGACATCAACGTTACTGCTCTCCGCCCTTCCCAGCATCCTGTCCGCAGTTCAGATAACGTCCGCATATACACTGTACAATGGTGTTAAACAAATGGCCGACACCCCTTTCTCCCAACCCTCGGAACCATCTCTCTTCCGCCCAGACCATTTCCGTTCGTTCGCTGTCTATGGTACGCCTTTATAGCCTGCGAAAACTTCGGAGTAATTGACATGAGTCAGGCAGACGTACGATCGAGTAGGGTATCTCAACATCGCTTTATCGCGTTGCACTCGAAGCACGCGTGAGCGCGTCCACATATTCGATGGTAATTACGAAAGTTCGTTAAGAGAAAAATTGGAGGTAAGTAATCGAAATAATTCTGCTTTTCAGTCCATGATTATTATAGATATAACGAAATAAATGATTTTAATTACTATATTATAATGTTTTGGACTATTTTTATAATCGTCGATATACATTTTGATCGCAATTTTTGAAAAATATTTCAATTTTTCTCCTTGATTTTTTGCGATCGTTCACTGCGTGCGGCATAAATACTCAACGTTCGGGAAAACTTCGAATTAACTGACAGGCATCAGGAAGTCGTGACGCGAAACATTAACCAGCTTATGTCGCTGTACTGAAAACTGTACTTGCGCAGACTCCGCAGATTTCTTTCTCACGCTGTTTACAAATG
Source organism: Anoplius nigerrimus (assembly GCA_914767735.1). Lineage (NCBI taxonomy): Eukaryota > Metazoa > Arthropoda > Insecta > Hymenoptera > Pompilidae > Anoplius > Anoplius nigerrimus. The sequence continues at coordinate 10,144,059 of OU612082.1, forward strand.
ACAGCCATTCCCCACACGGCCGTTTCCCACCGTTCAGCGTGTACAACCCAAAGGGCATAGCCGAATAAGGTGACCAAAAGTGACCCTGTTCGGCTACCGCGTTTACCGTATTCACGAAAAGTTCCGTTTAATCGGGAGAAATCCGGCATAGCTACGTGTCGCGTAACATTATCCTTGGACCACCTTATTTCGCCATAATCGCAACACTCGCCGCGGAAACGTGTTCTCGACCCTCCCCCGTCGACAAATTTCTTTTTCATTGCTCAGTCATTTTTCTCGCGCAAGCACGTGTCTATCAGTGCGCGACCGCGATCCGGCCCACCTTCCTACCTTCCCGTAGCTGTTCGTACGAGCAACTACCTCGCGCTCAACCCCCTCCAACCCCCTTCAGCCCCCCTTGAAAATCCCGCTTCAACCCCCGTTCAGTTCCCGCTCGCGGCACTCGCGAACCCCTCAGACAGCTCGCCTCGCCACTTTTTTGCACCCCCGAGGCTTTTTCTCCCGGTTTATAATATTATAAACCGCATGTGGAGAGCCATAAACCCGGAATGTTTTCCCTCTGCCACCCCACTCGCTGTTTCCAGCCGTCCACAACTCTTTCCCTCCATCCTTCTTTTCCCCTCCCCCGCCGACCGCGACACTCACTTGTTCTCTCACTCCGTTTCTTCACCCACCTCCTTTGTCTTCCTCGCTCTCTCTCCACCCCCTTCCGCCCCCTTTCCGCCCTCTTCCTTCTGCGACCCTTCCCTGCTTTGCCTCCCTGCTGAACCTCCGGCTATTTTTCTTTAGAGATCGTCGGCAGGGTGCTTTATGGATATCGCTGAGGGACCGGCACCTTTTTCGAATAGGACCCCGGTACGAAAGGAAAAGTTCGATGTTGACGTAGATTTAAAATCCGTTTTCACTGACGTTAGCCGTATCCGTTTGCCGAAATAGCTTTCGCTCATTATAATTGGGAGGAGCCGTGGGCTGCGGCCGATTAACGAGCGAAAACTATTTTGGCATGCGACTAAATAGGAGGATGAATGGAACAAGACAGAAAGAGCAAAAAAACAAAAAAACTTTCAGGATTGAAAAGTACTAAAAATTGACAGACTTTCTATGTAGGAACGCAGTTTCTCGACTATAGACGCGGATTTAATCATCCCGCCTATTCAGTGTAGGCCACTGTATCGTCAAGTGCGTTTCGTGCGCGACTCTCGTGAAATACCGACGTTCAGGCTCCCTTCCCTTAACAAAATATCCTCGTATCAGTAAAGGTGGGGAGGTGGAGGGGGCGAGGATCGGCGCGGGTCGCGTTAACAGAGGCCGTCGTCGAAATTATGACCGAAATCGATCCGTAACCTTAAGCGCGTCCTGCGGATCGGTCGCGGCAGTCTGCCTCTCTTAAACAACCGAGCCGTCAAGTTTAACCCCTTTCTGCCGCTCGAAACAATGAGGACGAAACTTTATAGTCCCGCTAGACCGCCGAGAGAACCATATATTTTCGACGCAACGCTCGTAAAGTGCGGTTGTTCTGCTAGTCGCCACATCGCGCTGGTGCGCGCGCGCGAGCGCTCTCGCTCGCCAGAAGCACAGAGAAGCAAGGAACACGAACACGCACGCGTTCACCACCCTGTATAAGGAATCGGTGTGCGTGGGATGAATGCGTGCGTCGAGGCTCGCTTTGCACAAGCGGTGAATACCTGTCCGCGCCATTGTGTCACGGTGTCAGCCGGGCGGCGCGCAATTTTCGAACTGGCGCACACACTTTTACCGCTATATAAAAATCGCCGACAATTCGTTTGCTCATAAGCGGGTGATTCGTTCCACCCTGCGCTGCGAGCGACGCCATTTTCTCCGCCGACGTGCCCTTTCGGCCCCGATGTCAAACGGTCCGCGTTAAACAAAAAAATACAAGATAAAAACTGCCAAAAAAGAGAGAGGATCGGTGGGGTCAGGGGTGGGGGGGGGGGGGGGGAGGGGCAGAGCGAGGAGAGGGAGCGTAAACATTGATACAGGCATAAAAATTCGTTGAGTCAACAATGCGCGCTGGGTGAAATGCGAAGTGCGCGTCACTCGCATGACAAAAAGGGGGTGCAGCTTTGGGGTGGCGGAGGAGGGTCGGTAGGAGAAGGGGGAGGGGGAGGGGTGGCGCCAGCGTCGCGCGGAGTTCATTTTAAAGCGAGGCGGGCCAGGCAACGAGTGCCGGTCGTCCCGTGCGTGACTGAGGCCGTTGGGTAAAATCGGCTAGCGACTCGCGGTGCCGTCCGGGAGAAAAGTCAGGATAAATCCGAGTTTCCATGCTTCTTTCGTTGTTCGCGGATAAAGGCTAAATCCGTGGCCATTTCCTTTCCTCGCGACGAGGCCGCGGCGTTTCCGCGAAAGGCGAGCAGAAGAAATACATGGGCGAGAGAGGCAGTGCAGCCTCCAAACCCCCCCCCCCCTCCCCTCTCTGTTCCCACCCCCTCGTTCGCATTGCACGGTTGTGTAGCGGAAGTTTCTTCGTACGTTCTGGAACTCTGTCGCCGTAACTGCCGCAACAGCTCTCCAACCGTAAACGCTTTTCGAAACTTCTTAACGTTCGCGCTCCCTCCCTCTCTCTCTCTCTCTCTCTCTCTCTCTCTCTCTTTCCTGTCTCCCGCGAGCGAGAGCCGCCGGCCGGCGAGAAAAATTATATTCGAAGTCTTTAAATTGGAAACAGTCTTCGCGGCCGGACCGGCAGCCGGAAACTCGCAGTCGCGCTTTCGCCGGATAGCAGAAGGGAGGAAGGTGGACGAGGGGCGGGTGCGGGGTGGAGAGGGATGGTCGCCGTTAAAGTCAGCGGAGGTCGGTGGAATATTTTCCAGGAAACGTAGTCACGAGTGGCGCCAACCGGCTAACCGGATCGTCGAGCCCCGAAACACGAAAAGGTGGCACGTGTTGAGCACGTGTATTTACACGCATCTCGTGCTCCGGCGTCAGCATCGCGAGCCATCACCGGCCTTCCTACGTCTCTCTTTACCTTCTTCCTTCCCCCCGCGCCGCCCTTCATCATCCCGCGTCCACGTCTTGGCGGGCAGCTACGTCGCTCCCATGACTCTCGGTAATAGCGCGATTCGGTCCGTTACGCGTTATAAACGTCGCGTAATTCGCATCCAGGTCCGCCTTTTCCTAACGACGACGGCCGGGCAACAGAATTCGGTCCGGCCGACGACGACGACGACGACGACGACGACTCGCCGAATTTGTCGGCCACGCCACGTTAGCCGTATAAATACGTCAGCGGGGATATTGTTAGCGGTCGCACTCAATAATTCCGGCCTTTACGCCTGCTCGGCGCGGCTTATCGCTTAATCTCCGCGCCGCATTCCGCCAAAATTGCGTGTCATAATAGTTGACCCGCGGAACGACGATGCTCGCCTGGCTGCTCGATAAGTTCCCGATAAGCTCACGTGGGGTAGAGCGAGTGGATCGCGTTCCACGGCGCTGGAGTGGCGGTGGGTGTCGGAAGGGGGGTTTTTATAAGGGTGACAAGAAATCTCGGAAGCGGAGAGGATCTCGAAACAAAGAAGTCTCATTCGCGGAACGGTACAAGGTGAGCCGGTAATGTACGGGGTGGGGAAAAAAGGCCGAGCTAGTAAAGCTAGAAGCCGGCGGAGCCAACTTTTGAGCAACGAGCCGAGCCCGGGAGAAACACGAGGCGCAAGAGGATAAGGCAGCGAAAGGAAGGCGAGAGGGGAGTGCAGGATGCGGGAGGAGAGGAGGGGAACGGGGGAAGGAGTCTCTCGTCTACGAAAGAATTTCATCGGGCCTTTTGCCTCTTTCTCCGTCCGCAGCGAATCTCGACGCGTACACCATTGAGCCACACTGGCATGACCTTTGCCACTGAATGTTCGTCCGTGTCGCGGCAAGCTCGTGTGACCATGTCGTATTCTCAAGCGAGTGTGTGACACGCGATACGCACGCCGGTTATTTGCCTACACGCTGACAAGAAGAAAGGGGAGTAAACGGGCGGAGAGCTCGAGCGAGAAGGGTGTAAGGACAAATTTTGTTTGGCAACAATATTACTGCGCGGCTCGGTGGCGCAAACAAAGGCGTCCAACTATAATGGAACGCGCGGAAGCTTAAAGGGAAGAGGCGAAAAATCGTGACACGGCGAGAACAACGTTAACGACGTAAATTATGAAAACAGCCAACCTCAAAGGCCGATCGATTAGTCGAGACTGAGCCGGGGATCTTTTTGCTTTATTTCCGCCGTTCAACGTACAAACGCGCGCGATTCATTTAAATATCGCCCCACGCACGTAAACGCACGCCGTGTCTTTAAAACTTTTAGCCGACAAACGGACGGGGATCAGCGGGCGTCGGTCGTGAAAGGATGACAATTAAAAAAAAAATATTGCACTCCGCGAGTCGTCGAGCGGTCTCTGAAACGAGCAATTTCCTCCCTTATGTTCTCGCAGTTTATTGAAAAGGCTGAGTAGTGAAGGAGCGTCAAAGTTCGCAATTTGCTCCGGGAGTGCGATTCTGCCCGGCCGAAGCGACGCCGGATCGAATCGAAAGTTCAATCCCATCTCTGCTCGCATTTCGACCGATATTTTGTTCCCTTCGCCCCACGCTCCGCCCCAGATTGATTTCTTCGATTCAACTTTTATATTGGCAAAGGAGCCCCCGGCATCGATTTCAATAAAATTAATTGCTGCGCCCCGGGGCGGACGTCGTGAGTTCCGTCGGTGGAAAATAGGCCAGGCCAACTCTTCCTCGAAGGAGTGCGATATAATTCGTATGCGTTACGCCAAAAGATTAAGGGATACAGATGAGGGTTTCGTTCGACTGAAGACAAGGCGTCAATGATGCGTGGAACCACAATATGGAAGTCGTCCGTTCCATTTTCCTCGTATCTTCTTGGACCACCTTCATCGCGAGTGCAACGTAATTCGTACGCATTACGGGAAAAGCTTACTTACAAATAAATTCTTCTTTCGTACTCGGAGAAGAGGTCAAGGCTCTGCGGATTGAAGCTACGTTCTACTTTCTTAGTATATTATTAGGCCAACTTACTCGGAGGGAGTACGATATAATTCGTAAGCTTTGGCCGAAAAGATTAACGGACGCGAACTTCTCATCCCATCTCGAATAAGAGGCCAATGCTGAGTGGACCGATGCGATTGCAGTAACCTCCGCTCTATTTTCTTCGTATTATTAGGTATTAGGTACCATCGTCGTAGCCTTCCACCGAGGGCAATTGACCCCATAGTGCGTACTATAAATTTCAAGGCCGTTACCAGGCAGGATGTCGGCATTAAACGATCCGCCGTACGTTATGCAACGTTGCACGGCAGATTTCGTTCATGCGCGCTAGCGGCGTAAAATCAAACGGTATATCGAACAACAAACGAGGCACTTTGGCCTCTCTCAAATTCCGTGCACATCGATATAACTCACATTCCCACCGTCCGCATCGTCGCCGACTATACTCCGCGGTCGCGGGTCGCACTGAAGCGAGACAAAAGACACGGTAACGCGGCCCGACTACCGTGCATACTGTCTAAGTCATCAGATAGTCGAAGAAATCCGTGGCAAATGCTTTCCGGAAAGCCATTGGCTTGTCAGCGGGAGCGTATCGGGCGAAACTGTGAAAGAACGAAAATAAAGATGGGACGGGGTTTGGAACGGTGCGGAGTGAAAGAAACGAACGAAAGTAGAGCAGTGAGGGTGGGGAGAGGGGGGGGGGGATGTGGGAGGAGCGAGATAAACCGTGGGAAAGGAGAGAGGCAAGAGAGGGAGCGGAGATGGAGCGGACGACAGAGTCACGGACTTGAAATGAAAACCAGAAAATTCCGTCAGTTGCCTGCTGGAATCATGCCCTTGTCGCCACCAGCTGCAATTTACCGGGTGGGGAGGAAAAAAGGCGAGACTAATTTTAAACGCACACGTACGCAAACAGCGACCGGGCATTGTTGAAACTTCAATGCGAATTCAGTTTTAGGAGAAGCACGACCGCAGCACCGCCAAACGCCGAAACTCTTTTATTTCCCGGGCGCCCCGCAAAAAAGGGGACCGTTGAACTCGGCGATGGCGAAGATATAGCGCGAAAAAAAGGTGGGAGGAGGGAAAAATAAGAATATTCGCTTGCCAGCGAAGCGGACGTTGTCGCCAGCGTACGAATTATCAATACGCTCGCCAAGGCCATCGGATGCAAGAGTCGCACCAGGATACGCTTGTCCGTCCGATCGTGGTCGCGCCTTCGGCGAGCGGCGGAAAAAGGTCAGGCACTCGAAGCAAAAAGAGGCAGCCCACCGCAGCTAGCCCCTTTGTTACCATGCAAATTCACGATTTTGCGCGAAAATCCGACCGCTTCGCCGACAGCGAATCAGATCGCGCGATCTTCCGCAATCCTCTCCTTTCCGATGCAGCTAATTTCGAAGCTCGAAATGAAAGAACTCCGCGTCAACGCTGGGCCCGGGGAAAAAGCGTGCACCGTCCTAGTTCAACGACCCTTCTACCTACCCCCTGTCTAAAAAGAGCAACCCTCCGATCGCGGCCGGTTCATCAGGAATCCGACTCCGCCAACATAAACAGGAAAACATTCGTTTGTTCGCGCGCTGCCCGCGCTTACCCTCTCGCGACGACACGCGCCCCGCACTCACACACAGACACACGGTTACGCTACGATCCATACACTGGCCATCTCGCCCCCGAAACGGTGCACGCGTGAGCGCGCAAACGCACGCACGGCCTTACACGCGCGCACCGACTCCTAAATCACGGTGTCGGAGCCGAGTTAACGGGCCACAATCTCTGCATCGGGTATAGTGTTGCCCGTGGGGTCTACATCATCCCCCTCTCACCCCCGGTCGCAACCCCCGCTGCACCCCGTTCATCGTTCCAGTCACCTTCCTTCGCCTCCGAGGCCATTCCTCCTTCCGTCGTGTACCCGCCCTTTGGACCTGTCGTTTCGAGAGCGGAGGGCTGCTCTGGAGGGGGGAGGCAGTATTTATAGATTAATTAGTCCCGCGAACGTTAGATCGACGCCGACCGAACGTCGAGCGCCAGCTAGGTGGTACACGCACGATACGTGCATGTGTGCGGGTAGGTGTACGCGCGATACGTTGCTCGCGTACGTGACTCGAATTCAATCTACGGCAACGGGGGGAGAGTTCGCCGGGACTTATGCGCCTCGTCCGAATGCATCGATGATACGGACAGGTTCTGGCTAACGATAGGCGAGAGCGTGCACGACACTTCCGCAACGCCCGAGACTCATTTCCATGTTTCGCGGACGTGAGATCTGGCCTCGAGATGCGGACCGCCTCGCGTCCTCGCGAGATTCGAGCCGTGAGCCTCGCGGGCTCCAAGAATCTGGGACTGACGCTGTGTGGCGAGCTGTGCTGCAATATTTGCATTGGGGAAGGACCGAATTTTTATGCAGGGGTGGGGTTTGCTTCAGCGGAGTTCGAGAGTACAGCTCCTGACGAAGCCAAGTCATCGACTTTATCCGATACTAAACAATATTTTGACAGATAGAATGGTCATGAATGGGAAGTCACTACGAATGTGATTTGAACAATTTTGTGATGTGAAAAATCGAATTTGTTATTATAGTTGATAAACGAATGATTGATGTGGCAGACGTTTCGATATAATGATACGAAGCATTTTTTAGCATCTTTCGTGGTTTTGGGATCGGAAGTAATTTAGTAGAGACTCTCGGGTTGAGTATGCTCGTTTGGGTGCGATAAACGTGTCAAGGTATGAGACCGTAGTTGTAGCTTGTAATGCGCCGGTTTTGGGTTGGCGACGTGACGTAATGACGGTCAGTCTAGGTGTTTGGCCTTTGGCGCGAAGTTACTGCCCCGAGACTAAAATCAATAGGAGGTACATACGCGTTACGGCAGAGGACATTACATATTGCGTCCACGCAGCGCGCATTTGTCAAGGCTTTTTCTTTCACGCACTCGATGCCGGTTACGGGCGTGCGCAAACACGCGAGGATCGAAAAGAAATGTATCCCACAATGACCATTAAATCATCATGAGTCCGCGTAACATGGAAAATATTGCTGCCGCATGCAAGTACGTACGCTGCATTAGCTTCAGCCTCTGAAAAATGTATCGCATGCTAAGTTCCTCCCGTTCCACCGCGCTCGTAAGAGTATGCGTATACCATGAATAAGCAAGTGAAAATATTTAGTCGCACGTACGCTGCGAGAATCGACTGCTGGAGCGGCTTAAGATCATATCGCGCTTCATTCAGAAATTTAAAGCGCGAGTGCATTTTGAACAGTTGCAATTAGAATGCGGAATAAATTGGCATAATCGCCTGGCGGTCATAGAATTTTCCTCATGATTTAAAGAATGGCGAAGGGAGCTGCGGGGCAAGGCGGATGAAAACCAATTGAACGGGGAAAGACTGAAGCAGCGCAAGCACACAGAGCCGGTCGACATGACAATAAGGGCGCCAAAGCGAATGAGCAAGGTAAAAAAAAAAAAGCCTTCGGCGCACAGTATTGAAAAGTTTAATACGGGGGCGTCTTGAATTGCTGTCTCTAATACCCCAAAAGCGGCATACTATCCTTTCAAATAAAGTCGTGCCCGCCGATGCGGGTATTGTTCAATTTCTGCGTGTCCACGGGCGTGTGTCTGTGCGCAGGGGACCGATCCCTATTATCTTCCCATCGAAACTTGCAATATTAAACAGTGTTCCAATTACTCCGTGCCTCCTCCGTCCGCTGCGCGCAATTTTTCAAGTCGGAGCCCAGAATGCGATTCGGTCAATACGGTTGAACGAAAAAAATAATAATACGTCTCCGTCTACGGAGAACTCGGAAATTCAGTCCTGCACAGCGGCGAGATCGCATTTTAATAATCCAGGACCACCTCTGCGTACACACGAACACCAGCGGTCCGCTGGCACAATACGGCTCGCCGAAGCTCGGAACGAAAAGTTTCGCCGAGAATACCTTCCCGCGACCTTAAAGATGCGGAACGCAGACACGGAGCGTCACTCCGCCGTCACCGCTGACCGTTCGAAAATGACATCATAATCCTAAGCGTTCGTGAGAGTTTAATTAGAGGTCTCATCTGTCGGGCCAAAAATGGGACAGCGCCCGTGACCCGACCGAAATTCTACCGAGCGACATTACCGGACCAGAATGGCGGATAAAGAAGGGTTCCGCCGCAGTCCAGGAACTGGCTAGAGGCGCAGTGAATCATTTCATGAGCATAAATTAGCGCCCCGTCACAACGCCGGTTAATTAATTAAGCTAAATTGTTCTAAGCGTAAGTAACTGCTGGCGCTCCGCTTGACGCCTCCCCTCACCCTTCGCTGCACCTCTTTAGCTTTCCGGCCTGGTCTCTGTCTTTTCCCCTGCCACTCCTCCCCTTCTGTCTCTCTACCACCACCCACCCATCCCCCTTCAGCCCCTTTTGCACCTTCGCTCCCTTCCAGCACTTTGCCCCTCTTCCCATCCGGCCTTGTCCACCCTCCGCTCATTCGTCCTTAGCGACGCCCGCTTCTTCTTCTTACGGATTGGCCACGCGATACGCTTCCGGCGAACGGACACGGCAGCCATTCCCTTTACGACACAATTCGGAGACTATCGTAGGGTAATTCGGATTCATGCTAAAGCGAAATAACATCGTCCGACGAGCGCAGCCTTGTTCCGTGCGGAACGACGATGCGAAGATACACGGCTATTTTAGGTTATGCCCGTTGTTCGCCCGAGTTATTCTTCTGCATTGTGTGAGTTCTCAAGGGTGGTTGTTCATTTTCCTAGTCATCAGTAGAAATATCAGAGTAGCTCGCGCGTCCGGCGTTCCGGTCGCGCGAAAACAGTGGGTACTACTGTACGTTAATGTGAGGCTCGGATTTATAAAGCGGCGAGATGGTACGATAGTGAGGCTCGCTCGGATTTGGAATCGTTGCGATACAAAGTGAGTTATTACGCGCGCGTGTCTAATTATAGTATTTGTTAGCCATGGGAGAGGTATAAAGGGACGCTCGGAGTCGGGCGGATTTTCATCGACAGAGATTTAAGCGGAACTTTTATGCTCGTCTGTACATTCGAGAAAACTGTACTGGTATGACTGCACTGGCGCACGTAGCAGATTTTATGGCAGCATGCGCCGGTCATAAAAGCAGAATTCGTCAGAAAAGAGAGGGTAACGAGCAAGGACGTCCATATCGAAGATATCAATACATCGATTTTGAGTGTACAGCTCAGTTCTCGCTCGTATCGTACACGCTTGACGAGCTCTCCCCTTTCTTTCTTCACTCATCGCAAATTGCGGTAGAAAACAATGTATAACAATGTTCGCGCGGCGATTGAATGAAGCGTAAAGCAAAAACCGGGCAAAATGTGCGGCACGAAAAGGCAATATCAAGCCGTTTATCAAAAGATAATTCCATTCCGTTCGACAATACTTGTCCGTGGGGCCGGTGTGGGTGTGACCGTAATGATTGAGCCCGAGGTGAAGCGTTTTTGCCCCGAGCTCGTTACAATTCTGACATATTATCTTGTAACGTTCATTTACATATACCGCTGGAAGACGATTTATCGCGCAAGAAACTACCCGCCGAAATGATGCGCGGAAAAAGCGATTCAGAACTGACGTTGATATAAGCACGGCTACCCGAGACGCTGAAATGACTTCTGCAAAGTAAAACTTTATTACACTCCACCCCACAGCCCTACGATCGCAGAATCAGCTGTCATCCGACAATTTAAACGAATCAAGTCTACGGATTCCTCCGTCTCTCTTCCAGCGTAATCACGGAGCTTAAGGTGGGAAAAAAAGGCGGCCGAGCGAAATTGTATGTGAAACAGCGGGACATTAAACATATTTCATTACCATTTTAGAATCCTCAGAGCGGGGCGGGTAATTACGTGATAATTGTCGGCGGGGCGTACAGCTTGCATCGCCGCTTTTGCGCCGAGCGCTTAAACTCCTCCGAGCGCAACTTGTTCGTATTTTGTAATTAGGCACCAGGGATATATATCTGCGTCGTCCCGTCGCACCGGATTCGTTTCGGCCGCGTCGTACTCCGGCACATGCTTTTACATTCTACTCTATTCTCGGAAGACGAACACTGCGGACCGGTACGCATTGTTTCGGCCCTCGAAAACTGGCTCCAGCTGTTAAGCGCTTCAGAAGATATCGGGATATTTGTACGGGGGCGCGCGGGCGCGATGGCAAAAAAAAAAAAGGCGGCCATGACTCACGACACATTCCTCGAATTCTGTCACTCGGAATAAACAGGTGACCGATTCCTATGAAAATAACCGAATCGGAGCCCGCTGTCGATACGTCGACCGACGCTGGCACCGGGAATCAATGTTGCTTTTTGTTCGCCTCGCGACGGGGAGTGCCGGTAATATCGGGAATCGCACAACAAATTATTCTTCCCGGGTGGTAGACGTGACTCCGTCCAAAGCGTGGCAAGAAAATCTTCATAAATTCGCTATCGAGACGAGTTTGATAAACACCGTGACTTATAATGTTTTTCTTCCCATTCGCGAATCGCCGAAGTCTGAGAAGTTTCTCGAAATTCCCGAGGACAAATATTTACTGTCTACCCGGCGTACGTGTACCTGCGTTCGAGTTACACTGCCATTACGTTGTCGCGTAACTGCCGGCAGGGCAGTTTACATTACGATATTCGACCGAAAGAAGCGAAGCCCTTCATATTTAACCGCGCATAAACATCCGGGCCAAGAGGAAGGGACGAACTCGCGCAATCTCGCGACAAATAACTGTACGTACTATCTACGGTGCTAACTAGCTGCGGAAAATGAGGATGGATTAAAAGGGGGAAAAAGAAGAGAGGCGAAGAAAAACGAGGAAAAGGGAAGAACGAAGGTAGAGTAAGTACCAACCACTAAAGATTGTTGCAGGCAGTAAAGCGCAGATACTTAAGTAGAGGAGTAACACTCTTCGGCCATGGTTGGTCCTCTGGCAGGTATCCAGCTTTTGCTCACTCGGTAGGCCACCAATTCTTGGCCCCTTCATCGTGCCTCGTGTCGCATAGTTTTCGTTCCGGCCACGTAAATGCGTGCGTTACACCCAGATTGGAGTGCAACAACTTTAATAATACTGGCCGCTGCGAGAGCGCGCGCGCGCACTCTCCCTCTCTCTCTCTCTCTCTCTCTTGCTCACTTCTTCACCACTCGACACTTCCTTCCTTTTTCACTTCTCGCACCGTTCTCACCCCAAGCTCGACGTTCACACTCGCGAGGCCGGATTGCATAACGACCTTAACGTATTATAAATCACGGCGACTCCGTAGACATTCGCGGCTCCTCGCGATATTTCTCTCGCACTCAGGTTCATTTTCCCGTTAATTCCGAAAGTACTCGACTCTCTATGCATAACAGCTGACGTTTCTTGGCTCTTGTAATCCATGAAGAAGACGGGACGTCCTCCTTCTGCCGAGAAAGGAAACTTTGAATGGATCTTCGTCCTCGCCGTATCAGCGAGTTTAAGCGATAAAGATTAACGGGGGAATATAATTCGCGCCGCTCGAGTGAAGGAAAGTTGAGACGATCGTCGATGATCCGCACTGCGATGCAACGTGCAATTTTTATTCGCGTCTCATTTTACCAGACCACCCCCCTCCCCCCTTCCTCCCCACCTACACCGTTTTGCGAAAGTGTACACGATAAGGCCCGACTGCCTTAAAGATTTGTCGTGGAACTTTCGAAGTGCCGCGCTGCATATTTTGCTGGGAAATTGTTGGCCGGAACGGGAGAAACCTTTCTGGCGCACAACAATGCTCCTCACGTACCTTATTTCGGAATGCTTACAACTTGGCAATGAAATCTATGAGTCACAAGCGTTACGAGTGTACGGTTACAATCTAGTTTCCGTTAATAACACGCGTTAAAATTAACGCCCCCATAAATGCGCTGCACGTGTTCCGTGGGCCAAGCCTGATTGTTCAAAGAAGAGCGAGGTAAAAATAAACGTTCGACGTGAAATTTGATTGTGACCTTCCCTTCATTACCGCGACTGTTCGTCAGTTTTGAACGGCGCTTGACGCGTACGGCCCCGGCAGATTAGAAACTATTCATTCCGTTGACCGTGACATTTACCGATTTAATGCTCCGCTATTAAGGTGATAAATATGAACTAGCGAGCGTTCAGTTACACGACGGAGGCAGCCGTATGATATACGGGAAATGACGAAGCTTATTGAGGAACATTGAACGCATAATGGAGACGCTAAGATTATGGCAAGTTACAACGAACGGTGTCGCGCATCAATTTTACTGTTATGGGTTCTCCCAGCATGAGTAACCCTAATTTGATACCGGATACTCTATGGCTTCATAAAACAAAGTTCAGTTCGTTTTAGGAAAGGAACGTTACGGCTCGAACAGACGCCGAACAACGCTGTGCGACATTCCGAAATTCGTTTGAAAAACATCCACCAAAATATTGATTACAGCGACGATCCACGCCCAGGCTATTACATATCGTACGTCGACATGTTTGCCGTTTTATATTAACGGCAGCGTCGACCATCAATCAATAGTCCTGCAAAGCAATTTGCGTCAACCTCTAAACCAAATGAACGACGCTCCCGCCGGAAGAATTCCGCCCTGACATTTAATTTGCGAAAACGATTTTTTACATGACTCGCCGACTCGCCGGCGAAGATGCGCCTGTTGGGTTCGGACAATGAAAATATTGACGGAGCGGCAGAAACATCCGACTAGTGGCGCAAAATTATCTGCCGGGAAGTGTTCTTAATTAGCGTCTTTGTTCGGCGGACGAGTGCAACGTGAACGTTGAATTCTTGATGCGACGAGAGGCGAGGGGTGAGGAGGCAGCAGAGAAGAAGAAGGGGGTGCGGTTGACGAGAAAGAAAACGAGGGGGGTGAAATGCGGAAAAAGGAAGGAGGTAGCGTGGGAGAGGTTGGAAAACAGAAAGAGAGAGTGTGTGTGTGTTGCACAGGTGCGCGGGCTGCACATAACACTGGAAACACGTAAATCGCACGTGTGTTACCCATTCGCGCGTATGTGTTGGCCGTGTCTCCGCGCGAATTCCGGTGTAAGCGTACGACGTGCGGGCTACGACCTCGCTGGGAATAACGAAATTTTCAGGACATGGCGAATTAAAATTCAAACACTTATATGTCGTTGCCTCGCGTTGGTTACGAGCGGGCGAATAAAAAAGGGAGGAGCGCATGAAGGAAAAGGGTTGAGAGCTTGAGAGGGGCTGCGCTGGAATAGAACGGGGGTGGTGGCTCGGAGAAAGTAATTTTGCGAGAGGGACAGGGGACACTAATTTTTAACGGGGGGGGGGGGGGGGGCAGGAAATAAAAGCTGCGAGCAAAATTATTCTTCCGAACTCTCGCGAAATGCCAGCTGCATTCGGAGCGTAAACTTCCGAAACGTTGAGTACCGCGGATGGGTCCCGTAAAAAGGTCACGCCAATTATCCAATTTAATGACAAGAATTCGTTTAATTCGCCGAAATGATCGTTGGAGGAAGATTGACAGAAGTTTTGCGCGTCCATCGCTCGCGGCTCAAATTGCATCGTTCCACTTAGCGAACTACGTTTGCCACATTCGGAAAAGTTGCTCGGTTTATAAATAGCTCGGGATCGCTGGCTGCTTCCTGTCATTTGACCGGATCGCCGGTAATGAACCTTCGAGTCGGTCCCGATCCCGACAACCCGCGCGAAAGTATGGCTAGCGCGCAGTCGTAGGAAGATTTTGAATGTCGGTTGCGGTTGTTTCTTGCTTTTGTTTCTTCGTCTCCCTCTTTCTCTCACTCTTGTTTTGCATTAACAATGGCTTCCACTTGGGCGCATTCCCGTCTTTCGTCTACCCTCGACTTATTCCGCGCAGACGCACTCAGCTCCGCTCGGCGTAGCTGCGAGTGCAAGCCACTTTTGTCTGGTCATATATATAATTATCAAAGTTAATTAGGGTTTCGAAGATGAAAGAGACCGAGTTGGCGGCGGCGGGAAGCGTCGGGGGAGAAAAAGGGGCGGCCGGTTGACACGTTTAACGGCGCATATATTAGTATTCGCGCCGGGAAGGTCGCGGATGAAACGGAACGGAACATTGTCGGACGCTTAAATACGTATCGCGTAAAGCTTCAAATCCTCGCGTTCCGCGGATGTCTGCCGAAAATAGTCAACCGTGCGAGAGCGTGCTTCGAGCTCGGGGGCGAGAAATCGGATGTCAGAACTGACGTTCCGAAATTTACTCTTTTCAAATGAATTCCGATATTACCGTTACAAATAAACGTCGACCTCATTCGATGTGATTTGAAAAAATTGAATGTTGCGTTACTATTTCAGCTGGGCGACCCGGTATTAAACTGACTTTTATTTATAGTTGGAAAACGAATGACGTAAATTGCAAGAATTTTTGGCGCATAACGACTTTCCGAGGAAAAAAAATACTCTGTTTTGCACGGTGTAACGTAAATAAATTATTCTTCGCTTGTCCGAAGAACGTTAAAAAAAAGAGTCGAAATTAGCAAGGTTGAATAAATCTGAAGCATCGAAGCATATCGGACCGAGTTTCATTTACTTCAAGGCATTGATCAAAGCGAAAGAAGACCTGACTCTATAACGCGCGACGACCTACCCCAAGTAGAGCCTTGAATGGACGCTGATGGAGCGCAAAGTGAAAAAATTCGCGATGGCAAAGGGCGTTAAAGAAAAATCAAGCGGTGCGAACTTTCGATTCACTTTTCAACGCCCTCTAAAAAGGCGCACGTATGTCACATATGGACGCGGCGGGCGTGTATATCGATCGGCAAAAGGTTCGCGTGGATACATGCGTATCGTGGATCGAGCCTACACACATACATTACTACCCGTAATTCGGACGTGCAAATTTCAGTTCTCCCCTATTCGACCGCCCTCTCTTCCTCTCCCTCCCCCCCTTTTTTTTTTATCAAACGCGCACCGTCACAAACGTATTTGTTCAAAGACCGACTGTTGCATCGCGGGTACCCCCTCCCCCCTCTCCCCACCCCTCCTCACCACCCTCCTTTACCATCATTCCTCATCCCATCGCTCCGTCATCCTGTCTCTACAGCCTCCCCCTTCGCATTCCCTTTTCATCCTCTGTCCCGCGCTGAAGTACTCCAGCAATTGGTTTTTCGTGTCCCGAGCACTCTGCTATTCTCGAAATCCTAATTTCTCGTTTTTCACTTTCCATCCCCACACCCCCCTCCGACAGTCCACCTCGCCCAGGCTCACCGACGCGTCTGCGTACACCTGCCCGCGCTTTTTGCCGTGCGCAGCAGCGACGCGCCTATGTAAATCATCCGCTCGAAAATATCGATGAAAAGGGTAGATGACGGGGGCTGAGGGGTAAAGGGCTCGATCGGCCGACAAAGGGAGCGAGGCGTTGAATAAGTCAGCTGCCTTGAATCATTCGGCGGACGCGCGTTCGTTCGCTGTCGCCGGCTAATGTCCCGATGCACTGTCACTGGCCGGTACGCGTTAACCGTTGCCAGCCCGAGCCGGGGGTCTGCGGAGAGGCCGACACGGCACGAGGGGGAGGCGGGTGAAAAGTTATCGGGAAAAAGCGAGCGCGGCACTTCCGATCCCGCGGGATGACGGGGTTCACTGCCGCGGGCGGAGCCGAAAGTAATCAACGGTGCGTTTTATGACGAGTCGTCGCTAGAGACCGATCGCGGATACGGGTGCGCCTACTGGTGTGGCACGTGGTACCGGGATGAGCGCGCAAGACGTACTAAAACATCAACTCCGGTCGACAGTGTGCGGCTTCGTCGATCCCTCTAACAATAAACTTAGGTAGACGAAGACGAGCAAGACGAAGCCGGCCCTCTGTGGCGACGATGCTGGCAGCGGAGGCGGTAATGGTGCTAGTCACGATGGTGGTGGTTGCGGTGCTGGTGGTGGTGGTGGTGGTGGTGGTAGTGCCCGCCAGTGGTAGTGGTAGCGACAGCGGTAGAGGAAGTGGTAGTGGAACTGGTAGTGGCAGCGGGCGCATTCAGTTCACTTGCCATAAACATATGCGCTCTTTCCAGCTTTGATGATGTCAACCCGACCTCCGACGCTGGTAACTCATCGCTACTTCCCTACGAGGCAGCCCGGTCCGGCCATGAAATTCTTATAATCCAATAGAAACTTCGCGCCGCTCTTGATTCGGGCGGCATGAACTTTCGAAACGGGCCGCGCGCGAAACTTTCATATAACAAATACAGTTTTACCCGTGGACGATAAAATATTGTGCGGCTCGGCTTTTATTTCGCACTCCCCGGGCAAGGCCTTTACGTATTCGCCCTCGTCCCGCACGCCGCCCGCCCAGCCTCATGCCACACACGTAACCTATCTATCTACTGTTTCAGCGGGACCTATCAAATTGTGATCTATTTTCTTCTGGCCCATAATACTTCCTCCTCCGCTACGGCATTCTACCGTTACAGTTGCACGCCGCGTTCGAACGGACGATATCGACACGACACGACACGACAGGGCGGCCCAATAAAAATCTAAAAAAAGAAGGGGAACGAGCGGCGCGGCAGGAAACGCTCGGCATCGGAATCCGCGCGAGCGCCTCGGCTGCATTTAATACGCCTACAAGAATAGCGTTACTCGTCGCGATGTGAAACTGAGCACCAGCCGCCTTCACAGGACGATCCACTCGAGACGATATCGTCGTGTCAGCCTCCCGCACCGTCGCACTCCAAAGACTGCACGCACGACGTGTCTCGCCTACGATCCTCGTCTCAGAAAACGTCTCGGAACACGTCTCAGAACGGGTCTCAGAACGCGTCTCAGAACGCGTCTCAGAACTCGTCTCAGCGCACGCCTCAGAACTTTGCCTGGAACTCGAGCGCAGAGGCGCACGCACCAAAGTGCGTAAAGAAGAGCCGAGAGCTTTCCAGATGCGACTGGGCTCCGATTCGGTACGATTTACTGCGATTTTCTCGGCGCCAGGCCGGCCCACGTGCGCCACAATGTTCCGCGTGCATGTCCGGAGTCCGTGGCCACGTCACGCGTGCGGGACAATATTGGATGTGTTACGGGCAAATGCCGAAATTGGCCGCTTTTAGATTTAGCCGGCACGTATGGCCGGAAAGAGAAGCATGAAAGCTGCTCGCTTCGAAACACGCCGGGACACGTGGAAAGACTCTTATGGCCGGCTTGCCACAGTTCAGAGTGTCACGGCAGCTGCATTGTCGGGCATGTCAATAGACTTTTCGAGATGCTATAGATTCTGGATTTAACCTGATTATTTGCGTCGGTCAAATTTTTCCCGGAATAAGTAAGCTCGTCCGATTTAACGTTGATTGTTTCGAACAACGAGAGGGAGTATTTTTTGATACTTTAATAATTGCAATATTAAAATTGATTATTTGCGGTATGTTCGATTTTCGGTTAAATATGTTTGTTGGAGCTGATTTTTGGAATTTGGCTGCTTATTGGGCGGAAGATATGAGTTTAATTTAGGGGCTTAGAGTGAATATACGTAGGAGCACGTGCGAGGGTAATATTAAAAATGAAAATTATAAGGGCAACTAGAAATGGAAGCATTTTGAGAGCCGGCCAATGAAAGTCCGATGCCAGTCCCAGCGGTGGCCAGCCAAAGCCCGAAATGGCAGTTAACGTAAATGTTTTTCGGAGATTGGCCAGTGAAGCCAGCCGAATTTAGAGCAGTCCGGTCATTTACCGAATTGGCCGCGTTTCGTGCCTCCGACCTTAACAAATACGCCGATAAAGTATGTTGTTATCAATGTATTTAGCGCCGATCGACAATCATAGAAATTGACAGGTATAAATTGTGCATTTGTATGCGAAAAGGCTTCCGGCTGAGCGATGATATCATTAAATAGTAAATGTTTGCTCATTCTCAACCAGATTCATCCCGTAAACAATGTCGAACGGATTGCTGGCGAATGCATAAATAACGGGGAAAGCTCATCATTTCTTGTTGAAAAGGTGATAAAAAAGAGAGGAATGAAAAAAATGGGCCTCTAATATTTTATACGTTGACCCATATACGTGCTTAATGGATTGAATGAAACAAAAAGTGTTCTACTGCATGAAACATTTGTGCTTGTTAATAAATGTCAACTTTCAAATTATTAGAGGGCATCGCGAGCCATATTGCCTATTGTAGTCATATAGCGCGTAATGCAGCTTGCAGGATGAGAGCAAATATCAAATGTTTCCTCTAAAAATTTAATGGAGCAGAGTACCGGCATATTCAATGTGCCGAAGAACGGATGTAAGTCGCCGTGCCGGAGGAACAGGTATAACGGCAGGCACGCCATTTGCTAAAGTACACAGCTAAGCACGTGCAACGGGAAGCAGGCACAGCTACATCCGCATCACAATCGACAAAAATAATTTCAACGCTACCCGCAACCCCACACCCCCGGCCACTGTTTCGCACGACCCCCAGTCCCCTGACAGCCGAAAAAATGAATCCAACAGTCAAAACTACCGTCACCCAAAATCCATAAACGAATCCTCCCCGACGGTCGGCAAATTTCCCCAAAAGCCCCGACTGCTAGGGAAGAATCGAAAAAAAGCGCAGCTAGGAGCGATTCTCGTCGGTGAAAACGTCGCGCCGAGGAGTACCGAAATGTAAATTTACGGCTCTGCCGCGATTCGAGCCCCCTCGTGCGCGAGCTGCGAAACGCAAAAACTACCCACAGTTCTCGCGGTAGAGTACGTACGAATGGGCTCGCGCGAGAGAGCGTTTACCGGGGCGGCGCTTCGCCTCGATTCCCTCGAAATTGTGATAAAGTGCTGATCGGTATACCTATTTTCGATCGGACGGTAGCCTTGCAGATCGGCCCGGCGCGTGGCTCTTTCGCAGAGGAACGCGGATAGCGGCCCGATCGCCGGTTGCTCGCATTGGCGTAGACTCGTCTGTGCGCCGAGCTCGATCACACTAGCAGGCCATCTAACACCGACACCGACTCCCGCGTCTATGCACAGACTATCGCCCATTGGCGAGAGCCAGCCCGACAATGTGCGCGTCCCACGCAATCGGCCGCAGTGCCGGTACACGCGGACGAACGGCACGAATACGCACGAAATCATACTTTTCCCCCGATCCATTTGAAAGCGGCCATCGCCAGGCTGTCTGCGCCCCCCTGTCCGTGAGCGCTCGTTGCGATTCAGAGACAATCATGGCTCACTCAGGCAAGTGATCGCGCGTTCGCTCGCGCGCATAGCAGGCGTCGCGCCAGATTTGCGTACTACCGATACGATACGAGCCGAGCTTTGCCGGGTCGAAGGTTTCTATGGTCTCACTCGCGGGGCGAACTTGGATGGCGAGGCGGAGGCGAGCGAGTGTTTGCGTGCCCCGGCACGTACGTGCGTGTGCGAGCGTGTGCGAGCGTGTGCCGGGATGTGCGCGCGGCCGTTTTATTATACGTGTGCGACCACGCGTACGTCGGTAGAGAAGGGAAATCGAAGCAGGGAGATAGAGAGAATGAGAGAAAGGGAGAGAGTGTGAGAGAGAGAGAGAGAGAGGGCGATGGGGATGGTGGGCGAGATATTATGCAGATAAAATATTCATGGCTATCGGAACTCACGATCGGTCCTGCCTTTATTTTTCGGATGAATAGAAATCGTGCCACCCGCGCCGACCCGTGGGACACAAATTCCTTCCCTCTTGACGACAATGAGATAACAAAAAACGCGCGAGAGGACTGCCCGAGGGGTGTGCGTGCCCTACGTGCATGTGCTCGCTCCTCTCGGCTGGCTTCTAGGGGGTAGAGGGAGGGAGAGGGAGGGCTGGAAGGTGGAGTGAATGAGAATTGGACGCCTCTCCGTAGACACATTGTTTGGCACGTGATATGGAGTGGCGCGCGAATTTACGCCCGTCCGCCGCTCCGCTCGGCCAATCTCATCGACTTCCGGCGCATCGAGACGCCATATTGATAAGGAAACGTGGCCCGATATTGCTTTTCGGGGTCGGAGTCGCTGCAGTTACGTAGCCGCGAAAATGGCACGACTCGTCGTTACGAGATTCCACCGTCTCGTTTGCTTTTCGCTCGACGCCGGAGGTGGTAGGAGAGGCTATGGAAAGAGACTCTCTGTGCGGAGGAAGCGTTGTACGGATTCTGGACTACATCGTCGGCTCCATCGAAAGCTTAGTCGCGAGACGCGCGGGAGGCCGGATGGCCCTTCCACGAAATTTGGCGCAAAACAACGTCGGATAACGGCGATACATTTTAGCCGGCAGCGGCGTTGCGAAGTTTTGTCGGTAACGAGGACGATAATGAGGATCAGTGCTAGCAGTGGCACCGCTTGGCACGCAATATCGAATGTGCAAATATAGAGCCATGTGAGCCTGCAGCGGTGCCTGGGTTTGCCCTCCCACTACTCTCCCTCCTCCCTCCCGCCCCGCTCTCGCTCTCTCTATCCCGAGAGCGCGCGTTCGTATATACACACACACACACACACGCACTGGCTGGTATACGCACGGATCGTGTAACGTCATGACGCACCGCAGTGTACAGAAGATTTGCGGTGCGAGATTTGTAGGATTTAATAATACCCCGGGCCCGATTTAATTATCGGCCATTCTTGCACCTACTTTCTCACCCGATCGACGGCTCCGGGGTTTGATTAAATTCGAGATTTGCGCCGGTAATAATTGACTGAATTGCGGGATACGGCCCGGCTAAATCGGTTGCCGAGTGCGTCGTCGGCCCTTCGGAACGTTCATTAAGGTGAGCGTTTTTATATCGGGCGCGGTTATTTGATTATGGCTAAGCGTGCGCGTAATCGGCATGCCGGCCAAATAATGTAAATGCGGAAAGCGGGAGACGCGCCATTGGCGCGGTCAAACGTGGGGATAATTAAAGGGGAACCGGGAGCAGCGGACCGTCAAATCCTTTGTACCGATCTGTCTTATCCAGTTCTATTCCCGGTCCGCCACGGAGACAGTATCGCGCGAGCCTCTTTGAACGCTCGTTCCGTCACGGCGAGTACTGCGGGAATTCTGCATAATACGTCGACGATAAACCTGCGGAATCCAGCTTCCCTCCTCTTCTCAATGCCTCCCCCATCGTCGCCTACAATTCAGTCTCAGTGAGAGCAGGTTAGTCCGCACGTCCCGTGTCAAAGTCCGAATGACCTCGCTCTAACGAAAGCTCACCGTAGACAGTCCGACAAAAAAGAATAAAACCTACCAAAAAAAGGTGCCTCAATTCTTAGCTACACGTAAGTATCAGTCGCCCAGATCGTTTCAGCCGACGATAACGAATTACTTAATTCGATGACTGTACTCCTGGCGTAACCCTTTCGGCTTCAAGCAGCTTGACGTTTAAAGCCTAACACTGAGACGACAGCGGTGTCCAATGATTACGCAGTCGGCCGTACGTACGTCCCTGGACAGAGGCAGCTCGTGAGGGAGGGAGAGGAAGACAGGACGAAAATGCTCGATGATCCTTTGATTACAGCCCGTTTCCCGAACGGCCCTGAATCGGGAGGATGTGCGTAAGATGATATTCCTGAACGGCAGGGGCCGGAAGTCGAAGCCCGGGCCTCCGTAAAGGGGAGGGTTGGGAATACATGGTTGCCGGGCGCGTGGGTCACAGAGCCAGCCGAGTGCCGGTTACGGGCTGATGCAGATACACCGGAGAGCACCCGGCAGCGCAGTGCATCCGGTGTACCGGTAGTAATGAAATACAGTAACATAATATCCACGATATTTGCGCGTCCGTGTGACGTTACAGCGCCTACTCGGTTCGCGGACGTGAGAGGCGCGCGCGCGCGCCGGCGCGCGCTTATAATATTCGCTCAGGGGGATCGCATGGCACCCCGGAATTAATCTGAGCTAGGTGAAACCCGCGAGCGATAACGATTTCCGTCGCCGAGTAAGAATCGGAAGTCCCACGATCTCGACTCACTCCGGAAGCGAAAGGTGGCCGGCCGAAATTTTGCCCGCTCGCGCAAAACTGAGACGTGTGCGTCGCACGCGGTTCTTGAACCGGAGTGCACGGAGGTTGATGGCGGCTTTACTCGCGCACAGAACGTACTTCGGAGTTTTATCACTGTCGCTCGCAGGTCGAGCCGAAGTCACAGCCGAAACGATATCTCACTTGCGTGCGAGACAGCCGAGTAGCCATACGGAAGCGCCATAAAGCTAATGATCCCTAAGTGATCCGTACCGCGACGACATGATGACTGTTGCGCCACGAAGGATAGGATTACGACTGAGGGGGGGAACGGTATGGGACATCCCATCATTATCCAATGATCCGCGTCTCTTTACTCACTGCGCAGACCACACCTCTCTTAGTTCGTTCCCTGCACCGACTTTCTTGGCCTTTGCTTTGTTGGCTTTCGCTGGTGCGAGAGAGTTGAGAAAGTCTGTCATTGGAGAAGGCCGATTTTTTGTAGAGTTCGATTCGATAGGGAGAGAGGGAGAGAGAGAGAGAGAGAGAGAGAGAGAGAGAGAGAGAGAGAGAGAGAGAGAGAGAGATGTGCGGTTTACAGGTGTTCGGATAAGTGGCGTAAAAGTGATGGGGGAGCTAAATTGTTGAGGGAACAGTTGTAGGTTTCGGTCTGCCAAACAAATGACGAGGCATACGTTCCTAAACCAAAGCGATGTTAGTGCCGCAATGTTAACGCATCAGTATGTTTGGCATCTAAACCACGATGTACCGCAAGATGGTAGCGGCCATCCATCAAGCTCTATACCTCCTGTACAGGATGACCACCTGTATCTCGCTAAACAAGATTTACTTCGCTATAGATCATTCCCCGTGATCGAGTGGCCTTCTATGTGCTCGACAAAAGAAACAATTAGTCGGTGAATATGTCAGAATGCCGAGGATCGTGACGGAGAAATGAATCGGATGGAGTTCCGTTGAATCTCTCGCTCCTTCTGCCGCATTCCGTTTAATGAGTTACTGAGGATCGATTACGCGACAAAGAAGTCATTGTTAGCTAAGAGGTTCGTAAATAAACTCTCCAGTTACGATTATTGTCCTGCTCTATTACTATAGATTGCACTGTACATCCATTATGTCGTAATTCAATGTCTGTATCATCCGTATCATATATCACTCATCCAATAAAATTTTCTTGGCGATCATTTAACATCCCCATCCGATATAAACATACAATTTTGATAACGTTGCAACTCAATCTTCATAATACAATCCGCAAGCTTAAATTATACCTATCCTCAACCTACGCCTACCTAGGAGCGTATAATTTCAAAACGATTCATCTGAAAGGCAAACAAAATTAAGAGATAAATAACACAAAATAATCAATATACGCCAGACAGCGAGTTATTAAGAATCGTACATCAGACACTAAGAACCCGACGTCAAAATAGATAGAAGGGACTGGAAGAAAAAGCAAACAGCTTTGAAGGTGTTGCAAAACACTAGGTAGAAAGGAATCCTGTGAATTGGAGGAGTTATTAAGTGCGGGCCAGTGGGCGAGCGTAATGCAAAGACCGTACGCTTTTCATGGACACCCATACCAAGAGGATACCCGTTCATGGAATACCCAACCCTTTATCGTTATTGCGCGTTCATGACTGGGTCTCGTTGGAAATCCATGGAGCGTTTGCCGCGCGTTTCCTGGCCGTTCGTCATTTTTAGTGGTTGACCCTAGCTGGCTGAGGTATTAAATTATACTTCATCGAGGTGATTAACGATCTGGGGATATATTATTAAACTGTAGGACCTCCTACGACGTGCCGTCCTTGTTCAGCAAAGTGGACAGCCCTTATCACTCTGACCCGACATTTTTTTGCCCGGACTCCTTGAGCGCAAAAACAGAAAAAAGAAAGGGATTATCGAGCACAAAGGAAAATGCATTGTAACGCGGCGGGCTAATACACACGAAGAATACGATGCACTTGCGACGATGGAATACGTTCTTTCGTATGTAGTTTATGGAACTTTTCTACTATGTAAATCCGTGAGGAGAATGTACAGATACATTAAAAAATATAAAGAACAATATCAGCAGGAAATAATGAGAAGTCGAAATAGAGGGATTACATCTGGCTCCTGGCGGAATTGTGTAAGAGAAACATATTTCTCGTTTATTTTCCAGCTACTACATCGTAATTAAACTTTCGTTAGGTAACGAAATACCAAGTTTGAAAGGATAAGGCGAAGCCACCTGTAAGCTATTAGTAAACATGGAGGTTCGCTCCCACCTTCTCTCGCTCCCTAAATATTAATAGCATGTTAATGATAGGGTATGTACACTAACGCTGTAATCATACGTAGATATAGTAATCTTCTCCTGTTACTCGTAGTGATAAATTTCTACTCATAAAGATCCAACGTCTTTCCTTTGCTACATAGGTATACCTGTACGACCGCAGTATCAAATTCGAGTGACTGCAGCTTCATTAATAAAAATGTACGACTTTGATGTTATATTCATTGTTTTCTGTCCGGGCCATAAATCTTTCCCATTTATTTTCGTTGAATGTCTATGTCGAAATTCGAAATTACTAATTTAAGCAACACTTAAGATTGTAATGAGTATTCAACACATCTCATACCAGGTTCACTTAAAAATGTTAGTATTGTCATGAACACATTGTCGGCCTTACCATTTTTCATTCCGTCTGCGGTGAAGGCTTCATGCCAACACTGATGATGAAAGTTATGAGAATCTGTGTTGAACAGTGATCGAAGTTTTTCGCAGAGTCACGTTGAACAAATGGAATGGGCAAAGCCGAATATCAAATTTTCTGAAACAAGCTCGAACAAGCAGATCAGAAGAAAAATCCTTAATATAACCACTTTCGGTAAATGGGGTCCCAAGAGGAGCGGAATTAGTAAGTATTATAGTATGGTGTATGTAATCGATAGAACTTCTCATCCCTCTTTGAAATATTTTAAAACTTTCGACGCGTTTTTTTCCTACGACATGACTTCAAATTTGATTGACACTATTTCTTCCTGCTAGTTAATCCGATCAACTTGAAATTTTGCTGAGATAATCAGGAAATATGTTAGCCACGGAGTTTTCTTAAACTAAGTTAATATCTTAAAATATTCCTCAAGTTGAAGCAGTTGTGTTTAAAAAGTGTCAGGAAAGTCATGTCAGTCATTTTTTTAAAAACTTCTCCGCAGCGATGTATCTTAATACAGTCGGAAGTAACTCCTTAATATGGCTGGCTATCTAAATAGCCAATTTACTTTTTAAAACAATGAAGTACACACTCATCCTAGTTTCCCAGTCTGAATCAGTCTGAATTCAATTTATTGTGTTTTTTTTATTTTTAGCATTAAAGCGCATTAGCTTAAAACTTAAACGTTGGTAAGACGTAGATTTAAATGCATATATGGATGTATGTATGTACAGCGCCCTGTTTGGGAGGAATAAAATTGTCCCGGGCATTAGTACGGCGTGCGTCTGATTGAAATCTTAACCTTTAAACGATTTGCTGTATGTGATGACATTCAAAACCGCCTATAATGTTGACGGATTATTTTTTGGAGCATCATGCATCCGACATCGAAAATATTTTGAATGCACCGGAAGACGAAACATATCATGCGATTTATATAAAGTACATATTTATTAACGATAATAAGCATATTAAGCACATCATTAATTTTGTTTTTGTTTTAGCTTTGTATCATTATTCGAAGCTGATCCTGTAAATGCACAAAAAATCCTACATTACCCTAGACACTATTTACCTCTTTGTGATGATGCAGCAATAGAAGCTCAAGAGCGTATTGCCAAACCCCATCAATATGTAAAAAGAAGGGTAATAAATGATTTATGTTATTCAAAGTTTATTGTTAAGTATTATATATATATTTATTGTTATAGATTCGAATAAGAATTACAGCAGTACCAGTAACAATTGATCAAGGACAAATTGGTGAACTTGTTTCAGTAAGCGGGATTACTGTACGCACTTCTCAACCAAGTGTGCTAAAAGTTGTTAAAAGAATAAATTGCAAAAAGTGCCAGCATCTTACTTTCATTAAAGTACATAAAGTTGATACTGTGTAATATACATTATTTTACTGTGTTGCTGATAAATATTATCACGTTTTAGTTGGAATGGGAGAGACTTGTTTTTCCTAATATTAAAGAATGTGGTGCATGTCACTCGAGTGATGTAACAATATTGAACTCATTAGATAAAGAGGACTGCTCAGATTACCAAGAAATAAAAATCCAAGCAAGTATTCTATCTACTATATTGTTACTACTATGTTATTATTTCTATCGATTAAACTCATTTCTAACATAAACATTCTATGTATTAGGAAAAGTTCAAGACAGACACAACTAACTCATACACTACTGGTCTACAGGTAGTACTCTTAGATGATTTAGTTGACAAATGTAGACCTGGGGACAGTATTGACATTAGGTAATACAGTGCAATTATAAGTTTCTCAGGTAGATAACTTGAATGGTTATCATATATTCATTTGTAGTGGTATAATTATAAGAAGATGGGGACCATTAGCTGTTGGCCGCCGTATGGAAGCAACAACAATCATGCTGGCAAACAGTGTATTAGTACGGCGAAAAATATCAGATTCAATATATTCAACGGAAGAAATGAAAAATATCTTTGAAAACTACTGGAAGCAACACTCAGATGCTCCGTTAATCGGAAGGGATGATATTCTAGCTTCTATTTGTCCACAAGTAAGAGTACCAAGTCAATCAATAATAAAATATTCTAAATCCTACAGCTAATTATGCAGTCTCAAGCATATTGCATTTTAATTTATTCATTTCAATCTGCAGTTACATGGTATGTATACTGTCAAACTCGCGGTAGCTGTTATTTTAGCTGGTGGCGTAACGAAAACAAACAATACAGGTAAATAAAGACACGTTTGTAGTATTTGTCATAATCCACATAAGCGAGTAGATATTCCAACACCAAAGTGTGAATATACGCAATAATCGCAATTTACGTGAATAGTTACGTTAGAAGCATGTACAATGTCAGCAATATATGTTATTTATAGGTACACGTTTGAGAGGTGAACCACATCTTCTGTTAATCGGAGATCCTGGAACTGGCAAGTCCCAGTTGCTTCGAGCAGCGTCGCGATTGGCCGCAAGATCAGTTTTTACAACTGGCATTGGCACAACGGCGGCTGGTCTCACTGCTGCTGCCGTTAAAGTCAGTATCGACATATCATATTAATGTATTGGCCTTTTTTTGGCGAGCAGAAGTACGAAAGTAAGTTTATATATATCTTCACCCATTACGTACTCCGCTTAGGATTCCGATGGTTGGCACTTAGAAGCTGGGGCTCTGGTACTGGCAGACGGTGGCATCTGCTGCGTTGATGAGTTTACGACAATGAGTTCGCACGACAGAGCTTCTGTCCACGAAGCGATGGAACAGCAGACGATATCTATCGCGAAAGCTGGAATGGTGAGCACGTTGAACTCTCGTTGCACCGTTATTGCAGCAATCAATCCTGAGGGCGGACGGTTTAGTAATGGCGAAGAATGGAAGACGCGGCTAGGGCTTCCTCTTTTATCCCGGTTTGATTTAATCCTTTTGCTCAGAGACAATAATAACGCAGAGTGGGATGAACAAACTTCCGATTACATTCTGAGATCAGCTTGCGACCCGCACGAAAATGCACTTCAAACGTACTATTTCTAGTTTCAGTATGACGTATATAGAATATTCATCTTTCTTGATAGACTCATATATTGAATTGTTTTAGGGATTCAGCCAAACATATGGATCTTCTTAAATTAGAGGGTCTGTGGAAAGAAGACAGTTTGCGCGAATATTTGGCTTATATTCACACGTTAAAGCCAATATTAAGTGACGAAGCTAAGAGTATTCTCAGTGCAACGTATCTTTATCACAGATCCAATTCAGAAAGAAGAGCGGAAAGGACAACAGTACGTCTTTTGGACAGTCTTATCAGGTAACCGCATACAAACTTACATTGTCCCCATAATGTTAGTGTATGGTATGACACATACATCTTTCTTGCAGATTAGCAGAAGGTCATGCAAGATTAATGTATAGATCTGAGGTACAAGTAATGGATGCTGTAATTGCAGCAGAATTAATTGGAACAGCAAAATCAACGGAAATGAATTCTGGTTGTCCATTTCCGAAAGACCCTATGACAGATTATCTAAAGAAAGGTGTGCTTAAAGGCATTAGACGTTCACAGCGCATATGGCTGTCATGCATTACGCTGCATTGATACAATTATTTTTTCTCTGTATGAGCAGTTGATAGAATTTGTCTCGTTTAAATTGTTTTGCAGGGAAAGAATTACTAGCAATCCTGGGACTCGAAGATCTGGAACAATTTTTGTAAGCGATATTACTATTAATGATTTGTACAATAAAGCGTTTCTAATTTTTTAAGTCGTAATGATTTCGGATGACATATGACAGTGAATTCAATAGCCCTTGAAAATGGTATATTAAGCAAATATAACAATAAAATAAATGCTGTAATCATAAAATAAACATATCTTAAACATATTTTCCTTGTATTAATAAAATATAACCAAATAATATGCTCAAAATTATGTAAACATCTTATTTTCAGCAAAATGTAATTGTGAATGAAGTTTAATCATGTTACTTATGAAAATGTTTGATTTATTGTAGATATGTAACATAATGATCGATATTATTACCATGATATGCTTCATCAAATAAGTTAATTTTGTGTTTGATTCCATTCATTTAACCATCAGCCTTATCACACTGGATGTCTAGAAACGATACATTCTGTAAATATTATTATTTCTTAGAAGAAGCTGAATATAGTGTTTTCCTTCGTAACAATATCATGTGTTACATTGCGTAAATGTTAGTTGTTACCATTGTTGTATGGAAGTGTATTCGCATGAAACTTAACTTATATATAATAAATTCACATCTTTCGGGAAAATAATGAGTAGTTCTTATATTTACACCTGTTATAACTGGGTTTAACTATTTTGACAAGATTACACGTAATTCACCGAAAGAACAATCACAATAGTTTTTGACAATCAGATTTTAATATGTCATAAATATATTTATTTTAAAATTACTAAGTAAAGAGTTATAAGTAGTTAGTAGTACAGTTTTTAAATTATACAAGTTTTATAGTAGGATATAACTTACGAAGGGAAACAAATGTGGCTTTACAAGACTCAAGAAATACATGACAAGGAATGTTTAGCACGTTTATCTTTAGAGAACAAATATATGATAACATCAACAAAATGGTTCAAACCCAGAATTCATAACACTATATATATGTAAAAAATCAAATAAAAAAATAAACAGCTTCGTGTTGCGGCCACAAAGGAATACAAATATGATGATAGGTAAGTGATCTACTCAAATACTAAGTCAGCAAGGATTGTATGAGAACTTGTGTGATGTCGTCCGTTAAAGTTCTTTTATATCTTATCGATAATTGTCATAAACAGGGATAAATTAAAACGCATCAAAGATGGATTTTAACTTACAGTACGTATAACATATATGTCGTACGTCAATCAATTTAAAAATACTGTAATTATAAAAGAAATGCAGACTAAACTTAAAGCCTTCATTAGAAACCCGTGTTAAAACCTGTTACATTTGCCAATGTAAATCGTATAATCAGCATTATACAATAAATCATGCATCAAGGCAATGAGTTTAACACAAAAGTATAATTTAATATACTATATCATTTCATTGCAAGAATAATTTTCTGCATACATTAAAAGTCCTATAGCCTGTTTCGTCTTAGGCATATATATTATACAGAATAACTAAAGAAAGACTATTGTTTGTTGAATGACGTAAGGACAAGATGCGGGGTACCTGAAAGTGGTAAATCCATAGGGGAATTACCTAATAACGGGGTTGATTTGCCGCATTGGCCATCTGGGCACGGACAGCACTAGCAGCAACATTGCTCGCTGCACTTTGGACATGCTCACTACGCAAGAATGTAGTAGTAAATTCTTGCTGTGCTTTTGAAACGCTTGCATCGGATGTACGATAAATACGATGAATCTGCAAAGCACCACAGACACATTTATTGGTTTATCTATATTAATATTTTAATATTAGACAAGAATGTTAATTACCTTAGTTAACAATAGAAGGTCACCGCCGGCAGCGAGTACAAAGCCGATAGCAACAAACAGCACCAAAATACCAACAAATATTCCTTTCGCCGATTTGTTAAATGTGGAAATAGCCGTTATGATACCACTAAAGAAATATTGCATTATGAGGTAAACGGAAAATTGCACGCTACATTGATTTAACTAAAAATATTATGGTTTGATTAAATTACCAAGTTCCAGATCCGGGAATACCAATAGCTTGAATGGCGGTCACAATTAATTGAAAGAAGAAGACAAAGAAAAATACCATGAAGTTAAAGGAGCTGTCGTTCCTAAAATATATAAAACTCGTTACAGCTTATCTAAATATTTGTCATGTAATTGACACATATTACGAACGTACTTGAAAGCTCTATACGCCGGTCGAAACCAGCATAGGAAAGAGAATGGGGTAAAGAGTATGAGGTACAAAATACCAAGACCAAATGGCGATACTCCTTGTTCACAGAACATCAGGGCAAATCCACCAATAACATTTAGTAGCAACACAAAGCCATGAACTGTAATGTGGAAATTGCATTGCTATCAAAGAATATAAAAGGTATAATTTTAGTAGTTTGCAAACACTACTTACACATCCACAGATAATACAATTGCCTCACAATCTTCTGAAAATCAGCATGAATTTCCACATCTATGTCTTGATAGAAGCAAGGTTGGATGCAACATTTATCGGGAAGGGGTGGCCAGTTGTTTCGCCTTACTGTAATTTCAAAATTATAATATCCACTTGCATAGAGGCATAAAGATAAATAAAAAATTATATGCAGGGTTTTAGAAATCAAAACTTACGATAATAGGGGGTGTTTCTCATTTCCTCTTCTCTCCTTGCTTTCCATTCTTCTTCTGCTCTTTGCTAAATTACAATGACCACTCATAATATTGTATCCATACATAAAACAAGCACCTGTATGACTATGTATAACTTGTATTAAATTTTAAGCTAGAATTAAAACTGTCAATTTACATCTGCTGTAGGTGATAAAGTACTGCCCAACGCAGCATTAACTGTTTGTTGTGGACTGCGCGTATACGGTGGAGGTGGAGTTTCTGGATTGGTAGCTTGAAGTATAGCAGGTTGTTGCGTTGCACCAACACCACCATATATCGGAGGATTTGCTGCACCCCTTACTTGAGCGGTGCCTTGTGTACCTTGTTCAGCAAAAGGATTGTAATCTTCAAGTCCCCTATTTACAGGTGCTTGGTTAACAGCTCTTCTAATTGCGGGGTCCTGTAAAATTAATACCATCGAAATATATTTCCACTCACTTACTGTCAATGAACTCAACATTACGTTTTATCAATTGCACACTGTTTTTCATGCTACATATACAAAACCATATACATGATTAATGAATACACATAAAGTTGTCACCAATAATTCTATTGATAACTTATATCTGCTAGATGACTCATATTAGTCGCATGTGATAATATTAATACTCGTACAATGCGTTTGTCTTAAAACGACTTCAATTGAAATATATCCATTGGGGTGACGAAATTGTATTTTTTTTTGTGACATGAGTCCGCTGAATACGCCTACATTATACACGTAAGCGTCGACCTATTCCAGACTCAATCGGGAGCTTGCCGTACACAAATATTTTTAATCCGATGTAATTGTGCGGTCAATATTGAATGAACATGGCAGTTTGGTTATCTCCTCTGTCATCCGAAGAACTTGAGCACTTACCGAAAAAGGATCGTTGATATTTGGCTCCCCGAAAGGATTTTCGTCAAAGGCAGACATTTCACTAGGTTGCTATCCGCAGTAAGATCGGTGAAGGCGATTCCAAGATCAGCTACAATTATAATAAAGTCGAACAATCTTATCTAAATCCGTCTAAATTTGCCTGTCCATTGCGCTGTGCAGTTACATACGGTAACACCGGGATATTAGAGCTGCGGTTAAAAGACCGGAAGACAATTGGTTTGACGTCCATCATTAGCCACAGCAAGCTCCACCTGTCAGCAACCGCAGCAAACGTAGAAACTAGATGGCGTAAGATGTCAATGCTTTCCCCGTACCAACGAAAGATAACTTAACATCGGCATTTGACGATTGTATCGATTCCATCATCCCCAACGTAAACATTTTTAATAATTCATATTTCGTAATATATCCTTCCTACGTCCGTTCTCTGAAACACAGCAAACGTAAGATAATATATGTACGGGACTGAACTAAAATCATCTACAATGTTGAATTTCATACTAGTTTATTGTCCACAAGAAATTATTTAAAACGTAAAGATGAAGGCGATACTCAGATTGCAACTGGATGTTATTCACAGTTCGAATAATTCGCGATGCACCTCGGAGCGAAAAGAAGTTCGAAACAGCAGGTGCGGGAAACGCAGGCGCAACCCCTATGATTCGATGACAGATAAACTAACGGTAGACTGGCGGGACTGCCCAGTCGCTATGCGTTCGGGGTCGTGTGAAATAAGGCTGTATCCGCTCATCATTCGTCGTCCCATTGTTCTTCGTAAATAAACAACCCCGAGCGAACAAACATCGCATTACAAAATCGAGCGAACGATATGTTTGAGATGTAACTCGGCTTAATATACACTTACATAGTCCAATGGATAAAAAATGTGTAAACAATTTTACAAATGTAATTGTCATTTTTCAATCTGGTGATATGATCAAATTGTTTAGCGCTTTTTACATAGTAACGTTAAAGCGAATCGATGCTTAAAGTATTATGTTCCTCGCGTACGAAAATTTGAAAACGTGTCAGTCATTGTGAGTTCGAGTGCAACGGAGAATTAGATGAATCGCAATCTTTACGAAGTTTCAGAATGGATGTAAGTGCTCTGGTACCCGCGGGTTTTCAAGGTGGACAAGTGGATCTTAGCGAAATTCCGCCCGGTTACACTAAGTTTTCAGAGAATTTGCGCAGAATAACGCCGCAGGCGATTCAGTGTGCGATCTTTTGTGGCGGATCGAGATGCAAATATGAAAATCCAAAAGCGTGGCCTGCAGTTCACATGGCCATACGTGACATCTTTTCACACTGGTAAGCGTTTCAATTTTATTAACGACAAGCAATTTTTTATATTTCATCGGCAATTTATAGGTAAAACGTTTTGATCAATTTCCCAAACAAGCAATGGATGAACTGGCACAACGGAATCCTTGTTTTTGAACACAATTTATGTTAAAGTTTTTTCATCCTGTGGAATAGCATGTCGAAATCTTCAGTGTCATTGTTGGGGTTGAACTCAATTTTCATTCTTGTTTTATCGTCAAATCGCATGCATTATGTAGTATTCGGTACATATTGATTTCTTGTCAAATTATATTTACATCCAAGACATATCACGGAGTAGACAACGCACGTTTACATCAGGAAGAACATTAAATTAAACCACTAGAAATAGTTATGTTTTCAACACATTTGTTACACTTTTTACATGTACAATATTACACACATGGTGCAAAAACGATGATCAATTCATTCCATTAATCAAAAACGTGAATTTAAATATTGGCGCAAAAACAATTTTAGGGTGACAGATGACGTATTGGCCATGGCACGGCCAAATACGGCAGAGATAATAAAAAAGGACATAATAGCACAATTCCAAGGGTGGAGCATAAAAACCATAATAAACTTGCAAACGCCAGGTGAACATGCAAGCTGCGGCGGTGCTCTCGAGAAAAGCGGCTTTACATACGATCCTAATATCTTCATGAAAAACGGCAGTGGGTATTGTACAGTATATAACGTTCCCTCGCATCAAATCAAATTCTGTCAATATTTACACAGTGCCCCAATTTGAACAAGCTTACCTTTCAATTATGCTACCACCGTATAAAACATAAAGAAAAGTAACAAATTGAAATTAGGATTCCAAAACAACATCGAATAGCGATTATTCCAGATTTTCAATGTTTGTTCATAGTACATAACTCAATATGATAAGTATGTAATAGTGCAATTAAGGTGTAGCAGTGCTGTACCGGTAATCCTTGAGTAACAATTAAACGCAGTATCGTACCAGAGGGTGTCCTTGCAAAGCGCAGACAATGTAATAGAATGACGACTCTGTTGATTCCTTTAATCCTAACTACCGGTTAGATCGAAGAAGTTTAGTAGAACATGCAATGCAGCAAAAGCACGTACCTATACGGCGAGCGGCGTGGCGTTTGACGTAAAAGCGAGCGAAACTGTTTAAACATACGGAGGAACGTTCCGCAAACTCACCAACGCCCAGCCGAGAATGACTCGATTCTCTTGTTGCAGTTTATTATTACAATTTTGCACTGAAGGACTACGGTGACGCAACGATGGGCAAACTTCTGGACATGGTCAAGGTCGTGGCCTTTGCCGTACAAGAAGGAAGAGTGGCCATTCATTGTCATGCCGGTAGATAGACCTTCGCCGATAGGAAATCTGACCGTTTTATCGCGATAGAATGACATCCACTGTAAAAATTCCTTCCCGTCACTATATCGCTATCCCGTAGTTTAACATGCACGTTGGAAATAGCACATTAGTTCGTCGCTTCCTGAGTTACAGGGATTATGAACGATGATGTTCGAGAGGTGAGGTAATAGGTTGCATCGTGTTATATCAGCAAAATGTAATCTCGCGAAAGCAAATGAGCTTTATATTAGGCTATTGTTGTTGGAATCTCGCCTCGTTCATGCGAAATTACGGCACCTTCAGGAAACGTAGGTAACGCGATAATTTGCGACAATTTTTCTTCAATCTTCATCGGCTGTTTGCACTCCTTACACTTATCGATCAATGTGACGTGTGAAACGTGTAAGTAGTCATGGCATTGCTGCGGTATATTGCATGCTATACTGTGCCGAACTGGCAATACCTGCGATGCATCACTGTCTATTTTAAACCTTTTACAAATTCCCTCCTTGCGCGATAAAGGACAATCATTATCGTGCGGGAATGAGGCACTGCGACTATCAAAGGAAAAAGTAATTTGGCACGTCACGCTTCTTTGGATGGCTACCGGGTGAAGGAATATGAGAATATTTTTCTCACGTTGTACGTGACAGACACGAATGCCTTACTAGAATTCGTAATAAATACGCACGGGACGCACATAATTTCACATTCGCGCCGCAGCGCTGGGTAAAATGCTAATTTTCCGTGCCATGAATGAAAAAAATCAATAAACCACTGAGGTTGTCGAGGGAATAAAAGAAATCGAATGCGACGGTTTCAGAGTCACCAGGACAACGCGTAAGCGATTAGGAAGGTTATAGAGCACGCGAAGATAGAAGTTAAACGCAGGATAACGATAAAGAAGTAATGTAAATAAATCGCAAAAGTAATGAGTAGTGTTCAACGTATTATTATTGCGTTGTTCTTATCAGTTATCCCTTAACGTAAAACAAATATTGTTGCCGCGGCGTCTTGTACGTCCGAATGATTTACGACAATTTCGCAAGACATTCGCGACCCGGTAACGCAGAAGGACTTTACACCGAAACGGACGATTAGAATTGCATCGCGTGCACGACGACCCATGGCGAAACAATGTTCGGAACTTTTGTTCTGTTGCAAGCTCTGAAACTACTTCAGATTACGTCGACGGGGTCTTGATAACGCTGATACACTTACCGCCGACATTACTACCCATTACTTTATCGATACGACTGATACTGAACATTTGAGATCGTACATTATGAACGCTGTAACTCGTACCCTATCGCACGATCCAGGCGTGTAATCATCCTTGAAAAGTCTGTGAGAGCATTTCTTTCAGCCTTTATGCACGATTAAACAGTCGGTACACTTTATGACGGACGAACAATTATTTTTCATTGCGCCAGCCAAATTGAATCGTCGATCACGATAATGTCGGAAGTGAACCTTTTTTTTGTTTTGGCAGGTCTCGGAAGAACCGGGGTGCTGATAGCGTGCTACCTTATTTACAGCCTTCGAGTTAAGGCGAACGACGCGATTAGATTCGTCCGTATGAAACGGCCGACGGCCGTACAGACACGCGGGCAAATACTGTGTATTCAGGAATTCGAGCATTTCGTGCTTCCGCAGATGATAGTTTTTCCCTTGGCCAACACTACGGGCGATCGTAAGCCGTGCACGCTTCAGTCATATCTGAAAAAGCAGTCCAACGTTTTGCACGGCTACGAGCAACGAACCTTCAAACATGTTCCTAAGGTACGCGAGAATTCGATGCACGAACCTTTCGCGATTTGCTTAACCCCTTAACGTGCACCCTCGAGTTTATTCGAGCGCGCTAAACAGGCTAAACTGTGCACACTCGACGGAGTTCGAGCTGTGTTATACTTGATGTTGCTATAATTTTTCACACTCGATTATAATCGAGAATTGAAAATAACAATTTGAATGCTAAGAAAAAAAATCGTTTCATTGATACTTATCATTTACGTAGGATTATAAACCGTAACACGTTATTATTTCAAAGAAACCGGGGGTTAAGGGGTTAACGTTAGGATCGAATCGGAAGGAATGTGGAGGAATTCGAAATATGTACAGTCGAAAGGTCTTTCCCTCAGATCGTGTTCACTATCTGCGAGAGAATATTGCAACTCTGCGATTGCCAGGACGATAACTCGCCGTGCGAAATAGAGTACGCTGTGTCGAGCGTACCGTTTACCAACAAGTTCATATCGCACATGCTGGAGAAATTACGTGACGGCAACGGTAACATACGCTACTCGCATTCCTGGTCGGAATCGTTGACGGAGTCCTACGGATACTCAAGTAAGATAACGCTGTCTACTTCAGTGTCGAGCAAAACAAACAGCGTTCTACAGAATTTGATGGATGACCTGCCCTCATTGTTCCGCAGGTTCATCGAAATCGTGCAGAAGCAGCAGCCATGAGTCCTCGAGAGATACGTTGGACGATGTGGGAAGATTGAGCGATGTGTTCTGCACGTCTCCTGAAACACCTTTCTGTGACTCAACGTATTCAGGTTTTGCAGATTTTGTATAATTCTTGGATGTGATGCGACGACAAATCATTGAATACTTATAAAGGTACTTGGGTGTCGTTCAGCAGGTTTGGATGACAGTTGCATTGATGATGTATTAGCCGATGGAATACACGGGCAGAACTTAATCGACAATGACTGTTACAAAGAAATTCAGTCGCAGAGGAATTTGAAGGCTCAAGCGAGTAACGAAATTTTCGACACGATAAATACTGACGAAGCGATAAAGGCGTTGTTAAGGGATAGTTTGCAGTACAGTGAGAACACAAAGAAGTGCTTACAGGAATACCAGGTGCTACATCTCAAGTTCTTACGCACCGTTTGGATTCTTAATTTACCGATCCATTATAACATTTGTTTACAGATAGATTTAAACCACCGATCGACCGCATGGCAAAGATTAGAGCTAGAAACTGATCTTGAAGTTCTGGCCGGTTTATTGTTCGAGTGGCTGGAGACAATGAAAGTTCCTATTCTAGACATAGATAGTCTCAGTTACATTGTGGTCTGGAGCAGTAAGCCGCAATATTGCCTGCAAAAGTTACTGGTCTGCAACAGATACCTATTGGAGTATATTCTCAGATTCATATTTCGTCTGAGGCCGATGTCAGTCGAGGCACAGAGTTTAATTACCAAGAGATTCATTGCGGCTTTCACTCAGCAAACTGTCTGGATAAAAAGCTCTTTTTGCGCATCCGGTGAGTAGATCGTCCATTGCGATACTGTCAATGGCTCAAGTATGTGGAAACAGTAGTTTAATGGTGCCACGGGAGTCGCTAACGGAACGTTTAGTCGAAATTGTTCCGCATCGCCGACGACGAAACAGAGAAATATTGATTTCCACTGTAATCAGCTTCATTCTATTTATATTTCAGCCCATAATAAAATCAATTTTAATGAAGCGCATGTGTATTGTGAACAATGTCACCATATTGTGGTCATTTGATGTAGTTAATAATATTAGATTTGGCAACAAGGCCTGAATTTGTTATTAACGAGATAATTGTTGCATTTTAGATAGGCAGTTTCACAAGCTGAGACGAGGTACAGCTGCTAAGTTGAACGAATTTTTTGTCAGGTTTATGAACTTGATCGAAGAAGTGAACACTCAGGAAATGGACAGGTCATCGTGGTCATCAAAGTGGAAGATTGTGTCGAGTAAATTATTCGATGCAAAAACGAATAGTGAGGATGCATAAGTTAACTCGCTCCAACGTCGTACTCAAATATTTCACTTCTCGCTGGCCAAATTTATACAATTTAGTCGTTTGTTCACTTAAAAGATTTAAATGTCTACTAACGTTCCATGATGCTGAGGTCACGACATGACCGACTGTAAATCCTCCTAAGATACTTATATATTTTTTATAGATACTTCTGTCGCTAATATTCTAGCATGCTTCAGCTAAGGGTAATGTTAATTACCTCTCATTTTCAAGAATACTACAGTTTCCTACTTACACGAAATTTCGTACCAGCGATCTTCTATTGATAATGAACTTTGAAAAATTCCAGAATATCTAAGTACAAATGCACATAGTCTGTAAATGGTTGTCAAGATATTGCGAATGTAGTTGCATGAAGTGTTGAAAGTTACACTGTACGATTAATTCGAACAAGGAATAAGCTTAATGAACAGGTATACTCACAGATTACTGGAACAGGATAGAAATAATTCCATTCTAGGAAACGCTCTTATCAACTGTACGTACACTGTAAGCCATTTCTTCCTTGCCGTTACAGTTAGAATTATCTTAGAAAGTAATGAATGTAAAAATAGAACCGTTTACTTAATAAAACGACAAAAATATTGTATTTTAAAGAACTCACGTATCTTTAGATAATCTACTGAAATAATTCTTCGATGGTATTTAACATTCTTATCAGCTTCCAATCGACGGGTAGAATACGATCAATAATTGACAGAATGAATCATTAAGTTCTAGTCTGAAGATTTACGTTCTACATACAAATGTTGTAGTTAAGCGAGATGTGTCAATGATTGAAACTTTATACGAGTATCAGAATAGTTTGTGGAATTTGCAATAGACGAATTGGGGGAACCAAATTACTAGAAGATACTTTAAAAGATAGACACAAAAGTCAATTTTTCAAAAGTAGAACAATACGGTCTTACCAGTAATGCAATTATTTGGTGGCACCTTGGAAGTTCTTGTTCCATCATGTTTGCGTTGTAGAATACTTGGTAAAGGAAAAACAAGTAAAGCAATAAATCAGCGTATGAATGTGTATATAATAAGGAAATAAATAAGCCAATTGAAAAATAAACAAATGATAAAACATACAGATACATAGTAGTTCTTTATATGCGCGGTAATATAAAGTAATGAATGCATAACTCATATTTGACATGCTCTAAATGCAATGTTGCAAAACAAATTTTCGAATTAGTTTCAGTTTCTATAATAAGGTGTTTGTCTTTTATTATGATTTCTATAAGTACCTCAATACGGTGATTCTTAATTCTATTCCTTATGTTAAATTAGAAGATGCTGTTGTATAATTCATCTATTTACAGTGTGATATAAGTTTTCCGTTATTTAAACATATATGGCTTAAATACATTTCTACTTATATAAATTCCAATATGTGCAACATGTTCGTTAAGCATTTTTTTACACAGAGATTCAGTCTTATATGAAAAACATTACAGTAAGAGTTATAATCCTTTGAACTTACAATGTCTAACTACATAATGTATGTACCTCCGTTGCCATCGAAAGCAGGATGAAACAGTTGAGAAATCAAACGTAGTTTCTTTCAGTAACACATTTAATTTCTTAGTAAAATCGGTACATTTTTACAAGGCAACTTATTATACAATACTTTATAAAGTAAGTCAGACAATAAAATTTAAAAAAAGAGTAATATTGAAAAATGACATTACTCTAATCGTTTATTGATGGGAGGTTTCTCTGATAAAGCGTTTTGTTAACGCAATAATTAAGATTGTGTCACGATCGTCTTTGTTTTGATACAATAGTATGTGTAATACTGAAATTGTATGAAATATTGTGTGACATTATCGTAGTAGAGGGTAGGTTACTTGTATTGAAATTTTTCTTTCCCTAAAAATATTTCATCCCTTATTTCTGGATTGTAATAGAGAAAGGACAGTATACTCAAGAGATTTGAAAGCGCCAATTTTGTCGAACTCGTAAGTTCGATTGCAGTGCGGATGACGTTAAAATGCACTATTTACCCACAAGACATTTTATAACTTTACAGGTTATAATAAATTTGAATTACAAAATATTTGCAGCAAAGGTAATATGCTACATTTAAAAAACAATACC
Source organism: Anoplius nigerrimus (assembly GCA_914767735.1). Lineage (NCBI taxonomy): Eukaryota > Metazoa > Arthropoda > Insecta > Hymenoptera > Pompilidae > Anoplius > Anoplius nigerrimus. The sequence continues at coordinate 10,185,393 of OU612082.1, forward strand.
AGTAACAAGAACTGTACCTAAAATGTACGTAATACGTTATAATTTAAATATATCAAAATCTAAAAACTCGCTCTCATTTCCTTTCAATTATTTTTATTCACAATAAAAATGTTCAAACGTTAGAACGAAAATACTTTTGCACTGACTTCTGCATTTTCATTCATTGTTCCTAGAAAAAAAAACAACTTAGTTAAATATAATCTCTCTACTCTAACTTCTGATCTTGCTAGATTAACTTGAAATTATTTTCATTTTTAATCTCAAAGTCAAGTGTGCGTGACAGAGTTGTTTGGCACTTCTCCTTTATGTAACCTCTTGCTGATGTTGTAATGAAAACAACATTCTCATATAAAACGGCACGTATCTCATAATGCATTAAAACAATTTGCGATACTACGACGTTTTGCGAGCCTCAGTTACTCAAAAATGAACGGACAGAAGTGTTAGACGTACGTATAAGGTCAAAATAGAAAGTCACCAGCGAATATCGGAAAAGGAAAGCGTTTGTGATAGCAGCGAAGTACATGCAGAATGTGTCGTTCTTCCTTTGCGTATCATGGCATTTAATAAACATCTCAAACTTTTAGCAGCAAAATTATAACCGCATTTAACATTATACAAGTATGAAACTTCAAAATATACCTAAAGACTTATTCCAAATATATAACAAACTTAACATGTTTAAACATGCTTAATATAGAATATTTGCGAGTAACATTGACAATATGATACAAGAATTTGATAAAAAACAGAAACGTATTAAGTGTCTGTATTATTGATATTCGATATCAAAACTCTTATTGCGCGCTTTCGTATGCATGACAATAGATTCATTTGATCAACCAATCGTTGCCCGCGTCATAGGAATCAATGAAACGTACGAATAAAAAAGTATCTTTGATCCAGTTGCTATCAGTACAAAAACAGTCAACGTTTCTGACCATTCTACTCCCAGTTATTTATTTATAATTAAATGCAAACAAAATACGAGCAACGTATGCTTGTTATACTATCGTGAAAGTCAATCATATGTTTTCGCAATCCCTAATGCCTCGATGAGTGTTGCTATGTACAGGAATATCTTCTATGTTATGTCAAGTTCTTAATTCATTATACACAATACATATAGGACTTAGATTAATAATAGTACCGTAAGTGAAAGCGGGCTCAGATAACACTGCATTTCACAACCCGATCAGTGAACACAATGTAACATTTATACTGTATGCACTTTTTTTTCACCATCATCATTTCTCTCTTTGCTCTCTCGCTCTCTCTCATTCACGATCTGTTATCCCATTGCAAAGGAAATTAACCGATTGGAGGCATGGAGGAGTTTCCAAGTTTCAGACAAAAATGTATCTTCTACATGTCAAAACGGTATGGTCAAACGATAAGAATTTTTTCTGCAATAATGAAGAAATCGCTTACGAAGGAGTTTAATTTTTTATATCAATTGTACATGATAGAGCACCGTGTTAATGTTCTGGCACAAGATAGCTTGCAATCAAATGAACGATATTTATGTCAACTGAAACAACATTATGATGAGAGAGTGTACTTTCATCATTTCAGTACTTGTTTTCTTTTCGTGCCCATAGTTTGCGTTCACTATGTACACCTGCCTCATAATCTTCCACATGCAACTTGTCAATCGCTAATGTATCCAATATAGATTGATAACTCCGCGACCTCGACTCTTCCTTCATTTCCGGTCACAATTTATTAGAACAGAAAGCAATTCTCCGTACAATCACAGAACTCGACTAAAAACGTGTAACGATTAGCACTGACTGATCGCCGTGCGTCAATACTAATAAAAAAAATCTCACTTCAATATGGCCACATACTGCCTTCGACACAAACATTCAATCAATTTTCGACCTGAAAAGAAAAAGAAGTTTCGTTCGTACAGTTTTCCGCGCGCAGTGTTCTTGCCGGATACCGATTCTGCCCCTTAACTAAGACGAATATTGACGTATAATCGGCATGAGCACGCTTTCGAATATATTCGACTCGTTTCTTTGGAAGGTGAGAATGGGAGCACGGGGATGGGGGGAGGAGGAGGTGTCCAAATTGACGAAGACGGCCCTGCTATCGGAGATGTCGGCATTTCCTTTTTTAATTCGACCTGCATCGTGTGGTACATCGTCACGAAACATTAATGTGTGATGGGTCTGTATCATAGTGTAAGGAGGGCTAGGATTGGACTTGGGCAGCCTAAGCGGGAAAGGATTGACATCTAGTTTCTTTATGATTCCAATACGTATACGCATTATATATGTATATATATGTATATGTATGTATATGCATACACAGTAGTTTAAAGTTATTTATAGAGTTCAAACCATCCGGCTGAGTTTTTTGTTAATTTTTAATCATTAGGTTCTTTTTCGTTCATTCTTGCAGTCACCGTTTGCTGTGGTGCTCGATCTCCGATTCTGCGCATTATTCAACCGACGGTCTCGAAAAACCACGCGCACTATCGTCCAGTAGCGATTGCAAATTATTATTATTTCTTGAGCTCTCTTTCACTCGCACACTCTTCATCCCGCCCTTTCTACATATTTCGCACTCACACTTAATATTTTCCTCTCTCACCCATACTACGTCTCCCTTACCCGCGCTAACACTCACTTTCACACTTTTTTCGAGTTCATTTTTTCGCTCTCTTTCACTCACTCTCTCTCTCTCTCCCTCTCTCTTACTCTGTCTCGTTCGCTCCTCAGTTCATGCTCTCTCTCTCTCTCGCTTTCTCTCTCTACTTCGTCCGATTTATTTGACTTCGCGTCTCGACATTAAAGATCGTGCGAATTTATACGAAACTACTTATGAGTAACTTACTTCGGCTATACAATGCTACGAAAGACAGTAGAGGAGGGGGCGGGTACGTCGGAACATATACGCTTTTTCAATCGGACGCAAATCTTCGCCTAACCCGCGAACGCCCTCGATCGATACCTCGGATATGAAAAATTCTCATTTGTCCATGCCGCGCGTCGTTACGAAAAATGCCTTAAAATTAATCTCAGTCGCTCCTTCATGCACCCACCGCTACCGCCACCGTCGTTATCGTCGCTTTCCGCAATATTCAACCTACTACCTACCAGACTCTTCTCCCACTATATTAGTCTCGACCCAATGAATTCTCTTCCGAAAGGGTTTCGTCTGGACCCTGCTTCCTGTTCCCTTCTCGCTCCCTCTCTACATCCCCGCCGTTAACCTTCTACCTCGTCCTCCGCTTTCTTTCTTAATCATTTGTCATGTGACATCTCTTCACATACATTTTATCTACAATGCGCAGCATAACGCGTGTATCACTTTTGACTGATCGTGACACGATCGTGTGCGATCTCGAGTCGCAGGAATTTGCCGATCGTTCGCGTACCTTTCGAACATTACATATAATTATCGATGAGGGGGACGATTTGTGAATTCGTGACTCGTGTGACAGCTTTGGTCGTTCGCATGGGACAAACACCGTGATTATGATTATCGCGTTACTCTGTTTCCATTTTACCCTTCCCCGATCGCTACTCGACATACATATGCATACATTCATACACACGGAAATACAGAGAGTCGGGCGCATTCAGAGTATATACATTCATACAGCTCTGCGTAACTGATGCGTTACGCACACAGGCCGGAAGTAAGAAACGAACCGTACGGAATTCACGTGCCTACCGACGAAGCACCGCACGTTCACGTCATCTCCGCTCGTGACGAATTTTCTCTCATCTACGTGTCGATGGGGGGTTAAAGGGGGGGTTGGGGGGGAATCGAGATGTCACGCGCCGTTTGAAACAACGTTAAATCTCGAGAATATATACGCGAACGATCGTATTCCTTATCTCCTCTGTTCTGTTTTCCCTTTTTCTTTCATTTTACTCGCTAATGCAATGTATACAAGTGTGTTTATATATGTATACAGATATAACCACGAATTCTGGAAACAAAGAGAAAAAGAAAAAATACATCGTTGTTCGAAAATTGCTTGAGTAAGGATATGGATCGAAGAATTGTTTTCGATATCGCTTTTTTTTTTTTTTTAAACACTTGTTTCGCTATATGTATATACTAATGCGATATCATGGCGAACCGTTTAACGGACGCACTATCTCTCTCGCCGCTGTGTGTTTACGTTTCTACCAGTCTCTCGTTTCGTCTCCCCGTTTTGCCGCGGCTCAAATTCTTAACCGATCATCGCGCCCTGCTCCGCGTGTTAACAGCTTGGATATGATGGGCGTATGACTCGTATCGAAGGAGGCACGGAACGAGGAATGTCAGCTGCTGAATACCATCCGCCCTGTCTTCCGGTCGTCGTTCGCATCCATCGCGTGCAAGTGCTTCTGCCTCACGCTAGGACAACCTTTACCATTACTCTTCCAAAATCATAACCAGCTTCCCTTCGCACGTACGAACCCTCTCCTTCTCCCTCTCCCTCCCTCTCTCTCTCTCTCTCTCTCTCTCTCATTCGATCTCTTCGTACATCCTTTTCGTCCTGCCTCCTTTCTCTCCTCATCCCTCAGTCTCTTGGCTCGCCTCCCTTGATTCGCCTCTTCCCTTCGTGGTCCGAACGTAAACAACGGCAACCGTGCGTGCATGTCGATTCTACTGATTGATCACTGAACGATACTACGCTTCCACTTGGTCTTCTGGCGTCATTATGTCGGGTGCCATCGAGAGATCCTCGGCCGTGTCCTCTTCCTGGCCAGAGTCGTGTTCGTGGCTTTCGGAATACTCTCTCTCGTCCACCTGGTCATCCTCGCCCTCCTGCTCCATCGGCGCGTCGACTAGCTCGCGCTTTATTAGTCTCGTCAGTTTCCCACCTTCGGGGCTCTGACCTTCCTGCTTTATGTGCACAGCTGGTTCATCCAGGGGGGACCTGTTGAAATGCAATCGTGCCCGGCGTTAGATCAGGCGCCGGACGGCCGTGCGAGAGGAGGAAGACGCGGCTCTGGCATTAGGCGGGAACTGAGAACTTCGTGTTTACTGTTTCTAATGCAGTTCGTGTGTGCGCGCGCGCGCGCGCGCCTCACGACCCGACGGCTGCCGGCTACGAACGTTACGGTTACTTACATTAGATCGTTATGGGGTAATACGTGCTCCTTGTCCGGACTTGTTGCCGTCGACGTGGACAGGCAGTTGTTCAGAAATCCTATATTGGAGTCCCCCAGTGCAGCCTGGAAATACTCAAATTGCATTAGATCGTTAGTTATCATATTGTACAGAAAAGGTATTTTTTGGGCAACGTGTATTTTATGGGGGTAGCGAGAGATATGAGTTGTTGCGATAGTAGAGACTATTCTAATTTTTTGTTCATTTCGATCGGTAAGAAGGGGTCTTTGCTTATTGCGTGAGAGTTTTGATTATTCTCAACGTATCAGTCCACTGTAATAGAAATTTTTGACAGAGATATTTTGAATTGAGCAATTTAATACGCGGACTAGTGTAATATTTATAGCTACCTGAAGATTGGCGTTCAAAGCGTCACCGTACATCGTCGGACTATGCGTGAGCGTTGGACTTTTAGACGGAACACCCCTAAATGTTCAGAGAAAAAAGTATGTTAACAATTGAAAGCGTCCGTTGACAATACATTTATATTTCCTGAAAGAAAGTACATGTATCAGGGTTTTCTTTTCTTGTTGTGTCAGTGTGTTCGTGAAGACTTTCGTCCTGGGTAAGGAAGAAGGTAAAGAGATGTAAAAACGTGTATTGTTGACAAAGCTACGTAAACATATAAAGGATAAGAAATAGAGATAGAGAAAAAGTGTGAAGAGTATAAAAAGAGATAGTATAAAAAGTATTAAAAATGTATCGAAAAATGTATATACAAATATATATATTAAAAAGAGATAGAAAAAATGTCGAAAAAAGTTTTCGAAACTCTTACCTACTCTATTCCCACTCATTCACCCAGCAATCGTCTTGGCGGAGATTGAGCGAGGTTAGATAAAAATAGTTGAAAAGTCAAAAAGCGCTTTCGTTTCAGGAGAATCGATAATTGTAACTCGATTTTGGAATATGAGATACATTGACGCATCTTGAAACGATGTCATCGCTTATAAATAGTCTTGAGTTACCTGCTCTTACCTTCCGAAACTTTATATTTTCAGTTGTTACGTAGATTGGTATGAAATATTGTCCCAATTTGGATACTTCCTTCACGATCGGGTATCAATGAAAGAAGTATGTTCACTATTCTCTCGCAAATAATCATATTAAAATTCTTTTGATTGTACGCTTTATGAAAGCTTTCTAGAAACATGTAGTATAATGTTCCAAAAATATTCGTAAGTAAAAATCGTACTGTATTATGCGAGAGATTTGTGTTGAATGCATGCAAGAAAAAGAGAAGAAAAAAGTTCTTTCTCAAGACTATTTATGAAGAGATGTTGAGCGCCATATAAATATACGAAGAAGAGAAAAAGGATAAAGAGAGTTGAAAAGAGATAGAAATAGAGAGAGAAGAAGATAGAGATTGAGACAGAGATGTAATTATGAGAGTATAGAGATATAAAGAGAGGAGTTGAGATATAAAAAATTATGAATAAAATTTCAAAAAGTTATTGACGAAATTTGAAATTGGCAGATATTTTGTTAAGTACCTTTGCTGGTAGACTGTCGTAGCAGTGGATGAAGATTTCCGTATCACCCGAGCTTACAGTTGTGACGCACAATTTATACAACTTACACATGCGCGGGTAGCCCTGACATACGCTTTCAACCAATTCGAGTGACCATTCACACATTAAGAAGCGTTACAACGATACAACATGTCAACTAATAATGGTCGGCTCTTACAGAAACTTCTATCGACGATAAGAAAGAAATCAACTTAATCACAGCGTCAAATTAGCTTTTGGCTATTACTCGACTCTCATCAAGAATTGGGAACAGAATATCCATATAAATCGCAAACGAAAAGTAAAATAATACCGATGAAGCAATCGAGTCCAGGACCAACCGTACATAAAGGTGATCAGTATTACTTTCATTAACGTCACAACGTTACACAAATCAACCAGTAAAATTAACCAAAACGTTGCGTCGCCGGTAACGTCGATGTACTCAGCGAAAAGAAATATGGCGAGGCAGTACGGAAATCATCGAAATAAAGACGTCACATTCGATCATACAATCACACTCATGTTTTTTGTTTGTCTACTCGGAAGCGTTGCGAACAGCACAGCGTAAGCGTCATAAGGTCGTAAGCGACATGTAAGACGATGGACGGGAAATGTAAGACTTTGGGATCTCTCTACTTGATGGTAAGAGGGGGGGGGGGGGGGCGAAGACTAGGTTCTCTAGCTTGTTATCCGTGCGAGCAGTCAACGACACACATCGAAGATCCTGCAGCCGATACCAATTGTCTCGTAGTTGGACTCCTACAGGATCATGCAGGATTTGTCACGGTCATGCCAGATTGAGCCTACGGGCTAAACTAGCGATGTATACGGGGATGTGCTATGAGGGCTTCTCTTGCATGTCACGAGTGAAGATACGCACGAACGTACGTCGCACGACTTCGGCCGGGCACGAGAAATTGCCCGTCTCCGCGCGAACGGCTTACACCAATTTTCATTCTGCTCGAAAACATGACCGACGTACGGAAAAAGCGGATTTTCTCCTTTCCCCGCTGAACGCGCGCGTAAACGAATGTAATCAACCACTTCCGACGATCTCTGGTGACAGGCAAGATTCATGGATCATACTACTATCCAGTTGTATCTTTTTTTTTTTTTTTTGGCAGTTCTTTTTTTCAATTATGTCAGGTAGACGAAATCTAGAGGCGTTTGAGGCAGGCATAATGCGGAAATCATTTCCCGGGGAATTGGATAAAACTGCACAGAGCTACTTCCTGCTGCCTTGCGCTAACGTGAACGCGGTGCAATTCGATCGCGCCTTTCGCCCCCCCCCCGCGCGAATGGGGAGACAGCGATATAAGTCAATTGCCTCCTTCGGCCGGAGTCATTATTAATCCCCGCGTCGCCAAGAAGACCCGATGTCAATCGTAATTACGCGACGAACGTTTTCAGTGCCGTTGCGGCTGTTGATTTCTACCCTTGCATATCTTGCGCGGCCGCGAGCGCTGATCCATTAAGATATCCGACCACCCAGCATTCTCGACCTCGATCTTCCGAACAATATCGTGGATTCGAGTCATCTCTGTTTTTACCATCGAATCAGACTCGAGAGCAGAACGACCCGAAATTCTGCGCGTACGAACAGGAGCGGGTTCAACAGCCGCAATGGCGAGAAACGACTGCGGACTATCAATTTTTTGTCTTAGGAGAGTGATGCCGAACGCGTGAGAAAGCAGCAGGATCAACAGCCCGTTTAGTAGTTTTTCTCATATCGGTATCGTAGACAACGACCAAGCGATATCGTCCCGGTCGCCGCGCTTCGAGAATAAGTACCGCGGCAAGGTACGGAACGTCGCGCCAGCCAGCCAGCAGAATTCTAAAAAGTGGTAGTGCTTACTGTGCGGAGAGGTGGGGTGGAGTGGGTGATGGGGTTGGGTCATATTTCCTGGGGCGGCCGCGGGACAGATGCCGCCGCTTTACGAACTCGGCGTCGTCCACCATCCAGAATGACCCGAAGTCGTCCTCATAGCGCACAAAACACTTGTGCAATGATAGATTGGTGCGGATCGCGTTCTGTATACACAGACAAGACCACCAAGAAATAGAGAAAAAGAGAGTAAACAGACAAGGTTTCTAATTTGTGTAGTTGTCGCTGTTGCTGATTTTTGTTTGACTTTTTTTTTGTTCTGGTATTTTTTTTTTGTTGCTGTTGCGAAGTTTGGTTTTTTTTTTTTCGTTTTATCATTCACTCTTTGTTTCGCCGTCGGTTGCTCAGTGGCGGCCCGGTTCCGGCGGTTAGGATTGCTGGTGCCGAGACTCTTATCGCCTCCGAGCCGACCGAACAGTCACCGCCGGCCACTCGGTTGCGTTGGGAACACCGAGTGTGCAGGTACGTTTTAAGAGTACCGGGCGCAATATTTGGCCGCGGCGCGACAGTGATACAGAGAAAACAAAGGTAGTATAGACGCGCAAAGAAGAGAGTAGAGTAAAAAATAAAGTAATAATATAGTAAGGCGGCTTCCTCTCACTACCTGACAAAGTGCAAATCACTGGTTCTCACTCTGTTCCGGTAACGTGGACCTCAGCATCCGGGAATCGAGACTAGACTAGAGTGGCCAGAGCTTGGCCCTGCCGTTCTTGATCGGTTAGTCGCTGCAAAGCTCACATGCTTGTTAAAAAGCACACAAATTTTCTACAATCCCTCCTTTCCGACTAATCATCTCGCCCCACAACACTCGCTCGCTCACAGTCTCGCTCCCTCTCACTCTCTCCCCTAAAATTCCACCTTCCACACTCGCTCGCTGTCGTTCCGAGTACCGACAATGCACTGGCATCGCACATCCACGCATCCATCAGTGTTTGCAGGCTGCCATCACACCGGGCAAGGCACGTAAGAACTTGACGCCCCCGCACCGTACACGCACGCTCACGCGCACACGCATACACGCACACGGAACCAGACACAGTGGCAAGGACAGTCTCCCGAATCCAGAGAAGCGTGAGATCTCAAGGCCGAACGTCATCGGCCGGTCCGCCGTTCGCGTCCTTGACAGCCAGACGACTGCTTAGGGTAATCGAGATAGGAAACTTATTGAAATGCGCGAGTGCCAACGATTCGGGAGACTTACGGTTAGTGTTAGCAGACAGATGACACAAGCGACGTACAGTAAAGATCATTACGACGCACAGGATGATATAAGAAGGTAAATCCACACGTTTCTACACGCATGAATGCGCACGTATGAGGTACACAAACGTAAAGGTACAAAGAGAGATAGAGTACAAAAAAGAGAAGGCACGATAACAGATATCGTGAGGGAACGGTTACGTACATCGTATGTAAATGCACAGGAAAGCGTGCGAGTATGTGCGTATACATACATACGTTACACGTTGCGCGCCCACGGTGGTGCGCGCGCATAATAAGAATCGTAGATTAATAAATATATATATGTATATATGTATATAGTAATGTAAATATCATATATAAAAGATGTAAGAAGTATTAAAAAAGACGTATATATCGATATATATATAAAATGTAAAAAATTGGCAAGGTCGTATAAGGGGGGCTAGCTATATACGAATACGTAATAAGAGTATAAAAGCGAATGAGTATAATGTATATATATAAATATATATGTAAGAGATAGAAAGAGAAAAAGAGAAATATATATATATATATAGATGTACAAAGTGGGTTGGTGGGTGGGATGGAGATCACTATCAGACAGAGGGGGTCTAAAGACGCAGGTTGATCGACAAGATGGACAGTAGAGGGGAAAGAGAGAGAAAGAGAGAGAAAGAGAGAGACAGACAGACAGACAGACAGAGACAGAGAGAGAGAGAGAGAGAGTAAGAGAAAAGTTGGTCAAGGCTCGGATCGCGAAGATGGGAAAGGTGGAGGATGGGGCGGGCGGATGTGAGTATATCTTTCTTTCATATAAATATATATATAGATGTAAGTAAATATTTAAAGAGAAGAATAAAAATGCGGCTTTTTTTCGTTGGGGCAGGGGCAACGTACCCGGTCGTGCTGCAAGCGCGTTGAGGACGTCTCTTGTAAAACTCCACTTCGTCCACCGTCCATACGGCGCCTTTCACGTTTTCGACTCGCATGAAACATTTGTGGAGAGACAGGTTGTGTCGCACTGCGTTCTATACAAAATAATACACAGACTAAATAAGCAACGCAAAAAACGAACGAAGCCAACTCAATGACGACTCCCGGCAGTCGATGGAGACAGTCGTTCAATGCTGAGTTACGGGCGCTTGTTTCCTTGGCATTGGGGCGACGATGATCAATATACGCGCTGATGATACATGACGGGCTTTCGGTATGATCATGGCAATGGTTCGTGAGACAGAGGTACCTTGCATCGTGCCGTGCCATTGCAACTAAGGAACGTAGCTGAGGGTTTACCGTTCGGCAGCAATGCGATAGGATTTGCCGTAGTATCGTGATGGAAGGGTTGCGAAAGGAAACTGAACTTATTGCGCACACTCTATAGGCTAATTGCGCGGCCACGCACTATGGAGGGAATCAAGAAGTGACTACTGCGTTCAAATTTTCAGCCTGGGTCGAAAGAAACGTCTAACGGTTCAAAGAAGGTGGGCTGGCATGTTCATTGCCTCGTGTAGTTCTCAAGGTAACAATCTCTCAGTCGGATGTGAAGAAAGAGGATGTGATCTGATACGTTATGGAGAGGTAGAGGCAACGAGCGCCGAGAGAGAAGAAACAACGTATAACTCGTAAATAATAAATGCACAGGTAAGAGCAGCTCTCATCCGCGTGACGGTAGAGCTTCACGCGTCTGGTAGTAAAAGCTTTCTGGCAGTAGAGGCCGCACAGAGATAATAATAATAATCGGGCTCGAGACAGTCCGGTGAACAAAATCAGTAACCGATAGATACGGAACGTTGCATTCCTTTATCGTTAATACATAGCTTGCCATCTAAGTCTAGGGGTGACGACAACAATTATTCATGCCGCAGGATTGAATAAATCTTAATTAGGGCACGACCAACGTAATCCACCTCCTCCGACGGATGCGCCATCCTCGCCGAGCGGGTAGCCTGCCTAGGAATCGGCAAGTGAACCTGTTTCATTATTCAGTTTTCGTATACACATAACCATGCGAGGCGAAGCGTCATGACAAACGTCGATCACTTTCGTACTCACTCTCATATACACAAAAAACAGGCGCGCACGCACACACACTCCTGCCAATAAGCGGATTATTATTACGGCACAGTGTGATTCATTCACGACTAAACGTCGGTGCTACGCTCTTCGTTTGATAGAAAAGTCGAACGGGAGTCGGCGACGGAGTTGTTCGTCTATCGTCGCGTGTAAGAAATTTTGCGGATTTTTGTTCGTATTCCGGGGATCGAACGTCGATTATGAATTGTTTGCGAATGATTGGGAGATATGCGTTAGATGACGAAGAGAGTGACAACGGCAAATGGTCTGCAATCAAATCTCAGCGTGGCGCATATCACATATTACCGATAATCCCCCCCAGTACCCCATATTCATGAAAGCAAGATAATGGTGGTTACCACATCATCCGCTTGGCACGTCACTTAGCCTGTTAATTCAAATGAATACATAAGATTATCTGAAATTTCTTCGAAAGCTCATCCTTCCTAGTTAAACGCACTCGGCTTAATTCGCTGTTATTAAAATGCAAATTCGTCGATAAGTCAAATTCATTTGAATGCCTCACCATCATGATGCGCGAGTCGAACGATATTCGACACTTTCGATAAAAGGAGAGCGGCTATGCTTGGTTTAAAAGCTTTTCCAATTCGAAATGCACGGAGTACGATGACAGATTTTTTGTTTAGCTGATCGAAGTCTATGGGCAGTACGAATTAGCGGTGTCAATCTACGAAACTATACGATTCAATTCGATTCCGTGAATTGGCCTCTTTGTACAAGCTTCTATACCAAGATGCAGTATACCTTTCACATTCGTTACTCTTTTCTCACTTTGATGTCGGGATATATGCAATTAATTTATTAATACTTTGAAATATACCTTCCATGTGGCCGCATTACGCCGGAAGTAGCAGAATGTATTTTGGAACCAATTGTAAATTTCGTTAAGTGTCAGCTGTTTATCTGGCGATTCGATGATGGACTGTAAAAAGAAAAACGGGGAACACGTTTAATAACTGCAGATCCGACGTAACTATCGGTATCCTGACAATAAGATATTCGTTACGCAATTGAGGTGTGAGAATATATCCAAGATCGGTTCGATACTAAGGAACAAGAGTAACTTGACAGAATAATGGTCGCCGACTTACTTGCCGAATGAGGGATGCGTACGTGAACGGTGGTCTGACGTCGGCGTTCTTGTAGAATTCCCTATTTCGGTGAATTTCTGAAACGTCATCAAACCTAATTTATGTAATCAACATTAAGTGACGGGTAGCGGACAAACTTATCGTGTACGATACAATTTCTGCAACTGCCATTTCGTGCATGCATGTTTAAATAGTGATATCACGAACAAACAAGCAAACATCATAGAGGCCACGCGTATACTAATCATAAGTTTCGTTTCGGAACGGTCGTTCAATCTTAACGCAACTGCTCGTGTTTCGAGTTACGAACAAGTTGCCAGCCAAGAAGTCCAACCGTGTCTCTCACTGGGCTCTCACGCTAGTTATACATATGCAGTGTGTAGCCATGATGATGATAAAATCGATAAAGCGGCTAGTATCCGTGAAGAAAGAGTATCAAAAAAAAGAACAGACGTAATCTACGAGAAGACGTATGAAACAAGATTGGAAAGAGATGGAACGTACCTTACGACTTCAATTGCATCGCAAGTGCTTACATTATTATCGACATTACAGCCGCATCCTGCATGACGTGACCTTCATTAAAGTGGGAACGATTTTGTCATTCACTTCCTAAATCCCTTCAAATGCATACGTAACTAGATACCCAAACTGGTCCCTCGGGGGAAAACATTCTAACCTAAACAGGTAGCTCGCATATCGATAAAACCACCGGTGAACCAAACGATAAACGTGTTACACTATGTGCGTTATTATCGACGTGTCTGACAATCAACAGAAATTGTAGCGGTAATGTAATGATAAAGTACAGTGAGGGCAATAATAACGAAATTCATTCAGGAAGAAAGCATATGACTTTTTAGTTACACAATGATAAGAAGCATCAAGTGTGAATACAAAACGATGTACTCAATTTGGGGAAACTAAGAGTCTCAAATCAAGTGGCATGTAAACGGCAACGAAAACTTCAACTTAAAGTCTACGAGATGGTCTGCTTTCTTTGTTTTGCGCATCGTGTAAAGCTCTCTTAACGGTTGAACTTGAAGCAAATAAAGGCACAATTCTCAATCAACAACCAAACTGAAACAGTGTAATTCTGTTTTGAGCGATGAAAAATATCATTCTACGCCAGTAAATGCGATCGTACGACAAATACACCTGTGTCACATAAAGTTTGTTTACGTCGACATTCGGTGTTTACGACGATCAACGCTCGTTACAGCGTAAATCGAATTTCCTGTAAACGCTTCCCCTTCATTGATATTAATATTCGTCGCAATTAATATCGCGTGTTCGAAGCGATTAGGGCGGGAGTGATGGGGAAGCGGAGAAAGTCGGTTATAAGGCATGCGGGATAAATCCTTTCGTAAGAAAATCCTTAAAGCCAAAATAGGAGCGAGGAAAGAAGGTTGACAGTACCTTGTTGGACGTCAAGGCCAGCGCGCTCCAGCATGTAGGGCAGCCCTACACGGTGGGGAGGGCAGGCAGCACAAGAAATAAGGAAATCATAGAAGTATCGATAAGAAAGAGATTTTACAAAACGGCGTAATCGTAAGAGTTTCATACTTCATCGCATACAACCCTCGCACTCATATATTGTAGATTCTCTACCTAAGGACTCGCTGTAACGTAGCCAACAAGGTCGTATGCTATACAGCCTGCGTGACAACGGTCACCGCGCAATTGAGTTTGTGCGTGTGGTAAAGAGCGTTTACTGGAGGATCGCTAATTTTGTCGGGGTGAGATATTAAAATGGCGAACGGCAAGCTGCCGCGTCCGGTATTCAAACCGAATTACGAGAACTCCATGTTTCTGCGATCTCTAACCGATGCTTAATTCGGCACAATTCGGCTAATATTTGCGAGCAGTTGCTTCTAGCTACAAGAAATTTTACCGAACCCAGCCATATGCGGCCGCATCAGTCGCGAAGCTGTTACGAATATAGAACGCGTATCGTCTATAATAATTCTATCGGTTCGCATCTATTCCGAGATTAGAAAGATAGATAGAGTTTTTGCTGCCAGTTGCCGTTTCAGGCAGCCTTTCGCAGACCGTGCGATCGTTACCTTCGTTAATATCTACTCCGGATCTATCGACAGCTACTCTGCGGCTTACAGTGCCCTCGTCAAACGGTCCTACGGATAGCATTGTCATGTCTCAGTTCGCATCGGGCAAGTTCAATTTGACTTTCTCGGGACACGAGAACTGACCGGGGGCATGATTTAGCTCTCAGAGACGAAACGAGCGAAAGTCCGAATCGCTCCTCGTTCTTTCCCGCGGAACGAGAATAAGATGAAAGAGGGTAAGTTTCGTGGAGCGGACGAGAGTAAAGAGTCGAAAGAGCGGTTTAAGACCGAAACCTCGAACAAACAGTCCTCTAGAGCGCGTTCCTACCATGGACGGAGTGGGGTCTACCACATTCGTTCCGGGACTGGAAATGTTAGTAAGTGTAAGGGAGGAAGTAGAAACGGTCTAGTAGCTCACCTCCGGCCATCGAGACTGCGGACTTGTCGCTGATTCGCCTTCGTATCGGTCCGGCCATACTGGGCAAGTTTCCGGGCATGTTCGGCAGCGGCGGCAGACTCGACATGTTCGACATGTTCGGTATCGTCGGTATCGGCGGTCCGCCGGCAGATGGCGGCAGTTGGCTACCCGCTGGCGACCGGACTGCCGAGACTAGGGCGGACATCGACGCAGGGGACACCTGGGGGACGCCGAAGTTCGGCGGCGGTTGGCTCATCAAGGCCGTCGAGAAATTTAACTTTGGTAAACTCGAGCCCGTCTGGAAAAAGAACGATCGGCCGTCAGCTCGCGGATCTTTGCAACCCGCGGATTTTTCCTGATATCGTCTTCGGCGGGCAGTTCTGATCAGCTAGGATGGGTCACTAAGGATTGCGTATGCGGACACGCTGAAGTGCGTCGTAATGAAAGTTTCGTCGAGCTTACCGACGACTCGGATGACTTTGGTGGTTCCGGCGAGGCCAGTTGCTTCGCCATGTGCAGGTGATGCATCATGGCGTTTAGCCGGTCCCGTTCCTTCTGTAACTGAATCTCCAGCTGCGAGACAACCTGCATCTGAACCCTGGCTTGCGCCGTCGACCTGTCGTCCAGTGTATGCTCTGTATTTAAGTGTCTGCAACAACGCAGCCGGCAATGAGTCGCCTCATTAGCATCGAATTAAATAAGGATAACGAGATCGAGCCGACAGCTCTAACATTATCCTGACATATTTTCCGTTTCGTCCCGCTCCATCTAACGGTTGGTTGCAAATGTACATCTGTGCAAATACCGCCTCTCGCCTCGTCGAGGACTCAGAATAGAAAACTAAGCCAGCGTCGGCCAAACTAACACATTCGCGAGACGAGTCGGTCCCAACAAGGTATCGCATTTAAGAATATCCGTAATCCTTCTTCGGCACTGTCACGCAACATCCTGAAAGGCTGCATTGGCAAGCGCGCGAAAGCAGCGGAGGGTGGGCGAGAGTGAAAGCGGGGGTGGGGGTGCAAGAAATGGAAAGCTGGCAGGAGTTCGGTGGAAGGAAAGAAGGGTGATTGAGGGAGATGAAGGCCGCCGAAGATGCGGGAAAATCAGGCTGGCGGTAGTTGAAAGAACACCGTGAGCCCGGAGAGTTGTAAAGGGTAGGGGGTTGGAAAGGGATTAGACTGAGACGCATAACGATGCGGTCGAATGTCGTGAATATTAATGAGACAAAGGTAATTAGCGTTTTTTTCTCTTTTTTTATCCTTCTTTTTTTTAAGTAACGGCTTGTTTGAGGGAGTTTGCGACGTGAAGCTACGTGATTACTAGGGATTGCTGAGCGAAGGAAGACAAAGGAAAGGAGTGGGGAGAGGGAGTGGTAGGTGGGGGGGGGGGGGGGGGAAGAGGGTAAGTTCACGACGATGGTTCCGAGCCAATGGTAACGTGCCGATGCGAAGGTGAAGGACATCAATAAGATATGCTGACACAATAAATTTTTTCCCACGACTGTCTACGATGCCTGCGATTTTCGCCCTTTGTCCGCGATGAGCGAGCGTGAAGAGTGTAATTGAGTTGGGCCGCGCAAATTGAAAGTATCGATTTTCATTTAGCGGATAAGACGCCGATGACTATCGAAATAGTCGAGTCGGAGGGAGTACAAATAGATTGATTCGATTGACGCGGTTCTATTACTTTACCGAAATATCTTCGTGAATGTTGTCGATGGCAAGATGAATTTCAAGTTATTGTCCGTTAAAACGGATAATTCCTCTCGCATAGTCAATAATGACACAGAAATGGTACGAGTATGTATGAAGCGGTTTGAATTATATTGAGATCGTACGTAAATGATAAGGTGGGCTTACTTAAGGAATGCTTGATAGTCTTCACAAATAACTTCACAGCCTGGCCACTTGCAGACACCATGGCCATAAAGGGGATGTGTCTTGTCGTTGCACGAAACATCCAAAGGTTTCTCGTCCAACGTCATCATGCCATTCATTTCCGATCGCCGACTTGAAACTATCGAATTCACAAGTCCTGCAATAGTTTGGAAACAAACGGCGCATTCGCAAAGTAAAACTCAT
This sequence comes from Anoplius nigerrimus, assembly GCA_914767735.1. Taxonomy (NCBI): domain Eukaryota; kingdom Metazoa; phylum Arthropoda; class Insecta; order Hymenoptera; family Pompilidae; genus Anoplius; species Anoplius nigerrimus. Next base: position 10,202,866 of record OU612082.1, read on the forward strand.
AAACATCGAAAACAAAATTCGATGGACGAAACTTAGCCGAAGGGAAAGGAAAACTTTTTCTTTACCGTTCAATCCGGCACTGGATTTTGGAACATTCGAGTTTTGATGAGATTCGGAGCCGTCCGACGTTTCCGATTTCCATGCTGGCAGACTGTCTCCCGGCGGTAAGCCTATTCACGGTTTTCAATACATCGAATATATGGTTAGACGTACGTTAACCCTGTCGCTCTTACATATCGAAAGTCGTAAGTACAGAGAATATTTGCGTTATCGTTACATGTACGCGTCTCATTACAAGAATCGCGATCAAAAGAACATGGCAGACTTGTATGTTGCTTCCGGGGAGTATCGTTAAAGTTGTCACGTGTGAAGCAAACATGCGTGTGAAAAAATTCGTAGGCACTCATTGATGAGGAGGCATTCAGAGTAATAAAGAATGTCGTCGATGAGATCGAGATCGAGAGTAAGCGATTAGATGAGCGAGCGTGTAAGATGAGAGGGTGGAGAAATTAAGCCAGAAGAGTGAACGTGTAAGGCAGAAGGGTAGATCCGGACAAGAGTGGGGTGAGGGTGAGACAGAGAGCAAGAAAGAGAGAGAGAGAGAGAGAGAGAGAGATAGAGATAGAGAGAGAGAGAAAAAGGGGTCGATGACGTACGGCAAAAGAAATAATTCGTTTTTAGGGCGATAATGTGAATCCAAGATGGATGCAACGAGCGGATCGGGACATGGCGGGCAAGTTTGTTCCACACGTGAATTTTGTAATTGGAAGTGCTCATTTGCAACTTCTTCTATTATCTTTTTTTTTCTTTTTACAAAATTGGTTTTATTTCACGCCTTTCTCCACGCCACACACGCGTTAGATAAACAATTATTGAATATAAGCTCTGCTGCAAGCAAAATGTTTCTACGTGGAAAGATTTGCCCAGGAGGTGTCAGAAATAAGGAGAGGAGTTGAGTTATTCTGATAGCGAGAGAAAGAGTGAGTGAGAGAGAGAGAGAGAGAGAGAGAGAAAAAGACAGAGGCACAGAAACTGAGATAGTGATAGGTACAGAGAAAAAGAAAGTACGAAGTCAGAAGATGGATCGGCACAAAAATTGATGGAGAATGTCTGAATTGTATTTGTTCGAATGAGGGGAATGCCTCCAACATCAACTTACCTCCGTATGAATTGTCATCACGCATGCATCAATCGTCACACGTGATTTCTTTGATCGCTTTTGGCGCGCCGCTGCAAACACACGCATGTTACTACCGCTGCGTCATTAGTCTTGCCAAACGAACTCTCTATCGCGCCTTCCTTGTCATGAAACTTATCTCGAAAACGACTTGTGCAAACTGAGACTGTCAGTACTTTAAATGTCGTAAAAATGCAAAGTTCTTCGTCTAGTTGAAATTGTTAAGGCAGTACGAAAACGCGAAGAATGAATAGGCCGCAGGAAGTCTCACCTGACGAAGGATTATGACCTTGGAGGCCCAGACCCTGTTGCAATAAATACTGTCGTTGCGTCAGCTGCAACTGTTGTATCAACTGTTGCTGCTGCAGGGCCAATTGCTGCAACGGGGCCGCAGCCTTCTTCTTGTCCGTCGTTTGCATCAAATGCGTCTGTTGAATCAGGTTCAGCTGCAACTGTTCCTGCAATTGCTGCATCGCTTGCTCTAGCTGTTTCCGGCCGAGTTCCGCCAACTGATGCTGATGCTAGAAATACGATTGCGGACAATTAAAGGACTCATTCTTTGATATTGCACGATTCAGCAGCTGTATGACACGCGAAACAGGCAGCTAACGATACATCTAAGACAGCGACCGCTTGCAAATGCCTCAAGCGCGAACGGTACGGCCGATTAAAAACAGCAGGGGATGGAGCTTGTTTGCAATTTGTCGCTCGACGAGCGAGCTGCGTACTTTTTCAACGGAATCAGTATTCGAGAGTGAGGAAAAAAAAGGGGGATAAAGGGGGACCTGCATCTTGGCACTGATGAATAAATCACGGACGCAGATAATTCGCGGAGGGGCAAGAAGAAGATAGGGGGCAGTTGATGGGTACCCTGAAGACAAACAACGAGACACAACGGCTGATGGCGATGCTTAATTGCTTACCTCACCCTCCGGCCACCCCTCTACCTTGCCAAGTTCATTCCCAGTCTTCCCTAAGCCTCGAGGATATTTTAAAACAAACTTCGAGATAGGCACCCTTTATCATATTACTACAAAACACGAGGCGATAAACAAAAAGCTGCACGATTAATGGGCGAGAACGCATTAAGTTTTGGGTACCCATGAACAGCTGTACGAGGATGTCTAACTATGGGGATTGAGAAAGTTTGCGAACTGAATGACTGTCAGAGCAGAGTGCGCGCAAATGAACCTCTGCCTGCTAGTCGCGTGTGGCAATTCGCTCTTGCCGTATGGACATTTTCTTCTTTCTCTTTGCAATTGCAATTTTCAATAGCAGCAAAATTAATTCTATGCTCGTCGGACATATCTCTATTGTCAACGGAACTCAAGTAGATCTTACAAGCTCGTTGTCATGCTGATCGTTTTGCGCTTGAAAGGGAAAGGAGCTTACATTCTTCAAATTTGAAAAGTAAACGAAACGTTCTTGTCCGGACGTGTGATCGGATGAGGAGTCCTGGAACAGAACATCGCGAAGAAGGCATGACACTCTGGTAGGAGAGAAATTCTACAAAGCGGATCTACCATATCAATCGTATGTCCTTGGCGATTCGCGATTCATTCCACGCCAATCAACAATATCCTCCCTGGATGGCAAGTGCCACGCCAGGACAAAGACAGTGAAAACCCTGACAAACAGCATTCGCTCAGCAACTTTCGTCGCTCATTCCGGGCCGACAGCGTACCTGATGATGCTGCTGCTGCTGTTGCTGCTGCTGCAGGTAGAGCGTGTGCTGCTGCATGAAGGACTGTAGCTGAGCAGGGCTGAGTATGTGCTGCTGCAGTAGCTGCTGCATCTGATGCAGACCGCTCGCCGGGCTCAACATCATCGATGGATTCTGTCCTGTGGGAGCGCCCGGTGGGCCTCCCGGCGGCGGGCCCTGCGAAGGATTCGGCGGCGAACCCCGCTGCGGGGCCTGCGGGCTCTGGTGGGGACTCGGCTGGGGCCCAGGGATCCCCGAACTCGGTTGCGACTGCTGCGTAATGATAGGCTGCTTTTGCTGGGTCATCGGTGCTGCTGTTACTGCGTGCCCAGTGGGACTGAGCTTCCCATTGCTCTGGTACTCGATCGTTAGGTCCTGCTGTTGTTGCTGCTGCGACTGCTGCTGAGCCTGCTGCTGCTGTTGCTGCTGAGCCTGCTGTTGCTGGACCTGCTCCGAGACACTGGTGCCGCCCACCTCGGACACGCTGCACCTCGAGTTGTCGGCTCGACTTCGTATCTGAAGACGCTCGCGACTCTCGCGTTCCCGTGAAGATGCGCTGGTCTCGCGAGATTGCTGCTGCTGCTGCTTCAAGGCTGTGAAGAGCGAGGTGGCCTGCGAACAGGGAATTGATAGGCGCGGTTAACTTCGATGGCGGCGGAGTCGCTAGGCAAGTGGCCTTGGGCTGGGCAGATGACGCGCAGTAGCTGAAGAGAGAGAGAGAGAGAGAGAGAGAGAGAGAGAGAGAGAGCTGTCGATGTGACGTACGCGTATCAGCGTGGGCGGTCATCCGGCTGTTATTGAGTTCACTCGACGCGGAAGAGAAACGATACTGTGTACTTGCGGAGGTTCTATCGCAAGTTAGACGGTTCCCTAATGAGCAGCGTTTGCGAGCGAAACGTACGAAAACGTGCGGAGAGTAGCTTGGGGAGTTGCCGGTTATCGCGATGGATTTTACGTGGAAAGTTTGGGGGCAGGTACGATTTCATTCGATTATTATTGGACATTAGTCGATTAACGCTTGCTTGCGTTACTCGCCGCTTTCGCAATTACCGGCGGAAAGCGTTATTACGTAAGAGCGCGGAATAAACGAGACTGTATGCTCAGCGCCGATGATCAAAGAAGACAGAGAAGAGCCGCGAAAACAAAACGGGAGAATGGAAGTAGACGCCCCGGGCGCAATATGGCCTGATATAAATGCTGTGTAATATACATACACACACCGAAACTTCCGGCGTATTTTGAATAATATTGATCTTATCTAATGGTATTCGAGTTAGCGCTCCTCCGAGGCTGCTCCATCATTATTAGCCGGCTTAATCCAGCAGGCGGAGAGAAGGAAAACTCCCTGTTGCCCGAATGACGTCAGCTCGGCGTTTTCTCGATTGTTTACACGGCACGATTGTTTTATTAAGTTCCATTATGAAGTGGATTGCGAGGCGTACAAGCGGAATTGGTAGCCGGTCTCCCTGATACATTCTTCGTTCCTCGTTCCCGGCGCTCAACTCTGAAAATTTGCTCGGCTCATCGGGACGATTGTTTAGTTAACCCGGAGTACAATATTTTTGCCAAAACTTTGTCCGACGCGCGGATCAGCCACTCTTTCGCGCGCAACGTCGCGTTCGCGAGGGAGTAAAGTTCGATATCTTTCCCGAAGGTTATGCGAGCCTGCGAACATTCGCGGAAAGGTAAATTTAAAATAAGTATTGCCTTTGCGGAATCCCTCGGCACTTTCGAATGATTGTCCCTCCCGCAGAAGACCGTGTGTCTCTTGCAAATCCAGCACGCCCGGTCCTATGCTAATCTTATTTGTGTACGATTACGTATGTTTATAACATGCAAAGAAATTCCCCGTCGCTCCGTTATCAGTGTTTAGTCAGGAGCGTCAGCGCGTGGTGCTTCGACTCCGAAGTCTGCAAAGTGAAATAAAAAAAGGAAACGTAGGACGTGGAGATATCCAAGGAAAACAAAAGAAGGAACGATGAAGCATCGCTTCAATGGCAAGACGCAAAGTATACGCTTTAAAGCCCGTCCCGAAACTTGCTCCGCTTCCCGATGCGTCGAGAAGCGAGGGTCCCGACATACACCCCACACGCTCGCATACGTACGATCGTCATCGACGTCAGCCATTCTTATCGACGAATTCCGAAACGATCGCTCGCGAATCAGCGGCGTTTAATTTAACGTCATTCCGCGCTCGGGTAAGTATTTTTCTTCCTCGTCAAAAGTTTCACCCGAGCAGCTACTTTACCGCCGGCAAAGCCAAGTCTTTTCGAGTACTCGAAGAGTGCCAAGTGCGCAGTTTTTCGGGGCTTTTTTCGGTATTTAAAAATACTTGAAGCGATATCGGTCGGAGTCGTCCTCCCCGCGGGGAGCGTCTACGACGTTTGTTCAATAAAATTAATGGAAGCCGACGATCGGCCGGGGGCTTTTTAATCTACTTTAACCCGTCCCGAAAGTCGGACTCGAACGGCGATCCTTTAATTCGCTAATTAATACCGGCCCGAGGCCGTTCGCCACTTAACGGGTATGCCCGTGGAATCTTGAAGCTCTGAAAAATCGTCCTCCGCGGCCGGGAAGATGAAATGTCGTTGCTGTTCAACCGACGAGCGAACGGAATGCGTCGGTGGAAGGAGGACAATGAAGGCTTCGACGTGTGTACACGGGCGGCTGGGCAAAAGGAAAGAAATATATATATATAGAAAGGGACTAGGGAAGAATGAAAGTATAAGAGCCGACGGTAAAGAACCATCGACTACAGATAAAGAGGGGGGGCAGAGACTTCTAAGACTCTTTTTAAGAAAAGGTTAAATAAAGGTCGGGGCGCGCTTGTTGTTGGCTGTTCAGATTCCTTCGAGCTTCCTGTTCCTTCCATCGCTAACCTACCCTCTCTTTGCTCTGTACACCTTCTTGCGGATCCCCGGGCCTTACCTTCCTCTGTACCGCTACTTATTTGAATCCTCGAACGCTCCTTCGAATTCGACTGGGCCGCGCGAGCGCAGCGACCTTCCTTCTCATATCTTTTATATATTAGAATTTTCGCCGACGCTCCCCACGCGAGCCGCGCTCTGTTTACTGTTTGGATTTATTCCTGACCCCCTTCTACGGGTTCCCACCCTTCTGCCGTCACGGTTACCCATCACAGGACCCGGGACTCCTTCCGCGCCCCCACCGACTCCTTTCCTTCTATCTTGCCCGCGTTCTTTGCCGAACTTTCTCGCGGCTGTATATGAGGCTCCCCATACAAGCGCGGAAGAACGTTTATACTCCCGATTCTCATTCTCTCGCTCCCTCATCTTTCTCCTTCATTTCATTTCGTCAGAGATCGAGCTGCGCTTCTGTATCGACGGCTTAGACGAACTCTGAGTCATCGATGTCACGCACGCACACGCTCGCCGTCCTTCCTCCCGATAGCTCGCATTCCGCTCGAAAGGTTGAGCGAGATATCGAGAAAGCGATTTGCCGTACTCTCATCCCCCGCTGCTGTAAATTAGCGGTGCGTCGTCGATAAAGCCGAAGCTTCGAAAACCGTACAGTCCGTGAAGCTTTTTTTTCTCTCGCCGACGGGAAAACAAACAAATCGTCTCTGTCTTCCTGATTGATCAATTGAACTTGCGAACTGACCGTATTTTAAACCAATAGGAAATCGTTAAATTTTAAACTTTCGTTGCACATGGGATATACGCGTGATACACAGTTCCCAATGTTTATTCAGCGCTCTCTTTCATACGGCACGTCAGCATTGAGCCAACTAACCCCACGCCCGGCCGAGCTTCCCGCGAGTATACGAAGTAATTCTATTACAAATTTTTCACACAGGAAAAAGTCAATAGAGGTACGGTCGCCGCGCGGTATCGGCCGATGCGTGCTTTTATTGAGCCGTTCATTCATCCCTTACGGCCCGATCAATTTTTTATTCAAATTCCGTAACTGGACCACACTTCCGTCGGACTCGCGACCAGCGAAGGAGGGTTGATGGTGGGGGGGTGCGACAATTTGATAATTCGCGCCTCGGAGGAGAGCGGTCGAGATTCGAATCGTCGAAGAACGATGGAAGGTAGCATTTTTATACTCGGATTAACGCCTACGGGCAGGGTTACGTATTTAAGTCGGAGAAATTCAATGCGCGTCGCGCCTCGGTTGCCCGAGTGAAAGTGGAATATGGTAGCAGGGAGCTTCGAACAGGGGCAGAAGAGGCTGTCTCTGTCCTCCTGTTTCGCATTCACGCCAGCTCGCCGCCAATCAGAGACGTGTCTCTTTACACCCGCCTCCTGTTGACGTTTGTCATAATATTTTAATATTAAATTGTGTTAAGGGAAGCCATGCGCACGCATAATCAGACCGGTTACGCGTCGGCTGGGACAAGGGAGGCGAATAATTTCGTGATACGACGAATGCCCTGACACTCTCGAACGCGAACGCATAAAATATGTACATACGTTCCCACTAATTGTTGCCGACGATTTTTATCTCCGCCGATAAAGACGCCGAGCGTCGCAACGGCAAAATTATTCGCCGCGAGTACGTACTCGCGCGCACAAAGAAGTCGGACGAGTTAATGGGATTTAACGAGAAATTAACTGGCGAAATTGTATTTACCGACAATTGGCGCAGCGAAAGGAACACTTTCAAAAGCCGTAAAAGCCTTAAGAGCCGCGAACAAAGATGGAAGCCGAGCGGCATCTGACTGGCATTCTGCGGACGACAGAGCTGAGACAAGGCAAAAACGGAAGACGAACGGGGGCTGTATTTATAAGTCCGCCGAGTAGCAAGAGAGAGAGAGACGTGAGCAGCTCGGACTCTCCAGGGTTCATAGAAGTAAAAGTTCGAGAGGTGCCTTGACAGTGCTTCTGAAAAGAGCTGCAATATTGAGAGGAATTAACCATTCCACGGACGTCCAGTCTGGTCAGTGGTCCGGCGAACGGTCTACGGGCGAGGAGAAAGAGTGGAAGGTGGGGAGAGGCGAACGGAGGGTAGCTTGACTGGCGGTAGGTTTCCTGGGACGATTGACTAGTCCGGTGGATATTTGGAAAATGGCTAGGACCAGGTTCTGCCCCGAATGTCTCTGAGCTCCATCGTTAACGGGCTGTGTACATTATAGATGGCCCCGTGATTGGTTCGTCAGCCTCTCAAAAACTCCGACTCATCGTCGACGTTCCTCTCGTCGTCTCCACCCGTCCACTCCTCCTGTTCCCTCGTCCTGGCCCTCAGCCTGCCCCGCAGGACCTCAACCCCCCCCCCCCCTCCATCTCCCGCATCCTCCTCCTCCACCACCCGGCCGTCGGTCGTGGACCGATTCTCGTTTATTTTAGTGCGGCCGCCGCCGTAGCGTACCTCGCCGGATCACGATGGCCCCGATTGACAATGTATAGAATCTCTTTCTCCATGGGGGTATCAATTAGTATGAATCACCGTATGTCCGTCCGGGGACGATCCATTGCTCGGGCGAACTTTCGTGCGACTCTTATTGCATTGGCCCCCGTCGTAGATTGGCCCTGGCCAGTCCTGGCCAGCTCTGCCGCTCTTCAATTATTCCCAATGCGATCGTGTCTCTCGACTGTCTTTTTGCCTATTTTCATCGACCTCTTCCCGTCAAGGCCCGATCGTTTAGGCGGCAGTCAACAGGACATTGCCCCCTTGCCGGAGTTCTTGGCTTCGTACGCCGCTGCCGGGACCTTCGGACGCACGAATCGATGGATTCTTGAATAGAGCGACCGGGCCGCCTATGAGTCTCATTCAACCTGTACGAAACGTTCGCCGCGATTTTTGCCACTGGCAAATCGGCAAGACAATCCCGATGGATTTACGGCGTCCTCTGTGTCGGACGCTCGTTTCGCAACGATCGGATAAATAAGAATAATTTGTTTTGACCAGAGTCGGACCGGCGTGGATAAGAGCGAAAAAATTCGGCTCTTCGACCTATAGCCCGACGTCGATTTGCGATCGGCGAGACGCAACATCCGGCCGGCGGCGTCCGGCGAGATACGCTCGGTCAGTTTTAAAGGCGCAAAAGGACAGAGTGACGGACGATGACAGAGAGGCAATAACGATCGGCGACATTATGCAAGGCAAACACCGTCGGCGGTATACTCTCCCGTAGGTATCCGCTGTCTGTATGTACAAGAATTAACGCATAGAGGTGGGATTGTCGCAGCTGAGTGGGCGAGATACAGAAGGTCGTGGACGTCCAGAGTAGGAAAGAGGAAGGTGGGCGAGAAGAGGGTGATGCGGAAAGAGAGAGAGAGGGGGGGGGGCGAGGGCCGAAAAGGGGGAGACGGGCTTGGGAAGAGGACGGAGCGAGGACGGCAGGGTGCTCGGAGATTGGAAGGGTGAGAAACGAGAACGGATAACAGAGGAACCGGGACAGAGGGTGCATCGGAGAGAGTAATTTCGGCATTCTGCGGGTTTGCTTACATCCACCGGTTCAGTGATTCTCGCGTACGTACCGGCGGACGCGCAACGCTTCTCGATACAAGAACGTCCGACGGCGAACATTCGAGCTCGCTCACAGAGAGTTAGAGAGAAAGGGGGGGGGGGGGGGATAGAGAGAGAGAGAGAGAGAGCCAAAGAGGAAAACCGACGACTTCGGGAAATTATTCGGGCCACGGAATTTTTCTCGCCCGCCGGACGCATGTTTTTTCTGTCCGGGATTTACGACGTTCGGTAATAGGGAAAAGTTCGCTATCTATTCGCTGATGGCGGGCGCTCGGAGGGCAGGGCAAGTTCCGAGGGTTCTTGATGAAGAAAATAAAATAAAAGATGTATATGTTTGGCGGAGCTGAATTTCCTTGTTTCTTGGGCGCCGAGCGGACTCCGCGAGCCGCTCGACCGCAAGTCGTTAATGAAAATCAAACAACGGAAAAATTACATCCACTTGGCGGGAAGCGGGCGTCCCAACCTACCGCCTAGCCCCCCTTCCCCGCCGCTCTCACTCTCTTCCTCTCGCTCTCTTCTGCCACCCCTGAGACTTTTCGCAGGACGCCGGAGCGAAGCGGCCGACGGTTTTCGCCTTAGTCAGCTTCTCGTTTTCTTCACCGCATCAGCGGCCCGAAGCTGAAGCTCGACGAGGAGCCTCGGTATTTCTTTCCTTTGCACCCTCTACCCCCCCCCCCCCTCCTCACCTTCCCTTAACGCTTTTGTAATCTCGCCCGCGCCTTTCTAATGTTGTACATTCAATTAGGAGCGAAATAAATCCTCGTTAATTATGCGCGATCCGGTTAGCGACGGCCGCCTCAGTCGACGGAAATTAAGTGTCCTTGCGACAGTGGCGTATCGAAGGACCTCGAGGAAGCAGGCGCTCGGCTTTGTTTCGTCCTGACGGCGGGTTGTTGGCCCGCTTTCCAGGAACGCGCGTTCGAGCGAATCCTCGGGCGATAGATCGGTAATCTCCTCGGAGGCGCACAGTAGGGGGGTTAGGGGGGGCCTCGTGTTTTACTTTTGCTCCGGGTTAATAATTCAGTATCAATTAGTGGCCGCTTCAATTATGAAAGACCTTTCTTCGCTCCTAACCATCCGGCAGGCGGATCTTGCGGCTTCCTTGCCAAAGAAATAAAGCGAACGCTGGGAAATGAAGTCTGGCCAACGGTGTCTACCTGCTCACGCTCGACTCTTTCGACGGAAAGACATAATCGCGAGGCAAACAGTTCGATGAATAAAGCTCGTGCAACGCGTCTCGGGGAAGAAGCGTGAGATCAATTAATGTTTCTGTCGACGCAAGATCATCTTACGCTCAGCCATGTATTCGCACTCGTCGTTTCCGCTGCGAGGAACGCATGTTTGTCGCATGCAAATCGAAGCAACCCACCCAAAGGCCCTCTCCTTGCAGCCACCCACCCACTCCTCCAAAAAAAAAAAAGGAGAGAATCGAGGAGGAGAAAAGCGGTGAATAATGGAAAGTGACGAATTCCTTTTCTGATAGTTGCAGACAGACGAGCTCCATTAAAGGTCTCTAAATCCCCAACGTACTCCACCCCCGCACACATGTGACCTCGCCCCCACCACCCCCCCTCCCTCTCCTTCTCCGGTTTCCTCTTTTTCTCCGGGCTCGCCCGGTCCCTCCGCATCCCTCTTCGTACATGGATCATGACCAAGCATACGGGCGTTCGCTTTTGCTCGTAGACGCATATTTATTCGCAGTCCATTTTGGTTTGTTTGCACAAACGAGAGAGTCCGTCAGGCCGACGTCGGACCTGAGCCACCGACGCCGCCGACGCCGACGTCGCTCGGTCTACCCTCCCCCTCCCCCCCTCCCTCCCCCCACTTTTCGAGCACTTTGCTTTTGCATTCCTTCGCCCTGCTCACTTCCGGCGAACGGCCGGCTGAAAATATAAAGGAAGACTCATCCGTCGATCGGCGCCCACTTCTGCGCACGAGCCGTGCAGGCGGTCGTTTCATTTTGCGCAACCTTCGTTACGAGGCCTTAACCGTCGACTTCGCAAATTCGCGTCTTCGCGCTTTCCGGCGTTCGGGGTGGGAATGGGAGGGGAGGGGAGTGGCCAGGGGAGGGGAGGGAGAGGGGGTGATGGCGCGGGAAAGAAATAACGAAGCATTATGTCGCGGGAGAAAGGGTTTTCCGGAAGGCTCGGGTTCTCGTCGGCTGGGGCGCGGCAGGAATATCGGATGAGATTGCGGTTAAAAATTGTACAGCGTTACTTAAGTCCCTTCTCGCCAAATTTCGAGGAGTTCTTGATGATACAATTAAGTCGGGAAACAGCGGATCCTCCGACTCGGAAAATTATCCAATATTTTTCACGTTGCCGGCGCTAGGGAGCGTCATTGACTGTAAAGGGGTGGAAAGGGGTTGGGTGGTGGGGATGGATCGGGTGAAGGGGTGAGAAAAATACAGGGCTCTTCAGTGTTTGGAAATTAGAAGAGCGATGGGGAGTGGGTGGGGGAATGGCCGGTGGGAGTGCAAGATAAATTTGGGAGGAACGAATGGTAATTATGCGTTTCATTAATCAAACTCTCGGCATTCGTGGTCTTTATTGCGACGAGCGATTCGCGATGTTACATCATATTCGACAAGAACTGTTCCCGACGCTACAAAAATCTCGACTTTAAACTTAAACGAGTCTGTCGCCCCTGTCCAAAAAAAAACAGTTTAAGGAAAGCCTGTAACAAGGCATTAACAAGGCGCGGGACAGATAGCCAGACATCAAAGATTAAGGAGAGGCCAGGGAGTGACAAAGATCGGGGGATGGAGAGTAACGAGGAAGGAAGAGCGTCGGGAAGCTACGTTCAGACACGTCTTGGCGTAAATCACGTACTCTCTCGCCGTTTACGGTGTGAGAGGAAGCTGGCTGTTTTTTCTCTTCCCTCCGCCTTCTTCCCCGCTAATTCGACGAGAATTGTGTCGGTACCACCCCTTCGCCGCCCCCGGCCATCCCCCTCCCACCCTCAGCTTCCTTCCCGGCCTCCCCACCCCCCTCTCTCTCTCTCTCGCTCTCTCTCCGACTCCCACGGTACACGAAGTACGCATTTATATTCAGTTGACGCGGTACCGGCGCAATCCAGGGTGCGCTTTAAGATCGAGCGTAGAGGAGCGGCAGATGAGGTGCTTTAAAAAGAGAAAAGGAGTAAACGTGAAGCGACGCGGCCGAGGGTGAAAGCCTCGAGGTTGCCCGTCGCGAGTGTGAGGCAAGGAAGACGATGAGGAAGACGACGAGGAAGGCGCAAGAGGCATCGGGGCTCTCGAGAGGGTGGGAGGGGGTTGGCGGGTGCAGAAGCGTTCTCGCATATTTCATATGCAGGGGGCTGTTTTGCTTGGCCTCGGCAATATTATTACCATATTTTTCACATAATGCGCCCGCGTGTATGTCTCTTATTTCACGTGACACCCTCTTATTCCGCCCCTCTGCCACCTCTTACCCCCTTCGGTTTCAACCCCCCCTCGTGAACCGCGCGGCCGTCGAATAAGCGAAAGAAGCGAATGGAGAGCCGTGCGTCTTAACGTCTTATCATTCATTGCTGCTCTTTGACTTTTATGTACGCGAGAAGTTCGCGGTGGGGGTGCTGATCGAAGGTGAGTACGTGGTCGAGTTACGTGAGGCATGGCTGGAGTTTAGACGTGACGGCTAATGATGTTCGATGCTTCTGAATGCTGTGAGAATCGAGCAGCCAGCGGGGAAAGATTTTAACGGAGCAACAGTTGCGGATTCGAAACAAAAGGTCGTTTAACTTGTAATGAAGGTATAAAGTCCAGCCTATGATGCAGGAGCAGTCCAGGAATAAATAAATAACTTCACGCTCTTTCCATGAGAATCTTTACGATTCTCTAACCTGGAAGTATCAGATAACCGACACTCAAACTACTGCATTGTATCTCTTCGTTCGAAGAGTCCACGCATCAAAGAATCCTGATCACTCCTGCACGTTGCACTGTCACAAATCTACGACTTCGGAGCGCAACTAACTCACGTTGTTCGCCCTCGGGGATATTCCGGGTTTCGGAAAACAGGGCGAAGGAAATTTTATCGTCGGCCAAAGCCGTCGGTGCGGCAAAGTCGTCGACGTCGACGAGTCGAGAAACGTAAAGCGTTTCGAATACAGGCGAGCCGTAGGTTATCGAAGTGGAGAGTACGGCAACGAAACTCCCCCCCATCCCCCTTTCCTTACCTCCATTTTCGACATTCACACTCGTCCCCGCACACGCACGCTCCGCATAACCTATTCGTGTGTAGATTCCGGAAAATTATGGCCGATAAAGAAACAAATTTCGAATTCCGCCGAAACGGGGCGTTATAAACATTATTCCGCGTGTAGTGGAAATTCCCCAACCTACGCCCCCCCCCCCTCCCCCTTCAACCTCTTGTTCTTCGTCCCCATCGATTCACGTCCCGATCGCCTCGCAATGCCAGCGTCCCTTTTCCACGATTCTGATTCTCGAATAGCCGAGTGTCTACGATAAACAGCGCTGATCTGATTAATGCGTACTACCGGATGATTGGGCGTGGATCAGACGATCGTAGGCGGGACATTTTGATCGTTCGAGGCTGTACACGAATTTCCCATACGGGTTTTAAACCCCTTCAGTGTCGACCGAAAGTATTATACTTATCCGAAGAATACCGAAAAAGCTTATGAAATACAAGATAACAATGATATTTACAAAATGTAAAATGAAACGTATGATGTGAAATAAAGGTAGAATAAATAAATGTCAATTGTATTCCATTATTTGATGAAAATCATCAAAAAAAAAATGTCTGATTAGTAAGGCGCCATCTCATGCGTGATGATATGTCGTTCTTGGCACTAAAAGGGAACTAGTAAGGATTAAACAGCAAGAGAACGGTAAAGGGAGGAAATGATTTTGTTCGTTTCGCGTAATCGTCTGAACCGAACATCTGGACGACGAGTTATAATGACGATGAGCACGGAAATGGTTCGATATTTTATCGAGTCCATCGGCTAGCTTACACTATGAATGTTGTGAATAAGTGCAACGATTACTCTGGTACAAGGCGAATGTGCAATGTAGTACCAGGAATTGTGACGCAATTATCTGTAAATTCTACGCTTTGAGAGCCTCGTCGTTCCACAAATAAGCTATTCCCTCGCTACATATCTGGTTAGAATCATACGTGTTTAGGAAGTTCAAAATCAATTAGATAACAATTCTAAAGTCCGAAGGCTGAATATGACACAATACGTTGCCACGAGTAAAATCTGTTTCATTTCGAAAAGAGACGAAAAATGTGATACGTAATAACGTTAAGTTCTTCAATACATACCGACAGAACCAAAAACGAACTACGCAAAGTGGACAGAACGGACTGCGCGTAAGCTCACCTGAAAATTGAAAATAACCATCGTTCAAAACGTGCCATTTGAAAGAGTGCATAGCATTAGCATACAACGTACGACTTTAGAAAGTATCGATCTTGTTCTCCTCGCACGCGTATTAGTCAATGCATAAATTAGTGCGATATGGCTGCAAGGTACTTTTCTCATGACGTTCAAATCGCCAAGTACACAGACACGGCAGTAACAGAATATAACGTATACAGTTGACTCTGTCCTATAACCGATTTCCAGACTCGGCGCGCGGGTCGGTCGAAACGTCGGGAAAACGGAGTAAAGAAATTAATGAGTAAACACACGAAAATTGTTAATCCAGAATACGGGTCGAAGGCTTCGCAACGTTCGTACGCGGAGGAATACGTACACTCATACAAACGTAAGCTGCCTCCACGCAATGTGTGTCGAATTATCGGTGCAAACTCGGCACGCTCTGTAATTGTACACACGTTTCTAGGCATATAGATGTACGGACATACTTATAAGCGTGCATGTATATTCTCG
Organism: Anoplius nigerrimus; assembly: GCA_914767735.1. Lineage (NCBI taxonomy): Eukaryota > Metazoa > Arthropoda > Insecta > Hymenoptera > Pompilidae > Anoplius > Anoplius nigerrimus. The sequence goes on from OU612082.1 coordinate 10,218,045, forward strand.
GGATTGAGAATGTGGAGAACGTGGGCGTTGAGGACTCGCATATGGCCATGTTTCCCTCGTGTCCCTCCCTTCCTTCCACCCGTCCTCCCATCTTCTTCGACCTAACCTCTCTAAGTAAATAGTTGTGTAACGCAGAACGAGAGGCATTAAATAAATAATAGCTATACCACGGTTTATGAAGCTGAAAGGAGAACGCCGCAGAACGGGCACAGATGTGTCAATATTTCTTGTTCACATTTTCTTTCTCTCTCCCACTCCCGCCGCTCTTCGATCCTGCTCCTTTCCTTTCCTCCGCGTTCTCTTCCTTTCTCAGAAGCGAGCGCGCGGCGACATCGTCGAATAAGATTTTAACTTTGCTGGCCTTTTGGCATTTTTAGCGGCCGCTGCGACGGATTAAGTGATATTAGGATGCTTAATGATTTAGAGATGAAATAAATTTAAGGGCAGAGGATACGGTATGTGAGCCGGCTAACTTTTAATACGGCGTCCACAGATTCTGTAAGAGGGCAGTTTATATGCAGCCTACGGACGGGTCAGCGAGGGAAAGAGGGTATGTGTCCGAGTACATACGCGCGGATATGGCCCCACGTATGCGTGTATATATATTTTTTCAATATCACTTGCGAAACTCTTCTGATACGGGATGTGAGAATTGTCCCGAGGAGTAAAAGTCAGCGTTATTTTTTATCTTTATTAGATTGTCCGGCATCCTTTAGACGAGGTTCAACGTGCTCCGGATGGACATATATGAATATCTATTGCCGAGGTAGCACGTGGCACATTTTATCGCTTTCGACATCGGTGAATTAACTTCCCGATCAGGGCCCTCGTATTTTTTCGTCAATTCGATCGGCGGCAAATTGTGAAAAACATTTTATCGCCGACAACAAAATTTCATGTCCTCAATAAGTGCTTGACTGTAAACGACACTGACGCGAATAATGAAACGATACCGCGCAGATTCGATGAAATTAGTAAACAACACAGACAGTCCGGTAATGGCTTCTCGGAATGAAAACGACATACATAAATAAACGTGTTTCTGAGTAGCATTCATAGTACGCAATTCCGGGATTGCAATATGAAAGCGTTCAAACAATAAGAGAGGAAGAACCGATGTTTGTTTGACGGCCCGTTAATGTCTCTGAGTGTATTGTTTACAGAACAACCGTTCCTAGAGTTTCCCCACCACTCCGGTGCCCGAAGTATGCCAATACCGAAAGACTCGAGGCGGCGGTATCGTCCTTTGAAAAATACTTAAGGTAAACTCGTCTGTTGATTGTATGCTCAGGCCGGGAGAGAGAGGACATCGTATGTAAAGAGTACAACGTTGGAATTTCCAGAAGGTCACAATGGTTCCCTCCAGCCGTTGAGCGCTGGAATAATTTTCATGTCTCTCGGCCCGCGAGTCGAAAGACGTCGGGCACACGAAAGACAAAAACCGTCGCGTCCGATTAAAAACGTAACGCGCTACACCTTGCGTCACAACGGGAAACAGTCGCGTCAATTAGCCGTAACCGATAATTGAACGAGCAGCCCGAAGGAGAGAAGCCGGGCGCGGAAAATGATTTCGCCTCCCTCGCCCGCGGGTCCGAACGATACACGCGTGTGTCGTTTAAAATCGCCGTAAGGACCTGCCGTGGGGTGGTAATTAATGGAGACGTAACGAGTGGGCGTAGCCCGGGACTAATATGCGAAATAAATCTGCGGTAATAGTAAGTAATTTGGCCAATAAGTCGATAACAAATTGGATTTGCCAACGGCAGTACGCAGAGGCCGTAATGGCAGTGACCGGATCCACCCCCTTGACGCCCTCCTCCTCCCCCTCCGCCCCCCTTCGGCCTTGTCGTCCGGCACCCAGCCCATCTACAATCCCTCACCCTTATCCCTCTCCACCCCTGCCCACGGCTGTGCTCTCTCTTCTCCGGCCTTCACCGGTAACAGCGCTCCCTTTTGCCGGCGTATTCATATTTCACGGACTTGTAATATAGGAAAGTTTTGTTTAAGCCATAAAGCCAGGGAGTGAGGGGTGCCAAAGGTGGAGGTGGGTCGGTCACCCTTCAGTGGACGCGGCTACGACGGTGAAATAGAGAAAAAGACACAGAACCTGAAATGGGGAAGGGAGAGGAAGCGAGGGTGGGACAGAGAGAGAGGGAGTGGAAGAGAGACAGATGGCAGCATGGGAAGGAGGAACGGAAGGAGTAAGCGGGAGAGCGAGAGAGAGAGAGATTCGATGTGCTTCAAGAGAGAAGGAAGCGATAAAGAAAAATGGAAGGAAAGACAGCAGGTGATGGAGTGAAAGAGGAAAAATTATAGGTTACACCCTATTGTCACGCAATTAATACAGCTGCAATTACCCCCTTTCCCTGCGCACCGCTCCTAAGATCCTTGATGTCCAACCGACACCTTCGCCAATGCGCGCGAAAACATTACCGTCCAAAGTTTACGTTCGAACGTTCGATACGCTCGAGGCTTAGGTGGCATCGAGAAGATTCGTCGGTCAGCCGTAATGAATAATGTCCACATCTGTTCGGGACGTGCCATCAGTAACTGCGCCCTGCCCCCTACTTTTCCTCACCTTGGCACTCTCCAACCCCCCACTACCCCTCCCCCTGCCGGCCCCGTAGAAAAAAAGACCGTTTCCATCCCGCCGCCACTTTCTCACCCGATTTCGCTGCATATCAAATTATGACGGGCAAACGACCGATCGTCGCCTGCTGCCGTGATATATTTGGATATATTAAATTTTTTTTTCCTCCCCGAACATCTGACCAACCCACGCGTTCATGTCCTTGCCGCGGTCCTGCCTACCGTTGCTTCTTTTATCGTACCGTCGGCGTCGAGCCGACCTCATCACTCTCCTTTCTCCCATTCTATTCTCAAGGAAAGTAGAAACAATACATCCAACGATTAAATCATCTACGAGGGCTCGCACTCGATTAATCCATTGAAAACAATTCGCTAATGCCCCCGGATTATCCCCATCGGCAGAAGGATCACGTAGGCGAGTGCGACAAACAAGTATTCGCTTTACGATCACGACTCTCCCGAGTTCATCTACGGGGTGCCAGAAAGGTCGAGAGGTTTCGTTTGCATAGTCGCCAACACCTTGCGTGTCCATTACGCGGAGGTTGCGCGAGAGGGGTTGTACAGGGCCAGGGGTGGGCCGGCCAAGGGGGTGTGGGGTGGTGGGCCAAAGGGGGGAAAGTGGGGAGGGGTGGGGGAGGGGAGAGGGACCGGCGTGAAAAGACGAGGGTAAAAGAGAAGAGAGAGGCGGCGGTGGTAAGAGGTGTGAACCGTAAACGCGCCACGTGCGGCAAATGGAAATGGACCAAATATCGCTGCAAACACTCGACCGTGCGAGTATCGATATACGACGCACCCTCTTCCATCTCCCCATCGGCACCGATCGCCGCGCTGCTGCACGCTAGTGTGTGCACGCGTGCACACGGACGTGACCGTTTGTCGTTTATATCGGCTGCCACCCCATTGACAAAGGCGAGAGAGCGCGCGCGCGCGCGCGCGCGCAAGCACCTACACCGTTCGAGGCGAGAGCCTCGGAAATTCGCTGGTCATTCGAATCCATCAGAGATCCGCAAAATATCGTCGAGTTCTCTTGCACTTTTACTATCCCTATAGTACGCTTGTTGGCCTTGTCGATGTAAGAGTGCAGCGTGTCGGAACGTCTACGCTGATTCCTTTACGCGAAATTCAGGGCTGCTTTGAGGCAACGTGAGACTCCGACGGGACAGAATGAAGATTCGATTAACTTCGTTCGAGGAGCGAATAGATATGAGTCGAGTTCTTGGAATCGTGATTATTTCTCCGGAGGTTACGGATGGAGGCATCAAATGAAAGTCGTGCATACTCGCGAGTGAGAAGCGAAGGGAGGCACATATCGAGAGAAATTCCTTTCCCGCCTTTGCGAATTAGCCAATTTGCGAGCACATCCGCGCGGGTCAGTCTGTTGACGAGACGGACAACGCGTAAAACGGAACGCGATTGATATCGGTGGAGAGGAGGGGGGAGGAGGGGGAGGAGGTCGGCGGGAAGACAGAGAATTGCGCGGCTAGAGTGAAAGAGAGGCGAGAGATCTGCAGGGAGGCGGAGAGGGAAGAAACGAGAAAAGAGACGGAGCGAGCGAGTGCTTCTAGCTAAACAAATATGTACTCACGTACTCATTCACCTATCTCTCAGTCAGTTCTACGTACGTTCCTACAGCCCTTTTAAAGACTTTTCCTGCTGCTCCCCCACTCCGTTGACGCCCTCTATGGACTGCGGAGGCCAGTACATACGCACAAAGCCCCGGGACGTAACCGTACGTGTACGCGAAGTTCGATGAGGGGAGAGTGACAACCCGGATCTCGAACATAAGACGTGAGTGCGTGGGGTCACGCCTATGTGCTCCGGCTGTGTATTTATTCGAAACGTTTTAAGCGCCGCACAAAAGGGTGCTGTCCTTCTGAACCTGCCGCCCCGAGTGTTCCCGGCGCAATTGCGACAAGTCGGCTCGCTTCTCGAAGAACACTCGGCAAAGCTGCCGGCAACAGCCCCGTCAGGAAGTCAGCGTCGACCTTATCCTCCTCTACCTCCTCGTCGACAACCTTCTCCGCAGAGTCACCGGCACCGAAGCGGACTCTTCGCGAAAATTTCGCTCCGGCGAGGATATAAAATTACCGCGCGAGCTCGAGGGCAATTTATCATTGGCTCTGCCGGCGGGGAGTTGCCAAATCGAAGGATTTCATCCGACTCTCGTACGACAGTCGGTGTCGAGAGAGAGAGAGAGAGAGAGAGAGAGAGAGAGAGAGAGAGAGAGAGAGAGAGAGATAGAGAAAGAGCGAAGAGTGAGTGAAGAGAGATAGAGAAAAGAGAGTGAGCAGAGTCTGGCTATTTGTTTCGTCGCGAGCGCGCGTATTGACACTGCGCACACGTAGACGTAGCGGCAATAATATTATATCGACACGCCGGTGATATATGCCTCGGCGGGATGAGTGCCTGCAGAAGAAGGACTTGTCTCATAAAGTATAGGGCGATTTGTCACGGCAGTTTGTGATGCGATCGGGAGAGAATAATCCTCTGGATATCATCTAGCGCGACCTCGTCCCATCATCCCACTCGCTCTTCCCTTTGGGCCCTTCTGTACCTCCATCCTGTCGTCCTTCCGTCCTTCCCTCCTGCCCCATCAGCGCTCCCTCTCGTTGTCTATTGCTCATCTGAGAGCGGATTACTCTTGACCCATTCTCCGCACTCGCGTTCTTCGTTAGTCTCACTCGACGATCGGCGGATATTGCATATCGCGCGCGCGACGCCTGTTTCGCGTATTTATCGCCGAAGCGGACGCGCGAGCGCAGATTTCAATGTCTGCTGCGAGCGTGAAATTATAGCACTCGGACGCTTTTTGCATTCATTTTCTTCGACGCTTACGAGACTGTCACGGGGGGACCTTCGCCGTCGCGTTGTATCTTTTGCATTTAGAGTTTTTAGCCTGCGCTCGAAAGATGCATGAGATCAGAATTTATAACTGTCACTCTTGTTGATCCGAATGATTGCACTCGGCCGTGCTCGGTAGAATATTTTTCAGTTGCGATAAGCAATCAAATGTTTTGATACCAGTCGCTTGTTTAAAGCCGACGTGTCGGCGTTCAAAAGCAGACGCCCGACGTAACCAGAGCCAGTTTCAATCTTCGAAACGCGAATCCTCGAAGAATGTCTCCGTCCGAGAATTATTTGCGATCTCGGATTCTCAGCGATTCTCAGACGGAAGAATAGGTGGCTCGCATTCGGGACGCTCCATCACTTACAACGGAATTAGCTTCATATTTAATTCTAAATCGACGTATTAATTTCCCACCCGGCATGAAGTAATCAAGTCGCATATGTTCCCGCTGCTCCGCGGAATTATGCAATCTCATAATCTATCGTTTAGACGAAAATGGCGCTCCTCGGCCCCGCTGGCTGTAAAACGTAATAATACAATCGGATTTCGCTAAGAGTGCGCATTATTCAAGACCGTCAACTATTCCTCGCCAGCGATGGAAATCCACCGACTACCCCTCGCGTCCGCCCGCTCCCCCAGCTACCTAACAAAAATCCTCCCAATTAAGCGCACGCTTCGCAAGTCGAAAAATCATCCTGCCCCCAAACCCTCCTACACCCCCTCTTTCCTCCACCGATCGCAACCCTAATCCGCGTACCCGACGCTCTCCCCATCGAAATTCCATCATCCTAAAATCAAATCATTCGGTCAGCTACGGTAAACAAGCCGGCAAAAAAGCTCGCTGATCGAAGCGGTGCGATAATCGCCGTTCGAGGGCTCGCAGAGCTTTCGTGCGCACTGTGGCGCAGTAGCCACGCGACTGTCGACCAGGTAGAGAGGCTTTCGGCTTTTCGAGCTTCGAAGCTCGGAGGTTTTGCGGTTTCGGGCGGCTCGGAGGGGAGGTACGGGAAGGACGAGCCGGCGGCGGCGAAGAGGAGTGGATACGATGGACCGGGCGTAGTGGCGGGACGGGCGGGTGGGGGGGGGGAGGGGGAGCTGTACGCTGGGCCGCAGGGAGGAGGGGAGGCCTGGCTGCGAGGGGCAAGGGGAGAAATGGAGACGAGCGTCGGCGCCCGACGATACACTACACGCTCGACACAACGATGAGTTCGGCGATCTCAGTGCGTGGCACGCGCTCGCTACGAGAGCATCTACCTTGTCGTTCGCTTCGGCCTACCGTTCGACCCGCGGCCTTCCGGACGGCCTTCCGACGGCCTTCCGACTCGAACGTTCCCAGTCGAGCGTTCCGAGACCCGGCGAAACTTCCGTCGGCCTCGTCCCGAGCAGCTATACACAGATGGCGACCGATGCGAAATGATCGTGGCCCGCCGAGTCTATGCTAATGGATGATCCGGATGATTTATGCGCCTCGCGCGGCTCGAAGGGGGAGAGGAGCTGGACGATGCATGCGAAAAAGTGCGGCTCGCACGATGAGGATTATAGGAAAATTGTCCGTTTCAGTGTGGACGGCGGAGCCTGCACGCAGCGCGGACGACAGGGGCCTGTCGCCGCGGCACGGAGTCATTATAATGATACGTCAATCATAGTACCCTCCGGCGGTCTCGCGAGCGCATGAATAGAAAAGTCCGCTCTGCCGGCCCGCTCTGCGAGCGCGGTACGCGTGTCCCGACACTTCCGAAGGGAGAGGCTTGTTCTTGGCGATCGTATACCTTCATTTTTTATGCATTGCTCTTCGCTCGAGTGTCGGGGAATTCAATCCGTCAGTCGGCGCGCTCGCGGACGAGTACAAGGCGAGACAAGCGCGGGAAAGAGCGATGACGACGCATCGTGCGGCCTATAGACCCGCATGAGACTTCGACGTTGTAACGAGATCGAGTCGCTCGAAAGGCTCGTTGTGAGGGTGGCATTATTTAGCGGTCGCGTCGAACTGTCACATTGTTGCCCGTGAATATTTGATGGAACGATGGCGAGGTACGACTCGATACGCTCGGTCCTTAGACGGACGTCCTTCGTATTTGCCATTATTTCTTAGGTCTAGCTGAGTCCAGTTGGTTTAATACAGGCCACTTTGACTTTATGCAACTTTGCGCCACTTGGAGAGCTGCCACGTATCTTAAAATGTCAAACATTAATTTGTCTTAAGTGCTTACCGGCGTCGTCAAAAGACAGTTACGTCATTTTTGCGTCTCATTCCGCCTACGTCGCATCATCGGCGTCGTGTATGCGGATGAAGGGAGATGTTTATGCTTTATCGTGCGTTAATCTGTTTTCTTTATCGATTGCGATTGTTATTCGAGCCATGCGGACCGTCGTCGACGGACGCGACTGCACTTCTTCGATCGAACGACTTGTCTTTCCTGACGAAATTTTTTGACCTCCTCGCAACGTTGCGCTCACGATGCGGAATTTGACGAAGCACTTGTCGGAATAGAGAAGTGTTTAATGTTTCTCTTCCTGCGAAGCAATGCGGCGAAATGTCCGTTGCAGAGAGTAATATTACTGTAACAAATTTACTAAATACGTCGACCGGGTCAATGCTGGGACGAACGTATAACATTGGACGACGAGTAGTATCATTTTAATGTGAAATTTACGGTGTAACTCAGAACGACGCGATATTAAAAGTGTCTAATATATGAAGCCGGATATTTCTTGCAACATGTGCTCAATTTAATATGACGCTTAATTAAATTCGCTCCGCGCGCATTCCTTTCCGCCATAATAATAAGCATCGCTTCAAGGGGAAGTGTGCAACAAATTATGATAGCATTGTTTATGGCACGAGCGCGTACGTTGACAGGATAACTGACACTGGAATACACATGTTTCGCGCCGGACATTGTACAAATTTCGTTCGGGTTATTTGCCAAATACGAATTGTATCATCGTATTCCCGCGTTACAAGTCAAACATCGTTCGCTTATTGTTTCCGTCAACACGTCACGATTCTCTTACGATGCACCGCATGCAACGACACGACAGCTTACGACGCAAGCAATATAATACAGCGCGAGAGGCAGCCACGATTAAAAATATTGCTCCTTAAGTCACGTCGTGTTTAATGTTTCCCGAGTGTACGGCGCGACATTAAAACGACTGCTTCACAACGACGCGAAGTTAGCCGGGACGGAGACCCACACTTTTATCATTCAGGCGCTCGCGAGCTCGGAATTTTTGGCGCCAATGCGTTTTGCAATTTGAACCGAGAATGGAACGTCTCAGCACGTGTCCTCTATCGATGACGCGCAAAATAATGACTGTGTATAGAACACGTATGTTCTGCATAACGCGTTACTTGTCAACAAGCATATTTCCCAAGAGCTGAAGACGACACTCGCTGCACACACATAACTCATAAGCCAACATGTATTTTGGCACGATTACCTTGTTTACGTCAAAAACAGCTTACTCATAGCAATAAGCGTTCTTGTATGCCGAACTTCATTTGAAACAATGCACTCGGACTCTCAGCAGCATGTCGCTTTGTTTCACAGTATTGTTCACAACAGAAATGTTCACACGTGTTCTCGGCCGAAAGAACCGATGCACTTTGATTAGACTCGTATACGCATGTTCCTCTGCGTGCAGCTGATTACGAGACAGCAGATTCCAGAGTCTTTGTACGGAACCCTGTCTTCTGGCTTATCTCTGTATTCCAACACCATAAAATCACGTGCTTGTATCCCACAGGCGCTGCATAGTTCGACGAAACCACAGGTCTTACGCTGGTTAACATTTTCTTCAATACTCCACGCACTTCGTTCACATTAACGACCGATGACGAGAGAGACAGAGGCATACGTAGGCGTTTGATTGTCAATAAGATGAGACGAAGAATGTGAAAAGTTAGTTTTGAATAAGCAAGAGCAAAAGCGGGACCAATCATGATATGGCAGGGATTGGTAGCAAGAGAGACTGTATGTGTATACATCTAAGTCAGAGTAAGAGAGAGGGAGAGAGAGTGTAAAAGAGAGAGAGAGAGAGAGAGCGAGAGAGAGCGAGAGAGAGAGAGAGAGAAGGCCGAACGAGAAAGGAGAGGGTAGAGGTCAGGCACCAGCATGAGACTATGGAAGTGACATAGTACTAGAGGGAGCTCATGAGAGGGAGGGAGGGAGAGTAAAAGACTATGTATATGTCCATAAGTTACAGAGAATGAGTGTCTATATACGTGTGAGTGCATGATAGGGGCAGAGACTGAGAGAGCAAGAAAGAGTAAGAGGTAGAGAGTGAGAGAGAGAGAGAGAGAGAGAGAGAGAGGGATGGTGAGCGAGTGAAGACGAGAAAGAGAAACGTACCCAAGGTGTCAGAAGGCAGTCGAGCGCGGGCTGCAGTTTAAGGGCTGAGAACGGTTCGCAGCTCGCAGGATGCTGTGCACGGCGGTTAGCGGGTGATATTTCGTATTTGCGACGACGCGAGGGAGGCCTCCGGTGCGGCCAGAGGCGAGGCCGTCAGTAGGAACACGCGCGGAAATAAGCGGTGGTAGGGCGACTTGCTGTGTTGTGTCGGATGCTACTGGGTAGCGAGTACTTGTTGTTGAGATGCCTGGGGTATGCGCGCGGGTGTGGGCGGCGGGGTGGATGGGAGAGGGGTGGAGAAGGACAGCGGGGCTGGGGAGGGATACGGAGGGGGAGGAGGGGGTGGTGTTGCAAGTAGCGGCAGCAACGGTAGCGGCGGCGGCGGTGGCGGCGGCGGCGTCGGCGGCGTCGGCGGCGTCGGCGATGGTGATGCTGACGACGGCCGGGCGGAGGGTTGCCGCGGCTTGGAGGCAGGCAAAGGCAGGCATAGAATAAGAGAAGGACCGAGCCACTCTCCGCGTCTCTATGTATGCCAAGGTGGAACGGAGACAGGGCGGGAGCGAGCCAAAGGGAGAGAGACAAGGAGTGAGCGGGGGGGGGGGGGCGAAGGGGGAAGGGAGAGGGAGAGGAAGGGATGTCAGCGAGGTAACGGAGGGTGGTACCCTGAATGGCCTTGCGCACAGTAGCGGTTACGACGTCGGTGCTGCCGGCGGCGCGGGCTGGCTGGCTACAACGAAAGCGCGGGCTAAGGCGGTGGTTACCGCGTCAAGGGAAGGAGAGAAGAGCCTAGGAGGTGGATATCCTCCTAGAATACAGCGGTATCGGTGATGGTCTGTGTGGAGAAAGTGGGAGGCTGGCGAGGCAGGCAAAGAAATGAGCGGAACGGTGAGGCTGGCAGGGAGGTGGTGTAGGATGGAGAGGGTGAAAGCGGGAGAGTTGAGAGAGAGAGAGAGAGAGAGAGAGAGAGAGAGGAGGTGGGTGGGAGTTAGGTAGGGAGAGAGGGAGGATGATCCGTTCGTAGCAGCTGCGAGTGCAGCGGCGGCAGAGGATCCGCGTACCGGCGGGGAGGAAAGCGGCGCTTGCTCTGGAACGGTCCGCTAAACAGCGGACGCGCGAGAAGACGCGAAACACAACTGGGTCGTGCGACACGACTCCGTAGTCATCCTCGAACGACTGTGCGGGGGAGGCACGGCGGGATGGAGTTCCGTTGAAGGGAGAAATGCGGGGCTGGTGGTGGATAAACGGAGGGGGGGCACACGATACGTTCCGCGTGCTGCACAGGAGCCGAAGGGAGGAGGCGTACGGCGGAGACGGCGGAGGCGATGGCGAAAGAGGGAGGGCGTGGGAGGTGGAGGCGCGGACTAACTCGGAGGATTGTTGCCCGATAGAGCCGGAGACGGCCGGCGGCCAGGCTCAGCGCCGGTTCCCAGGGCCGATGACAATGACGAACGATACGCCCGGTAGATGCGATACACGTGTTACTGATTTACTGCCCGCCGTGGCGGCTAATGCGCGAACCTGACGAGGCTGTCGGAGGCTGACGAAGCTGACGACGCCGGGGCGGTGTGTACACTCGGCTCGCGGATGCGCGCAACTCTGGCCAACAGCCACGCTCGTTCGCCACTGCTATTTTCAGCCTTGCCATTGAAACAATAGCAATATTTAACCACACACGGCAGCCGCTGGAAAGGGATGGAGAGAAGCGGAGAGTCAAGTTGCGAAAGCCGGACGAGGAGGGGGAAGCGTCGTGGCTGCGTCGGGGGTGAGAAGGCATCACGGTAGGGAGATAAGGAAGGTAGGGGTGAGTCTCTCAGGATGGAAGGGGTTCAAGGGGGTAGAGAAACGGCGCGGAGGGAGGTGGGTGGGAGGCGATGGGTGCTTCCCCCTCGAAATGCTAACGGTCTTCTCCGTCTCTCCGCTTCTCCCTCTCTCTTCTGCCCTCGCGTTCCGTTCCTCTCTGTCGCGCGCGCGCCCGCGCGTCTCGTATTCCTTTTCCTGTCTCTCTCCCACCGACGATAATAGCTGCTTCGTACACCGTTAGTTGTCCTGCCTCCCTGCTTTTCTGTCTATCCGTCTCCCTTCCACCCTCGCCTCGCTCCCTCCCATCCTCTCCCTCTCCCTGGCTACCCTTCCTTCGCTCTCCCGTCCTTTCATATCACCCCGGCGTGCACGCTTCTCTGGAATTTCTCGCCCCGCTGCCACGTTGCTTTTATGTAACGACGGTAACGGGGATGGAGAAAAAGAGACAGGGAAACAGAGTATGTGAGTACGGGTATTAGGCAGAGAAAGAAAGAGACGCGGTCGGGGATAAAGAGTAAGAGGATGAACGGGTAGGAGGGAGCCGAAAGGGGAAGAGAGAGGTGCATATATAGAGATATATGCAGCGACGATATAGGGGCGGGTGCCGAATAGTGGGGAGCTGGAGGCGGCGCACGCCTCTTCGAAAGGGCAGCTACGTGGGGTAGCAACCTCCGAGGTAGCTCTAGACGCACTCTCCGACCGATGCAGGTGGGTACAAGAGAATATCAAAAAGGGGAAAAAGAAGGAGCAGACGTGCATACGCTGCACTCTGTCGCTCGCCGCTCTACCGATCGCATCGCGCATCGCCGGAGAGTTAAGGATTATAAATGCAGATCGGAGATCGAGTCATTTCGAGCTCGCCTCATCATCCCATTTATCATTTCGCTTCCGCTTTTTACTGACGTTCATTTCCGCGAAATGATCCGATCGATACCGCGCGGCGAGCTCGTATCGAGAATTTTTGCTCGGGTGACGAGGGTGGCGATCGCAGATAACTGTTCGTCGATCTCTGACGATCTGAGTGTTGGTGAGTCGACCATAGAGCGCGAACGTCGGTGTTCTTATTTTATATTATAGAGAATAGAATGACTCTAGAGATGAATGAAGCGAAGCTACATGGCTAATCTCGTCAGCGTCTTGACGTATTTTGTCAGTTAATAAATTTATTTCAGACCAGTTCATAGATCATTAGCAGTAGATCAAATGTTTGACGGTGAGCTATTATTCTCGTACTCCAAAATTAATTCCTTCGCTGAGATGGCTTCTCGAGTATAAATGCAAGTTGCCAGTGTCCATAAATAAGTATTACTACGAATATCCGTACGACGATACTTATGATACGTCCGATGACACGAATAAAATAGACTCCAGAAGCTGCGCACGAAATCTAAAATAAATTAGGTATGCCGAGTCGTACAAATGTTCGTATCACCACATTCATCCCCGACACAGCGAAACCCGACGGTCTCGCCCCCTAAAACACCGCTATTTAAAAATTCAATATTCGAAGAAGTATCCATCTTAAAAATTAATCAAGCCGAGACGCACACAAGCGAGTCCGAGGACAGCAAACGCGGCAGACGTATCTTGCGCAGCGCAGGCTTTTTCCGTCCCACCCCCACCCTCTCCGACGGCAGCAAAATTAAATAAAAGTCACACCTGCATCTTCCACTGCATTTCTTTTGAGCGCGACCAGGTGGAGGGGGATCGGACATTATGTGAGATAGGTGCGCGAAGAGGGTCATCCCTGGGACCAGCCTCTAGCTACGGAGGTGAGGTGGGAGTGATAGAGTAGCCTCCGAGTCCAGATAGCCGGTACACTTAGCCGCGTGCATAACCGTTCTCCTAGCAGATAGAAGGGGTGGCAAGGCGGCCGAAGGAGGGAAGGAGGGCTGGGTGGAGGCAGCCCAGGACGACGAGAAAGCGGAGGCGGCGGCGGAGGAGGTGGATGAGGAGGTGGAGGAGGAGGAGGAGGTGGTGGCGGAGGTGGGAGCGGGGGATGGTCTATGGAGGCAAACTGGCGGGGGGTGGTAGCCACCCCTTGCTGCCCCCCCACCAGCGCAGGAGTCGCGTCGCTGCCGCTCGGCCAATAAGGAGACCCGCCGACACAGAGACAATTCAAATGCTGCCCAATAACAAACGTCTTTTGTTGTTATATGGCAAACTTTCTTTTCGCCCGTTTTCTGTTTGTGCCCGTCCCGAATGCCCACCCCCTTTCGCCCAACACCCACCACCGCCGCCGCCACCGCCGCCACCATCGCCGCCTCCGCCACTACCACCACTACCACTACCAGCAGCAGTACCACCGGGAAGGGCACCGCTGCCGCCAGGATCGCCAGCGTCGTCTCCTCCGACAGCCACCTCCTACGCCGACTTCGTGCGCCACCAGCGTTCTTCCGGCAACTCTGTCCGAGGCACTTCTTTTTTTTCATCTCTCTCTGCCTCCGCCTCTGCCTCTCTCTCTCTCTCTCTCTCTCTCTGTCTCTCTCTCTCTTCCTCTGAGTCCCTCCTTCCCACGTTCCCCCATCTCGCTCTCCCGGCTCTCTCTCCTTCCATCGTCTTTCTTTACTCCTCTCCCTGCGGAGGGTCAACATATTAAAACGAGAAAGTCTCGGTCCGAACTGCGCAATGCTGATTCTGCCGTTCTCCACCTTCTTCTCGCATTATCGCTTCTCTCTTTCATTTTCACACTCACTCGCTTACCCATTCAGCCGCCCGCTCCGTTCGTTCGTCATAGCCTTCTGTATCCGTTCTTATTTACTTTTTCAAATTATTTGCCCTCTTCCCTTTTTCCGTTCCCGCGAAAGAGGCTTCCCCCCCCGCGTTCTCCAATGGCTTTTTCGTCTCACCGTGGGGCTTATTCTCACGGTGTTTTTCGGATGTGGCTTAATTAGGCGTTGTCTCGGCCGAACGTCGACCGAGAGGGACAGTGGGGGAGAACTTAATACGTTTTAATTGTAACATTCTTCGTACAGTCGGAACTTAGGGCTACGAACGTAAACATAGTTTGTCTCAAGCAATTAACATTTCTTCCGCAGCTCAATCGGGGTAACCCCGTAAACATTAGCATTTTTTTTTCAACTCAATCGAAACTCATTGTTCCGTCTTTGATCGCGTCGCGACATCCAATTAAATTCTGATAAAACTTCTCCAATCGACTCGATTTAATACCCGGCGTCGAAAGAAAAGGAGCATCGACTATGTATTCACCGTAGTTAAGGCAAAATGGGACCCCGCCAGAACGAAAGGATAAATATTCATTGACGTCTTCATCAAGACTTTTATGACCCTGTAAAGAGGGTGAGAGGGGAAGTCGGGGACTGTGAGTGCCCTGCGCCTCTTTCACCTTTGCGGCACACTTTATACTAAACTGTGTAACCCTATACCCTGGCATCCTCATAGTCGTTGTTCCGTACACACAGTCGATAACAATAATTATTTATATCTTTCCATCGAACCCGTTAGATTCACATACCGAATAATCCTGCAAATGTCGCATCAGCAGAATGGCGCAGGAGGCAGCCGATGTTTCGAAGTTTTCTTTGACCGCTTATAAAGACGCGAGCGAACGTTATCCCGCTTCCCTTTCCCGGCACTCCCATCCGGAGAACTTCATTACAAGCAATCTGCACCCTCGATTTCTGCAGCAGCCACGTCGAGGCAGGCGTCAGCCGGAGGTGGTATCGCGGTAAATTAGTCGTACGGATATCACAGCCGGATGTTCCAAAATTCTCGGAGCGGGCGAGGGACCGGCACAGTCAAGAGAAAGGGAAATAGAAAGAGAGCGACAGAGAGGGAGGTAGAGGGGGGGAAAGGGAAAGAGAGAAAAAAAAGGGATTGTCCGTATAGCTGAAACACCGTTGCCGAGGGAGAAGACGGGGCAACAGGGGGTGAGAAAGGTGGAGGCGGCAAAATTGAAATTTCTTCGCTCGAGCGACGACGCAGCAACTCATAAAAAGTTTAAACGTTTCGCTCTCTGGCTCGGCGAGTGTTGCTCTGCGAATCTTGCCTCTTTCCAATATAAACTGTGTCTCTTTCTTTCGCCTCCCACCCTCTCTCTCTCTCTCTCTCTCTCTCTCTCTCTCTCTCGCTCGGCTCGCGCTGCCATCCCTCTCATTCTCGCTACCCGCCTTTTTCGGCCCGACCGATTGACTACCACAGGCCCACACCCTTCTTGATATGACTGGCTCACCCCCCGCAAATCCTCACCCCCTCCCCTCCCCGCCCGCGGAGATGCTTACGGATAGCAACTTTTACCCTGCGAAAAATTAGGGGCTTTCTTTGCTCCTTCCACAACCGTCAAGGCTGCCGACGCCAATAGGAATATATGCGCCGTTCGTCCCGTTCTCCTCTTGCATATTTTATATATTGTTTGGCTTTCAAATTATACCGGGCGGCGTGTGTTATTAATGCCGACGTCGGTGGCGCTACATCAAAGAGAGCGGCCGGCATACCATTATTCAGCGTTCATTAATGAACAATTCGCTTACCCGGCCGTCTCCTTTTGTCCTAAGAGGCGAAAAAACAGAAACGGAATTGCGAGACAGGGTGCCGCCGGTCGGCGGGCCGATTTCAGCCATCGGCGAACGGTACTTGGCAGAAAATTGCAACCGCGTGGTCCAGTATCGAACGGTCGGTCGGTGGGGAGCGGCCATGTAAGCGGGGCAAAGAAAAAAGGAGAGGGACGATAGCCGCTGCTTAAAAATGAGATAATCCGAGTGAAACGCGACGCAAACGCACAATGGCCCCGTCAGGAAACAATACAGCGAAGGCTTTTTATTCCGCGGTGCCCCATCACAAAGCTCGCTCCTGACATGAACGAAACGTAATCCTATCCTTTGGAGAATTCCGACGAACGACATTCGCAACTTCGCTCGCTTCGGCTCGCACCGGCCTCCTCTTCCTTCCTCGGCGTACCTCCTCCACATCCCCTCACCCGGTCCCTCGAATCCCTTTTAATATCATCACATCGTATTTCGCGGCGAAATCGGAGAAACGAGGCCGCGCGCGGTCGGCTGTTTGTAGTTTGCTGTGTGTGTGTGTGTGTGTGTGTGTGTACAGGGCACGATTGGCTGACGCCGGAATCGAAGAGGAGAAGCATCGCTCGCGGCCTCAGCCGCTTACCCGCTGACTTCTGTTTGCCGATATGCTGATGTAATTATTATATTGATACCCGGGCAGCCCCCCCCCCCCCTCCACCCTAACGCGCGCCGTCGCTCGTGGCTTCTTATTATTTGCCGCACCGACGGGCCGCTCGTTCGTTAGCCGTCCGCAAAATCAGTCGACGGGGCTGCGTGCGCACGCGGGCCACGGCGCGTACAGCCAATTCGTCCGCGTTCGCGCCAAGTCTGAAAGATCGCTTTTGCCACCGAACTGCCGTTCCATTACGAGAACGAAACGGCGGCACAGGGGGGTGAGGCGGTGGGCGAACGGCGAGGGGGTGGGCGATGCAAATAAAAGCGACGCGGCGCATGCGGAAAATAAAAATGTTCCTCTGCGGATGACAAATAGCGTCACAGAGAGGACCGATCGGACGGTTACTCGTGAAAATTGTTAATCACGCTACCTGCCGGTAGAGCTACCCTCGGCATTTTATCTGTTGCTAAATATTGACGCTTGCCCAGGGAATGGATATTATTCGAATCGACATAACATGACGTCCGGGACGCTCGGCGAGTGAGCGAGCCGCTCTCCTCGCGTCGGGGGAAACAAAAATGTGCGTGGGCGAAAAAAAAAAGTGCGGATCGCCGTTTCCTAATTCGACGACGGCCATCTACCGTCGTCCGACCCTCCCGTCTCTGTTTAGCGCGCCTCGTCCTCGCTAAGGTAAACAGGTTCGGCCCCACCGGCGTCGCGCATTAAATTTCCAACAATTTTCTATTAATCCCTTTCCAATTTGGCGCCGTTCGACGTGCCAGGTTGCTTACTGTCGGGGGGAGTGAGCCCCGGTTAGAGTCGATATCTCGCCTGCGTTGTGTCACAGTGGGAACGTCGATGATGCGGGAATTTCGGATGAGGGTAAGAGGCGGGAGTAAGTGAGTCGACGAAACGAAGAGAGCGGAGGAGTGAGGAAAATCGAGGCGACGAGGGGGGCGGTGAGGAGGGGGTAGGTTCAGTGGGTGCGGGTGTGGATGAGAGGCGATGGTGGAGGGAAGGGGTGCTACCGTTGATGCCAGGGGTAGGTGCGGCTACGTAGTGTTGGGGGATGGGTATGAGCGAGGGGGCATGATTAGCATTACACTCTGAGCCTCGATGATCAATAGTGGAAACGTCTCTCCCTTCATTCTCATTCTCTCGCTGTGTTAGCCTTATCTCCCTCCCTCCTCCCTGCCACCCTCCTCGCTCTTCTCGCCATCGGATATGCGCGAATCTCCCGGACCACCACCCCCCCCTCCCCTCTTTCGCCCCGTGCCCCTCTTCATCGTCAACCGTGCTCCGTGCTACCTATTCCTCCTGCCACTCTATCCGAACCTCTTCTCTCTTTCTCTCCCTCGAACTTTTACTGTCTCTTTCTATTTTGTCTTACTCGGTATCTCTGGCATTAGCTCGAGTTCTTCCTCCTTTTCTCGTGGCATGAGATCGGGTCAGATCGCTTGTTTATCTTTCTAGGAATGCACGCGCAGGTTTAGTAGTGGGAAGCGTAAGCTGATTTGTATCGTCGACGTGTGATATGCTAGTTTCTGTTCCAAGTTTCTTCGGTCACGTATTCGGCGTCTTAGGAACTCTGCGTGTTAAGAATTAATCTTTAAGAGAATTGGAATCGTGTGCAGTTCTTGAATCTCTGGCTGTAGATACGATAGATCGTGGACTGCATGTATTATTTATTGGGAAAATGTTGAGGAGCTGAAAAATGAAACTTTAAGAAATGCTTAGGAGAAAGTAGGACTAATGTTGTCTAGAAAATTAAGAAGTTCTCCAGCACTTGTAGTGCGTCATTCAAGAGACATTGGTTGTGCCTACGTGCTGATCTTCTTTCCTTGGTCGTTACACCTGAAAGTGACTCCAACTATCTGCAGTCACATCGGAAGTATATCGCAACGTGCGATAACACGTCGAACATCGTCTTTCCTCTGATACCCGAAAAGACACCCCTGAGAAGTGATTAACGAAAGCTATAAGCTAGACAAAGTTTTCCAAGTTGTCTCATGAAAGAGCGAATCAAAGAAATTCGAGGAAATTCCTCTTCTTGATAATCGTTCTTTCCGGAATGTTGCTCGATCGGCCAAAGATGAAGTCAATGTCAGTTGAACGTTAAAAGAGATAAGCTCGGCATTCCTTAAGTTAGCATGACACGAAGCAATGTCTGCGTATGGACGTAAATACTCTTTGAGATCTGCTTGTCCAGCACAAATACGTGTCATAATTCTTACGGACTCGAAGTCGAAGAGGCAAGCCATTTAGTCAAAGATAAAACTGATAGAATGGTTCTTCGTTAACATTGAACGACTGTGCGAAAATAATTATCACTGCGAGATATGGTTGTCCGTCCCGTTCCTTTAAGCTTTGTCTGACCGTTTGTCTCCCTACTCTCCTTCTTTCCCTCCACCTCCATCCTGCCCCCGCACCTTCTCACCAACACATCGGCCCGTTCTTAGTTTCTCAAGCATCTTTCATCTCAGACTTCCTGTCCCCATTTCCACTCCGACTTTGATCATTTCTTTCGTCCGATCTCCTTTCGGTTCATTTGACGGAGTGACCTTTTTCGCACCAGCCACACAAATGTCAATCCATCGCTGTATTAATGGGTGGCAAGCCACTCGTCTTTATTGCAGACTTAATTACTACCTGACTCGAGAAAGTTATAATGGCCAACAAGAAGTGCTCGAGGACCCTGGGCTCCTCTCGGATGGTCGCACAAATCACCGCCGAAATAAAATTTCTTGGCTGAACAGTATTTCAAGTGAGTTCGTCCGAATCATCGTTAATCCAGCCTTTTTAGTTTCGCTGATTTGCCCAGCCATTATCGCCGGGATTATACAGGGTAGCTCGTTGAGATCGAAGTAACTAATCGTCCGTTTTCACCAAGGTCATCACAAGGTCACTCTGCGACACGTCACGACGCGGACGACGCACCGGTGCAGACATTCTTCAATTTCGCAATTCAAGCCGTGCGACGAATTTCTGGCAAACTCACCTCGCACGGCATTAACGAACGCTCATTCGAAATCGGATCTTCACCGGGTACGTCGCGTTATTAATCGTCTTCCAGCCGCCTCAGTCATTCGATACAAGGCGGAATATAATTTCACCCGAAAATACAGCTACCGATATTTCTGCTTGCCGTATCGATCACCCGCGGATGGCGCGGAAGAAATTTATTCACCGAGGCAGATTACACAGATAACATCGGCCGGGAGGAGTTCGGTTTTGTAATAACTTCACGACCGATCGCGTAACGCGAAACGACAGCGTCGCCAGATAGTACGCTTAGCCTTCAGGGATTGTCTCCGCATCGAAAATCGCTCGGGACCGAGCGAATTGAGGGGGATGGCCGCCAGGGCGAGGGAGGGTGGCGGGGGCTGGAGAAGGAATAGGGTTAGGAGCAGAAACGACGAGCCTAAACAATATCTTGCGGCAATGTAAGGAGCGTCTATTGGGCCATTACCGACGGTGGCTGACCATTTCAGCCATTTGGCTTGGACAGTGCTACGTCAGCGGTCTCGATTTTCCCTTCTGTTCGCTCCCCAACCTCACCCCCAACCCCTCGCCAACCCCCTGGCCACCTCCCGGTCCATCCCACCCCCCCCCCCCCGCACATTCTTCCCTCGTCGAGTAAAACACGCGCCGCTTTGTCTTTTCGCTTTCCTTCCATCGGCAGGAATTTTTGACTCCGCATCGACGATGTTATTTCCCTTTGAATTGGCCGGCATAAAAACAACGTTGTTTTTCCGCACCCCTAGCCGATTACCCGCCCACTTCTCGCACACGGACGGACGCACACGATACGGACGACTTTTGACCTGAGTCGCACCTTCGGGTTTAAGTTGAGGATTCCGATTATTCGAGGGGACGAGGGGGGTTGTACATGGGGGTGAAAGGATGTACGGGAACGGAGAAGGCGGAGAAGGTGAAGATTTTCAAGAGCAGCGAGGGTGGTATAGCCACGATGATATATGAGCTACGATAAAGGCGAGACATTGAAAGGCAGCGATCGATTTCGCTTCGTTTCTCGGTCTGCCATTCTTTTAGTTGTCGTTCCTGTACCCTCTCTCGAACTTCCACCGCCTCAAGAATGAATCACGCGATCGCTTATTGATCCGGAGACGGAAGCGAAAGGAACCTGGAGCTGAGCGCGCATTGGAAGAGCGTGGACATTCGACGTATGTGCATGGTCGATGCACTCACCTCGGTCGCTGGATGAAGAAGAGGAAGGAGAAGAGTAAGAAGAGAAGGCGAAGCCTCGCAAAAAGAGGAAACGATCGGATACGGTACTTTCGAAAGCAGCGATTCGAATCGGATTCTCATTAGGAGTCATGCTCGGACCGGAAGCGTGCGCTTAGGACTACGTAAGTCGATTCGTATACATCCGCGCAAGTGGAACTTACGTTAATCTTACCGTCTCTTGAAGAATCTTACTTCTGAAGAAATCGAATCTACCCTCCTAAACCATAATTGAAAAGTATAGATCTGACAAACGACAGCATCAGAAATCTAAGTCAATGCATTATAAAGCGTCTGCCTTTACTTCTGTAAAAGAGCGACTCGCGTAATTCTCTGTTTCATGAACGGTGCTTCCAATAAAATTCCAAGACAAACGTCGAGGTGAAGGGAGAGGGAGAGAAAGGCATTGGGAAGGAAGCCTGAGTTCTCGCTTTCGGCCGGAGACGTAATTCTCAGCCGCCGGGACTCTGTCCTTCTTCGCGGCATCTTTCGCCAACGTTCTTCTCCCTTTCCTTCTTCCTTGCTCCTTGCTTCTTCCCATCGCGACCCCCTCCTCAACCCGCTGTGGCCCGGCACTCTTCGGCGGGCGGGACATTGCGCGAAATAACGTTAAATATTTACCTTCGGGACGATTGTTCTCGTCGGTACGACGATAAACATCATTATGTAATGTATATAAACCTGGTAGACAGTCGAAGGAAAGACGCAGTGCGTTCGGTAAACGCGCGCATATATTACGTTACCCGCATAATCTGCCAGCTATTTACCTTGGTAAGAATTCGAAATCTGTTCGCGAACGGCGGAGGAGCATCGTTACGCGGAAAAGTACGCTTTTGTCCAACGATAATCTATTCATCCGATGAGTCAAGTAAGTTGGTTGAGTTTGTTAGTGTCTTCGGTCTAGAGGTCTCAGCATTTTCCTTACTTTGCAACAGCTAAAGAATTTATCAAACACGCGATCATCGATACATCATCGGATCCACTTCTCAAAGTATTCGTCACTACATACACCTGTAAGATTGTTGTAATAATACTTACGTCATACATCGTTAGAAGCTTACTCACGCCACCGGCATCAAACGACATGCCTAACAAATCGACAGCTTACCTGAAACAACCGAAAACGCACTTATCAGAACGATCGTCCACACTCGGGCCGGAAATAAGCATCGCTAATGTAACGGAAAGAAGAAGAAGAGTCCAGCCGTCATTCCCGCTTAGGAAATATCTTGTTGGCGATGCCCTAAACGTTTCGCCAGAGGGCACTCGTCGAGTTCATATTCTCCCCCATTTGGAAATCCGAACGGGGGCGCGAGGGGCGGGGCGGGGGTGAGGCAGGTACTTTTGTGTCGCGGCGACAGTACAAACGGGTCGTGCCGATAAGTGGCTCTATCAATCCGTTCGGTCAGATAAGGATTTCGCCATTGATCGCCGGCTCCCATATCTCTCTCCCTTTTCGCCGGTCGTTTCGCTGCGATTAATGGACAGCTATCAACGCTCCGAGCGGCCATCAATCACGATTCCCGAAACACTCGGACTCCCCCCCCCCTCTAATAGGCGATTTCGTATTTTCACGGTGGCCTCTGGCGAAAATTGTTTTACCCGTTTGTTTCGCACGCTGCCCGACCGTATCGTCGCTCGGCCATTATTTTTTCACCGCGGCGTACATAGGTTCGATAAATCGACTGACGACGCCGTTAATCGACATCGCGCCTGGGCCAATTACGTCGAGCTTGACGCCACCTAACGCATCCCATTATCGCTCGCCTAAACAAGACGAGACTCTTGAACAAATTTACGCGGCAAAACCAAACTCAATTACTCGATTCCGCTCGGAAGCTATCCGACCGCGTCTAATCGCAGGCCGAAGGGCCGTACGTTAGCGGCGCGTATCGAAAACAGTGTCTCAGAGGGGTGGAAGCGTCGGAACAATATCGCATTTTATAGTTCTAATCGACGGTGGGGTGGGGGAGGAGGGTGGCCGACGAGGAGATGGTAATTGAGCAAGTTTGTATGCCTGCCTGTTTCTACGAGCGGCCATTGTCTCTGGCGTTCGGGCCGGCGCGCGACTCGCTCTCTTCTGCCTTCTGGAAGATGCCCCCGAAGAATGCCTCGGGTGTCAGACTCCTTCTGCGACCCCCCTCCCCCCCGGTCCCCGATCCTCAATCCCCGGACGGTATCCCGGGCCGTATAACCGAGGCTAACAAGATTTCGTATATGTAATTGGTTGAGTATTAAATTGCGTATTCCACCGGTGGAGCATAGGAAATTGGGGAGGGGGGGAGCGACGGGGCTTGCGGGGAGGACTGGCACTGCGAGGGGTGAGAGGGGTGGGATAATAGCTGTGGGTTGGATCATTTAGTAACATACTGCACTGCCGTGACGGTTAAGCTTCCCGGCGAGAGAGAGAGAGAGGAGACCAAGAGAGGATGTGTCCCCCCTTTTCGGCCGGGATCCGTGTTGGAAACTTGATTTCGAGCTTTACACTCGCGCTCCTCTTACCCTACTACTAATTTCGCGGAATGTGACCTTTTCATGCCGCGTTAGGAGTCGCCCGGGGGCGCGAAAGAAAGAAGTCGATGCCGCTGCGTCGCGGAGAGTCGCACGCGTGCAGAAGTCGGCTTGGGATTATGCATGTAGGTGTATCGCGGTTAGGTAATCGATGCGGTAGGTTTTATTTCGCTGGATAGAATTATTTTCTCCGATTTCCGGGATTCAGCAATGTAACGTGCGATATTGCCCACATGACATGTCGTATTGAGAGTTTAAGTCTGTTAATTGGCTGATACTTATGAATCGTTTGTTGTAATTAATTAAGGGGCTGGAATCGGGTTTCTACGACGGGCGTTGTAGCAAAATTATTTCTCAGCTTCCCGCGCAAATCGTAGGTACACCAATTATACCGACGAGCGCGCCTGACAACGAATTGCCTTGAAGAGGCCATAACCGTCCCGGCACCGTCAAGCGTGTCAAGGCGGACCTTCTGCAGAATTATGGGACTCCGTAGGTAGGGTAAGGACGGCTAAGGTATCCCGGTAAGTTTGAACGGCGATACGCAATGCCTTGAAACCGTTCCCAAAAGGTCGACAACGAACGGGAGCAATCTTGTACGGGGCGTCACGGCCGACCAATAAACGCGAAAATCACTAAGCTAACTACTTCGGGCCACTAAGGCTTGTCGTCCTTTCCCAACCCCTTTCACCACATCGATGCTCCTTGCGCGAAATCAAGCCCTCTTCACCCTACCCCCACCCCCTCGCATCCCTTCGCGCCGGCACCCTTCTAACGTCTCTGCAAAGCTGACGACGTTCTCCACCTACCCGCTTGCCGCGGCATTTAATTAAGCTGAGAGCGCTGCCACGATAACGAGGACGCCACGATTTTCGAAACAACTCGGTACGGATGACTCGGATTGGATTGCCGGACGTACTTCGCAGCTTTCGCCGAAGGAGACTTCGGCGGTGCAGATCTCCGCGACGTCGCGAGAGAAAAGTAATGAAATTAAAACTGGGCCCCGATTGCACTATTTTCGATCGAGTCTACTCGGCATGCTGTAGGCCGTTACGCGAAACGTAAAGATGGACAATGATAGGAATACGTCTCATTGTCAGTCGTGTCCGCCTTCTCGGTACCCATGTTTATGCGGCTGATCCTGACAAATCGCGCCGAGGCCTTGCCTCGATGAGAAACAAGCGACGGCAAGAGACGTAAAAAATGTTGCGCCTTGTTAAGTAGCGGAAGAAAGTTCGGAATCCTTCCCATCCCACACTTTCTTGTCTCGCCAACGAAGTAGCTGGGCAAACAGAGCTATTTATTAGTGTGATGCTCCGGCGAACTTTCGTCGACTGCTCCAACAACACATCTCCACTCTCTATTTCTCTCTCTTTCTATCACTCTCTCTCCCTCCATCTCCTCGTCACTCAAATCTACTTTGAAAAATGAATTTCACCGTAACGCAACCGATCGATATAATTATCCACAGCGAATGCCAGGGGGCTCGGGCGATCAGCATCATCCATTACGGGGCGCGTATATTCATGCGAAATTCCCCATTGATTGCGCCCGTTCACGCGCGTAATACAAACGAAATCTTGGCATCGGGATAGATCGGAAGGGCTTCGGCGGCCACGGCGGCCGTGGGCCAAGCGCAAAGTGATTCGGTCGCTTTTTCGTTTCGCCTCTTTCGCTTCAATCTACATGCATAATCCTCAGCGAGTCCGAGCAACGCATTTCGGGGGGTGGGAGAGGGCGGTGGGGAGGTGGAGGGAGGCTTTAGCGTGCCGGGAAGTGCCCCGGCCATGGCAAGTATCAGCTAGCTGGTCGAGGAAGCCGCGCCTTACCGAGCACATCGACGGACCCGTATTTACATTCGCGTTCACACTGTTGCAATAGCACGATGATGCCCCTTTCGTGTACGGGGCAAAATACATTTCATCCCGGGCGGCCTCTCGCGAAGTGTATACTCGTAATTCCGCGATGTTTGTTTCCGTCGTTGGCTTTCAGAGCAGCCCCCATTTCGGCAGAGGTGGTCCGGGGGAGGCTGGTGGGGGGGTGGATGTAGAGATGGGTGATACCGAACTACCGTGCTTTGCCGCCCTGCTACGTCGCTTATCCACCGATACCGTCTCTCTTCTCTCTTTGCCTCTCTTGCTTCTTCTCCTTCTCTTTCGCTTCCTCTCCCTCTCTCGCCCTCTCTCACTCTCTCTCTCTCTCTCTCACTTTCTCTCCCTCATTCTCTTGCCTCTCTCGCCCGTTCGGTCCGCTCTCTCACTTTCCGTGCGTAAGCTGAAAGTAAGCTCTCAGCGAGAGACCCGCGGGCAATCACGCGCCTTGTTTAACTAGCCTTTTAATTAGAAACCTTTAAAAATTTAGCGGTAGCACGAAATACATCCGGTCTTCTCAAAATTGTGTGTGGCTGCAACCCTGCCGAGACCTCGGGCAGACATGGTTCCTTTTGTTGCGTCGGGCCCCATTGTATAGAGCGCCGCCTAATATTTACCGCCTAGGCACTCCGCGTACGCCACCCCCAAGGGGGTAAAGTCAGTGGCGGATGGCGGGGCGCCGCGTGGAGAGGGGTGGACCGGATTCGCTCACTGGAAACGACGCGCGAATATCGTACAGCGGCCGCCTAAGTGGTCAAGATTCAATCTGCCCGGGCTCGCGCTGCCGAATCCAAAATTATGCCCACGAACCGCGCTCGCGCCAAGATTTACGACCGTCTCGTCTTCGACTTCCCGAACCGGAGGAGGCGCTCTAAATAAAAAGGGTTGTCTCCTTAAGCCCGTCGCGGCCATCCCTCCGGCCCCTCTCCCACCCTCGGCAGGATCAACCCTTCCCACGAGCTTTCTCTTCTCGCCACTTTTCACTTTTCGCCGAAAGTTTGATAGTCGGGCAAAAATATCTGGCGACATTATTAAATATGATTATCCGGCCAGGAGCGCGACGAGGAGAGAGAGAGGGAGACAGAGAGAGAGAGAGAGAGAGAGAGAGAGAGAGAGAGATCGGAGGATAGGGAGAAAGACACGGGGAACTGGGGTAAGCGTGGTAGGGTCAGGATAAAAGTAAAAAGTTAGGGGAGGTGAGGCGACGGTGGTATGCGATTCTCGAAGGTACAAAGGGGCGGTCGGGGGGGTGCGAAGGGGCCATGGTTTTCCCGAGTAACGAAAGAGTGCGGAGAGGGGTCGGCGGAGGGGGGTGGATGGCGTTAGGTTGAGCCGAGCTCAGCCGACCGAGACTGGCTCGGTTCTCAAACTTTGATACGATTAAGACGGAACGAATTAATCTTCATCCCCCGCGAACGCCGTCTGCTGGCAGCCACAGGAGGGGGGAGGGCGAGGGGTGGCCGAGGGGTGGCCGAGGGTCCGCGGGAGTGGGGCGGTCGAGGGGAGGGTGGCGAAGAAATTTTAAAAAAGGGGTGAGCGATCGCCGGAATGAAAGAGAGGAGCGACGAGCAAGTAGGGTGCTGACGGCTAAAGGTCGCCGCCGCGACGGAAACCCTCTTCACTTTTCCGAGGCGAAGGTGACGTTAATTAGAAAAGCGCGACGCAACTTTTGATTTGGGACGCCGCGTCTCGGATTCGCGCCCCGGCCGCATGAAATTTCGACGTTTCCGGCGAACATCGTCCTCCCATCCCCACCCCCCACCCCCCTCTCCGCCCCTTACAGGCCGTCGGCTCTCGATTGCGCGAGAGTAATAAATGTCGACGAGACGAAACGGCAATGGGGGGAGTCGGGGAAATAATCATCGGCGGCGGAACATCGAAGACACCCGGGTAAACGGCTGTTACTCTTACGGCGAAGGACAGTTAAAGGTAGAAACAGCGCAGTCAGCTGTGGTCTACCGGTCGTTTTTAATCCCATTGTGAACATGGCTTAATCGAGAAACCATTACCCTGGTTTGCTGCGCGAGCTAGAATGTCTGGAAGGGTGGGGCCTCCTTTTACCTCGTCGAGAGGCGGGCAGGCAGTGGTGAGGGGGCAGCGGGGGGGGGGGGGGGGGGGGGTTGAAGGCATGTGCCACAGTGCGAATCAAGCTTCGGACAGCGGGAACAATTCGTTACATCCGTCTCTTTCCGTTAGCTCGAACCCAGTGGAACCTTTCGACATATTTATCCCGAGCACCGGTCGTCTAACGTCCGTCGATCGAGCGGTCAATTTTTTTCTTCCACACAATACAGAATCGTTTGTCGCCGACACTTAACGGACGTTCTCGAGTGCTATTCAGGCTGGCTGAGAAGGACAGCGGTATTACCGAGGCAGACAATTAGCAAGGGTGCCGAGCCGGGTCTGGTAGGCGTTGGCCGGCAGATGCGGATTTGCTGATCGGATGGTATTTAGCGATAAAGTTCGATTCCCCAGTAGGCAGCAGAGACGAGCTACGGTCAGGGCGAAAGAAACAGCCCTTGATTTTGTCGGGGTTGCGAAAATTAGAGATCCCGGGAGCGGAGGTCGGCCAACGGGTAACGTCGAAGTGGCCGCGTTTAAGCTTACCGCCGTGTATCGACGAGTGTGAGAGTTGCGGGGTTAGGTGTGGGGCCTGCGAGGCGAGATCTGTCGGGGGGGTTGAAGATAGCACGGAAAGGGGGGCACGGATGTGGACTTTGGAGCGGTGTCGGTGTTGATAGGGAAACTCGAGTAGTTGCAGAGCCGGTCAATGTATCGCTTCTCGACGAAGAATCGAGTGCGGACGATGGAAAAGGGTGAGCTGCTCCCACAACCCTCCGTCGAAACTTTCGAAAGAAGCGTAATTCGAACATTTTATATACTCGGAAGTATATATTTTTCCCCTAGGTCAATTTCCCTCCCGTTTTATCACGGATTCGACGTAATTCGATATTACTAATGCGAAAATGTAGTTGCAAGATTCGTTACGGATTTATGTTAATATTCGTGCACTTATTGGAAGAGCGCAGTCCGTAAAAGTCGCGCGTAGCTTTCTATACGAGGTCGGGTCTTTCTTAAAACAAATCAGCCCCGAGCGATTTTCGCGTTTCTATTTACTCAATCGGTTCGCTGATGATCGAGAACGAGCGACAGAACTGCGGAGCCGAAGGAAAAGTATGGAATATTTAGCGTTCACTGAGCTATAAAAGCAATTATATGAGACCCATTGTTTGACGGGAGTGCGCCTCCGCGATACGAGGGTGAACAGTCGGAATGACGGTAGTTTCACGGGAGGGAGCGAAGGTGGAGGGCACGGGAGCGGTTGATGGTACGGGGTGAGCATCAATCCAACGAAAATCAGAAGTACGGAGCAGTAAATACCCGGCGACTCAATCTACCCCGCGACCTGGCGCGTCTATAAACTTAAAAATATCAATATGGCCTGATCGAGGCTTGCCCGCTATATATTGCAGAAAAGATATTGCTTCCCGAACCCAACCTGGTACCTACTTTCCTGAATATTCCTCCGAATCATAAGCCAGCAGCGTCTCTCGATCGTCAATAATGCCATAGAGTCATAATTACGCCAGTGAGCGTGAAATTCTTACTTATAGCATCCGTAGCCTCGGAATCGAGGCAAACAACATAAAAATTGACATTTGTCAATTACGAGGCAGCCATCCATTGAAAAGTGACGCACCCCTCCGAGATCGTTCGCGCCTCCTCGCCCGGGCAATATTTAATTTAAACTCCAATCAGATCCCGTCCATAACTTTCCCGCGCCTCGCAGATAATAATTATTTAATTCGCAAATATGAATAGTGAATTGATTGTCCTACTGGCGCGAAAAAAAAAGCATGGCCGGCCGAGTGCGAGAAGGCAGGGTAGCAACTGGCAAATGAGAAAGCGCCCGGGCAGGAGTGGAGGAGCTGAAAAGAGAGAAATCAACCTGGCAACTACGTCAAGTAACCGGCTGCTGGGAAAGAGGAACAAGAATGTAAGACCCCCGAAGGGGGTGCGGCGGATGGGTGGGGGGTGGTAGGAAAGGCGAGTCGGGGGTGCAGAGAAGCGGGGCTGTTCTAATATAAATGTCCCGGCCGAAAGGCGGAACGGAGACATTCGCTAATTAAAAAACTTGAAAAATTAATACACATTTCTCTCCTACCTCGGGGGTTGCGTCCCTCCTCCCTTAATCTTTGGTATCTGATCGGCCATCTGTTCCGCCGCTATCTCGAAACTGGTCGGGCTGGCCGGGAATTTTCGCCCGATCGATCTATACCTCAATTTTATTTACCTACGCGCGGAAACGGTGCCAGTTTCTTGCCAAAACGAGACTCAACCGACAGGAATCAAGCGACGGCGATAAAACGCTCGAGTCCAAAAATAGTCCAAGCACTCCCTGCCGTTAATTTGGTCTCTGCAAGCCTGTATATAAATTACCCTTCGCAAGGAAGCGCTCGTGTCTGCGCGGCGATAGACGCGGGACGCGTGTTTCGAAAATCCGGGACGTACTCCTTTTCAACACAATGCACCCGGGGGGGGGGGGGGGGGGGAATTGAAAGCGAGGAGGACAGGAAAGCCGTCTGCGTAAATGGGGAGACGCGTTGTCTCGTGACCTCCGGCTTGTCGGCTATCGCTATCAACAATTCAATGGCGCTTAACTTATTTATGCTCCGTTAAATGCCGGGACTAATTAGATGGCGGCATAAAGATCTCTTGTACTCTCGGTGGGCCCTCTTCCAAGTGGCTCAGCCCGGCGCCTCTTGGGGTGCAATGCAGGACTGACGAGCGCGGAGGGTGGCAGGACGGGGTGGCGTGCAGGGGTGTGCAGCATGGTGAGCCTCGACTTCGCACGGGGGATGGGCGCCGAGGTGAAATGGGAGGTGGGCGAGGGGTGGGGGGGGGGGGGGGGGGGTGCTGCTGCTAGAGGAGGCTCCCATAACCAGCCGGAGACAGACAATGGCAAAGAATGGGCCAGAGTCTCTCTGAATAGGCCTCAAGACACTGAACGCTATAATGCGAAAGACTCCATTGTGAAGCGGGCAGTTAAGTGCTCCTGTCTGGTCTCCAAAACGAAGTGGGCGCTCTCCGTCTCATTCACTCCCGCTCTTCTTGTCTCCTCATCTTTGTCTCTTTACCTGTTACCTTGTGCCCCCTGTCGTCACGTCATCGTCACCTTCTCGTCAAATTGAGATGCCAGAGGTGCCGGTGTTGGTACTGGCACTGCTGCTGATGGTCCTGGTGTTAACGGTGGCGACGATGGTGGTGGTGGTGGTGGTGGTGACTCAAGATCATCCGGTAGATATTAGGGAAGGGGCCAAGTGAAATAAAGCTCTCGCCATCCTCTCGCCAGGAAGTTAATCAGATAATTGCTAATCGTTCGTTGCGAACTTCTTACGCGACTCTGTATACTGGGTTATGGAGGATGGATTAGTCAGGATGATTTTTTGCAAGGGTGTAGGTGTTGGCTAAACTTGGTATTGAGAGAAGAATTGGGAACATGTTTGTGTATCGGTGAGATGGATGAAAGAAGATGAGGAGGAGAGAGAACAGAGGGCAGCCACAAATAATTGTGATATTCCGCAATAGGAACGTCTGACCGAA
This sequence comes from Anoplius nigerrimus, assembly GCA_914767735.1. Lineage (NCBI taxonomy): Eukaryota > Metazoa > Arthropoda > Insecta > Hymenoptera > Pompilidae > Anoplius > Anoplius nigerrimus. The sequence goes on from OU612082.1 coordinate 10,249,004, forward strand.
ACACAATTCGCGGATGATAAATCGTTTAAGTCTGTCTTTTCATTGAAATTGTTCTCGCGGAAGTAAAGTGAATTTAAATCCGACCGGGAGGTCTCGCGGTGGAGAGAAAGAAGATGGGATGGATTAATGCAAAAATTTTTTCATTTGGCATTATCAATAGAGACAATTACGTCGTGGTCTTAGTCCCGTAACAATAACTATTTCGATGACGCAGAGAAGCTTACAAATCGCAATTTATAAGTATACATATACATTCACAAAATTACTGAACAATCATCTTGAAATTACATGAGACGGCTGTATCAGTAAAAGACCCGACATTTGCGGAAAACTGTAATATGACAGAGCGAGTAATACTCCTAACCGTAGAGGGAACAGACAGCCAGCGTTGCAAGCTTGTTACAACGTGCCATTTAGATGTGCCTATGCACGCATGCACAATGACTCGTTTGCATCGCGGGAACCGGCAATAAGCGCTCCACCACCACCACCACCACCACCACACGCACGTTTTCTTCCCTCTCTTTTTCTTGATCGACCCACAATCCTCCGTGCGCGCCGCATTATGTCGTTAGTACTGTTACTTTGTGTATACTGACCTCGGCGATATGTGACGTACGATAAACAACACATGTCCATGGCATGGCGGTCTATTTAAAGAATTACTACGTGTCACGCCTCGCGGGGCCCGCGTGCGTTCAATTCCTGGACGTTATTTTTCATGATAGGGCATGGCGATAATTTTCTGCCGTTGCCTCTTGCCGCGTCAAAGCGCTAGAAGCTGCTTCCACCGCGTAACGTCAACTGAAAACATTCGTCCGCCGCTTTGCCACGTGAACGTGATAAACGGACATCGGTCGCATCGAAAATATGGCTTCGCTCGCGTTAGATTTTCCTCCCGTCTTCGGCCGCCGACCGCGCCGCATACGTCGGAGGATCGTTTTACCGGAGGAAACCGAAGAAGAAGGAATCGTTGGCGCACGTTAATCCGAACTCGTTCGACATTCACATGGCGAATGTTTCTAACGCGCGTTCCGTTTCAGAAAAGGAGTATCGCATTTTTTTGCACGCCTGTACTCGGAGCGCGGACGAACGGCTCGGTCGGTTTATCGAATCGCTGTATTATCGAAGTAAGTCGCGTCATGTTTCTTGTGTACATTTAACGCTCGGCAGTATGCGACCGTGTGCCACGAACGAAAATACGCTTGTTTTCCCTTTCGTCTTGGAAACTTTATTAACGGGCACGTTCGACGTTGGTAAATAACATTGTCGCCGATGCGATTCCACGGCGGAAAATTATGACAATTTTTATCGCGCGCGAGTGTCACTGATTTCCGCGCATCTTCCGTAACGGGCAGGTGCACCACGTCGAGTTAGTTATTCAGGCTTGTCAATTGTCGATAGCTGTTTTTTCCTTTTACGAGATTATTTCTCTCAAGTTGTCCTTGCGTAAGGTAGAGAAACAATAACGAAGAATATTCGAAACAAGATTTTGCTTATTTGAAACGAAACTGCATTCGCGGGCGTAATAGGGCGATAAGCGCGCAGAAATGCAAAAGTCGAGCGCAGAGGAAACGTTCGGAAGGGGATTAATTAACAAAGATATAGGTAACTGAACGAAAAAGGAGGAAGGAGATAGGCAGACGAAAAAGAAGGTCGTATTACGGTCCAATGAGTAGGAATGTATTATCATTATGAGCGACAATTCGAGCGAAGTCCAATCGTCGCTGCTAGCCGATAGTCATAATGATAACAGCACCAGACTGAAGCTGAGCATAGGATGGTCACCGTTGGATAAACTTCAGGGCAGCTCGAAACGAAACATTTCAATTTTCTCTGTCATCCTTTGCACCTACCCTCCTTCTGGCGTATCCACGTTCCGTTTTTACCTCCTGATGAGACAGTACACGCTTACATTGCGCCCGTAGTTCGATTGTAAAACGGGATACGTGCGCGACAGAGAGACAGGAGAGGATCAGAGAAAGAGAAGGACAATGACAGAGAGTGTGAGAGTGGGAGGGAGTGCGCAGCGGCACATGCGAGGGAAAGGGGCCGAAAAAGGACAAACGGATGAAGAGGGAGTGCAAAAGAGAAAGAGAGGAACGTGAAGAGAGAGGCAGAGAGGACGTCGTTCGTTTCTCTTATATTCTTGATAGGCGCTCGTAAACCGAATTAACAGTACGCTCACGTGATCGCAGCCGAGCGCACTCGTGTGCGTCCAAGAAACCATGCACGTACACGAAAACGTTTACGTGCCCACCCGCGTCTACGTGTGAGCGGAGCTAGCGAGAGAAAGAGGTACAGAGAGAAAGAGAGAGAGAGAGAGAGAGAGAGAGAGAGAGAGAGAGAGAGCAGAGAAGAGCACGGTAGCAATAAGAGTCGACCTGCAGCAGGGGGTAGTAGCGCGATGGAGCGGGCTGGTAGCTCATGAGGAATGGAAGTAGGAGGTGGAAAATGCATATCTAGAGGATGAAGAGGCGACCTCTCAGAGCTGGCACGGTACCGTGGCTACCCAGACTAACCCCCGCTTCTCAGCCACGGCCACCACCATCAGCACCGGGCGAGAGAGCACTACCGCCACCCACCTCAACCACCCCGTGCCACTCGCGAAACGTACATCTACGCCACCCCCCCCCCCCCCCGCCCCACCCACCCATCCACCCTCCGCTCCCTCCCTCTCTCCACATCTCGCCTACTCTCCGCCGTTCTCCGCTCACTCGAGCCGCTACTACTGTTCTCTATCGTATCCCCTTCTTTCGCCGCCAACCCCCCCCCCCCGCCCACCCCCCTCGACCCTCCCTCCCGCCGCCCTCCCGGTTCGCTCTTAATAGTAGCTTACAGCGCTTCTAAATTCACGTAATAAAGCTCGTTCGCTAAGTACATTTACACGGACAGATGAAAATATCAGGAAAAGGTCGGATTTGCCGCAGATTTGTACTCGCTCATAAGTGAGAGAGCGGGAGAGGGAGCGCGGCAGGGAGAGCGCGAGAGGCTGGGATAGGGTTGGGCAGGGTAGGTCGGCGGATGATAAGTGCAATGGACCACTTAACATTCTTTTAGACCGGGACAAACGGGAACTCGTGTACCTCCTAAAATTAGCTCGCCGGATAGGGCACGTATTTGTTTATAGATATAGCACATTTTTCGCGGGTGGCGGGCGGAGTCGACGGAGTGTGCTCGTTATAATTTCGAGCCGCGATGTACGTCTGCCCGGTTGCCGTATTTGCACGAACGTGGGGGGGCGAAGGCATCGTCAAATACCTTGTTTCTCCTTTTTCCTTTGACCCCCCCCCCCCTCCCCCCTCCCCTTCATTCCCCTGTCCACACATCTCGCTGGTGCCGGTTACCGCTTTCCTCCAAGAACAACGGCGCCCGCTTTACCTCGAGTGCATTTTAATGTTTGTGTATGCACATATTTGTTCTGCACTTTTTCCGTACGGAGTTTATCAACTGTACGAGGCCGGCGCGGAGTGAGTGTGCCAGATGAGCATTCGTCGCGATCAAGAGCGACTCTGTCAACAGTCGGCCGGGATCGGTCTAAACACTTAATCGTCGATCATCGCGACGTCGCGATCGTTCGGATTGCTTTTCGACAGCGGGGCGAGTAAGTGGAATCTGTTTGTCGTCCTGACTGATAGTGGAACGGTCAACCGGAAAGTCTGTCGTGATGTCACGCATCGTCCTGAGGTCTCAATATCGGGTACTTTCGGTCAGGTTCGTTGCGCGTGGGAAATACCTATTGTATATCGTGGGAAATAATTCGCGGGCCTTTCTTCCGTGGCCCGAGAGCAGGCCTGTATCTATTTATTCCCTTTTTCGCGGAGGAACAACGGCTGCCGAAGCAAGGGAGGGTTCGAAAACGAGAGACGAACGAGGTTTCGCCGTTGCGCTATGAAGTGCGTTACCGGGCACAGAAAAGCAAGTACCTTCATCGACGTGCATTCGTTAGGTGGAAGAGAGAATGTACGATGTCTATCGGACACTGACTCCCGCTGCAGGCTACGTGAGGCAGATTAACTCGAAGGGATTATTACAAGGGAGGATGGAAGAGATGTATATACGCATTTATTCGGCCCAACGGGATGAGAAGAGGCTCCTACACGGTTTCGGGCTACTTCCCGAGCGACATATTTTTTTCCCCCGCCGACTGTAGCTTCCTTTTTTCGGAGGCTCTTTTTTGAGTATTGCGCTCTTGTGATACAAGCCGCCTGCAGAATCCCGGTACAACATCAGTGTCTGGCAGGCGTGTACGACGAAATTCGTGCACGGCTTCAGAGATTCAACGAGCGATTCGCGACTGGCGAGATCGTACTCAGTCGGATTTCGGCTGAAGGTGGAACGATGGATCGCAAACGTGCCTGCTTGAAAAACGCATGGGAGAAAATGATTACCGAAGGCAGCGAACGGGAGGGTCAAATACGCGATGCCAGAGGCGCGAGGATTAATTAATTATCCCGGCGATTGTTCCCGAAACGGAAGCCGAGCGCTGCAGCGTATCTGGATATAAATAGAGATCCCGTAACAGATGCCGAAGTGATCGCCGCCGAGTGCCATCGGTGTAATGTCAAACACATATACGGCCGTGCACTCGGAGCAGCGCAAAAATATTTGAATTCGGCAAACATGCGACGCGTTTATTCGGGAATCGAATACCTCTTCGACGCTGCGTCGGATGGCGGAATACCTCGATATTTATTTTTAAACAAACTAACGCTTTAATGGCGAGATCGCGGCAGAAACGATTGCCAACGTAAATCGTGAGTGCGCATGCGCGCGCGCGCGCGACCGACCGGGAATCGCATGTGTAACGTTAGAAGAATGTGTTCGCGACCGTTCGTACGCGGTGCATGTATACAGATTCACCTACACGCATTGGGCAGTCGTGTGCGACGGCCATACACGCTCATACACATCCGTGCGCGCGCGCGCTCCCTCACACAAACACAGATCCGATATCCTGGCGAGGAGCTGGGATTAGCGCATGCACGTGTGAACTTCTCTCCGGCGTATTAAACGATTCAACGAGTTTTATTTATTCAGGAAATGAAAATCCTAATAGACTTTTGCTTCGTTGTTATATTTTCTTGCCCGCCACGCCGTCTGCCGTATTTACGTTCGTATCTCTTTTGCGCACATCCCCCCGTCTCCCTTTTTTCCTTTCGAGAACCCGGTGCCGAGCGCGGCCCGTTATTTTACATCTGACGTTCCAGAGATTAAATGAAATATCAATAACGTCGCATGCGCTCCCGATCGCCGTGCAAATATGCGAGCGCGACGAGGAATTCATCGTAGACGAGCGCGTCTTACGCCCGAATGAAGCCATTCTTAGACACCCCCTCTCTCTCTCTCTCCTCTCTCCACTCTCCGCTCTCGCTGTTACGAAACGAACATCGGTTACAGGTAACGTTGAGCCGGTTCCCTTTTCAGTGAAGCGCAGAGCCTCTTTTTTTTACCATCCAAGCCGCGTCGGTCAGTCGTTGGCGAAAGTGGCACTCTCGAGTGGCGCGCGCACGCCGGGGTTCATGTTATTTAAAGAATGCATGCGTGAGGACGGGCGCGTACGTCGGCACGCATGTGTGTCAACGTGTATGCAAGTTTTCGGGGGATCCGCCGTAAGAGCGAGCCGCAGTAAATATTAGGTGCCCCGTTATCCTGGTGGCGTTAAGTGTACAAGGGTGACTGGGGGAGGGTAGGAGGAGGAGGAGGAGGAGGAGGAGGAGGGGGGGGGGTAGGTGCAGGGTCGGCAGGGTGGGACCGGCGGAAGGTAGAGGGGCGATGGCAACATGAAAGGAAGAGTGAGAGGAAAATAGAGAGATAGGGGGGTACCTTTCGTCCGTAGAACGGCTGAAGGTAGAGATGGAGGAGGCGACCAAATTGAATTTGGGCTCTGGCCTCTGTTTAGATTCCTCGTTGGTTGTTTAGTTTAGAGGAACAAAGAAAACATCTATGTGTTTATTCTATCCGATGCTTCGCCGCCCTACCCTTCAACCCCTCCGCTCATCCCTTCCTTTATCTCCTTCTCTCTCTCTCTCTCTCTCTCTTCTTCTATTTTCCCCGGTCTTTCTCTTTCTCCCCCCTCCTCGCTCTCTCTCTCTCCTCTTCTTTCTCCCCCGGTCCGTCTATTATGCACACGTGTACACGTTCAAAATCTTTCTCTCTCGCCCGACGTCGTTCCCCTCTCTATCCACGATTCTCTTTCTTCATTTTCCTTCGCGCGCTGCAGAGGCTGCCCACTGTTAATCCGTAACGTTTAGCCTTTCTCGTTCGTTTGCTCGCCCTTTTACTTTACGCTCGCCGTACCTCGCATGCACGTTGGCAACAATCATTTAACACCGTTAATATCATAATCCGCGCAGGCTATTTTTCTTAAAGCCAATATGCGTAACAATTGAACATTTGCGGAGAACTCTCATAATAATTCTTCCGCTATGTTCATTAACTCAGTTTCCTGCAAAAGCCGGTAACCGCTTATAAGCATTAACCGGGTAAAGTATCAGCTAAGATGTCAATAATTGAGATATCGTTCGTCCGTCTCTAACACCGTAGTATTTCACCGTAATGCAAAGAATGGATCGTAACTTTTTCTGAGACCACGTCGTTCGGTTCGCCGATATGAGGACCCGTGTTTGTTCCCGATCTTTTTTGCACTCCACCCTGCTCCTTCTGTAACGTACAGACACTTCCGTCCGCGCCGGTTCCATCTATCATACCTACGGGTGCCTCGATGAGGATTCTCGACGGTTCGGCGAGTCGCGGGAAAGCATCTCGGAGGGACGCAATTTCCAAAATAAACGCCGTACGACTGCTGCGCAAATAATCATCGCGCGTGCTTTTAATTAAGTTTCACTGTCTGAGCCGCGACGGCGGGTCTAGGGAAACCCTCGGTCCGAGGCCCTTTTCTTCTAATCCACGATACGCGCGGAGCACCGTCGACTGTATAGAAGGCAAGAATTGAAAGGAAAATAGGACTCAAATGGATTACGTTAGGAGAGTAAGAAATCGATACGCGGGCGAACGGATCGAAATAATGCGAACAATGCTTTCGCGTGACGAGAACGTTCGACATTCTCGTTTCGAAATTTATAATTCTAAGATTTGTAATGCGGCGATGACTGCGGTTAAATGTGACAATTAGCCTTTACCCGAGCGACACTGTTTAAAAATCACGCGTAATGACGTGGCAGTTTTGTCAGGTGCGCGCAAATGCAGAATGTTTAAGATTGTGCCAAGAAAGTGCAGGAAGGTTTTCAGCCCGATTTCGCGCAGCCTGATATAATGTTTGTCCAACTCAACATGAAACGTTTGGCCACAATCCTTCTGCGAGTTATTTCAGGTGGCAGCAAAGAATCGTAGTTTTGTCAACGGTCGTTAAGCCGGGCGAGAAAACTTTAGGAATCACGGCGAAACGCTCGCTCGCCTCGCCGACTATCCAACTTTTGCTCATGCAATATTGCACCGTGCATGTTACACGTACCGCGGTGACACGTGTTCGTCAGTCATAGACTGTATCATCGATCGGATGACGGCAAATACCGTAAACCGTTCATCCGGCGAGTACGAACAAATACAGATAATTTATCTGATCTGATAATCCCGCGCCTACTTCTTTCGCGCAATACCATCCATACCGTCAACGTACGCCATTGTTCGTACATTGGCGATGATTCGGCCGAGGCCGTCTGGGAAGAAAATTGGCTAGTCTCGAAACGAGAAACTGAAGACGTTCCCGTAAATGATACATAACGATCGAGTACAAGCCCGGGACGGTTTAATCCCGTAGTAGATCGTTAAACGTCGGAATGACGTTCGACAAGATTTTCTCAGGTATCACTCAACGGTACGAGCCGAGCGTGTGAATAATAGAGGGTAATCGCCCTTGCCAGACTCTGTCGACTTTGGCCCCTGGAGGGCAACACAGTGGGAGACTAGAAGGGTGGGATTTCTAGATTGGATTTAAGTACACAGCCGTGAGGTTTCGACCGGTTAATAATGTAGATAAAAGTAGAACTTCCAAGACTACGAGAAACGAGACGTCACGATATTCCTTCAACCTCTGCCCTTTGCATCGCCGTTACCCTCGAGAGTGCGATCGTTACATCCCGATGGCATCGTATAATCACGATTAGAAGACGCGGATCAGTCAACAATCTTACATGCCCACCGACAAGGTAGCTAATCTACGAACTACATTATTCACGGCTGAAATCTACACGCTCGAAAAACATATGTACCGTTCTCGTCCCCCTGAATACGAAGAATCGCCGATTATTTTCCAACCAGTAATTGTATCGTCACAGGCAACAGTAACATTCGAAATGACCGGCTCGCCGCGGCACTTACAAGGACAATGACAATTGCCGCGAGTACAAAAGACTCGAAAAACGGAGATGCCTCGCGAAAGCGAGTAAAGTTACTGAGCGAGGCCGGCGAAACTAAAAAACACAGGGAGGGTGACATTCGCATGCGGATAACAAGTCTCCTCCTACGTCCGACCGAAGCAATAACCGTTGAAGGGTCCGTCGGCTAAACCGTTCAGCCCCGACGTACGTTTTAACTATTAAAATCGTCACCGAGGGTAAACATCATGCTAAATTGTCCGCTTTCGTCGCACGGTGACTAGCATCGACCGGACACGAGACGTACGTCGTCGATCCCGAGACCTTTTATGCCCCGGCCAGCTGGCTCAGCACGACAAAAATTCTTTCAATTACAGAAAAGCGAGCTCTCTTTAACTCCCCGGGCATCGATATTCATAGCGAAGCGTGTTACGTAAAAGTTACGGCGCCCACATCGGCCCGAGGAAAGGATGCGGATAAGGCAGTGAAGTATAGGCAGCCGAGGAGAAAGCGTGGGTGGGCGGGAGGGTGAGGGGGGAAAAAAGTGAAGGAGTGAGAGAAGGAAAATGAGACCGGAGAAAAGCCGCGCGCGCGAGCTAAGGAAAGAGACGAGGAAAGACGGGAAGAGAGAGAGAGAGCGAGAGAGGAGTGCGAGGGGTGGAGTGAGGGAAATAGAGTAGGAAAAAGGGGGAGGGGGCTGAGGAAGGGATGGAAAAGTATAACGGAACGAAGGGATGGAAAAGAAGAATTGGGCAGTGGGGAGTGCCAAGCGACTTGATTGGAAAGGACAGCCTCTCCGCAATTTGCGATCCGACAGGGAAAGAAGGGCAAGGGGGTGGGAGTGAGAGTGAGCGAGAGAGAGAGAAGGGGGGTGGCGATGGGTAAGAGTAGACGGTGAAGGCTAGAGGTACGAGGGAGGGTGGGAGTCGGATAGGGCAGGAGGTGAGAATTCGCTTGTCTTTTATCGGGAGTTCCTTCTCGTTCTTATTTTCGCCCGACTCTCCCGTTTATCCGCAACCCCTTTTTGCATTTCAAGGGACGCGAAATCGGTCGATACTACGGGCCTCACTCGACGATCCTCTCTCCCGATGCTGACGCCCTATTAAGGCGGCCAACAATCGTCGGAGCGAAGATTGAAGTCGAGCAGCGTGGGCGTCGGATGCCGAATTAATCCCGAAGATTCGGACGCGCCGGCGAAAGGGATACAATTAAGTTCCTGTTGCTTCTTCGTAAAGGTAGCCCGATCTGATTGGCTCGAGCTGTTCCCGCGAGCTCCTTCGCAGGCCCATCCGTACCAAAATTGAGCTTGGCTACGATCCACCGTCTCCTCGCCCGGACTCGTCCGAACAGGACGTCCTGTCATCGATACGGTCGCAGGCATAATTGAAGGCGTAATTCGCGACAACGCTGCCTGATTCCTGGCAGGCTCGAAGTTCCGTCGGCGTAGTCGCAGGGACGGGAGGGCCCGATCGTGGCACGCAGGAGTCTCTGACTACCCGACAAGTATTGTGCTCTCCCTCCCTTTCGTATCCACTCTCCTCGCCCTGTCACCATTCCCGAAACCGCAGAGAAGCGATCCTTCCCTCCCAGTGACGTCTCAGACCTTTGCCGGCGCGCCTCGAACCCCTCACGGTTACCCCTCGACTTTCGAGAAGTCCTTAAATTATAAACAGTGTCAGCCAACGCCGCGGGACTTCGATCGCGGCGTAGCTTGAATCGCCGAAACTCGGCTTCTTGCCGGCTTCTCAGCCGACTTCGAAGGAGCTGCCAATTCACTTCGGAGGCCTAACTGCTACGGCACCCGAAACTTACCTCTGTTGTTTCCATATGTCAACCCTGACTCTATACTCTCTGATCGATAAGTTTGTTGCTGCGCCGAGCTGGCGACGGCGACAATGAACTTGGCAATGAATGAAATGAAATATAACGCCGCGCGGGGGGGATGTTTTCGAGTAAATGAGAGCGAACCTGGGGAGACGAGGGGCGATAGTAATAATATTGTGGAAATTCGGATGGATCCGGATGGATCCGGATGATTTCTACGGAGCGTGGTTTCACGTCGCAGTTGCAAATAATTCAAGCTGAGAAACAATTGTGCCTATGGAGTCGGGTCCTGGGAGATTAGCGGACCACGAATAACAAGCGATCCTCCGAAGTTGCAAGGTCCACCTAGAACTGGCGCAAGTACGGGACAATGGAGGCCGGCAGGAAGTCGCGGTCGACCTAGCGAGTGGTCAGCAAATCTTGATAGTTTCTCGGAACTCAACAATTCCGAAGCCGCCGCGCTCTCCTGCCGAGAGGAAGTCAAAATCGAAACGTCTACGGCCACCGCTCCTCCTTGCAAACAAAATCCGCCTGCACAAACTGCCAGCGACCAGCCCCGACACCTTAGCACGCGCACGGCACTCGTGCCTCGACTAAGAAACGCTGCCACGGAGGGGAATTTCCAAAATACGATTTTAACGAGCGATCGCGTCGGAGGAAAAATAAGAAAAAGTAGTCCAGTGTGTCGCTGGATATGATCCCAAAAATATCTTTCGGTGTACTCGCGGTATACATGTACGTGTCAGCCTTCCCGATAAGCGAATCTCTGTTTACACGTAGCCAACAGACGAGCAGATGTACGTGTCGCACGTGTAATCGACGCGTCGGTATTGGTGCACACGTATTTACGCGGTGCGTCACGTGAACTTGATATTCACGCAACAGTCTCTACGCGTATGTGCCGCGCGCTTACGTTACGCACGCACGAACACCCGCGAACGCCACGACCAACACGAGGATACCCAAGTTCTCGACTGGGCATGAGGAGTACACGCGCGCGTGTGCGCGCACGAGGCCCGTCGTACGTGGCCACGCGTGTACCTGTGCGCGTAGTACGGCGACGATATCGTTCCCCTTTTTGGAAACGAGAAACGTCGAAAAGGCCACTTTAGGAGCCATAAAACATTTGTTTCCCTCGCTGGCGACCCGGAGCGCGCCGAAATGTTAGCATATATTGCGTTCGAGCGCGAGCGCGCGCGCTACCCCGGATTTTGAATTGAATTTGAAATCAGGGGACCCGATTTTATGGTGGCTGGTGTCAAATGCCTCGAGAGTATCGCGTTCCAACCCCTCTCCCGGGGCCATGGCGAAACTTGGAGTTTAAAGGTCGCCGGAGAGGAGGACTGTTATCGGTTTACGCCCGCTTCTTGCCGGCGATACAGGATGCAGGCGTTCAATTTCGTTTTTCGATTCCGCGGAGATCGATCGCCGACCGGGCAAACGTCTCGCATCGGTCAATCAGGCCTTTCCCACGCAGCTCGAGGAAGCGATCGGAAAACTTTCAGGCATCCCGATAAACCGTAAACTGTATCGTACGCCGCGGAGGGCCGGCACGCCAGCTGTCCCCGTCTAAAATTAGGACGTTTCGGCTCGGATCAATATCGCCACACTTTCTCGCGCTTGGGTGATTAAAATGAATTTGCGCCGATAAAGGCCCCCCCCCGAATCCTCTATTTGCCGACGCGCAGCGCGTCACCCTCTTCTTCTCCCGTTCGCGGAAATCACGTTTTGCGCCGCTGTCAGCGTCGGGATTCGATCGATCGATTTTTTCGCCGCTCGATTCCTCTTGCCGCCGCTCGTGGCTCGACCGAGCGGACGTGCGGCGAACTAAGGCCGCGAAAGTGATTAAATGCCCGGATTCGAGCCTCTTACAAATGCCCCGAAGATCGAGGGGGTAACGTCGAGGGTCCGACGAGAGACAATAAGGAAACGAAAATAAAATCAGTAACTAATAAATAAGGCTTTGTCCTCGAGGATTAATTTCTTACCTGATCGTTCTCTTGTTGATCCTGGCCGAAAGTGGAGATGTCACCGTTAGGGGTGGTGGCGGCGGAGGGTCGTTGCGACGTTGATAAGTTGATCGCGCCGTCTCCGTCTGTGTCATGATCCATTATGCCATCGTCCTGAAATCACATCGGCGATTGTCAGCTCGACTGTCGCTGGAGCACATAGAAGGTTGCGCCGAGCGAATGAACGCTATTTCGCTTGCAACGTTCGCATGGTTTGCGTCTGGCAAAAGGAAAATTTCGTTCCACGTCGAGCTGGAGTTCGGGCTATGGAGCGATTATAAATTGATCGGCTCTACGCGCGTCATTTCGTACGCACTCGACGCAAGAATAACAATGTTTCATGGCAACGGAGTGCTAATAATATATTCAAGTCCCGGAAGTGATTACAACGTAGAAAATTGATCGGGCGCTGTTTGCGTTAACGCGGGAAGAGTGCGGCGGAATTATTGTGCCCACTTTTGCCCGAGCTGCGCAGAATCCGACGATTTTGCGTGCGCCGCCGCCAATTTGCGCGCGGTGCATTCGGAAAATGATGCAACATCGCCGATCCGTGTATACGGACCGATGTGGCGAGTGATATTTTCAATCGCGCCGATGGCAAAGCCTAACAAAAAGCCCACGCGGACGAGCCAGTGTTTTACTGTGGCATATAAAAAACGTAACTGAAATTTTGCTGAGGCATCCGCCATCGTAGTCAATCGAATGTAAATGTGCGCTTGCGACTGTGATTCTTACTTCGGAAAGAAACGTCGTGCTTTTTTATCCCGAAAGTTGACCATACTACGCAGCGAATCTCGTAAAGACTATGAAAGTTACGAGAAGCAGTATCCATCCAGTAACGGAAAACGATAATTGAAAATGTACAGGTTCACTCCTGCGGAACAATCGCCGTCTGACGGGAACAATACTTTCGGAGCATATCCGACCAACGGCGCTTCGAGAAAGAGCGGCAGAAGCTGAGGAGTACAGCGCGACAGCCGAATTCGGTCACGCATAAACAGCCGTAAGAACACCCACGGTAAATATCCGGCAACTCACGATGAAACATTACACCGGAAGTCCCTTCTTTCCGAAGGCAGGATGCCCGCTATCTTCGATTCTCGGCAAAAGGCAAGTATCCCCGGCTGAAAACGTTCACACAGAAACTCCACTGACGCTACGGAAAATCGAAATTTCCGACACACTATTCACGTCTCACTATTCCACCAAGAACAGAACGGTACGTCGCCGTCATCGTACTCCGTGATCATCCCACGTAATCCACAATCACGTCGCATAACACAACCCCGGTCGCCGATTTTCGGCGAGAAACCGGAATGGAGCACGTGGAGCCCGAAACTATGCGAAAGGAGGAGGGCTCGCCGACGTAAGAGGAAGAAAGAAGGACGTAAGGAAGGGAAGGAAAGAAGGGAACGGAGACAAATGACAGGAGAGCGACGGGGGAGAGGGAGAGGGAGAGAAATAGCGTGGTGGCGAGCGTAGAGGCGTCGCGACGGTAGGGATGCGGAGACGGAAAATAGGAAAAAGCGTAGCGAGGCAAACCGAGAATAGTGAGCAGAAACGGGCTTAGAAAGAAACGAAAGTGTGCACGTTAACGCGCCGGCCGAGTAGCGAGGACTAAACACTAAAAGCGGCACAGGCACATACCAAGCAACCCAACCGGCAGGGCTGTTGCTTATTGTGTAAATATAAACAAATATAGTTGAAACCAACCAACAGGCCTGCTTTCAGCTCTCCCCCTTCTTCCTCCAGCCGTCTGTCCCCCCTCGCCCTCCCGCCGCCGTCATCCTCATCTTGTGTATGCCCTACCTTCTTCTCCGCGACGTCCCTCGTCATTCCCCTACCTCCCCCTACCCCTCACGCTCTCACACTCTCGCTCTCTCTCTCTCTCCCTCCCTCTCTCTCTCTCTCTCTTCCCCCCGGCCCCGACCAGCCATCAGCGCTGCCGCTGCCTCTCCGCTCCCCCCTCCGCCCCGCTGGCCGCTGCCCTCCTCCGCGCCAGAAGAGTACCCCCACCCCTCGCCCCTCGCAAGCCGGAGCACCCACCACCCCTTCGCTCTCGTCCCTGACCCCGCTGCCAACAGGCAAACCTCTACATCATACGCGGCACATCGTGCGGCCTGTCTTCTTGCTTTGGCCGCCTCGCCTTCCCATATGCGAGACTCCGGCCGCCTATCTGTTCTCGCGCGCGCAGCCACGGCCTCGTCAACCGCGGACGCGTAAGGCTTACTTTTCCGTTTTCATCTTCCTCCGCGTCTTCGCGTCTTCTTCGTGACGCTCTCGCCCCGCCGCCGATTTCGTGGGCCTCGGGACGCGCGCGTCGCGCGATCGGACGCCGCGAGTTTCGCGATCGACGCTCAGTGATTTTTTCGACGCGTACCGCGCGAGCGAGAAGATGAAATGTGAGTTTTTTTTTTTTGTTCATGTTATGACACGTATGTTTTTCGGGCGCATGAATGACGAGCGGCGCGGCGATCTTTTGTGCGACATGTAATATTTTCAGCGAGCGATTAAACGATACAATGGTATACATATGGAAATTTGATTCTCTGTTGGTTCTTTGACGGGGAATCGCGGGCATATAGGCGGAAAATACGCGCATATATGCCGCGTCGGACGCAACTCGTGGGTACACTCGGGTTCATATTTGTCGGGCCAGCCGGAAACGGACGGGCTGCTTCCCTGAATCAATATGTCTCCGAATGTTTTTTCTGCCTAGTTTTCGAGCCGTTAGTAATTTGCAAGATTCAATCGCTCCACGCTACGCTCGAAGAATAGAAACGTATCTTTCGGGTCAACTTCTTCTCGGCGAGAGCAATTTTGTGCCACGTGTCGCGTGTAGTGTGACCGATACTGCTGCAAAGTTTGTACAAATTGAATACGCTTCGCGTAATTAATGTATCCCACGGCGTAGCTAATTCGTAAAGGTCGGCGTAATAAATTTTATTAGTCGCGCTTGAAGATTTACGATTGCAGTTATGTCAGAAACGTTCGAAATTCATGGAGTTTGCAACCCAACGTCAGAAATGTATACCGTCGTCGGCAAGTAGTTCCTAGAGGGAACGGCATTCCACTATCCGGTCCTATGACAACAAAACTAAAGGCAAAAATAGGCGCAGCTGGCTCACTGGTTTTATGCCCGCTGTATGTACTAAATATGTATTTGTCGAGTAAACAACGGACGAATCAGAGAGGCTTCGAAATATTTTTCGTTCCCCGATCCGTCACGTATAATTATATTTTATCGTTGTATAAAATACTCTGTTTTACAGCTACGAAAGAACAGTTAAAGGAAAATAAATGGAGCATATTACAAACACGCAGTCCCAGCATTGTTGTAATAAAACAATTCTCCAACGTTCTAACGTTGAATTGTTTGAAAAATAACCGAGAGAAATAATATGTTAATCGATACATAGAATTATCCCCACAAAATAGGTCAGAATTAGGGAAAATCCTCTTCATACGTAATCGAGATACGCACATTCGGAAAAGATAGAGTATTACACGGCGCGTAAACAGCGCCGTACGGAAGCGAAGATTACAGAAAATTCCGACGCGAAGCTTAGCTCCGTGAAGGCCTGGCGAGAGAATTAAAACGGGTCGAGAGAGAGAGGGGGGGGGGGGGAGGTGAGCGTATACAAAACTGAGCGCACCGACTGACCGTGTAAAGAAGGATAAAGTCAGATACTTGAAATAAGAGGAGATAACGAGGCAATTTATCCGTCGTGAAAAAAAGAAGGTAGGCAGGAGGAAAGGGAGCGGAAAGCAAAACGGACGTCCTTTCTTCGCGCACCAGGATACGCACATCTCATTACGCCTATGCCGCCCCGGATACGCGTGTCTTTGCACATTATTACGCACACAAACAGGCCCGTCTGCGGGGGCCCCTCCTAAATAATAAACGAGAGGATTTACCCCCGTCAGGTTCGCGCGACGGTACATAAAAATACTTGAATCTGAGAAATTAGCGAGGTAACGGGCGCTGTCGTCGCACTCGTAACCAGAAGGAAGAGTGCCAGAAAGGGACGACGAGCGCGTGTGTGTGTGTCCGTGCGTACGTTCGTGCGCGTATGTGTGGCCGAGTGCGCGAGAGAGACACAGAGGGTTTGGGCGAGAAGCGGAGACGGAAAAAGGGGTGAGCCGGCCGAGAGAGAGAAGTTTGAGAGGCGGAGAAAGAACAAAAGAGGGAGGCGAGTGGAAGAGACAAGGAGAGGGAAAGGGGTCAGCGACGGAGGCGTTTTGATCTCCGTGCGGAGTGGCGGCCAGGAAAAAAGGGGACCTAAAAGGGTTGAATTAATGTCGCGATAAATATATGATTTAAGGTGGAAACGTTTGCAACTCCGGCTAATTTTTTATCTCAGACCGCGGCCGCTCGCCGTGGAGAGGGCTTTTTACCCTAGAAAAGAGTACGGTCGAGGATGACCGTGGCAGAGGAGGAGGAGGAGGAGGAGGAGGAGGACGGCGACGTAGGATGGTCAGGCATGAAACGCCCCCAGGGTGGGGGAGGGCTAGCGGGGCAGGGGTTGGAACCCCCGAATCCGACGCTTATTTCTCTTTTTTTTCCGCGCGTAATTTACTACCGCCGAGAATTCGGCCGGACGCTCGCTTTTTAATAGTTCGCGCCCCGTTCGAAGGACTCCACTCTTCATTCCGAACTGTGCATACACGCGTGGCGGGCCAGGACGACGGGGCGGTCGGTGTCCTTCCGGGCAAAACGGCCGGACGACATCGTTTCGCAGCGGTTACGATGAAAATTACGAGACTATAAAAGTCGCCGTTCGCGGACGCACTTCGCGTCGCTCGTCTTCGCCGAGGAATATTTTACTACAGATTACTCATCGTTTTTTCATCCACGGAGATGAGCCGCCGCGACGCATCGACGGTGGAGTCGATCAATTCTGTTCCCGGCCCATTCTTCAGAGCCGATGCAATTTTTCCTACCGGGAGACAAGATAGGAATATGAAGGTCTTTGTTATTCGACCCTTGATGCGTCAGCGCGGTCCCACGGGTGGCATGAAGTAATTAGAGCTCGGAGGGCCGAGCTAAGAACGAGCCGCGTCCCGTCCGCGTCCCGTCTGCGTCCATGGGACGGATGGCGAGGAGTCGGGAGCCGCTCACGTGTACTCTCCGTCGGCGCGGAACGTCCCGACGGGACCGCAAACACGCACTCCCCCCAATTATATACGCGAGCTGACGCACGTGGTTAGGCGACGACAGCCGAATCATCGGCATGTAAGGTCGAGATGTCGCGCGCGCATCAGCCGCGCATACGTGACAATGAGCTTGGAGCGGGAGGGGGCGAGATGGCATGGTACACCCTTATTTCCAGCGTCGTGGCAAGCGTCCGAGCCAGGATGGCAAGGGTCCGAAAGGAATGGAAAGAGGAGGGAAAAGAGAGAAAGTGAGAGAGAGAGAGAGAGAGAGGGAGACACAGAAGGAAAAGGCGAGGGCACCCTCCAGGAAGCGAGAGGAGCCCTGACCGCTTAGGTTTCCGCAGCGTCGGCGCTTTTTGGATTAACCGCCTGGACATTAGAATACGGAATTGATATATTATGGTCGTGGACCGTCGTCGATAGGAGGCCTCGGCCTGGCAGCGGGAGGAGGAACGGAACGGGGAGCGGAACGGGGAGCGGAACCGGGAGCTTCCTCGGGCAAGTCCAGCCCTTATCCGAGCCGGTGACGAAACCGCCGCGGGGGGGCTCAGGCAAATTCGTGAAAGAAGCCTGCCTGCCCGACGGATGCTCCCGGTTACACATACTCTTTAGGCATGACCGCCCGCCGCTCGCATCTTTCATCACATTATCCGCCCTCGTAAAACACTCCTTTATAGGTTCCCGAAATGTCCCAGCGCGAGACATCGGACTTGTGTATCTTCATCGCGCTTCCCTCCCCTTTCTTTCCAGCTCAGTATTCTTTCAGCCGAGGTCGCTGGCTGGTCAGAGACGACTGGCCTTCCTAACGGGCGGTGCGCTAAGGTATTCATGCGATTTTTGATTCCTTCATCCCGCCGAGTGAACGCGGATAAGACGGTTGGCCCGACGACGTTTATGCGCGGATTTAATCGGGCCGTTTATCTCGTGAAACAGATACGTGTGATCCCCCGGCGGCTAATCGGTTCTGCGTTTTTCTTGGCTTGATTTATCGTGATGGTGATTAAGGGTACGGGCTGGAAAAGAGCGTTCGGCTTCGGTGAACCTCGATCGGGGCTCTCGACGCGGTTCGATCGTCTAATGGCCTCTGGTAGACATTAACATTGACGGAGAAGTCGGCGTCGTTTATGTGAGCGTGGCGTTAATTTGGCTTTAAAGCGCCCTTCTTCCGTCCTCTGCCTCCTGCCGAACAGTCTAGTCCTTCCATCCTCGTTCACCTTTCTCTCTCTCTGTCTCTCTCCCTCTCTCTCCCTCTCTCTCCCTCTCCCTATCTCTGTCTTGTTCACGGCAGTTCTCTTGTTAGCATACTTATCATCCGCTGGAATTAAGAGCGGGCGAGGTGTCTAGGGGTGTGAAAGTACGAAGAAGTGGCAGGAGGGTAGAGAGAAAGACGTTAGAGGGAGAGACCGTTGTACAGAAGGGAGGGGGATGTACGATGCCGAGGTGGCCTGTTGATAATATCAGCCGGCGTTCGAATAGAAAGGGCATTGGCTGCCAGACTATTGTCGGAATAATGTTGATTGGATTCAAGACCGAAGGCATTAATCTGCCTTCTTTTATTGTAGTGCGAGAGGGATCGTCTTATCCATCCACCCCCTCCTCCCGCCCACTCCCCCCTCATCCTCCCTACCCAATTACCGCTTGCCAAACCGATACCCATTTACACGCGAAGCGCAAAGATGTCCCGCGCACTTAACGAAGCGTCCCGACGCCACCTCGAGACGTGGGTGAATATTTCGCGCGAGGGCTCAATCTTCGACCTCCTCCTGACAATGGCACCCTATCGATCGGATAATCCGAGAAAAGGAATTCGCACCTCCGAGTCGGGCGAAAAGTTGTATCGCCGCTGAGCATCTAGCGGACTGTAGCATGAGAATCGCATCTATCTTGGGCGCGAAGGTCCTTTTCCCGTCGGGAGGAGAAGGAGATCCAGATGGATGATCGCGAGCGGTGGACAGAGTACGATAAGGGCGTCGGACAGGTCGAGCGGTTCCGGTGGACTAGAGAAACGAGAGGGGAGGGGAGGGGAGCGGCCGCTCCTGAAGAATAGACCTCTTTGTTTAGCCGTTTATGGTGGAAGAGATTTAGCCGGATTGCCGTCAACCGATAGCCACCGGGTGCTTGGGGTGACCGTCAAAGGGGGTGGAAGGCCGTGGAATCCGTGAACCTCGCACTAATACGCACGTCCCTGATTCCGGCCAACTCTCTCTCACGCTCCCATCTTCTTCTCTCATCTCGCCGCCCTGACCCACCTCTTCAAACGACCTCGCGCAGCCTCTTTTTCCACCCTGACGCTCGGTCTACGTCCCACTCGCTCGCACTTTTTTCTCGCCCAGGACGTTCCGGGGGCGGCACCGACCCAAGGAAGATTCGGTACGCTTACGAGCGACCCCTTACAATGGCTGGACATTAGCTGACAACAGAGGTGTGGACATCGGATAGCCCTAACACCCTACGACGCCCGCACTCGCTCTGCCCGATTGGCCGCCATGGCGCCGAAAACCTTTTCGCATTTATAGCCCTCGGATCATCCCGATCTAAATAAAATCTCTGCCCGCCTTTTACGAAAGTGCAGGCGGATCGCCGAGAGCAGATACGACCTAAATCGATGCACGTGGCTATAAAGAGGTTCGTCCGTTGCGATTTGATATTGTGTTCGAAGGTGACTGGGAAGTTAGCGGCGTCGAGATATTTCGAGGCACGAAAGGGGGGTCCCCGACCGGTTGACAATTTCAGGGCGATTCTTGAGATTAGGCGTAATAGCGGCTTAGAAGTTGCGGGTCTGCGAATGATATCGATTGGCCGGCTAGTAGAAATCGACGTTCCGCGCGAATCCTCCGGCCACACCGGACTAAGCGGTTGATACGTTCAGCTACAGTTATGCAATAATGAGCTAATGTAGGTAATAGGATTATTTCAGAATCTCCTGTAATTGGCCGCTGAAAAGGTGAGCTCGGTTTTGCTAATGTTCCACTAAAAGGTAACTTTGGACGCTTTACAGTTAAGCTTAAGAGGTTTACTGGCTTTACATGCGCACGGCGACTCTAGGGTTGTTTCCTTTTTAGGTTTTAGGGATAAAACCATGTCATTATCGTTTTAACGCAGCAGGATTATTGGCAGCGTGGCACAATGGCGCGCGGGCAAGTCCTTTGAAAACGGGCATTGTCTTCGTTATTTCGCAAACTGTCCGAATGAACGACGAACCATCCTGGAATATTGAAACATCCCGGTTACGCCTGTTCCGACGTCTGCCACAGTTGTATAACCCTGACCGCCGAAGATTATTTTATTTCCGCCGAACGGCACTCGCAAAAACGATATGATAAATGTATTCTGTCGGCTGCCAATCGATCCATCATCCGCAGCACGTCGCCATCTCACGCTGTCCGTGAAAACTCGAGTTTGGAATGTGCGCGGCGCGTACCTTTTTTTTTTTTTTTTTGCAAAAATTCCACTCGACCGATGTCGTCACTGCTTTACGTACGATTCTCTAAATGCGACTGTTGATTTGTAATCCAATCGTCACCGTCTGTCCCGCCTATTTTACATGGTAAAAAGCGGCAAAAGGAATGCAGGAGAGTTTAATAAATGTGCGATTAATTCATAATACAGCCAATTGCCGAGGCACGAGTGTAAATATACGCCTGATCTCCCTGGATCGTGATCTGCGTGAAAACGGCAGGCGCCATCGTTATAAATTTAGCATGAATTTAGTGCGGGTCCATGGATCAAGCCACGACCAAGGGGTTCACGTTCGGGATTAGGGGTGAAGTTGCAATTCACTTCGATATATTTACTGTGAGAACGGTCAGCCCCCGGTGCCGGCCATCGCAGTACGGACGGACAGACCGATTTTTCCTTTACCTTCGCGGAGTAAATAAAGCTCTGACATGTACATTTACACACGCGAACATTTCGCCGCTCGCCCCCTAAGAGCTCGCACGTATTTATACATCCGCGCCGAACACACGGACTCATTTCGAGCTTCGTGCCGCCGGACGATGATTTATGAAGAACTTAGTTTCTTTTAAACCACCCCCTACCCCCCTCACCCATTCCCAGGCGAACTTCAAGAACCTCCCCGTCGATTTAGATCGCATAATTCCGCGCGAATGGAACAAACTCCGTGACGTCGGCGAGCGAGACGCCCCACGTATTTTTACGAAGGGGCCAAGGTCGTCGAGGTTCCTTCATAATGCAATAGAGGCCGCGAAACCGGCAAGTGAGCATCGCGCAGGCCAGGGTATCAAGTGCAGATCTCAGACGCGTAATCATCGTGCGCGGTTGGATACACATGCGCGCGAAAACGACACCTCGACGAGAGACGAGTGCTTTAACCTCCGCTTTTTAGCCATCAAGTTTCGAGGGTGCTCAGCCGTGTAGTGTCAATGAATAAAAATTTGCGGCGAGGGTCGCCTCGCGTTTGATGCCGATTTTAGAGGCTTACCCTCGCCGCCACGACCCTCCCGCACTTTCTTTCGCTCTCGCCAACCGCCAATTCACTCGCTCCCCACCCCCCCCCGGCCACCCTTCTCCGCCTCCCCACCACCGGCAGTGCCAGCCAGGAGACATTATTTTATACTGCAGCGCAAGAACGCCGCCTCGAAGAGTCACGGTTCACAATCAGCGGCGCTGGTGGTAGTCGCACTTATTTTCGCCTCACTGCCCACGGCCCCCCTCGAATTCACCCCCTCTTCCCACCCCTCCCCAGAGCCTCCCCCCTTCCCCCCTCCTCGTCCGTCCGCCTATCGTTCCCGGGTGCCGTATCCGCGGGTAGGAATAAGATGGTTTTGCCCTGGGATCATTATGCCACGCCTTAAGTCGAGCTAATATGTCCTCTGCCGCCAACTACCCCGAATCCACTCTCCCTCCTGCCCGGGGACTCGTATATATCCGCTCAGGTTCAAGCCGCGAGAAGGAGTGTCGTGAGTCAGAAGCTGCCGCGACGTAGACAATTTAATGCCATTTTATAAATTATACATGCCTCGGCGCGAGGTCCTGAGACGGGCCAGTTACCTGTCTGAGTTCCCCGTTCCTTTGCTTAATTCAGTCCGATGTGTACGGCGCCAATGTGAAGGTGTCCGCATCGGTACAGAATTATGTTAGTCGCGAGCCTGTCTCAGTAAGCGTGCGCGCGCGCGCGCGCGCCAGCGTCGCATTAAGGATGACGCGTGTATCACGTCTGCGAAGAGCAATCTGGAAAAGTGGAAGTGGCCAGACGAACGGTAATTCCTGATTAATTGCTGATATCCAGACTCCTAGACGCGAGGCGAGCCGATGTTCTATATAAAGACGTCAGTGATGCATTCTCGTGACGGATCTTCGCTTATTTAGGCCTTCGGAACATTCGGGCGAGAACCTTCTACGTGTCCCTATTTGTTTCGAAGCGGCGTGCAACGAATGGAAATTAGGTTCGAGATTAAGATCGGTCGATTTGCATGGGCATAAATAACGAGCGATATATCACCCGGCGGCGTATCAGATCATTATTTATCTCGATGCTGATATCTTCATCGTCTGTCAGATCGGCGTATAGGGCACGATGCGGATCGTGACTCAAAAGCTCGAGGGACAATTTATTAAACCTGCATCGTCAACGGAAGAGAGATTATACCGTGGGTGCGCGCGCGCGCGCGCGTTCGCTCGACGTAAGAAAGTCGTTGATACCTTGACGCCTCGGTATGTTCTCTCCGATGTGACTATCGATTTTGGGATTAGGCGGCAATTTTTCAAGCCTACGGCGAATAATTATCGAACCTTTCGCCCCCC
Organism: Anoplius nigerrimus; assembly: GCA_914767735.1. Lineage (NCBI taxonomy): Eukaryota > Metazoa > Arthropoda > Insecta > Hymenoptera > Pompilidae > Anoplius > Anoplius nigerrimus. Next base: position 10,272,096 of record OU612082.1, read on the forward strand.
ACATCAAGTGCCCTTCCGATACGAGCACGATCTTTCGTTATACCATTCACCACTACCTTCACCCAACCGCTCACCAATACCATCCTCACGCCGAGAGGATCCTTCTTCCCATCCTTACTCATTGCCTTGCGCGCGCGAGCTCTCGCCCGCTAACACACGGCTTTCATCCTGCGGAACATCAATGAAAAATGTGGTGCGAACAGTTCTCGAGCGTGATTAACGGTTCTTTCCCTCGGCGGGTCTTCTGCTTCTCTTTTTTGCCCGACGCCGCGAGACCGTGGATACGTAGATTGTTTGGGATTTCGCGAAGACACGTAACGGGATGAGCCGGCGACACAAAAAACGATCACGGCTTTGTGCGCAGCAATATCTTGCGCTGAAGTAGCAAAATCTTTCTCGACGATTCGTCGCTCCGACATATTCCACGTTCTTAGCGCGGTATAAAGAAAAATTTTGAGTACCGGCCCCGTACACATCGTTGCCGTCCTCTTTCTTGGTCTCTTAAACGAAATTCGTGGGAGAAGACGACGTCAGGGCGGAGCCGGGAACTGGATAAGGGTGGAATACCTTCATCTGCGGATTACTTATGCACGAGCAACCGCGACTCATTTCATTGCAACGGAGCCAAGACTCGGGAAAGCGAGTCGAGCCGGGCCAAGCCGACGGAAAAATGTTTCTATTTAGCCCGCTTAAGCTCTTTATTAAAGGTTTGCTTCTTCCGGGAGAGCGAGACGCGGCCGCTTTCGGCTTCACCCCCCCCCCCCCCCTCCGCCCCGCTAAAACCCCAACTGACTTACGGTTACGAAAGTCGAGGAAAGAGATTGTGGTCTTTTCACGACGACTGCCTCCCCTCCGACCCCTGCCTCACCTCTTCACTTTGCACTATGACCCATTATGTCTTTCTCTTACTTTGCCAAGCTTCTCTCTCCCTAACCTTCTTCGGTATCCTCTCTCTCTCTTTCTCTCTCTCTCTCTCTCTCCCTCTCTTATTTTCACTCTACTTTCACGGCGTCTCAATTTTTCTCTCCTCTCCTACCCACTTCACCCTCCCCCTCCGTCCTCCTTACTCCTCACGCTCGCTCCTTCGAGCTTAGTTACATTTCAGAAAATCCTCCGCGAGGGAGGAAGAAATTGCGTCAATTACCCGCTGATTTCGGCATCTGATCCATGGATTACGTCCCGCCGCGAATGCTGATCCCTCTTCCGTTTATTGAACGACATTTTCGAAATGACACGCTTTGCCGGCAAGTGTCCCCCGCACTGTAAAGCCCCGCCTCGATCGGCCGCGTCCTCAGTTTGAGATAAGGGAAAGCGAATGCGTCATATACGAAATTGGAGTCTTAATATTGAAATTTTTCCTAACGAACGGCCGCCACCCGCTTCGAAGGCCGGACGATTCTCGTCGGAGGTTAGGAGCCGAGTCGGAAATGAGAAAGCGTTAACGATACAGCGGAGGATCTCGTTCGATGGGAGGCGAGCCCGAGCGTCAATCCTTCGACGTGCCCTCGCCCGATTGTTTCAGATCGGGACGAGGGGAGAGAGGGGGGCCATAAATAATTCCGGGGCATTATTCGATGGCATATTTTCGATTATCGGCCAACCAAGCGTAATCTCGCCGTAAATGGAGGATTGTCTCTGTATAGCACGATGAGGTGCCGTGAGTTTGAGGAAGGATGACGATGAGGCGATGGCGAGGGATGAGATACGATGGGGGAGGGGTGGGGTTCGGAGAGGGGTGGGTGCGGGGGCGAGAAAGGGATTTAAGGGTGAGGAGTTAGAGCCAAGCGGCTCGAGCCGAAAGGGGGAGGGTATAGCCACCAGCGGCTCTTTAAAAGAAAGCGGGATAAACAGACAGTTCCAGCAGGAGGGAGGAAATGTAAATTTCCATCGAGGTGGAAGGACGAGAAAAGAATAAGGGCTCGAACGCCGTGGGTATATTGAGTAAGCGGCCGACTCTGCCTCTCCTTCTCCCTCTCTCTTCCCATCTCTTGACGACACTCCGTCTCGCGCCCGTTGCTTCTTTAAATTTCATGTGCCAATTGTAGGCGATTGTCCTTGCTCTGCCTCTTCGTCGGCGGGCGGCATAAGCGAAATTAGTTTCGACGCTTGGCTTCGACGCCGAGTGGACGAATTGCGGTGCGCTCCATTGCTGAACGGATGTCTTACTTTGCTACGTCGGAATAAGGCTTCAATCATCATTAAACTGAAAAACGTCGCCACGTGTCGATAAATACGTCAAAAATATCGCAACGACGTCATCGATGAACCGAATTCGCTTAACGACAACGGGAATAACAGTGATTCTAAGCGTTAGATGTAAATTATAACTACTGAAGCTTTACATCGGAAGCGTTGACTTTCGCCTCAGTTCGATTTTCACCTCATCGAATTGAACCGGTCAACGCGTCCCCGCAGCGAAGTTCCACCACCGGAGGCGAGTCGGGGGGGGGGTAGCTACTGTCGGACAGAATCAACGCGAGGGAAAGTCAGCCATCTTCAAAGTTCGCCGGAGACTCCGGCAGAAGGGGTGGTCGGGGAGGGGGTGGGTAGGAGGCTGAATCAAAAAGGTAGAAAAACTCGATGAAGTGGAGAAACGCGACGTGGCGAACATTCGAAGTGTCCCCCGGACGTCGTGCGACGGGCTACGCTCTCGCCATTTTTCCGAAACGAAAGGGAAAAGGGATCCGAGTAGACGGTCCGCGGGCTGATATTCAAAGGGATGGAGAAAATATAGGTGGCCGGCGATACGAGTCGTCGAGTGAGCTTGGCGGATGGCTGTCCACGGCGGATAAAGTGAAAGATTCCCTCGGTCGGTCGCCGCACACGATCGGGAGTGTAAGGGTAGTCGATGTGACAGGGGTTGAAGAAGAAGCGCGCGCCGTAGTCGGACGGTCACCCTACGTGCCAGGAATTTCGGTGCGAACGAGGAGAATGATGCCTTCTTCTTCTTCTTCTTCGGCAACGAGGAGACCCTATCCAGAAATTCAACGGCGAGGGACGGCCAGGAGAGAAGTCGACAGTAAGCGAGAGCAACAGTCGCTGAATAAACACAAAGTCCAGTTAAAGTCGTAATAAATGTCTCCTCCCATCCGATGGCTCCTCCAATTCGGTCCCTTTCTCTTGTTCCTGCCCAGGCTCCTTCGTTCCTCCAGCTCCTCTCGCTTTTCGTGTCTGCTCCGCTTGCTTTCCTTTCCTCTTCCGGAGACAAACGGTATTGAGGGTGAAAATTGACGGCTTTATCGTACTGCTTCCGCTGCACGCGAGAACTTTTTAAAGAGCCCCCCTCCCTTTCTCTGATTCTCTCTTGCCCCCCTCTCTCTCTCTCTCTCTCTCTTTCTTTCTCTCTCTTACTCTCTCTTTCTCTCTCCTTGTCTCGCCCCAGGATTTCGGCTTTTGTACCCAGCGCAATATATTTTACTTTTACCGGCGCACCTTTTCAGATATTCGTTTTCCATTTCGGGAATGTGTCAATAGTCCCAGTTTAGAGACGCATTTTTTTCTGGAAAAGCGTGCGCGCACGCTTGCGGCCGGTTACGCTTTTTGTTTGAGAAAATTGCATGAAACGCGACCCGAGTGTATTATTGGCCGCTGACATAACTATGTTTTTCCGCGATTAATTGACCGGCATTCGTGGCCCGACACAGGCGTAGGTAACTGCTGGTAACGTCGGCGGGCACGATAACGTAACCGTATGCACAGCGATATCAGGGTAGTACATCTAATAAACACACACACGGTGGATAGAATTTTTTTTCGTCAATTGCGATACCGGTTTAAGGCTAAGCGAGATATGAGAATAAACAATCGTAACATATGTGCTCTTTTGCTCAGCGGCTGACCGCATTAAATCCAAGCTAAATGACTGCCCTGTGAAACCCGACTCCAAGCGAATAAAATAACGCTCATTATTTCGATCTTCTCGAAATTTATATTTCATTTCAATTTCCGATAATCATATTCTTGCCCCGATATGCCTTCGTATCACTGTACATAGTCTTCGGTAATATGTGGTTCCGAACGAGACTGAGTGGGTTTACCGAAATTTACCGTCACTATGGAAAGGGGAAAGTAAACGTGAGTAGCGAGGCGCCCTTAATCAGTACAGTTCAACCTAAATTGTAAATTATTACTTCGCCCGAGCCGATATCGTCCTGCAGTCTGCCAGCGACGCTCAGCGGCCAACGGCCGCCGAGTCAGGTCCTTTCGATCTCTGTTGTTTCGATTCGCCACAAATATTTACCAAACATCAATCTCCCACCAATACCACTCTCTCGCGGCCGCCGGCCGCCGACCAGCAACGGACGTCGACGATGATACATGCAAATTGCATTTACATTGCCCCCCACACCGACTGCCAGGGACATTGCATCGTCCCGACATTTGTACTTCTATATCGAAGCCGAGGATTGGCAGATCGCCAATTAAAATCCATGCGGCGATGTACTCCCTGGACACAAGAATACTCTTTAAATAATCATGCTGAAATCCGTGAATTCCGGCCACGCGACCGGCCTACGATCCGTTGTAAACGATTCCGTTCGCGTCCTCGATTGTAAGCGCGGACACAAAGGCCGGCTAATAGTTTTGCAATGTCAACGATGACAAATACGCGGGTCGAGAGTGTACCGATGATGCGCCGTCGAAAGAATCGTGAGACGCGTCGTACACAGGATCGTGTACGCAACAGAACCGCTCGTATTCGCTCTGCAACACATTACGAGAGGATCCGGGCTCAAAGGTGAACTCTTCAGTTTTGCGACGAGACTACCGTATCCTTCGATTCGACAGAGCTTCTCAATAAAACAGTGACTTCTCTCCAACCCTCTCCTTTGCCTCACCTCGTCTTCTGGCACCCACTCATGCGTTACAAGCCTTTGAAACAGGCAGGCCGTTTATTCGCGATCAGGATCAATCGTCCGCCATCGACTCTGCCGGAAGAGCGGTAGGCAATAAACCGAAACAGCACGGTCCGCGAATGAGGAACAACGTTGAAACTCGCGCATCTCGGGCCGAACGTTCGATAGAGGGAAGCGGAAGGATAATTATCCCTGGCAAATGAACGATTCCGGTCCGAGTAAAGATGAACGAGTCCCTGTCCGCGGAAGCGTAACGCTGGCCATGTATTCGGACACGTACGTGGCACACGCGCGCCGGGCAGGACATACGTACGGCGGCGAACAAAGGTGGCAGAGACCAGGACGTAGGTCGTTAAAATAATAAAGGTTGTTATTGAACGGCGTCGTTGAACCGCCAGTCGTTCGCACAAAAATTTGAATTTCTCCCGCACACCGCATCCGTCGCCCTCGCACTTTATGTCCCGTCTTCTTCGCTCGCGCCACCCCTACCATCCTTTACTCACCCCCTCTGAGCCTTCGTCCCTTTCTCTCTCTCTCTCTCTCTCTCTCTCTCTCTATCTCCATCTCTCTCTGTCTACCCGTCTCAAACCGCGCTCGATCCCTTTTCACCCTTGCATCTTTCCTTCGGCAGCCTCCCCCCTCCGCCCTGGCCGCCGCATGTACACTCTCCCGCGTTCGCCTGCAACCCTTGGCAATATCGGGGGCGACCGATATTATGCCATTTTCAATACTGCACGCCGCGGCGGCCACGCAGACGCGCATTATTAAAGGGCACCGCGGCCGTCGGAGGAGGGATCCGAGGTGGAAGTCGAGGATAAGCCGGTTCGCGGGAGAGAGTCGGGGGTGGGTGGGTGGGGGGTAAGGCAGGAAAGAAGGACGCCGATTTTCGACGTCGGCCGGGAAGCTCTTCCTCCTCTTCCGCGGGCGGGCATGAATATTCCGTTGCGCGCATCTGCATAGGTTCGGCTCAAGAAAAGGACGACGAGGAAGAAGAGAAAGAGAGAGAGGGAAAGAGAGAGAGAGAGAGAGAGAGAGAGAGAGACCCGGGGACGCCGAAGTGAGGAAGAATAAAAAGGAGCGTAAAAAGGAAAAGAGAAATATACGCCCCGGCCAGGATCCCCGAGCCGAGAGGAGTTTCGAGGTAGGTCGGAGTCGGCTCGCCTTACAGCGGTGACGTATTATGCGGGAGGATGGGTAACGGAAAGCGGCAGTCGGCTGGGCGGGCGGGCGGGCAGGGGCGTCGTTTGGCAATCTTAGGGGATTCCGTGGATACAATGGGATCTCAATACATCACCTCACCTAACCCGACACTGCCCCCTTTTACCTCTCCCGCTCTGCACCGTGCCACCAGCCTCCTACCGCCCACCCACCCTTTTTAGCCACCCGGGGCTCTTCCTGCCCTATCCTCGTGCCATGCCGCTGCCGCCATCTCCTTACCCCCGACGTTTCTACCGAGCTGCACCAACGAGGCTTCCAGATGCCGTAATAGCTTAGGAGCCGGCGTAATAGCTGCCACTGCCTTCCTAGAGAGAGTTATAGTTCAACAACGCAGAAATGGAATCGCGGGAGAACGGCAGAGAGAGAGAGAGAGAGAGAGAGAGAGAGAGAGAGGGAGATAGAGAACAAGGTAACGCGGGGACAGAGGGGCGGGGAGGGGTGAGCGGTAGGGGATGGAATGGTAGGGCTGAAGGAGAGTATACTGACGGCGGTATTGGAGGTGGCGGTGGCGAAGTAGAGGATATCGCCGAGACAGAGTGAGCGCTGGGGAACGCGAGGACGGACGGAGGGAGAGACGGAGGGAGAGACGGAGGAAGAGACCGAGAGAGGGAGAGAGGGTGGGAAGGACGAGGAGAGCTGGAAAAACAGAGAGAACGCCGTCGGTGGCCCGGGGAGGGAGTAGCCATCTGAGGGATGTCGGAGGATCCCCGGCCGAACGTTAGGAGAGCGCAATAACCGCAGCGTCGCCCTGCCGGAGGATGGCTCCTGGTGCAAAATGTTGCACGCAGCGTCCTGCTAGCAGGGGGTGGAGGGGGGCTTCTAAATATGAGGCGGAGTCAGGAGACGTTGGGTGGGAGGCGAGAGGACCGGGCATGATTTTCCGATCTCGCCGAGTAGACGCGCGTAATGTACAGTAATTCGAGTTAATATCAGGTAATTCGAGACGTACAGCGACCTGCCAAGGCTCGCTGAGATTCTTTAAAACATGTCTATATAAACTTAGAGATCACTCATTGTCAGTGAGGCTACATCGGCTGTTATGAGAGATCCTGAAATCGACGTAAAGGGCAAAAAAATATAACCCGAGGCCGATGCGCAAATAATCCCCGGCCAGACGGCAGGTCGGTCCCCCATCCGTCTCAGACGCCGCCCCGTCAAAGAAACAAAAAAGCGCAGATAACACCCCCCTCTCGCTATTGCTCAACATTTACTCTGCATTTCCGTTAGCGTTCGCCAGCGGTAGACGCGCTACGTGACGGTGAATACTGTCATCCCGCATTCCGGTCGCGAGCTTCGAAAAGAACAGAAAGAATTCCGCTGCGCCATCCGTTTCATCTGCCTAGCGTCGTCTCCTCTTAAAGCACCCCCCCTCGTCCCCCCGCGCGGCCCCCGCCGCCGCTGCCGCCCCCATCCACGTCCCCCTCTACTCCCCTCTGTCCGCCCCAGAGTCCCGCGCCATTGCGTTGCAAAAGCCGTTCGCCGTTGCACAAGCCCGAAGCACTGTGCCGTGTCGCTCTAACGCGCGCGGAAAGTGCATATTCAAAAGAGAAACCGGTGGAAACTTCGGGACGTTGACACCAGAAGCTGGATTCTGATGGGGGTTGGGTTGGACGCGACCCGTCCGCTGACATAGTACCCTGAAAGAGAGGGTGGCACGTCGACTCTTCGCGTCTGAGAGAGAGAGACAGGGACGACCTGAAGAAGCGGGGGCGGGAGAGAACTAGAGAGTGGGATAGTAAGAGAGAGAGAGAGAGAGAGAGAGAGAGAGAGAGTTAAGCGGAGTGGGGGATGCTAGGAGGCGGATAGGGATGAGGAGTGGAGAGGGGGTGGACTAGTGAGACGCTGGAGAAGGAAAGAAGAGGAGGTTTCACCGTCGCGGCGTTCAGACGAGGAGGGCCGGTTATTACGACGACCTAGTCGTCGTCCTTCTCGTCCTCCTCGTCATCCTCGTCGTCGACGTCGACGTCGTCGTGCGGTTGCAGAGGCACGTCGCCCCCGCGGAAAAGGCGTGGCAACGTCGCGTTCGCGCACCTTTGCACCTGGTGCGCCGGGGAAGACACGCCTCCGTGGAATTCCTCTCTCCGGTCCGCCTACACGCCCGCATCTCTCTCGCACCTCGACCTCTTTCTCTCTCTGCCTCTCCAACCTCCCTCTCCCCCCTCCCCCCCCCTCTCTCTCTCTCTTTTCTCATCGCAGTCTCCGCACTTCTCTCCTCCCTCTCTTCGCGTCGGATGGAACACTGGCGCAGACCGTATCACCGCCTAGGAGGAGATCGTGGATCTCTATTCTCTCCTCTTCTTCCTCCACCTCCCCCTACTACCATTACTCTTGCACCAGCTCCACAGCCCTCCTCGACTACTGCCTCCTCCGTTGCTTCTGCCGCCGCTGCTGCTGCTGCCGTTGCTGCTGCTGCTGCTGCTGCTGCTGCTGCCTCCACCGTCGCCGAGAGCTGCCACCACCTTTCTCGAAACGGCATACACGATAGGTAGAAGCGGAAAGGACTTCTCCACCACGACGAAAATCGCGGCTCACCGACGGCCTCTCTCTTTCTCCGGGCTACTCCATTTTAGCTTTAATTTCATGTGTGCATTGTACCACGCACACCGGCCCGATATCGTTTGCATTGCTACGTACCCTCCCTCACCCGCCCCCTCCTCGGTTGACCGTGTGCAACGGCTGCCGAGCGTGTGCCCCTGTGTGTGTGTGTGTGTGTGTGTGTGTGCGTACGTCTATGTACGTGCTCCGCGACCGCCTCGTCTCGCTGTACCACGATGGTACACACATCGAAGTGCGCGCGCAACGTTTCCTCTTCTAGTCTCCTCTTCCATCCGCCCACTGGGTATTCGCGGTTCTCTTAACCACGTGACCCCCTATATACACCCGCGAGAGCCCCCTCCACGAGCCCACTCTCCTCTCTTGGGAGGAGAGGAAAAAAGAAAGGACGAAGGTGAAATGCCGGAGTGGCGGGGAACCAAGGGGCGGAGGAGCACGAGAGAGAGGAGGAGGAGGAGGAGGAGGAGTAGGGTGGAGGGTGGAGGGCGGCTGGCTGTAGGGATGAAGGCTGAGGGATGGAAAGGGCGAGAGTGCGAGAGAGGAGAGTCTTCACGAAGTCCGATTACCGCAGACTCATGGAATTTCCCTCCTTTTTTTTCTACTCTCTCTCTCTCAGTCACTCCCCCTTCCTCTCCCCGCCTCTCCTCCTCCTCCTCCCCCTGCTCCTCGAGACGCGAGCTTCGCTCGGCACGTTTCCGCGTACATGTGCATCTATCTAAGTACGCGCACACGTCTGTCCCCAAGGAACGGGCTCCGGTACCTGCGTATTGATTACGCTGGAGCCCCCGAACGATCTTCCGAACGCCGGCTGAACGTCGTCGGCCGAAAGGTGAGATAACCTTGCGAAACGCTCGGCTCGCAAGGCCTTCTCCCGGTTATCCTCGCTCGCCGGGGCCTAATCGGTTATTTCTGACATCGGTAATGAAAGTATCAAGGCGGAAGAGTCTATTTTAAGAGCGGCCGATTCGGAATCTCGATGTGTCACATCGCCGGAGCGAACGATGGTAATCTTATCAAAGCGCGCGCGCGAGAGCTAGGCGAGATATCTCCGGCGCAAGGACAAGGTTAAGCTCACTCGATAAGCGGGGCGAAACGACAAAATGGCCGAAACAAGGATCGTTCCGAGGAGTCGAGGCCGGGAGACGCTTCGCCGAGAGGACCAAGAGGTCGAGAGGGGGGCGGTGGGGATATTGACCCTGGATTGGCTGTCGAGTCTCAGATTCTGTCCGACCGTCAACCCCGTCGACTTTTACGGGGTAAGTTGGAAGTGAGGTGAGATCGTGGGAGAGAAAAGGAGAGGAGTCGGCCGTCGAGGAATGTTCATTCGGTATCGTAAGCTGACGAGCGGACGCGACACGGGACGAGAGATAAGAATGGAATTAATGACACGTGACTGAGAGGAAACGTGTATGAAAATATTACGGATTCAGGGGTGACCCTCGCGGTCTCAACCTCGCGCGAAGCGTGCGAGGTCGCGCGATGCTTCTCAGATATTCTGACGTACATCAAAAACATCTTATTCCGCTCTCCTTCCCCACCATCTTTCCGCACAATCTCCATCCAGCGCGGCGCTCACCCTTTCTCGGCAGGCGTGTACACACATATAATAATACTTTACGATGCATCGTAATTCAAATAAGGCGGCGTATAAAGTCTAAGACGGCTGTCGTAAAACGGAAAGTCGTTCAATAGCGCGTAAAGATAATAGGTTCCGTGGAACGCGCGAATCGCGCTACACTCGCTGCCGTCCGAGACGAAAAACTTGCCGTTATCGGAATTTTCAACTGCCATTAAAATGCCCCGCCCCCCCCCCCCCCCCCTTCCCGTTACATCGGAGCCGGTGGACGGGCAGAGGGACGATTTACATCGGGGGCGATCGATGAGAAATGCGTGAAAATAACATGAAATATTCATGCCGATCAGGTCGCGTCGCACGCACTCGCGCGTAAGAAAGTTCGAGCGGCGAACAACACCGGCCCAAGATTTCGCGATCAAGATTACGTACGAGTTACAAGTGCGGTTTGCTCGAGCGTGAGATCGCGCATGTTCGTAATTATTTACGGAGTTCTGGCTCCTTACCCAGCTACCTGACGCAGGTTCATTAAGATACTAATTACTACCGGCGTGCATGCGTGTGCATATAAGGAGTTAGGTATAGGAAGTACAACGGGGCCGTGTGGTAAGCACCTACCTACCGTGCCATACCCCCTTTCTCGAACTTCGAGCGTTATACGCTCTAGCCCACACCCGTTAATCCCCTCTACCATCCGCGAGCTACCTACCACACCTATATATCGGCGAGTAACAGCGTTAGCACGCTCCCGACATCTATTTACAAGGTTGCACGTCTCCGCTGGGTTGTTAGACGTAACTTGGCTCTAGTTGCCTTGTAGTTGCTCGGGGTTGCCTTATGTTAGCTCGCGAGCGAGTGGTAGTTAGCGCTGGGGTGGGAGTCTGCCGGGGGTGGAGGGAGGTGGGTACGCAAAACCAAACCCTCCAGGCATCGTAACGTACCGCTGCGTCTGAAGGCTCCTCCGGGATACGTGATTCACGTGCTCTTAATGGCACATACGTTTTTATGCCTTTCCGGTACAGCTATTGCGTGCGCGCGCGACCAGAAATTACGGACGGGAAAAGTGGCCGCACTGGCGGGGTGGGAATCGTGCTAGGGATAGGTTAAAGCGTTTTGTAAATACCTCCTCAACCCTGATTTCATATAGAAAGTGTACCAAAACGATGAGGAACACTCTACATCCCCTTACACTAAACCTATCCGGAAATGTCGAATTTTCCAATTTCCACCTATGAAATATCAAAATCAAATTTGCCTCCGTACACCTTTTTACTTCCCAACAAAAAACTAACCCTCAAAAATCTTAATCCCCGATCATGAAATTTTGACCTTTTTTTTGCGGAATTCCGCTCAGGTAGCATTCGGCAGAATAATATTTTTATATACTGACTGAAAAATTTGGGGTGAAAAATTTTGATACGAGTAGCAGAGAGGTGAGTAAGGATGTCAACACGTTGGATGCGGGAGAGCACGTGGCTCGCGGAAGAGGCTGCGTTTCCACGCGTGCGGGAATGACAGGGGTGTACGCAGCGGACCGATCAGCTCGGAGAGGGGTTGTTTAGAGCGAGAGAAAGAGAGGAAGATGGACGGAGAAAGAGGATAAGAGGAGAGGGGCAGAAAGCACGTGGTACTGGCGACGCGCGCCTCCGGTGCGGGCGGTTGTATATCTATCGAGCTTCCACCCGCACACCAGCCCCCACCCCCACTTGTTGTGCTTTACTGTGTTGTGTTGCTCTGTTGCCTTGTGTATCGAGAAAGTTCAACGCCGGCTAGACGATGTTTCCCATCTGTCGGATCTGCCTCGGCCAGAATCAACAGGCTGCCTCGCGCACTTTTTGACGAATTGGCTAATGTTTTTTGGCATGATTTATTGAAAGAGGTGCCTCGCTGAGTGGTGAGGAATTCCGATGACGGCGCCAGGTACGGAGCTCGAGGTTGCGGATAGGGTGGGAAATGACGCTGAAGGTGAAATTATGTTTGACAGAGATCTTTTTTTGAGATTGTAATAAAATTAAGTGGCTTTGCGTATGGTGCGGAGTGGTCTTGGCCGAGGTCAAGAGAAGTTGTTTAGGGTGGTTTGCAGGTAAAATATACGAAGTTCTGAGGTGTTTCAGTTAATTCGCAATTCTCAAATTTGAGTTTGCCTTTGGCGTACTTGTTAAGAGAATTGATATGATATTCTTGAAGGGGAGCTATGACCAACAAAATTAACAACACGTTTTGAACTTCCAAAAATATACTTCAAAAACGTACAGCCAGACAGCTACCAAATCTGAATTATGCCGCTAAAATCATGTAAAGAGTTTTGAATAATTCTTGGAAGCGCATATCTGAACCCATTGTACTCGTTAAAATACCTCTCGCGGCAGGTTCGTTATATCGATGAAAATAATGGCTTTACGGATACAGGTCGTTATCTTTAAAATGGAACATCTCCCAAGATCTTTAACTGGGGAGTCCTTGAAGAGACCTGGCGGTCCACTTGGTATTCAAGAAGTACAGCCATTCATCTCTCGATCTCCGGCAAAGTCTCGACCTCCGGATATAAATTAGCTTTTGTTTAGCATTCAGTGCAAGACGCCTTTTCCACTGAACCAAAGCAGTCAACCCCTCTACAATGTTACACACCCACCTGACCGAACCTCACTACCACCACCACCGCCACCCAAGCGAGCCACCCTGGCAATCCACTGCAATTAATGTAGCCACTACCTGCCTTTTGGGTGAACCAATTAAACAGTTGCGATCGCCATGAAAAGGAATCGCTCCGATGTGAAAAGGAAATTAAATTCCTCAAGGTACAGAGATCAAAATGCAACGCAAGGAAGTCCGTATTCCCGTTAATGGATACAAGAAAAAACGAAGGAATACAGTGACAGAAAATATAAATTGTTTCTGTTTACAGTGCTCATGTAGTAATTTCTTTGCATAACACGGACATACTAAGCGTCGTTTTTGAAACGTACAATGCCCTGGCAATTATCTATTCGATGAACGCTTAAAAGCTTTCTGCGTAACGATGAAACAATAGCTTAAACATCTTATCGGTACTCAAGTAGCGGCATAATATAAATATGCCCAACGTTATATAATTCCTCGCGTATCCGAAATCGGCTGAATATAAATTCAATGCTTGACCCTAGAATTATAAAATAATAAAGAGGGAATTACGTAATGCGAGGATCCGATGAGAATTAGAGGACAATGAGGGCTGGGTAAACCTTCGCCGAGTATAGCGACCACACTCGCCGGCGGTAGGAACGAACAAGGGGATATAAAGGGTAGGTCGAGGACCAGACGTCTTAATGTCTGCATCGTCGGAGAGTCCTCCCTTGCGTATGACTATCTCTACAACATTACATCTTTCCGATAAGAACTTTAAATTCCAACGACTGCGCCGAAACGCTCGCCGCCCGCAGTCTTCTACCAGAAATTCGAACGTTAGCAAAGAAAGTGTTTGAAGAAATTCGTATGATTATTTAAAGGATCGTGAGAGGGCGATAAACGCTCGAGTTAATCGAGTAAGCGTGACGGAAGCGTGAATTTGACATGAAACTGAGAGAGATGACGTAATTTCGGCGTGTTATCGTTACTGTACGGCCTACGACGATTTCATACAATTTGTCAAATCGGATTACAATTTCGGTCGGACTGGTAATCGGGGAATCTTAATTAGTAGTCAGCCGACGTAGACTCGTCACGACTTTGTAAATGGTAACTATGTTATGCAATTAGCTAAAAAGTTCTGTAATCAAGAAGAAGATCTCCGGCGAGGCTTTGGCTATACTGTCATCCCATTCTGATCCTGCCGTCCTCATTCGTATTAAAATAGTCGCACTGCGAATGCGTGCGTTGCGTCTTGCATATCTTAAAAGTTGGAGTCTCGGCGGCAAGTTTCGAGCCGACTCGCTCTGATTTTTCCGCAATTTACATTACTGTAATTTTCGTACAGACTTCACCGATACGAGCGCAGGGCCGTATTTGCGGATCAACACGTCGCACGAATTTCAGGAAAAATCGCAATTCGCAAATTCTGGCACTCACTTTTGAACTTAGTAGTATTCGAGTTTTACATGGATTATCTAAAAAAAAACCCACTCCCTTTGCATTATGCATCCGAAAATTTGCATTTAATGTCTCAAGTGCCGCACCGACTCGGCTGATTGACAACTTACAAAAAAGCGACGTTCGTCTAATAATAGCGAGACGTGCCGGTAACGTGTTTCGGCTCGCAAGGAAAACCGGAACATCGTTGTCAGCGCGATTCACAAGCATCGTCGACACATGATGATCTCATCCGCAAACGTACACGTGTGCTTACCTAATCATTATGACGCCTCCCATCTACGTTCATGTCTAAACGTGTGTACGATGTATTTCGTCGTACGAGCCTCTAAGTATTCCCACCCCCCACCCCATTCCCGCAACCCATTCCGCCATGCCTTCTGCATTTGCATGAACATATTCATACACGTTTGTCAGCATCTCGGAGAAATGTGCGCAGCATTATGTGTCGTGTCGGCCGATGTTGTGTGGACGGTTTGCTTACGTACGTAAGCAATGAAACGAAACGGTTTAGTACACAAACGGATTGACCGATGCTAACGTCGCGGTATGCGAATTTCAATGCGGGAGTAGGAGTAGATTTTTCTGCCGAATGGAAACGTGGCGGAACTGGTTGCAATTGCAGGAATTCGCATTCATCGATTACGAGTTTGTAACGGACATCGTCGATTTTTCCTCGCGTCACTCTATACTTAAAGATTCTCAACCTTCCTTTAGATACGAGAAATAATAACGAGAAATTCTATACAAGTTTACGATACCGTGCGCTACACTATTAGGAAGTCGTAAAAAAACTTGTCGGACAAGCGAAGCTTTATTGACTCTCGAAGATGATATGATGTCAGCAAACATTTAACCCACCGGCGTTCAAAAATTGCCCAAAAACAATGGTTGTTACATACATCCGTTGAACAAACTGTCGAAACAAGTGAAACATCGAAGCTCACACCCGAAAACGTTTAAGCCGACAAAAAAGCAAGAGAAGGAACAGTTAAAAACATCGAACCGTACTCTATCCCACTTAACAGTCAATCCGCCCACCCAACACTACGCAATGAAACAATCAACAACTCTTCCATTAAAAAACTCGACCGACCCGTACCGAAATAATCCCGAAAAGTTTGTCTAAATTCGACGATACGTTCGTTAAGTGTCTTGACGGATAAGTAACGACGACGCCGGCTGCCGGTTGGCTCGAGTTAGGAAGGACAGAGAAGGAAGTAGCAAAGGACGGCAGTAGCGGCAGCACGGGCAGCAGCAAGAGGAAGAGCGACAGAATGAGAGAGGAGAGAATAGGAGAAAGGAGAGGAAGAGAGAGAGAGAGAGAGAGAGAGAGAGAGAGAGAGGAGAAAGAGGAGGCGGAGGTGCAGAAGTAGGGTCGAACGCGAGGGAGGGGTGTGAGGGTGGCAAGGCGGAATTAAATAAAAATAAAACGCGAGATAATAACGTTAGCGAAGGAACCGAGACCCAAGACAAATAGCCGAGGGAAAACAAAGCGTATTATAAATACCGGGTGACAGAACGAGTGGTGCGGGAGAGTGCGCGCGAGTAAGAGGGTGGTTTTCAACGGCGCGCGCGGCGCCCAAAAAGAAGGGAACAGGAGGGGTGTGGGTGACCGTCGGTGGACCGTTGTCGCCGGGAAAAGCGACGGGGTAGTGTGACACAGCCTCCCCGTGTAAGAGACCGGCCAAGTCAGCTCAGAGAACGCTCGAGGAAGCGGTAACCGCCCGGCGGAATTTTTCCTACCTGCGGCACACAATGAGTGGCCGGATTTCTTTCTACGACCCACCCCCCGCCCCTCCTGCGCCGGCGAAGCCAGGCAATGTACTGCCCTACCCTCACCCTTGCCGAGCAGGAATTACAAATTTCCCGGCGTCTCGTCCTTTTCCTATGTACCGACTTTCCACCCCAGCTTTCGTCCCGCCGTAGTCGCATCGAACCGAGTCATGGTTAATGTAAAGTAGTCACTAGCTACTACGCCGACGACGACGACGACGATGTGGGTATGTACCTCCTTCCGGTCGGGAGTGTCGATGATCGCCAAGGCGCGCTCGTGTAATGTTAAAGGTACTTACACTGGGACGAACGTGGCTGCGAGTGTTCAGCTGCCAGGGAATCGTCGACGATTGAAAGTGATCCTTCCCCCAAGAACTGTTCTCGAATGGATTTTCACCGATGTGACCCTGAAACAGAAGGATGGTATTGATTAGAGAGTCGCAGGCTTTGACGGACGAGCGATGGTTTAACGACATCGGGAGTCGCGGATGGGTAAGGGTGACGCGCCAAGGGAAGCGGGAGGAACAATATTCCAGTGTTATGCTTCAAGATTTTTCGACCTCCTCTCGCACTCCAGTCATCTTATTTTTGTAATATATTCCGCGCGGGCTCGGCAAGTCGCCTCCCTCCGCTCCTTCTCGACTTTACACCCCCCCCTAACCGTTATTTTTCTTTTAACTTTATTTCTAACCTAGAATCTTCCCACGGTAAGATGGTACGCACATAAATCAGCCGGTATAATGAGAACACTTCGTCTTCTGGTAGCTTGCCCTCTCGGTTGCAGACGCATCTCTTACCAACGAAACTGTTTTTTTTTTCGTTTTATATAAATAAGAAAATTCCGCCTGTCACGGTTTTTATTAAGGCAAGTTTCGCCTCCTGGTTTAACAATCGTTGCCAATACATTTATTAACTGATGCGGTAATCAATATTATATAAAATATTCAGATTTTATTTACTCGACACAATAATGATGTTTGAATAAGGATACCGTAAAATGTATGAAATGCAAAATATAAACAAAAAATGCAATTATAACTACTCGCATAGCACAGTGTCATCGAGTAAGCAATTCTTAAGTCATAATTGGCAAGCGCGCGCAAGTAATTCAAATTGCTTGAAGTTACTGAACATCCCGGGTGGGTACAATATTTCGTATCAATAGTGGAGGAAAAGGGTGACGAGAAATTTGCGTCCCCGGTATATAATTAGCGATCATTACGTCGTATTGACATTCTGAATAGGAGGGCATCGAAAGTTAAATGTCTTCACATAATGTCATCGACACAGTACGTTCATCTGTAATTTACGAGACGAGTCCTATCCAACTAACTACTCCGCTAATAAATTCATATCAATAAATCACCGTACGACAAAATTTCGTCTTCACGCGGCATATTAATTTGGACAGCGAAGTCTCTCCGCTCCTCACGATGTTGCATTTCAAAATATTTCCAGTAATTTGAAGACATCTCTTGCACACGACTGCAAAAATCATAAAGCGCACACAACGAGAATACCGTTCGTTCCCATCATCAAATTTCACAAGTTCTTTACTCGTATTTTTACACTAGCCCCGATATTACGCTCAACAAATGTACACGTACATGTTTCGATATTATCGGTCGGATAAGATCGGAGATACGGTCACAAATTCACAAACAGGTACGCGCGGAGCGTACGGCCGCGAATACCACTACCACGCGCGTTTACGGCATGCGCGTATGATATACACGATTGCAAGTAACACGTAAGAATCAGGTTTGACGATCGATGAAACCTCGCGGATCTCTCTCTTCATTTCCATCCGTCCCACCCTCTCTCTCTCACTCTCTCTTTCTCTCCCCCTTTCTCTCTCCTTGTCTCTCGCTGCCAGCACAGCCTTTTCCCTTTGAAAACTGAGTCTTGTTCGAGTGGAAGTGCGTGGTAGGAATAAACAGTGGCGGTAGAAAATAATGGACCGGATAGCATATATAAATACATGGAGGTTATTGAGGCACATTGTGCGCTTCATTTGCATGAGTCGGCAGCGACGGTCTCGGCGCGCAGCTGGACATACACGCGACAAAAGAAACGCGCAAACAAAACACGCAACACGCACGCCCAACGTTGTTCGGGTACAGTAACGTCAAAGAGAGTGTTGCACGTTATTGCCGCGACGCTCGTCCGACACATTCAACGGCGAAACGAACGTCACGTAGACTTTCAGTACGACTAGCATAGAACTCTCGTTTCTAACCTAAGAATCTGATAATTCTTCCCTACGACCTTTGCCCTCCGCGCACAGTGCACGCCGTCGAATTCGCACAATTTTTAACCGGGCTTACCCTAATATCGATTCAAATAAATGAAGTAAGTGGAGCGGGAAAGTAGCGAGCGGTGTACAAAGATGCGTGCGCGCGCACGTCGTATCTGACGAGGGATCCATTCCAATTGTAACGGTTTATTGACAAATGCGTTTTGACATTGGGACGACGTAACGAACGATTCCGCTGATGGTGTTGGCTAACGTGATAAATTAGTGACACGGTGTCTCCGCATTAGGCATAAATCGTGAGCTATCGTTGCTATTGTTCTAGAGTAGTTACCGCCGGCGGCGGCATCGACATGCGCACACGAAATAAATTGTAAATAAGTGAATCGATCGGCCGCCCCGGAACAAAGCCGAATTACTGTAATTCCAACGCTCGCTAGCTGGTGCGCGCGCGCGCGCGCTCCGACTTATTAGTTTAATAGAATCGCGCACGTGGAGGCTCGGCGAGGAGAAAAAAAGGAGAGAAGGAGAAGCTGAAATCGATAAGTCCGATAATAAAGCAAATAAGTTACATTGAGAATACTTCCATTTCTTACCCGTCCCTCCGCCTCCTCGCCGACGAGTTTTCTTAATACGAAATGAAACATTTTATCGCCGGGTTGAGAGACGAAGCTGGGAAAAAGAAGGAAGGGGAATGAAGCGACCGGCGATGAGGGAGACCGTCGATGCGGGGGTTGAGATTCTAATCATATTTTTGGGGGAACGGATTTATGCAACGCATAGCGCTGGCTCTGTACATAAAACGCATTTAAAATTCTCGCGGCGACCGAAAGGTGGCTCCTGTCTCTGCGAGTCAGGCTCAGTCAGGCTTCTATATCGGGACGGAGCGCCCCGTTGGGGGGCATGTAATTGGCAATATCTATCGAATTTTACAATAAATCTCCCGCCGAGCCCCGAAGGAAGAGCCGAGGAGGTGGAGTGCGGCAATAAAACATGGAAGGGTATCGCCGAGAACGCTCACACCATTCGCTCGACGACGTATTTTCGAATTAGGTCACGATTGCAGCCAGTACAGTCTCACTGCCCGGAAGTTAGGTTACAAGATTATACGTTTTCGGTATACATTTTTGGCACTTATTTTTGGCGCACACGCGCCGATATGTTTCTGGAGCAATGTTTCTAACATGTGAGAGCCCGTTGATATAATTACTTTCTTCCCTTTGATTCCGTTTCACGCTTGCGAGCCTGCTAACGCGTCCGCTTAGATCCTCCGCAGCCTCGTATATAGGTTAAGGTGACAGTCATAAATTCGTTATGATTGATCGCGGTAAAGCGTAGAGTGCAGTTGGCCCGTGTCGGACGTTCACAGCAGTTTTGGGAAACGTAACGTCGAGTCAACACGGATGAATTTAAGAAATACGCCGTCGGTGAATACCCTGCAGCGACTAGTCCTTGGAAAAAACCAGTCGGCAATATTTACTTTTAACTTCGCCGCGAAGAGTGATTCATTTGGTTGACACATTATCCGCCGTAATCAGCCGTAACCTTTATTCTTTAATAACGCGGAGTGCCACCAAATATTAGCCACCTCGCGCGATGCATAGAGTAATAGCTTGACAAACTCGACGCAGCGCATATACAATTTTCAACGTTCTCCATGGCTCGATGAATCGTAATACGATAAACGCGACACCTAGGGACAAGTGCGCCACGGAGGGAATGACGAGCGTCCGAAAGGAAATCGCTTTGGCGGTTATGCGGATAGATTCGAAAATCTGTGCTTCGGCAAATATCGACACGTCCGCGCGCTCGTTGATTTTCCTTTCGGCTATAAAGGCATGTGACGCCGACAAATGGACGTGGCTCCGCTAGCGAGAGGTCGGGTAAACGAGTTGTGGACGTGGCGTTTCTAAAAATAAATTTGTTGTTTATTCACAAGTAAACCGGATGGCGTTGTTTGCTTTGGAGCAAATTGTTTTGTTAAGTTTTGCCGGGCAAGAATACACTGTGCGCATGAACGGGGCCGGCGAGCGGTACGTGCGTGTGTGCCTGCCAGTAAGCGAAGAAACGCGAGGAAACGAAAGCAGCATGAAGAAAGTGGAATAAACCGAGGAAGAGGACAGATGCACGTGGTATGACATCATTCAACTTTCGACGATAGCTATCGCAGGTATGTTGGACCGTTTTCGTGCAGGAAATTATACAAGGTAGATCGTATTTTCTTTCTCACGACAAGATATTCAACGGCATTAAATTTAAATATGGGAGTACGTGTAATTGATAATAGAGTTTTTTTGCGACTCTAATCATAGGATTTGATTGATCGATATCTATCTACTCGCTGACACTCATCGGTATCTATAACTGATTCAGTGAGATAAACTCTTATTCGCCAGGCGTTTTAATCCACAGATGTGTGCATCGGTTTGTTTTACATTTACATCGACGATAGGTAGAAACCGTGTAAATATTCGCTGCAAAATAATGCAGTTTATTTCCGCCGGCGAAACGTTCATTCTTACTGCCTTACTATTCAAGTTTCCGTCTGATCGATCGAATAACCGCAATAACGCACACGTTACGATAACTTCCAACCGCAAAAAGTGAATCGACGCTATGTTCCCATTTATATAGAACCTTCCTGCATCATCGCAACGGGCTTGTTTCGAATAACGTACCATTAACATGCGCCTAGTTACGTAATAATAATATCACGAGATTCCTTCAGCACGTATTGTCTGTATCGCTATAATAGTCATAAAGTCAGAGAAATGGATAAGACACAATAAGCAAGACGCATATACGTACAATTAAGTACAAAAATCTTATTTTTGGAAACGCCTATCAAAGATGAATCAACATTTACGAGTTGCACATCAATATTTTAAAGAACAATAAAAGGAAAAGCGGTGTAATCTCGCGCCAGCGTCAACATTAAAGACACTAAAAAAGACTGGACGAAACGTTGCATCGAAACGGGAACAAAAGGAGATGAGAAAGCGGACAAAAGAAACCGGAGGATAGAGACGGTGGCGGAGTACAGAGAATGAAAACGAGAAGCATGTGGCGAGTCCGATAGACAAAGACTCACGTTCGGCTCGTAATTACAGTAGAATGTTAAAATGGTATCAAGAAAACAGATTAGGTAATATTGTTTCAGAAGAGTTAAACAGACACCCGGCACAGATTCGCGGATAAATGCTCTTTAATAAACACGGCCCGTCAACCCGGAGCTGTTTCTTGTTCTTTTTCCTGCACCCGTTCTTTTATTTGCCTTAACAGAAACAAAACGGCGAGAGCGGCGTACACCTACGCCCGTTTACGGACTCGCATATGCGCGCTTAATGCGAAGATCTACAACAATGCTTTCCGTTTCGCATGCCCGACACAAAGCGAAAATTAATCCCTACGCTTTCACTTTCGTCCCGGGCCCGACATAAAGCGAGAATGCGCGATTTAAGCGTGTAAACAACCATGCGCTTATTTACATTAGCACACTGAACTACATTAAAGTGACCGCGAGGGGACGGTAAAATGGAGTGACGATACTGTGAACTGCGCATTATCACTATTTATAGCGGCGACAATTCCCTTTTTTTTCCCCAACGTCCCAATCCACTTCCATGGCAAAAAAAGGCAGTTGGCTGCGTGCCAATATTTCTTTGGATTCGTTACGCAAGGCGTAATTATCTTAATGAGAGAGAGAGAGATTACGTTTAAATGATTTATGCAAATTTCGGTTTCTCTAAACAGATTATTGATCGGTAGTCGCGGCATATTTACACTCTGCTATCGATACGTTATGTCTAACTAATGCAGAGCGCACTACTTTGTTCCAGCGTTAGTCGGGTTCTTGATTATTTATAATCGTCTCTAGCTTCGTTTGCTGACAAACATTTTTTCCCCAATTTCGTGGAGCGTTGTCGTCATTGCGCGAACACTTGTTCAAACAGTACGTTGACGCATATAAATAACATCAGCGCGTAAATAACATTAACACGTGTAGCCTATGCTGGGTGCGGTATTTCCAAAGTATGCTCTCAGCGATAACAACTGATGCTCGGAAGGCAGCCATCTTGCTGCTCTAATTATCGCATCTGTTGTATACGATTACAAACATTTCTTGAGCGCATCCCGATCAAGCGATATGTGAATAAATCATACTTCGTACTTATGTTGTTTGAGCAAGGAATTTGTTGCCTAATTCTGAATATTGTCTCTCGGGGCAAGGATGTAATAAGAAATGGACGTGAAAGGAGCGAGTAAGTAATCGTCTTTACATAATCTGATAGTCGACTTGTGATGCCTGAATGTGTAGCACGTCTCTAACCGGGAATTGGCATCTGCAAGAAACGTGAACTTGGAAGTCTCATCTGTCAGCTCGTTCTTAGGAATTGTGCACTTGATCGGGCTCTTAGAAGGGCAATGCCATCCCTCAAGGCCAGTTAACGCAAAGACGAGGGTATAATGACCCATTACACGTTCGCTTCGACATGCCATTCTCCTTTTTTAAACCAGGCACTACTCATCATTTAGTATATAATCAACATATACCTAACATTATCATAAGAAATGTGTTAAAGACAAATTAAAACTTAAACTACGAGAAGTGAAGCTATGTTAAAGATTCCATAAGTATGTATTAGTTGCTTGAAAAATACATCAAATATACTCTTAGCAATGATACAGTTTTATCTATGCTAATATAAAGTGTGCCACGACGTTTATATCGGTCGTCTCGAATGTATAATCATAGATATAATATTCATCTAATTTATATCATAGGTCGACTATTCGGTGCTGGGAAAGGCGAGACCTAGTTAGAGCAAGGGAAGCCACCGCAGACATATAACAGGGACTGTAAACGTGGCATATATGTAAATATAGCGTGATACATTGGATACCCGCTTATAAACACCCCATTTTTATTCGGGCAGCGTTTCGCCACCCCACAACCGGCACCTTTCAAGCCCATTCACTCCCTTGCCTCTTTGTTGCCTCCTCCGTACGAAATAAGGAGGTACGAGCCTCCTATTATTTCTGCATATTTATATGACACCGCATGCAACAGCCTTACTCCCATTCTCACGGAACTCTTCCGACGTCATTAATCGCTGCGACGACCGGCAGCGAGCCGTATGCATATTTCACATTTTAATAAATACCATCAATATCTTAATGTGGGCCAGGGCTGGAAGAGAGGAGGGAGTAACGGCGAGCGTTCGTCCGAGCCGAAGGTTCGGTGGCACAATTTGAAGCGTGGAATATTCGGCGGCTGTCCATCAACGTCAAATTTATAGCCCAATGGCCTTCTTTTACTTAGGGGAATTTCTGTTTGATCGAGCATCCCTTCGACGCCGGGTAGGGTCCTTCCCGTGATTTCCCTGATTCTTTCGCACGGCCGCCTCCCAATTCCGCGCTAAGCCCCAGAAGGACTCGTGCCATCCGTCGGGGAAAGGAAAAAATCGCAATTTGAAAATTAGATCGGGTCGGAAGTGACACGGAATAACCAAGACGTATCGTTCGGCGAACGGCGACGAGCGATGCGTGCGCGAGCCAGTGAATTATGACGCTGAGCGTAACGTTTGCGTTATCGTGTGTACTTATTGAGGAGAAAATATTTTCCGAAGCCGCATGGGATGCACGGACCGTACGATAATTGATATAGCAATCGTTGTGCAACGGTGCTCATGCGAGCGAGCGAGCGAGCGAGCGAGCGGCAGAGTTTTCGGATCTGTCGCGTTGGCATCCCCGAAATCGCAACGGTATTGTCATGCGAATACGGTGCGGCGAAAATCTTGATTCGTCCGTATTTGCTCGCCCCATTCTATACCGTGGAAAGTTAAATTTTTCACGGACTTGATATTCCGAGAGAATTCGGCGGCGCCCAATTGAATTTCTCAGTCTGGTTTACAATGCGGGCGTCAAAGCGCACCCTCATTGACGTTGATTCGACCACGACCTTTTTTCGCACGAATAATATTCGCGCCTGTTATCGGGCCTCTCCAAACAGCGGCGCGAAATTTCTTTGAATTTGTATTCCTTTTCGCCTCGCCTGCCGCTGCCGCGCAATTATATTTTTCTCCGCCGACCGCCCCCACCCCTCCCTCCCACTCGCCGAATTAGACGCCATACGATTTCCGCGTTACAATAACCGTTTTGGTGCTCCGGCCAACGTTCTTAGAATTCCGTGTCGGAATAATTGAAAGTCCATGAGCCTTGTTATTGGAGATTATGCATAACTTGCCATACGGTATATCATTGGATAATTCCAAAAATTCATCGGGCTGCCTGCCGGCCAAAGATTTCGTCCATACGGCCTGGACCGTGGAATGTCAGATATTCAAAAACGATGCATCATACAAAATTTAATGCATATACAGCGATTGCTGTACATCGAATTTTACTTGCGCCCGCTTTTGGCGGGGTCCACGCGATCGCAATAAATGAGCAATGCGCGGAGAATTTATTGTGTGTACGACGCGCGCGCGCCGGAAGACAGGCGTCGGTGATTATTCGCCGAATGGGGTACCGAGTTTTGCCGTAATGTAAAATTTCGCGGACACGGCCTGCGCGGCAGTCGATGTCACGTACCGTACGTATATAACGATGCTGCCCCGGGAACGGAGAAAGTATAACCTCGAGAAAATGTGTATCTCCGAAGTAAAGTCGACGTAAAAATAATGGCAGTGGGGCTTACGCGATTATTTATTATTTCATATACAGGGCCGAGTCGATAACGGGCGCGACTGTGCATTAGCATTTTTTTGTTGTTTAAAAATGAAATATACGGGGTGTTGTCGGCGAAAGAGAACCCGGCCTAAAGTCGCCTCGCTCGAGGGGGCTCCTGATCTCCAAATAAGTGGGTATACGCGTTCCTGAATACTAAGTCATGGATATAAAAACCCTATCGTGCCACTGTTCTACACTTGACACCGCGATAATATTTTAAAATAATAACCTACATGCGCGGAATACCTTCGCCCGTCCCATCAGGCCGCCCCAACAAAATTGCATCTACCAACAGTTGCCTTATCGAGTATTTACATTTTTCAGCGAATATCCCAAACAATGTTTCTATTCTACAATGAGCCCAAGTTGCAAAATAGGCATGGTTTCGACAAACGTCCGCTGACGACCGGCTCGCTCGCCGCCCATCGCCAAGAAGGAATCCGCTCAGTTAAGACCTTCGGTGCGCGAGGTGTTATTATTTGGAGATCAGACCGAGGCGAATATCTAATTGTAGTAACGACCGCGATACGTACCCGCGCCATCTGGCGTGCCGCTTTCCCGCGCGGATTTGAAAATGTCTCACGCCCGCTGGCCAGCCGCTAGCGGCAGCGAGACAAAAGCTCTGCAACCTGCTCCTTAGGAGCCGGGTAAAATCTGTGAGGTACACAATCGCTTTCGTCGCTCCTAAACTGTACCAATTACAAACACTGGCGGCTTCTCCATCCCCGATGTTAACTAAACACTAAATACTAACGACACACATCTACCGCCAACGCAAATTGCCCTACCTATGCGCGCGCTGTGCCCTATCGTTTCCCATTAAGAAAAGTGAACTCACGGAATGTTATAGGTATCGACGTGCTTTTCGGCCTGACGCGTATCTTCTTCTCTTCGAACATAGATAGTTACGTTAGTTGGCGCGAACTTAATTACTTATGCAAGCGCTAATCTCCGTGAAGCGAGTGGCTGGTATATTGTGTCCCGTATTTGTTAAGTATTCTGTATTTAATCTTTATGCCCCGACTACATCCGTTGAAATACGGACACGGTGCGTGTAACTGCGAGATGCCGTGTTTACTGCGCTCGGGATAAAACGGTGGTAGTCCGCATGCAAGGTTGGTATACCGAAACGTTGCTCTGCGTGCATCCGTTGAAAAGACGGAGTCCGCGACGTATACTAATGTCAAAAACGCTGCTATTATATTCTGAAATATGTATAAATGAAATTCTGCCCATCGTTCTCACCTTCCAGCTCATCGATACACCTACTCGACCCAAATCCCACCGCGTCGTAACAATCGATTTGCACTTTCTTCCGTACATGACTCATCGCCGTGGCTTGATGGGCGAACACTTTCGCTTTCGCCGATTCGGTTTTTGCGCAGGAACGTACGACTAGAAATAACTGTGCGCCGCCATACGCTTTGGCCGTGCTTGAAGGCTCTCGAGCACGGTCACCACACCCTCCCATTTCTAGTATTAAATCTGAGCCAATACAACCCCCGCGCTTCGTGCTCCACGGTATACTCGTGTACCTGTTAGAAGATGGAACGCGGCCATTCGATATCGTGCAAAATTTACCGTGTAATTCGCCTAAACGCTACGGACATCAGAGCGGCGCATGTATCGTACAATGCAGTCTCATTTCCATACTGCGCTGCACCTCTTGCTGTGGCTATAACGCTGGGGCAGGAATGATATTAAAAGCCCCGAATGGTACTTCGAGGTGATCTATACCGACGAATCTAGAGCTTAGGGTAAATAACGCTCGTTCCCAAACCCAGCGCTGTCCGCTCGCGTCGTTTCTCACACTCTTCGCACGTCCTCTTACTGCGCCTTATTTGAACATTTTTTAATGCCGTGTCAGAGCGACGTGTGTGCAACTGGTCGACGGTTTATTTTCTTTGAGCGTGGCGGAGCTTCGCTTCTTATACTTTGCCTGTTTTGCTTTCGGCGAACCGGCGATGGCCGTTGAGTAAATAACAATAATGCGCGATCTGGCTCAAGATTTTGGAAGACGCGTGCTTGCGATCGGGGAGATGGCAATTCAATTGGATATCGGCATTTTCGTAGATGTATTTGTTATGGTTAGTCGTTGCAACAGCGTGTATCGAGTTTGCGTTGTCCGTTGCAGGTATATAGACTTTTTGGACAATATTGTGGTTGTTATCGACACTACATTGTTGGACAAACACAGTGACAATAGCTTCATGCGCAGAATTAAGCCGAACTCTCTTTCTGCATCGATGACAAAGCTACGTGAGTAATCAAATGATCCCAAAATAAAAAGTGTACGAGCAACGTATCAACGCACAGTCGATACACAATGTTTAAATCAACTCCTTCGACCGCCCAAAATATATTCGTAAAGAACAATAATTCCTTATGCGTTATTAGCGGCGACAGGGACGGCCAATAAAACTCGTGCGGGCCGAAAAATGGCCGAGATACATAAAACGAAATTTACGGGATCAGTCCGGGATGCCTTCCTAATACATCTCCCACCCTCCTCCGCACTACCCTGAATCCACCCCGAGAACGCGCGCCGCCCGATTTACCATTTCACTTATTCGCCAATGGCAACTGGTCAGCGAAGATACTTCGTATATAAATTTTGGTTACTGCGGGGTGACCTCGCCTTTCTCTCGGCAGTCGGACCCTGCCAGGGGGGATGGCCAGTGTAGTTTCGTTGTACTGCGGTTTCGGCACCAGGACTCCGTCCCGTTGGACCGGCGGACAGCCGGCCGAAGTTGTCCTTCGGCGCGACCCACACCTTACGAGGGTTGCGAGCAAGACGCGCGGGTATGAGTTATTGAAGAAGACTTCTGCACCGGCACGGCTGTCTTTG
The DNA here is from genome assembly GCA_914767735.1 of Anoplius nigerrimus. Classification (NCBI taxonomy): domain Eukaryota; kingdom Metazoa; phylum Arthropoda; class Insecta; order Hymenoptera; family Pompilidae; genus Anoplius; species Anoplius nigerrimus. The sequence continues at coordinate 10,299,971 of OU612082.1, forward strand.
TGCAACCGGAACAAAGCGCTCCGCGTTTGCACGCCGACAAAATACATCCGTCGTAAAAGCGTCATTCGTCGATGGAGAGAGGGAGAGGGCAAAAGGAATTGCTTCGGCAATGCGATATACGCTGCGAAATAAGAGTAGGCGAGCGCTGGCCGTTGGAGCCGATCGACTTAACGGACGAGTCAGCATTATCAGTTTCATAAATCTCGTCACATCGGCCGTACCAGGTTGAATATCTGCGATATGACGCGGGTCGCACAAGACCAGCGGCGCAGGCTAATTCCGACTGCCTCATTGCCCGCTTTTAATGAAACTCTTTTCTCGAGGCGGACTCCGGCTAAGCGCTGTTGCCAAACCTCGTTTAGGTGATACGGATCAGCGTACGGGCAAGCAAGCAAGTAAGCAAGCGGGGAGGCAAGAAGACAAGGAAACGAGCCGAGCTCAGCCAGCCAGCCAGCCAACCAACTAACCGACCAACCAACGAAGGGTATAAAGCCTCCGTCTCGACGGTTCTGTTCTGTTCTACGGACGAGTTCCGGCATCGAAGTTTTGTACAAGTTTGGCGAGCCGAGGCAAACGTCTCTCTTTCTGCGGCGTGCCGAAGAAGGGCCGTTGAATTCACGGCGAGGGTGGGACGTACGTTCAGGATAGTGGTGGGGCTTAAGATTGGAAATGGTTTCAAGAGACGGGCGAGACGGGTCGAACGTGTCTGACACGATGTGCATCATGCCACCCCTTGTCCGTACCGACACCCTATCTTGCCTGTTACTATTTTAGAAACCCCCTCTCTCTATCCTCTCTCACTCTTTATCTCCTTCTCTCTCCTTGTCTCTCTCTCTCTCTCTCTCTCTCTCTCTCTCTCTCCCTCTGCCTCTAACGTTCGTTCACTTACTCACACTCCCCGGCATTATCTTCCCCAACCCACCCCCACTCCGCCTGTTTCTAGCGGGCAAGTTCTAACGTATAACCCTTCGCAAATAAGGCGCCGTTCGACGCTTTGAACCAAGTTTCGGCAGTTATTATGATCCGCATTATATCAACGAGCCACCGCAGGCCAATGTTACGCGCCATCCCGTGGCTTCGCCGCGTGCACTCAAACGCACGCGCGTGTGCGTGAGTCGAGAGCGTGCGTCGACGAGTAGCTAACTAAGTGCGTCTCGCGTTAAGATTGAGAAGGGATGGAAAGCTCGAGCAGTCCTCCTTATCTCGCGGTAGAATCGAGGAATTGCCCGCACGAGAACGTACCTATGCGAGAATAGATATATGCGCCTGCCATGTATCGGAGCCGTTTAACGTTGAATGCGTACGCGGTCTCAAGTTTTAAGATTCTGCCGATTAAACCGAACCGTTTCTTGCCTTTCAGCCGTTCATACCCTTTTGCTGCGTTCGCTACTCACGTAAGTAAGTACGATACGTCTTATCGATACAGAAATTCTATTAACAAGAGGTTAATGTTTAAAGCGAAGTGAATACGTGTCGGAGGTTTCTGCGTATAACGGTAATCATACTGTTCTCAGGTTACGGCTCAATCTGACGGTCGGTAGAAGGTCGGAAGGAAGGCGGTTCGGACGTTAAGGATAACGCATCTGTAGCAATCAAGGATCGGTGATCGACACAACGAGCAACGGATTTGCGGCATCCTAACCGCTTAGGGTAGGTAATAACGGCACTCAACCGAAAAGAGGGGGGTGGGGCAGGGCGGAAAGGGGAGGGAAAGCCCAGCGTGAGAGTGGAGCCGTCGAGACAGGGGGATTACTCTCGCTAATACTGTATTAAGCGTTTAGCGACACGCGTATCAACGTCCTACTTGTTACATACGTTCCCGACGTACGGAGGTACGTGTCCGCGCAAAAGTAAAATATCGCTCCCCCTTTCGGCCACTTTCCTCGCGAAGTGCCAGACTCGATAATGTCAATACGGTACGGACAGTAGATTAAAACATGATTTAATAACCGAATGTAGGTACGTGTCTGCGCAAAAAATTGGATATCTTACCCGGCACCGATTACTTCGGATGCGTAGTACGGATAGGGTGCATATGTAATGGCGAATGGATTAGGGCAGGAATTAATCACGCTTGCCAAAAGAAGACATTATACTTCGCAGCGTACGATTTACGATGTAAATAAAAGAAGCATTGGCGTGAATTTTCAACTGTGCATCGCGACCGTGCGTGATGAACAACGATAGAATGTACTATCTACTGGCCAATGACGGTTACTTTCGCATAATTTAACCCTACTAAAACACGATAACACCTTTCAAATGTCCAGAAAATGGTTTCTTTAGATTTCTACGTTGCTTTACGTGGACCGATGAGAATGTTTGCATATTTTGGTATTATTTCGCATTATGTCAGCTACATTACATCACTTTACGTTATTACATTTTATTATTATGAATTATTCGCGTTACGTTCGGGGTTTCAGAGGGCAGAAGAGCAATTTAGCACCCATTTAACAAATGCTTGACTGTCTTATCTTTGTAATACGCCATTGGGTGATCAAGAAAGGGTACCTTGGCCTAAATTACACCTAGTTAAAGACAGTGGAACCATCTCGATGGCTTGTATGGGATTTTGCCCGGCAATGGCCCATGTTAGCTCTATTTTGAACGATGATTGACTGGTTCATGCCTATAGTATGACATTGAGCGACAAATGGAGGATACTGTGGTATGATTTGGATTTACTAAAACGCGATAGAATCCTCAGAAACTCAAAAAAAAACCCAAACAATTGTTATTCTTATTTTGGATTTATATCTACCCTATCCGATAGATTTTAAAGTTAAAGACGCTATTGACGTAACTTTCAATTCGTCAAAAATAGTATGTTTTATCCTTTCCCACCCCTCATTTTCGAGATACAAAGTTGAACATGCACACAAATTCTTGGAAAATTGACCATCTTAATCGGCTATACCCCCGCTACCAAAAGAAAATATGCTTTAGACACCTTGTCATATGCAAATTCTTACATTTCCAAGAACCCGTTACAGTCACGTTAAACGATCTTCTCCTCAACCATGAGACACGTCTCATATACTCGCATACATACCAATGTCGCGAAGAAATCGAAATCCGGACAATAATGAGAAAGCCGGAATGTCAGAGGTCAGTATACCGCGAGGCCGAGCTCACGCGCGCCACCGTGCACGTGAGCGAGCCGCGTGCGTGTGCACGCGTGTAAGCCCGCTATGTTTTAGAATTATACCGGAACTAAGATGCGCCCTGACTGCAGCAAAGCCTTCGAATTAGTTCTTCCTTCTCGGCTGGCCGCGGGCGAGCGAGCGGGACGGAAGGTAGATGAAGAGAATGAGAGGGCTAGGGGAGGAAGGCGGAGGAATGGGTGGGCTGGCGGTGGGAGAAAGTGAGAAGAGGAGAAAAGGTGAGTTAGGGTGAGTGGTATAAGTGCAGAACCGACCCGGCCGACGGTCTACATCGCGGAAGAAGGCCTACCGTTGATGACAAAATAGCGTGATTACGGGCCATCAAATAAACACTAGACTTACCGTTATTCTACGCCAGTGGTTCCTTCGGCCTCCCGTTTCAACTCATCCCCACCCTCGGCCAGCGCCCCAACCCTTGCCTCGCCACCCCCCGCACTCCCCCCTCTCGGCGCTGCGCCGGCGGTGGCAACAACCCTGTTACTATACCATCCGTACTGAACAAATACTGACCTCTCCGACCTTTGGTCTCGCGGGCAAGTGTTACTTACGACGCGGAGGCCTCAATGGCACTGGGTATCGATAGGAATAATTGCGGGGCCATCCTTCACCGGCGGAGTCTTCGAACGAAAGCGACGGAGCGCTTCGCTCGGATTTAATATTTTCCCTTTAATCGGTTAATCACGAAATTATCAGGCTCATAAAGCTCGGCGAGAGGCGCCAACCCTTGCGACCCGTCGTGACGAGGCGCCATTGGCCCTGGCACTAAGACAGCCGAAGGAGGGCAGCCGAAGGGTGAGAAGTCCCGGGAGGGGAGGGGGGGGGGGGGGCAGTAGACGCCCTTAATTGCAAATTGGTGAAATAATTGAAACAACTCTCGTAAAAATAGTTGAAAAGTCGTAATTCGGTCGTAAAGGCTGAAAACCGCAACGCACAACCATTACCGTCCCAACCTCCTTCCCACCCTGCCCACCCCCTCCCCCTCGAACCTCCCTTTACACGGTGGTTACTTTGAGAAAGGGGTTGGCGGCGGCGGCGGCGGCGGGCGAGGGTGTCGGTGGAGGTGGCAGATTTTGAAGGGGCCTCGGTGGTCGATCTTTGCCGCGGATAAGCCTTATAGTTCCGCGGACCGGAGTTGCTCAAAATCCGCCAGATAAATCGCAGACTGCGTTCAGTCAGGCGAATAAGCCCAGTATAGCCAACCGTCGATGGCAGGGAACGATCGAAAAACACGTGGAATTGATTTGATGGCCTACCTTCACGTTTTCGCCGTTTGTCAAAAGACACGTTCGAACGATGTCCGACTAAAATGTTGCACGTCGGGAGCCGAAGCTGATGTACGCTTAAGTAAGGGTGAAAAAAGGTTAATGAAACCGTCCCTGCCAGATTTAGGTTATCGGGAAACTCGCGAGCTGTCCATGCAAAATTTATCGCTTCATTTACATGTTACTGTTCGGATCGTGCCTTATACTAATACCTTTTGCGATCTATGAATTATTCATAAAATATCTTGCCTCTTCCCAGACTATGTTTCGACTTATTGTTAGCCGTTCTGGCATGTTGCAAACGACGGGATGTCCGCATAAAATTTACTCGATTCCCGTGTCAGGAGGAGCGTAACGCTCGAATATCGTACGAACGGATGGGAGACGCGGATATCGAGGATCCCAAAGAAATATCCATTATACGCTTCTTGACTGGCACGCGTCTTGTTAATATGAAATAAGGATGCATATATAGAAGCCCGTCGGCTCCGTGCCACGAGCTGTTTGACCGACGTTCTTACGTTGATTAAATGCAAATCTCATTTGCGACCCATTTATATGTGGTCGAAATGAGAAAAAATGCGCTCGATATCTTACCGGTATATAAATGACGCGACGCAGACGCGGCATAATACTGCACAGATAAAAATAGTGCCGTTACCCTAAGAACGTTCGAGGGGCATGAGTTGAAACTGAAAATCCTCCTGCGAAAGCGACGGTACCTTCAACCGGCGTTACTACCTACACAGACTGTACAATGCCTTGGCGAGTCTTCGCTCGTAGCATCGGTGTTAGTTATCTTTAACCGTGATTTTCCTGTAATTTCGAAATCCCGCTCGCCACCCTCGTCTTTTACTGCGAATCTTGTCTGCGCCCTTCTTCGCCGCCTATCCCCGCCGCCACCCCTCTCGCCCGCGTCGTCCCGCAAGGCAGAAAATACAAGAGCGGAGATAATTACGGTTGGAAGCGCGGATATCATTTAACCAACATTTCGCTGCACAAATCGAAGGGGGTGAATGAGGCAGAGGGGTGGAAGGAGGCGCGGAGAAGCTCGCCGGCGCGTTCTCGTACGAACGGCCCAATCAAATATAACCGAGAGGGGTAGCAACGCCGACTAATATCGCGGATCGCTGAAATTCATTCCTGTATTTTCGAATTTTCCTTCTCCTGCCCCGTCCGCCGCCTTTTTTTCTTCCGCTCCTTCCCGAAAGAAAAACATTCGACCATCCGCCGGCCCTCCGGCCATGGAACTCGCGGTAACATATTTTACTTCCTGCAGAATGTACATTATGCGGGGAGATTAATCTACGATCCGCGGGATCTTCGTCAGTTTAAAACGTACTACTCTCAGGCAGGCTAGTTCGTTCTGTTATCGGTTCGGTATCGGCTTGACATCCAGCGCGGCCGATTTCATGCCCGAAGTTCAGCGGCGGACTTATCGTATTCCCGTGCTCCCGGCTTCAACTTTTACGCACTCGCCCATTTTTTGTTCCCTCCAAAACGACCGCGCTCCAACTCCACCGCCGCAACCCGGCCTCGCCCGTCTCCTTCTGTCTCCCATCATCACAATTTTCCCGCTACCTACTCCATTACGATAACTCCGAAACAGCTGAAGCGTTTAGCATATCTGAGCCACTGCCCTTCGCATTTATTCCTTCGCGTCCGCTTTAGACGTTACCTTACTTGCCAACCCTTCCGACTCAAAACGTTCCGTCTACCACAGTGACGAAAGTACACAACCTACGCCCAATTTAATCAGCCGGCAATCAAAGCAAGCCACCCTTAAACGATCCGAGCGCAATCAACGTATCCTCGCGTAATCACGGCGACAAATACGCGATTACGTTCGCCGAAAAAGCGTATCGGGAAGAGCGAGGGAAAAAAAGCGTGCGATATTATTCAGCGTTCGGTGCCTATGCCGATAGAGAGAGGCCGCTCCATCGGGCACCTTCGCACGATCGATTTTAGCTAATTACAAAGCGTCGGTTCCGCGGATAGAAGGGCGAGGGGGGCAAGGAATGGCGAGGGGGCGAGGGGCGGAATCGTCGAGGAGGTAGGGGAGGCCGGGGGTGAGAATGGGCGAGAGGAAAAAGAGAGATGAGGGTGGGAGAAGGACAGGGCGAATGGTCGAAAAGGTGGCAGTACTGGCTGACGGTGGCAGCGGCGGTAGGTCGGAGGGTTCGCGGAATGGAATGGGAAATATGCAAAGTGTTTACGATCGCGCAACATGCTGCCGTCCGGGTGCCCACCTTTCTCCTCGCATATCCTCACATCCCGCACCGCAATCCGGCTGCGGGGTGCGTGGGATGAAAGGGGTGCTGCCGTGGCTGCCACGGTCAGGATTTCGTTCGCCTCTCGCAAGGAAGTGGCCAGGGTTCGCCACTCTTGATATTAATGTACAAAAGCTCGAATCCCAATTCACGCTCCGTGCGCGCTCCAAGAATTTTCAAGCGGTCTGCGCTGCGAGGGCTTTGGGGGGCTCGCCGACGGACAAAAACCGGGAGCTGGATGTGAGGAGATTTTCGGATTAGCAAGGGGGACGGGGGGAGGGTCGTGGAGGGGGAGGAGAAATTATTTTTCGCGTGATTAATGCTCCGAGAGTGGGACGACGACGCGGTCGGTTAATGGTTTTGCGGTTGTTTGCTTCAATGGGATTTTGGAGCGACGTTGATAATAAGGTATCGGGACTCTAATCGGTTGAATTTGTTATTAGGACACTTCGTACCGATACCGTCTGTCGTCGCACGAGATTTCTCTCAAGTTCGAGCGCGCACGATCGCACGACGAACAGTTCTCACCCCTTCAACTCCGTAAGAATGAAAAACCGAAGCAGCGGACAAGTTCTCGACGTCGCGGCAGGCGCCTTTACGAATTTCGGGGGAAACTTTTATCCCCCGCCCATTGAAAAAGGCCTCGTGCCGAGCACCTGTTAGTCATCGAAAAGTCCGAAGAACGACTGAAACTCTCGTAAAAGCCGTGTTTACGAGAGTTTCAGTCGGAATGATTAATTCCTTCGCCGCGCGATGTTTCGAGTGGCTTCGGAAATTTTTACGGCACGTCAGATATCGGCGACAACGTACGCCGCCGATCGAATCCCATTACAGTCGGCAAACAGGCGCATCATCGGCACCGCGACGCCAATATACGCGACCCGCAAAGCTGCGCCGATGCGCGTCAGTTTACGCGCGGCGTATAATTGTTACAGGATTAAAGGAGTCGTAACGCAAAGCGAGCGAGCCGGATCGAGTCGCAAAAATTGCCACAGGTGCGCTCCCCCCCCCCCCCATCCCCCCTCTCAGCTCGCGATCATAATGACTGGCGAGAGCATCGGCAAACTCGTCGACTGTATTTTTTTTTCCACCGCCACCCCTTCATCCGCCGTGCGCGCCGAGCCGCCCCAACCTTTTTGGGTCACTGCGACGATTTGCAAAGAGCGCAGCTCCGGTATGGACGGTAACGATGGGGTATGAGGCGTATGAAGTTGGAATGCAGCTGCAGCTCAATGCAACTGCGCGCTCGAAAACAAGCCGCGGCGGATCGAGCCCGGAGGCCCTTGTAATCGTTATGTTTAGTCGCTTGTGTTCCTGCATTTTCCACGGTATTTACACTTCGCTGAAATCTCATGAAAAAATGATAAAATAAACAACGGTCGCAGTCAGAGCGTCGATAGGATACGGCCCGATATTTATTCTGGCCCCGTGTCACGATTCTGTTTATAATGCCGGTTATTTAGTAAGCCCGGCGCTCGCGCGCTCCGCGGCAAAGCCGGTTTTCCAGATGATAACGTTATCGGCCCCCGTTCACCCCGCCGCGCCCCGCGTCCCGGCGATGCGGGGCCGCGGAAATTCGACGGTGTCCTTCGGTGTCCGAAAAGGACGAAAGGATTCGCGGCCGGATCTACGGCACATTGTTCCTTCATCGACAGCCCACCGATATCGGGGACTCGACGTTGGCACTACGTACCATTGAGCCTCGCACTCGAAACGAGTATTTGCCGCGAGTTTAACGACAAACTAAACAAAACCGCGCGCGCGCGCGCACGCGAGCGCACATTTTCCAACCTCGCCCATGTCAGCGAAGGTGACAACCTTCGACTCTTCACCGGATGTAAGACTATCTCTCGCTGGTCTGTCGCACTTGTTGCAAAATGTACTCTCATTGTTGCTTTATCCATCCACCTCTTCACCCCCATCCCCCTCAATCCTCACCCCTCCCACCCTCTTGGCTCAGCCTCCGTCAGCGTCGACCGCTCTACCTTCCATCCTGCGATCGCACGTATGCCGCCGTAATTGTGCGAGCGTCGCGTACGCTTGTTTTCTAAACGAACCGATAAAATTCCAGATACGCCCGGCAGATTTTCCATAATAGCGAGCGGTCACGAGCGTTCGGCCGCCAGCGAAGGCGACAATTTATGGTGGGCGAACAAAGGCCGAGTCGCTCGGTAGATTCCTGCGGCCAGAAGGTGGTGCGTCCTGGCGAAGGGACACCGGACGTCAGCGAAGCGAGAGAGGAAAAAAAAGGGATCGCGCGAAGACATTGCGCGAGCGCAGCAGTCAATTAGCGCCTACGGACTCATCGGGTGGCGCAAGTTAGCACGTTTACCGGGTGACAGAGGACGAGGAGCGCCTAGTTGCAACGGCTTCGGAGACGGGGAGGGTTGGTAAGAGGCAAGGGGGGAGGGAAGGAGAGAGAGAGAGAGTAGAGCAGGCCAGCGGTAAACAATCCACTCCGGCACTCCGCCGGCCTTCGGCGTTGCCCAGTCGTTCCATCTCTGATTGCTAATGAATCCTAATGCTATTATGCGTACAACAACTAAAAAAAAACTTAGGTCCGAACGAGAGAGGACAGGAGTCGCTGACCGTTCGCCTGTATCTTTGTTCCACTAGGAACATTGTTTGTGTACCTTCGCGCGCGCACCTACGCGCGACGACGTGGCTGCGCATAGGTGTGCGTCCGGTGCGCGCGTGTTCACGGTCCTTCGTGCCTGCGTCGGCGACGTGTGTGCGTGCGTCACCGCGCGACTGTGTACTTCTGGGACAAAGAGTTGTGCAAACACGAGTTTACCAACGGGAAACATTATTGCCCCCCCCGGACCCGGGGCTTTAGCAAGTTACCCGTCAGGCACTTCGTTAGTGCAATCCTTTTTGCTCGTTACCTTGCCGGTTACTTCGACCTCGATGCGTTACGATCGTTACGGATGCCTATAGGCGCAGGTCGTACTATTAGACACGCACAAAACTCGACCTCTCCCCCCTCCCTCCACTCCTCTTTCACCCAACCGACCGACTCTTCAAGTCGCGCTCATACGAACGGTCAATAATGCGACAAGTTGCGGACGTTTCGACGTGCGTTCCTGCGTCGGGAAAGAATTCGCGGAAAAAGGATCGCGGAAAGGATTGCGATCCTGCGCCTCGTTGTCCTTCGTACGATCGTCCTCCGACGTTCGGCCGTCTACCGGGCGCTTGTGTGCGGTTAAACGGTCGACAGAAAAAAATCGGGGGGGGGGGGGGGACGAAAGGGAGCGATAGGGTGGCGGAGGGGAGGCAGAGAGAGAGAGAGAGAGAGAGAGCTAGCCTCCCTCGTGCGCTCCTAATTTTCGAATACCGCAACGATGCTCTCCGGGCGTCGGCTGTAACCGTTCCGTAAAATTAGTTTCGCAGGAACTCTATTTCGTTTTCATCGTATCACTTCGTGCCGAACATTCTGGATTTTCGCGCGATCATAAACTCGTGCATACGATGCACACCCAAATTGCCTGTGTGGCTCGATGCACATGGTACAGGGCAGTGCGAGCGAGTGCATATTATTCGTTTAATAATCGATAGAATCACGTCATCGCGTGCTCACCTCGGCGTATGCCAGCCTTTCCCCCCGGTCGCCGTTCCTCTGCTCCCACCGCCACCCCCCACCCACCCCCCCTTCATCCTCCTAACCCCATCCCACCCGCCCCGTCCTCCCTGCCCGCCCGCCACCCTCGTTGCAGTCTTACTTGACGGCGCGTTTGTGTAAACGCTCATTATGAGTTGCGCGAGCCGTTGTGAAACAAGGCGGGAAGAATAATAATAAATGCGATACTTAGCACGTCCGACAATCGATACGGTTCGAGGAATATCGTTCGCTGTCACCCCGACGAGCGTACTCCAACGCGAGAGGATGCAACGTACGTCGCGTACGTCACACAGGCGCATCATGGCAATTATTCGCTCGCACTGTTTTCGCGAGGAATTTCTGAATTAACGTAATACCCTTCGCTTACCAATATTCGCGCTCAGCTCGTTCGCGGCTGATCACGCGGATATGAAACAACGCTCGCCAGGTCGATCGTCTTCCGACGTACGTAATCCGCGGTATCGTCTATTCCGAGCGACCTTTAACGAAGAGGCCTGCGCCATAGTACGGCATCGATTAAAACGGAATTCTTGAATCGAATAGCCCCGAAAGAATTTGCCTCGGCGATCGTACGTCACCGTTCCTTTATTCAACCTCACGCTCGCATTGTCCACTTTTTAGGTCATTCCTCGAGGAATCGACACTCGGAGAGCGGGAAGGATCAAGCTGCCTGGCGAGCGGTTTGCAGCGCATGAGGGAGGTGTGCTCGTGGGAGGGAGGAGGTGGAGGAGGAAGAGGAGGGTGGCGGCGGTGGAAAGCGGAGAAAAAGGCGATAGAGACGAAGGAGCAGAAGGAGGTGGAGGTAGCGGAGTGAAAGTCGATTTATCGCAAAGCGGAGAGAAGAATCGAACGGAAAAGCCCCGCGGGGCTCTGAACACAGTGCGATGATCCAGCGCGGCACACGGCTCCCTTCAGGAGCGTAGCACACTCCCCGAGCCGAAGAGGAGGGCGCAACAATAGCGAGACAGTTACTGTCAACACACTCGGTGCACATTAGTTGTTTCGCGGAAGCGGCTAAAATGTAAAACGAGGATCCCCGGGAACAAAAGGAACGTAGGGGGTGGAAAAGGTATAGGATCAATACAATAGTATATTTGTACAGACCGACTGATGAGGGGTGGTACCTTGAAAGTGGGAGGGAAGTATGGCTAGGGGTCGGCAAGCAGGGGAGAGAGAGTGAGAGAATAAGAGGGTGGGTGGGAGGGAGGGTGAGAGAGAGAGAGAGAGAAGGGAGAGAGTGAGAAAGAGGGTGGCGAAGAGCGGTGAGACGGGGGCAGCGTCAGAGGGGAGGTACGGCTGTTGTTTACCATTGAAGGGCCGAGGGAAGTGGGGGAGGAAAAACAAGCAAAGACGCGATAGCGCTATAATAGGTTCGTATACCGTCCTATACAACGGGAAACCATCTCTACCTACATCCGCGCCCAACAAACGTATCGGTTTTGCGCGCGTGCTTCGAGAAAGGCAGGCGAAAACCTTTTACGCCTTTTTTTCCGTCTGATCTGTCGGCTCGGCGGCGAATGGAAATGCACTGTTTCTCGCAACGGCGTGAGATATTGGGGGAAAATAACTGTGGCGTCGTATCCCCACGGCGTTCCTTATTATCGTCCACGCTCCGAAGGACGTCGTCGGCAGGAAGCGCGCCTCGACGTGTATCGAGTCGACGCTAAAATATTGTTGCGCTAATGCGCGATCCTGCATTAAACGCTCGCTTAACAGCTCACCGGAGCTTCATTGAAGCGAGACTGTGTACGTAACGAGGCTTATTGACCAAGGTCACGCAATTATGGAGTTCAGGGTCAATAGAAGCAAGGGGCACTTAATGTTTTTCCTCCGTTAACGGCGATTGTATCTTATTAAACATTGCTTTTCAGCGCGCGTGAGTCAACAGCCCATGAAAGTGGCGATGCCAGTGCTGCGAGTACACTCGTCCGTGTTCGTACGATATACCTTTTAAATATGTCGAATTGCCCGGCTAGCCCGCCTCGCCGCGCTTTCGGCTCGAGCGCAATCCGGTTATATTCATCGGCCGCTCGTTTGCCTAGGTTGCGCGACGCTGCCCGAAAGGTCGAGGATTTTGATTGTCAGAGGAGAGCAGTAAAAAAAAAAAAAGAGAGACGAGTCGAGATCCCAATCAACGGAGGAAGGAGAAATTAAAATGCGAACGGGTAGCGCGCAGGCTCGTGATCATGTTGACTGGTAACAAGCTTCGACGGACAGGACCCTTGAAATCATTATGTCATATCCACTTTATTTGTCCATCCCCATTGCGTTTATTCGCCCTATGAGTACATGTGTCCGTGTACTCGCGTTGGTAACTCCATTGAATGGAGCGTATAGGTATCCGCTCGCTCAACCAGGCTTTTTACTTTCCCATTTCTGCCACCCCCCCCCCCCCCCCCCCCCCCCCTCTTCCTCTCTCCTTCCCACCTTCCCGTTCTCCGACTCTCTTCTTCCCTACTAAACAACGAGATGAAAAATACAAAGGATCTCTAGGGTTGCCGGGAGTATTGTTAAAAAGAATAATGATGACTAATTAATAACGGGTTATCGAGGCGGGATAAAGTTTTGCCCGGTCGCTCTTGAAATTTTCATCGCGACAATATAAGCGCTGCCCGCCGAGCGGTCAATCCGAAGCGGTCGAAGTTGGCGTAATTGGAGGGGGGGGGGGGGGGGGGGGGGGGGCTCCTTACGTCATTTTTGTCGTGCAGCCGCGTAATATAATCGGGAAGGTGGCGTGCGTCAGATCGAATTGGCTCGCGTCATCGGCTCTCCGGCCCGTTGTAACGCGAATTATAGATGAATTTACCAAATGCGCGGTTTATGCAATCTATACCTTGTACGCTAGGTACACTCACGGTTCAATACGTATTAAACGGGCATATACATTTTTCATAATTATCAAGTATGCAATAGACATACTTGGGCGAGATAGCGCCGCAAATAGAATATTTTCATTTGACAGGTATGTACTCTCTGCAATTTGCAATGCTCGGCCGTTCCGCAACAAAGAGCTCGATTTTGCAAAATGAGGATCGAAAATCAAAGCCCACTTAATAACGCACTGATGAAATCATTCGCGCTCATACGATCAAGCATCGAAAATGTCAGACGTTAAGAGGCATTCCTGGTAATACAATTTTGATTAAACGACACGAATAACGGCAACGCAAAATAATAAAATGGTGCACTTGTTTACGCCCGACCACAATTAAATTACAGCAGTTCCATGCCGCCGCGGCGGGAGGGGGGAGTTGAGAAAATTTGAGAGCCCTCGAAGCGATGAAAACACGCTCGCGGTCTGTAAAAATGTACTCGAACCGTCCGAAGCGTTTAAAGATCGAGATGCGGCAGATATTTGTTACCGTAACAACCTTACCGAAAAGCCTAAGTGCTCGAAGTCAATCGATTCAGACACAGGATACAGACAACTTTTATCAACGTTGCCAACGTACGGATTCGCTAAGAGAACGAGCCGAGCAGGGGTGAACGTACTAAAATAAAAAGGAGTGAGAAGCAGCACGTGGCTCGTGGCACCCGTAGCCCAAGGTGGGCGCGGGCTTCGGTAGGGGTGGCGAATTCGGTGACAGTATCTCAATATACCCCGGAGACGTTTTCTAGCGCGCGAGCGAGGAATCCATGAAGGGTGAGAGACGTCGACGGTTTGTCCCAGCAAAGAACCCGATTCTTCTCGCGCGGGCCCCCACCGATTTCGGTGGCGGCCTTCTGAAATAATTCTCACGGATGACGATGCGTCGGCACCGTGGAAGGGGTGGATAGGGGACAGGAGGGGGTGGCGAGTAGGAGGAGGCCGAAAAAAAAAAGAGAGGCATCGGCCGTGTCGGCGGTGGCGGCGAGGAGCGAAAGCGTGCGAGGCTGCTTGACGCGTGTGCGTGTGCACGCTCGTCCGGAAAGGGGAACTTACATATGACAAATCCAGCGCGCTCCTTCCTACTCTCTTCTTTCCTTCCTGGCGGCCTGACACCTATGGCCCTGGGCCACGCTGAGTATTATTATTTTCATTCCTTCCCGCATGTCCGTCTGTCTGTCTGTCTGTCTGTCTGTCTGCCTCCACTGTCTGACTGTCTGACTGTCTGGCTGCACCTCCTCACACCGACCCCCTCCCCCTACAAAGCCCCCGGAACTTCTCTTTTCGGATGTTTTCGCCCAGTTCCCCAACCGAATGTCGCTTCTGTTTCCTACGTCCCCCTCTCCTTAATACCACCCACCCATCCTCATTCCCAAATTACTCGGCGTCTTTTCATCGGCCGATCGTCCCTTTGAGCGTACGTGCTCCTAAACACTCCCGTCGTCCCGCGTGCGTGGCTCGAAATCTTCCGCGCGCCCGATAGCATTCCTCCTGGGTAAGGACAAGAACGTCCTAACCGGTTGCGGTCGGTGGGAACTTTTCACCGTTGTCCGCGTCAAGGTACGGGTGACCTATACGTTGTCGCGCGTAGTATCGGCATCACAGCGGCATATTGAAAGTTCGATCCCGACAAATGCACGCGTCTCGGCGCGAGGGTGCTAAGGGATGACTTGCCGGCGAAAGAAATGCCGCCTATACATAAAATAAAGCAGATCAACCAACCGACGCGGTAATAGAAACCGATTTGTCAGGAAGCTTTTACATTTCAACGCAGTGGATCTCCCATCTGATAGTCCGTTTTATCCCGCGGGACCCTCTCCCGTGTCGCCCATTCCCTTTCCTGCGATTCCATCCTTCTCCCGTGCCGGCACTCGAGCCCGGCATCCGACCCGGCGAGATCACGCAGACCCCGTTTTCAGTCCCATCTCAACCTGACCCCTTCCTCATCCCCTCTGCCCCTCACCCCGTCTCCCTCTGCCACCCTTCTCGGCAGCCCCGCGTGTCCGAATCCGGCGCTGTCCGCTTCTGTCTTCTTTGCTTATAAAGCCCGGCAGATAGGGAATCTTGTAAAATGGCCCGGCGAAAGACAAATATTACCCAGGATTACCCGGCAGCGAGACGCGATTTATTTGGCGGGATCCCGCCACTGCTCCTTCGACGTCGCCCGCGAGGAAAGGAGAGGAAGAAGAAGAAGAAGAAGGAGTGCCGAAAGTTCGATTTGTACAGGCGCGCGGAGTGGACACTGAGGTCCCAGGATAAGAAGTGACCGTAAAGGACGCGTTCGTTGCAGAACGTGCTAATAGTTGCCGAGGGCTTGAGAATCCGTAACGTGGACGAGTAGAATCTGCGAGTGGGAAAGCGAGATCGATTCGGATAACGTTGATCATCGATGACTGAACAGGCACTGCCCGGCCTGTACACGTTAATTAACGCGATGGAGCGTTTAGGTGCAAGAATCGGCCCTTTCATCCTTTCACGGGAAAAACATATATTCCCCGCAGTTCCGAGGAGGTAACACATGTACATCTAAATTGTATCCGCGAAGTATTTCCACGCCCTATTATATGCGAAAACGGAATGGAAAGCTGTGCCGTTATATTATCCGGCCAAAGAGAGGAAGGCGGAGGGGTGGGCGTACGAAGGGGTTGAAGGGGGATGGGGTTGGATGGGAGAGGTGGGTAGAGGGAGGTAGTAGAGGAGGTGGAGGAGGAGGAGGAGGAGGCAGTGTAGGTATGAGAGAATGAGTGGGACGGGGAGAAAAAAGGAAGGAAATGATATCCGTCGGTGAGCACAGTGGCTGACAGAAAATTACAATTATTACGAGCTACGAAGCGCGCGCGTTCTCTCGCAGCGGCATAAAAACTTAAAGCCCGCCATTCGTGCGGTGGCTCGAGCGTGCGTACGGCTCGGTGGGGGGAGTGAAAGAGGCGTGGGACCGTTGGCCGGAGAAGGCCAGGGGGTGGAGGCGGGGGGATGGAGGAGGACTGGCGACTGTTAATTGAAAACTACCGAAAAGCACAATTGCGCGAGAATTATTTCTATTCATTAGCCGGGTGGTCGGTCGGTCGGTCGGTCGGAGCCAGCCGCCGAAAAACTTTTCCTCGGCCAGCCGCTTTTTCCTCCTCCTTCCTCTCCCGCCCCCTCCCCCCCCCCCCGTCCCCCTCGGGGCCACCAACGGTCGGCCACCCTGCCTCCACCGCCCCATTGCACTCGCCACCTCCTCGATCCTCTATCCGCCGGTAGCGTGTGGCGTAATTATGTAACATAAATACAATCCCTCTCGCGACGTAATTTTTGCGGTATAAGCTCAAAAGCCTGTACTTTCTCCTTTCCCCGCTGACCGCCGACAGCCCTCTTACCCTCCCCCTCTGGCCCCTGCACCCCTCCGGTCGGTGCGCCCTCTGGGCACTCAACCACCGCCAACAGCCCCGCGGCTCTCTGTATCTCTCTCTCTACTTCTCTCTTCTCCACTCCCTCTCTCTCTCTCTCTCTCTCTCTCTCTCTCTCTCTCTCTCTCTCTCTCTTACACACACACTCTCTCTCTCTTGCCGGCGAGAGGTTTTTCAGGAACGCTTTCGCAAATCAATTTATGGCGTAACGCGGACGTTCTCATTGTCCGCGGGACTATCCGACGCGAGCCTCGTAGTTAAACCTTTTGTAACGCCGCCGGCCATTGTTGTGACAGAAAATTATATATCGTAATGCTTATTTACGATGGAAATGCCGGGCCCGGCCACCTTTGTTGGCCCAATCTAAGTGCCAAGTTGCGATGCTGCCTCGGCCGAGGAATAAATCGTCCATCGCGCGTCCTCACCCTCTTTGTTCGCTCGTCACCTTCCTCGCATCGCCGGACAATCGTGTCCAATGAGGGACGAGGAAAGGATCGCGACGTTCTCGCATTTATCGATTCCGTCCTCGAGTTCAAAAATCGTCGGCGGAGCGCGCGATTTTACTTGGATATCCGCTCGACAATCTCCGCGATGAAGGAAAGGTTGGCAAGGAAGACTCTTCGGGGAATTCCAAGGAGTATTTTCGTCAGTCAATGAATTTACAGCCCCTCTTTACCAAGTTCACCCTTAACCGCTTAACGAGAATGGCTCCGCGGCACGTGAGAAAAAAAGCTAACCGCTTCGGCGGATGGGTAGACGGTCGGAGCTCGGGGGGGCGTGTAAGCGGTCTTAAGGGGTGAATTAGCGCGAAATAAGTGTGGAAGAGGAGCTCGCCTGCCGAGGGGGTGGGATCGCTCTCGCGATATACACCGAGGAGCGAGAACGCTCGACTATGCCGGTGTTGAGCACGGGAAGAACACCGTCGGGGGGCAGAGCTTCAGTGGCGAGTAAAATGATATTTGTGGAGAAGGGATATATACCCACCCCTCCGCCCACCCTGCTAAGATGGGCGAAAGTAAGAGGGTCGAAAGCGGCGCGGCACGCATAAAGTAAATTACTGTGAAATCTCGACGATTCTCGGGAAGGATGCAACTATCCGAAATATAAAATACGTGATTCTAGGGAGGGGTGCGGTAAGTGAGGAGGGCGGGGTGGGGGGGCGAGCTCGGCGGATAAGTCCGACGCGCATAAAAACGTAGCCGCGTCGTAATCGTTTCGAACGGATTAGAAATCGCTGGGTAGGCGTGCGAGAGCGGCCGTTACGAGCATCGTACGGTGTCGAAATTAATTTTCTGACGGGAGCTCTCCGGGATAACTCAGACATCCGCGGGCTGGGGCGCTTCCAGCCGGCCGCTTGTAGAAATAAATTTGAAGGAAAGAAAAATCAATTAACACACCCAATAAACGCAAGCAATATCCCGAGCGTTCATCCGCAACCACCCCACCGTGCGGTCGGCGTATTGGTAGCTGCATACGTGAAAGGAGAGTGGGTAGAGGGTGGATAGGGGGCAGCAGGAGGAGGGGGTATTCCCCCGATCTACCAAA
Source organism: Anoplius nigerrimus (assembly GCA_914767735.1). Lineage (NCBI taxonomy): Eukaryota > Metazoa > Arthropoda > Insecta > Hymenoptera > Pompilidae > Anoplius > Anoplius nigerrimus. The sequence goes on from OU612082.1 coordinate 10,318,089, forward strand.
TCATGTATAAGCCAAAACGAAGGCAACTGCGCCGCTTACCGTCGGCAAATACACTCTTAGATCGGCGAATTAAATGATTGTCATAAACCGACAATTTGTTAATCCGATCGTTCACTGACATTGCTCGATCGTCGATCGGAAAATTCCGCAGGCTTGAGCGGTGTAGACAGCCGGGTGTACCGATGCAAATTAAGTAGTCCCCATGAAAAACTAATGGGACAACGTACGGCGTAACGGCAAATGAACTCATTATGGATTGTTAAACTTTCTCGGCAATTCTCCGGGAAATTTGTTACGACAAGCACTAAAAAGCACGTTTATGGCCCAGCAGCAGCGGCGGTGTCTGCATGCTTTAACACTCCATTCTCAAGCCCCTCCGTGCCGGCCACTACATCGTCGATAGCGCGCGGCACCATTACAATTTCAGTTACATTTTAATTAGCAGAGAATACTAATGTTTCGCAAGCGGCCAGTCGCCGGCAAGTAGCCAATGAGCGCCAAGTTGACTCGTGCAACACGAACCCGATTCAGAATCCTACTATTTCCCTGACCTCCCACCCCCACCCGCACCCCTCTGTTCCGGCCACCCCTCCCTGTCCTTCTCCTATAATCTAGCATATTCGCCGGCCGTTACGCGCGCCGAATGCGAGCGGCGCGAAAAAGTTGTGCGTCACATTTCACCATTTTCGTTGTGAATTATTAACTCGCCCTTTAATCCAGCGACGAGCTGCGCGGCAAAATGTTACGTCGACTCGCCCGGCTGCCGGCCGGAGGGCGACGTCAACGTTAAAGATCCGGTTAAGGCAATAATTGAATCGTATTTCTTCGGGCGAATAATCCTAATGGCGAGCGGATAACGTACTGCCGTGATTGCGCCGCCTAATGTGTCTGTAAGAAACGTCCGTCGCTCGCTTCACCCTTGTTTTCCCGGGATATCAAAATTCGACTTTCGACTTGTCGTATTTTTATCCGACGCGTCGTGTAAGAACGTAATCGAACGTAGAAATGGCACAACAGTTTTCTACTTTAACGCTGCTGTCCACGGGCACAGTTCGAAAATGGCATGTCAGTTGAATACAGGGTGGGGAATAGAGACGTGGCAAGTGAGGGTTGCAAGAATCTACGCAACCCTGGATGACATAATACTTCATAAGTCGTAACCCTCGCGTCACTCCCCCCCGCCAACTTCGAAGCACTTGATGTTTACACGGTGTTTCTGAAGACTCGTGTCAGCAGTTAGGCGTCGAACGAGATTATCGATGTCTGCCTTCGTTCTTCCCCTAAACCGGCGAACTCGAGGAACGCGCATATCCCGGAAATTGTCTTCATCCCTCTCCCTACGAGCATGACAGAAGTATAACCATTCCCTGACTCAGTCGCGAACCTTCACTCTTTCGACCGATCCGCGAGCGGAAGATCGTCTCGCCGAAACGGTAACGGGAGTCAAATTCAAAACAAATACCGCCCCGCAAAACTCACGTTAAGGCGCCCCCCACGCCGCTACGTTCGAACGGTCGGAAACTTCCACCTCACCTACCTAGAACAGAAAAACAAAAGGTAAGGGATGAGCGGCGGGCAGAGCGAGAACGATAGCATCGCCGGGTAGTCCGATGTTTACAATCGTCCCAGGCGATGTACGAAATGAATTGCCGTAGGAATCATTGAGCGACAGGCGCATTATTGCCGCAGCAGCGATGGAAGCCATTGCCGCAGCACCGCGGGTATCTCGATATTCCGCGAAAGCGTCGGTTATGCGGTAACACCCCGCATGCAACGTGTTTACCGTCTCGCTGCAACGCCGAATATACTGAGAAAGCAGTAAATACGGTATCGCGTGCAGCGCGTAACGATCATAACCGTGCCCACCCTCCTCCACCCTCCTCCACCCCTCCTCCACCCCTCCTCCACCCCTCCTCCACCACCCTCCGGCACCCAGGAACGTTTCGCGTCGGCGAGGCATGCGGCGAGAGGGGGAGGATTGGCGAAGCGGAATAAGCGGCAAAAGCGGGAGCGAGAGTCGCTCCGCAGTTCGAACGAGAATGGGTAAAATTTGAGCTGCGCGCCGATCCGGGCGCCGATTCGGCCGCCCGCGCGTCAAGGACAATGTCCTCAGGAGTCAGGAAGTCGGCCGCTTCCTCCGCTGCGGAGGCGAGCCGACTCGGCGAGCTCTCTCTTTGGCGCACACTCTTCGACTCGATTCGCTGCCGATGAGCTTCGAGGGGCCAGCCGTTAATTAACGAACTCGAAAAGTAACACGCTGAAAGTATGGACTCTATGGACACGCCGGTCGCGAGGCGGACGAGTGGGCGGCGGGTGTGGGTGGCAGATTGCCGAGATGAGTGCGGGCGAGAAAGAACGAGACGCGGGGCAGACGAAGAGAGAGTGGGGCAAGGGAGGCAGGCGTGGGGAAGGGAGACGGACGGAGCGAGCGCAGGACGGAAGCGTGCGCGTATAAAGGGTCGGTGTCTGGCCAGACGGGCAGAAATGAAGCAGCAAGGGTTTTGTTTGTCCGGCTGTCCACCCCTTTCCTTGCTCCGGTCCACCCCCGCGGGGCTGGAACCCTCGCTGTATGAACCCGTGGCACCCTTCACCGCCAACCTGCCCTCCTCCCCCACCCCCAGTCCCCACCTCCTCCGCTACCATCTCTACCTATTTCACCCTGTATCCTCCTTCCCCCCTCTCTCTCTCTGTCGCAAGCACCCTCGCGTCCCCTCGCTCTCTCTCCGTCCTCCGATTCCTCACCCCCTGCCGCCCCTTTCTGCCACCTCCACCCGCCTTACACCGCCAGCAGACCCCTTCCGCCGTAGATGCGTAACAATGCACGTGTGTACGATGTTTGCCCACATCCTCTCTCATACATCTTTGCGAGAGCTATAATATTGATTACTTCGAGGGAATTTCTGGTTGAACCGCGCGGCCTGAGACCGAACGAGAACGACAGACGGCGCGAGCACTCTTCCTCCTTCCTTCCGTCCTGGCGTCTTTCGATCGCGAGCTCTCCATCAGCTGGATTCCTCGCCGAACGCTCTTCTCACCCCCGAGTCGACCGGGAACGCACGAGATTCCCTTCCTCGCCTCTGACGTCACCAACGTTCGAAGACGGACCCTGACTCGCGACTCTGCCCGCCAATCGCTTCTCTCTCGCATCTGACTCGAATTCCCGTTCTTCGATCGTCCTTGCGAGGATTCGACGGGGGATCCTTTTGTTCGGGCTAAAAATTACATGTGAGCGCGGCCGTAGCAAATGACACTCGAGCGAAAAGGAACGGCGCGCAGCGGCCGCATCGACAAACGCCGTGCGGTTTAAATTGCATCATCGTTTCCCGACCGTTCCACCAACATTTAATTCCATTCGCGAGCCTTCCACCGACCCCATTTTCCCTCCATCGCCGCTCTTCTGTGGTTCGCATCAGCGCCGGAGACCGTATGTCGCGAATCGAAGTACAAAGAAGCAATAGTAGAAATAAGATAATTGCTATTACAATTGCAATTTCATCCAGGACGATAGAATGACGGCGACGAAGGAGGATGGGTCGGGCATGGACAGGGAGTAGAAGGAGGCAAAGCGAAGAGGGGGGTGGGATGGTGGCGGTTGAGGAGGGAAGGCAGGGAGAAAGGGCTGCCACAGAGCGCGGAACTACAAAGTACGTTAATGTCGTGCTCACACTCCCATGCACCCCCAGCGCCATTCCAATGCCGCAGACAGTTTGTTGTCGAAGCTTCGGGGATTACACAAATGAGGTTGTTCAACGAGAGAAACGTACATTTCGCTACAAAGCCTCTCGCGCCAAGTCACGTACGGAATTAAAAAGGGAGGCGGCCGAAGGTGAAAAGCCTTCGCTTCGCGATCGCGTCTCCCCTCTCCCGCTCTCAATCTCGTTCCCCCACTACCCCTTTCCCCCCATTCTCTTTCTCTCTGCCGTCGTTATAGACAATATTATCTTTAACGAAAGAATGCGTCAATCGGACTCTCGGCAGTGAGGCGATTAAAGGATTCGCTCTGGCGGGAGAAGATTCGAGCCGATGAGATTCTCGGGGCATTCGCACTCGCTGAATGCCGGTGTCAAAGGTGAGGTTTGGCGCGACGTTAGTTGTCGTTCGAGGGGTGGCTATGGGGAGGAGGGTGGGTGGTAAGCGAAGGGCGAGTGCCGCAGATGAGGAGATGCACGGAGGAAGCCAGCCAGCCAGCCAGCCAGCCATCGAGCCAGCCATCGAGCCAGCCCTCGCGCGCCGCGTCCTATGGACTAGGGATAGTAATTGTATACGTACTGGGAGAATGGCAAGGTAAACAAAACTATGTAAGATTGCCCCATTAATATACATATCTCTCGGTTCAGTTGGGCCGTGAGAGAGCCGACCGACCCTCTCGCCTGTTCCACTGCCGCCGCGGTCTGGGGAGAGGAGGAGGGTGAGTAGTCTTGGCCCGAGACTTTGGGGTTAGGCTTGTTTGAGAGCCAGGAGGGTACACAATGGATATTGAGACCATAATTTACGGCTGATTGTTAGCCGCGCCGCGATCTATGGATTCCTCTGTACCTTCACCTATTCGCTTCGGCCGCCGTCAGCACAGCCCTCCTCCTCCCTACACCCCTTACCCCTTACCTAACCGGCACCCTCCTGTCCACTGTTTTTCAGCGCTGCTCGACCTCCAAGTGAATCGGCTGTCCTTCCCGCGGAATTCGCCGATAAGCCCCGCAAACGAGTGCGGAAAATATGTACGCTCGCTCGAGGTAGGGGGATTACGCGGATTTGGTCGGAAAGCGATCGGTTTGTACATTCGACGAGTGCCATTGAGGGCGGCCCACGGTTTGGGGTGAAATTCGCTGTCGGAGGTATTGCGTTCGCGTGCATCGGCCGGAGGAAAGAATGATTACGGTCACGCGCCAACTTCCCGAGAACGTCTCCATTGGCGAACGTCGGGAGATAGGGTTTTATCAACGCGATCGGGACTCTGCCGCGGGAGCGGACCGCTTATCCGACATAATTGTGCGGAACACGAAGAGAACTATTTCATACGGGAGGGGTCGGGTATAGGTATAGACGCGAAGCCGAGCGGCAGCACGAGCGGCCTTGCAACAAGAACGACGGTTATAAATTAATTACGAGGGTCAAATTCGCAACTGGGTCCCATTCCGGGAGCGCCGAGTCGAAGGCCGGGAGGAGGCGAATATCTTACTGGTTTCGCAGCAGGCTGGGAGGGATTGAATAAGGAGAAGACGATGTTTGGTCTGCCTTACAAGGGGCCAACTAACCAGCCAACCGGTCTGCCTTCCACTTACCGAAGGATAATAACGTAGTAATCCTACCATGAGACACGGATGAAGTCCTTAATAACCCTATAAACCCTAGATATATCTTGCATATCGATACACTTAACGCGGTGCTCGTCGCCACAATATGCCAGCGTCGAGCGTCTTGCGATTAATAATAGCAACGCTGTCGTCTATACCTGCGAACGAAAAAAGGATGGCGGTCGAAGTAGAGAATGCCGGCCGCCCACCTCTTTCCACGGAAAAGCGCGACGCTTGGATTACAAATTAATCATTCGTAATTTTGTCGAACGTTTCCCAAAAACCTCCGCGAACTTCAATAAAGTCATGGCAATTAATTTGTGATTATACCGTGAATTCCGGGAAATTCATGGTACACGGTATAGCGCGATAGGAATGCAACCGGCCTGAACGGGCCCGGCGCAAAGCCCATGTTTTTGAGAGGTGGGTAAACGATATTCCCGCACTGCGAGGCGATGTATTTTCGAGATCGAATTCGGGAAGTGCAAAATTGACATGCAGCCCAGCCCGGCGGTCCCTCGTCCGTTGAAAAATTTTCAATTCTATCGCTTTGCGGTCGAACATTTTTTTCGCGACTTCTTTATACGAGCTCGATGTTGCGCGCCGTGACATATTCGATTGGGCTCGACCGCGTATTAGCCGTATTGCTAATATCGCATTATTTTGCGACGTTCGGCGCGCACTGTACAGGAATTGAGGGGTGCGAGTACGCTCGACAACAGTTATTGACCACGGTTCGTGGCTCCGGCTGGGAAGGGCGTAATATGTAACTAGATTCGTTCCGAATACAGCCGACAGACAGCCGACATAGGTCACGTTATCCCCACTGCACAATTTTCGCGTCTCAAGAATCATCGATTCGCCCCGTCGCTAATGCCGTTACCAGCAGCCGCTCTAATGGGCGCCCGATAGAATTCAAGACGGGGACGCCTCAACGAGCAATTGTTAATTAGACTATCTGTAATGCTCGCTTGACGTACGAGTCGTCTTCGTCTCCGATGCGATCTAACAACATCGTTCCGTGCCTTAACGTTTGAGTCCCACGACCGCAATATATCGCTCTTCAGATTTTGTGTCGAAAAAATCCTGTACATTTGTACGCTATCAAACGACTGACGGCGCACTCACACGCTGTCGAAGCCGCGTGTCAAACGATATACTGCCACTTGACACTGGTAGCGATCGATTGAGACAAGCGCTATCGCATCTTTTCAATGACTCTCGGGACTCGAACGGTTAACCACTCGAAGTAGCTCAAGGAAAAAATCGGCGACGTATCGCGACGCGTCGCAGGGGTGGATTTCAGGTGAAAGAAGCGGATCGAGTTCGAGAAGCGTCGATGCGAGTGTGAAAACGGATTTATGGACAGCCGGCTGTGCGCCGCAAGCTGTCAAACGATCATCCCCCGGCAGTTTGGGGTTTACTGGGACATTGGGTGTAAACTGCCCTCGGGGACCTTGTTAGTTCAATTCGCTTGAGCGCCCCTCCCGTCTCGGGAAAAAATTCCATCCCTCTCCGTCCGACGCCCGCCGCCGACAGCATCCACGTGGACGCCACGCGTTTGCGTTGCCGCTTATTATGTTGTTCCGGAAAAGAGGATTATTGCGATATGCTCGCCGACGAAAAACACTGCGAAACGGCCGCTGGCCATTGCACGCTCCCGGCTAAATCGCTGAGCCTTTGTGTCCACAGCGTGCGCTTTTTATTGTTTAATGTTTCAACAAAAAAAAAAAAAAAAGAGGAGAGAGTCGAGAGTGGAATTCACTGGACTCGATAAAACGAACCGGAGGCAAAACGCGTAAGCGAGGCTCCTTGAAAAACGGCATAAATTACGACTGGGCTGCGCGACCGAATGGTCGCCGGAATCTCGTGCGGTTTGCGGGGGAGGAGTGAGGAAGTAAGTTAGTAAGATAGCGTGCTATAGGTGGAGTCGCGTCTGTCACTCGGAAGCGGAACGCTTGATACGATTGTCGCGTCGGCTAGCTGGCCGTCCGAAGCGGACAGCGATAAAATCCGTTTTTATAACCGTTAGAACGGGAATTAATCGAAGGTGAAAAACAGAGGACGAAAGTGAAAAACATCGGCGGACGGCGCGTGGGGGCATGGAACGGGGTAGAGCGTAGGGAAAGGAAGGCGGAAGGCCAGGAGACAAGGGGAGCCCGTTCGAGCTCGGCAAACGAAAGCAGCGGTCAGAGTATTGTCAAGGTATTGTCCTGTCCCGCTTCCGAAATAATCGTCAGACGGACCTAATGGGGTATGAAGTCCCGATATCAAAATAACTCATCCGTGTCCAGCAGGAGCGGTCAGCCCGGCTCGTTCGGCTTTCTACCTACGGACGGTCCTCGGACGTTAAAAATGCCCGTGAAAAAAAGCTCCTTTCTGCGTCTATTGTCCGGCCCGTTCAGATAGACGGGACGGATCGGACGCGTGCTAGAATCTTTGACGCGGACGACGAAGCGCGAAGCCGATTTTTCATTTTTACCCTTGCAACGCGCACATCGATCTGCCGGAAGAATGTCAGTTGTTCGCCGTACCCTGTTCCAGGATAAGTCGTTCGGGAAAATAGATATTTACGTGAACCGCTTAGTTCGACGGCAGACAGCTGGACAGAAGGGGGGAGCCTTGTCAGGCTGTATCGTCGGGGAAAAAACGAAAGACACCTTGAGCGTCGGACGTACCGCACGATCTAATACTAGAGCCGTAAGCGATCCTGCGGATCGTCTTTAAACACCTCGCGATATTAATAAAACAGCGTACTGTGTCACGAGGAACGGCCGATACGTAGATGGAAGCACGGCCGATACCATAGATTTCAACGACTTCGCCAAAGACGATAAATTATTGATTACGGAATGGCCGGGAATGACGGGCGCCGATAAATAGTTAATGAGCTAGTATTTTAGTACTGTCCCCGGTACCGAGCGTAAAGAGCGGTTATAAGCGTCTGTAACACACGGACGTCGCGCGCGAACAGCGGAAAACTGCCGGGACGTGAGATGTAACATTTGCCCCGACTGATACCTATTGTCATGCGAAAAAGTGTCCATAAGGTAATATTAAAATTGCCCGCATCAGTGTCCCGTAATTTCGCAATTAGAATGCCGTCTTCCACGGGTTCGCCAGACGGATGTCAATGCACTCGCCGGCGATGACCCGCGGTCAAAGCGAGGTCGATAGCGCCTCGCGGTGTCGTCACCTACCCCAGAAACCGGCTCCCGCGATCCGGAGCGTCCATTAACAGCTAGAAACAGCCGTCGCCTACCCCTACGACCGTTGGCAATCGATGCTCCGAAAGAGAGAGAGAGAGAGAGAGAGAGAAAGAGAGAGTGAGAGAGAGAGAGAAAGAGAGAGTGAGAGAGAGAAAGAGCAAGAAGGGTGAAGGAGTGGCGAGGGGGTTGAAATTCGCGGCGTCGAAGTTCAGCCTTACGTAAGTTGCATCGGAAAGTCGAAATTACCCTAAATAGCAACAGCACCCTGCCGGCGGCGGTGGCGCATTTTAAGGAGGACGTCGAGGAGAACGAAGGGGGTGAGCGAGGGGGTGGGCTCGGAGGTGGAGGGGCCGGATCGGCCGCTTTCCACCCTTGCGAGCCGGCAACTCGAAAGGAGGAACCGCGGCTATGGGTGAAGCTAAGTCTGTCCGTGTAATGGGCCATCGGCACGCGATTCTCAGCCCTCGTCTCACCCCCTCCCCCCTGCCGCGCACTATCCACCCTTCCACTCCATCCGAGCCTTTCCTCCCCACAGCCCCCCTGATCTGAGCCCCCGACCATTCTAACTTTCAACTTCGCTACCCACCGCCTCGGAGCCCGAAGCTACTTGCCGTCTCTCTTTCGTTCGCTCGCCGACCAAACCTCTCGGCCTCCCGCTACGGGTTCGCCGCTAGTACAGGGTGTTGCGCTGTGACTTATCGGCTCTAATTATTCGCCGGGTAGGAGGGCTCGATTCGGGGAGCCGATCGGGGCCCGCTTTCGTGAAACACATTTTTCCGACCGGCCGGACGAGCGCGTGACGAGCCCGAAGCGGAGTGGAGCTTGCCAGGCCGACGTTGGAATTAGGCGCGTTCGCCTCTGTTTACTTGGCCGCGATGTTTATCACCGTAAAATTTCCGCCTTGCAACGCTATCGCCATCGCTCGGTCATCGAGGGCCGTTGCCGGACGACGTTCTCTCGTTTTTCTGAATAAGACGGAGAAGTCGGCGGTCGTTTAAAAATTGTAAAGATGATCTCGGCATCAAAAGACGCGCTCATCGTTATTTGCCAATGTACGCAATTGTGACGTGACGGCTCTCTTAAAGTGTCGCTCGGAGAAAACGGTAAGCTTAAAGGAGCAATGAATTGTTTCGTCGCGATCTGTAAGTACCGTCCCGTGCGACGAACGACAGGCAGGTGGGCAGATCTCGAAGGCGGATTAGGGCGATCGGCGGCGTAAAATCGTTACGTTGCGTCTTGTTTGTACGCCGAGCAGAATTGAACGTACCGGGCAGGAGGAATTAATAATGTAAGCATCGGGCCGAGTTAGAGCTCAATCCTCGCGAGCTCGGCACACACCACGAACGGAACGAACACGCCTCCCTCCCCCTCCCCACGTCTCCTCCCCCTCTCACCCTCCTCACTACTCCTCCTCCTTCTCGTGTATGCCCGAAACGTATCTATAAACAGATATCGATGGAACGATCCGACGAGGCCGATGTCCAACGCCCGAGGCGCACGCTCGATAAACGGCCTATGACGCAAGAAAGTCGGCTGCGTAACCTGTCGCGATAACGAGCGTGTACGAACCCGGCCAGCCTCATCTCCCACACCCGGCGCCGCTCCGTGCCGGACATTCGAATATGGCCGATTCTTCGCGCGCAAACCGTCCGTCGCCGCGATCTTTCGTTCGTCCGCTCCGCGGAAGGCGCGCGCGCACAACCCTCTCTCCAAACAACGAACCTCAACGGTTCCTGCTTTGGTGTGATAATTTTTCAATTTGACCTCATGCGTTATTGACGCCCGCAGACGTGCACCAACATTGGCAGCCCTTTTAACGAGGAGTCTGAGTGGCCGTTATACAAAACAATGCTAACCCCATGGAACGTCCCGTCCGTCCTCTTCTTCCGCCCACCCTCTCTGCACCCCTGCTAACCTCCCCTACCCCCTCTAACCTCGACCATCTCCTCCTCCTCCTCCTCCTCCTCCTCCTCCTCCTCCCGTCCGCCCGCCTGCCTTCCCTCTCTGGCTCATCGCCCCGCATCCCTACCGACTATCCGCCGCTTTAGCCCTACGGGAATAAGAAGAGTCGCAATGTAAGCAACACACAACACGTTGTGTGCACCCATGTTTTTTACATTAGCCAGACGATACTTGCCCCAGAGTATGAGAGAGTCGCCCGTCCCCGTGGTGCGGCCGCTTATGCGCGTGTACACACGAGGCGGGAGCGTACCTGTGCGCGTGCCCCCGCCTAGCTGCATGTTTACGGAAGTTTCATGTCTACGTTATAAGTTCTCTAACTCGGGGCGACCTCCTGCTCGCTCCTGATACTCTGCTAGCTTCGTGCGGGGTGCGGCCGCACGAACCGACCCGCTCGATTCCTCCTCCCTCCCCCCTTCGTTCCGGCCGATCATTTCTGGTCAGTCGGAAGACGCCGTGGAGAGAGAGAGAGAGAGAGAGAGAGAGAGCGAGCTGCGAACACTCGATCGGGAAAGTGCTTATTTGCGACGACTGTCGGCGGAACGAGCCGATGAATATGTCGTACCTGCGAGGCGAGTGCCGCCGAGCGCGAAGATGCGGACGCGCGTCAATTTATGCGCCGCTCGTACGGGAGGATGACATAAGGAGTATAATTGAATATTTCAGGGGAACCGGTGCCATAAACTTCTGTACCCGCGACGGGATAATTGAGACGGTGGCGGCGGCGGCGGCGGCGGGCAGGTTACGCGCTCGCTAATTATCTAGGCAGTCGATGCCGCGTTCGAATCGCACGCGGGAGGAACGAATAAATTGCGACCGACCGTTCCTCGGTCTTCGCGAACCGCGTTCCCACGAATTGTGCTCCGCGTAGAGCCCAGCGACGACTGTGGGAACTTCGGCGTCGTAAACTGTTTTCTTTCGAGCGCTAATTTTATCTCGCTATGATCGCATAGGATGCATCCACCGGAGATATGTAACGCTAATCTCGGTCGTCCTAATGAATTAACGCGCGCCGTAGCCTGACGTTTCCTACCGGTCGCCACGCTTTCAGCTTACCGACTCCTACGCGCGCAGCGCAGCGCGCATGTGGAACGCACACGAGCGCGCGCGCGGGAGCTCGTTGTCACCGGCGGATTATCGATTATGCGCTTCCGCGTAAAAAGGAGAGTGAAAGAGACGCTCGGGCAAGAGGCACGATCAGCATAATTATCTGCCAATGTCGCATCGTTGCGCGTCGGTGTACCGTTCGTCAAAGCGTCGTGCGTAAACGACGACCCGGCGAGTACCGATCGACGAACCCGACGGGGGGTGGGAGACGAGAGGGGGATGACGCGATCGGAACGGGAAGGCAGGGAAAGGGTCGCGATAAAGGCAAGAATGTCGAACGCGAAGAAAAAGGTCGACGACGAACGGTCGGAGGTAGAAGGCCGCGAAGGATAGGTGAGAGGCGAGGATGGGTAGGGGATTGACGGGCGCGGGAGGCTGGGGAGGAAGAGGAGAGAAAACCTGCGCAGGCCGTACAACCGGTCGTTTGTCATTCGACAGATAAACAACGTCGTTATTGTAAATGCAATGGATCAACATCCTGCGGGGCTTCATTGGCGGCTTTTCTTCGCGATACTCCCTGCGGGCGAACTGTCGTTGTTTACGGGATCGATACTCCGATCGGGGCATCGATTCTATCGTATCGCAGTACGGGCCGCGTCTCCCCAGGCGGATAGAAACAATCGTTGTAACGTGCGCGTTGTACCGACAGTCCTCTTCCTCCCTTTTTCACTTTCTCGTATTCAAAGACCATCGTACGCGAGCGCTCTCTTCCTTTTTGCCCTTCCCTACCCGTCCCACTTCCCCTTTCCTCTGTCGGTCCCTCTCTCTCTCTCTCTCTCTCTCTCTCCTATCACTCTCTTCTACGATCTGCCCCCCTCCACCTACGTCCCTCCCAACGACTCACTCCACTCTCGCCAACCGATCCTCCTCATCCGCCTCCTCGCGCCGTTTCTACCGTTCTTCCACCCCGTTTTTTCGTTGATGGATTCGCGAGCACACAGAGAATAACAAGGTAGGTCGAGCGGCATATAGATATGAGTACTTTCGAATAACAAGCCTTGAGACTGTTTGCGACACGAAATATTTGCGTCCGCGTTTAATGTGCCGCGGATCGGCTCGTTCGAATTTCACCGGAAGCGACGATCTCGCCAACGAGAGTGGACGCCCGACTAGGTAGGTTACGATAGTCCCAGAGTTATGGTTAACCGGTTTTTAATGTGGCCCCCGTTCTCCGTCTGTTTAGCATCATTACGCTTTGTTTTACGGCGAAACGTTCGCGAGCTGCAGAACGCTCAGCAATAAGTTGTTACGGAACGAGAATATAATGTTTAATCGTCCGCGGTATGAAAAATCGCGTGCCCGAGTAACGTAACATTCTGGATAATTGCGAAGAGCACGCTTTCGCCGAAGCATGCGTTTTCATCGTTTCGCAGTCGCACTATGGTAAGCACTGTGACAGATCGCGCAGTGACCATGAGACTCCGACGTCTGATGTTTGTTCTCCGCCTTATCGCGAGTGTAAACACCGTGCGGAATATATATAATAGAAGGCGTTGCGGGGCGAAGAGGAGCAGGGACAGGTATAGATAGATGGATCGCCGTGGCTAATGGAGTTTGTAAGCGGAGAAAAAGGAGCGGGGAAGGTGGGCGTGAAGAAAATAAAATGATACAAAACGGCAGATTAGGGGAGCGGGGGAGGGAATGGAGAGAAAGCCGCAAAATGATGCGGGAACGGAGGGGGGTGAGGAAGGTAAAGAACGGTGGCCGAAAGGAGTAAAAAAAGAAAGAAAAGGAAAAAGGAGAAGGGGCGCGCGTGTGTGGGAAAGAAGGCGACGGAGGAGAGGTAAGCGGGAAAGGGAAGATAATGGCAAACAAGCGGAGTATGCGAAGTTTTAGTCGGAAGGAAAAAGAGAAAGAAAAATAGAAGGACAGACGCTGCGACGAACGGACATTGCATAAACAAGCGGCAATAGAGATAAACAGAGTATTGCAGGAAATATGCGCAAACACGAGCCTCTCGTTCTCCCTCCTCTCGTTTCAGCACCCTTGCTTTCTCTTATATTCTTCCTCCCCCACCTCCCCCACCCCCCTTTCCCGCCTAGTCCCTCTCTTTCTCGCCCACTACGTCCCTCTCCTTCTGCCTGCGTTTCACTCTGCTCTTTTCTTACGTAGCTTCCCTCTTTTTTTTTACCCTACACCTCACTATTCTCACATTGTCATGCCACTTCTTTCATTTGTCTCTTTCTCCTCTTTTTCCCCATTTTCATGTATTCAACTGTGTATTTTCTCATTTCGGCCGGCATTATTCGCTGGCCACTTACAATTAGGCTTTTAAGTATGCTGCTTTTTTTTTCGGGCGCTCTTTGTGCTCGCCCCCGCGCAGTCCCGTTCTCGCTTCAAGTTCCGCCCCAACGCGCGTTACTCTGATTTCTGCTGAAAATTACAGTCTTGACTGTTTTTATCCGATAATAAAACATGAAAGCTTGCACTTCTTTGTCGAATAAACGTTACGATTATTTTCGAATTTTCTCTCTCGATCGTGCGCACAAAGAACTTTTGAATGATTAAAATTTCTCGTGACAATTTACGATATGGCCGCATAATACGCGCGAGCAAAATACGAGATATTATGCGCTCGCAGGAAAGACGACACGCTATCGCATACATCGTACGGGGGCGAAAAGCCGAACTCCGGTCAAAATTCATGCCACCGAAATAGTCGCCCGAACTGACGGTACCGTATATGTACAGAAGTTACCCTCCATAATTAATACCCGAACCGTACCGTTTGTACACTGTACACCGACACACTCCCGTTTCGCTAAAATTGAAAAATGTGCAAATGCCATCGGTCGGCGACGTCGGATAGCGTCTGTCCAACTGTCACGTGCGCGGACGAGAAGGGTATCGCCGACAGGACCCGAAGATACCACCCCGCACACGATGAGATCTTAGAGGCGCCCGCCGCGGCAATCGGGATCAGTCGAAAATAGTTATCCCGCCGTAAGGGCGAACGAGAGGCGAAAGGAAAGAGGTCGGAAAAGGGACGGGGGTGAAAAAAATGCGTTTCCATCGATCGACCCGAGAGCGAATGACGAAGGTGCGCGGCAAAAATCCGTAATGTCCACGGATTCTCCGGAGTAGCGGCGATCAGATGTTAAAGAGAAGACACAAAAGGGAGGCCAATGCAGACGGGACAGGTAAGGTATTTGACGGTCTATGGGTCTGGGGTACGTCGAGGGCAGACTATATAATTTCCCTTGAGGGGGATCGGGCCGGGCGATATAGGAAGGGGGGGCTCAGCCAGGGGGGGAGGAACAGGATTTAAACAGGGAGGTGGGGGCGGGAGATGAGCGGAAGGGAGAGAGACCGAGACGGGGAGCAGAAAAAGGGCGAAAGAGGGAAAAAGAGAGGAGGCGGGAGAAATGGAGGGAGAAAGATCGGTGTGTTTTCCAGGTAGGGAGATGTGCTATGCTCATCCGCGAGCCCATCAACGCAACCATCCTCCGACAATCGATTATTATCTTTCCAATTTGCATAGCAACCGAGCTCTTGTTCAAATCTGCACCCTCCCCCAACCCCCGGGTCCCTCCGCCCCCCACCCCCTCCCTCTCACCCTGTTTCGACCCCTTTGGCAACCCCTTGCAAATCCCGTACGGCCAGCGTGACTCCTCGCCGTCAGGATCCTCGGTATCGTTTCTGTTACATTCCCGCTTCCTTCTCTCTCTCTTTTTTTTTTTGCTCCCTCCCCCGCTCCGATCTTTCACGTTCAGCTCTTCCTGGCCGCGGAGCCGAGGTAACCCGGATGTCGGAACGGCAGGAAGGTCGGAGGAGAGGTGAAGAGTGGGAAGGGGGGGGGGGGGGCAGTCAGTCGGCACTGCGACGAGAATCGCTCGAATTCCACGCTCGTAACAAGCGCTCGTCGTTAACTGATTTAGAGTGACTCGCTTCGACGCTTACACGAGAAGGTACTCTCTCTCGCGCGAGAAGGAGCGAGACTCGTCGGGCAGTCCTTGCGGTTTCGAGCGGCTCGTCAAGGATGAAAGTCGATTCCGGCAATGGGATTCCGTTGATCCACGACGTCGGAACGTGGAGTCGACGCTTGGAAAAGCAGCGTGAGCGGTATGTATACGAATTAATTTGTCGCTCGTCCCGGTGACGCGACGTTTTGCGGGACGTAGGCTTTCTTTCCACGGCTCGCCCTTGACGAATGGCCTTCTTCACCACCTCCTCCTCCTCCTCCTCCTCCTCCTCCTTTTCCACCTCCTCCCTGCCATCGAATTGGCCGCGCGGCGAGGGACGGCGAAGTTGAACACCCTCCTTTATAAAATCTTTGACGCGCCGTCCGTGGCGAGCCGGCGGCACGACAGTCATTAATAACTTTTAGGTGGCAGATTTTGCGCGTATTAATCCGCCATATTATGCCGCGCGGCCCCGGCAGCCACCTCGCCGCCGCTTTCGTCGCCCTCTTTTTCCGGGACGTCGTCGTCGCCGTCGTCGCCGTCCTCGGCGGCGGGAAGAGGAATGCCACCTACAACTTCTCCGCCTCCCGCAATTTTCAGTTTTCTGCCACCTCGGCCCCACACCGGCGGGCTTCGCTCACTGTCTCTTTCTTCCTCTGTCTCCGTTCCCCACCCCCTCCCCTTTTATCCGCACCCTCACCTCCGCCCCGGACGACGGGATAGCTGAGTCGACGTCTTCTTAATGAAAAATCTGAATCCCGCGCACGCCTTTTCTTTCATCCCGCATTCTTCGCGGAATCTCGCTGATCCCACATCGGCATCCTTCGCGATAATGACCGTTCCGAAATTGCGACTTGCGATGCGAAAAGTGTGTTCGCGCGCGCGCGCGCGCGCCCGCCAGCGTCCTCATTAATGTTGCATCGCGGGACGCGACGTCTAGGAAGAGTGTCGTTTCGCGCGGATTAGTCCCTTACCGAGTTTCGCGGCGAATACGTAAGGGTGGCTGATATCGGATTCGCCTAAAGGAAGCTACGGGTCGCGATTGTCAAGACGTTACGACGTTTCAGTGCCCGTAAATACGTAATGGCCCGAGATAGAAACTGATCTGCCCGTTACGCGTCCATACGTAGCGTACAGCCCCGAAAGCATAGCTATTTAGATCCCGGCAACATCGCCCGCTCCGCTGACAATAAGACGCCGGTGCTTACGTCTAAAATACAACTACGTAAGGAATCCTGACTTTTCTCATTTCTGTTCGTCGGAACGACTAAACGGTCGTAATGCGTTCGCGTGGCAAATTAACAAACGCCTGAGGAATTAACCAACTCCCCACGACCCCCCCTTACCATCAGTTTCCCCTTCCATCTGCTTCTCTCTCTCTCTCTCTCCCTGAAAGAGACGCACACACACACAGAGACTCTCTCTCCCATCTCACGCGTGATCACGCACGCACACGCCCTGCCTCCTCCCTCTTTCTCTCCCTCATCATACCGAGAAGGTATATTGTCGCAGAGTAGCGACGGTAGACTGAGCAAATTTCATGTACAATTAGAAGGCTTTTGTAGAAGCTAAACTGCTAATAGTCCCCGAGAAGGGGTTCGCGTCCCTCGCGTCTCATACACCTTCCGCCACCTTGGTCGGTGCCTCCGCCGGTCCCTCCTTGCCTCCCGCCACCCTCCGCCTAGCAGCCCCTCCTCACGTCCCTCCGTCTCGTCTCCTCGCCGCTGTGCACCTCATTTCGCGTGACAGTCGTTTCGCTCCGTCCCTGTTTCTGCCCCGGCTCTCTTTCTCTTTATTTCTAGCCCCCTCTCTCTCTCTTCCACCCTCTTTCTCTCTCCCGCCTCGCCCGCCAACCTCCCCTTTGTCTCCTCTTCAACCCTTTCCTCAGACTCTCACGCCGAACCACCTCCCGCTCTTCTTCCACCTCCTCCTCCACCTCCTCTTCCTTGCCGTCCTCCCACCGTCTCTTGAAGCCACCTTCCGTGGAGAAGGATGAGGAGCGGAATGGCAGGCGGACGACGCTGTGAGCACGCCAAGGAGCTGGCTCATCTCAGTTAACCCCTTGCCCGTAGCTCAGATCAAGGTGTGAGAATTCGGCGCCTGGGACGACGCCGAGGGAGGCGTCGGAGTTATTGTGGATTATAAACCAGGATTGTTTTCATTAAATGCGCTCTTACGCGACCTGACAGCCTCATTCTGGTCGGTTCCGCAGCGCTCTTATTGACTGTCGTGGGCGATGCTTCTTTCGGTATGACCTTGGGCGTCTGTCGGGGGACGAAGAGAGGCTCGTAGGGCAGGAAGGAGAGGTATGAACAGGGTTGGATTACGAATTGTAAAGATATTCTTGGATTCCGTCTGTGTCGATAGTCGGCTCGAGTAAATTAGCCTTGGCTGTACAAGACGCTCTTGTCCTCTCTGTGTCATTCTCATAGTCGGCGAGCGAACGTTCAATATGACTTATTGGCCATAGCGACCGAGTCTTGTTTCTCGTTGCCGATGAACTCGGCGATTTCGTCGTTAGGCCGCGTAAAAATAAACCCGGCCGAGAATACGCTCGCAGTTACGTCAAAGTGGCGGTGAGCATTTGAATATCCAGATACCTGGGCGACTGAACCGAAGAGCGGATAACGTGAGCGAAGGGGAGCCACCTCGACTGCCGCCGTGGCCTCACGGCGTGGGACAAGGTTCGTGGCAAAATTACACGCTACAATAACTACATGTGTCAGGGTGGCGGACGTTAACGATGAGCGAAGTTCCTGTTAGATAAATAGGGAGACAGCCTGACTCGAAGGAGGCGGCCGGAAAAGAACTGTTTTAACGCTTAACGCCCGGGAGACGTAAAATAGTCAGTCCGCGGTAACATGACAGGCACCCAATCTCTTTCCCAACGCGGATCCGTTCGAAGGAATAAATGACATTACGAGCGACGATAATAATTGCCGGCAGGCCACGCCGCAGAGGGCGATACATAAGGAGAGGACGTGACAATAACGTCGGGCCGGCCCGCAGCGCTGAATCGTTTGCTTATCAAACGGCCTTGATGGTTGTCCTTCTGCCGGGTACGCCTTGCTATACCTCTAACGAAGGATGAAACGTGACTAACGCACGACAATGCCGGCTACCCGGCACCACGTGACCGACCGCCGAAGAATCAACATGAGAACAATGACGATGACTTCACGAGCGGCAATCTCGAAAGGTTTAGACGAGGATCTCGTGCGCCAGAGCACGCGCGCGCGAGCTCCAGATGAAGGAAACTGACGGGGTACGGTTATAGCCCCGACATACTTGCATTCGCTCAAAATTGACGCGTCGCTTCACTCATTAGACGACTTCCGTCGATTTATTATTTAAGTCGCTTTACGGGATACACGTCGGTGGAAAATCGATTTGTCGCTCAAAGATAACTATCGCCTACGATACCTGGCCCGTCTTCGGCAGTGTTCTATGAAAGTGAGGAGGGGGTTAATATCACTGACTGCGCAACACGGTAATACCATGCACGAAATACTGCGTACTACATCAATTATCGGTTCCTCGTACAAGTGCCGTATACGGACGCACACCCAGAAAGAGGCGTTCGCGCGCGCGCGCTCGCGCGTGTCATACAGAACGCGGCTAATATGTATGCGAACGCGTATACGTATACAACGCATATCGAGCTCCTCGTGCTAAGAATAGGTAACATACAGACGGTCAGATATAGCTAGGACTTTGTGCCTATAAGCGAGCAGGTCATTGGCATTAGGGGTTGGAAGGGTGTACATTGGACGATGTGTTCGTTCCTATGCGATTTAGTTTATTGCGGCGACTGCACCTTGATAACCGTTACAAGGCACCGATCGCATTATGTTCGTCGATGATTACGAGAGAATTTCGAGTCGGAGGACAGAGTGGTTCGCTGGGCAAAAATTGAATGAGAGGAACAAAAAAGTCTGGCCTCAAACAATTCCAACGATCGGACGCGAGAAATGTGACGATTAGGCGCAGGCTGATAAAATGGATCGGTCGATCGCACCCGGTGGCCAAAAAGCTGACTTGATAAATCGCTGAATGCATCACTCGGTTTTGGACTTAATTTAATGACATTTTCCAATTGTCTGTCTGAACGGTTTCAGTCGGTTATTGCGATTAGTTACATTCGACGAACCGGTCGTCATTGGTTTTACATGCGTTCGTATTTGGACAAAAAAGTATTGACCCTCGGAATTGTAATGACAAACTATTCCAACTTAATTGCCTTAATAACCTTGTAATTCTTGTCGAATATAATCCCTCGCGTTTCAACAATTGCGGACCCGTGACCACAGTTGCACCGATTGCACAGGTGTCACATTTCCTCACTCTGTTTCCGATCAGTACGGTGCGAAATTAGCCGCATTATAAAACATATCGATTTCATTTGAAATTCATATGGATCAACTAATCGTTATTCTATTAACGTCGCAAAAGATAAAATTTGAATAACGTACTACAGTAATGCATCAACGGTATAATCATCACATAATCTGATATTGTTCAAGGCCCGTTGCGTAACGGATCTTGTTTTGTTACAAAATTATTTACCGCCTTTAATAATGCGCTGTGCCGTCTGCCTTTGATCCCTTTTCCCACGTAAGTACGATGCTGAGCGCTAAATTCTTGGAATCCATTCTACGTGTCATTATGCAACAGTTTACGACGTCGCAGCTTCAGTATAGAAACTATTTGCGATACATAAGCGCGCCGGTTGGATATTAATTATTCTCGTAATTTTCAAACGGGATAGAAAAATGAAATTGCTACCTTCGCATCCTTTGTTATCAGATATGCTTGTCGTTTGTAATATTACATTCTCGTTGTAGATACATGGAAAAAGTGTCAGTTTTATCCTGCGGGAATAAATTGAGATGTACGAAATGTGAACCTTTGCAATATTACTGCAAATTGTGGTGCAGTCCCTGTTGCTTCGCCGTCTGTCCGTAGAACATGATTTATTTACGCTCATGAATTATAGTATTAACATAGTTTAATTGAAATCAATTTCAGGCACGCCAAGGTACAATCAACAATCCCCCCTCTATATTTACCGATTTTTTCAATTATTAACGTACTTAATGCGATACAGCCACATATTTTCATAGTTGAATACTTTAGACTGATACTTTTTTAATTTAATGCAATAATCTCGGTGTTTAACATGAAGCAAGAACTTTTAATTTGCCTCTCAAAACATTTCGATCTCTGAGCGCAATAGAAAGCATAGAGTTTCGAGACATTTCGCAGTTAGTTGGCCTCAGGAGATGAAGGCGTAAGTAGGTAAGAAAGTTATTTCCTGACCGGACACGCTCAACCCTTCTCGAGGCACCCTTTCTCATCATCGCAGTCTCCTTACTGTCGGAATAGTGTTGTATACAATCACGATTAAAGCAACATCAAATACGAAATCCCGCTCAACGTCTTACCGGCAAGAATTGGCATTTCCTGCCTATAATTTTTCATTCGTTCTCCCAAATAAATGTACTTGACTTGCCAATACTTTAACATATGTTAATATGACACATTTGACAGTTCGACACGACCTAACATAAGGATCTACATTCAATTATCATTCGTTGCGTAATGATTACGGTTAGGTATCAAATGATAGACAGCTTGCGAAACAGCGTCAAGTAAGAAAATAACGATATCGCTCATTTTAACCGTCAATTGGGGAAACTATCGCAATAACGCGCCGCGCTGCGCACACGATAACAAACGAATGCGACAAAGTGACGTCGAAATTACCTCATTTAAATCCGCGATGGAAATTGCAGCGGCCAGCGGGCGCTTATTCCTAAAGTAAATAAAATATCCATTCCATCGCGAAAAATAATATCCTCTTCATCGCGAGGGGGGTAGAGTTACTGGGCGTGGGCTCGGCTTCGGTAATAATAAACAATAATGGAAACCTTTCATTGCGCGACGGGCTTAAACGAGCGCCGAGATTGAAGCGACAGAAAAATTCGCTCGGCGAACAACGTCGACGGGTCGAACGAGTCGCGTGGCCAGTGTACGCGCGTTATTTATATTTATATTTACGTAATCGCGCGATCGTACGGCGACAAAGTTCAGCCGGTTACGTATTTGACATTCGCCTCCGGAACCGAGCGGGCACGCGATACGGCGAACCTTATCGGCAAGGTCATTAGCACCTTGTTCCGTCCGGGCGAAATTGCCGTAATTCGACTCGCTCGCCTCTCGCGAGTTATCGCGAGCGGGGCGCTTTGAGAAAGTGACGAGGAGGGGGTGAGGGAGGGAGAGGGAAGGAACGAAGCGCAGAAAAAAGTGCCACGTCACAATCAGAAGCGAGGAGTGATAAGCCGGAAGAGAGGAAGAGCTCGGAAATTTACGCCAAAAAGTTGGCCTGACGTCGTTGGCTGAGCGACTTCGGGAATCTCCGTGGCCCTCGAAGCGGCCTGTTCGAGATATTTGCACCGGGAGCCTCGGCTCCGGGCGCCATCCTCCGCCTCCTCCATCTCCACCTCCTCCTCCTCCTCCGCCTTCTTCTGGGCAACGAAGCGCCCCTTTCGAGGGTGCGGAAGCACGTGCGCGTCCTTATCGCGGCAGCGCGATGAGAAATAAAAAAGGAGGCGCGCACTCTCTTGAGCGAGAGGAGGAGGAGGAGGAGGAGAAGCTGAGGCGCAGTGACGTACCTGGAAAATTGCGAAGGGAGTATTCTGTGGGGGCCGGCGGGAGAAAGACAGGAGATATTAAATGTGCATACACGAGCGTACGTGTGGATGAAAAGGCCAGTGAGACGAAACGGGCGAGTACCGGAGGAAAGGGAAGGAGAAGGAGAGAGAAAGGGAGAAAGAGAGAGAGAGAGAGAGAGAGAGAGAGAGAGAGAAGTAGAGAAAGAGAAGGAACGAGAGAGAGAAGGATAAGGTCTGCGAGTTTAAAGGCTAAACGGCCGGAATGCGCGCCATGCATAACAATTAGCTTGGGAAAATCATGAAAACGTTGCGGACCTCTTTTGACTCCGGAGCACTGGCCCTCTCAGCCCCTGTATCTCAACCCCCCGCTACCACCACGTCACACCCCCGTCTATCTAGAGACCTCCACCACCACCGCGTTCAACCCCCGACGGAAGCACGGCGAGATAACGGAGAGTTACACGCCCTTCCTTTAACCCTTTCCTGGAGGTTCCCGTCTCGAAGACCGCGCCAGTGATTCTCAGTAACGTCCTGCCGCCTAGCGTGCTGCGAGCAATAATACGATTACGGTGAACGGCAGTTACGGACCTCTTACGTTATATTCCGCAGCGAAACCTTCGAATTTATCGTTCCTGCGTCGGACGAGTCGAATCGTTTACTTTCGTCTCGTCGAAAGTTCGCATCTTGCCGCGTACGTTTTCGGTAGAGGCCGCTCGGGGGTGGGAGGGGCGGCCTTTTCTTTTCTCGGAGACAAGTGTCCGTGAGGGATGTAAACCGGAAATAAGGAGCTGAGGACGACGGAGGAAGGGTTAGTATCGCGTCATTTCAAGGAGCCGGCCGAGTCGGGGACACACGCACGTACGATCGTATTATGATCGGAATAATATATGGGATTCCTTCCAGACAAGGTGCTCCTTAACGTGATATACGCAATCTTAGAGCACGGCGTGCCGGGTCAGACTGGTCACTCGTTATATATTACACGATCCCCGAGCGCGATTCGAAGCCGTTAAGAGAACGTACGAGCCATATTGACTGTATTGACGGGAAGGACGTACTTGTTTGTCGCAGAATTATTTAGGACTAGAAGTGTGGGTCGTCTCTATCCCACTCTTTCGCTCTCGCTTCGCGGTTGAATATCGGCGTTATTCGGTGGATCGCTGACGCGCGATATATCTCGCGATCTCGAACAATCAAAGGAGTTAAATTCATATGGGCCGCGGCGAGGTTTGCATAATGCGGCGAGATGCTTAACGCGAATAGGCTGCATCTAAGTACGTCCAGTTAGTACCGTTTACTAAACAGGAAATCCTTCTTTGGAATAATTGCATGACTTGGCTACATTTTCAAACGAGCCAAACCGATCCAATTAATCCATTACATCGCAAGTCTTCACTTCCGTAGGAATTTCCATTGCATTAGTGTTTGCTTCGCTTAAGAGAATTTTCTTCTAGCATGCTCTGTTCTCGCGCAACGTTTCACCTCCGTTCGTTGGGAGATTAACGAGCACGCTTTCGTATCGAATGTTGGACGTTGCAGATTAATATAACAGTGAAGTCAACCTGCGGTCCGCGTTAGGTCAACTTTGGCAATCCGCGCAACCTATATTTCGTGAGGACAATTAAAACGTGGCTTCTGTCCAAGTTCAGCTGTCTTTGAAGCGCAACAATAAAAGACGTGACACACGGTCACGCACGGAACGACCTGAGAGTGGAGCGATGCTCAAATTATGAATTATGCCCCGTGAGCCAATCCCAGCCAAGCTTAGCGAGAGCGACTGGGCAATCAAACGTATTCCCAACTGAATCTACGGCTACTCGCCGAAGTACGTATTTTTACACGTCACGCCGACCGATGTAATTCAGAAAAGTTCACCAACGCAATGGAAATCTCTGTTGAGGCGTTGCCGGGGTCAATATTGCGAGACCCCCGTACGGTTTTGCAATCAAATAATATGTTACGAAAATCGGTAGCTCCGGTGGCAAGGCATACAAATGATCTGATTTCGAAGATTCCCCCGGGCTTAAAAAACTTTATAACGCCGACCACTGGTCTTCATCATAAAAACTAATCTGGCCCGATGTAATAGATCAGAATTCCATATAGACGGCATGTCATGAGCATTGGTATTCGTATCACTCGCGGGATTTCCTGCTCAGTCGATGAACAAAAAGTGTAATAAAGTTGTCAAAAGGCAGTACGATATTTGCAGGGCAACAAAATCAACTCGAACACGATATCGACGGGACGGTGGAAAAAGAGTGAAAAAAAATGAAAAAGGGAAGGAAAAAATCGGCGGAATCAAAATTGGGAACAAATATTTATTTTCCTTTTAAATATTCCGCCATTCTCATCCCGTAACATCGTTTGCACTTAACGGAACGCATTCATATTTTTAATTCCATTATCACAATGTCGACAACTTTGCGCGACAGAGCGAGAGCCAGGGAGAGAGAGAGAGAGAGAGAGAGAAGCAATGCACATCGGCCGACTACTGTGGACGTGCAAAATTCTTTACAACATTCCGTTTGATAATGGCCGGTATTTAGTCGGACACTCTCGCGCGACGTTATTATCTGTTTAGCGTTGAGCCTGCCGCGCGACTTTAAGCGAAGCAAGCATTAACTCGAAAACGGCTGGCGTAAACAAGGATCAGGAACTTTTTCAAACTCCTTCTTGGCGGCACTCGCGCGCAAACGACATTATAAACGGGGCTTGTAAGGCTATCCCGGCGGCTCTATTCAAGAAGGTATTATGAAACTCCCTCGGAAAACGTACTCCGCTTTTGTTTTACCTTTTATTTTGTTCCGCTTTAACCGGATGGGAGGAATGAAACCCGGATAGCGTGTAAACACATACGTCGGACGACGTGTGTCCTGTCCCACTAACGTGCTAACCGTGCATGTGCACACTCGACTCCGAGACCGTCCCGCGATACACGCGTGCCGTACGCGTACACATCGTGTCGTACGTACACGAGGCGGTCGCACACGGGCACGCGTGCATGCCCGAGCTTGCCAGGAGAGGAGACAGGCACGTATGTATGTACAAGTTTACGCGCATTACAAGACACAATGCCAAATCGTCGCTCCGCCCGCCTCACTTTCACTCTCCTCTCTTCATCGGCGCTGGCAACTTTTAACGAGAGCAGGTCTTTGTCAGAGGAGGGGGAGGGATGCGGGGTATGTATATGAGAGAGAAAGAGAGAGAGAGAGAGAGAGAGAGAGAGAGAGAGAAAAGACAGGGCGCGAATCGCAGCTATGCTACACGCTGATTTCAGAGCGGTGCTTTGAACGTTTCGACCGCTCGGCATTTCGGTATTAAAGAGAATATACGGCGAAGCGATGGAGGAAGCGTGGATAAAGAATTCCTGTCAACGCGCCTACCTTTAAACGAACGCTTTATCACGGCGCCCTGGCTTTATCGGCCTCGACGAGTGAAATTTCTTCCGGACACCGACAAATCTGTGCGATTCTTGTTTTGGGAGAAAGATGGTGGGAGCGAAAGAGCGACGAGGAGAGGCTGTTCGATTTGTCGAAATATCGGTACACAGCGATAACGGGGCGGGAAGCACTTTATCGGCCCTGCTCGGTCCTCCATAAATATTTGTTGCCTGCGTGAAAAATCAATTAACGCTTAATACGCAGTTAACCGCAACTGGCATGAAAAATATTGAGACGGACTAGTTGTCCGTTCTCACAGCGCAGCATGCGTAAACAGAAGCAGAGACACACAGTGAAAGAGAGAGAAAGGAGGAACGAGAGCAGGAGAGAGAGAGAGAGAGAGAGAGAGACTCAAATTAGAGAATCAACGCACAATGCATTCGCGCATAACAGCATTGTCATGTCGTCTTTGTTTTCCGCGCGCAACGATGCAAACTCGGTCGATTAATCTCCGTTGAAAGTTGCGACTCGCATCAACTTGACGCTCATTGCGATTATTTAGAATTGCGCTCGACTCGCGGAAAGTGTCCCCCCCCCCCCCTCCCCCTCCTCCCCGCGCCGTCACAATCACGCTCCCCCTACCTCGGCCAGGAATCGTCTTACGGGACGATCGTAGCACTATGTCTACGGGACGTACCTTGGAAGTGGACGCGAGTTCCGATGGGCTGGTCGCCGGAATCAGGACGAGAGGCAGGAACCTTGGCCCCGAGGAGAACAATCGCGAAATTCTCGAATTCTCGCTCGGGCTCGGGTGCCGCGAGCCGCGCACTTCACAATGTCCGCGCTGTGCGTCGCGAAGGCACGCTTTAATAACAACGCATTGTTAACAACCGCCGACAATAGTTTCTTTCGATAAGGCAGAACCGCGTGGCCTGCCCGTCCCGGGCCGTCTCTGTGTACGACGGAGGCCACTATCGTAGCCGCCAGTTCAATGAAATCTTTAAACGGACGACTCTCTTTATTTCCCTTGTATCAGTTGTTTGCGCGACGCTGTTTACAGCGTTGCAAATGTCGTTCGTATTTACTCTTTTTGCCCGCACTTCTTCTATTCCCCGTTCGGAATCATAACGAATACTTTTGCCGAGGCGAGAGCGTACGGCCGAGGCGAGTTGATATCGCGGTGGCTCGTCGCGTGCACGCGCGCGCGCGCGTTCCAGCTTGTGACGTTCGTACTTTCGCGCCTGGCCGGCCGTCGTCGGAAAAATATCGATGAGAACGCTCTACCTTTTCGTGCGGCGGCCCAACAGCTTTATCCCCAATGGCGGTTGCGAAACAATCGATTTCTCCCGCCTCGTTAGTCGATATCGTGTCGCGCGCGTTCGGCGCGGATCGAGCGGGGGAAATTCGGTCGGTCCTTAGGCGCGAGCGTGGAAGCGGACTGCCGGAGGGAAGAATTTTTTGAGGGTCGATCGCGTACATTGTCGAAGGTTCGGCCCGCTCGCGAAGAGTTCGCCCATTGCTCACGCTCTCATATCGGACATGCGTGTGAATCAGTGACCAATTGCAGATGCAGCTATTTTAATCGTTGGCGGGCTCCGCTTCCTCGTCAAGATGAGAATGCCGCGGCTAAGTTGGATCTCGCGGAGATTGTGAGGGGACCGAGACGTATTCTAATGTCGAAGGTGGAGTAGTGGTGGCCAGTCGTCGGGCACACGTCGTCGTCGGCGAAATCCCGCGGTTTTCGCCGTTATTCGTTTCACCTTACCGGTCGGCGAGCGGCACAGTTATAAATAACTAACTGTTTACTTGCTTTTGCTCCCAGACACTTTTTTGCTATTTCGCCTGCCGCTCGAACCGTGGTAATACGACTAGCGGGTGGATATTAGGAGGATAGGATGAAAAAGGCGGAGCGTGCCTATTGTTTCGATGCGAAATAATGAGGACTGAAAAGGCCCCGGCCAGTCTGCGGTGCGAACCGGGCTTTCTGTGCGAATATTTTTAAAGAGCGGCAATAAAATATGGCCTGTCAAGTACACTTAGCCGATTGTACTGATACGATAATATTCGCTTAACTTTAATTTAAACCGTGTCAGGGGCTACTCAATGAGACGGGCTCGGATGAACTAGACGACTTATAAATGGGCGGTGTTTCAACGCGATCGGGGAAATTTTTGAATTTTTCCCCGACTGACCCACAAACGCTTATCCGGTCTGGAACGATGACAAAGTTTTCGTCGGGATCGATTAAAGTTCAGTACGGCGGGACATTATCTGCTGCTTGCACTTTCAACAAAATTGTGTACGTTTCGCGCGGAATTGATGAAAAATACCGTAATATCTTCCGAAGGGGTCAAGTGCAAAGTTTACGTTGCAGCGTCGGTTACATCGAATTTATCCATTAGATATCGTCCGTCTAAAACCTTGGTACGAACAGTGTGACTCAAATAGCCCGATTAGATAAGCGATACCGAGCCGCATTAAACATTCTTCCCAAACGGCCGACCGCATCTTTTTCTTCAGCGCGCCATTCATTCCCCCATCCATCGACGACGAAACGTAACGCGAGCGATCGAATAAATGCGCATAGACAAAAAAAACTACACGCACCGCCGCTAATTTGCGACAAATTCCTCAATTACGTCCTTATCCGCCGTCGCGGTATCAGCCTAATTACCCTGCTTTTTTTACGATAGAGAAGCGACGCGTCGCTAACAAGTATAATTGACCCGACAAGCGAAACTTTCGGCGGCCAGCGGCGATGATACGGCAATTTCGTCAGTCCGAGCTGTGAATCGGCCGACGTTTTCTCCCGATACGTCGATGAATCAAAAGAACCCCGTCGCCTCTCCTCGAAGGTCGATTAATATTGCCGCCCGACGGCACACCTCGTGCACGTGGTTACGCACACGTCCCACGTGCAGATCGCGTGCGCGCGCGCGCTCACTCTCTCTCTCTCTCTCTCTCTCTCTCTCTCTCTCTCTCTCTCTGCGTTCTCTCTGATCTCTCCGTTCCAGATTTGAGGATGGCTTGACGGCTGTCTCGGTTGACGATCGGCCATCGTTGCCACCTACCCGGCCGAAATTGCCAGAAGGACGCGGCGGGCAGGCTCGCGGCGTTAGCGCGGCCGATAATTAATATTCCTCTATACTTAGAATACGGAGAAAACTGAGCGCAAGCGGCTGCTGTCCAAACGGGCGCGAGTTGCTCGCGGAGCGCGAAGCTCACGCGCAACGCTCGCTTTGCGTCTCGCGCATGTCTCGCGCGCGCGCGCGCGAGCGCGGCCGCGCACGCCAGACGGTGAGCCTGTTATCTCGGCGGCGATGTCGCGTAAATCTCAATGAAACTCAAAGTACTAGCGTCGCGCGCCGTGGACATCGGCCGAAGAGAGGAAAGAGAGACAGAGAGAGAAAGAGGAAGAGAGAGAGAGAGAGAAGAGTGCAGAAAAGAATTCTGAGCGCCTCCTCTTCGATGTACACGTTAGTTAACAGACGATTTCCATCGTCGGCGTATCATTAAGGCGTGCACCTGTTGATGAACGGGTGGAAACGACATTCGTCGTCGCATTCGTTGAAGTCGTTGCAGACGAAGGACTCGCGGGGGAGGATGGGAACCGATTGAGAGTCCGTTGAACGGCGATTCCCTCGTCCTCGTGAGCGCGCGCGCGCGCGCGCTAATCGATTTCTCGATGACGACGGCCTTCCAGCGGGCAGGCTCGTCCGAACGATGACAAGAAAAATGACAGCGCCGACGACGTCCCGTCATCGGGCTCCTCGAGGAAAATGCACTCGGCGAGCATCGCTCGGACCGGCGATCGCTTGGGCGCGATTGTGCGAGCCTCGAACTCGGAAGTGAGAGGACGCGGACGACGGCGAGATGATCCCAGCGATGCTCCCGAGTGCGACACATGCCTTACTATTTACCCTTTCTATTGCGAGGCCGTGTTTTTCGTCCGCGGCGTGGCACTGTTCCTCGTCGGCGCGCAGATTTCAATCTGGCCTCGGTCACAGCGCGCTCCTCGGCGCGCAACAGCGTCGACGGTGAAACTTAAATTCTCGTTCTCTCATCGTAAACGTCGATGTCACTTCGCCGCGAACAACAACATTCCTGGCGTGCCGCGCGCCGCGGCGTTCGAACTGTCATGCGTTCGCGGATCCTGCGTTTTCGGTCGAATCGTCTCACGCACTCGCTTTCTCTCTCTTTCTCTCTCTCTCTCTCTCCCTCTCCCCCTCTCTCTCCCTCTCCCTCCCTCCCTCCTCGTCGTTCTTTCTCTTTCTCACTATCACCCGGAGTAGTCACGTGCCGCACTGATCCTTCATAATCGATTCACACACACTGTACGTACCGAGCACGCGGCTGCGGGCTGTGCGACGATGGGCCGTCACGGCCAGCAGCGGCCACGTCTTTCGCGATGCTCCGCAAATCGGCAGAGCGCACTGCGCACAACAAACATACATCGATATCACTGTGTCACACTTTAGCCGAGCTGACGCCTCTCACGCGAGCGCGACGATACCTTTGTCATAGAGGAGGAGACGATACCGTGACACTTCCTCCTCCTCCGCGGCGGCAGCTAATCGCGTGTACATTTACGGCGAGTCAATCAGGTTCGAATTAAACCGATCGCGTCTTTCTACACTCTCGATTCGCGGCCGACGAGGATGACGACGATGACGACGGCCACGACGACGACGGCGGCGGCGGCGGCGACGACGACGACGGCGGTGGCTATCGAGGTCTCGCACGGACAGTTCTACTCGCCGGTGCCGGCCGCGCGGCGAGATTCGATAAATCCGACACGACGCGAGAATACGCGCCTCGCACACACTCACACGTAGGCGCGCACACCCGCGTGCACGCACGGCGAAAAGCGCGCGCGTAAACACGAACACGCTGCTCGTACCTCTCCGCGAACGACCGCACGCATGCACCTACGCACGCACGCACCTACGTTCGTACGAACGGCAGTGAACGAGTCGAATGACGGTCGGATATGTACGCGAAACACAAGGCGCGCACGAACGACCGAACGACCGAACGAACGAACGAACGCACGAATGTACGAATGAACGTACGAAGAAGCCAGCCAGCCAGCCAGCCAGCTAGCCTGCTTGCCTGCTCGCTTGCTTGCCTGCCTGCCTGCCTGCCTGCCTGCCTGTCTGCCTGCTTGCCTGCCTGCCTGCCTGCCTGCCTGCCTACCAGCGTGCCTGCCTGCCTGCCTCGTTTGGTGTACAGCCCGCGGCCCCCACGTTGTTTGTCTCGCGAGTGGCCTGTTTACATGTTGACTCTCTGTTTACGCGTTTCACCACCCCCCTCCCGCGCCTCCACCTTCCTTCGTCCACCCGCCACCGCCACCTCCTGCTCGCCGCCACCGAGCGACTCTCCCTCCCCCTCCTTCGCGTCGTCCTTCCCCGCTGACTCAACATCCACATCCTCCTCGCCCCCCCGCCTTCCCACCTCTCCCGCCGCCGTCTCTCCCCGCGTCACCCGCCCCCGCACGGTATACCCTTCCGCTCTTTGCGTCCGTCGTACATTCTCTCTCTATTCCCCCTCCCCCCGGCTCGTTCTCTCTC
Organism: Anoplius nigerrimus; assembly: GCA_914767735.1. Classification (NCBI taxonomy): domain Eukaryota; kingdom Metazoa; phylum Arthropoda; class Insecta; order Hymenoptera; family Pompilidae; genus Anoplius; species Anoplius nigerrimus. Next base: position 10,349,184 of record OU612082.1, read on the forward strand.
TCTCTCTCTCTCTCTCTCTCTCTTCGTTTCACCGCCTGTACGATCTCTCTCTCTCTCTCTCCCTCTCTCTTTCTCTTTCTCTCTCTCTCGCACGCGCACACACATACGCCCTCACACGCTCGCTCTCCCTCTTCGTCCGCTTCGACTCTCTCACTCTCGCCGTGTCTCTTTTCTTCGCTCGAACCGCGAGTGCCGCTCTCGACGCACGCGGCTCGCTCAAATAAGCCAAGTTAACACTGACCGCCTCGGGACGACTGCGTTCGCGATCGTGCAATCTCCAGTCGGCCTATGTCAAGCTCTGCTCGATCATTATGGAGTAACTGTTACGTAACAATCTGGCGAATTATGATCTAATGGACGGCGCGTACGGAGCGCGCACCCGAATCTTTTCCTTCCCGATCTCGTTCGTCGGGATGAATTATGCGACCGTTCCTTGTCGAACGGCCGATAGGCGCGTGGGTGCGAGGGTATTCTTTTTCTTCGTCTCCTTTTTTGCGCTCGGCGGGTAACGTATGATTTGTCAACGATCCGCTCGTTCGCCCCCCTCCTCGCGCCTGACAGATTAATCCGACTTCTATGTTACTACGGTCGCGATAGTGTCGTCCGCGGCACGAGCGTCGACGGTGTGCGAGTAAAGCAGGTTTTGATATTCGTGTGTCGGGAGAACGGCGTCTGTCTCTATTATTAGTTGTGCATCTTTCAATCGTTGTTTACGTTCCCGCGTCTAATGACGAGATATCAGCTGCATTAATAAATCTCGGCTCGCGCGCGCGCACGCGCGCGAGCGTCCGCTCGTTAGACATGTCTTCCACCGGAATCCTTGGCGCTCGCGTACGTTACAATCTGATACCTAACAATTAAGCGCGAGCAAGGAACGGGAGTAAAAAAGGATCGCACGAGTTTATGGCGCAAATCGCACAGAGATGCACTGGCCGCCGATCAAGCGGGCGTAGAAAACATACAAATGTGCCGTAACGATTATATCACAGTTGGAAAGCACAGTGCAATTGGCGTAATTACAGCGTAGGTTCGCTCATAGTAAAAAAGATGTTAATTACTTTATTCATTAGCGTAGAGTTTTCGTCGTCGGGGAAGTTTTTTAGTGTGGCGGGAACGGCGGATATAATTGAAAAGTGAAGCCCGGTCGTATATTGAAGACAACGACGGCTCGTTCGGTCTCTCATTTCACGGTACACACGTTTTCTGCATTCGCCAAGTGTGATAATGCCCCCCCTTCCCCCCTTCTGAACCGTGTCTCAGACAACAACGATATCCCATCCACCCACACGTGCACTGGCATGCTTTGGTCATATACCTATTTACTTCAGCGATTCTCAATGAGATAAACAGCGTGAATAACTTCTTAACACGGCCTGCAATATCGCGAACGAATGTGTTCACGTACGCGTACTTATATTTAGATCGCCCAATATTTGCATAAATATCTACATTCCACGGGTACGATCTTGTTACCTCGGTTACCAGCGGATGTTCGGCGTACAATATAAATACGCTACAATAGTCGAACTTCGTACAATAGGACCCGCATAATTAGTCTTATAATTTCAACTTCGTTAATTACACACATTGTCATGGAGATTTTATTTCATATAATTTAATGTCTCGCTTCGGCGTCGTATAAAAGTTGGCTTTCGACGGTGATAATTTGATTATGGCTACGAGGTTGTTGATCATGTTTTCCATCGCATAGCCGACTTCTGTGTATCGAGTGACTCATCCGGTCATATCGTCACATGAATAGTATAGCTACACTTAAACACGTGACCTCCGATCAACTTGCATAGACTGTACATAAATGCGTCGTCTGCCCGCCACATTTATTTTTTCCTCGACCATATCGAAAGTATTTTCGATCTGTTGTAGAAAGCCGGTTCTACCATTGTCGTACGAGCCGATCGTTACAATGGTACGCTATAGAATAGATGCCAGCTCTCATTGTCATACGCGCACGTCCCGACCGTTTTATTTCCCATTTTAAACTACCGCTAAACGTATTCACTGGATATAGCCAACTGGAAAATATCAGTCCATTCAAAGCGTCGAAAATAACGCGGACAGAAGTTCCGCGTAAAGAGAGGAACGGTCCCATTACCTTTTTCTTCGGCTCCGTTGGCAACAAGAGAGCCCGTATCGTTCTTTGCAAAGCGCTGGCAGATATTTACGGTACAATCTGCCATTGCGCGACATGCCTTCCAGGAATGGCGAGATGACGTTTTCCTTAAGGTCCGCTCGCGGATGTGTCATGCGTGTCGTAAAACGAGCGAGCGTGGTTAATGACCGATATTGCGGGGTAATGATAATTTCCCTCCCCCCCCCCCCCCCCCCCCCCCACCGACAACCTCCTGGATCCGATCTCTTACGTGTACTTGAGCTAACTCGATTATCGTTACCGGGCCCCGATCAGATATTTATCTTTTACTCCGACTCGAGACCGGCCGCGGAACTACATCGGATCCGATCGATCTGTCCGTTTATCAATTAATCTTATCGACTGCCCGCCTATGCCCATAACGAATTCCCGTTTTAATCGCGTACACGCGTACCCTCCCTATGGCGAATCGGGACCGCTTACGGGAGATCGCTAATGGCGAGATAATTGCGTCAGCGATCGGGACCAGTTCCTCTTTCTGCGCTCGCTCCTTTACCGAGAACAATAAACAACGTAATTGGGAGGGCTAAAAAAATAACGGATCCCGCGAGAGGCGCGAATCCCTCCGCAGAGGCCGCAATCGGGTTTGCTCCAATTACATGTCCCAGTCGGCTGAAACTCGGAAGAGCGTGGCGGCCGGGCGACACGTGCGGCCGTTATTTACCGTACAACTAGCTTAAAGATGACGAATACTCGCCATCCGGGAAGTGGTCGCGTCCTACACTTTTCTCGCAATAAATATGAGCGCGAGCGAGCGAGTGAGCGCGCGCGCGCGCGCGCTCGTTGATCGCGCCGACCGCGAGGTTCGCTGGATGGTGAGTTTCTGGTCGAGTGCGAGGATGCTTATCGACGTTGCCACGCAATCGTGCCTAACCTGACTCGCCTGAGTGCACGAGGGCCGGATTACAATATGCAAGACGTTCGCCTGTCGCCGGCGTAACGTCCGTCGTTGAAAGCCGCGAACTGCTCGCCGTGCGTAGACACAGTGCGGATGAAGAAGTCGGATCAGAGATGAACGAAGATGAACAGGGATGAACAGGGATGAACAGAGGTGAACAGAGACGGACAGAGCGGAGGTAGAGTGCAGGATAGACCCTATATCACGCAATAACCGCCGAACGCAGCTCTCGGCGGACTTAGGCCGCGGCGAAGGATGATTTTCGGACTAAATCGTCGCGTAAACGTCGTGCTCCCGGTATACGAACCGGTCGGATTTCCTTTCGGAATTGGCCGCGCGAGCGAGTGAGAGTCCGTAGATAAGGTAATCCGGACCTCGAAAACTCGAAGTCCAGACCCGAAACCAACCCCCCGCGTACCGCCGAGGCTGTGTACCTGCGGAGAATGGTGTGGAGCGAGAGAAGGTTATGGTGGCCGATCGAGGGACGGTGGAGGAAGGGGGGGGGGGGGGCTGGTTTAAATGAAAGCTCGGTTAACGCGGAACACTTTCTCGCTCCCTTGTTCGATTCCCTTCCTTTTGGTGGGCTTCGAGACCGGCTCACGGACGGAAAACAATAAATGCATGTACAAACATCGCCCACAATCGCAGGGCACGTACACTTTCGCAGCGAATCGGGTATCGTAAAGACCTTCGAGAGACTCCACCTTCGACTTGGCTGCGATAATCATAGAAAATACACCGGCTACTTATCGAACTGGCAGAAGTTTGGACAAGGACGGTTGGGAAGTGGTCTCTCGGGCGGCGGCGGCGGTGGGAGGCAACCGGAGAGAAGGAGTGTGAGTGAGGCCGCTGGAAAAGAGTATTGTACGAGGAGAATTCGAGAACCGATTGAGGCTTCAAGAAGGCATTGCCATTATTAAGAACTTCATTCGGGCGTTCCTGCCTTTTTTCACTCATCCCACACTCCATTTACCCCGCGTACCGAAGCGCCTGGAAGCGATTCCGGCTACTCAATTGTATTATTTAACGCTAACTTTACGGAAAGTGCGTTTCGGAGTGGAACGTGCTGGCCTCCAAGTATGATTTAAAGAGGATGGAGTGGAGTCCCTTAAAACGTGACGTTACGTCAAATTCCGGCCTACCGTTTGGTATACTTTAATAAAACTGTGTGCGAATGTAAATGATATAACATTTTATCTTGCCAGACGCAGAAAAGTAGATTTTATCGAGAATAGAGAACAACGTATAAATCAACTGTCTTTGAATCCTGAACTTGTAGGAATATTACTCATACTCGAAGAATATTCGTATACTATAAAGAGTAACATTGAGCACCGTTCCTGAAGTAGAAGGTAATAATAACCACGGTAGGTTCAATAAAGGTAGAAACACGTGCGCAATCGTGACGATTATCCAGCGCGGCCTTATGAAATTTCTTCGGCATCGCGCACGGTCGAGATCGCGCGACAATGAAAAGAACTCTCGAAAGTTGTGTGGCGGGTGAGAGTGCGTGCACGCGCGCGTGAGAATCCGCGGATTGAGAAAGAAAAGGTGCCACTTAACCCTCCTTCGCGCAACCCCACTTTCTCCGCGTTATCGTCGAGAACGCAACTTGCACTGCACGAGTGGCAACCCTCGACTTCAACTCTTTCGCTTTTAGCGAGAATTCGATGAATTGCCAGCCACTACGAGCAATAAATAATGCATTTTGTGTTTGCCCTCAGTAAAAGGGTCCACCCTTAACCGGGCCCACCCTCCTTCTCCTTCGCTACCGACCCACCTCCCCCCCCTCCCGCTGGCCGGTTCACCCCCTGCCAACGAGGTCCGACCCTAAATTTTACATTGACTTCGACCGAAGTCGCGTGAGCGTAAGTTTTCGAGGAAAAGTTGCGCGGTTATGTCGGCCGCGTACGTGAGAGTCCCGGATACTTGGAATGTCCGACATTTTTTCTCCGTCCTCGTAAATGGACGATCGACGATGCCGGCCGTACTTCGAATTTCTTCTCCGTCCGTAACGTAACGCCTAGGCTCGCGACATTGACGCCGCCGTTGGACACCATTTTTTCTGCCAAGAATAAAGGAGCGGCCGGGCTCAGATTCGGGCTCGAGATAAATTTCACGGACAATGAGAGCGTTACGTAGGCCAGTGGATCTGTTACGAATAAGAGAAAACGCGAAGCGAATGGTGCAGAAGGGAATATCGGAATAATGGGTACCGCGCAACGTTATAAAGTACGTATTGTCTGTAATTTTAGCGGACAGATCACTCTTGCCAATTATGTGGCGAACTATTATGTAGTCGCCCTGTTTGTGGGCTATTCTCGTCTGTAATGTAAGGCGATTTGAGTTATTGGTCCTGAATTCATCCGTCTGCCGGGGCATCGTAATAATCATTATTGTCTTGTCGCCTTTTCTTGCGGCGCATTTAGCGGAATACGAACTTTTCCACGTCGGCTCAGCGGGGAGGGGATAGGGGTGAGGGGTGAGGGAGGGCTTCTCAGGATTTTATTCGCCTTCACAAGGGCACTCCTTAACGAACGGAGGTGGGCAGTGTCGTGTACAGAAGCATCTGCTGCGAATCGATGGATTTCGAATGCACGCTCGCGATTCTTGCCTTTATCGCAACGGAACGCGGAAGAATAGGGTTTCTCGTAAAGCGGCAGGTGGGTGATAGCGGTATAATGGGTTGAGAATGAACATAGCAGGGAGCCGGAGGAGAAGCAAAACTTATCCTACGCCGTCATTGACAAACGTGAGTTCCTAGTTTCGTCATTGGTCAAGTGTACGACGGCCGTTTTGTCATCTCATTTCCTTCGCTTACCTACATGCGTTGCATGATCTTTAACAACAATGTTTCATTGCGTCACTGAAAGTGCGGTAATCATGACGAAGCATCGAAACCAGTCAGCCCAACTTAAGGCTACTTGCAGTAAATGCGTACCTGAGAACGCATCAAGGGACGAACGTCTATTGTATTGTAATAAGATAACGGCATCGAGTAACTGTTGACATTACCTGGAACAAAGAAAGAGAACTTTCATTAGCATTGAAGTGGCCGTGTCGTCGGCGCCGTACTTTCTTAATGAAAATGAGAAATGAAAAAAAGAAAAAAAAAATAACAATTACTCGGCGAAAATCTTGTCGACGTTAATTAATCGCCAACTCGCGGCACATTGCCGCGTAATAAGCGGATTCAGTTTATATTTTCCGCAAGTCTCGAGAGAATTCATCAATCACGAGCAATCAATGGTAGGCCAACGGTTCGGTAAGGGTCTTTTGCACTTTTTCACAGGCGGCGAGATAAGCGCGAGAGGACGGAGAAAGGAAGAAAACTTTTTTCTTAACGCGGTAAATCAATTCAGCGTGAGTTTTAAGGCATTTTTCACGATTTTCCGGATTTCTGAGCAGACGCGGGCGAAAAAAAATGTTAAGGGGGCGGGGCGAAAGGCGCTCGGTCCGGGATAAGTTTTGTTAATTGATGCGGAACTAACGATAAGAAGTAGAGCTCGGCTGCGGGCGCAACTAATTAGAAAAATATGCGTTCGCTCACTGGAAACGATTATCCACACTCGATATTATACATCGATACCGTCCGAATATATACATTGTCCAAACACGGAGCTTGGCAAAAACAAATACAATTGCAATTCTTAATTACATCCGTAACGTTGATTAACGTGTACGGGAAGAATTTGTATTTATCGAAGTTAAAACGATTACATGCTTCTGACGTGATAAACGCAGAAAGAGAAGTGTTGTATCGCTAATATTTTTATCCTTAATATCCGTAAACATATTTACGCATCGGACGCACGGAGTACTCGGCATATCGATTTCATATTGCATAGTAATATCGATGTTTCCATAGCGCGAAGGCGTCAAAGCTTAATGTTCATTTCCTGTATTCAATACATTCAAACTTTATCATTCTCGTCCTTTACGAGCTCGCAAAGGAAGGACGTAACGTCATGATAATTGCTCAATAAACTTAATTTCAGCACCCAAGACGACGTCTCTATAACGACATACTAATCATATTCCAACCCTCGACCCACCGGCACCGTAAGCTCATTTATGGATGGATGTATAAAAAACGCCTCTTTTCTGCCCCTTTCCGTATCCCCTACTTCACTCACACACACACTCGATGTTTCTTAAAATTGGCACTTCATTCTTCCCCGATAGGCGCGTAAAACCTTATACCGCGGATTGCCATAATACCGTAACAACAATGCAAATTTAAGTGCTTTTTATTATATCATACTTCATCGCAGTAAAACACAAATAAACAGTGACAAGGAGAACTAATATGCAGTATTATTGTTGTGATTATGTTAAAGATTGGCTGAAGTAATATGAAGGCTACATAATATTTCGTGGAGTAACAATACACGTATAGGATAAACATTGATTAACTGCGGGAATTCATTACGGAGCGTAGCGAGCCGTAAGAGTCGAATGCTTATTCAGGTAGATGCATTCCTGCCTACTTAAGTCACATTAAAGCGGCACAGCTACTAAATCAAGAGATTTATACCGCAACCTGCTCTCACGCGAAAATCGAGTGCTGCCTGCTTTTTTTTTTTTATTATTATTATTTCGGCACTTGTGGATATTGCTTGTTACGTGTATACTCGACAACAGGTGGCATATTGTGCACGTGCCGCATCGCTCGATCATAAACTAATCTATATTGCTTATTGAAGCACCGACATTTTCATTCCCGTCAGTATCATCGCAACAATCAATTAAAGCCAAGCTGCAGACACTTACTATTTACGAATGCGTTAACAAAACGTTTCGCTTCAACAGCGACGCTTCTGATAATAGCCGTACGCGTCCAGAGACTGCCGGCGGAATTACGTTCGCTGAACGAGTAACGATGAATTAAAACGCAAAATTACAGAACCAACCGTCACGCGAAAAGCAATGGAAGGCCAAGTACTGCGTCGAAAGACTCCGTGCAAATCGGGAGAAGAATACTCAAACGGCGAGCGCGCTATCGCGAGTCTGAATTCTCTTTAAAAACTCAACTTTCATTGAAACACAATTATTTTATTCCGTTCCGTCTGACGTCGGCGCGTAGCTTAATGGACACGAGGCACGATCGCTAACACACTCTCATCGCGCGGAGTGAATGAACACTGGGCACAAAACATACCACCGCGTCGGGGCCGCGCAGTTATGCCAATGATTTCTCATCATCTGTACCGCCGCGATGAGCGAAGGGTGGCAAGGGTCTCCCTGTCAAGTGCATGTATGTATGTCGTGCGTCGAGAGGGTAGCGCGCTTAACTTTGTCCACGCGTTCGTTTAAACGGAGGAAGAGAGAGGAGAAAAGAGAAGAAACGTCCCGCTGATGAGGAGCAAGCTCTCAGCTTCGATTCATTCGGGACACGCCGTTCGACACAATCATCGTCGGCAAAGTCATTGGGGAAAAAATAATTACAATCAGTCGCCTAGTAAGCGTCCCCATTTTTATCCGTTCACGCTCCTCTTCCTCCACCCCCGCGCCCCACCCATTTTTATCCACCCCGCACCCCCACTCTCTCTCTCTCTTTTACCCTCTCGCAGCATAGAATCACTTCACATATTCGCGGCTGGCCGGGCCTATACAAAATCTTAGTCGCCGTTATTATATCCGGGCTCCCTTTATTATCGTTTCTTCGGATTTACTCTCCAGCCCATCCTCGGAGCCTCTCTCGCTCTCTGAACGTATAATAGCGCGAGACTCGGTGAATGGTGGTAAACTATGCGATCACGACTCGCATGACGCGCAGAGTACGATCGACGGGAAGCGATACTAACGACACATCGACGTTCGCCAGACACTCGGCAAGTGTCTCCTTCCCCGAAATTGACTCGACGTCGAAATTATTTCAGCGAGCGACAAACGGCCGATTCCGCTGACTGAACAAACCGCGGCCGATGGCGGGATAATTTCGGCGAAACGAAACGCGGGAAATCATGTATGCCGATCGATTCGTATTAAAACGGGACGTTCCGGCGGATAGGCGTTAATCGGCGCAAAAGTGCCACAACTCGGATTCTGATGCGGACTCGGATCGCGAGGCGGGCAAAAAGCGTCCGCTCGGTGCGGCGCTCGAAGTTCGTGCCCGCGACGCGATATAAACGTCTGTTGCAGAATGTTTCCTATTCTCGTAGACGCGCGTTTGAATGGCGATGAGGAAGAGCGGCCGGGAGAGGCCGAAGTAAAATAGCGGTTTAAGGTGGTCGGAACGAGAGGCCCATCCAATGTTCTCTGCAAACTCGGTGAGAGCGCCGAAGGAGGCTGCACTATAAATAGGCAGTTGAGCGCAGACAGGGCAACTACACCAAAAAACGGGCATCGGGATGATCGGCCAAGGAATGTTCACCCTTAGCGCCGAGAGAGTAACCTTAAAGCCGGCTGATACATTGATCCCGGCCTAAGTGTCGTACATATCGCGCTACATATTCTCGCCGGAGCGATGTGCCACCGTGCCGGTCGCGAAGATGGCCGACGTTATTTCGCCTTTCGTCGACTCTCATTTCCCAAACAAGGCAGACGCCCGCGTTACACACCGATAAAAGTGTCAGCCCGAGTTACTGACGCCCAGAACCAAAGCCGGCTAAGACACTTTGACCGCACCGTGCGCGATACCGGGCGGCGATCGTATTTTACTTCTAATATCGTTAACGCTCCTCGCGCTAGCAACGTGCGCGAGATAGGCCCCGAACTCTATCGCATTATCCACAGGCGTGTGCGCGCGCGCGCGAGCTCATTGCTGGCGAGCGTGTACGCTTCCCGAAAAGCCCTTCGAATGTACAGTTTATCGGGCGGCCCGAGCAGGCAGTTTTACTTGCACCGTTACACAATTCACCGATCGGCGTCGCAAACAAGCGGGAACTCTTTCGATCTTAACGCCTCTGCATTTGCATTCATATCTTTCGACCGTAAAGTGCACGCGGTTGACCGAGTCGCACCTCGCATATCTACATAACAGCCTGGTACGTTCTATTCTAGATTCATAACTATTAATACTAATGTCTGCGAGACTCCGAGCCAGGACCAGGTTCTTGGCTGGCGTTGACCATTTCTACCTCTCATCAATGGCACATTCAAACACACGCAAACATGAATTTATCAACGGGAATGAGCCACCGCCCGTTCTCCCATCGTCGTAATCCTGGATACACGGCCAGATTCGTGCGCGCTGTGTTCGTCTCGTCACCGAAATCCAGACTGGCCGAACGGCTCCCTGACCGTTTCGCCAAAATCCTTTACAGCCTTATTCCCCGCCCCTTACCCCCTCCCCCCAACCTCTACACCGCTTCCCCATCTCAGCGTCAATGAACGACGCGAGGAACAATGCGACAATGAGACGCGCTGATTTTTGCCCCCCAGTAGCGGCTGTTGCCCGTATTAATCTTGAGCGAACGTCGGAAGATGCTGAAGGAGGAGAGAAATTATGGCGAGTTGACGCTGTGGATCGTGCCGAGAGTGAGAGTGAGGGAGAGAGAAACAGAGAGAGAGAGAGAGAAGTGCATAATAATTTTGTGGAGAAAACGGGTGCCACATGAATTTATTACACTTGCAAACAGTTCAAAGAGAAAGAGGTATGTAGAACGCGAGTGTGTACACGATGACTCATATTTCAATTTTCTCACCGGCGATAGAAGACAGGTCTGCCTCGATTACTCTAATCATATAATCCCCTAGGTACGCATTATCTTATCTTCTTGTACACAACTCGCGGAATAATGCCCGTTCGCCTGTATCCGTCGAATCTCGAATGCGGGCACGCGATCGGTTACACTCGAAGGAGGAGCGGAATGTACGAGGAAAAAATCTGCATGTCCGAAGACCGGCGTTACGGCCATCCTCGATAATGTAATATGTACAGTTTAACGAAGTGCCGAACGCGAGTTGTCGCCCGGCAAACGATCGGATTCGCCGTTCGGCAATGTCGACCTGTTCGAGTTATTTTCGTATGCCGTAGAAAGTGGAAATGTTGTACCGCGAGGCTGGGACAAAGCAGTCGCACCTGCTCGGAATAAGGAAAACTGTCCGCTCTCGTAAAGGGGAATTAATGGTTTTTGTTTCATCCGTCTTCGAGTCCGCTTAGCGATTGCTCAATACCAACAGCGACGATAAATCTCGACATACGTGTACACGTACGCCGGTGCCAATTTCCAAGATATACGCCGCTCCGCGGCTAATAATTAAACGAATGAAATAATTGTCGCGTTGTATTTCCAAGTCATATTTCAAGCGCGCAATACACGCTTGCGTCTATGAGTCGCTAAGCCTGTCGCAATTAAATTTACGCCATTCCGAGAATAACTGTCTCTCAAAATAGAACCCTGTTGTCATCGATTTAATGCTTGATACTCTCCACTTACGAACTTGAGAGGGCTCGATTCCGAATACTGGCTAGATTCGACGAGACGATATTGCGAGGCGGTCAGTGTGGCGAACATTTTTTCTACTGCCTACGGTTTAAAGAAGCGAGCGATCCGACGGTTCCACGTTCACGTTCGCCGTACGAAACGCACTCGCGGGCAGGATACCCAATTGCAAAACTAGATTTTCACAATAAGTAGCTGTCGTCGCACGCGTGTCTCCTCGGCATAAGAGACAAAAATACGGTAGCTTCGAATGTACATTAACTTTCACATTCCGCAGCGGACACATACACCTCGCACAATTACGGCAATCGGCAAATCTAATATTTTCTTGCATGAATAAGCGGTAAATTCTCGTTATCGTTCATCACGTCCGCAATGAAATCAAGCCGCGCGCTCATCAACTTTAAATTACTGCATAGAAAACACCAAGTCACAAACATTTTTAGCGTAACCCTTTTCGATAAACACGCGTACGAGGCACTTCTACGAGCCGTCGATCAAATCTGTCGGCACAACAATGTTAGATGAAAAGAGGCTGCTTACGACACACGGGGACAACAAGCGCGGTTGATCCAGTTGCACACGTTCTCCATGGCCTTTCGCGAGAAAGAAGGAGCGAAGCGGAAGAAGTTCGGACTGGGCAAAATAGGATGAGCCGTGATACATACATCGCACGTAAGCTGCAGCGGTAAATCCATCGAGTCGTTTGGTATGTAAATCGCTTATCGCTTTGAGAGGACCATTCAGTATAATTAGGTAGGTAGGTAGCTAGGTAAGTAAGTATAGGTAGATAGCAATAGCATCATGCGCGCTGACACGTATCTACGCGTCTAATGGCGAGGAGGACGAGAGCGAGGCAGAATTAGGCTCTTCCGTTGTTTCTATTACAAAATAGATGGTACGATATTACGAAGCGTCGTCGTACTGGCTAATCGCTTTTTTCTTTCCTACGGCAAACTGCCGTCTCCGTAAATAGCATTTTCAGCCGGAATGAGGAAGAATCCGGTCGTGCGGTGTAAACAAATATCGGTAATTGGCAATAATAAATTATGTAAACGCTCGTTGATGACGGAACGCGTGTCTGTCATTGAGCGCGAAGAGCTGGGATTCCATTACTTGGAAACGTACGGAAGAGAGAAGCGGCTCGTTTAAAGAGATTTGCCGGAGCGACTCTTTTTGCCCGTTAAAATGTTGCGATATGGGAGAATAGCGTGGCGGGTATCTTCGAAAAAGCCAGCTACTAACAATACTTCCGTATAGGGTTTATCAGCTAATCGACAATGACACGAATCACACGTAACGTTCATAAATGATACCCGAGAGGGGACGGAGCCTGGTCAGTTATGAAATTACCGATCGCCACTCGCTTTTCTAACGGCTCGTCGCCGTTACGCTCCAACCGTCGCCTTGTTATTTACGTTTCTCGAAATGCACGAGACAAACGAGCGATTACCGAGCGCACTCAATGGCCAAAATGAAAGCCTCCGAAGCCTAAGAACAAATCCAACCGACAGCGAAGCAATCTTACTGTTCGAAATTCGTCAAGCACATTACTACACTCTCAAAAGTCGAGAACGTCCGAATCACTTTGCTCCTCGTCTATGTCGAAATCTGCGCTCGTGATCGAGGAACTGCCGTTAACGTCCATTAGCATAGCCGGAAAGGAGATTTTTCGCGATCGGCCAGCATCGCTCTCTCAATCGGATCGCGCTGCTGAAAAACTATCTAGGCGTCGCGCGATCCAGAGAGAGAGATAATAAACGACACTGGGTGAGTACAACGAATGTCATCCTCCACATCCCTGTATGCACGTTGCCGTTTCGCGATGCAGGCCGGTCACGTGACCGACAGGAAGCTACCAATCGTCTTGCGCGATTATCCCAGTGCCCCTGCCCGCGCGAGCCTGCGTTCGTGCGTGCGCGCGCGCGCGCGCTCAGTCTCTCTCTGTCCCTCTCTGGCTCTCTCTCTCTCTCTCTCTCTCGCCGTCTCTCTCGCTCCCTCATACACCATCGCGTCGTTACTCGCGTCCATATACGCGCAGCCGGCCGCGATGCACGAGTGTGCACGTGCGTGCGCCGAGGCGTGTGCGTGCGGCTCGGACATCAGGGACGGCGTTAAGTAGGATTCACAAGCGAAGCCATCGTATCGTTCATATCTCACCCACACCGTCCCGCGGACCGTGCCATCGACGTGCGTAACGTTGGCACGCACACGCGCGCCGGGACCTGTCGCAGCACGCACGCACACTTAGGCAGCGGAGAACCTGCGCTCGTAGTGGCTGGCATCGCGGGCATCGCGCGCGTCCAGTAAACCGCGCTACACATTATCATAAATGCCCGCGTTGTGGCCCGTCCCACGCGTAAATCTGTTTCGCAAATTGCGCGAGTGGGATTATGTCATCTTCCTTCCATCTCTTTCTGCCCCGGCGACGCTCGCCGCGCTCATCCTTCTCGGCTCGAATCGCCGCTACACCTGCGACGGCCTCGTGTCCGCTCCGATCTCGATCTTTGCCAGATTTGAACCGGAATTTCATTTTTCGACAGTTTCGGGGGACGCGAAGTTTGACGAGGACATAAGATGGCAGTTCGGTAACGAAGAGTTCCGATGCGCGACGAGGTATCGACGACGGTCGGACAAACAGAGTTGGACGCGGAGATGCGAGAGCGGAGATGACGAAAAGTTGACTTTCCTTAGAAATCGTTTCAGTCCTCTGTTTGCATGCGTTATACACAGGCTGCTTTGCACGTTACGTCGCGAAATCGAGAAAACCGAGCCAGCGCAAATATATGGCTGCGAGTACAATGGGCATGCCGAGAGTACTTATCTTCGACAAAACAATATTGTGCAAACAATAATGAGTTCAGATAAGGAGGCGATGCAAAAAGCAAAACGTCGCCTTCCTCTCCTCTCCTCTCCTCTCTTCTTTCCGCGAATTCTGCTGTCACGAACTGTCGGAACGTCCGTCCGAGCGTATTTTCGAACGGACGGCGATCTTTCGCCGTTGCCCGATCGACGAGCGAGTTGAGACCCATCGTTCGCGACCTCCTGCCTTCATGGCAAAACGATACTGTCTAACGTCACTTCCCTCAACGACCATGCGTGGGCGTGAGAAAGGTCCAATCGCCGAAACAGCATCAGACTCGCGCGAGCGAGAATTTCGCAGCGCGTCAAACGCGCGCGACATCCAGCGAGAAAAGATAATTACCGAACTCGACGTATCTGGCACATCGAATTAAAGGCCTTATCGTCCTTTCGCCGAGCCGAAAGACACCCATTTCGCGAGTGCGTCGATAAAGCGGCGACGGCCGAACGATATCAGCCCCCCCCCCCCCCCCGCCCCTCAAGCTCACGCCTCTCGAATACCAACCTTGCCGTACTCCCGGTGTCACAAATTCGGAATTTTTATGCCGCCCTCGCGCCAGCCGATGAAGAAACACATTTCCGATCCGTCTACGATTCGCCGTTCTTAGCGGCCTGACCTGGATGCCCGCCGATATCGTCCATAAAGAGTCACTCGCGCGACGCTGCGTAACACTGGCGGGCAAAATTTTTTCGAGCCGCGCGCGCGCGCGACTTTCGGACCTCGAAAACGTTAAAACCACCTGTTGTGACGCGACACTCTTTCCCGGATGCGACGGCGAACGGTAAGGTGATGGCCGAACGTTGCCGGTTGACAAACAATGTCGAGCGACGCCGACGCTCGAACGCAGACTCCGAATTCTGTGCGTGCCACCGGCGAGTTGCGGCGATAATGTCGCGGGGAACGGACTCGGTGAATCACCGTAACGTCGTTTCGCACGTTGGCATAAGGTTCGCCGGCTCCGAGACGGTAAACAAGAGTCAACAATAAATTCGTTGCGCGAGAGAACGCTGACGCGGGAGGACGAGAAAGGCGCGAGCGGGAAACGGCGCGCGAGCCGGAGCGGGCTTGCTACTCTCCGACGATTCTCGGGCCTCTCGTACGACAACAACCAGGCCGGTGTCGACAAACTGATAAGAATTCCCGAGTAGCGGGGAATTTAAAGTGAATTGCGTGGGCATCGCGAATAGGATCATTTCCTTCGATTGGATGCATGATGTTACGATGGCTGCAAAGGTGGGACGATCCGCGGATTCGGACATTGTTAAAGTCATGAGCACTTCAGCGGCAAGTAGCATTAGCTTTTGCGAATTTAATCTTGGTATGTCGCTTCGGCGAGCTTCGGGACGTGAGCTGACGAAAGTACGGTCTGCTCGATGTTGGCGTCAAATGGTATTCATTGTTCGGAGGATGGCTATGGTAGTAGTTGAACTTGCGAAAGTGTCAATGTGTTAAAGGATATGCAGTAAGGATGTGTTATAGAGATTATTGAGTGATACTGTTAAGGTAAATCTGTTCGAATTGTAGGATGTGACTTGCATGCGAATTACGCAATGCATTCTCCGACCACAAACTAAATACGCAAAGTCTTTTGTTTCAATTATTGTTTTAGCAATAGTGCAATTTATCATAAACTTTTTCATAAGTAAATTGACACTCAACTTGGTAGTCAAACGATGTATTAAATACCCTGGTCTGTAAGATAGTCTGCACTTTTATTACTATGCCCTACATGTATATGAGGCATTCCATGCCAAATCGGACACTTTCCGACCTCACCCCCTTCGATTTTTTTTAAAATTTTATATGTTTTTAAGGTTGATGAAAAACGCGTTCAGGAATTTTTTCAGATTTTTTTGAGTGTCCGTTTTGGAAATATGAATTTTCTTAAAATTTGGGCTCTTTTTTTCAAATGCTCATAACTTTGTGAAAAATAGACCAATTTGATCGTTCTTTTTTTCAAAATTTGTGTTTTTGAATGATCTTTCAAGAAAAAAATATGATTTTAACCAAAAAAAATGTTTCATTGTTTATTTTTCATTTAAAGCACAAAATATTTTTTATCTCAAAACACGCCCCGATCGATTTTTTTGAAAAAATTCTCAAAAACACTTCGATGGATATAACAACTTAAAAAAATTGTCCGATCGTGGGCAAATTCCTCGTTCTATTTTTTTTCTTTATTTGAAAATATCTGTTCTATCAGGTCGTACGTTCCGTTTCAACGAAAAATATTTTTTATCTCAAAACACACCCCGATCGATTTTTTTGAAAAAATTCTCAAAGAAGCTTGGATGGATATAAGAACTATAAAAAATTGTCCGATCGTGGGCAAACTCCTCGTTCTATTTTTTTTTCTTTATTTGAAAATATCTGTTCTATCAGGTCGTACGTTCCGTCTCAACGAAAAATATTTTTTATCTCAAAACACGCCCCGATCGATTTTTTTGAAAAAATTCTCAAAGAAGCTTAGATGGATGTAAGAACTATAAAAAATTGTCCGATCGTGGGCAAACTCCTCGTTCTATTTTTTTTTCTTTATTTGAAAATATCTGTTCTATCAGGTCGTACGTTCATTGCAATGAAAAATGTTTTTTATCTCAAAACACGCCCCGATCGATTTTTTTGAAAAAATTCTCGAAGAAGCTTGGATGGATATAAGAACTATAAAAAATTGTCCGAACGTGGGCAAACTCCTCGTTCTATTTTTTTTCTTTATTTGAAAATATCTGTTCTATCAGGGCGTACGTTAATTTCAATGAAAAATGTTTTTTATCTCAAAACACGCCCCGATCGATTTTTTTTTAACTTCTCAAAGATGCTTGGATGGATGTAGAAACTTTTAAAAAATGTCCGATCGTGGGCAAACTCCTAGTTCTATTTTTTTTTCTTCATACGAAAATATTTGACAGATTTGATGGTTTGACAGAATAGATATTATCGAATTAAGAAAAAAAATAGAACGAAGACTTTGCCCACGATCGCACAATTTTTAAAAATTCTTATATCCATCATAGCTTCTTTGAGAATTTTTTCAAAAAAATCGATCGGGGCGTGTTTTGAGATAAAAAAACATTTTTCATTGAAATGAACGTACGACCTGATAGAACAGATATTTTCAAATAAAGAAAAAAAATAGAACGAGGAGTTTGCCCACGTTCGGACAATTTTTTATAGTTCTTATATCCATCCAAGCTTCTTCGAGAATTTAAAAAAAAAAATCGATCGGGGCGTGTTTTGAGATAAAAAACATTTTTCATTGAAACGAACGTACGACCTGATAGAACAGATATTTTCAAATAAAGAAAAAAAAATAGAACGAGGAGTTTGCCCACGATCGGACAATTTTTTATAGTTCTTACATCCATCTAAGCTTCTTTGAGAATTTTTTCAAAAAAATCGATCGGGGCGTGTTTTGAGATAAAAAATATTTTTCGTTGAGACGGAACGTACGACCTGATAGAACAGATATTTTCAAATAAAGAAAAAAAATAGAACGAGGAGTTTGCCCACGATCGGACAATTTTTAAAAGTTGTTGGATCCATCCAAGCTTCTTTGAGAATTTTTTCAAAAAAATCGATCGGGGCGTGTTTTGAGATAAAAAATATTTTTCGTTGAAACGGAACGTACAACCTGATTGAACAGATATTTTCAAATAAAGAAAAAAAATAGAACGAGGAATTTGCCCACGATCGGACAATTTTTTTAAGTTGTTATATCCATCGAAGTGTTTTTGAGAATTTTTTCAAAAAAATCGATCGGGGCGTGTTTTGAGATAAAAAATATTTTGTGCTTTAAATGAAAAATAAACAATGAAACATTTTTTTTTGGTTAAAATCATATTTTTTTCTTGAAAGATCATTCAAAAACACAAATTTTGAAAAAAAGAACGATCAAATTGGTCTATTTTTCACAAAGTTATGAGCATTTGAAAAAAAAAAGCCTAAATTTTAAGAAAATTCATATTTTCAAATCGGACACTCAAAAAAATCTGAAAAAATTCATGAACGCGTTTTTGATCAACCTTAAAAACATATAAAATTTTAAAAAAAATCGAAGGGGGTGAGGTCGGAAAGTGTCCGATTTGGCATGGAATGCCTCATATGCTTTAATTATGTTTATGAAAGAAAACAAACGATAAGATCCTTGTTACGCAATGTGTGCAAATCGTCTGGCGTGATACTTTCTACACCGCCCGCAGTGTCTGTAGACCGAAAACTTTCGAAGAATGTCCAAAAGCAATTTTGATACGTCACGAGATGGCTAGATATCACCGTTTCTGACTAGTAAAGACCATCGTGTCGTACAGCCACGTCTTAACGTTTATCCAATCAGGAGCGTCTTGACTGATAAGATTGTTTATACGTCGGGCATCTTTTTACAACGTTGCTATTTATTTATTCCATTATTTAATAATCTCTTATCGACAAACCAAGCAACGCACTGATATTATCACCTGTCTGGTGCGCTGACACGGTTAAATACTTCATGTACACGTGCGTGTCACTTTGTCTTGCGAGCTAAAGATAGCGAGTGATAATCACCTTACGCAAGGAATTAGATGCTCACTTATACGCGTATAATGGGTCCACAATTCATGAGAGCGGATCGTTGAAAAATTTTGCAGTCTCATATCAAGGCTTTGTGGAAGACGGACGTTTCCGGTCGCCAGGAAATCGGCGAATCGGCGAATATCCGGAATTATTTTCAGTGTGACACAGATGCGATTCAAATATAAATATGATAATTTTTCAAAACCATCATTATCCTTTTTGAAGTAAGTTAATAAAGATCAATTTAATAGTAGTACAGTCCCACGGTCCAAAGATAATCGGAGGAATATACGGGAAGCAGAGTCTTGCTTTAAGCATCTTTAAATCTGAGAATGGAAGCCAACGTAAACGTAACGTAGCCTGAAGCTTTGAACAGTCTGATTAAACGGACGCCTATGCTGGAATATTCGCTGTAATGAACTCAGTTTTGACACACTTTACTCTGGTGTAATTAGATCAATAAGTGTGGCATCACGAAGCCGTACGATGCGAACTTGCATATTACACATTTGAAGCTCATAAAATTCGAGAAACTCATAATCCCTTATTACGCGAACAAATATAAAAGTATGTTTCCGCGGTTAAGCGCATTTACATTGTAAAAGCTGCAAACGTATCTATGATCTGTCCTCCCATTTCGCAGAGGCGATTTTGCTCGAGTAACGTCCCTCATTAAAAATGAACATGATTTCATTGGCACAATTATCGCTGGGAATAAAATAAAATCGACGATGCGCGAGGAAAGAGGGTTAGGATACTCGTGCGGGAAGAAAGGATTTCTGGACAAAGTAAAGTAAAGTATCACGGGCGATGATTGTTTTCGAACATCGTACACGCAGATCAGCCCAGACAATCAGACGCATACGCATCTCAAATGCATATGAGTCTCCCCCCCTTTATGCCCGTTGTGTACGAATCTGCGTCGTAATTGATTCATGATGGAACCGCGAATTCAAACAAGGCCGGGCTACATTTTGATATGCCGTCGGCACCAGCATTGCGTCCAAGTCGGCTTGCAGTAGCTGATTCTCTCTCTCTTCCCCTTTCTCTCTCTCTCTCTCTCTCTCTCTCTCTCACTCATCCCATCCCCCCCCCCCCTTTCCCTCTATCTCTCATTCCCGTGCGCTTTGATTCTTTCCAACTATTTCCTCCTACTGATATCTCTAACGTTTCGCTAATACAGAAAGTGCAGCCGATGTGGACTCGTAATTTGTTCCGCTGGCATCTGTGCGCTTTATGATATGAAACGTAGAATGGTTCGGGAGTGATAGGGTCTATGAAGCTAGCTTTACTGTCCTATTTATAATTAGATCTCTTATCGTGATCCGTGTTGGCTGGTCTAAACACAAACTATGCCTTGCTAAGTCTCTAATTCCAATATTTCGATGAAATTATGTGCGGGCGGCGACGAATCGTATAAGGAACGTCGGGTTATATCGAGAAACAGCAAAATCTTTTAGAACATGAACAATTCTCGAAGATTACTTCTCGATGCAACGTAAAGTTCGTTGTTTATGAAGATAGGCGTCGGCGATGTTACAACGGCGGATTGTATCTCCGGATTATGAGGTTTCGATGAAACGTTATTGTTTCCACGTCGTCAGAACACCATCGCGGCGCCATTAGCAAGGCAGAAGGCAAAGTTCGATCGGAAACGTTTCCGTCAACCGACGATCGAATACGGTGACGCGCAGAGGCGTCGATCACGAATAAACCGACGAACGTTACTACGTTAACGTTATCGCGAATATAGCCGCGTAGTCATACTTTATATTGGATAGCGGATAGATTAAATTGCCGGGTAAACATCGAGTTATCGATTGATATTCAGTTATTGCTAGGACAATGCCGAAATCGATAAACGCCGCGCATCAAGCATGACTCGCGATCAAGTACGGGACTTGCATCGAATTCGCCCCGTCGAACGCTTCACCTTTACACATTTAAATAGATTTCCCTCGCCGTCAACTATTTCCCGTCCGTCGAGCCGGTTCGATTCGTTAAAAGCATTCGCCGCGGCATCGGCTCGGATTAAAATCCTAACCCACTCTCCGACGATTTCACCTTTTTATCATCGGTCTCCGTGACGATCAAATTTTTTAGCAATAAGGACCGTTATGTCGGGCGTCCGATAAAAGCGTCGCCGTCGCGTCAACCTTGCCCGACGTTCCGTTCCGAAATCCGTCCGTTTTGCGAAGGATCGTTCACGCAGGCAAAGATCGTCGAACGTTCGATATCGCGAAAAGCGTCAAGCTAGCGTCGAGGCTGATTCCATATGCATGTGGAAGATATTCTGTACGCTCTGTGGAAAGGCATGGCGACCGCCCTATGGCGAGGAGACGAGCCGTGGGGGCCATTATTGCATTATAACGAGTCGTCGTATAAACGGCCGGTGCATCACAATCGTCGGATGATAATTTAATGTAACGGCGCGTCGGTCCGCGGATCCGAAATGAACGGGCGACGTTTCCCCGTGTTAACGCGCTTCCCGGGAACAACCGTGGAGGCCACATTTGACACGGGCCAGTCATGGATCGGCAAATCATCGAATCATCGACGGCACTCGACAACGTAACAAGTCAACAGGCGGTCGTTACGTATATTGACGTATACTTGCCGCAGTTACGATGCCTGTTTCTATTGACAAATACGCCGGCAGTGGAACGATGATGCATTGCCGAACACGCGCCGTCCGAATGACATGGAATGCGTATTATCGGGACAAAATGAACCAGTTGGCGGAAATGCGAATGCATGGAAGTAACGATGATGCAAATGCGGCGGCGTCGCGGCGTGTAACAATTTTCTTCCCCCTACCCGGCGAACATCGACCTTCCGCCATCGGCAGACACGACGAACGGACGAGTCTCGTGGAAGGGGATGTCGCGGAAAGGATGTCGCGCAAAAGGATGTCGCTCAAAGAGCGAAGATACGTACTTGGGCATCGGGTCGACCCGAGCGGCGGAGACGGACGCTTAACTTTTCGACATTGAGACGACCGACGGAGAAATCTAGAATTGATACGCTGACACAGTTAGCGTAATGGACCGACTTGATCGATAGCCGCCGATACAGGCGGCGGAGGAAACGGTCAAGATATTTATAGCGTTGCCAGGGAGATCAAAATTCCTCGGTACTTAGGGCTCTGACACGATTATTGCCGAGGTAATGCAGTTTAAGCCGACGCGCGCGTATCCGCGGAACGCAAATGAACCGCGGAGCGCACGGTTTACTGCCTCACGGTGTCAAGTGTGACGCGCTGAAGTAGGACGTGTAGGAAAGCGAAAAAGAAGGATAGCGACGGGCCGCGAGAGGGTGAGATCGCCAATGCGAGGCGATGCAACAAAAGTGATGAAGTGGTAGCAAAGTGGTGTTGGTATTTGGGGGGTCGTTGAACGATAGAGGAGGGAAGCGAAAAGGGTTGAAGGGAGGGAGGGTAGCGAGAGGATTTGGTAGATCGTGGAAATGGCGGAAAAGCAGTCACGATACAGCACGTAACAATGGAACCGATATCTGGTACAAAGGTGGCACTCGTATAGGCGCCACTCGACGCGCGGAAACAAATGTCCTACCTATGCGTGACAACTCTTATTACGATCGCCGGGGTACGCGTGCACAAGCGGCAACACACTCGCCCCGCGTGTCTCAACAGCGGCGCGAGTTTGTGCGCTGCGTGTTTATTGCTCGACCTGGCAATAATAACTGGTTATTATTCATTACTCCGGCACCGCGCACCCGACCGCACGACTACTGCCGTTACCCACACACAATTGAGCGACTCATTTTTCCGATTTCTCGACGTGCCCGAAGAGCTGCACAACGATCATGATATTCGAGCGTGGCTGTTACGATGGCACGGGGAAATTATGTTTAAATCACTGTCCAAGAGCGCCACGATGATCGAGTGGGTACGCACGATGGGAACGTAGCCGGAGCTATGACGAAATCGGCCTCATTGAAGGTATGGATTAGCTATTTATCGCCCGCGCTACAACTGTGTGGACGTAGCTAACGTAATTGGCATGCATGGCGCGGGAGGTTACGGTCGGTCACTTGAGAGCGATCGGCTGCACCATAGAAACGATGGAAACGGAACTGGGAAGCGAGAAACGTCGCGATTACACCTGTCATCCGTACTTGTTTTCAGCGCTGAACGGTGAGGCTAGCTTCCTCGTCGGACTACGTACGTATAAACGCACCGGTCATTTCATGCATACGCCGTTTTACGTCAGCGTACGGACATCCGAAGAGGTACAAGGCGCACGCTATCTTATCTGCAACTTGCCAATTAGTTTTTCCCCCATTTACTCTGACACTATCTGTGATATACCACCCTATATCTATCACCCTTTTATTCCGCGTACGGCCAAGAATGTACCGTCGGCACATTTCACGGCGGACGTAGAAACGTTGCCGTAAGATCGAAAAAAGAGGAGAGAGACGGAATCGGAGAACGAGAGACCGAAGGGGGAGGGATAGGGGGGGAAGGAACGTGGAAGGCGAGTGATAGATTTGTGTCGCAAACCTGGGACATGAATAAGCCAACGGGGAAAGGTGTGGTTCCCAAGCGTCCGCGGTAGGAAATCGCTCACTGGGGAAGAAAGATGGAGAACAGAAGCCAGGAACGAACCAAGACGTGATTAATATAAAAGTGGGCGGAGCCTCGCTTGGCCGGAAGTGGCCGAAGAGGGATGCTGTGCTGTGCCAAGCAAGCGCGAAAACGGGGGTTATACACGGGCGGCTGTATTGGTCCACTATTCCGCGTTTGTATACGCATGTAATACATATATGCATCGGCCATGTACGGGCATACGTATACATAATACCGTCGCGGGAGCGAACACGGTACGCAAGTGTGAGTGCGAATGGATTCACATGGGTGTACGCATATGTCCAGATATGCACAGGTATTCATTCACCTTACGGTTAGTGTCTCCGCGCACATAAGCGAACGTATATTAGAGAGACTTAGGAGACGTAAATGGACAGACGGAGGGAATGGGGAGGATTTTTGAGAAATTAGGCAAAAATTCCACGGACTCTCTCGACGGTCCTTCAGCCTGCATTTCGGAACAGAGCAGGAAACGACGTGAAGGGGAATAAGACTGACGCTCACGACCATTCTCTACCCCTAGACCCATCGCACTGGCTGCACTTTTTCTTACGCACTTCCCAACAAGCTCCCAATCACTTATGCGAACGTGTCTGGCTCGAGCGCAATTAGATAGTCACTAATCATATCGGGCCTGCATCGAATCGAGAAGCAGCCATCCCTTGCGTAATTGCACCCTTAAGGCCGGCGGAGGGTCCGTGTGCGTTCGGAATCTTTTGAATTTTGAAGGGATCGCCCGGGACAGAGGGGTGGGGGATGGAGGCAGTCGAAGAAATACGAGGCAGATGGCTGCTGCCGGAGACAACCGGTGCTCCTCGAGAGGCAAACCAGATAGCGACAGAGGTCAGGGGGTGGGAGAGGCTGAGACGGAGGACGTGGGTGGCGAAGTGGGATGAGTGAGTTGATTGGCGAATATGGGATCGAAGAGAACCGGGAGGTCCACGGGCTTTCCGGAGACGCGGAGTGCAAGGGTTGACGCGCGGGGGTGGCCAACCCCACCCACTTCTTTAACGCCCACAAGTAGGGTAGGACCGCCTCCGTCTCTGCGTTGTTCCACCTACTACACCCCGGGACTCCTGCAGTCTCAAATCTACTACCACTACTACCGCCATCTCCGATGTTACCAACGCCATCACCACCACCCCTATCCTAGACTACCCCGCTACCGCGAGCCGCGTTTTTTCTAAAAAAAAAAGAGCACCTCTATCTTAGGCAGCGCGAACTGCTGCCGGATTGAAGCGTAACTCTGCGTTCGACACCCATCATTCGCTGACGTCATTGTCCATGTTTCGATGCACTGAGTTGTGGTAGATATCGATGGAAATGAACACTGCTTTCGTTAGGCTTTTTATAGGAAGGTTGTATAGGATTAGCTTTCTTCACTCGTTTAGCACGTTAGATTAATTTCGCAACAAAGCGCGGTGATTAAAATTTCTTAGCCGATGCACCGGTGAATCATTTAGTATTAGGTCGTAGATGCTCTCCAGGCATCGTCAGATTGTCACGGCTCTGCCAAGATTATTTTCGGAAAAATGCGTTTACCGCAAAGGTTTCTTCGCTACGACAGGTACGTATTTAGTTGCTCCAACGCAGTTAATCTTGGAACTGTAGGGTAAGATTTATTTGACCGACCATTCTTCTTGTCCGGTATACCTATTTGTCTTGTCGCGGACGTTAAAGTGTCATTTCCACGAATATCACTCGGCCGGTTGTTCGCTGAATCAATGGAAAAAAAATGGTAAAGCGGCTACCGTTCGGTAGTACTCAATTGGCACGATGCACTAATCGCTTGATCAAATTAAACGTATTTAACGGCCCTCGACTTCGGCCGCCGTCCCAATGGGAAGGCCATTTATACTCGTTATAACTCAAGACCTTTAATCGGCATGTTCGCACGTACTTTGTCCATGAGAAATCACAATTCCTTTTGCGAACCCGCCGCTCGCCACCGTACTTTGCGGGCCGTCGATGCGCCGATCGCAATAAAAAGCGAGAATGCATTAACGTGCGGGCGAAGGTCGCTTCATTACCGAAACACGCGAATACTTCTCCGCTTATACCCATCCTTCTCTCTACTATTTTTACGTGACCCAAATACGCCTCAGGTAATGCACGATCCACATAAAATGAAATATCCCAAATAACACTTCTCGTATCGATGTGCGCACAATTTCCGCAAAGTCCGCTGATACGGAACATTCCGGCGAACGGCAAACTATCTACATCACACATGCGGCTCCGAATACTGATACCGTACGAAATCGCGCTCCCCTGCGTCGAATAAACAGAGACAATCGCCTTGCGACATATGCCACGAAGGAGTCACACAGCTTAAGCCGATGCACAAAGATCAACCGAGAGTGTGCGAACAATGAGGCACCGCGATGGGATGCGCAGAAAGTAATTGTGCAATCGTGCCCGCGATATTGATGTGCAATAAGCAAGCGCGATAAGCGAAAAGACAGTCGATCAGATAAGCGCAGGAGCGAACAAGTGTGCCGACAGGTGAGCGATCAGAGTATGTGCGGCCAGGTAGTCGGGCGACAAAGAGTCAGGCAGGGAAATAAGCAGGTATATGCACTGGCAAGGAGGCAAGCAGGAAAACGGGCAGGCTTACGGGCAGGCTTACGGGCAAGCGTGCAGGGGAGGCAAGTAGTTAGGGAGGAAGGAAGACAGATAGGCCGGCACGTAGGCAGGACGACGGGTCAGGGGTCAGGTGGGCAGGTGCGCGGCCTGGCAAGTAGCGAGGCGACCGTAGAGGCAGACAGGAAGGACAGGCAGGAAGCCAGGTAAGCAGGAACGCAGACTGGCAAGTAGAGAAGCGCATATATAGCCGGGCAGGTAAGGAAGGAAGGAAGGAAGGAAGGAAGGAAGGAAGGAAGGAAGGATGGATGGAAGACAGGTACGCCGATAGACGAGCGAGCAGGCAAACGGACACCCTGACGATCAGGCTGGCTGGCAAGAAAGTAAGCGGAAGAACGGACGGACAGACATTTCAAGTAAACAGGTAGGCGGACAGGAGGCCGGCAGAAACCGCACGCAGGCAAAAGATCGGAAGGCGGGCGGGTAAGCGGACACGGGTGGCAAGCAAGCGGGTAAACAAGAATGCAACGAAGCCCGGAAGTGCGACGAAGGATGAATAAGGGCTACCTGGACGGGTCTCCAGCGTGGCTCCAGCATGTCCCGCTTCTTCCTCTTCGCCGCGCTCGTGACTGTCGCTTGTTCCTCCGTCCTTGTCACCTCTGAATGGTAGGATTAATGGAAGAAAAACGAAGACACGAAAAACGTTTTTTCCCTCTTCCTTCCTCCTCGGCTTCCTCTTCTTCTTCTTCTCTTGTAGCCTCTCCGTTCTTCTTGCAGTCCGTCCCCTCGCCTCTCTACTTTACTTCGTTCGCATGCTCTTCCCGCTCACTTCTCTTTGCCGCCTCTCCTCCTCGCCCCCTTCGCTTCTCCTTCCGTGAGCCTCCACCTCCTCCTCCTTCTCCTCGTCCGCCTCCTCCCTCCGCCCTCCTCCGTTCCTTCTTTCTTCCACGCTTTCTCTTCCCTGCTCCCTCGTCGCACCCTTCTCCGTCACTCCGTCGCTCAATTCCACCTCGCTCTATCCTCACGACGTCTTGGACTGACTCTCCTTTTTGCCTGCGTCCCTCCTTGCCAGCCTTCGTCCGCTGCGCCACGTGTCCCGTGTGTCCCGTTCCGCCCAGTCGCGAAGTACGAAGAAGATGAACCGCGCGTGTATACAAAGCAAGACGGCTATATGTATTTATTAATCCCGTCGTCCGGTTTGCTGTAGTCGTGCGATGAATGGCAGGACGCGGAAAAGCGGTGGATGAAGAAGGAGCACGACCCCACGAACGGAATTCTGCCGCGTGCTACCTCGATATCGCGAAGGGTGGCTTGGAGGGGGGAGAGAACGGAGGCGACGGTGGTGGTGGCAGTACTGGTGGCGGTGGTGGAGGTAGCGGCGGTGCTCCTTGTAGTGGTACTAGTGACGGTGCCGGTAGTGGTGGTGGAGGCGGTGGCGGTGGAGGTGGTGGAGGTGATGGAGGTGGTAGCGGTGGTAAGGTGGCGACGGTTACAGCGGCGTTCGCGTCGGTCGAAACGGTAATAGCGGTACTAATGATAATGACGACCGAGATAATTATGATGACGACAGCGGTGACCGTTTCGACAGTGGGAGGGGGAGAGAGGGGGAGAGGTAGAGAGTGAGAGAGAGAGTGCGTGTGTAATGGATGGTGGGTGGTGGGGGGAGAGAGACAGTGACAGAGAGAGAAAGAGAGAGAGAGAGGTCTTTCGCTGCGGTATCTGCAAGGTGTCGTGCTGTTTGTTGTTGGCCGGTCGTTATCAAGGTGAGAAAAGGTAGGCTGAGCCGTGCGGAATTAAATGTGATTTGAGAAAAAGGGGGTACCGCGCGCCGGTAGCTGCCGTCGCGACTGTGCGACGCTCGGCACCGCTTAGCCGCGAAACCCTTCGGCCGTAGGAAGCACGCGGCTACTGAGTCGGCGCACTTCGCCAGACTCCGTCCTTCTCCTTCCATCCGACCGACTCGCCCCTCTCTCTCTCTCTCACTCTCCCTCTCTCCATCTCCCTCTCTCTATCCCTCCCGGCCGCCCTCCCTCCCTCCCTCTCCCTTTCCCTATCTAACCGCGTTTATGCCTCTTTCTCACTTCGTCTCCCTCCCACCCTAGCTCCCCCTGTGTCTATCCCTCTCCCACTCCCTCCCGACCTATCCCTCTCTCTTCCCTTTCTTTCGCGTATGTATCTATCCATCTATCAGTTGCTGACTCATTCTTACTCTGTATTTACCTCTAACTCTTTATGACACCGTCGTTGCCAATTTCATTCTTGCCTTCCTAGCGGGCCCATATATTTATTTATAATCGTTCCGCCGCCCGTATTTATAACGTGCGCCGGGGTTATCCGCCTTATTTTCATATCCTATCTTTCCGCGCCGCTCATTTCCCTCCCATCGCCCTTTTAATCATCCAGTTTTTCCATACATTAATGCGCCTCTCGCATGTGACCGCGTACGGATTTCGAAGGTGCGCCGGAGCTCGTTCGTTAACGGAGGGCAATTATTTTTTTAATCAGGGAACTGTTAATCCTGCAAATCCTTAGGTAGGGAGGGAGGGGAGGGACATCTGTTTAAATGTGTGCTTTGCGGGAGAGTGTAATCGACGGCGGAGCTTACGGCTAACTGTATGACGTTCATGCCGAACGTACATACAGGCTCGTAAACTCTCAATTTTCCGACAATCCAGTTGACCGTCGCGCGTCGGGGATCGCGTTACTTTAATTCGCTAATTTCGCCCGATCGTGTCTCTGATACGTTACATGACGCAAATATGGATGTCCGTGCAGTTATTGTTATCGATTCGACCTACTCCTAAGACCAGACTAAAGCCGAACTGTTCTGATGTATTCATCATGCCGCGCGTAATTCTTCTGGAAGAACTACTGATGCATTGATTTTCTATTTCGGTGCGCTCTGCGAATGGACGCGTAGTACGCAAGATTGGAGCTGTCACGCCTATAATCGCAGCGATAGTACGAGGGTAGACGGAGAACAATGCGAAGGAAGTAGGTCACCAGAAGGAAGGGCGGGCAGGTTGCGCGCGGGACTTTGCCTCAGTTAGTTTGTTGTTGTTGTTGTTGTTGTCGTCGCCCGTTGTTCGGCATTGTTGCACGCGCGAGCCGAATGACGGTACAATACTCGCGAGTCGACGGCAAATATTGATAACATCCTTTAACGGCCGGGCTTCGAATAGGCTGGCATTGACGGCGGGCGCGTATCTTATTTTGCAGTTGGACCGACTTTCAGAAATGTCTCGCACTTCGAGTACGTCGCTGCCGTTCGAGTGTATCGGACGGGTAAACGATCATGTCGCTAATTTCGTTGATGATTCAGGGAACAGCTCCAGCGGCGTGTTCCTCACCTCTAAAGTGGACGCGTACTGCTAATGCGAGCGGGGGCGTCGGCAGAAATGCGTTTCCTCCTGATTTACATTTCTACGCGACTTCGACTTTAAATCACGCGAATCGAACATTAACGAGCTACCGTTCGTCACGCCGTTTGACAAGATGTCACACAAATACCCGTCATTCCGATGAAAAGATTGTCAATACTATAACACTTCCAACACCTGTTGCACAGTTTAGCTACGACAGATTTTATTCTCTCACGTGGGATATATATTCATTTATTGGCTCGCGAATTTCACGGGTCACACCACTCGGCTGGCAGCGCACGCAACGCGAGTGCTTAACTCGCCTTATGCCGGACTAATCTGCCACTCGGATCGGTTCGAAGAATTATGGCCCCCCGAGTCTTTCTTCCTCGAAGCCCGTAAGTCTTCCAAATATCTTCCGTCGGACACTGCGCTCTTGCGTTCCATTTCGTCACAATGATCTCCGATCGTGTCAATTAACAAATTCACTCTCGGCACGTCGTTCGCGTCTTCTTCCTTTTCTGGGTAAAAAAAAAAAAGCAAGACAGCCTCAAGCACGGCAACACACCGTAATTGTTCCTGTTCCCGATCTCACCGTGTCGCACGAGAGGTGCATTTCGTAGCGTTGTTGATTTTTGCATAATTTATCAAGGTTGTTTGGTTAAGCGAGCCGCTAGGGTGAGTCGCAGGGGTTGCCGAGCTTGAGGGTTGCGCCATGGGGCGACAATTTCAGACACCCTTCACCAAGATGATTAGCATCCTCGTCAGGGACGGACTTACTTCTCGCAGCGAGCGACATTTTTCCGCGAGCCGAGCGCGAATTTCCGGCCACTTACCTTCTATCCTCTGATCGTCTAAAATTGAAAACGCCGCCTGCTTACCTTCCATTTATTTCGCGCCATTAATAGCTTACAAACTTCCACGACAATGAAAGAACTCCCCGGACCCGCCGCGCCTGCCATCTTCGCCCCACCGAAACACCAACTGAACCGACCCTCGCCTGGCGACTCAGAAAAAGTTGGAGGAAGAGAGAAAAATTGCTGAAAAATTCCCTTGGCATCGAATATAGCCGAAATGAGTGGCCGAACGTGTCGGGCGGGCGGTCGGTGGCCAAACGAAGCCCGACCGCGAACGATTGACAAGGACACCCAAAGCGAAACGATTCTCCGCCGACACGGCGGCCCTGTCCAACACGTAAGCAGGTATATCGCGAGTACACGGTGGCGTTGTCGCGGATGGTGCGCGGGTGGGCGGCGGACGTCGAGTTGGCACATAGGACAAGGGGGGTTGCGAGAGGTGGAGGGTCGACCTGACGGTGGTAGGAGGCTGTCGCAGGAGGAGGGGGAGGGGTAGGAGGAGGAGGAGGAGGAGGAGGTGGAGGGCGCTGGGGGTGGAGAGGAAGCGGGAAGAGGAAGCGAAGGGGACCCGAAGCCCATTCTATACTATACTACTCTACAATAGTTGTTTACCAGAGTCATACTGATCGATACTCAGTGTTTGCTATCAGAGGGAACCATGCATGCCGGGCGCTACTTGCCCAACACCAAAAGTAAACACCCACCCCCGTTTGCTATCACCCCAACAACACTCCCACTGCCTCCCTTTATCCCTCCGTCGTCGAATGGCTACCGTTGAATTCTCTCTTCCTCTCTCTCCGTCCACCTATCTCCCACTCACTCCCTCTCTCTCCCGCTCTCTTTCTCTCTCTCTCTCTGGCCCTCTCGATCGCCCTCTCCCGATCGCTCTCTCGCTCGGTTTCCGTCTATCTGACCAACCCCCTCATTCGTCTTTCTCTTTCTCTATCGCCCGCCACCTCCTCCTCCTCCTCCACCTCCTCCCCCTCATCCGCGCTCGTCTATTTCTATCCGTCCCTCGGACGCTCGCACTCGCGCTCCTCCCGACGTCTTATTTGCTCTTTTCTTCGGTGTCCTTACCTCGCGCGCTCACCTTGTGTCGGCCCTTCCCACCGTCCGAGATCCAAATGACCGTTTTGCGCGGCACCGCTGGCAATGGAATGCAGGGAGGCGAGCGTTAAAACGTTCGCGACATATACCCTGCGTATTACCGCCGGTTCGTATGCCATTATCGGAATTCAGAGGAACGGGCCGACGATCGAAAGAACCCGCGGACATTTGCCCTTTCCTTCCCCGCCCCCATCCAGCTCCCAACCCTCCTCCCTCTTACCAACGTTTCGCCGACGGCGTACCCTCCCTCCTGCACTCGACCACGCAACAGCGGCCTTTTGTACGTTCGGCTCAGCACCCTCGTGGTGTAAACTATCCCCGTAGGAGTACAGGAGGTGGGGTGGGTGGGGGGGTGCGGGGGTGGGTCGTCTCCGAACGATCATAGCCAGGTCCAGGCCGTTTCACCTTGTACATTTGCATAATTGGGCCTCCTCCGGTTGAGTACGGGAAGAACACGACACCGGGGGAAATAAGGGCGCTAAAGGGTGTAGGCGGGCAAAAAATGTTACGTATCCCCGAGATTGTTCCGCGAAGTAGGGACACTTTGACAAGACGGCGGCTGATGGCCCCGTTCAATGTCCGCTCCACGAGCCGCGATTATTCGGGAACGCGCTTTATACCGTTCCTCGTTAAAACGGCAGTTTCGCATCGCTGAGACACGCTTAACACGTTACTTTCGGGCCAGGGGAGGTTCGTAATTTTCCCCATCAGATATCGGTCGTTGAAGCGGTCAGGATCGCGACTTTCCCGTTGGGGTGGAGGTGGCGAGGGGAGGAAGGCGAGAAATAAAAAAGAGGTGGGGGGGGTTGGGGGTGGTCGGTGGGTAGCCGAATTTGCAATGAAAATCGCGCCCCGGTAAATGACTTTAATACGGAGGCCACGGTGTAGAAAGGGTGGAGACACCGGCGAAAGCCGGAAAGTCGCCGCAAATCCTGCGCAGACGGGAACAGAATAGGGAGACCGGTAAACAAACAGTGAAAATAATATAATTTACAGAGGATTAGGAATGGTCGGGACGGTGCAAGAGATGGCGAGGGCGGAGGACGGGGGGGGGGGGCGTACGAAAAGGGGCAGAAAGGGTTTCGGTGCACGGAATAACTGTTTCTGGTTATAATTGATATCCTGGCAAAGCTCTATAATCCCTCCCAGTCGACGCCGCCACCCTCTTGAAAGTCGAAACCGGCTACGGCGAAAGGTGGAGACCGCAAAACCGCACTACGCTTGGTTACGCTCCTGTTTACGAAACATTTTCATTACGGTTTATTTTCGTTAACATCGGCCGACCGACAAAAGGTACCGGCTATTATCTTCCCGGCATACTTTGTATCATTAGCCCGTCTCGTTTTTCCCATCGATCCCTCCGGGGTCGGACGCCCATACGTACGTGCGTATCACACACGCACACACATCTGTAAGTATGCGTGCGCGTAGCCAGCAGTTTGCCGACGATCGAAAATACGGTCATTTAGGATTGTCCGTCAGCGGACTATGGAGTTGTCGATCGACAATTTTTTCGTTTTACTTAACGATGTCTTCATATAACTTACGTCTGCCAATAATTTCTTTTGCTTACGTTTTGCCCTCGACGCAGGAAGCATTGGAGAGCGGCAAGTACCTTGCGATCATAAATTTGATATTCCTTTTTTTCATTAGCGCTGAAGTTAACGCGCGCGCGCGCGCACATCGAAAGGCAGAGGGAGACGCGAGCGCGCGCGCGCCATGTTCTCACGCACGCAAGCTGGAAACATACCTCCACACACACGTGCCGATCTGCGCCTGCCGTATGACAATAGAGACATAGACGAGACGACACCGGTGTTTCACGGAGCGCATTTTTCAACGAGCGACAAACCATCCGGTAATCCACGATGAAGAGAGGGAGTTTCCAGATGGCGATCGCATTATTTCACCGTACGGCACGAACAAACGAACGACGCGCATTTCGTCCGTTATTCGCCTTTTGCGTTTCACGTTTTGCCTTTTCCGTTTCGTCGGCTGACGGCAGACGGAGGCTAATGGAAGGACGGAGCGAGAGGCAGGGAAGCGAAGAGTGCAGGCCAGAGGGAGACGGAGACAAAGAAATAGAGGAAATCAAGATCGAAAGAGGAGGGAAAAATATAGAAACAAAAGTTGAGAGGGAACGAGGGCTCGGCCAGAAGGGGGGTGGAGGAGAGGGTGCGGAAAAAAGAGGAAGTTGACGTGGGAGAAGGAGGGTAGGAGAATGGCGAGGAGGGACGTAGAGAGTCCAACGAGGTGAGTGGGGAGGGAGAGGAGGTGGAGGAGGTAGAGGAGCAGGAGGAGGAGGAGGAGGAGGAGGAGGAGGAGGAGAGAAGGAGAAGAGGAAGGTGCGGGAAAAGAGAAAAAGACACGGCAGTATCTAGTGGGCGCGTAATTATGATTCCATTGAAGAGTTCGTCAGTCCGGCCCCTCATGGGCGCATTAATGCGACTGACCGTCTCTCTCCAATTATAAAAGTCTTCGAACAATAGGAGCCGCGAGTACTCTGACATCCTGATGTGTGCGTATATACAAGCTGGTAAATAATACGCCCATCTGTCCGCACTCACCGGCACCGACGGCCCACCGACGCCCGACGCCGCCGACGCCACCGCCACCGACGTCGTTCCTGCTTTTCGGGGGCATTTGTAATTCTTCTCTCCGCCATTCTCACGTCACTCCCGCCTGCCGAGGTTTACTCGGATGCCAAAAAGGACTTTTACGCTGCGCCCGAAACCGCGCCGGTCATTTTACTCGCCCGCACGCTCGCTCACTATCAAACCGTTAATGCTCGCATAACCGGCCGCCCGCTTTTTGATCTCCGACGACGCGAGAAATTCACCGTTACCGCGCACCCCCTCCGACCGGCCGACATGATTATTTTAAATAAGCCATTATGCGCCGGGAGCACGCCCGCGTACGAAACTTACCTCCGACACTTTTACATTCCGCGCTCTTGATTTGAGAGGATAACGTCGCGACTGACGGCGAGGAGTAGCGGAGGAGAATGAGAAGGACAGGTTGGCAGGCTGGATCGTCGAGGAGGGCGGGGGGAGTTGCGGGGAAAAAATGTAGAATAACATTCCGGCGGCGAAACGTTGTAATTCAGGATGGCCGGGCGCGGGCAGCTTAGAAAACGACGTTGAAATATGCCTGGCGAACGATGGAACAATATAAGGAGAGCTTTTTTGCGAGCCGAGCAGATTAACGGGATCCAATTCTGTTTGGATAAGCTGACGCATCGAGAAGGAACCGGTGATCACGTGCAAATCCACCCTATTTTCGCCCGTCTCGCCTCTCCCTCTTCGGCGAGTCTCCTCCTTCGCACGCCTCGGCAATCGGCAGCCGTTGGCCAATCCGCGACGAAGTATCGACACAATCGTTAAAAAGGATTGATCGCGACTCGATGTTCTCTCGATACGGCTCACATTCCCGGAATTCTGCCTCTCGCAGTTGGTAGATTGCGGCGGGGGAAGGAGAGATCTCGCCTCGCTCGATGTAAATATCTCTCGCCCAAAATGCCGAGACATTAGTCACGTATTTAAATGTAACTCAATGTGGCGGAGGGTGCTGAGTGCGTTGGATATACGCGCTGGGCAGACATTAGCGAAAAGTCGTCTCGCCTTCACGGCCCGACGTTCAGATATAAATGCAGCAACGTCAGGTACTCCCACGCAATATGCCGACAACCATATTTGAGGAGATTATTAAAATGATCCCGCTCAATCAAATGAAACGAACGCGTCGCTTTTCACTTCCAGCTTTTCACGTGGGAAAATAAGAGGAATATAGAGTCGCGTTGTATACGCATATATTATCAACCCGTATTAATCAATCTTATTCTGTAACTGTAACGTTCCATTCGCGCTCCTTGAAATCACTATGTTTTCCCGCGCTGTGCCAGAGAAGCTGCCCAATCGATCTGCGCGATAACGAAGCTATCGTAACGGGAAATTATATACACACGGAGCACGTGTGACCGGCGTTGGCTTGTCGTGTAATTGCCGGAATAAGCAATGCATGAAAAAGTGCTCGGCTGAGATAACAGGTAGCCAAGAAGGTGGCGTGAACGCCGGTTGGGAGCATGAATTGCGGCCGCGAGGGTTGAAGGGGGGGTGGGGTAGGGGTGTCATTAGAGATCCGGAGGGGTTGCCAGCCACCTCTCAAAGTCGCAGCCCTCCCGCGGCCAAGTCCCCACTTATCCGAGGGGAACTTCTAACTGATTTACGAGAAAACAAGGCTGTTTAATATTTCTGTTGTTCCCTCGGCGCCACTGTTGGAGTCGCGATTCCGAGCGTGACTCCGCCGACCCGTCAAAAGCGTTATAATCCACCCAAATGGACTTGTTTTATTTCAGTCAGCGGTGAATAATTACGTACGGTATGTATTACTAACGGCTTTGGCCGTCCGGTTGTCATCGATCGTGCTTTTATCGCCTTACGGTCCTTTGTCGGGTACGGCTTGCTTATTTCCATCGAAACTGTCGTAAGTTGAGAGGAAACTGTCAACATCGGAATCCTTAAGACAGAATATTTTACGCTCGGATGCTGTGGAGAGAGGAGAACGGGATATGCACGGAATTGTTCTGAGTGGATTAGTAAGGAGAGTAAACATGGTCTTAAGCTAATCGGACGATTTAGTTGGAGTATTTAAAAATTGCGGAGACAAATGCTTTGAACGGGGCTAATAGTTCTGAATTAGGTGTTCCTACGTCCGATTTACGTCACTGCGCTGGAAGTTGTATCGTCCGTTTATATAAATCTTCCACTCGAAATCTACTTAGAGACCCCAAACCCTCGCGGCTTCAACCCTCTGTAGCGTCCTCACGACCAAACAAGTCGCTTTTGCTTCCAACCCCCCTGCTTGACTCGAGCGGCCAACAGCGTATTTCCTAAAAAAGTTACTTTAATCTATCTTTCGACGCGTAACGTTCTAGAACAATGCCCCGACTGTTACGTTTGGTAGATTAGTCAGATTTTATTTTATATCTTAAAATACTGCAAAGCACAATGAACAAGAAAGTTATATACCTTACCCAAGCAAAATATGTAATAATTTTTTTGAATTTCATTCAGATGGCTTCATATTCGAGTATGAAGGGATTTACATAAAAGTTTTTAAATGTTATTGTTTTAAGTATTAATACTTATATCCATGCATAGATTTAGACACAGTCACATGATGTATTTGCATTGGATGAATCATGGACGATCATTCTAAAATTGGTGTTCAGTTACGTATACTTACAGCCTCACGGTTACATTAGGGACAGGATTTGTAACTGCGCGTCAGGGCGAGAGTCCTGGGCGAATCGTTCACTTGGGTAACCTGTTGGATAAAACGTGCAAAACACTTTGAAAAGTTCGAGAAAACGCCGCTTACGAGCAATCCTAAACCGTTTTAGGACATAATAAAATACTCCCCGATACTCCTGCCGCGAACCCGTTTAGGCCCATTCGTGATAACTAACTGCCGCAGTAAATTACATAAAAAC
Source organism: Anoplius nigerrimus (assembly GCA_914767735.1). Taxonomy (NCBI): domain Eukaryota; kingdom Metazoa; phylum Arthropoda; class Insecta; order Hymenoptera; family Pompilidae; genus Anoplius; species Anoplius nigerrimus. Next base: position 10,386,068 of record OU612082.1, read on the forward strand.
AAATAGATCTCAACCTCCCCGCCTTTAATCACTATAATTTACGTGCCATCGCCCATCTTTGTTTATCGACTACCCCCGAACAAACAGCCCTACGTTACCGTTTTATTCTTTATAAATCTCTATATATACATAAGGCCGACGACGTTCTCTGTCGTCTGTTTTTTGTTAGAATCGTTTGCTCGCCAAGCAATTACATCGAGGATCGCTGTGCGTTCCTATACTCGATCTACGTTTAAACAATATCCTTTGTTCATATCGCGCGGGTCATTAGAGCTTAGACGCAATAATGTCTGTCGTCAGCTGGTAAGAAATTCGATGGCACCGTGGAAGGCGTACGCCTGCTGGATACAGTTGCAAGAGGGTCACAAGATGGGTTATGGGATGAGGAAGACGCTACATTACGAGACATCCGTCTGCTCCGCACTAATGATAATTGGAATGTTAAGACGACGACCGGAATAGCAGGGTGAAGAGGAGACAAAGAGACGCGCAAAGAAATGTCGGAGGGGGTATTAATTTAAGAGTAGCGTAATACTTAAGTAACAATCACTCGCACCACCGTACCCGCCGCTTCTCTAATTTGCAATTCCGCGGTCGCTAAATAGTCCTACGCGAAAACAAAAATGGTCGGCGACCCCTCCGCCGTCTTTCGCGCCCGCGCGAATTACTTTGCCCGACCGAAACGTAAACAGTGGAAAAGAAGAGTCGTTCGTTTATTTTATGGATGAGACGAACAATATTTGTCGCCCGGGGTTATGAACGTTGTCACATTCATCTCAAAGTCCCGCCCACGGCTTGAGAACTGACCTTTTTTCATCCCTCCCCCGCCATCGCGCTCTGCCCACTTCTTTGAGACTTTCTGTATATTTCGAAAAGTGCGCTTACCGTTGTTTGAGAGAACTTTCGTGGAAGTAGTTTACGCATCTCGCTCGTTCGCTTGGAAAAATAGCTTCATGGTAGGAATGCGTGCGCGATTCAACATGCTCATTCCGCGAAATTGTAAAGGGTCGTACGCGGGGGGGTGGGAGGATCAAATCGTCGATTAACCGTTATTAGAATTGTCAAGCGTCCGTAAAGTGGGGGTCGCAAATGTGTTTCGTAAATCATTGATAAATTCGCGAGCGGTTGATTAACGGATACGATATTTTTCCGGCCGGGTCTCTGCCCCGGCATCGGGAGTGGAACGGGAAAAAGGTACTACACACCAACATAAACACCCCGCTAAAGCGCACTCTCGCTATCTCAAATAAATCAAACCACTCGCTGGTATATAAGCGAGCCGGGTACCGGCGGAGAGGATATTTTCTAGTAAACTTTTTCGACTGCCGCATGTGCAAGGTAAGGGAAATCATAAATGCATATACAGACGTGCCGCGTAGCCGAGCGGGCTACGTAATACAACGCAACCTCTGCACATATCGCAGCCGGTAAGGAACACGGACGAGGGACGGCAGCCGTGTGTGCGTGTCAACAATCGCGCTCGCGACTGCGATCATGTGTACAATGAATTGGTGCGCTTCGTTTTATTGCGCTTGTCTGGCAGCTGCCAGCGGTAAATAGTTGACTGATAAATAATGGCAGCGCAATATCGGAGAGCCCGTAGCAGGCCTGAACCGAGCGTCCGAGGCGCAAATCGGCCCAGGAGCGGCCGATACACTGCTACAGGCCGAAGCCAGGCGATCTGGCCTGATAAGGGCTCCCTGAACGAGAGCCAAAAACCGACCCTCGTCCCTCCCTGACGAACCGATCGTCCGGATTACTCCGGTTTAGCTTGACGCAAGTAAAGTCTCGGAACGTGCGTCGAGTAACTTTTGGACGTCCGACGGCCCTCGACGAGAATTATGTCACTGTTTCCGATGGCGGAATATATGTATTTGTCGGTAACTAGACTCGAACAACAGAGACGTAAGGTCGATACCCAAAAGCGAGCGGGTCACGTAATACTTCGTTCGGATGTTTATTGTTCTGCAAATGCGTTCCTTCGTGAGAGCACGTTATACGTACGTTTGACCGGATTGAATACACTCCTGAAAATATCGGGTGACGCAAAACACGGAATGTAAGTGGTTAAAATGATCGAACCGAGATAGGGCGAGCGGGAGGGGGATGAAGACTGAGAGCAGAGTCCGAGAGAGACGGAAAGAGAGAGTGAGAGAGGGAGAGAGTGAGAAGGGATAGGGAGAAAAAGAGAGAGAGAGACAGACGGAGAAGCAAAATTAGCCCAGAGGGATTTCTTAACAACTGGAAGAGAGTGGAGAGGGGGAGGAAGGGTGGGAAGATAGGAGACGGAGGTAACTCTTACACGTAACTCTAACCACCCTTGTAAGGCACAATCCGCCCTCTTATGCCTCGGTAACTCTGTCGAATTTGTAGTTAAGGTTGTAAACGTAAACCTGGGAATTCTTCCCTATCCTCGGCGCATCTATCCTTTCTCATCCGCACCCTTTCTGTACCTGCCCCCCTCGTTTCTCGCCCCGGCATATACATACGCGACACTGCTACGCAAATTTTCGACTATGTTTGCAAACCATCTCATCGTTTCGTCCTTCCACCGTCGCAATGTACGTACATCCGACGCCCCCGCCGTCCCCCACTCCACCTGCCTTCCCCTCGCATCTACCCGTCTTACAACCCCTACCGTTCAGATAACGAGCATGATATAAGGCTATCCTCGACTATGCCCGGACCAATAACTTTCGAAAGTCAAATAGTGGCGTGTATGCAGGAAAACATTGATAGCGGCCACTAAAAGTTATTAATCCGTATTTTATGTTTCCCTAATCCTCGCTCGACATCAACATAATTTCACAGTCTCCTACGGTCAATATAAACCGAACGATCCGGACGTCCCGTTGTTCCCATTAACTTGTACACGAAATTTCGTTTCAAGGATATCTTGGCTCCTGCGAAAATTCTCTCAGAATTTCAACCATTGTGTTTGTTAAGACACCTATTGTTACATCCGAGATTATATCACTCGAAACCGGTACAGGGAACGGAAACCTATTCGGCGATGTATATAAACAGGCACCCGGGCCACTTACGGTATTACGACGGTGAGCAATTAATCCACTGAGCGAATCCCTATATCGGCGCGACCCTTTGCATATCTTTCTTCTACCAAACCTATTCGCACACTCGCGTAAGTCGCGTCGCATGCCCACACTGACCAATGACCACCCCGTGCACGGTCGGCCACTTTCAGCGAATACCAAGGCGCACCCCCACACATACCCACCGAGCGGCCTACACTCACCACGATAAGTATATCGAATCCGCAGTGGAAACGTGCTTGGGAAATGGTTGCGGATATTGGCCATAGATATATTTCTGAGGGAGCAAAAGGGAGCGCGTTAGAACATAAAAAGATCGCTCGCCTTATAGCAAACGGTAGCCACCCCCTGCATACACCCTCGGCCATCCCACCTCCGCTGCCCTCCACTCACGGCCACCCCCCCGATTTATGGAGCATTCTGTACATTCGATATTTTCTATTGTCGATCGCCCCTATTTGTCTTATTTATGTTTCTTTTAGGGACCACCCTGGACACCCCCCACGCACCTCCTACCCCTTGCTACCCCTTCCCCCTTCTTCCCTCCCTGTCCCGTAACCCCTCCAGTCACCCCTCGCCATCCATGATTCTTGCTCTCGCTTGGCCGACGTCCACCCTGAAAGTGCCGCATCCAGTCTCTCGTGCGAAATTTACCCTTACGGACTGAGCCGGCAGTTATTCCGGGGAATGTGATCGAATGCAAACACGTTTCTATATTAAATCCATATATTTAAACCGGCCCGCAGTTACGTTATTTATGAGTTTCGATGAGAGGCCACAGACATGACTGTGATTAAAATAGGAAGGTCGGGAGACGTTCGTCGAGTTATCGAAATCGGCATACGTACGCAGGTACGTGCGTGTGTGTGCGGATCATGCATGACAGCGAACACACATGACGGTATTCGGAGGGGAAGACGCGCTGTCATCGGCGCCGATTTAAAACACGGAAGTACAATGACTCGGCAGCCTTCTGAAAGGCCGCGAGCCTATTTTCTGCATAACCGCGTCCGCATACCTTCAGCTAAAAATTCTCGAGCGTCCGATTACTCGACAATATTTTTTTCAGGTTTATCGAAGGATGCCGACGGAAATGGGAATACCGAAGACCTGATTTCTTGTGCGTTCAGTTTCGCAGCGAATCGTATATTCATCCCCAACGTTCCGTTAGGGAAGCTGTTTTACTCCTTGCAACGATTGTCGCGAACTTTTTTGTTTCCGGTAGATGTCGGAGAGTACGTAAAGCACGCTAATCGTCCGTCACTCGGTTCCGGATGAGGCGATTGCGGCACGTCATCTTCTTCCTGTACAGTATATGCGATTTGTCTTCGGATAGTTTGGGTTCAGTGTTAATACGAGAATAAACAGCGAGCTAAGATCCCTCCTGGCTTAACGCGTCTCTCCTTGAGTAAGCCTGGTTAAGTCGAGAGGGAGGTTCGAGATTCGAGGTTCCAGGTTCCAGGTCTGGACGACCCCGAGCTAGGATGAGCAAGGGCTTTCTAATTAAGATCGTTAAACTGCCATGAAATTCAAATTACGTTTACTGCTATCCTTACTTCCCTTCGCGGACCCTTTTGTGGACGATGTCGAGGACGGAGGAGACGTGGAAGACGGCGGGAGGCGTCGTTTCATTCGATACGCCGGTCAAAAATTAACGGCATCTTTTAAAACTTCCGATATCACCGCCAACGTCGCTGTACTTGCCGCTAACGAGATCCGACCGACACCGAAGGACACATTCTGGTCAGAAGTGAAGACATGCGCTCGTTCCAGGAACTACCGCCACTTTAATGCACGCAAAATCTTTTAATTCGGAGAAATCGTACATGCAAGTTGTCTTGACAACATTTAATAAACGTATTATATGCTCGTCTGTAATCTTAAAATTGTTTCCATGTAAATTGTCTAATACGGACGTAATTGGGAAAAATAAATATTGTAGAGTGAACAAGGAATCAATCGACATTTCGTTAATCAATCGGAATTCCATTAATGCATTGCGTCTAAAACTGTGTAAGCGCTAATCTTGGGATATTAACGTGGATTCCCGAACAGTAGATAACTTCAAATTTTGAAGGGTCGTGGAGAGGGTTGGGAGGGGGGGGGGGGGTCGGGATGTCTGATAACGACCGCCTGTAAGTTAGCGTATCTGACTGCGAGGAAGGGTACGGAAAAGGGTAGTTTAGGGCAGCACGCGTCCCTTCTATTAAATTAACGTAAGGCAAAGGAATGGAACCTACCCCCGTCTCAGACACTGGGTCAGCCAATTCAGCCACTCACAGGCTCGATTATTCCCGTGTATACGTGTTATCCAGTCCTGCACTGATTTCCTCAATGAATAAATTACAGAATGTCATTTGCCTAAGCCATAGCCCCTTAATTAAAAATATCCATCCGCCCACTACAACAAGGTAATATCCGAAAGGACAAAATTTATCAACTCAATGATCTGAAAAGAAATCGATCTGTTATATAAACTATTCGTAACAGACTTTGAACTGGACGGCGATTAAAATATTAATACTAAACCGCCGTAAAGGTCGAGATAACGACGCGAAACTCAATTTTAACCAACGGCCAGCCGTTACAAAAGAACCGTCCAATTTGTCAGATTATTTTCTTCGCTAGCGCAAAAAGTGCCGAGGGGAAGTCCGGGCGAGAGTGCCATTATCGAAAAATTAACTGCACGTTTCCGGGGATACCGCCTGGGTAGCTGTAGGAACGTTTTTGAGATAAGCAAGCGGTACGGCGGGATAGATCAGACCCGTACGAGTTCGAACGAAGAAAGGGTGTGTCGGACGGCCGTGTTCTGTCATGTTCGATAGCGATATACCTTGGGCTTTGGATCCCTTAGAATTTCCGGGAACTAGCTCTCTAATTGCATAATAGGATGCCCGCATGTAGGGGGAAAGTGGGTGGATAGTATGGACGTTCCCGGGTCCAAATATGGGGGCTGCAATCAAAATGGGAATCAGAACTCAAAATACACCATTTAATACCGCACCCTCGTTTGTCGTTGCAGCATAACGCACCTACTGTACCGGCATTATACAGGGTGCCTCGCGAAGTCAGCGCCGAGCCCGAGGCGGCTATTTTATTCGGCCAAACAGCGCGCAAACACTACTCGGACGGAATTCGCTCTCGCGTTCGAAGCTTTGCGTCGATTTGACTAGTCTTTTTTTTACACCGATGAGAGCTCGCGCTTGAAAGGGTTGAGAAGGAAGATAAAATGCGGAGACGCGATAATTCGCAATCGCGAAAATGCTCACTCGAAGACGACGCACGGCGAGCACTTTGCGTAATACATCGCGTCTATCAAATCACCGGCTTGCAATGTTTCGCCCGCGCCTGTTGTATGCTTTTCATCGCGATGCTTTTCGCCGTTTCCCACCGTGTGCGGACGGCGTATGCATCCGATTTTTCGTTACGCTGTAGGAGCATGGGAATTATACGTTGCGCGATACGGCCTAACTACACGGCGGTATGTTTGGAAAGGAATATTCGCCCCAGCCCCCTCCGCATTCTTCCATTAACATGGTAAAAAATGGGATGAGAGAGAAAAAGCGTAAAGGCAGATCTCTTACGCCGAAGCGGCAGAGAGAGAGAGAGAGAGAGAGAGAGAGAGAGAGAGAGAGAGAGAGAAAGGCTGACTTGTTTACGTAACGCTTTATCGTCAGAGGGTACACTGGATTTTCTTGTTGATCCTCCCGGTCTCTCTAATAGCGATTTTGGTTTATTTTGGTTAACAAATTAAAGCACCTCCCTCGCTCTTCAGCACATACATTCGTTATCGTTCGTTTTTCTTTCTTCCTTTTCGTGCGGGGCAAATATGCTTGCAAAATGTACACCCGAGACACTGCCGGAATAAAGCGGACGTGCACGTCGGATGTATTACGTTTTCCATTGTTAAACTTAAGTCACTTCCCGGCGTATAATATTAACGTGAAATGCGCGTTCCGCAGGGGGTGGCGGCCGTTTTCGGGCATTGCGCCTGATCGCACGCCATTTTCCTGCTGCGAATTCGGCGAATTGGCAAAGAGACGGTATAAGAGACGTCGACGGTATTATTTGCAAAATTATCTTGAAGCCATGCGGGAGCGCAAACCTAAAAAGGTGACAGACCGGAGAAAGATCGCGCCATCTTCCACGTTTCGTGGATCGAATTATTTCTGTCCTCTCGTCGAAGCAGCCAAAATCACTGGTCACTAAAAAATCGATTCTTACCTTCGATACCGCGTTCGACACGGAGGACGAAAACAGTTAGGAAGCAAATTTAGATTATTTCAAACATACTCGCGTTGAGCAAGACCGGAATATACGTGCGATTTCCCACAACGAGCATACCGACCACCATCTATTCCGTAATAGGGATGACATTGATGGTCCGCTTATTCGAGAGACGATTGCCGGCGTACCCCGAAAAAGCTGCACGTCATTCGAGAAAAAGTGCCCTGTTACCCTCCAGCGAGAGTGGACAGGGCGGAGAGATATTATCCATCAATTTTAAGGCGGATCTGTAGCTGAAACCGATCGAGTGGTTGAGGAACGTGGCCCCGATAAATTTATGAAACACGAGCGGGCGCCTAATAAGATGGCTACGTTCTACTGATCGGGCCACTCGGCGTGTTATTAATTGACCCTTCGCAAGCGACCCCCTTCATTGTTCCGCTTCGAAATATTCCGCCGCTGTCTGCGCGCGGCTGTACCCGATCTGCGATCGTTATCGACGCATCCGCGTCCGTTACCAAATTTCTGACGATCCCAGCACATATTTCTCGCTACTCGATTAGCTTCCATGTGTTTGTCCATCCGTGACTAGTGGCCGCTCGACGCAACGAGTGCCATCGACGAACGATACGCACACTCTTTCGCAAAACTATATCGACCGAAGCTGCGGATAATCCGCGTCGATTTTACGCGTCATCCGATTACACGGCGGCCGAATGCCATTGAATTAGGCGTGCGAATCGCGCGCTGTAATCGAAGTACTCGAAGGCCGCACGTCGGCCGCAGAATAGCATATTCGGCAAGTCGGCGAGAAGGAATTTTTTTCCACGGGACAAGCGAGAATAAGATAACGAGCGCAGTTTCTCATCATTATTCTCGGCGGAAAAAAAGGTGTCTGCGCGGAAATAAATACAAATTGCGGGATTACCGGGACTTTTCACCCTGATATGGAACCCCATGCTCCTCAGGCGACAGTGTCCTCCATTTCCTGGATATTCCCAGTCGTATAAGTTACGATAGGCTTCGCGGTAAAATCGATTGTACTTTGCGTTCCGACGCAAAACAATGAGAAGCTCGAGTCGAGGCGGGAGAGTGAGGGCGTGCTTCTTTCTCCTACTTTCTTTTTTTTGTTCACGCAACGGTGAGTCATGATAGGACGCGGAGAGCGCTTTAAGCGAACGGAATAATCAATGACGCAATAAAGTGTACGGCCCTGCGGGGGAAAAAAGCAGCTGTTAATAACGGTACGCGGTCGTACTTTGTCTTTAATCGAGCGCGCGAGCGTGCCTCGCACTAAGTACGTTTCACTTTCCGCGATTGCTTGTATTTTGCACTATTTTAATTCCCCTAATTGGCATAATTCTCTGCGGATGGACCGGGCACAGTTCGCGCTGGGTTCCGTCTAGCGGGAACAAATTCCTCTACGAATTAACGCAATTACGTCTCATGCGAAAGTCGAGTGTCCCATTATTATTAAATATTTCAATTTCCTGACACTTGAGCGCGAGCATCCTATAAAGCCCCCGGGGCTTTTGTGTATTCCATCGTGTGCAGGCAAAAAAAAAACAGAGGAGCGAGCACGATAGAGGGACAGTATAATAAGCTACTCCTGCAAATAATTAAAAAGAGAGCGTAATGCCAGGTGTATTTCAAAAAGGATTTTATTACCGGCAAAGGCATGCGCTTTGAGGGGGCATTATAATGTAATAAAATAAATAAATAATACGGAATCATTTCGCAGTTCAAATAAAACAGTCGCGACGAAAGTCGCCGCGGAATTGTATAATATGTACTTGTTTTGCAACATATGCGGGAAGGTTAGGTCTGTCCGTGCGCGCCCTTTTCACCTGCGGCATCGTAAATATTGCTGGAAAGGTTGTTGGGGGAGTGTATCGTAACAATTTGATCGCTTTACCCCGACAGTGTACTCTGTCTATTACGCCGCGCCGATAATTAGGAGCATCGTTAACCACGGAGAGCATATTTGGACTATCGCATCGGTATTTCTCATAGGTTGGCCATGTCCCGGCGGTAGGGCATTAATAATAATTGCGCAATGATCGGATAGTGGGTAGGAGAATTATTCAGATTTCCGTCTGACGTAAGCGCGCGCTCTCCCACGATAGTCATAATATTAATTATGCCCCCGCGCTCTTTTACCAGAACTTAATCTTCGAGCGAATTCCCATTCTATCGGTTATTGGTAGAACATGAGCTATTGTTTGACAGTGGCTGCGCGAAAGGCCAGTTATAGCCCGCCAGGAGCTGAATGAAAGGGGAATCGGCGGTTAATGATTGATCATCGGCTTCCTGTCCCATGTCCATTTCCATCCTTTCATTTATATTTCTAATTGCCCCGTCCGCCGCGCGTATTTCACATTACGTGGAAGCCCCATGAAAATTCCATACCAAATCCCATCGTCGCTGTCGATAATTCGACGCAGGCCGCCGTTAGCATATTTTCCGTTACACACGCTGACGCTTAGTTCGAACTTTGCTGAACCGGTCGCGACGACGAGTGAGATGGAAAACATCGTCAAGATCCGTATCGTGACGCGCAGGCTCGCAACCGTGTGCGACCCCGTAGGAAGCACGTCAACTCTGCGTGTTAATTAAATAGCTGGCGAGAGTTTACCAATAAAGTGGGAATGTGATACGCGTCGTGCAGGAAAAAGTCGCCGCCCATCATCCGGCGGATCGACCAAGTGCGGCCGGAGCAGTGGCCGCAGATTTTCGGTTTTTCCTTTAATTAAATATTTTCCGCGTGTCACCGGCGTCGCTATAATTCCAGACATCCCGTTGCAAGACGTGCCACAAACCTCAACGGTATTTTTTTCCCGTCTCTTTATCGGGAAAAAACACGTGCCGCTAATCGACGGCAAAATCGACCGTAGATCGAAACGTACCTGTATCGAAGAATTTATATCGGCGACCCTGGCCGAGCCGAACGTGTTAAGCTGCGTTTATCGAATTCGTATTTATAAATTTATCGCAACTGGGTTAATTCGATTTTTCAACGCCCGCCGCCAGGCGAAAGGGCAGTTATAATTTAGTCGCATTAATTAATTTGTCGCGTCGGTGTCGCGCGGCCGCGCTTCGGAAAGTTTATCGGGAAGTTTTGCGATACGAGAAACAGAACGTCAGCTGTTAGATTTCATAACTCTTGATAAAGTACCTAAGAGATTCAACAACAGAATTAAAGAAGCGTAAAAAAGGAATGGAAACGAGAGGGTCGGGGCTTGGCCACCGCTAAAAATGTACATCTTAATAGATTAATTAATATAATCTCCTCGACCCGACTCCTGGCAGACGAACAGCTTCGTTTCAGTGTGCGAAATGAATATTATTAAGGTTAATTATAATTGGGAGAAACCTCGGGCAAATATTTCAACTGCTTCGCGAAGAACGGAAAGGAACAGGGAGAGGCAACAAAAAGAAGTTTCCTCCGGCTTTAATACCCTCAGAGTGATTCGGCGCTCGTCAACGTTACGCTCAAGATTGTCGCTGAAACGATGCAGTTCCATGCTAACCGACAAGACTCTCCCGCCTCTCCCCCTCCCGCGTATCATTTTCATTAAGCGACAGAGTCTCGATTACGCGCGCGACTGCCCGCGCGCAGTCACGAGCGCGATGCGCAAACATCGTCGCGCAGAGCCGTAAACTTCTCAAGTTTTTCGAAACTCGCCTCAAAACTTCACCGCCGACCGCCTCTCCCCATCCTAATATCCCGATATTAAATGCGGATGAATATTTATGAATAATAACAATACTTAAACAATGCGCCGGGCCCACACTGTCGACCGGCGTCTTAGTCGACGTAATTAAATTCATGCTAATAAGAGTGACACGTAGCGGGGCGAACTTTTTCTCATTTCGCATGCCGAGAGCGGATCGGATTTCATACCCGCGATGTACCGTTATCCGTGAAGCGAGTCCTCGACTTTTGCTCGTCGAACGACGAACCGCCCGACGGACATCGTTTGTACGAACAATTTGCGACATTTTGCGGACGCCATGCCGGTGTTGACGGCGGCGGGAAAGAAGGCCAGCGGACGAACGGCGCGGCTAGAAACGGACGATTCTAGGTAAACCTGAATTACTGGCCCACAACAGAGGCAAACAAACCATAGCTCACTTCCGTATGCACAAAGGAGTGCGCGCCGCGCTCGGCAAGGGTTGCCAACCGTACGTGCCGCAACCACCGGCGATTGTCTTGCTCGCTTTACCCTTCATCGTGCCCCATTGTCGGGGCAGTTTCTTCGGCTGCTTTTTGTACTGACAATAATTAAGGGGGGAGGTGGGGAGGAGGATGGGGAGAGAGAGGGGTGGGGTGGGGGGGGGGATGAAGAAGAAGGCGTTTACGTATTCGGGGACAAAAGGGCGAATATTTACACTGTGCCGCGGAGTCGTTTACGTCCCTATAAATACGAGCCGAGATGCGAGTCAGCCTTCAACGCTGACGTTAAAGGTCGTTAATTAATTCCTGTGACTGAAGCAGCTGTCCTGTTACGATAGTCGCGACGATTACGCTTATTCCCGCGACGTCAATGTACAACGATTTACGGCATACGTCGAACTATCCTAATGCGTCGCGAATAGATTGTTATTATTCACCGATCGCTTGCCCCTATAGGATTAAGTTTACGGGCAACGAACCTTCGGGATCCGCGTGCTCCGCGCCGAGTACGAATTAATAAAAAGGATAAAAATAAAGATGGGCGAAACTTTACCAGGTACTCGAACCGAATTGACACTTACGATCTGACGGTAGGGGAAAAAGAGCCATTGAAGTAAATTGAGGGCTCAGTGGAAGAAGGATGCGCAAAATAAGGGTTGAGGTGTGAGGAAGCACGGCGGTTCTTCGAAGGGTGGGCGAGAGTTCGTGAGCGAGGAGGGCGATCGTCGATAGAGGAGGAGAGAGAGAGAGAGAGAGAGAGAATGGCGGGGGTGGCGCAGGAGGGGTTAGGGGGTGGCGAGGGGGTTGGCCGGGAGGCCCATTACCGGCGAGCGTGTGTCTCGGCCCGCTTAAAGGCAGATCTAAAAGAAAGTAAAAAAGAGACGGCGCTCGCATGTCTCATTGCAATCTGCAAATATTGAGAATGTTTTTCCAGCTTTTTGCCGGGATCTAAGAGGGGCGCGCAAACCAATTGCGATTATCTGACTAAGATATAGCCCCCGCGTTCGGATCCGCCGCGCCCGCTCCCACCCCTTCGGCCACCCCCTCGATACGTCTGTATGCATCGAGCCTCGGGAATTAGGTGCTGCCGCGCTTCTAAATGCACGGACGGGGGGGGGGGGGGGGGGTGGGAGGAGGGAGTGCGGGCCGAGGTACGCGGATATTTCTATCAAGAGTCCATCCAGCGCGGCACGATCGACGTTTCTCGATATTCCGGCCGACCGATGAAACAACCTTTCCGACGATTCGATTCTTCCGATCCAAATATCGGCGACGTAGCAATTAAGGCGGAAGACGGACGGGATAAAAGTCAGCCGCCCTTAACCTTTATCCGGCCAGACCACCCCCGGCCCCTATCCCTCCCCTGCCACCGGGCTCATCATTGTCATTACGATATCGCCCGTGTCCGCCGCTAAAGGAAGAACAATTAAAATATGACAATCGTTAAATTTAATTATCGGGACAAAAGGCAGCGCGGGTAAACCCTCCGTCTCTCTCCCGGCCGTCCATAAGAATGCTGCGCGCAGCTGAAAACTTGAAAGACATTTAAAAGCGCGCGAGTGAAAGGGGTGGCGCGGGGGGTTGAAAGGGAGGGCGGGGGCAGAGCGAGGATCTCACGCTTGATTTCGTTCCGCCTCCCCCACCCTCTCGACACTCGCTCCGTCCGAAAGCCACCCCCATCTCACCCCCGTCCCCTCCTTCGACGCCCAGGAAGATATTATTAAGTACAGGGCATAACAATCAAAGGAAGAATCTTCCGAATCATTTATATCAGGCGTTATGGTAATAACAATTATCCTCCGCGGCGGGGACAGGAAGGAAGAGCGGCGAGGGGTGGAAAAAAGAAAGAGAGCGTCCTCATCGCCGCCCCCCAAATCAGGGAGGTTGTTCCCGGAAAGTTCTCAGTCCTGCTGCTCAGCCAGTGATTCCGTCGTCGGCGAAGGATGAAGAGGAGGGTGGGGATGGGGAGGAAAAGAGTCCTTCAATTTGTTATGTCTATTGTGTCATAATACTCGTGATCATCAGGCTGACTGCTCTATTCTGTTTATCGTGCGAAGCACATGGGACAAGCAGGATTTTTGCGTCGGTGTCTCTCACGTTAGGCCTGTGTGCGGCGGATTCTGATTGGCCGCAGGAGGGGAGAACGCGAAATTAAAATTGTTCGTTAGAATGAGCTGTTATGACGGTGACGGCGAAAGTTAAAGGGGTCGAGTAGGCAAAGTGCCGTTGTCCCGAACGACTATCGTGCCCATTATAAATGATCACTGAATCGTCGGTGGAAGTTGATAAATGCTGGGAAATCCTGTTGCGGACAATCGATCGCACGCAGACAGTTTATCGGAGAATTTATCATCGGCGCCGTTTGCCCGATATTATTGCCGGCATCGCTCGCGGTGTAGTAAATTTGACGGGACGGCGGCAGGTCGTCGGCGAAACGTCCCACCTTGTAGAAGGTAATAATCTGAGCGAGCGTTTAAAAATTGACGAAGGAAGGCCGCACTCTCGGCCGGATAAGGCCGACTGTAATTAAAACAAGGCAACTTCCGTCGGGCGCGAAGGACGCGCCGCGACGAAAACAAGCTGTTTTTTCATACCTTTTTGAACACTTTCTTTTACTACGTTACATCGCAACTTCGTCAAGATGTAGCTCTCGCCGACGATCAGCGGGACTATGAAAGATTTTATGTCCGACCGTACCGAGCGTTAGGCGCGAAATAAGAATATGGCGTAAAAGCGAAGACACGGTCCAATATACCTTCAAGAAAAAGGTTCGTCGAAACCTCGACTTTCCTCGACAATCCTGACCGTACGCGGAGCGACCTTCAACGCAACGCGGAATCCTTAGCCCGAGATCAATTCGTTACGCCCGGAGAAGGAAATTAGCGTGTGCCAGGCCCCTGACACGTTCCGGAAGGCACGGCAAACTGAGTGTCTTCCCGACGAAGACGTCCCGACGACGCTATTTTCCACCGTCGTGGCCGGGTTAATCATTCTCGAAAGTTACGGTGAAACGGGCAGGACTGACGGGCAAACAGGAACGTCGCAGGATACGGCCGAATCCTGCCTGGGCAAGTTTCCTTCGCGCGATGGGGCCGACGGGCGCAAGAGACAAAACGCGCTTAAAAACTTTTCAAATTTAACCCCATCCTCGGCACCGAGCCCGGGAGGGCTGGGGTGGCCCTTCAAACGTCGCGGTAAAAAAAAAATACGGATGTAGTATACACGAGGTGACGAGTACCCGGGACTAACTCTCGTAAAATGTTCCGTCGCAGTAACTAGCTTTACCTCGTTATCGTCCCACCCCCCCCCCCCCCCCTGCCACCACCCCCACCTCTCTCGTGCACTAGCCAGCCAGCGGCTCCTGCGAATTTTACTTTGATTTTATATCCTTCGGAGGCGCATGCTCGGATCGTACGCCGTGAGTCGCGAGCTCGAACGGCAAATTTTAGCCGCCCTTTGGACCGAGAGCGAGAAAATATGCTGTCCATGACCTGTAGCGGGCCGAATCCGATATACTCGCGGGGAGGGGCGGCCGAAGAAAAAGAGGGAAAGGGGTGAAATTTCGCCTGAACCGCGAGGATGGGGGGGCCCGAGGCTGGCTGCCGGTAGGGCAAGGGTGGCCGCGATGCGGAGTTTCGCCTCAATTTGTATCGGAAAGGGAGACGGTGACGTGAAGTTTTCCAATTAAATGCGGATTATACCGCTTTGTCCCGGTATTGAAAATACATCGATACGGCGGCGGGGAAGGTGGTAGGTGGGAGCGAGACGGAAGGAGTACCCATACCAGTCGACGTCAAAGTTCGAACGAGGAGCCTGGAATGGGTTCCTCACTTACAATCGTCACGAGAGAGAGAGAAAGAGAGAGAGAGAGAGAGAGAGAGAGAGGGCGGTTTGGTAGGGGTGGAAGAGGGAGAGGGCGCGAGCTCGCTCGAATCTTTCTCTCCTGGCTCGCGGATCATCGAAAGTTCGGTCAACAACGACTCGGCGATATCTCGATGTATCACGAAGCAGACAGAGAGTAGCTGGATTAGCCGATGGCGCGACCCCTCGCTTCGCCACCTCCGGTTTTCGCCGTGGAGCTCCTCTTTTTTCCTTCCACCTCGTTTTCTCTTCGGCCGATTGTTTAAATCGTCTGCAGCTCTCCGGGGGAATACGGGGGAGGCGGTACGGTTTCGATTTCCGCGTGAAATGACTGTGCCGCCCGAAAGAGGTAGGATACGTGAAAATTTCAAGCAAGCCTGCACTCCTGTACACACCATCCGACGGTTATCGTGATATTTGCTAAAGTCTGAGCGAAACGACCTGCGCCGCGCTGTGTCAACTGGACGCCGATTAAACATGTCACTGCAACACCGCGGCTGAGATTTCGGCGGTATTTTTGTACGAGATTAAGCAGAGGCCCTGCAACCCCTACTGCCCTCCCAACCCACCCCCCCCCCCCCCCTCCCCCCGCGCTTACCTTCCCCCAATGCGAAGCAATGTTATTTTTCACGTTGACAGGATGTTTCTCCCGGCTTCGAAGCAAGGACTTCGCGTTTTCGGTACAGTTCCGTTTCGAAGCGTCAAGCGGCTTGTTTGCGAGGGTTGGGTTATCAACTGTTTTTCGCCGGAGTCGCGGAATGGGCCGATTTGAATTCGATATGGCCAGATACAACTTTCTATTGGTTATCCAGTGATCTGTAAATACGGCGACTGAATTGGATTGGCCCCTATTGTCCTAGCTCTCCCCCGCCCGTTCTACCGGGAAGTTTCGTACTTCCGCGAACTCAGTTCGGCGGAAAAAAAGTTCCGCCGCGCTCATGTAATAGCCCCGCCCGCTAAACTGTATTACAGCCTGCAATGGAATCAGTCTTCGCTAATGCCTTTCGTTCCTTCGCGATCCCGGCGAGATTACGTCGTTTTTAACGTTCATTGCCGTCGAGTGGCGAAAGTTTCGACTTCAGTTCACTTACGGCAGACGATCGTGCCCGTAAACACAATTAAATCCGCGCACGTACAACCTCCCCCCGCACTCTCGCGATCAATGAGCTGACAATGTAAAGCGAACTCGGAGAGGAAGAATAATAATTGTTCGAGGAACGAATAAAATAGTAATTGTTCGAATGTTCTGGCCGCGTAACGAAAGCGAGGAGAAAAGCTCGGGCAGCATTAATCTTCGCTCGGCGACTGCTCGTACGAGGCCCCTTTAAAGGACTAACAACCGGCAAATGAAGGTGCACGGCTGTGCGAGGGTGCCCGGGCGAATATGTGATACACGTGTATGAACGCTATCGATTGCTGAAATTATGGCAGTAGGTCAGAGAGGGGTGTCGAAATGAGTGCACCGGCACCCGATAGTGAACCGAGGGTGCAACCAGCATCATCGTCTTTCCTTCGGCCGCCGCTCGTTTTCATTTCCAGAGGCGACGCGAGGGAAAACTCGAAAGGGAAAGAATGAAGAGAGGGTTCTGAGACAGGGAGAAAGAGAGAGAGGGCGAGAGGGGGGGAAACTGTCGGACGTCATCCGACAGAGACAAGCCGACAAAGACGGGGACGAAGACGGGAGACGAGTGAAATGGAACGAATGAGACAGAGAGGCGTTCAGAGATATATATATATCTGAGCGCGAGAAAGAGAGAGGAAGAGAGAGAGAGAGAGAGAGAGAGTGCGAAAAAGGAAGTGAGAAAGCGAGAGGGGAAGAAAAGCATCCCCTAAACCGTTCCGTTGGCTCGACGATATTAAAACAATCGGGCGTTGTAGGGCCCGCCGGTTCCCTTTAAAATTTGCAAATACACGGGTGAAGTGCGAATTTATTCGGCCCTCCGCGGGCGCATCGGCGTCGGCGTCGGCGTCGGCATCGGCGTCGGCGTCGGCGTCGGCGTTAGGGCCGGCCTCGACGGCTGCTCTCGGCGTCTGGGCTCGAAATTGTGAAAGCAAGGATCGGCTCCGCTCCCGTCTCGGTTCGACGCCGCGCGAACGCAGGAAGCGGCATTCGCTGTGCGGCCCGCGGAATGGAAAAACGGGGCTTTCCTCTCCTCCGCCTCGGAAGAGAAACGGCTGCGTGCCGCGAAAGGGATTAGCATAGCCCCCTCATTAAAATACAAACACAATTCCATCGGCCTGTATAGCGCGCCTACTCCGCTCGCAGCCGCCAATCTCGAAAACCAACCCGTTTCCACCGAGCAAACCTACGACCCATCCCTCGCCTCTTCCTACCCCTCCTCCCCTGCCTTTCCCTTCCCTTTCTTCCCTTCTTTACCTTCTGTCCTCCTCGCCCTTCGCCTTTTCCTTCTTTAGCCGCCACCCTGTCTTCTTCCTTCGTCAGTTTAGCAGGCCTCTCTCTCTCCCTCCCTCTCTCTCTCTCTCTCTCTCTCTCTCTCTGTCTATATCTTTCTAACTTATATAGCCCCGTGTTGCCCGATTCATTCGCTCTCTCATTCTGTATTCCCTCCTCTCGCTCTAGTTGATGCTGTTCGTAGAAGTTTTAATCCATATTCGTTAAGTCTTCCTAAGTAACGCCGGCATCTACGGCGATTTATTATTTCACCGAGCCTAGAAGCAATGACGGTGTAATAATATTTAAACGATTCGGGACTGTTTGCGAATTGGGGACGGATTCTTCGATCGGAAAGGGGGTGGGGAGTCCGTCGCAGAGTCTACTGAACTCTTTTATTGAGCCAATTTATATGTATGCAATGAAGTGCTTCTTTCGTAGAAACAATTATCACCGCCTTTACTTGCGTATCGTGTCTCTATATTTAATAACGAGCTTAGTAAATCGTAACAGGTTGAATGTTTCGATATCTGTTAACGTGCTTTAGGTATCCATATATCCTGATAATAAACAGTATCTCGAAACATTACATCCCGGACAGAGCAGTATCGTTCGCCGAACAGCAACAGGGCAAGTCGTGACACGCGCATTCCTGCTTCGAAATGGCAAAATGTTTCTGTTTTTCAAGAGGTCGAGAGTCGGCGACTGTTGCAACATCAGCGAATAAGAAAGCTTCGATCTACAGATAATGCCCGTCTCCTGGGGTGGTTAGATCTTATTGACCGTAGAGAGAAAGTAGCCGTAAACAACCCTCCTAAACACCCCCCAACCTCCAGCGCGTCTACGATCATCAGTTTAACCGTTGCTTTAACGACCCTCGCTTGTTTACCGATTGGGGATGCCCTTGCGTGATTCAAACATCTAGCACGTGGTGAGCCAAGAGATTTACCCCCGAGTTACTGTCGTTACAGCTTCCCATTAATTTCAGCTCCTTCCACGGAAACACCTGAAACCAGTCAATTACTCCTTTGTTTGCTTACTAATTCAGGGTAATGCGAGAAAAAAAATCTAATCGGCTAAACTTATAGCCTTCGTAAAATATTTGGCGAACATTTGAAGTGTTTCGATAATTTTATACATCGTGGACGTATATTTTGAGCAGCGTTAAACGGTCGGATTCACGAGGGCGGTTGAATGATTTTCCGTGCAAACAACGCATTGCCGGCATTAATTGCAAGGTGAGCTCAAACAAAGCAGCTGAATTTCTTTGAAGGATTTCGCGCATGCAAGCTTGCCAAATACAGGAGTCGTTTGCCGGTCAAACGTGTAGCATGGCCCATAGCGCAGAGGGCCTTTACCCTTGCCGCTCTTAACTCGCCATGTCTTCTTTTGAAACCTCTTAAACCGCCTCCAGTCGTTTCGCAACAAAGGGAAGTATTTACAGATATTCGCCGGCGAGCGGACGTTCATGCCTCAGCTGGCCGTAACACTTTTTAGCTGTCGGACGATTGTCATAATTTTCCCCTTCCTGCCGCCTAAAGCGTTCGTGGTTTTGGTTCAGATTATTTAGGACATTTTTCTAAGATTTCGAGTAGTTCAAACGGTACTCTTGCCGGATCGATGTTAAAAGACATTGTCAAGGATCAGCTACATCGATCGTGGAAGAGACTTGAGACTGGAACGAGAAAACGAGAAACACAACAGAGTAGGTAGGTAACCTGCTTTTTTCAGTTCCTTATCGAATTCCGCTGATACATATGCAGAGCAGGTATCTAAGGTAGTTACTCTCTGAAGGCTTAGCCGGGATAAAGATAAGGCGGAGGCAAGCAATAATTCGGCGCCGAAGACAGTTAGCGATAACCCTGCAGCCACACTATTTTCATCGAGTATCAATACTGTGTATTTATTTCCTTGAAAAGTCTTCGGCGATGTTTGGTAAAGCGTAGAAAGACACCGGATATTTGCGGAAAACATTGTTACACGTGAACGGGGAAATTGTTTCATAAACGGAACGTCAACCGATTCTGTACACCTTTAAAAGCAATCGTTTGTTTAAGAAAATAGAAAAATTTGGTTTTTCAGCTGACGCAAAAAAGCTGTTTCCGCATCAGTGAAAACGCAATATTACTTGACTGGGCAGATCATTAGACCGTGTCATCTATAGCGTTCAGCCTCAAGTACTAGAAAGAGGAGAGGGCTAAGCGAAGGGAAGATAGTCAGAAAGGAAGCGGCGGAAGCAGATAGAATAAAAGCAAACGATCTACATTATCTGAAATCACAAAGTGGTTGCCCCGAGACATTGTATTCCCTCCGGCTATAACAAGTGCGCGAAGTAAGCCGTGCGCTGATTACACTCTCTCGCGGAGTTGAAACTTTCATGGGCTACCGTTACCTCATTCCTCACCATACATCAAAGCAATTAAACATCCCCCGACCGGCTCGCAACATTAAAGACTCGCACGGATCTTCCATAAAATCGGAGCGCACATCCTTCCCGCCGCTCCTTCGTTAATAAAAATTCGCTACCTCCCGGCTAAAACATCGGTCTGCAGAAGCTTAAAGAAACATGCGGACACTGCATAATTAACCCAACGACCATTATAACGTGTACTCACTATCCGAAAATCGCATCCGACCAGATGGACTTCGATAGACTCAGATACCTATTCGCAGCAGTCATCACTTATTCTAACGTTCATAAATGGAAAATCCCACCTCACCGCTTGACGGTTCGCAAAATTTTCCGAGGGGACCTCCAGCAAGAACTGTAGATTTAACCGCCGCTCATTTCAATATGCATTTACTGCTCGAGGATTACATACAGCCAGTTCCAACATTACCGTCCCCCCCCCCCCCCCCCCAACGTCATCCGTAACCAGCATCCTAAAAATCCGCGTTCACCGATCATCGTCAAAAAGGCCAACATCCGCTTCCAGCTCCAGCGACCCAACAGCCGCAAATCAAAGATCTTCGAAGCAACCGTTCCATTACCACTCCCACTGGCCGCGATAAAAAAGAAAACATGCCCGCCCCGCGAAAAGACAACGATCACTTATTACAATATTTATCGCCGAGCGAGCTGCGCAGCGCCGTGAGCGGATAAGAAATCGGCGAGAGGGTGGCAGAGGGGTGGCACCGGGGGAGGCGGAGGGGTATAGCAGGGTAGGTGGATCGAGAAGGAGCGACCGGGACAGGAAGTTAAAGAGGGCGGTTAACAGGAGCTTCGGGGCAATAAGCGACTCTACAAGCTTTGGGAGGCGACGAGAGATGACCGCCCAGGAAAAGCCGCACTGGTCAGCAGAAACAGCTCGCAAAAACACGGTCGGCCGAGCTCTTCTCCGGCCCTCCGCGGCCGGCCACCCCTCTGGGAAAGAAAGGGCACTGCCGTCGAACTACCCTATCGATCCCCCTCCCACCCCCCGCGTTTCCCCCATGTCCTTCCTCGTCATTTCTTCGCTTCTCTCCGCGTCCAGCGTTAAAGGCTGTTTAGGCGGCGTCGTAGTCGGCATCGTCGTTGTCGGCTTCGTCGGCCTCGTCGTCGTTGTCGTCGTTGCCGACGACGTCGACGTCGGCGTCGGCGGCTACTGGCACACGAGCTTCAGACGGGATGGAAATCAATGAAGCGGGTAGTCGCGCACGCTGCGCCGGGGGAAAGTTCATTTCGACGGCGAGATAGAGGCGTGCTCGCCTTCGAATAATGTATAGAATAAGGTATGCAAGAGTGATGGGACGGGAGGGGTGGGGGGGGGGGGGGTGGCTGGCTGGAGAGTTGGAGGAGATGGACGTCTCGGGCGAGATGTGCTGGGAGAATGACGGTGGAAGACGAAGGTAAGGAGGACTCGGAGGTGAGGCCGAAGGAAGTGGGTGGGTGATTGTTTATGTTTGACAGGGGGGGAGGTGTGAGTTTGGTCAAGGTCTGCGACGGAGGTTGTGCGAAAGTATGTCGATGTGATGTGTACGTGTTCAGATATGAAGGAGTAATGGGTATAGCGCTTGGGACAGCAAAAGTTAGCTTACGGAGGAGGGGAAGATATGTGGCTAGAATTGGCGTAGGAAGGAGAATATCGGTGTCAGGTAACGCGTAGATGTATGGAATTGAAGAAGTAACGAAAAAGTTGTAATATTGCCAGTATCGTATCGTATGACGCTTCGTTCCATGTTCAGAGTAGAAATTACGGATCTCGAGATGGGAGAGTGGCTGTAAAAGTGAGTTCGAAACGTTAGACCCCAAACGTTTCGTCGATCGATCCCGATTCTCAAGGTCATCCAAGTTTTCTGGCCATGGACATCGCGTTGAATGACCCGTTTCGATGGGCTTCGGGGATTTGGTAGGAAATCCCTTTCGTTCGCCGGTAAAACTTTTTTTCTTGTAATCTTGCATCTTTCAAGCTCCTAACTCCCTACTACTCTCTTTCTCTGTCTATCTATCTACCCATCTCCTTACTCTTTCCCCTTCTACGCTATAAAAATGTGAACGGTTACAAGCAAAGCGTTACGTTACTGTTCCTTTCGCCAATTATGAAGCAACATTGGCATTCCGCCAAATGCTTACTGAACGACAAAACATTGTTCAATGAAATATCGCCATTCAGTAATGCAGTTCCAACGACACATTCGCTTGGCAGTACAATGGTATTAAAGTATGAAAACCACGTTCTTTAATATATAAACCCT
Organism: Anoplius nigerrimus; assembly: GCA_914767735.1. NCBI lineage: Eukaryota > Metazoa > Arthropoda > Insecta > Hymenoptera > Pompilidae > Anoplius > Anoplius nigerrimus. Next base: position 10,408,452 of record OU612082.1, read on the forward strand.
CCTTTCGAGCGAGAAATTAAAGGTGAGCTGAGAGGATCATCCAGTAGAAATGAAAACGGTAAATAAAACAGCGAGGCAATAGTACACTTAGTCACATTCACCTTGCTTTATTAAGAGAGTCGAGCATCGGTAGAGCGAATGGAAATGAAAAATTGTCGCTGCTCGAGCGAAATAGATAACTGTACATTATTTCTAGACTCCGCCGGCTACTTTTGCATAAGTACAAGATTTACCTTTAACAGCGTGGGATTTGCGATAGCTCGTTATTTATTTCTTCGCTGCGTGCCTCAATGGAATTGATATCCTTCTTGCAGGAACGACGTTCATTACGTCGATAGCTTTGTCTTGTCTGTCGGCCGCCCTGGCAAACCGCTTAACAAAAATGACAAACAGCGCGCCTAAGGAGACGCCTAATTTACATATCTGCTAATCTGCGCCTCTCTTCGTGTCTCCGACACTAATTCTCCGCTAATTCGACGCTCTGCAGGAAAACGGCAGCGAGACTACTCGAATCCCCTCTAGCTTTGTTCGTCGCGTCGGTTACATTACGGCACAACATTCTGCCTTATTTACTTGTCCCCGTGAAATGGATAACGATCAATTCCAACCACGTTACTCCGACTATTTTCTCCCAACGCCCCTTGTACCTTATCAAGCGTTTAAATTCTCGAATCTTTGACGTTCGATACGATTGAAGGAATTTTAATATTAAATCGAATGTAAGTACGTACGCTAGGATTTCTCTATTGTTCTTTCATTATCATAATTGAATTAGCGAATTTGCCGCGAGAGCAGTTGCTCAAGTTGAATCGGACCCGTCATCTCATCCATTCATCAAACTAATGAAGGATGGAAACAGCCACCCCGATAAACATTTTGAAATTCTGCAGGTGTTGTCTCTGATTTATGGCGAGCAATTAGAGCTTGACTGCCTTATTTGCCATCGTCTCGACTAAGAAACGTCACTACCATGTGAATATGACGCATCCTAATCTATGCTCGAAACCCTAATTTCGAGGTCTGACGCCCGGCAAGGCTTCATCCGGAAACTTCGAGAAACATTGTTCCGCGAGCGCAGAAGGATTTTCTTGCGTTTGTTCGACCCTGCGCAAACGCCTACACTAATTGAGCAACCCTTTAAAATGGGGATATACTGATATTTTCGGTGTAACCGTGGATTTTCGGCGAAATGATCAGAAAGCGCGACTGCCTCGTGAATAACTAATAAGAAATCCTGCATTATTGAAGATCTTAATAATACGAGGTATGTAACGAGTCTATGCCGTAAACGGATTATAGAGACCAGGGGTAAAGTCGCCGTCGGAAGGAGACAAATGAAGAGAGATGGCTTGCGGAGACTGGAAATGCAATATTCCCTCTTAAACGTCACCCGTAGGGATCGCGAAATAAATAGATATGCATTGTTGCGGTTCCTTCGTTACTCCCTAATTCACCGATCACGCATCGCTCCGCAACTAAACAAACAATACTACCCCCATCGATTACCGTCAAATTAACCAAAGTAATTAATTTCACCCCAACCCTACCGAACGCAAAAATATTTATTGCACCCAGCACAAAATCCCACAGACTCCATTAAGGTCTAACTCTTCCGAAAATCAACAAACGTCAAAAGTCAGACATCCTTAATTCCCTCCTCCAATTCAAACTATCTCCGCGCCACGCGCCCTCGAAAAATAAGGCGAATCTCGATAAATTCATATTTGCAATGTAAGCGATTGTTTTCCCAGCGTACTTTGCTCACGACCACTTTCAGACTCGGCAGCCTTCCGAGCCGGCACGCGATGGAAGATGCGCGGATGGAGGTGGGCAATTCAAATAACCATGAATATTTGAAATAAGCGCCCTGCCCGAGAAGAGCGCAGCGCGTTCGGGTGTGTGAGGGGAAGGGGGGGAAGGGGGTGGGGGGAGAGAGGTCGCGGGTAGTAGGGGAAGAAATATCGTGAGCGAAGAGCAAGGAAAAGAAGGAGAGTCGGAGTCGGGCGCAAATGGCCGGCGAGATGCGCGTTCGTCGGACATTTATCCAATTAACCGATTCGAGTTGAATAAGCTGGGGTCAGGAAATCGTTCCCGGGCATCCGTAGGCATGTAACGCTCGCAACTAATACCCTGCCGCGCAGACGGAGAGGATGAACTCGCTACGTGCGGACCTAATGCCGAATGTTGATCTGTTATGTTTAATTACAGGGACTGATATTGACGGGTCGGTATGTACCGGATGGGAGGGACGGCGACGGTAGGGAGGGCCGGGGTGGTGTGGGGGGGGGGGGGGGGACGGGAAGGGGCGGCGAGAGGGTGAGAGATTCGGTTCCAGTTGCTTGTTCGCAAAGTCACCCCTTTCTCCGCGTCGAAAAGGGGTTCGGAGGAGAGATGCCGGCGGAGGCGCTCTGTCGAACGAAATGGCCAGCAATATTGTCGTCGTGGTCCGGGGATTTGCGTGGGACGGATCAGAGGGGGTGGACAGTAGGCGAAGGAGGGAGGGGTGGGCCCCCGGAGTGACACGGGAAATTAATTATACGCTCCTGAAAGTCCTGACCTCCGGTAGAACGCCCAAGCAGACCGTCCCGGCTCGTCTCTCCTCCTGCGAGCCGGCTCGATTCTCCTTGTACCTTTTTACCGGCCGATCGCGAAAAATTATTTCTGACGGTTCACCTTTTTTCATCGCCGAACCCATCCCTCACCCCCCTTCGCGACCACCTTTGTCGCTGATACAATCGCGTCGCGGACCGTACTATCAACTTTTAACGAGCCCAAATCGGTCTTCGTAGTTTCGTCGGGCGTGGCTTTGGGGTGGCGGACGTCATTGTTGCTTTTTTTTTGGACCGTTTCGCAGGGGGGATCGAACGCGCCGGGGGGGGGGGGTGGAGTGAAGTTTGCAGTTTTGTGAGTAATCGACGATCGGTGCGCCCCGGGAAGATGAGAGGGATGCGATGGCGAGGGCGGAGTGAGCAGGGGTTGTGTGAAGTGCTCTACAAGATGTTGCAGAATATTACTTACAAGAGCGGAGGATTTAAAAAGTAAGAATAAAGCGGCGACTCTCTGCCGAAGCATTCGATCGATAGAACATCATCACCGTCGGCTCGGAATACTAAATGGCTGAGGAGACCGCCGTGAATACATAATAACAGTGAGCGGGGCGCGGAATCGTCATGTGTGGGACGAACATATGGACATATACACACATGTTTCCGCGAGGAACAACTAAGTGGAAGGTGTATATAATTACGGGAGCTGAGTCTCGTTTCTTTAGCACGTCGTTTACGGTATCACGGTTATCAGGGTGGAAATGATCAGCCACGAAAGTGACATTTATCAACGTAATTAATTCGAACACCGTGTAGATTATTTCTTCAAGAGCGTCATGGACCTCCAAACATCTCTGGCTCGGTCGAAGACTCTCACATTCGCCTGGCCTGTATCGTGAGCGGGTTCGAGCTCGGCCTGATTTACGCCCAGGAAACGTTCTCTCCAAGAGTACATCCGGGGATCCATTACCAAGATTTCAGAGTCCAACTGCCCGAAACGGGGAAAGATTTGTGCCCACCCCTCTCCGATGTCACAGCGTGAAACATTCCTCCGACGCGGAGGTGATCGTTCGCGCCGCGCGTTATCTCCGGCAAAAAAAAAAAAAGGAATGAGGCAACATAAGGCACATAAGTAGAATTGCGCGGTTCCGTGGCCGCGAAAATAGGATGATTCATAAACATGCCGCGATCGAAATAAAAATTCGCGTAACGCAGCGGAAACGGCAATGGGTTAGAACAGCGAAACATCCCCCCACGTCCCGAACGATTCGCATCAAGTTTATCGCTCGTTCTATGCACGAGATTTGAAAAAACGATTTATTCGGAAATATGTCGGGCTTATATATCGTTATGGAGCGTACACGTGGGGAGCGGCATCGTGCGTTTCCACCACCTTGCCGCGTCTTCCTCCTTTCTTATATTTTACCACCCTCATCTAACACATATACGTCGGGGATATTTATTTTTATTACGCTCTCTGCGCTCCTGAGTCAACAGATTTTTTGCCGCCGATGCGAATCGATTTTGAGCCGTTGGCAATAAATAGCGGCCAGCTCGAAACTTAATGTGGCTTCGATATTACTGTGATTTTTGTATAATCGACATTGAGGGGCTGCAGGGTTGGAGGGCGGGTCGTGCTCGTCGTCGTGCGATCAAAATCTACTTAGGCGCGAGAGAAATAATGCCGTAAACACTGCCATTTGAAGAAGTCCCTCTACGTTCGCGGGACGCCCGACAATTTATCCCTCGACTTTTTCCTCGCAGGCACCGGAGAAACATTAAAAATTTTCCCGGTAAACGTCGGTTTAAGTTCCGTTAAGTTTTGCACGCTCGCATTATATCGTCTTAATGTTTTCGAATAGGCACCCCTTGCAAAGTTAGCGGCCACTAGCGAGTCCAGTAAATCTTACCCCAGCCTCTTAGTCCCCTACCATGAACCGTCCTCTGGAACCACCCCCCAAAAACCACCCCCTCCCGCCCCCTGACTCCCTCAGTTGCCCAGCTATTCTTATTCCCTCGTTACTCGCAGCTCGGCTGGAGGCGGCTCTCTCCTTATTATATCGTCTTTCCACGCCATAAAATCGGAAAAGAATTTCACCCCCAAGACAATAGAAACTAATAAATTTGATTACTGATTACACCCGCGAATTTTCGAGTGCAGGTCCGCTGCCCTTAATGCAGGCTAAAATCGTTCTAGCGTTTCTAACATCCGACTTCGTGCTCTGCGTAAACTTTCTCTTTAATGTCTACTTTATAGGATTTGTTTAATTATAATGTTTAATTTAAATTCACGCTAGACGCGTCGTTGTTTGTAATTAAAGAAGAGTTATGAGTGAAAGGTGCATTAAAAATTCGGCATGCTACTTACATTAGTTTCGAATATCATTTGTTTTCAACGCATTCAAAATATTATTCGAACGTATAGTTTCAAGCAAAGTCAGGAATGTTATTACATGTAAATTTTTATAGCATTTTCATTTAAGCTTTCGCTTAGAATTAGTAAAATTCAATAATAATGATAGTTTTCAGACATTAAATCACCTATTTTTTTCTCGTTGGCAGAATTTTAGTCATAACAATCGCGACAGTAATTATGATGTAATAGAAGAGTAGCAAATCGGACATTTGTCCCGCTAGGAATTCATGAAACATCTTATTTTATCTCGTTGTTTAACATAGAGTCATTGGCAGGAACTTCCTATCGTCAAAGTTAGATAACGGTCGAGGTAAAATCATAAAGGAGAATTGGGATGGGTTTTTGGGGTGTGCACAGTTTAAACTTTCCACGCCCCTAAATCTCCGGGACTTGGCTTATGCTTCGTAATATCATAATATCGTAATATCGTGAAGGCGGTTTGGTATAATTAAAGTGGAAGTGTCTTTAAAATAGCCGCAGGTGATTGCGGTAAGAAACTGCTCTACAGCCTTGCCGCCGTTCTCCGCTCTTTCCATCTCGCAAATGCCACAAATGCTGAAAATACTAAATAGCCTGATAAGCAACAAATGAACTTTGCCAATTATGGCTTTTAATCGTCTTTGGCGGCGTAGTGTGGCCAATTTTAGTAAACGAGAGATTTTACTTTAGTATCGTTACAAAGTTGCTCAGAGTATCGTTGTAATATAATGGCACAAACAACACTTTTTGTTTCGAATTTACTGGAAATGTGTAATCAGGTTCTTATCGGATTCAGTGGAAAAGACTAACATGTCAAACAGTTTCAGTTTACTAGTATGACTACGCTCGGAACAAATATGTACATGTGTGAATGACTAAATATGTGGCAGACGTCAAGTATTGCAGAGTTCACCACAATACGCGACATAAATTAGATTAAAAAAATTATTTCATCTCTTCGAACGTTTGCCTCAGGCCGTTCTCATAATCACCTACACATAGAACAGTGACGCATGGCAGTAAATTCAATATTGCGATAACGCGATGTGTAAGTGAAGCAGCATGAATGCGTGTCCCATTTATTCACAACATTATTACTGTTTACCGTGACAAATCTTATGTGTACACGGCGGTGCTAAATACCATAAATAATAAAGTCACTGCGTCACAAATCGAGTCTTATACCTAAGAACTCATTTTCCAATTATTCAGTATGTCATTAAATTTATTGTTCTTTTATTTATTTTCAAGTTCATTTAGGTATACATGATATTGACAGTTATCTTTCAGTGTATCATTAATGATACGTATAATAATGAAAAACATTGTATTCATTTTTACTATACATTATAATAAAAAATTATTTTATTACGCCACGACGTTAGTATGATAAAATAATGTGTTGTAATATGTATAAGTTATTGATGGAAGATAAAAAGAATTTGTATATATAAATATACCCCGTACCGACTGAACGTAACACCTTACCGGACAAAACTGTCATTCAGTATGTTACACCGACGAGATATACTTAAAGACCGCTAGCCTTATGGGACTTTGTGTCGCACGAAAATTGAGCCGTACTGGGACGCCCTCTCGGCGTATAGAGCGGCCGAATCAGGAAACTCAAGGCAACGCAACGAACTCAGTGATTCCAGTTTTTACACCAAGTTACGAAGAATTGCGAAGAACCACTGCCGTGACGATCGTGGTGGGGGAAGTTCAGATGTGCGATGTCAGTCAGCGAGTCGTCTACTATGTATCGAACGGAGTCAAAGAATGAGCTATGGCTCTGACTCTTCTCCGGCACGATCGTATGCGTGTTTCCTTTGACATAAGCCAGCGGTATTAAAATGCTTTTTCGTCCCTAACCTATCCGATGATCTGATAAAGTATTTTATTCGAAGGGTGTAGTTGGATGATGGGGTCAAAAGTGTTCCCAAAACAATTATAAATCGAAAACGTCATTTGATAGCTCATTAAAAAATACCCATTTTCATCACGTTTTAACTTTCAATCTGGAAGGGCAAGGAGCAGTAGGTTGTAAATTAAAAACTTTCGTTTTTGCTCATTTCTAAAAAAGGAGTGTCCGTGAAAAAATCAAGAATTCTGGCCGTTTCTGACGTGTTAAAATTAATTTGTAGAACGAATTTTCATGCATCCTTTATAAGATAAGTATATTATGCAATATTCAATGCTATGAGATGGGGTACAATAAACAAAAATAGATGCTAAGAAAACTGCTAAAACAAGGAGAATATGTTGTAATGGCGCTTGTTATATCCGAAAATATTTGTAGTTCCGGTAATATTATCGGTTGCACAACGGCAAAACGTCTTTTTTCTCAGTACTGCTCTCTTTATAATTTTTTCCTTTAGTTTATTATTATTATTATTTTGTCGTTTCTTTCTTTTTCTTCTTTTTGTCTGCAGCATAATCTCTCTGTATTTTATCCTTTATTTTTCTTTTTCCTAGAGATAAGGTAACATAATATATACGTTAAGTTATATTCAATTAGAAATTAAAGCCAGCTTCTTTTTTTGACCCATGTTCTGTAGCCCCCCGCATAAAACGAATGCGGTGCATGCGCCGAGTTATATTTCATGTAATGTTCAAGCGCATTTAATGTTAACCGGGCCGATTCAAACCTTCCCACTGCTGCGTTCCGGGAACACGTACACACTTTCGTTTAAACTTTCGGCATCTGCGCACGAATCCAATACTCTCAAGATCACTAGGAGTAGGGACACCCCTCCTTCATGCGATTGTCATATTCTTGACGATTGTCATACTTTCGACGTATTCTTTACGTGCACTTTTATGTTTTGCTTCTTACGATGTATTTGTACAAGACAAACATTAATATATATGCGAAATGTCTAATAGTAAATGTAATTGGCCGGCCTCAGGATCCAATGGTTACGATTCAAACTCCTCACCTGAGTGTGAAATTTTTCCGATCCTGCATAAATTTTTACTAACATTTATTAGTTGCCAAGTTTTAAGAGTTCGCGGAGGCGATACAGTGGAGGCCCGATGAATTTTTCCTGAGATCTCCCAGATAAATTTTGACGCTTAAACCCCACCACTAGGCGGGATTCCCTCTCGCATTCGGCAACTGTCACGCCTGATATCGCAGCGTAATTCCTTTGAATACTAACGTAACGTGGTGAAAAGTTGATAATCTTATACGTAATGTAAGGTGATTTTCGAGAAAACAACTACTATTCGGTTCAACTCTGATTTTCCTTGCATCTGCTCTGCTCTACTACTCAATATGCTATATCCCTTGTCCGTCCGTGTCCGTCCGGTGCCGTCCGGAAAGAAACGCGCTTCGCGCCTCCCCTCGTACAAATTTTGGCTCGGTGACGTCAGCGGCCGCTAGCCCTAGCGTCCGTTGACATGTGCCGGCTTGGGTTTGTTACAGCAACGACTATGTACATATGTACGAACGTGTAATATGTAAACGTTTTAATAAGTACAAATATAAACCGAGTTGTACTGTGTTTGGTCTCATTTTACTCGGAATAATATTACTAATATGTTTTGTCTTCAGTCCGCCTTTTTTCCTTATCTGCCGTTTCTACTTCTGATTATCCGTATCGGCAAAAAGCAAACGAACGAATTCGACTACAGTAGATTTTCTATATGAGTCCGATTTGAGCTACACGATATCTGTCCACGGATGCCCCTTTCACAAACAGGGGTCGTCGTCGGCCTGGTGGTTCCCCGTCGCTTGTATCGCAGTGGCATTTTTTGATGCTGACAATTGAACAGCGACGCGGTCTATCGGTGAGACACTAACCCTAATTAACAAATCAAAAATTGTTAATTGCAATTTTTCGTTAAAAAGAAGTTTACTCGTATATTGGAAACATTTTTCTAATAAAAATAAGACCAAATACGAAATGGTTACGACACTTGGTTTCGCTATTCTGACTTGTCAAACACACTGTCGCCTAAACGTCGCGAGATCAATGTGGTGTGAAGAAGGAACTTCTATTCGATGTGAATCAAGTACCTGGCGAATGAATCGACGCTTACCGTGGACCTGGATGAGAAACAAAGTTTTCTTGAGTGGAATGAATGTCCCCTATTCGTTATAAGTCCATTTGGCGGCATTTTTTTTGCGTCTCTTACCGTGTAGGGACACCATTGGCAGGTGCCTCCTCACAAACTCACACAGGGATCCTGCTACAGTTTAGACGGCTTTAAACTCTTCATACGCAAATAAAGTGGCAACCAATTTTATTTGTAAATAGGAGTTTTAATTAGTAACAAAATATAACCCAATTGGTTTCGTGTTTGGTCTCATTTTACTTGACAAAATATTAGCAATACGGTACTGACATTTTTATTCATAAAAAGTCAAAGTTGTAAAAATTTTTTCGCTGCACTAGTGTTGCCTCATCGTCATGTGGCATTCAATCATTCAACAATGGCTTCACCTACACTCCCTCTTTTTATATCAACTGTCCCTACGTTTGGCGGTGTCGGCAAATTACAAAGAGACGGGCGCGTGGCCCAGCGTGGCCCAGCGTGGCCGGCAACGTGGCGCAGAGACGACATTCGTGTCAAATCACCGGATGTACGAGCAACGGAGAAACTTTAGAATTGTAAAGATAGAAATAAAGAAGTTTTGCGTACAGACATGGTCGTTTCGTTTCTCATGTTCCGATCATTTGTATGAAATGGAATACAATAATCAATGTAAGAGAGCAAGTGTATTGGAAGGCATTTACTTCTTTAATTAACAAGTACTTTTTGCAACATTTTCAACCTCGTCGGTACTGCTAGCACTTAAAATTATCAGGATGCAAAAATTGGGAGTGATGGGGTTCGATCATGTATAAAAGTTTGTTCTACAAATTTGTTTAACACGCCAGTAAACAGCAAAAAAATGGAAGTTTTTAATTTATACCTCACTGCCCATCGCCCTTGCAGATTCACAGTTAAAACATGATGAATATAGGAATTTTTTAATGAGCTATCGAATGACGTTTTTAGTTTATAATTGTTTTGGGATCGCTTTTGAGCCCCATCATCACCCTTCGAATAAGATACTTTATCAGATTATCGGTTAGGTTAGGGACAAAAAGCATTTTAGTACCGCTGGCTTATGCCAAAGGAAACACTTGTATGCAATCGTGTCGGAGAGGAGTCGGAGCCGTAGCTCATTTCTTGTCTCCGTTCGGTACGTAGTAGACGACTCGCTGACTGAGAGCACGTATACATTCATCTTAATGTACATCTTTTCCCCACCACGCCCGTCACGACAGTGGTTCTTAGGAATTCCTCCTCGGTACTTGGTGTTACCTACAAAGTTAGAACCTCGGAATTCTTCCGTGCCGACAGAGCATTTGGGCCCCTTTGAGCCCCCTTGCGTGCCCGAAATTTTACCCAGGGCTAGCGGTCTTTAAGTATATCTCGTCGGTGTATGTTACTCGAATGATACAACTCTGTCCCATTCACTGCATACCAGAGCCCTCTATGAACAGCGATAATAACTAGTAAAGATTTTTATACAAGTATCATTTGAAACAGATGACAAATTGAAACTAATTATCAAACAAGTGTTGAACTTAAATATTCACAGCTGGGGATTTAAAACATTATAGGGTATATAAAATAGGACAGCTGGTATTCGTGAATAATTTCAAATACTTTTGAGATTTGCAATTAAAAATTTTCTAGAAAATGTGGAGTACTTGTAACATGGAAGCTTAAATCTAAATGGAGCATTCATATTTTGCCTTAGATTAAATTGGTCATCATGGTAGTGTATTTGTACATAATTCATAAATCTAATACTGACGTAATCCACCTCGTCTAATAGCTGGTTGCATCATTCTGTTTGGTGGTGTGATAGATATATCCAAATAATCTCCTATGGTAAACCTAGAATTATATGAATTATCAAATCTTTAAATCATTTTTTTATAAGAAAAAAATTAGACACCTTCCCATCCTGTTATAAATATATATTTTCTACATTCGTACCGTGCTTGTGCAAGTGTTTTGTTATCATCAGCACCTTTTTGTCCGGAACACGTAACACCTATTTCACGCATTCGATATCCAGAATTGCGCAATTCAGGTGTCACTAACGAAAAATCAAAGTATGTTCCTTTACTCCTCGCATCAGGATTTACTTCCTTTACAAGGCCTGTAATTTCACGTAGCGTAGCATCCATCCTATAGAGAAAATAATCCAAGTACTATATGCATTGACGTCATGCTGATTATATATGTAAATAAATGTGAGTTGCCATACCATGTGTATATTTGCAGTTCATTGGAAGGTACATTTCCCCTACTGTATTCCATAATATTGTGGTGTCGTCCAGTATTACAGAATACTCTAAGCAGAAGGGGACATGTCTAATGGACAAAAATATACATTGACATAACAGTATTTTTGAAAATGTTAAATTATGTTGACATAAAGAAAGATAGTATACAAAAGCAAACATTACTTGAAGAATGATACTGTTTATATTCAATGAATGTACCTTTTCTCTATCCACCGGTTTTTCAGGAACTTGTTTCTCATCTACAACCATTGATTCCAATGCCGATGCCATTTTTATTTTCAATCTATAGGTCAATAAACCGTCAGGTTATGTACTTATTAATGCAACTTAGTTCCAGTTAGACCGCTTAGTTTTTAATGTTTTGTAAAATGGCGACTATACAGTGCCTGTATGTCAGAGAAAGATGAAATTTACGATGACCTTCCAGAAAAGCCCGTGAAGTGGAGCCACAGTCGTGTCGAAATGTCGCAGAACTTTGAATTTAATTTGATTGATCAAGTTCTGAGTATTGATAACTAATTTGAAAAAAACAATTTACTCGTGCCACGGATAATTTGAAGTGCACTCTAGACACGCAGGAGTAATTTAAACACGAGATAACGCACAATCAATAAATTATTATGGACACATATTCTTCTTACATTGAGGTGGATGCATATATATCTATGGTAAAATTACAGTTAATACATTTGTAAAGAAGATTACAACGTATATCCCCGATAAACGGCTCCGTGTCAAATGTATTTATGCATGCGAACAATGTACGATTATTTCAATCTGGTAGTGTACATATAAGGGAGTATTAAAACCCATTTTTATTAGGTAACACACTTTTATATTAATGTAATCACAGAACAATTGTTACGCTTCATTGTTATCATTCTCCATGGCCTCTCAGTAAAATGATTTATAAGCTTGGCCATTACTCGTAAAAGATAATATATCTGTAATTCATCGTTTTTAACGATCGGTACATGTAAATAAATTTTCCATATGTACCGGCGAACTTTTTGATGAAACGGAATACGTGTTAAGAGAGGCGTTAAAAAAATTGAGCTTAGCCCAGAAACCGCAACCGATGCCAGTGGTGTATACACGTACTTAACCAATTTTATCAGCACAAATAGGGGGACTCTGTTTACTCTACTTTCTTGGATGTGTACTCTTAATCGCGTATAACGACATTATATGCATGCACTCTAGCGCAGTGTACATCGTGCCGCAAGTAAATGATGCGTACAACTTATCTCAAAGTTCTTAACGTTTTCTTTTCCAATGCAGTATATGAATGTGGCCCTGCACCATTGTGGTCTCCACTCAAAGTAACCGCGCTTAGTTTCCGATATGCAGCGGATACGTGCTCTTCGTGTGGGCTATCGTTATTAGTTTTAAAGTAAACAACAATATTTTGAAACGCTATTTTTGACAAGCGTCCTGTCAAAACCTTTAATATTGATCTTCGGACGTTTGTGAGTGAGAATTTAATAAAATTACATGGTAAGAATACGTATGTGCAATGTTTTTGTTGAATCGTTACTATATGCTCGCATGCGATATGAAAAATTTGATTAACGGGGAAAGTAATTGTTATAAACGAATGCGATACAACGAATTTGTACATTCTTGCAAATACTGAACTATACGTTCATTGTGCGTTTACTGTTATAAATTGCTGTAAAAAATCAGTTGTTAAATCACCGTCGGCGACATAAGCAAGTAATGATTACTTCGTAAACGAAATGTGTTGGAGCGAATTAGTGAGACTATTTATGGTCTATTTATAGATATGATTAAAGTGAAAAACTTACGTTTGTTACACTGCTAAATTATTCATAATGATTGTGCGGTAGTTACAAATAACCTGTATCTAATACCTTATGTGGATTGAATAGAATTCTATGTTATAATTCTGTAAATTAAATATCACCTGTAGTTTTATCATAATTCTGTGAAATCTATATTTAATTGCTGTATTTCCCAGGGCATGACTAATGACTGGAACGGTTATGTGAATGGAATAAGATTAAAAAAATGGTAAGCAAGTTGCCACAGGAATTCAGAAGGTACCAGCGGAACCGACATCAGCTACAGCATATTCTTGAGGAAACACAACGTGCTTTAGAAGTGATTAATCTTGAGAACTTTTTTCCTGGAGGTAAGCATTTTGAAAACACTAAGAGAAATAATTTTCACTTTGTCATTTTTAATAAGATTATTATACTTATATGTTAATCATTTCAGAAAATATTGTTGAGCAGTTATTGCCCCCACTTACTTTGGATAGGATAACACACATCCTAGAAAATTCTCCAGCTCTTGTTATCTTTGGCCAAGATAGCAAAGCGAAAGCATCGTTAGTCAACAACTTACTCTCGAGTGATATTCTACCAATATGCAACGGTTCATGGAGATGGATAAAAATAAGTTATGGACATACAAATCATATCAGTCTGACACTAGGATTAGAATACGAAGTTGTAGAGAGGCTCCAGGCTAATGAAAAACCATGGAACACACTGCCAATTGAAGATTTAACTAAATCTGGGAATGAAGACACAAATTGTCCGACAGTGCTCGAAGTCAAAATAGACAAGCCCATATTAAAGGATGGAGTGCAAATATTTGTTGTTCCCAATTTGAGCGCTGTTACAATTCTTGCAAAAGGTTCACTAGGCATTTTGCCCATATTTCTGTATGCATTAGGTGAGCAACCATTGAATGAGCAACATATGGAGGAATTAAGGGAATTAAAAGAGACATATCCATACAACCCTGTGCTCTTCATCTCAGCACTGATAAATATTTCGCTAGACAGTATAGATGCCGCACTCACTGAATCTGAACAGCATAGGCTTCAAGTACGTACAGAGTCTAACGATTCAAACTCAACCAAAACAGAGGATGACCTTAACATTGACAAAATTAATTCACTCGGCATAACGTGGTTAGATCAGTTGACGAATTTAGGATTTCTGGGTATGGATGAATCTGTGGAAGTTGATCAGTTGACATGGCTAGTTGGAGGACAATATACAAGTTCCAGTGATTTAGTGGATTCATGTAACAAATTGGATAAGATTCTCTATTTCACGCGTAGTTGTTTACAAAGTTATCTCGTAAATGCGAGCAGCTACCTGAACGAAGTACACACAACTAGTTTACGAAAATTTATTTTAAGCGCTTTTGACATGGCTCGAAAAATACAAATAACACCCAGAAGAATACAATACGCTCAGCAGAAAGAGAACGAGCTTTATGCCAATTTAATGAAAGTCGTAAATGAGAAACAGGAAGAATTGACGGAACTAATACAAAATAATATTCAAGAGATGAAGGTTGAACTGTTATTATCGAGTGATATGTACCAATATCAGACAATCCCATGTGCGAGCAGTGAACGTACGGAATGGTCTGCAACTTTACAAGCAGCAACAGCAGAAGTTCAAAGATGCGTTCTCAGACGTTTAGGAGAAAAAGTCGCCAAACAATTAATAAATTCTGTTAATTGTCTCAGAGAAACTTTTGTTGGAACTTTGCAGCGTTGTCTACGAAGTCTTGAAAAAAGTTATGAACATGACTCCTGTTTCTTAGCAAGTGATGCTCTAAAACAGATACTTTCCGCAGCCTATAATGTAGACCTGCATAATACATCGCCATCACTCGTGCATTCTTTTTTAGAAAGATTGCGACAACTCTTTAAATCTCTTCCATTACCATGGTCGCCCACACCAACATTGGACATAGCTTGGAGAAAAAAAGTAACTGCTGATATATTAAATTCTTTATCAGCGGCGCGTTTGGCAAGAACGATTTCTATGCAATTCAGAGACAAACTGCGAACGTCTCACGATGCGTTTCAAGCCGCACTGAAATCTTTAGAAAACTACTACTCAGGAAAATTGGAGAGGACAGAGGAACAGAGAATAGCAATCAGAAAATTTCACGCGCCTAAACTAGCAAAGTTAGCATTGGAATCTACTTCGATGACTGACGCAGTTCGTTATGGAATTCCTCATTACGGGAAAGAAATAGGTCGCGGACAGTACGGTGTGGTCTTTGCATGTGATGGCTGGGGAGGAGCACCGGGACCTTGTGCAGTTAAATCAGTGGTTCCTCCGGACGAGAGGCATTGGAACGACTTGGCAATGGAATTTTATTACACTCGATCAATACCAGATCATAAGAGAATAGTGAAACTTAGGGGTTCCGTAATAGATCAATCTTATGGCGGAGGATGCGGTTTAGGAGCAGCGGTTCTATTAATTACAGACCGCATGAGCCGGGACTTATACTGTGGAATTCGTGCCGGCTTATCGTGGCTGGAACGCATACAAATAGCGATCGATGTGTTAGAGGGCATTCGCTACCTTCACTCACAAGGACTCGTTCACCGCGATATTAAGCTGAAAAATGTTCTACTTGATACTGAGAACAGAGCTAAATTAACTGATTTAGGATTTTGCATTACCGAAGCTATGATGTCAGGAAGTATTGTAGGAACACCTGTACATATGGCACCAGAATTATTGTCTGGTCATTACGACAGCACCGTTGACGTATATGCGTTCGGAATTCTTTTTTGGTACGTATGCGCTGGTCACGTAAGGCTTCCCTACGCCTTTGAGCAGTTTCATAACAAGGAGCAACTTTGGATGAGTGTTAAGAAAGGTAATCTACTCGCAGCTTGCATTTGCATGAAAGATAAAAAATGGAAAGAAAGGTACAACGTATGGATTTTTCTATGTTGCAGGCATTAGGCCCGAAAGGCTACCTCACTTCGACGATGAATGTTGGAGGCTAATGGAGCAGTGTTGGTCCGGAGAACCGTCAAAACGACCATTGCTCGGAGCTATTCTTCCAGTGCTAGAATCTATTCAGCATAAAGCAAAAAGAGGCAAGTCCTTACAGCACATCAACCCACTGAAGCTGCATGAGAGTTCTTCAGGCGAACTAAGAAACCCTGCACTAGCATTGGCAGAACCCTTTAATCAAAGAGGTGCAACAAATAGTCCTCTCCCAGCTAAACGTAGAACCCTTAGAACTGTTAAATATCCAGTTTTCCACATGACAAACTTTTTTCAAACCAGTGTTTGCTCCAATTTATACGTTCAAATGCGAGAGTTTTAAGAAACATATATTTGTTTTTCTTTAATTTTGTTGTTATGACATTAGAAGTTTCTTATATTTATTCAAGAAAATATAATTGTAAAATGATTTATTGTTTTCGGTACAGTTTGACGTATGCAGGAAAAGTATTTCTTATACAGTATTAATTGGACCAGTTTTTAGTCATACCATTTTTGCAATGACTCCTTGGATTCATTGCATATTAATAACTCCCATGCGATTGCAGACTATTTGCAATAAACTCAACAATAGAAGTCTAACTGTCATTGTACAGAATATAAAAAAAGCGTTTCTCATAGATACATAAGCAAAACATGACACTTACATTTATTTTCACCTGTAATCATTACACTCACAACTTCTCAATCAAAATTTGGGTAGGTTACTTGAAAGTAACATGATGTTACAGTTGTTACTTATTGATAGGGCATAATATTAGATTTAAAACGAAAAACAGGTAGGACATTATAAACTGTATTTTCATTGTTGAACAATAAAGTTTTTCAATTTTGTACTGATTGCTTAAAAATGTTATTATAAAAATTGCTTACAAAATGTTTTACCTATGACTCATTACATTGACTTAAAAAGCATACCTAAGCTAATTACACAACTTTTACTGACCTTACATCATGCGCATAATTTTCAATTGACACAACTTTGTGTGTATTTCAGATGACTGCTTCTACAACACTAAACCTGCATGAAAGTCTCGAAGGATTCACAGCTTGGTCTAATCAAACTGTGGATTTGATATTAGCGTGGCTGAAATTTTATCAGCTAAAAAGAAGCAATTTTGTTATTTATAACGAGCGCGTTTAACAATCTGATGGACAGTTTGTTTCAATCGTTTTAAATTATGTTGTTATGCAGTAGGGTTAAAGTCTCAGAGGGTACACCTAAAGTGCCAGTTCAGCAAGTAACACTGTATAAATACAGGACAATAATATTTCTAACAGAACACTGTTAGAGAATTGGTCATACAGTGCTTGCATAAAAGTAGGTGTACAATTCAAAGCATACACAATTCATTTCATTTATGTACATATCATGTAAATATATTTATTGTATTAACATGTGTGAAGAAAATGTATTTTCTCCACATTTAAATATGCCGCTTATACATGTATTCTCCAAAGGACAGGGAAACTTATAACTGCCTTCGAGTTACAGGTGGAAGTAATGTGATTTTGTAAAATAAATTGTGATAAATATAATAAGCATACAATAATATTAATATTAAATAAGAATAACAAAATATATTTTAATAAAACTCATAATCTTGGCACATATTTATTTAAACCAGTAAATCAAGGCTAGATTTTGCTTTTTCTAAGTCATGTAAAAATTTGTAAAACTCAGCTATTGACATTTCAGTGAAAATGTTTTTTGTCTTGTTGTTATCAGCAAAGGTAATATGTAGCTGCATAAATGATCTGTCCACATTGTCAGACTCACTGCTAGCTGCTGTCACTGTAACCAAATCAATTAATTTAGAACAGCTCTTCAAATTTTTATTAGTAACTAAATTCTAACTATCTGTCTAGTAATAATCACTTACCCCCAAATCTCCATGAAACATTACGTATCTTGTTGACACCCTTTTCCATTTCCTAAAATGCAAGTAGGTCAGGAGATATATCACTGCATAACATTATTAAAATTTCACATTATGACGACAGATTTGATAATTATGAACATTGACACATTAAAATTATATGCTCGCCGAATCAATATAAAATCTTTCAAGTGTCAGATAACCGAGATGTCAAGTGATCCATTATTGAGCAATACTATTAATACCAAATATACTGGATTTTATAATCTTATCCGCCGTTGAAATCTGGCACATCTAGTCTTTCATTGTCAGTAGTTCCGCGTGTGATCTTACCATCTAGTTCAAAATCAGGTTTTTAGGTTATGACACAGATGACAAACGTTCATGAATACACACCTAAGACACAACACGATACGTCAATTCAATGCGCATGAACTGTGTACGTAACTGAATTAAAGTAATTTAGAAGCACTTTAACTTGAAAAAGTGATTCGTGTTTCATGTTAAAGCATATTTTTAATTACACAAATGATATTTTCATTTTTTTTGTTTAATGTTCATAAAAACATACGATATTTGAAATGTCAGATTACACGTGCAAAGATGTGACAACTTGTATGAAGGTTTTCACAGGGTAATAGACATAAAAGTAAAGGAAAAGAAAAATAAAGATAAACATACGATCTCTTGAGTGTAACATATCGAGGAAATATCGTGCATATTATCGTCCTACTCCAATCATCAATAATGCACAGCACGGCAGTACTTTTATGGTAATGTATGTAAGTACATTATCCACATGTGTATTGTACATCCATCGGAATGCAAGTTCGTG
The DNA here is from genome assembly GCA_914767735.1 of Anoplius nigerrimus. Taxonomy (NCBI): domain Eukaryota; kingdom Metazoa; phylum Arthropoda; class Insecta; order Hymenoptera; family Pompilidae; genus Anoplius; species Anoplius nigerrimus. The sequence continues at coordinate 10,427,227 of OU612082.1, forward strand.
CTTACTATGACGGCCAAGTAGTACTTTATTATTTACGCACTCTTGCAAAAATGATTTGATACCGCTGTCGAAGCGCACAGCTGCCGACTAATTACAGTTCCAACACGACCAAGATAGAACGGAATACTCTTGAAGTCATTATTTAGTAGCGCATGGGAGCAAGGTTGAACGGAGAGAAAAAGTTAGCGAAGTTTCGGCATTGTTACGAAGAACACGTCAACCAGCCGGCTTGTTGGGGAGCAGGTAGCCCAGCTCTAATAAATCCTTCGAACATCAGCTCCTTCGAACGTTCACCGTAACAAAAAGCAAAGCCAAAGAAGGAAAGCAAAGAGCGAGCGGCGGTTCGACAAACGCTGGAAACTAATAAAAGCCCGATGTTTACCGGCGGTGACCCTAACTCCCGCAAACGGGAGTAAATTTGTCGCACGATGCTCTTATTTGTTCGGTATTAAGGAGTTATAAATTAGGATGCAGTTCCCTGGGAAGGGCCGGAAATGGCGTAGCGAGAGCTTGAAGCACACGACATTCGTCGGAGAACAGGCAAGAGGTAAAGTTGCGCATAAAATAAGAGCCATTGTTCATTCGCACGAGCGAGATTTAGGTGTAATAATCTGTGAACGTTCTTAATAGATCTTAGCAGCGGAGATGAACAATCTGCATTTAATAATTTTAATTAAATTTCGTATATTCTGGAGCGTACAATATTGTCGGCGGGACAATGAAGTTGATAATCGAAGAAACGTTCTATTTATAGCGGTTGCGACAATATTAACGTTTATCGGAATGCCTCATGGAAACGTCAGAAGCAAGAATCGGTTATACGAAGGGAGAATGAAGCGTAGCTGTACGTGATGAACATTTAGCACAATTTGCGGGTGTATATTTCTAAATAAACGACGCGCGGGTTTAAAAAATTAGACACTCCTTCAAGCACGACAGAGGATTAACGGGTTACAGTATGAAACACGGCTGCGTTGTAATAAGTACAAATGTACGTATATTTTCAGAGCAAACTAAAAGTGATACTCTGTTAGGTCCAAGAATCTCGGCACCGCATTTCGTTCGGATCGGTGTCGGACAGACGCCCGCTAAAACAGTGTGTATGACAAATATTTATGAAATCCTTTTGCCAGAGGTACCGCCACAATATCCGTATAGTTTTGCTTTGTCCCGCAACGATTGTTATTAAAGTACCTGCATCACACGACGTTTTATTCGTCGTTCTGCCAAACGCGAGAACGCTCTTCAGAGTGCGAGGCAACGGGAGCAGAAATGAGTAGTGTAGTTTTAATGAAGAAGTATCGACTCACTTCCATAGAGATATCACAGTAAAAGTGAGAAGTGTGTCACTCTTATTAAGACTTATGGTACGTCACACGAGAACACGTCAGAATATCCAATTAAGGCTTATGCAGCTGATAAACCTGTTTAAAGCCGCTGTGGCTTTCGGTCTTTTGATAATAAGTTTACGAACTTCCTTCGCGTGTATTTACTCAGGAGTCTTGCCGCTAAGGGTTAGGTATGTCAAATTAAAACATTATCTCTGACCTTCTGAGATAGCATGCATATTGAACAAACGCTTGTCAACGTATTCTACAAATGAGGAACGTTCGAAGTTGAAGCCAGATAAGGCATTCGAAATGTTCCTGCGCCGTTTACATATTTTGCGCTCGACATAAAACAAAAGTTGGATCTCGCTCTCGAACGGTATGTCCCACAAAAAAGACCGATAGTTTTTCAAATCAATATCAGAATAAAAATATCGAAACAACCAAAGTATATTAAAGATTCTGTTCAAATTGCACTTTTGACAAACGTTCCGAATGTATACGATAGATTTGCAAAACCGTTCGTTATCTTCACACGGGATTGAAATTCAATAGGAAAATATCTGTCCATTTAAAATCCACACGCTTCTCATTCATAACAAGAACTCTATACCGCTCAATCACGCGTATAACGATTGAAAAACCAAGTTTTAATCGTGTGCTTCATCAAGCAGATTGCTGCCAGCTTTTACCGAGGTAGCGAGAAACTGGAACATTAATTTGAGATAAATCGAAGTGTTACACATTACTTTGAACAAACTTCCATACCGTAATGTTACTAACGTCTACTCTTACGTATTGCATCGCCGTGCGATTACATTTTCCCCTGCATCCCCGCACGCTTTTGTTTACGGTCAGTTATTTCATCGGCATCTCTGCATCCGTTAAAATACAGCGCCGAGGATTATATTCTTGTAATAAGTCGTCCCGTACACGGCGTCGTACTTGACATACAATGCACGTTTATGTTCCCTCCGGAGTGTTTCGATAACGAAGCGATCGATATCCGATTCTATCAAACTTGAACCGCTCGCCGCACTCCTCGTTAATCGATGCAACGGTGTTTTTTGCGCCGCCGGAATGAATGTACAAGAAAAATTGAGCTAAGGGCGTTAAGGATCCGATTAAAGTGTTGTCGCCCCGAACTGCGCTGCACGATGTCGCTCTCGCGAAGTTAAATAGAGTACCGAAACATTAGCAACCTCGAATGGGAGGCGGGACCTCATTCAGGGGAGGAAATTCTTCATGAGAACGGCGGAGCTATTTAAAAAACATGTACGACTGCACGCCCCGATGCTATTTCTCAACCTCTTCCGGCCCTTTCGCCCCCGATAAACTTTTCGCACGCCGGCAAGAAACTGCCGAAGCGACTGAGGCGAGAAGGAACGTAACGAAACGATGAAAGAAAGAAGTAACAACAGACTCATATTATATAATACGTGCCTCGACACGTGGCACCGAGTCCTGAAAGCTTATCGCGCACAAGTTTCGAGCCTCTCATCCTCCTCCGACCGTTCAAGTCGGCAGGCTATTCCGCCGTCTCGAACGTTCGAAATTCGAATAAAAACCCGGATCATCGCATTAGCCGTCGGTGAACTCGGTCGCAATTCCGTCGCTCAAATTTCGCGTTCCCCGGCATTCGGCGACGCTAAAATCGACGACCAACACCGGCCCGGATTGGCGTGGAGAGTACACGCGCGTAGGCGCACACTCACGCACACACGGACGCACACATCCAGAGACCCGTAGAGCTCTTCCCGTGTCTCTTCGTGGCGCGCTCGTCCGTTGGCATGTCTCTGTGTTAGTGGCGACTCCTGCAACTGGGTGGGGCGGCGCGGGGGCGCCTGCGTCAGAAGTGCTATCCAGGAGCGTGTCTCCTGGGTTATCCTTAAAATATCCGGGCTATCCCATTACCACGAAATTCGAATCGCAACGGCTTATCATTAATCTTAGGTTCTCGCCGGTGATGGGGCTCGGCTATATGCGCCGCGTCGTGTTCCATGGGCCCTTCCGTGTACGTCCTTCCATCTATGTCCTGCCATGTATGCTCTTCCACGTACGCCCTTTCACGCACGCCGACACGCCACGTCCTCCGCCGCCCGGCGTGCGCCTGTGTGTCGGTGTGCGCGCGCGATGCGTACGGCCTGTGTTTTACTACGCGTCACGCTCGACTTTTCCTTCCTCGACGATCTTCCATCCTCCCGCATCGTCATATGCTTCCCTTTTTTCGCCTCTTTCCGCCCTTTCCGCGCCCTTTTTTCCTCTCTTTCCCCCATAGCTCACTCCGTCTTTCTCTCTTTTTCTCTCGGGCTTGTCTAGCGTCGGATGGAATTTGTAAGAGACGCGTGAGCGTAGCAACGCGCAGGTAACACCGTTTTCTTATAGCATAGTTTTCTTCGCTATTGGTTCCTTAGTACTCGGCGACAGTGACGTGGATCATATTGCCGAATTTCTGACGGCGGCCGGGAAATGGCGAATCGAACGGTTATGAACGGAAATCGGCCGCTTTCCCGTTCGAGGTTGTTGCATTCTTCTTCTTCTTCCCCCGCGTCACGCTGAATGGATGTGCCGGGAAAGTAACAAGTCCGTGTAGCTGACGAAGTGGCACGAATTTAAAACGGGCGAACAGACGAACGGCTGGGAGCGACAGAGACAGAGGAAGCAGGAGTGACGGAGAGAGAGAACGGAGAAACGCGAGAGAAGGGGTGGAAGAGTTTATGGGATTAGCACCGGATGTTCGTACATAGCGCGTATATAATTCAAATTCTCTGAAGAACGTTTCGCGGAGTATTGTCTGTTAACGCGACTGTAAGAAGTTTACTCGGCGCAATATTATATTAACACGCGGCGCGTAACGAGTTCATGAGCGCACCGAAGAATGGAACGTCATAGACGTGGAAAACAAACGTGAAATTATGTGACCCGGAAATGGTAATTGTACACGGCGGGGCATAGCGTCCGCTTTTATACGAGTTAATGATTTTCTCGAAAAATTCACGAGGCCGCCGTTCTCACGAAAGGTTATCTATTAAATGTATCTGCCTGTTTCGCCTCGCCTTGCTACAGGGACGGCGGAAAAAGGAGCGAGACGCCGGAATCCCGTAAGAAGAAGAGCGGTACATCGCGCCAGCCGAGAATCGCCTTGAGACTTGATTAAATTTCAATTACCCGAAACAGCCTGATCGACTATCTCAAATCCGGCACGTCGGCCAACAGTGGGCCGACGCGCGTACGGTGCCCCGCGGACTTCTATCAACAAAAACAAAACCGACCAATGAAAACGAAAAAAATGGAGATAGAGAGAGAGAGAGAGAGAGAGAGAGGGAGGAAATGGGAGAAAGAAAATAAAACGAAAAGCCAGTGGGAAAAAAATAGGAACCCAGCGCGCGTCAGTTACACACTGGCAAACAAAAACGCGGAGAGACAAGGTAATGCAAAGCCGGCGCACGATCCTGTACCTTCGCGAAAAGTGTAGAAAAAGAGATCAGCCATTGTGCGCAACAAAATTCTCTTCACGCGAATGATATGCTTCCAGGCAACCTTTTTTCTCTTAATTTCGAACCCGGCCCGTATTTGCTCCTTTATTTCATTCTTCGTCCCCTCAACCCCAGCCCACCCCCTCCCGCGGGTTCGAACCTCCGATCCACCCCATGTCCGCCACCCGTCCACCTCCCCGTCCCCCCCTCCTCCCCCTCCTGTCTTCTTCCCTTTTTCCGTCTTCCCTCCTCGACCCCCGCGCGCCCGTAAGAGCCCCGCGAAATGTACCACGGCGGTTTTCAGCACTGTGGATGCTGGGTGGTGTACACCCCGCCCCCCCTCCCGCCAACTCTCCCTCCCTCTCACCGCCCGAGCGTCCCTACTCCCTCTCCGTCGCTCCTCGACCTCCCCACCCCTCCCCTCCGTCGGCCACCCCCGCCAATCCGTTCCGTTCGTCCTCTTTGCTCCGGCGTCGCCGGTCCATTCTCTCCCATAGCGTCCTCTCGTTCTTCTCTCGTTTTCCCAACCCCTCCCTTCCCTCTCTCCACTTATCCCCACTCTCGATTCACGCTCTCGCCGTCACCCCTGCGACGAAGTAAAGGGCTGAACCGGCCAGTGCAATTCACGACAAGATCGGCGCCGAGCCGTACGCGCTACTCGAGGCCTCGGAAGCCCGCGCGACGTTTACTATTTTTCCCTCGCCGCCCACCTCGGCGTCCGCGCCTTTTTCTCTCTCTTTCTCTCTCTCTCTCTCTCTCTCTCTCTCTCCACCTCTCTCCACCTTCGCAGCTGTGATTTCTGGCCAGTATAAACCGAGTGCGACGCTTCGACGGCTGCGGCCACCGCCGAAGAGGGCCGCGGCCGCAGGAAGAGAAGGAAGAAAATGAGAGGGAGGAACCGTACTGAGTGGCGGCGACTGGACGCGGGATTCTGTCGTTCGTATCTTACATATTCTTCCCGTCCCGTTTCCCTTGCCATTCTCCCCAGGCTCTCGCCACTCTCCGCGTTTGTTTCGTCGTCCACCGCGACGGGTCAGATCCTGGCGTACCTACAGCCCCCGCTCGGCTTTGCGCGCTCGGCTTTTCCGCGCGCGCGTTCGGGCGCTGGCCTCATGTCCGAGGATGTCCAATTAACGCCGGGGCCTCGCCTAATGACGGGGGGAAACCTCATTGAATGCAACCTCATGTTGCATCGGTGCCGAGATTAAAGGGGATGCGGCGTCGTCGTGGGCGGAAAACGATACGGCCGCAGGCGTCGTCGCTTTTGATCCGTCGACGATCCTCTCCACTCCCCCCCCCCCCCCCCGCCCCTCGCTCTCTCTCTCCCCCGCGTCCTTCTCACCCCCGTGCGAACCCAAACTGTCATCGCGATCGTCCAGCTCGATGCGGATGTCAATCGTGCGTGCTAGATCCGCGAGTTGTTATTGCGCCTCCTGCGCGCTGTCTGCCGGGAGCCTGGCATCGTGCTGCGTCATGTAAGTTCGTCAGCGAGCTACGAGCGACAGGCTACAAGCTTCGACCTCGATTAATTGTCCCTCCGACTCTGCCATCGGCCTTCGCGTCGTGCGGGGGTATTCGGAAAAATGTACGCTTGCGGCGTGCGGGGGTGGGTTGCTGGGTTGGCTGCTGGGTGCGGTATCTTAATCGGGCGTAATTGCTGATCCGTGTAGCCTTCTGTTTTGCCTCCGCTCCTCGAACTGGGACGCGTTCCATATGCGCTTAATAACGGCAAGTTCCGTTAAATAGACAGGCGGCCTCCGACTGCTGGATATTCAACGTCGGCGGTCGGAATCCGCGAAACGGAGTGCGGTATCCGACGAGCTCGGGATGGTACGTTCTTTATTTCTGCGCGCGATAAGTGAGGAACAAACGCCCGAACGAGAATGCGAATGAAAGGAGCAATCGCGTCCCGGACTCTTCCCTGCGCCCTTTTCGCTCTCGAGCGTCGATTCTTTTTCCTGCTATTCCCACCCCGTTCGACTCTTATATTCCGCCTCTCCTCCCTTCGACGCCGCGAGTTCCGTACCCTGGAAATCCTGATACGATATTTCAAACAATCCGCACGCCGTCCTGACAAATAGTTTATTGTGCATCGTGGCTGGTATCGAACGGACTTATTAAGATCAATGGGATTCGATATAATGAGTGTAATACTTCTACCGCGGGTTTGGTCATTCTTTCATTTTATACGCGTTTAAATACTTTCGGGGAAATAATCAAAGGCTGGGCTCAGTTCGATGAATACGTATCGACATTGTTTTTAATGCGCGACGTAAATTGCGATGTTAACTCAAACGTGATACAGATTACGTTATTATTGCGCAATATCCCCTCTTTTTTACTAAAGGGTAGCTTTGCGTTGACTGCAAAGGTAAAGAGTAAAATTGTAATATTTTTACAACGATCCGATCCGGTGGGAAATTGTTTCCCTCTGTTTCGCGCGTAACGAATTTACATTTACATGTCTATTTGGCGATACCGCGGCGCCAAATTACTCTGCAAATTCTTTAATCAGCTTGTTTATTCGACGCGGTTTAATTAATCGGACTGCGGCTGGCTTTCGGAAAATTATCAGATCTTCCGGCTCGGCGAACAATTGACAAAGTATGAGGAGGGCACTTAGTGACCAATGTATTTGACCCAGTCGGAGTCTTCGGTGCTATAGATAAAGTACGCGAGACGATTCGCTCCTAACGAGTACGAAATGAATTACTCATTCACACCTTCGCCGCTTGGCTCTGTTATGAAACCGCCGAACTTGTTAAGCGAACCGCCCGTTAACCCATAATAACTTTCGAACTCGATCAAGTAATAGAAATCGTGAAACGTCGCGATAAATTTGAAACAATGTTTTCGCACTGTATGCGCGCAGAAGGTACTTGCATCGGTTGGATATTCCAGCATTCGTTAATTTCCTCAATAGCGTGACGCATATACGTTGCCCCGATTAATGAAACCCCCTTATTATACAGCGGTAATATGTTTGCGACGAAGATTAAATTATTTTGTTATGGCTGTGTGATTGCGTATATTCGATGCGGGCCAAACGTTATTACATTCCGTAATACATTTCGTGATTGTCATTCCGCGTACACAACGAAGTGACAGCGCGCTGTTTGGGTAGATGGATCGAATCTCTTCACCGATTGCTCGCCTTCAGTCCCCGTATCCTTTTTTTGTGATGACCAGCGACGTTAACGGGAAATACGAAATACACGTATGAATTCGAACGTTACGTTCTTGTATGTGACTATTATTGTTATTAAATTAATGGCGAATGGTTACATTTTTTAAAACGTATTTCACATTTTGAAATGATTGCGCAAAATTTGTTTTAATATATCACTCGCAATATTTCTCTGATGTACAGTAATTTTCATGATACAATTAGACCATAATTCCGTACAATATGGACATTAATCGTTTCTCGTCGTTTATGTATGGTTAAAGCCGAAAGCCTTCATTCAACTTCACATTTTTTGCGAAAATGGTAGAGTTAACAGCCCTGCTCGTCATTAGCTTCTGTTCGAATTACAGACGAGTTCAACCGGCGAGGGATGAAAATTAACCATTGTTTGCCATTACGAGCTGTAAGAATAATTTTTCATTACTGTCGAAAACAGCTTTATATGAAATATGACACGGTGACATACAATTCTTAAGAAATTTGCATTGTGTTGCTTATTGTACTTTGTGCGCAGAGAAGGCAAACTTGATCGAAATTCAGACAAAATGTACTTACTTCGTTAAAATATCATAAAATTCATAATGAAACGTACCTAAGCTTGTGTTGAAGTTAAAGGTGCTATTAAGTTCCAGTTAAAGCTGCTCGCTTTTAACGTATTTAGAAAATTTCCCTTTAAGAATATGCAAATGGTATTTCGGAAAGGCAAGCGGCTACACAAACAGGGTTATGACCGACAAAACGTTTACACGTACTTTCCCTCATTGTTCCACGGACCCAATTCAATTGTACAACACTTTCCATGCATTAAGAAAGACGTGGTATATGTGACTTGGAAGGGTGGGGCGTTACACGCAGTAACGTCCGGAAAGGGTGGCAATGCCAAATGGAAAAGCAAATTGAAATTGCAGAATAACATTTTTTACTTGCCGAGCGCTGTTTCCGAGGAGAAAAAGCGCATGTTATACACCATTGATTTCACACGCAGCAGTAAGTTTAAAGGTGTTTTTATTGGAGAACAACGCGTTACATAAAAACGTTTATTTTACATTTTCGGTTCGCTTTTTCGGCGCCGAAACTGTTCGTTTGACAATTTGTAGATGTTTTAATGTCTCTTCAACTTTCGGAAAGGGCAAGTTTACGGGAAAAAGACTCTGTTCCGTGCTCCGGATTTATTCCTCCGTATATAATCACTTACCTTCCGTTTGTACTGTACATTACCTTCCGACCGAGATACTAGACTCGTAGGAGACGATCAGTTATCACGGAATTTAGGTGCTATCGTCAAATAGAACTTTGCACGTTACACTTTACCTTCCGCGGCGGGAGTGTTATCTCTTCGAATTATCGCGAAAGAATTTCATAATAGGAGGAAAAGTCGTTCGCTCCCTGCCTGTTGACGAGAGAATTGCTCTGTTTCTCAGCCAAAACTCTTGTTACGCTTCTATTATTGATTCAGCGCGAGCAATTAAGATCATACGTGCGTTACGCACGCATTTACGCCGGGAGGAGTGTTTTTCTTCGTTTAACTAACTTGCGCTAATTAAAATTTACGAATGTGTACGCGCCATTATTTGAACAAATATACGTTGCTCGCAGCGTGTACGATTATGGAGGATGATAAAATCTCTTATAAATCAGAATTCTACGGCGGAACGCCGATCCAGTTTGCCATTATTAAAAATCGTAACTGTGTCATGAAAAATTTATACGCGCAATTTATTCGTATTTAGCGATGTTGATTTTTGGTCGATAAGCTACACATTAAGCGGGACTCGCTCCCCGATATTTTTCCTATATCGCTCAGATTTTAATATTGATTAATACGTCTCACTCGGTTCAAACGTATCGCGGCTTTGCACCGATAGGAAAATCGCGACGATAGGCATTGACATTTTTATCGTCTCATATACGGTATCGCGTTACACGCGAAAAAGCATCCTTATACGCCGGAACAAGTTCGTAGCGCGCTCGCAGCGTAGCTCGGGATTTATAATAGTTACGCCTAGATCCTCATGATTTATGCATAAATTTCGACGAGATTATTTTAGCTTATGCAAATGGAGTCACTCGGCTCAATAGAGAGATCATTTCGACGTCAAAAGATGACGTCGTAAAACTATTACCGCGGCAAGCAAATATTAGGCACCGCTTGAGTAGATTCATTTTTTCCGAAAGTATGATATCCGTGGAAGCCTGGGCGAAATTTCGGTAAACATCTTCCCGATATTGCCGCGGATTAGACGGCATATACCGATCGCGCATGGATACGTATATACGTGTACATATATGGAATGCATATATAATGGAAATCGACATTTACCGAATAACGAGCCGTTGCAACGTGAATGAGCATTGAGATTCCGTATACAAGAGTCGATCGATCGCCCCCGCATATGTAATTCCATTGTACAAAGTTCGCGGCTGTCATTTTCTCCGGGGTCGCTCGCGCGAGATTCCACGATGACGTGGACGCGACCATCCCAGTCGGCCAACTACAAAACGATGCTACCAGTCAATCGGCCAATTTCTCGTTTAAATGCCTATTTCTGCCAGTCAAGTTGTTAAATAGGACGTAGAGCCCCGACAACGATTGACCCGATAATTGATACCGAACCATAGGTTAAATCGATGCTCAGGATTATCGGTCCTTTAATCGGCACGGCTGCAGCGCAATTTCGTGTACTGCGAGGCTCGTATGCGTGAGGGTGGAAGAGAGGGTTGTGCAAGCAAGAGAAGGTGTGAGAGAAGGTACCAAGAGGGGAGGCGGGAGGGGGAGGATAGGCAATGGCGAGCAAGGGATAGAGGATGAGAGAGCTGGAGGGATGAACGGAGAGCGAGCAAGCGAGAGTCAGAGAGAGAGATAGAGAAGTGAACTTAATTACCAGGCATGGATGCCAAATCCCGCTTGAACGATCCAACACGCGTATATATCCTATCGACGTGCGTTTACGTGCTGGCGTGGGTACATATAATCTAAATTACTCGGGGGCAAACGGTAATTCTTTCGTAAAAGCGGCGCGTCCGTGGCTTCACTTGGGAAGGACCGTCCTACGTCGAACTTCCTGCCCGCGGATCTCGATCCCCGATCGGCCCTTCATGGATATATTCATTTTCAATGAGGTCCTTCGGGGCCATGGCAAGAGTCCGAAGCCGATAAAGCCGATAAATTCTCCCGGCAAATGTCTTCTCCGATAGCAATTAGTATTCATAAAGTCCATCCCCTTGCGCGGCCCCGGGGTCGACTCGAACTTAATCCACCATATTGCCAGACAAATGTCTAGTCGTTAATCTGCACCTTCTCCACTTCTATCACCGTCGTCGCAGGCCAATGGGGGTTGGGCCGAGGAGCTGCCATCGGGGTGGCGAGATATCCCGCGCTGCCCGTTACTTTTCACCGACGTCGCCAACCGCCGTATCACTCTCGTTATATGTCCCCGGCATTAAACAGCCTCGTTATTCCGCTTCCTTCCTTTTTTCCTTTACCCCCGCCGACGCTCGTCGACGCTTGCCGCCGCCGCCGCCGCCGGTTCTGCGCCCTTTTTATTGCCGGAGCTCAACCGCGAGACCTTGGTCTCCCGTTAAAGTTAGCGTCGCCCTCCATCTTCACCGGGATTTAGCGCCGGCACTGTAATTGAGGTAGCAACATCCGAGAAGCACCTAGGTGCATCTCGCACTCGAGTGAGCCACCCTAGCTACCCCCCCCCCCCCCCCCCCAATCCGGTAACTCACGTTGCTATTGCTCCGGAGTCGTTTGAATTATTCGGAATCTCGACTCGATCCGCAGCGAGCCTGCCGACGGGCCGAGTGGGTCAAAATAATCTGCTCGCGAAATCTATTATCATCATTGTTATCGCAGAGGAAACATTTACGCTCTCCGCGCTCGAAGTAGCTAATAGTGACTCCGCTGCTCGTCGGGGCGAGAGAGGGTGCTCGTCCTCGTCTGGCCAGTCGAGAATGGCACGTTTCGTACGCCACCCGCCCCCCCCCCCCCTATACTCGACCCCGCTGCGCTCCCTTTTTACCCTCCGTTTACGTAACGTCAAACAGAGAACCCATATCTCCCCCTGCCCCGGCAATGGATCTCATCAAAAAGTGGCCTATATATCGAAGTTTTGCAATATTCTAACCGCACCGATAAACGGGCTCCCCGTCGGCGAAACGTCGAGGGCAAATGTCGGCTCGCTTGCAGTCTCGCCACCCCCCCCCCCTCCCCCGCCCTCCCTCCCCCAAACACCCCCTCATCCACCCGTAGCCTCTAAACGCGCAAAGTATAGCAATAAGCGACTTTGCTTGAATTTCAGGAATGGTGCAGCGGATCCTTAAAGAGGCATTTGAGCCGTAATCCCTAAAGCCACGCTGAGAGGCGATCAGAGCAGTCTTCGAAGGATACGACTTATCGGGGGGATAAGGAGAAGAAGGACGAAGCCTCCGTCGGATCAAATTTCTCAAAGGGGGCGAAGTGTCAGGAGCGTTGTTGCCCCCCCCCCCCCCCCCCCGCTGGCGGCCCTGCCCCTTCCCTCTCGGCCGGAAAGGGTAGTCGCCCTCTTCCGCCCTGCGTCGCGCGGGCACGATGGGAGCGGATTGGCGTAGTGGCGCGACGGCTTGCGCGACGGCTTGCGCTCGCGCGCACTCGCGCGCCGAGCTCGAGGCGGCAGGCGAGTGTCAGGGCAAAATTGGGCATACGTTCAAGACGCGGCCGACGCGCATCGGCGGGAGGCGGAGCTCGTTAGACGGAATAGCAGCGTGCCGCGTAATGGATGACGGCAGAACGGCCTGAGCAACTCTCCCGTAAACTGGCGCAATACTCGAAATCGGAGGAAGGCGAGGAGAGCGCACGTAACGGGGGCCCGCGAGCCAGCCGCCGTCAGCGGGGTTAGAAGCCGGCCTGAAAAGGAATTTGACGTTTGTCCATGCGTGCGGAGGCAAGTGCTGGAAATAGCGGTAGCGCTCAGAGGTAAAAGCTGGCAACAGGGAGGAAGACGAAGAAGCGGCGCGCAAAGGTGAACAAATAGCAAGGCTGAAGGGAAGGGAAAAAAAGGGGACTAGTAAGCTAGCAAGTGGAAGAGAGAGAGAGAGAGAGAGAGAAAGAGAGAGAGAGAAAGGGTAAGCGAGTGAAGGAGAGAGAGAGCGAGAGAGAGTGCGCGCGCGCGCGCTCAGACGAATTCGCGCGAGCTCGGTGCTAGACTCTCTTCGTAATATAAATGCTGGAAGCGTATTCGCGTTACGAACGTTTCCCTGATAATACCTGACTTGGAAAGCCGGTCGTTTTGCGCCACAGCAGTGTATTTCGACTAGCAGTTGTGAATGAGGCCGGGCGACTTGGCGCGCGACGCGGCAAGTAGAAACGGAGAGGACGGAAAAATATGGTACACGAAGGCACGAGTCTATGGCACGCTGCCGCTGGATTCAACACATCGGGGAAGCTGATGATCGTTATACACGGATACCGGACCACCACCCTCGTCCTGTCTATTCTACTTAACGTATTGGTCCGGACCGGTGAGTATGCGTCCTCGCAGTCCGTTTCTCGGATACGTGTTTATTCTCCATCGTCTCGGCCCTCCGCTTTTTTTCTCCCATTTCTTTTCATCCCTTTTCCCCCCTTTGTTCGTTCAATCAACCCGTATTGCTCGGCGTCCTCCTGCGCGGCTTTCCAGTCCAGTCGCGCACCGTAAGAATGGCGAATTAACTGTATGAGCGCTGATGTAATTGACGTCCGCCGCACCCCTCGCGTCAATTCACGTTGCACTGATTTTGGGGGTTGTTATCGCGATATTGTCGCGGATGACAACTGTTATGGGTGACACCTGCCACCCCGCGCGCGTAATCGTATAATGATTGATCGCACGGGCGAGCGCGTCTTAGGATTCGGGAAAGGGATGGATCGCGGGCCTGTAAATCTTTCGAATGGGCCGAATTTATTATGTGGGATGTGTAACGAAAATTTATGCACCCGTCGCTGATCGCGCTTACGGGGAAATTTAATAACGAATAATAATGAGACGCGTGAGGTGTTTTGAAGCCATAAGGGCTTCATTTACCTCGGCAAGCATTGGCTAAATGGAAGTGCGCGGTATGAATATTGCGTTTGATGTCTACGGAAATGTGGAATAAATTCACGGACCTTTAATGACTTCAAACAATGACATAATTATAATAATAGAACAGTGGACCGTGTAATCTTTGTTTGCGATTGTCCGTCCCGGTTCGTCAAATTTGGTCAAGATATTTGTACACATTAAAGCATCTCTACGTGTTCGTAATTTGTGAAATTCGTTCGAACGTAAATAAAGCTTCTGACTCAGAGAGAAATGGCGTGCAAGTTTCACATTGCACCGTATACGATTCATTGATTTGTAGTGTTATGAGTTAAATCGATATTGAACTTGTACGTACACCCGGTATAAATGAAGTTAGTAGCGCGCCAAGATGCAGTCAAATCCGTTTAATCGGCAATAAAGTTCTAATATACCAACTTAATGTACCAAAGTGGCCCGCTGAAAGTTTCAACTACGCTGTTAATTTTAAACGGTTTCCAACATCGTGCAGTCCCAGCTTGAACCCTGCGGCCTTTGAGTGTACATTACCGTTTGTTCATAGACACTAATTTACACCGATTTCATCGCTTTCTCAGTGACTTCCTTATCTATTGCTTTCATTGTCAACGTACACTAAATTCACTTTCTTATCGTTTACATTTCTATCGCAGGTCACTCCGTGGATATTAATACAGTAATCACCCGTTTCTCTCTACATTTTAAGCATGATTACGAGTCCGAAAGGATTATCGCGATCCCGCAATTTCATTTAACAAATTCTGTCAAAAGGCAACGACAGCCGAAGTGAGAACGTGTGGGAAAAAAATAACTCGATAAAGCAAATGTTTTAATTGCCGTCGGGCTTTTCCATCGTTAACGCAATGTACACGCATGCGCTGCCCTATTGACGTTGACAGTTAATGTCAACCTCCATTACGGCACATGCCCGGCCGTAAGCATTCTCAAAGGAAGCGCTTACATAAAAGTGGAGCTAATCAAATAAAGATTCGATGGCGCCCGACGGGCAGCTCTCGCGCCGTAACTGTTATAAAGTCATCGGTTATCTGTTTGCCGTATCAGCGTTAAAATGTGTACCGGCCGCGTACCGCGAGTGTATTTGCGCTTACGAATACACGGCGACGCATTAATGACACTATTGTTTGGCCGACGCGTATCGGTTCGCGCATCGTAACGCAAAGATATTCCCAACGATCTACGCGAAATGAGGATGGCAATATTTGGCGATAACGATAAAATATCGACTCCGGCCCCTCGATAAACCAGCGAAATCTCACGGCGCGTAACTTCTCCATTCCCGTGCGCGGCGTTAGGTGCGCGAGGTGTTACTTCGGTTTATCTTACGCATTGATTTGTTTTCGCAATAGCTTAAATGCACTTGTGCAAGTGCCCCGTTGTGTTTGGCCCCCGTGCGAACTAGTTTCGATGCCACGGCAGGGAGGGCAGGTAGGCGAGTGCAGTGCGCCGGTGAACTTGCCGGCGAAGGGAAAATTACGATCTTCGCCTTTAGGGCATAAATATGCCTGGGCGTTATACAATTCTGCGGCGGCGGGCGAGCGTGGCAGTGTAAACATAATCGTCCCTTTTTGCGTCGCCGACCGCGGGTCTCGTTCGCCAACGGTCATTCCTTCGACGTACTCTCCATTGTCGCAATTATGCTACGAATTAAATTTCCCATAAAAGTGCATATTTCGCGCGGCGCACTACGCAGCGGAGGTATATAGCCCAATGAAAGCGCGAATTGGCGCAGGTAGAAGTGATAGAATAGTCACAGGCGGCAATTCCAAACCGTTTCGAGTTGCGTTACACGCTCACCTCTGTCGTGAATAATGACTTCCATTTCGACGTATCATCGTCCGCTTTGTTCCGTACGAAATATTCCTCCGAGCGGGGGATAAATATCGCGCTCTGCCGATCTACTCCATTTTTTAATAGGGAGCCATTTTTCGTCTCACGTATCGCGGAGAAAGCCTTGGGGAAGGTGAGCCGAAGAGTTTCCGCGAAGTTTCCGCACCTCGGATAATGTATTGTAATGTCATTCTTGACAACACATTCAGAAGCGTCGTATCAACATTTATTCGAAAGCCATCAGCAATTTATATTCCTTGCACTTAATAAATACCTATACGCCTACTTTGAACACGGCACGACATTATACTGGGTGTCGCACAACAGAGACTACCCCCCGTTTATCATGCATATTTGCTCATATCGCCGTAGAGACGAAGAAATAAATAATGCATGGACAGCCTGAGAGTTTGCGAACTGACACCGAACTTTTTCAGATTTCACTGATAGTATGTGACAGTGGCGTTGCATTATACGGTACCAACGACCTGACGCGCTGGTTACCGCGGGACACGTTCTCTTGCGATCCCACAATGGAAAATTGGTACTTTATTCTCGAGAAAACTCGACGCAGCTTCGTTGTCGCGAATGCCGCGCTGTCATGCATACTATCGGAATACCTGCAATTCGGACATCTCCTGTTACCGGTTACATCTGCCTGAAGCTTGATATCAATCACTTTTAAGCTGCCTTCTACCCGCTCTCAACCGAATGTAACACAACCTGTAACTCGCTACACCGCTGTAATTGACACACTCAATTACGCGACTTCGCAAGCGCCTATCGGTGCATCGAGAATTAAAATTGACAGCCAAACAGTTCTATTCCCGTAAGAACGCGATAAATCGAGACCAGACGGGACGTACGGAAAACTGTCCACCTTCCCTTTTCCCGGGCCATAAATGAAAATTACCGCCCAAAATCCGTTGATCTCATCAAATTACGTTGTCATCGCCGCGGACAGAGCGCGAGATTGCAAACTTTCGGCCGGATAATCCGTCGCGCCCGCGAATTACCATTACCGGAGGTAGATTTGAATGCAAAATTATTGCTAACTTAATCGACTACGCAAACCCTTTTACCGCAACATTCCCCATTTGCCGAGCCGTATCACGGCCGCCGGGCGACAAAAAGCAACTTGCCGACTACACGTGCATTAAAGCCGGCGGAAAGAATCGCCGCCCTCCGCGGGCACTCCCTTAATCTCTCCTTAATTGGGAAAACAAGCTGCATAATCCCATTGCCCGCAGCCGACGCATCCTTCTCGTCCGAGAGGCCGAGTCCTGGCAGGGTATGCGTGGGGCGGAGGGGGGTGGGGGGGGGGGGGGTGGACTACTGGGACGGCAAAAATCGCGACGGGAGCAATGCTCGAAATTACGACACCGTAGAGGATTCCGCGGCGCGAGCTCTCGCGTGACAGCTCGCGCCGGAGTAAAATAGTGGGAATATCCCGGGCCGTTGTTTTATTCAAGGGATCTCCGCATTCGATAAGTCGGCTACTTCTGCCCGCGGCCCGGGATAAATATCCGCAAAAGAGCAATAGATCGAGGAGAAAGGTGGACGGGGCGAGTCGAGGGAGTCGGCGTGAAGCGGAGGGTGCCGGTGGGTGGCTGTGCCGGTACGCGCGGGGGTGAGACTGGGCTCGGAGGGGTGCAGGAGGAGAGGGAGGAGAGAGGGAGGAGAGAGGGAGGAGAGGGAGGAGAGAGAGAGAGAGAGGCTACAGGTTAACTAAAGTCCAGGGAAAAGCCTCTTAACGAGAATCTCCGTGGCATGTAAGCGGAGGGGAACACGGGGGCTCCGTGAGCTTTGTGCGAGCGACCGTTAAACCTTGTTCGGCTCCCGTAACGACTGCTTTGATTTAACGCCTATTTTTCCAGAGTATCCCGCCGCGGTCACCGCCGAGATGCTCGGCAGTAACGCGAATTTGTTAGACGCCACCACGGGGAAGCCGCTGGACGTCGATCTACCGCCTACGATGCCAATGACATTCGGGACGGAGAACTCGACCTCGGTGTCGGCCCAGCTAGGATCCACGGCGCTGATGCCGTGCGTCGTTCACAATCTTGGTGACGGAATGGTGAGAATGTCTTTCCCTCGCTGCCCTCCCACGGCCTTAAGCTGATAAACGAGAGTACGCGCGGCCCCGCCGACCGATATTGCGCGAGCCGAGTCGGCCGCGCTCGGTGGCCGTCGATAATGGCCGGGCTATTATTCCAATGGAAGTGTAATAATGGTCGCGGTTAATGTGCCTAACGCTCGATTCTATTTACGACCGATATTGCAAGGAGCCAGTTCGATACGTTCGGCCCCAGCGCGAGCTCTGACAATCTTTCTCTCTCTATCGCACGCACGCACTGGCGCGCTTTCATGAAAAAAGATCTAATGAATCTAGGACATAGAAGAGTCGCGGGAGAGGAAGCGGGTAAGTAGCTAAATTGATGAATAGGTATAGGGATACAGAGAGGAGGAGTAAGAAAAGGAGCGGGACCGGCGGAGATATGAAAGAAATTGTTCGGGGCGAACGCGGCGGAGGTAAGATCGTGGTACAATAAGGGTAAAAAAAAAGCGTTGATGTCGAGAGCGGGGAAGGTTCTCACCGGCAAATATTATTTTCGATGATAGAATTTCAATGCGCCTTCCATTATTTCGCTCGCGGGAATTTCATTTTGGAGGGATGGACACGGCGCGTCTGTCGACAAAATAGAGGGTCGGCAGTTATTTTTTTCGATATTCCGGTATTAATTCCGCTGCCTCGAGTAGAGTTTGGATAGGGGGCGTGGGGCGGGCCGGGAGGGGGGTTCAGTTCATTTATTCGCCAAACGTGCGCCGCCCTTACGCGAAACAAAAAATGAACAATGCGCGTCTCCTCTTAGACCGCAAATTTTTCCCCCGTGTTTTCGTACGGCTACATTCATGGGAGGGCATAAATTTTTATAACTACCTTACATTCCCCGCGAATGACGACCGCTCGTTGTTATCAATTACCGCAGGCAGTGTGTAAGACAAGTTGAAGTGGGCAATGAGAGGTACAGAAATGAAGTATGACGAGAAGCGCGAGGACAGGAGAGTGCACGGCGGCTGTGTATCGTGAAAGGGGCGGAAATATAAGAGGGTGGGCGGGCAGGAGGGAGGGGGGGGGGGAGAGGAAAGGGGGAAAGAAGACAGGTGCAGAAGCGGGGTTATACGTCTTCCACCGCGGAAAATCGCCATTCATATCTTACGCTTTTCGACGCGTGACAAACGCGTCTTGTTAGTCGCACATAGACTGCAAATAATGGGTTAAAACAGTGTACGAGACTCGGCGCTCGCGGCCTCGTTACTTTTCCCTTACATTTGGTTGACGTGCTTGGTTCGTAGCGCGGAATCGTCCGCGGCAGCCGCGAGGCATTATCGTCGGAGTTATTTTGCAAACCGATTAATATCAATATGCGACGCGGTGCTCGAAACGATGTCAAGGCTTAAATTAACCAGACATCCCCGCGCCCGACGCTTCCTGCCGCGTTCAGACCGTCGCGCCGAATATAAGGATAATTGATAAATAATCGCGGATGCGCGGTAAACGCGTAATCCACGCTCGGAGCGCGAACGGTATCAAAAGTGGGCGGTAATTTGTCGTATTAAAACATAATACGCCATCGATACGTCCTCCCGCGTTACGGCCCGGTAATCGCATTAACGCACGGAAATCTAGTCGGGGCACTTTTAATCATCTTAAATTTCATCCCTTGCCACCGGGGGCGGATAAAAGGTTTTCGAGCTCAGGTTTTTTACCTCCTGCCCGGTTATTGCCAATTTATTTACCGATCTCGTTATACCGTACACGTTA
Source organism: Anoplius nigerrimus (assembly GCA_914767735.1). Classification (NCBI taxonomy): domain Eukaryota; kingdom Metazoa; phylum Arthropoda; class Insecta; order Hymenoptera; family Pompilidae; genus Anoplius; species Anoplius nigerrimus. The sequence continues at coordinate 10,446,948 of OU612082.1, forward strand.
CCGCCGTAAATGGCGAAATGCAGGCAACGGCCGCAGCGGGCCAAATGAACGTTGGGCGAAAATCAATAGGGAAGGTCAGATCGAGCAATTTCCACGGCACTTCCGTTGTCACGCTACCCTTTTTATTTACCGGCATCCGGGGCAGGATAGGAGATTTTCCTGCCCGCGCTCGGTCGGCGAAAACACCGAAAATCCGCGCGCGCCTGAACGGGTCGGGCAGCTTTTGCCTCACGCTCGTATCACGCGAAAATGTTAACCACTTATCGTGAGAGGCTCGTTCACCCTAATTAAATGCGCGCCATTCCACCTAACGCAGGGGCTGACGAACGCTTCGCGGCATGAGTGCAAGGATGAGGACTACGTGGAATGAAGTTGGTTAGTCGCGAGGACATTCGTTGCCAAGATGTTGTCCGATCTCGTCGGGTGGCAGCCCTGCGCGCTTGTACCATGTTTCAATTGAAACTCGCGCGCAGCGGCAGGGGGTGCGTAAAGTGTTACGGGTGTCACAAGTGAATGGCTGCGAAACTCGCCGGAGATGAAAAAACAGCGCTCGCGCGAACCTTGTTTGACTTCGCGAGCGGGCATTTTGCGGGACGTATGAATTTTGTTGCAATGGACCGGCTCGAGTGGGCCTCGAGGGCTCGGGCTATTTTTTTTTCCACCGTGTACAGCGTGTCCACTCTTTTAGCGCGACCGTAACCGACCTGTGCCTCGGCTGTACTCTCGGAGCTCGCCGGGTATTAGGCTTACGTAATAGTTCGGATCAGGCAGCTAGGCACAAAGAGCTTTTTTATCATTGGATTACGTGACGTAACTGCCGCGAGACGGCGAGGTAAAGCTACGGGACGTTAAAAAATTCTCCGCGCAACTCTCACCTGACACTTAAAATTCTCCGCGCAACTCTCACCTGACACTTGTACTCCCGAAGATAATCAGTTACGGCGGATTATGCAACCTGGCCTTTATATGTCCCGGATGTTGTTCCCCGTTCGCCTCCCCGACTCCGCATCCGCCGTCTTACTCTCCTTCTCTCCGTACTTCCACCACGGTCTTTTTGTCCCTCTAATACGAATAAATGGCGTTACGTTTCTGAACTGGGGGTTGCCGGCAGATACCGGAAATACAATCAAGATCAAACTAGGTCGCGACCGTCTTTTTATCCGCAATTTACAGCAATATTTGGAGTTCGTTCAAGAGGGAGAACTCGGGGGGCTCGCGACGTAAATCCAATTATAACGGGTGGCGAATAACGGATTACGGCATCGCGAAATGCGTGCACGGTCGCACAGGCGAATCCAAAATGGCTAAATACATTTGCGACGTGCGCCGTATTGCCTCCGAGCCGAGCCCTGGATTCCCGACAAGTCGTTCGGGACTTTCGTGGGACAGCGCTTCCCTGCCCCGATACAGAATAACAGGCTAACCGCCGATCTCGGATAACGCCGCCAATGAAAACCGCATCGGACTGGCCCAAAGTCCCGAAGTAACATTTATTGTGCCTCTCAGACGCCAAGTACATTCCCGCTCGGGGCCGCATTTGACTTTCGTTTACGCAATGCTTAGCGATCCCTCTGAAAGAGCATCATCTTGCAAGGTAGCTGGATTCAGAGCCTCGCCGCTTGAGGAAGATAAAGCGCGCTGGCGTACGCCAATAAGGAGACCGCGCTGAGATGAGTGCCTCGGCACAGCCAGACGTCGTGGCTTATATTTACGTCCGGACCCTTTCGAAATCTCTAACGATTTGTATCTTAGTAATTGGAGTTCGGTGCGGCCATGCGGTCGGCAAACTATATCCAACGACTGTATTCAATGCGGGACGGGTTGGTATGTAGGTAACGCACAGCATCGGAAATCCTCTCTGCATTCATACAGGAAAATTGCTCAACAAGCGTCAACCGCGCCAAAGGTGTTTCCAGATATAAAATATCCGTTCGTTGTATCGGGCACGGTCGGAAGTTCTGGGAATCGTCGAGCAGGAAGCGGGCTAGAGAGAAGGAGGTGGAGTGGGAGGGAGGGAGAGGCGAGGGCAATAGCGAAGAGAAATGGCAAAGGAAAATAAGTATTTCGAGGGGGCGCGGGGGATGGTTCTGCCACCCCCTCCCGCCGCCTTTTTTTCCTCCATTTTCCAATGCTAAAAATTGATTTCGTCCGATCGATTGGATACGCGCGGTACGCGCGTGCTTTCAGCAGCTTTGAAGCGGCCAATTCGTGGCCAATGTGTGCCGAGAATATATCGTTTTTCTATCGCCCCCACTTCCATGGCGTTTTCCAATCAACGCCATAAACGCCGCGTAATTGATGCTCGGCAAATTAACGATCGTCGGGATATAAGTTGACGAATCGGTGCGTAACGGGAATTTGTCCAGGATTCGAAATCGTTCCCACTTCCACTTTTAGCGCGGACGGTGCGGTTACGAGCGGGGACGATGAATGGATTCGCGAGCACAATGATCCGTTTACGTGCCACCATTGTTTCTTAATGGATTTTGCATTCCGCAAGCAATTGAAACGCTTACATAAAGCGACCTGCGGAGGAAAATAGTGGGCCAAAATGAATAAACATGGAACGGTTTAATGAAGCGCTACATGTTGAATGTCCAAATTTCGCGCTCGGATAAAGAAGGGAAGAGATTCTACGAGCCGGTACGTTCGCATATGAACGCTGCCGCGCGCATATGGGGACCATAGAGAAGGTGGAGGGAGGGGGGGGGGGGGGAGAAAAAGGCGACGTTGAGACGCGAACGTAGAGAGAGAGAATATACATTCCGTATGCATTCATTGCGCATCCTTTGCTACCCGGTCGGCCAACCATTTTGGGACATTGTCTCTACGGCTGCACTGACTCGGGATCCTTATTTCTGAAGGCTACCGGATTTAGAAGATTTCATTACGGTACTCACGGATTGTTACAAACGAATCCGCAGACACTGGCAGCTGCGCTCGGGAAATCTTGGAATTATTCAAAATACGGCAGCGCCACAGCTATTTCGTAATTAAATGCATCAAATTCTGACGTGCAGCATACTTCCGCGAACGACAGCTCGGCGCGTAGCGACGCAAAAGACGCGGAAGGCACCGAACGCAATTGAACGGACACTTTGGCGAGAAATCAGGTTCCCCCGGTAAAATAAATAGTCGGTATGAAAAATTGGAAAGCCACGTTACATGCTCGCAGCGCGGCGTATAGATTTGTCACGGTTGACGGGATACTTTCCCGTGACGATATTTTGGCTTTTGCCGCGGTATCGAATTATGTGAATGCATACGGTATATGGCACGTTGACCTGTGGACACGTCCCGGGTCCATCCGTGTGCTCGCTCGCCTCTGCTTCCTTCATTCGCTGCAGTCCGCTTAGAGAGCACCCGTAGAGAAAACGTGTATCAAGGGTAGGAAACATTGAAAATTCAATCTCACTGGTAACCGGATTTGTCAGATATCTGTAGAGTAGTTTTCCTCCGGAATTCGAGGTAGGATAGAGTTTCGTCCCGTCGAAGCGCCGTTTGTTCCCTTCCCCGTTTCCCTGATCAGCGTCAATCATGTTCCCCGAGGATGTTAAGCGAATGTTGCGCGCAGTTTTCGAAAAATATTTCATTCCCCGAGTTAGCGTATACGAGTAAACTCAGCGTAGCACAGTGCACGCTTTTAATTTGCCAGTAAATTATCGTCCGTTCATCGCGCTTGTTTACAAGCCATTTTCTTAATTACGCTGCGCGATGCGCTAGTCGCAGCGCTCGTAAACTTTTCATTTTAACGGATATTATCAGAGCCGTGCATCAGTTATGGCAGTACAGCATCTGCTACTCGGCGTACGTTCACCTCTCCAATATTTATAACTGCCGCTTCTGGCGGGCAGCGGCGGCGGGGGGCCATGGGATCATGAATTATCGCGGGCTTGAACTTCATTGAATCACTGCCGAGCGTCAAATTTTATAGGGGGGGGGGGGGGGGGGGGGGGGGTTCATTATTCGAGAGTTTCGCGTCGTTTTGCGGAGGCGAAACTTTGCCCCGGGGGCCGTAACGAGAGGTTGGATTTTCGGACATTTTCCTTCCGACGAACCGCTTCACGCCCACTGGCCGAGACCGGGTCTAAATTGGGCCGCACATCGTCGGACCTAACGCGTTGACGAGAGACTTTTTGCCCGGGCTTTTCAGGTATCGTGGATCAAGCGGAAGAACGTGCAGCAGTTACTGACCGTCGGACTGACGACATACGCGAACGACGAGCGCTTCCAGGCGATTCACTTCCACCACAGCGAGGATTGGACTCTCCAAATAAAATTCGTCCAAACCAGAGACGCTGGACTGTACGAGTGCCAAGTGTCTACCCATCCACCCACCAGTATATTTCTGTTCCTCGAGGTCGTCGGTAAGTTTGGGAATTAATTGACGACGAGACCCCACCGTGCTCGCCCGTACGTACGCATTTACCAACTCGTACATTAACGCTGCGCGCGCGAGCGCGACACTCGTCGCATTAATAGAGAGACACGTGCGCAGCCCGCGTCACGTTTGTTTATATATATAAATAACTGACGAGCGCCGTGTGCAGCTAGCACTTCTCAGGAAGTGCGCAGATACGCGAATGCGTTTTGAATACCTAAGCGCAATTCACGCTCCCCGGTCCGCAAGTTTGCGCTCGCCCTGCCCGTTTATACGTATCACCTGTGCAAGCCGCACGGCTCGGAGGAGCTTTGCGTCGGCATAATGCACCTGTATCCGCATCCTGACGAGCGCAAACGCGTTATCCACGCCGTAACGCGCACCGTTCGGCAACTCCGGCCAGGATAGCATTGAAGGAAAGACGAACGCGAGCCAGGCTGCACTTCAGCTCCCTTTGACGGTGGCCCCTCTTTCCGTACGCTCTTTCGTGCCCTAATGCCTCTTCCTGGGAATTGCAATTTAAGTAGCTTCGGCGTCCCGCCCTCGGCTAGTAATGATGTCCGCGCCTTCCCTATCTCCGAGCGGGCCGGTACTTTTATCCGAATTTTATTAAGCAAGGCGCGCGATCAATACCGTGAAAATGCTTTTTACTACGGTCGCCGAGTGAGAAATTTGCGAATTACATACCGGACCCCTCCCCTGCCGCGTCCCAATCCAACCGTTTCTCTCCCGCACTCGCCGCCGGCATACGCCTCGCATGCGCGCGTTTTCGCATATTTGCATTTAGATTTCAGTTTTTGCCCGATGTATCCTTTATACGCAGCGCTATTTAATTTACCGCGGATTTGGCGAAAAGTTTTTATCGCGATATGCCTTTCGCCAGTATCACGGAGCTAGCGCGGCTAGCGTGCGAGCGCGCGCGCCTGCATGTGCATGTGTGTATACGTATAGTATATATACCGCAGCCGGTGCGTGGCTGCTCTCAATTGGAGGCTGCTTACGAAAACTTTTCACCGACGAATTTCAGATTGGAATGGGCGCACTCTTCGTTTTTTATTCGCCGGCCTCTCTAATACGTCGGAACGCCCTCCCAGCCCGTTTTTTGGGCATTGATTAACACCCCGCCCCTGCGCCCGCTCGCACGAAACTGTACACTTTCAGGTTACATGGGAATGGACGTTGTCCGTAATCATCGGGCGTATTGAATATTGCTAAATCTGCATATTAATATTGTTTACCGAAAGAGTTAATTGAATCGTTCCGCCCTTTGAAACATTTTCATTTTCGGCCCACAAAGGGGGTAACGAATAAAACCTGTTGGACCGCGTATTGTTTTGGGAATAAATTTAATGAACCGACGACTGCAAACTAATGCACTCGGAGCCGGAAGAAGTGGTAACGCACAAAACACTCCGCCTCGGAATTGTTAAGGAAAATAATACCTCATTGGCACGGGAATTCTTGATGAATTTGAGCGCGTCGACTCGGAGAATTCTTATATTTATCGTAACAAGCCATGTTTAAAAAGGACGGTACGGTTTTTAGTTTCACGAAAGTCGAGATTGCAAGTTAAAATGTCGTCCCTGCTCAAGATTTTTCGGTTAATTACGCATATCCACTTTCAGCAGTTTTTCGAGGCGGCACGAAAAATAGCATCCCCTTTACGTGTAAATGACAGGCTGCCAACGCGACGCGACCGTTAGCATTTTCTTACCGAATCTGCCCTAACGGGCCTTTCAATGGATCCATCTCAATCGTCATAAAATTACGACGAACCGCCGTGGGCCACAGCTTGTGTTCGCCGTGCGAAACGAGCCGTGCCGAAAGTGCCATAAATCCCGTTTCATCTTCTTCAAAGGCGCAGCACAAAAAAAAAAAGACAGAATCAGGTTGGCCGTGAAATAAAGAAGCGGAGTAATGAAGTACTCTAGTTTCGACCGGACCGTTAGCGCGCTAAGTGCTTTTCCGCTTTTTGGCCTCGTAAGGGCAGCGTGTCATGTTCGTTAAAAGGAGACAATGCCGGGGCAGAGTAGCTATGAAGTTGACGAGACGTCTTTAACGCACGTTGCGCCGCACGCCTCTCATCCCTGGAGCGGTGGTTCGCTTTCTTGCCGGGCGCACGGAATAAGAAGAAAACAATGGCCGTATAACGATCAAAAGTAAGCGAGTAGCTAAGTAAGAACACGCGGCGCACCGAAGACACAATGCCAGCCCTCAACCTTCGCCCGGTGCGAATGCGAATATAATATCGGCCCCGACGAAGATAGCGCACAGAATTCAGCTCCCCGATCCTCCCTGCAAACGACTTTTTCAGGCCAGCCGCCCCCTCGTCTTCCAGCGTGAGCGAGCCCGCACGCTCTTAAGTGGCAAATTTATGTCACGTCTGAAAATGGTTTCCGAAAAGCGAGATACAGGACTCCCGTGCCTTCGCCCGCTCACAGTCGTCCGTCACACATAATCTCATAATGCTCTCGCAGATGTGTCAGGCTATTCGGCGAGGGCAAGTGTCGCTGCTGCTCGCCGCCGGAAGAGCCCGTGAAATAGGGACCCCTGGCGAGGATATCGGGGCTACTTAAAGCGTCTGAAGCTGCGGCGACGAGGCTGTCAGATAGCGCGAAGTGACCTCATCCTCGTCGCCGAGTTCGCCGCACGGCCGGAAGGGTGAGATTTTCCGTCCGCGGGCCACCGGGACACGTTCAGGAGAAAAGCTCATGGTCGGACGGCGATTGATTCCGAGTCGCGTGCGATCGCGCGCGCGTCCGTCAGTAAGGTTGAGCCTCGAAACGATACGCTCGCCTCGCGTAACAAAGGTAGAATTGCGGCGGCACAGAGGAAATCTCACCCTCCGCCCTGCGGTCTCTGTCAATCCGAGCCGTGCGACCTTGCCTCCCATCCTTCCGGACTCTGCCTTCGGCTCCCCTTGCAGTTCCTGAATCGTCGGCGCGTCCCGTCACGCCTGCCTGAGCAGCGACCCTCGCCAGAACCCAAATTCCCAACTCGCGCAGCGTCAGCCCGCGTCAGCCAGCGTCTGCCAGCGTCTGCCAGCGTCTCTGAAGCTCAAGCTTCTGTTCCAGAGGCCCGAGCCGAGATCGCCGGACCCGCGGAGAAGTTCGTCAGGCCCGGCAGCACCCTGCAGCTCCACTGCCTGGTGAAGAAGTCGACGGAGGTGCCGTCGTACCTCTTCTGGTACCACAACTTCCGCATGATCAACTACGACGTCGAGCAGGGCGTGAACGTGAGCACCGACCTGATCGGTCGCGAGAGCTGGCTCGAGGTGCCCAGGGCGTCCGATCGCCATTCCGGGAACTACACATGCGACGCCAGCAACGCACGTCCGGCGAGAGTGGTCGTTCACGTCTTCAAGGGTGACAATCCGGCGGCCATGCAGCACAGCCTGGCCTCGACGTCCTCCGTCATGGTATGCGTCGCCGTCCTCCTAACGACCTTCGCGACCCTCCTGTCGGACCTGTGCGCGGACTTCACGAACTGACCGTCGCCGAATGTCGGTCCTGGGTGCCGGGAGTACGACCGGGATTAAATCGTCGAATTTAACGGACGCAACGTGTGCGCCGGACGTTGACAAATACGCTCGCGGATAAAGGTACGATCCGCGATCGCGATGGTGCGCGAGTGTGTCGAAGCGTGTCCGGGATGGCCAGACGGCACGTACGGGATCCTTCGAGTGTCGGCAAAGGTGTGTGTCAATCCTCGGCCTCGATCGACCGCGCGCTTAAGCGTAAGGCGAAGCGGTTTTTGCTGAAAAATGAGATTATTCCGAGCGAGGGAACGATTGCGACGTGTCGCTTAACGTTCGACGCGAATGAGACCGTCGTCGGCCGTCGAGCAGTTCCTCGGGTCCCTCCCTTGACAATGGCGACAGTCGGCGGGCAAAAAGGGGTTAATACAAGGACGCGCTGTTCCGTCGGGGTAGACGCGTCGTAAATTCATTTAACGGACGCAATCATAATTGTTTTATTCCCGAAATTTCGCCGAGGGGTCCTCGGGCTAGTGTACTTTTTTTCGCAGCTCATTTTCATGCATTGTTGTCCGTTTATTATATCGCCATTCGCGTTTGGCGTCGGTACACGTAATCACGGGCTCCGGATAGCCGTTCGCGTCCCATTCAACTTTCCCGAATCTATAGTCGAGTCATGACCGAGCGCATAGCCACGTGCGCCGCAAAACGAGTACCGGAACTACATCGGTGTGAATAAAAGAATTATCGGCGGAAACGCTCGGCACTCCAGCGTGTATCTGGCCGACCGTTCTGGCCGACCGTTCTGGCCGGCCACTGCGGTCCGTTCAGAGAGCATAAACTGACGCCTGCTTCGCCCGGTAATGGATAGTGTGCGCTCGACTCAAAAATTGATTGCAAATTTTCGCCCCCCTCCACCCACCCTCCCCCGTCTAACCCGATCGACGCACTCGACGGCCGACAGGACCCTTACCCAAATCCGTTACGACTCGTTACGACTGGAAAGAGTCGGGTGCCCACGCTATCATCCCGGTCCCTCTTTCGAAAATGAACGATCCCACTCGCCGGAGGCACTACCGCGCCCGAGGCGAGCACCCGATTATATCGCAAACGGCCGCTCAAATCCGAGCGTCGGTACACGCTGTATTACGTAGGCATTGGCTCGCACCGGCAAAGGTATGCATTTTCGATGCTCGCTGAAAGGGTCATTTTCGAATGCCAAGAGTCCATTAGGATGCATGCGAGTGTGAATCCATTCATCGGGCCGTGTCCCGGTGAAAATAATGATCGCCGCCGCTCCTCCTATCTCTTCCCCTCTTCCCACCCCCTTTCTCCCATCCTCCTTTCACCCCCGCACTCTGTCCATGACTTTGAAATTATCCAGCCGAACTCAATAATCGGCTGCCGGTCGAGCGATAGGATCCCGGCATCGCGATCGATGTAACAGAAAACTCCGGTCCACCCCCCCCCCCCCCCCCAAATTTGGCCCATCCCGATCCACTACCCGGTCGATCATCGTAGCCCGACTCCCGCGCTGCCAAAGCAAAGAGATTATCGCACGCAGCGCATTGTCCGTAGGCCGCGATCCCAGTGACATACCGTTGCCGACTATGACCGTCCGCAACGCCGCTCTGACCGCTTTGTGACTTATCGAGAGGGGAAACTGGCACGCTTTACGCAATATCACCCAGTAACCGTGCCGCGCGGCGGCCCCTGGCCGGCACAATTGATGGTACTAATTCCGCCCGTACGTCCCTAACAATACTATCCGACGTTATGGGCCCCGCGGCCACGTTGTTCATAATGTTCGAATTAGCGCGCCCAAAAAAAGTGGCGTGGAAAGATTTGGCAGCGGGGGACGAGGAGAGATTTTGCGAGGACTCGAGATAGGATTCGCGCGAGTATTCGTGCTGGTATTCGTGCGAGTAATCGTGCGATTATTCCTGCGAGGATTCGTGCGAGCGAGAAGGCCAGGCGAGCGGGATCGTTGCGTTGTTGGTTAATGTTGCGAAGTGTCGAATATTGTCGTTGATGTCGAGCTCATCCTCGCGAAGGTTCATCGGGCATTGACGATTACCGCTCGGCCGGCGACGAATGGGACGCGTGCGAACAATATCGGACAGGACGTTCCGAAGGAAATGCCGGCCGAGCGTGCGATCTGTGCATCGGTATCGCGCCGTAAGCGACAGCGATGACGTTGCTCAAGTTAAGATCCGCTTGACTCACCTGAAAAGGCTGTGCCCACGTGTGTATAGATGAGGAGGAGAACAATGTATCGAAATAAATAACGTCGTTGACTTCCAGTGGAGTTATTTATCCAGCCAACCGAAATCGTTAGACCGTAAGGGGTGCAGCGGTACGAGCCATCGACTCGGCGAATGTGTTCTGCTCCGGTTACGTGCGTGTAAGTATCGACCCGTTCGACGTAACGTATCGAGCGGAAGGTGTAAAACCTTTTTTATGACCCACGCGCTTCTTCATAAACAAGTTTTAATTGCGAGCATGATTCAGCGCAGCGGATTTCATCAATCTCTCCCGTACAGAATGAGCCTGCTTAGCGGGGATGGTTAATAAACGATTAAGTATCGAAACGTGACTCGCGGAAGAGACACTTCCGCCGTCGATCGTTGTCTCCCGCGGACGTATAATTTAACGTAATCGATTCGCAAACCTGGTCCCCGTGTTTACGACGGATCCGTCGGGAACGACGTTATCTGTGCGTCGTAATTTCGACACTTTATTCGGATCGGTCGCGCTAAAAATCAGGATGCCCCACTGACAAACGATGACTCCGGTCGTCGCCGATCGATCATTTGCCGGCGGCAGTGCCGGCAAGACGCGGCGACAAATTGTAATTACCGTAAAAATCTGAAATTCCACCGATGACCGATTAGAATTGATCGTCGCAGTGCATCAAGTACGATCAACCGTTTTGGCGTCGCGCGGCAAAAGATAGCCGGTTCGAATTCGAGATAGAGATAACGAGTTATCTAGCCGCGCGACGCGACGCAACATGTCACTCGAGTTCGCGTTTCGTCCGCAATCAGTGCTCGGCATCCGACCATGCTAAATCTGAATCGTTAATATCGCGTACCGGCGCGATGCGGGCAGCCGTCGTTATTCCAGAAATATGAGCCTAATTTATTTGCGGCACTTTGTCAACGGGCCCGCGAGCGGTCAGTTACTCCATTACCGATTTTTTTTTCCTTTTGCCAGCAGCTGGAAGGAGAGGCGAGCGCTGGATATAACTCAGGGGCGACTGTACAAACGAAATACAGTCCCGATCGGTATTTATGACGATTCTCACGGATGCGCGAATCTCATCTGGCTGACTCCCGAATTAGCCTCGGCTGCCATGTAGCATGTATTAAATTTGGATTATGATAGGTTAGTGCATACTAACCTTAGTATCCTTATAGAGTCGTGTCGTGTAGTCACGCACTGCCTGACACAGTCTGACGAGAAACGACTGTTTACGCTTGTTGCGGGCAAATTTGTTTTCGAGCTAATTACACCCGATAGTCACCCGATAATACCCCCCGCCAGCTGCCCCCCTTAATGGTAATTTTATTCCAAACTCGTGCGACCGCAGAAAATTACAAGTTGAGGCGTAATAAACGTAGGCTTCCCGTGGCAATTATCTTCGGCTCGCCCCAATTTTTAGTGGACCAGTCCGCGTATGATCTAACGCCGTTCTGTTCCGCTGGGTAAAGCGGGCTGGTCGAGTTGAGACGTATCATTAATACACCGTACGAGTAAATCCACGGTAATTGACCGGACAATGTCCCAGAGAGATTCCGCTAGCCGATAAGTTCGACAATTCCAGAATGGATGGCGATCCATTCGAGGGTTCGCCGATAAACACATTTTCTCTCAGGACTGCATGAGCGTTTGAACGGTTACGAAGCCGCGGCAACGACGAGGGGACAAAATTAACATAAATTGGGCGTAAACTAGCGGTTAAGATAAACACTATATTTTAAATCGAATTAAACATGCTCTCAGTTCTGAACCAATCTATTCATCACTCTCGCTCGGAGCGATTCAATCCGGAGTCCTGGCTTATAAACAAACGCGCGCGCGTACAATTTACACAGTACTATAAACGGGAGCCGCTCAGATAAACAGGTTCACTGAGAGGGGAAAAAAAGCGGGAAATTATTTGAGAGCGCTCCTCTAAAGATGAAAGTTAACGCCCCGTGCAGTTTTAATTGAATAAGTATGAGCCGGCACATGTGCAAAAGTTCCGACTGCGTAATCGGATCAATCATTATAATTTTTCCGCTCGTTAGCCGGAAATGTGACCCATAAGCCACGATCTCGGAGATTGAATGTTGCCTACGATTTCCTTTTTTGCTAGTTAGCGAGGCCGCATTACGACAACGGGACCCGAGGATTACTCGAATATACACTGGCTGCGCATTCGTACGCCTCTCATTAGCTCATTCCATATTCCGACGGTTCGTTACGCGCTATCTATTATATATTCGCGGCAGAAAGGAGACCGCGAGGAAAAGGGCACTCGATCAACGAGCATCGCGCAGGATACCGAGTGACAGCAGTCGAATGACATATCTGCCGGGCGCAAATATAAGGCACGAAGTTGGCCGACAATTATCGCAGAAATTAAGAAAGGGTCGCGCCATTCGTTACCATTTATCCGCCCACTAATTACGAAGCAAATTGGGCCAACATTGACCGCAGCGGCGTCGTTAGCGGGAATGTTTCCACCTTCATCGCGCCCCTAAACTTGACGCAACTTTTTTCCGCATACCTAACTACCGTCGAACTCGCGCCCGCAGGCGCCAAATGATTCCACTTCCTGCCCTAATGACTTTTTCCCTCCCGTCGAAAATTGGCATCCCCCGAGTCCCTCGTCCGCCGGCCGAGCAACAGCTGAGTCATCAACAATATTAAAAATTGCATCGGTCCGAGATAAAGCGTCAACGTTTCTTCTTCGACACCCCGCCCCTCCTCACCTCGTCTAACCGCCCTCCGTTTGGCCCCTTCGTTTATCCTCAGGCATTGTCTTCACCCTTTCCGTTCCCGCCATTAGCGTGGCAGACTGTACGTGCGCGCCGGCAGAAATGCAGGCGGATGGAAAATAAACGAAGATGCTGGCCTGGCGGGAAGGAAGGGCATGCGGGGGAAGGAAGGGTGAGCGGTTGGCGAAGGGGGGCGGGAGAGAGGATAGGTCGAAAGGGGACAGATGCGAAGTTGAAAATGCAGCGCCCGGGTAGAAGGAAATTAAATTGCGGCGCGGATGTCACGTTGCGAGAGAGGGAGGCCTCTGCGACCTCTGTCGCGGGATATACCTATCTACGCGCGTGTTCGCACGCACGTACGAATGTCAGCTATATACAGAGCGCTGTCGCGAGCGTGTGCTGCGCGCCGTTAGAACGCACGCGCGCGCGAGCCTGGAATACGCGCTCCGCGTAATCTCGCAGATGCATTAATTGTGAAACGCACATTTGCGATTGCACGAGTTCAGACGTGAAAGCGTGACGTACCTTATCGGCGGTCACGCCAAAATCGATGCATGCGATACGCATTGAGGATGTACGCCGCCGGTGGACCGATATGCTTCACTGCGTCTGTGTGCGTGAGTGTTTGCCCGGCTGTGTATATACGGAAGCGTAGTCAGTTCGTTCGGTTACGCTCGCAGGCAGTAGCTCACGTCAGGCAAGCGCAGTTTGTCACAATTTCCGTCCACCCTTCTTTCGTTTAGGTAAGTCATAAACAGAGCCGGAAGAGAGTATTGATTCTCTTCTTATTTTTCGGTACGGCCGCCTCTCAAACTTTCGTCGTCTGTCGATGTAACCATCGCCGCGCCGCCACCCCTCCCGCACCACCCCACTTCTCCAATCATAAAAGGGTATGAAAGTTAGTTTGCCGGCGGCAAAAAAATTGCTCTTAAAAACGTGCGATACATCTTTGATGAGGCCGAACGCGGCCGGGCTCCGCTGCGGGGGGAGTAGTCGGCGTAATAAGAGGGACGAGGAGCTCGATCGCATTAATAAGGAAACCGTAAATAGAAGCGGTCCGACGGTAGAGTCAATTTTCTGACTTGCCGCTGAAACAGCTCGCTTCGGGGGGAAAAACGCGAGTAAGGAGGCCGTCCTTCAATTGTCTTCCCCCACCGCGATCTTATCGTACCACCCTTTCCGCCCTCCTTTGACGGTATTGCCGCGCCGGACGGCCATTTGCATGCAATCAGATTAGGACCGGACGTCCGACGCGGACCGAAATCGAACATCGGCTCCGCGAACTTCCCCAAACGACATGCACGTCGTAATCGAGTTTAATTAGCTACGCTGTCTGTCATCGTGGATCCCGTGATTAATTGTTGGTACGACTTGCAAAGTACGCCGAGCAGATTTCAATCGCAAAACCGCAATAGACAGTGCAAACGTTCGATCGTCACATCAATATGTACCTGGGCGCGGAATTAGCGTCCTCATCAAGCATTCCGTTACTTCGCGTCATTGGCGTTATTCCATTCACGCCGGTCAATGAAGCACACAGAGGCAGCTACCGCTGACAGGTTCATTTGGCCGGCTTTATCCTTACAGAGCCGCGTTCTTTGCGAGGATAATTTGAAGCAGGTATATATTATACACTTTCGGTATGTGCATGTCGCCATTGTTTATGCATCGTTTCATCTACATCACAAAGCTGCTTGAAGTCCTCAGAAGTGTTCCACTTCATGCCTTGTTTTCACAAGTTATGTTCTTATTCACTGTCCTGGGCGAAATTCTTGAAAGGATTGGCTGGAGTCTTACCCGTGCCCTTGTAAGCACATATACGAATATATTACGTGCCTGCTCCCTTTGTGCACCGACCGAGCCGCGTACTTCTTTCCCCGGCGGTACTTTTAATACAGAGAATTGCGGGCAATTTCGATTGTCGCAACAAACCGACCGCGAGGAATGTATCGAATTTAACGCTGGGGGAGGGAGGGTAAAAATAATGCGGTTGCTTTGAAGATTTATGCAGATTCGCGTTACAATGCATTACACGCCTGACTTCCTTTATCAAGGTGAACACCAATTATGCGAATTGGTAATAGGTTCGCTCATTGAGAGACAGAAATATAGTTTCAAATTCTGCTCCGCCGTTATGTTATACATATGCATGCTTTGCGAAATATCAGAACATCATGGTCTGTTATGTATACGTTGCAGATAACACGCATGGTTAATTATGATGCACCGTGTCACTGTATACAAGCTAGGTGCGATAGATAACTGCATACATATGTATTTTGTACGAATCAGATAAGCGGTGGGTAAGTATGTGTTCTTATAAGCTATGAATCACGCTAGGTTAATCTTCTGTTTAACAAACGCTAATTACGTGTTTACTCATTAATTTACGAACTCTAATGTATGAATAATGTTGTTCTAACTTTTCATAAAAACTAATGTTTTCAGAGACAAATGGGATTTAATGTCATATTTACACAGTATTGCAATTCTCGCCATTAATATAATATATACATACATATGCACAAACAATACGATATTGCAATACAACATGCGTGACGTTATAGCATAACATACGTTACGTTAAATTGACAAAAGATACGCTGTACCAGTCAGCGCGAAGTAATATTTCGAAATAATTTCATAAATTGGAATCTATAAATCGCAACGCATGCGGTAACGCAATCAATAAAATTGCATTCATACATTAATATTTTTGCCCCATTATGTGCGTAGTAATTACAAAACTTTTAATTGACCTTAATGCACAAATGTCTAGCGAAAACAAGGATAATATCGATTTCCAATCCGATGTAAATAGTATTTGTTCTCCCGAGTATTTTATATATCTACGATCTGTATATATGACAACCCGGAAGGCTTGCAAAATAATATCGCATCAACATGCAACGTTCGCTGATACGTTTTAACAGTTTCACATAAAACTCATCGCGCAACCATAAACATTTGAGTAAAAGACTGCGCTTTTATAAACAAATACCAACTGTTATTCCACGGTCAATATGAAATGTTCGTAAATGGAAATAGCCGTTAGTATTTGCACAACACTCTGCGGACACTAGATAATTACAGATGAAACGATAATAGATCCAGATATTACTATAGAACAATACAATTATCGACGAGTTAAAAATGTTATTACGTCATGGTAAACACCACTCAAAATTACAGCAATATCTTCCGGTAATTTGTTACTTGACTGCTCACACTCGACTGTCACGCGCCTCTACGAGTTGCGCAATACTTAATGACTAGTTCGCAGAAATTGTGTATTCGAAAAGCGCTTAACGAAGCAGTCTTTATCATCTCTATCACTTATCCCATCCATCTTCGTCATGCGACGGCGGTAGATAAAAATAACCGGCCGCAAAATTAAATCTTAAAGCAGAATGCCCGCTAAATATCGTTTTGTACTACTGTCCAGCGAACGGATTGACGCACAGCGTCCGATAAATATCTCATTCGGCCGCGTTATTTCTATTTATAAGTCATCGCAAAAGCTTAATGGCACCACAGCTTTCGTCAACGACGTACACGCTGACGGGGACGTACGTGCGATAAAAATTTCAAATACGCGTACTTGATCCGGCGCGAACCGTCGAAAAAGCAATGAATACCAAATGCGAACGACGTACCTACTGGTTCATCCAAACAATGACTTAAATTGCGCGTATAGTGAGCGAAGCGAGTCCTTCAGCGTGAGGATCGCACTTATGATCGTGATTACCAGAATGCTATAGGTGTGATCGTTGATCGACACCCACTTCTTCTCGGCAACCGGTATCACTCTCTTCTCGAAGCCGTAGCACAGCGAGACGGTGCCGATCACGAAACAGCTGATGCCTAGGAAATTATGAAGAAATTTTATCACCACCGGCCGAATCACCTTCCGCAGTCGCGCCGAGATGAGCACGGGATAGCCGAAGACGAGCAGGAAAATCATTATCGCGATAGACGCGATTCCGGTAATAGCGTGTATCGACTTGAAATGCGTCTTTTTTATCTCGAACATCACAACCGTGCCGGCTATCGTGAACGAGCTGCCGAGGACCTGCAATATCCAGTGAACATGCGCTCTAACGCGCGACGACAGCAAGAATGTCCCGATGTTTTCGTTTGCAAACACGAGAATCGCCTCGGACATCAGCAAGGTGTACTGCAACAGGCGAGATTAGATTCTAGTGAGAAACCATTTTGGACCGGCGAAATATATGGACCGTTTATTTTGAAAGTGGTGTAAGTCCATTTTCTGTTGTTTCGAGTAAATTAAAGGTTAGCATATTAATCAATTAAAAAATATACATTAATTATATCAAGTCTGGCAATGTTTCTACGGATTTATCAATGTGTAATTTGATTATATAAATTTCTTTTAGGCGAATTTAACTGAAATAATGTATATTTACGGGCTGCAAATGGACTTACACCACTTTCATAATTAGTCAATTGTAAAAATCATTTTGTTTCAATTCTGAAAAAATAAATATTACTTCAAATATATATTATACTAATCCAATTTTGTTTATAAATAATAAGAAGAAATAAAATGGGACTAGTATTTTTTATTTTGAACGTTAATTAGTTTATATTATTTAAGTTTGCTATTAAGCTATTGTTTAGTTATTAAGGTAAAATAACTGCTTCAATGCTTATATTTTTCGTATGTAATTTGGTTTGGCATCGTTATACAAAGGTGTTTGGACAATTCTTTCAAAGTTTGGTAGTCTTTCCCGACATGTAAGTGATAAATCTAACGTCTAAAATTCTGTATCCCCCATCGATATTTTATATACAATAGCATACGGCGCACTTTTACAAAACCTCATCCAAATATTTTCAACGAGTTTACTTTTTCTCCGTTAGTAATTTTTCTTACCCTTTTTCGAATTGCGATTTGTAGATTCTTTATTTTACACGAAATAAAACGAGAGAATTTCGTGTAAAATAACTGTATTATTCTGTCTACATTGTTTTATGACATCATAATAATCCTGTGGTGTGTACAAGATTCGTGAAATAAAGCACGTGTAATCAAATGACCCACCTATGTCTATGAAAATTGGACTTACACCACTTTCATAATCAATGAATATGCAATTTCTTTAATCGATCAATTTTAAATTGAACAAAGTATTAGCATTTTTAAGATATTAAATGCTAACACGTTATAAATAAAGAGTTTACGCTAGATTGAGTACAAATTACGTAATAACTCAATTTTGTTTAAAAGTGGACTTACACCACTTTCAAAATAAACGGTCCATATATACATGCATATACTACTTGTGTATATACATAGAGTAAGAGAGAGAGAGAGAGAGAGAGATGTTAAATACTTTTGGCTAATTCATAAGGAGCAAGTTTGGAGGTCTATAGCTAGAATGGATTACGATCGTTAAGGTGTATGTTTAATCGAATGAGCGGTACGTACCCCAACTGTGCAGAGAACGGCGTGGTAGTACGTTACTGACGAAGTGGTCGATACGTAAAAGCAGATGAAGCACGTAAGGAATATGATAAATACGTGGTTAACTCCGTTTACTAAGATTTGCAGCTTGGATAGAACCACCTGGAGAACATCCTTCGTTTCCTCGCCCTCGTCCTGACTCTCCCGTCTATCGAGATTCGATTGCGACGTGTTTAACGAAGGCAATCTGATCTCTGTTGTGGCCGTCATGTTTCTACAGGACAACTTCAGGTCAATATCTTTTTTTCTTTTTTATTTATCGTCAAGGAAATCTTCGGAAGACTTCTGCCCTAGGTCCAATATCTTCGGTCCTTATTGTTACGTATCGGAAAAGGCGGTGTCTTTTCAAATACTGTTCCCGCTAATGTTCTTCCCGTTGATAATATAAGAACTTTTTCAATTAGGAAATTATCTTGTGTACTTACACTTAAGTTTCAGCTATTAAGGAAATTGTCACAATGCTCGGAGCTGACTTATCCTCTTTAAAGTGTCTCCGCCTTCCTGAATATCACCGGAACGTCAGTGTAACGTCCGAGAAGTAAGGTCCGAAACTATTCGAACAATGTAATTCTACGATTCCGATCTGAGGGAAAAAAGGACGGGCATCGCACCTCTTCCTACGAACTTCCAAGATTTACTCTCGCACTTGCACCAGAAATCCGAATCATGAATCCGTATAATGCTTGACGAACCGCAAACTTAATCGATATTTATACCGTTGTGTTTCAACTTGCGGAGCGTATTACAGAGTGGCACGGTTATCGCCTATGTACGGATGATTCAAAGCAGATGAGGAAACTGAACGTACAGCCGGGTTTCCCCAATCTCCACTGACAATATTCGTAAGCATAACACGTTTTCCCGCGTGGCAACGAGAGTTTTTCCCCGCAAGACCCCGGCCGATTACTTTTTCTTCAATAAAGGCAAGCGCGGCGCTCGCCGTGAATTATTATCAAATGTCTTCTGTGTCAACGATGACACACTAGGTCCGAGCTTTTATCACGGTCACGTAACGGTCGCCAATTTAAGAATACGTGATGCAAATGGCACGGAATAGATAAAATCGGTCGAACGAAGGTACAATTACGCTCCTAACATCGCTAAACACGTACGCCGGCGTATATACATATGTATTCATATACATATATATGTATACACGTATGTACACGTATCTCGAGTGCGTCCTTTGCCGGGCTTAATTGTATGCCGTGCGCGTACGATATTTCGCCAGATTGATCCGTATCTGCGATTGTAATTAAGAATTTATCTAACTTTAAATTGCGAGGCGCCCTGCGCCGCGGAGAGCGGCACTCGATTCGCTTAATGGCCGTTGATGTGCCGGACGGCATTAATGAACACTGTCCGCCCGCAGTTGCTCAGTTTACATATTAACATTGTCGCGGCACATTAGACTCTGACCGGGGGAAAACAGGAGTTGCAGCTATTTATGGTCAACGACCCAGACATAAAAAGTCTTAACGATACCGCCCGCGACGAATCGTGAAAATCTAATAATATCCGCGTTATTGAAAGCCTTCACGGGAGAGTAGGCAAATCGATACCGTATCTACGTGGTAATTTGCACGTACAGATAACGGCCTTCCGATACAGATTGTTGACGGACGTCTGCATGATCAGTTTTTATCGCGGTGCCAACGTACATAGGCAGGACTTAGGCAGATATATAGAAAACGATCGGAATCGCGTTTCCTCATCTAGCACGTCGTAAGTGGATGGAAACGGAAACGTCAACATTGCTCGAGCGTGATTAGTTTCGTCGCAATGTCATGACTTTGAACTCGTTTATCTCAAGTATCTGAGAATTTCCCAAAGCGATCAATTCCCCCTCTATTTGAATAAGAGATAAGACAGCCGTCGTAAAGTATCCGGGAGCATCGGAGGAGCGAGTAAAAACTTCCTGCCTGTCAATTTTTTCACATCATCTTTACGAATAACGGCTAGAGTAACTTTTATCGATATCGGAGATGTAAGAGTAATATCGTTACACGAGAATCGTACGGATGGACGTAATAAGTTTAAATTTAATTCGATACGACGTTAAGCTCCTAAAGCAGAAATTTAAATATTAATATAAAATTATTTTCATTATTTAATACTACTCCGGCAGGAGGTTTAGCCCTCTCAAAAATGATCTACAATAATTAACGGCCACGTATTCTGGATTATTCCATGTAAATGAGATAAGTAATAGAATAAATAAATATGCTCTGTGTGCGAGATTCACTGCTGTACGTTCATACGTGCATGCTGGTAAGTTTTTCCTTTCTACTTTATCCACCTTTCATACTGACTGACTCGATAACAAGAAGCGACTCAATAACTATCAGGCAATTAAATGCATGCGCAGCTATCTGGGAATACCGAAAAATGTATTCAACGAAAGTTGTAGCTTTTCTGCGTACAAGCAAGTAATGGATATAGACTTTTTGCCGACATTGCTACACTGGCCATTTGAATGCGGTTAATACATTTTTAATGGCTTAATGCAATTGTTCTTGCGTTCGAGCGACGCGCATCAAATTTGAAGCCGCGTATAATTTGCAATATTTTATTTTACTCTGCGTAATTGCGCAGTTATCGTTGAAAACATTTTTAGAAAAAACAAACACGCTTTAACAATGAAAAATATGATTTCAAATGTTGTGAAACGACTTTCGTTGGAAACAATTATGATTATCTACTATTCTGGGAAAATAATTATGCACGGGTCATAATTAAACTATTGTGTCAGATTTCATAGAAGTTCCTGATTTACCGTCGACAAACGTGTATCACATTTCATTGAAACCTTATAGCGAATTTCCAAATCACTACAGCGGTTTATTGCATAACTAAGTGTGCGTACGTCTTAAGCTTTACACATACAAATTGTTAAAGTTCGGTAAAGTTATGCAATAATTTAGCTTGCTTAGGCCGCTTTGTATGATAATAACAGATTTATCGGTCAAGTGGTGCCAATGTTATTATTGTAAGATAAGTTAATCGTGTACTCATTGTTGGTACATCGTACAAAGGGAACTGATAAATATTATTCGACCTTTACACAAACAAGTTGCAAGGATAAATTGATCATCACTAGCATCAGATTACCGTGTCTGGGACACATGCAATATTATCGACTGGAGTATCGTAAAATGATATCAGATATCATTAAGAAACGAATCGAATTACATAATAATTTTCCACGGACATTCATCAATAACATCATCGAAAATTTGTCAATTTAACGGCATATATATTAATAGGACTTATATGATACTACCAGCCGAGTTGGTTATCATCTGCAGCTTCTGCCTCCACCGTTCAAAAGCATAGAGTGCGCTTTACTTATGGGGATGTCGGTATTTTAGAAGGTGAAATCCGAGATACCACGAGCTGATAGAAAAAACGTTATCTCTACGCGTTTTCTAACATTTATCAGCAGCCAACGTCAATTTTCATACATTTTCCATCATTTGGTCAACTTGCCTTATCCCATCTTCTACAATGTGCGTTGACGTTTGGTTGTGCCGTATACAGATGGCGATGCAAGTACAAAGTTTAAGAAACGAATTATGTACTACACTCGTCCAAATACAGACAAACTCTTTCTTCGTTTTATTCAAGAGTGCATGCAATATACTATCCGACTTAGTAAACATTAGGCTATTGTTTGGATAAAGTCTACATGAAAAAAATGACTGATGTTACGTTCTAATTCATTCTTACTCAATATCGACAAATGTAATTATCCACTGTTAGTGCTTAAAAAAAATATGGTAAGACTTTTTACCCTACATATTCACGTAGCTTCAAATCAATATCCGTATTTTCGATGTGCCGAACAATTTCGGGATTATTTTTTCGATATCTCACAAGCCGACGTAACAAGGGAAAAATGTGGGTTACAGGTAGTCCCAAAACGTAATCGTCTTAACCTATGCCGATGAATGCACATGAGCACAATATGCGTGCCCGTAGATATTCCATAATGGACGTCAAACATGCGTAATGATAATCTCATAATGCAACTACTCGACATGGGATGGTTCACAAATGCCGAATATCTTCCGCTTCGCGTACGTTGAAATCATATTTTCTATTGAATTCTTCTCCCGCTTCGTGCCTCCGGTGAGTAAGGGTACGCTTAAGATATGAAATTCCTGCTATTCGTCCAGGTATCAAATCGATTGCCCTCCGTACAACGGAAGTTGTCATATGATTGTTTATTTCGTCAATTTTCCCATCCGTCCTTCAGCACAGTCTTCATTCACTGTTCATGCACTTACAAATCCATCGATGAATTTGTTTCAACCCCAGTATGAAAAACCCATAATACTTCACTACTAAATTGACTACCTGTACCTTCTCGCCCTTCGGTTAATCACGTCCAGACTGCTTACACTCGGGCTTAAGTCAATCAAGCATAATGTGTACTTTGACGGGCGGCAAAGGCAGCGACAGATCGAGGGTAAAAAAGGGAAACGGAACGAAAGAATGTGAGCGAACGCGGCGCTGGATGGGGTTCAGAGGAGTAGAATGAGAGGGAGGGGGCAGCGGTCGGAGGGCGGGCGGAAAAGGAAACGGAAAGTCGTTTCAATTTGCGTGATGGTCGCGGTATCTTTTGCAAGATAACTGCTATCTCTCGACATCAGGAGAGAAGAGCAAATTTTATCGCAGCCAGGAGCCCCAGTCGGCGTGGGGCTCGGGCCGGCGATCCGGGCAAATGGAAACACAGAAGGACTGACGGACAAAAGTCCTGACCTTTGCCAAAGGGGCAACTTAACCTTTCATATCCATGTTTGCACTGTG
Source organism: Anoplius nigerrimus (assembly GCA_914767735.1). Lineage (NCBI taxonomy): Eukaryota > Metazoa > Arthropoda > Insecta > Hymenoptera > Pompilidae > Anoplius > Anoplius nigerrimus. The sequence continues at coordinate 10,470,089 of OU612082.1, forward strand.
CGAAGGAAAGAGAAACGCCCGGGTCGCCGTACCCCGGAAGGACGAAGGTAAGTATACATTCGGGCTTTGACTATTATGTCTACCTACAGACCTTCCAACCTACCAACCTTTTCACGTCGTAATTAAATGGCGCGGCGCATTTATGTCCTCCAATCCCGCTCGCATATCCGTACGCCTAACTTATCTATTACGCCCGGGCATCCATATTCCAACCACTCTCCTATCACACGCGCGCGCGCACACGCTCCACCGAGGACTGAAAAGTGCGCTTAATTTCATTTCGGGCGCAAGTGGCAATGGCGCAGTTCAACGGCCGCTGATAAATTGCTTGGCAAAATTCCACCGGCCGGCCAAGCCGCATGCGAGCACCGCGGCTCCCGCGAGCCATCCGGAATTTGATTAACTCCGATCGTTTCTGAAGATTTAATCGGCCCGACGCGCGCAGACCGCGGCGACAACTTCATTCGCCGATCGCGAAACTTCAATTTCGCCCCGTCGAACGGCGCGATGGTTCTTAAAAGAACAGTTACACGCAACGTTGACGGTATCCGGCGCAAAAAAATATTGAACAGCGCCTCTCCCGGCTCAAAGGGGTCGATATCACTGTTTGCGGACGTTCGGCAGACGTTCCCCGATGAGACTCAAGGATCTTTGTCCTTCGTCCTCCCCCAGCCCTGTTCGTGCCTCTCCCTCCCTCTCGATGCCGGGTACCCTCCGTCTTACGCCTCTGCGTTCAGCCGCGAATCTCAAAACATTAAAGAAAGCGGCGAGTTGTTAATGCAAAAATGCAAAGGTATACAATATGACGGGGTCTTTATTTGAAAAGTACAGTTGATCTTCGGCTCGAGCCTCGGTCGCTCTCAGAGTTGTTTGAGTAATAAAGAGCGAAAAGTTCGTAGGGGCTGTAAGGACCTCGCGTCGCAGTCGAGCCTTTGATCAACTCACCGGCATTCCCCCGACTAAACGCGGCGCTGATCTCCCATGAATATGGAGAATCTGCCGCTGTTGTTGCTCCCGTCGCCATTCGCTCGTCGCCCGATATTTCCCCGAGGCAGCCGGGCGCCGATAGTTAACCCTTAAACGGATCGCAAACATACGTCGCTGCCGATGATTAGTTTTTCAGAATCGCGTCGTCCCACCGTGGACACTCCCAATTTCCGTTTCCGACCCGGAGTTCAATTCCGGTAACAGTCCGACCGGGACGATCTTCGCTTTGACAACCGGAGGGCGAACAACGAAAAAGAGAATGTGGCTTTTTTTTGCGCTCCGCTACGCGAGGCCGCACTTGACTCTTCCGTCAAGTGGTCGAGTATAGCGACGAAAAAAAAAAAAAAAAGCGCGCAGAGCGAGATGGACAGAGAGGGATGGAAAAGGAAAACAGTTACACGTCACGGGGCGTCATTCTTTTACCCGGGCATAACTACGGGCGCGCAAAAGAATAAGGGCCGCTCTAACTCGGGGAACGTCGTCGAAATGGGTGAAAGAACAGTGGGGCTCGCAGGAGGAGGAGGAGAAGGAGGAGGAGGAGGAGAGGGGGTGGGAGTCAGCGAAGCTATCATCGGGGTATTTCCGGAGGTCGGCACACATCAAAGCCACCCCCTTCAGCCCCCCGTCGTCGAGGGCGGAGAGGGGGCGCGGGGGTGACCGACGACCGACTCGCGATTATACCGCTTTCGCCTCCTTCTATCCTCCTATGTTTTTTTCATCCTCCTCGTCGCACGCTCTTCTCGCATTCGCTCGCACTCGAGCCCGCTTCAAGTGGCATCAATTCTCGAGAATCCAGAAAGGAATAAAGAACGGCCGCGGGGCTCATGCGTAAAACGATCCCACTGCAAACAAATCCCTTCCGATTTGTTTAGATATAACAATATGTCTCCGCCGCCAACGACGCCGCCCTTTCTCATTCTCTTCGTTTTTTGCCCTCGGACTCTCTCCCTTCCGCCTTATGAACTCCGACTTCCGAGTGGCGGAGAGTACGTAGGGGTTCGTCTGTGTTTCGTCGAATTATCCGACGTGGCTGGACAGGCTTGACCGAACCTTCCGTTACGAGTGAGGCGAGTGGCAAGGGTGCTTTTTGGCATGCCGTTGGCAGATCAGAGGCTGATCGGGAGAATTGAAATATTGCTGGAAGGGCGGAAGGCTAATGAGAGGGATGACGTGTGGGAAGGGATGAAGCGGCAATTAATCCGATATAGTTTCCCGATTATTTCGGATATATGACTTTGCCTTTATTTTGCCACTCGGCGCCCCCCGTTTCACCCTCGCTCGCCGATCGCACAACACGGCGGAACAGGGGATATGGGATGATTAGCTACTAACTCAATAATCGGTCAGCGCGGCGGGGGTAGGATGGTCTCCCTTTCGCTGAGCGCCGAGTCCATTGTCTTTTCGCCGGGCGTACTTTTTTTCCCGCCAGCACTGATTTCGGCGGCTAATCATTGACTCCGACTCCGTTCGTGAGTATTACACGTTTCCACTATAACGACTAAGCTCGTTATACGACGTCAAGTAATAGAGCGCCCCTGACGTTTGCAGCAACGGGATGATAATAGTGGTGTAAGTAAAAAAACTAAAACCATTGGAATTGTATCATACAGTAACCGAGGTAGGATCGAATGAAGAATAGATTTAACTTCTTCAAATTATAAACTCAGATCACTTTCAGAATTACTAGCAGATTCATTCTTGGACATATAGGTCCGTAATATTTGATACCCAACGTAAAATTGCCGAACTTATTGCCGAACTTATCGCCTATCTTACACGTTTGTCTGCCGCCGTTCCGACGCGAGCGCATTCGCAATGCGTCGCGGAATAAAATAATACTCGCCCCGCTTTTCCACCCCGACTTTCCTCTCTCTTATATTCGCGGAGGGTGTTACCCGGTGAAGGATCTCTTTTGCCCCCGGCTGAAGTGTCAGATCGGGAAAACAATAAACCGGCGTATACTCCGGTCGGATAATCAGCCAATCACGGAATCGAGCGGTGTTCTTAATCCTCTTAGAGGCGGCTTTTCGAGAGTGAGCGGGGCTCGTTATCGCGCCTTAATCCGCAAAATCCTTTCAACTTCCTGTCGCCGTCTACGCTTTTTCTATCCCGTCAGAAAGATTCCTTTGCGCGGGGATCCCACCGGCCTCTCGGCCTATCGCTCATCATACCCCATCCAGGACCTCTCCCCTCTCTCCCTCTCTCTCTCTCTCTCTCTCTCATCCATTCCCACCCCTTCTCCTCCCTTCGACGCGCGTTTTTTTCCTCCTGTCGTTCGACGACTGTTCGCAGTGAAACGTAACTAAAACGCGTTAACGAGAACCGCGAAAATTTTCTTCGCTGATACCGCGCCGAGCTCGAGAGGAGGATCTTTGATTGGAACGCTTTGTGGCCGGCGGCCTTCGGACTCAAGGGGGACTTAATTGCCATTTATATTTTACTAACCGCGCAAGTATTCGAATATATGAGATAATTGCGTAAGAATATTTCGCCGGTGGTTGTAAGACTCGCCTAAGATGAGACAGAGAGGAAATTATGAATATTATTTATGACGTTAAGAGAGTTGGTATGAAACAAGACAAGCAGCTGACTTGTCGAATTTCGATCACTGACCACTTTTTTAAATTTACGCAATTTATTCGATAAGCAGACAACAAGACTCTCTGCCATGATATTATGAAATTTGATCAAGCCTTAATTATTGTCGTCCGTAAGTTCACAGAATTTGTCGGACGAAACTTCTTCATTGACGAGCGAAATGAATATAGAGTCGAAGCTTGTCTTGAAAATCGCGGATTGTTTGATTATCCGACGGAACGACGCGGAAGGTTGGGAGCTGGCAGAAGCGACAGAGGTTAAAATGAGAGCTACGGAGCGAACAAACTCGGACTATGGGAAGAGGAGACGGGAGGGAAGGGGAGAAATGAGGCCTGACGTCGGCTGCTGCTGCTTCTACTGCTGCTGCTGCTACTACCGCCGTTGCTGCTGCTACTGCTGGTGCTGCTGCTGCTGCTGAGGGCGGGGGTTCGTGAGGAGAGAAAGCCAAGGGATGCTTGGGAAATGGATGGGGAGATGAAACACGGGGTTGGCTAGATGGATAGCAGGGAATGGTTGGCTGCTTGGCCAGTAGGTTCCTCATTACCGAGGACGGTCTATTCACACCTCGGCTTCTAGAAATCTAGGAACGTATATAAACGACACTCGACTCGTGCCAACTGCCCTTCATTCCGTCGTTTCAGCGCTTAAATGTTAACCAAATAATACGGCCGCCTGTCCTTCGCCGTCGTTACCGGCGACTAATTAAAATTTGAATTAATCGAGACAATGTGGCCGGCGATGGTAGACGGTATCGACGAGGGAGGAGGGTGCCGAGGCACAGATTGGTTAGATGCGGAACGATAATTGACGCTCGAGTGTCAATCTGTAAAATCGTATGCAAATAATTGCCGGCAGCGTATTTTAGCCAGGGAACGTTTTCTGCGGCACTTCGGTAATCGGAAGCGAGGGGTTCGTGGCGGATTGACAATTCGCGGTCATCTGAACGAGAAGGAGGGTCCGACCAAGTAAGTAACCAGATGAGCGTAAAGCGTGTGTGCCAGAAGGCAAACATTGACATATGTTCGCATCAGAACCTTACCACGAAATTTAAACCGACGGATCTATCTGCTCGTCTGCGCGTGTAGATTTATTGCGCCTGTGTGTACGTGTGCTTTTTTTTTTCTACATTCGGTGAAATGGGAGTGATGGCACTGCGGATAGTAAATTGAAACGCCATCACCTTCGCTCAAGCACGAACACTCGCGATGTTTCCTGCAATTAAATCGTACGCGTATACCATTCCTGTCAAGTCATCTTTAATCGAAGAATTGTTCGTTTCGTCAACTTTTCCCACCGAACTCGTTATCCGTATTACACTTGTTACATCGTTAAGCAACATTTTATTCCCAACGTCAACACGCGGTGAAACTTGTAACGCACAGCAACATGGTTCGAAAAATTTCGCCCAGATTTCACATTTATCTACTTTTTCCACATATTTGATGGGTCAGATAATTTTTCTTCAAATTCAGATTCGGCATTGAACGACGCGATACGACCCAGCGTCACTGGAACCTACTCGCCCCCTAATCAGAGTACAGAGTCAATTGAAAAGAATGCGGCGCGAAATAACGGGTGTGCCATGCCAACGAGGCGAAACGCGGAGCGCATGGGGCGGTCAGAAATTCGAATTCGTGCGTTAATACGGAGTCGGTGCTACCTTCGGCGACTATGGCCAGGGCCATTTACACGCTGTAATTCCTATGCCACGGGGGCACATTTACGTGTAATACCTTTGTGAGCGGAAAGTATTACCGGCATTAGGGAGATGAGCTCTGCGCAGTGTAAGCCGCATCATGCTACCTCGGCATTTAAATCCGCTTGTTGTTGTTGATGTTGCCGTAGTCGTTTCGCTATTTTTCCCGGGCCGGACTTTATAAAGGATCGGATGGCGGCCAACAGACAAGAATCGTATCGATTCGCCTGACACTGAGAAACCCTTCTAAAGCACGGGTTAAAAGAAAATTCGTGCTCGACCCTGGAAAAAAAGATTAGACGGAGAGAGAGAGTGAGAGATGGAGAGAGAGAGGATAGTTCGAGGAATACGGGCGCGGCTCTTAACATCTTTCTGCCGTGGTGCGATCCGGCAGATTACAGATTACCTCGAAGCACGACAATTACATGCAAGAAAGTGTTGTCCTCCGGAAAGCATTAGGTACTAATGACGTGCAACGGAGAAAAATGTCTCGTCGCGGGGAGTATTATTTATTTTATGAATTCATCGGAACGTGGAATTGTTATACATTTCTATATATATTAATCGAGTGAATTGTGGCACTGTTGCTATTTTCAAAGAGACGGAAAGTGGTACTTTTTGTGGACAGCAATGGTATTAGAGCTTAATCTGGCCAACTGCCCAACGAAACGGAACGAGTTTTAAATCGTTTTATTTTCAGAATTACGCTATCGCGCGTCCCAGGCGCAAATGCGAATGCTTAATAAAAATCCATCGATTTTTTGGTTATTAGCATCGACGTTAACCGTTCGTGGTTACGTTATAATTAGATATCATTAATCGATTAAATTAATTTATATTTATTTTCATGTACATGTCTCTTGGAATGCATTGCTCTGATTTGTTAAAATGTTGTACAAATGGCATTGTTAATACTTACGTTAAAAGTTTAACTACTATGCTAAATATGAAGAAAGAGTTAATTACTTACCAACGTTTCCAAACACGGCGAGTACGTTTAGCATGAATCCTAGTGCACGATATGTTAGACAATTAAGATCGTATTAAATAGAAGAATGTAATAATAGGTAAGCCCCATTGAAACTCATTAACGGAAACCTTCAATATAAACTGTTATCCCTGCCCGTTGCTACTCGAGCACAGTCTGCGCATAATCCTCCGGTCGCTGCACGTGTCCGAAGGGGGGATTATTTACAGCAAAATATTACATCCACAGCGACTTAATATCACATTAGCACTACGTACAGCGCACAGATTTCAATCTCACATCTATACAGAATATCACATAAATATTTCGCATCGCCAATACCATTTGCCCCAACAACCCTAAACAACAAAATCTACAATATTACCCTACCCTCCAACTGACCGTATTTGATCAAAGGCATATATAAAACCAAATAATTATTAACGCTCTAAAAGGTATCTAGAAAGTTCTTATCGAATGAAGTGTAATCAGTCGAAGAAATTATTCTACACCCGCAACCCGCATAATTTGCGTCATGGCTCGTACGACGAGTCCATGCCATCACTTTCTACGACTCTGACTTCGGATCCTTGAGACCTAGTGAACATCCGCCGCTCGCCGAATATCCGTAGAGAAGCAGCGGTCGGAGCAGTCGGCAAAAGCGTTTAGGGCGTCGCGCGGATCAGGTCTGGCATAAAACGCGAACAGACGTTTACAACTGCGTGTTTGGAAAGGTTGTCGGCCCTTGTCATCATCATCGAAGATCAGCCCGTGGGGATTCCCTTCTCGTCTCCCTCGATTCCTGCGGGCATTACGGTAGCCCCCGACACACTCGCACGCTCCCAATCCCGAACACTTACATGAAGACATTATGGAGTTTCAATACCTGTTACCGAGAAACCGACGCAGGCCGCTTCTGTTGCCCTGCGCATTACGCGTACGTGTGTGTTACGAATGTATCGCATCGATGTGTGCTATACGTATGGGTACCAGGGTGTGTGTGCGTGTGCCTATAACAGCGCACACGTGGCTCAGAGCCACGCGAGATTTGTCGGCACTAACCTTTACCTACCGTGGTACGTCGACTAAGCCGGGCTTAACCGTTTATAGAACTTTCCGCGTCTCGAATGTGGCGGTAGCCCACGGATCTTTTCGCCGCGTTATCTTCAAACAGGACAGCCGACGAAGTTAAGAGCGATTTTTAGCCGATGAACGACACACCCCGTCGCAGAGAACAAACTCTGCACGCAACATTTTTCGGCCACTGTTCGCCGATATCGGATCGGCGCGCTCGGACGGATCGCTCGATGGACAAAAGTGTATCGGACGTTCCGCGAATTTTTTCGCAAATCAGCGACCGACGGTGGGTAGGGTGGAGGCTGGAGGCGGAAAAAAGTGTCATTGTAGTGCAATGCGACGGAACGGCAAAAACTGTACGATTTCGTAAATTGCTTTTTTCAAACCTGGCTTGTTATCGACGAGCCGATGACAAAGAGAAATCGCCCCACTGTACTTGTGAAGCGGTGAAACCTGTCACACCGGACGTCGCGTTCTATTTATTTTCATAGGTCTCTTTTTAAAAATTTCAAGCACTCGCATCACTCAAGCGCAGTTTTCCGCACTCTTTAACCGCGGACAATTGTCCTGTCACTGCAGTGCCGCGGCAACGGAATTAATCGAGATTGGAAAAGTTTGATCTCGCTTTGACGTATAATCCAGCCGCTTGCGAGACGGCGCAAATATTGATTTGTAATTGTTAAGAAATGGGTCACGCGTCTCAATTAAAGTTGTAAGTCATCGGGCGATAATGTTGTCAAGTTCCTTCGCGATCTCGAGCTAAATCGATGTTAAAAGCATCGAGACTGAAATACGACCATAATTAATCCCTCTGACACGAAACGTATAAATATTAAATTTTCTTTACTCCGATCTATCTTACCCGAAAACAAAACATGACGATAATCGTACGAGACACAGCAAATCACCCTCATCCGCCTCTACCACGCCCATGCGAGAATCATCTTACCCCACCGATTCCACCCCCAAAGCGAGCTACTGATCGGCCAGTTCCGAGAAAGCACGATCATCCCAAGCGGTCGACACGGCATAAATTCGTTGAACGAGCCCATCGACGGTATAATCCGCTTTCATCGTGCGGATTAGCCGTTGTTGCCCGATAATCGTCGCCGCGCTAATCGCAACTCCGCCAAATCTTCGACACGCTCCATCCCCCCGCCTACCCTCCTGCCCCGCTCACCTCAATCACAAAGTAATATTCGACGCATCGTCGACGGACGCGAAGAAGGTGAGCGGTGATCTGAGCGCAGAGGTGAGCGAAGAGCCATAGGGTGAGGGGGTGAGGTAGGGGGTGAGAGGCGAGGGGTGAACCGAGGGGAGAGAATCGCTGTCAGGGAAAACAAGGGTGAGAGAATCGTCGGGGCCCGCTCTCTAACGTGCGGACGTCGGGCTGGCGTCGGTGTGCGCGCGCACACTCGCTCTCTCACGGGCGTACGTACGGCTCTCTACGAGGATGAAAACCGGGCTACCCCTCTCGTAACAGGGGTGTGGCGAACCGCCCCGCTAGAATTGGCGAGATTTCAGTGTCTGCTCGAAACAACCCACACCCCAAGCCACCCACCCGCGCCCGCCTCCTCTTTCCTCGATTCCCTTTCCCTCATCGCTGCCTCAAAGCCCCGTCGGGCGTGTCACGCACGTTGTATTGTCGTATTGTCGGGTGCAATCTCGCTAAGCGTTTCACGGCAGCACAGAAATCCCTCGAACGCGTTAACCTGTCCACCCACGTCACGCACATCTCACACGTACTTACACTCGCGATCGCTGGGACGCGCGCGCGCGCGCGCGCACGCTCTCTCTCTCTCTCTCTCTCTCTCTCTCTCTCTCTCTCTCTCTCCCTCTCTCTGTTTCTCTCTATCGCTGTGACACACGTACGGGCGCACACATGGCCGACCGCACACCGTTCTCTGCCTCGCAATAAACAGGCCCGCATGGATGTGAATGCGCGCAATCGGGGTTGCTTTAAAGAATATGCTCCCGCCGCACCACCCCCTCCCCATCCCCCCATCCAGCCAGCCCTGGCCGCAAAAACCCCTTTTGTCGTTTGGCGCGCTCCCGCAAATCGGGCGGCAGCGGTGTCGTCACTGTAATCCGTAAGAAGCGACGATCGATCTCGAGCCCTGGAGACGACGATGGATATCGAGTTGACCGTCGCGACTTTGGGGGGTGGCCGTATCCTGCCCTCAAAATTCTGACAATGCGAGGGAGGCGTATGGGCGAGGGATCGGGTCGGCGATTGTCAAAATCGTGCGGAAGGAAAAAGATTTTATTAGTTCAGTATGACGTTTGAGTCAGTGTGTCGATGATAGTCGAGCGGAAGACATGTGTGGGACAGTATGTGGAGGCGAATATGGCGAAGGTGCGATATAAGGAGCGTGAGAAATGTAAACGAACATTTTTAATCTTGCAGGAATAATTCGTGCCATAATATGGCGCCGTTAACTCGTACACGTCACTTGCAGAAACCACTAAATACCGATCGGCGGTCTTTACACGATTCACCCCTTCAAACTCCTTGATCCCTCTTTAACCCCCCGGTGGACCCTATTAAATTAAATTGGACCCTAAATTTGGTGTTATACGTCACTCGTCCCGCGCGGCGAGAACGATTCTCGCTCTGTCCCACGCACTCGCCCTAATCTTTTCAAATCGTCGCCCCGACTTGTCTTGGCACGAGCGTCTGCCACGGGCAGTCAGACTTTCGAAATGCGCACTTCCTTAATCCGATCTTCCAATTTCGATGATCGTCGACGCAACACTCAACCGAAGACGTTCGAATCGATAACGTACGCTCGGTAACCTAAAAATAAGAACAGTCATAAGATTTGCAACGCATCCTGCGACGTTTACCCGAAACTGCGTAGTAACGGTTTTCTATTCAGTAGCCCGCTTCTCGTGGCAGTCGCCCACTTCTAAGGATGCAGCCCGAAGAGTTCATTCATGATTTTGAATGAGCTGACCTGCGTAGCGCGCTCCAAACGTAAACGAGCCACGCTAAACAGATAATGGCTAATCCATTAGATTATTACGGGAATTAGTGAAATGAACCATAAACCAATTTATTGGTCATAATCTCGGCTACCGCCTCCATTGTCGCTGCTGGTCCTCACTGTGCCGCGCTGTTTGTTATTGTTACCGTTGAAGCGGCGGGATCCTTTAATCCTGGCCGCGGCAAAGTACGCGGCAAGGACGTCGGCTTCCTTTATCGTCAAGTTTGTCGACACGTCAAACCTATTGCCCGGCTTCAGCAACTTATTGTGACTGTGCAACCGAATCTGTATACCTACGCGCATACGGGTTCACAGTTGTAATGCCCATTACCAAATTGGTTCCTTTCACCGGCGAGGCATTGACACTGACGTTACATGGCTCTCGATAATGCCCATTCTTCCAGGAAGGGTGCTTACGTCACTGACGATTGCCAAATAGAAAATTGGCCTGTATTCTACGCTACCGAGACGTATGTCATTTACCGAATGATCGCGGAAGATATTCCACTGATCACTCGTTGAATATCTGAAACAATAAATCATAAATGTATATATGTTGCGCAATGTAACAAAGTGAAGCAACGAGGATTCGATAATAATAGGTCATACGGTTTCCGCACGTTTAGATACGATTTTCGCAGATCCGAAGGTTCTCCCGAACACAAAACAGGTAAGTATGCGTTTAGCCGCACAATACTGACTATTACTCTCGGCCAGCGGACCCTTGATAATCCCTTATTACCAACGTATTCCGTCCAATTTCTTCAACCTTCATTTACCCACTAAACTGTTAAGCAATAGCGTCTCGCAACAAAACAATTCCAATACCTCAACTTTTCCTGCCCTATACATCCTACGCTCAGTCCTGAGAGCCGACAAACCGACAAACTCATGCAGAGCTCCTAACCCTCCCAACCATCCAACCACCTCCCCAACGCTCATCGCCGCCGAAACAGCGCAAAATGTGACATCGATAATTCCACACCCGCCCTTATCCCGACATCCTCCCGTGACTCGTTGCCTTTCCTCAGTGTCACTCGACAACTCTATTTCCGCTCCGGCAAACCTTATGATGTCGGCTGCCGGTCGGGCGGCATTGCTCGCGCAAAGGAATGGCTGGTTAATTATCCAACGAAAGTGGACTATGGCGAAGAGTGCGGGGGAGTTAGCGGCTTGCATTCACGTCGATCACAAGAGGGCAGAGTGCGGGCGAAGGAGAGAAAGGGCGGGGCGGGTGGGAGGGGGCGGTGGGGGGTTAGGGGATGAGAAGAAGAAGCGAGAAAGAAGAGAAGAGTGAGGAGAAGCTCGGTGGGCGGCGGAGCGAAGAGGGGAGGGCCGGGAGGAGACGGAGGGAAAGAGAAGTGCGTCGAGTCGGCCGGAGAAAGAGGGAGGGAAAGGATCAGGCTCATAAACACTTGGAGTGTGACGCGATGGTGTCGAGCACACACATCAAAGCGCTCATGCAAGGGGCGCAATCTGACGCCTGCTCGGCGTAACTTCGGCTTTCTCCTCTTTCGCGCCGAAAGAAGGAACGGGGGAAAGGGACTGGGCCCTAAGCGGGCATCGGACAAGGATGCGCAGAGTGCGTGCGCCGAGGAGGCGACGGAGACGGCCTCTCTGGCTTGTTTGTCGCTTTGTTTGATTTCGTATTCACGGAGATAGCTTTCACTTACGCGCCGCGTACCAAGATTAAACAGATTCGAAAATGTCTCCGGCACCCTACCGTACGACCTCCTGCCGGTGTGACCCTCTTCCGACCACGACGACGACGACGGCGGCGGCGGCGGCGGCGGCGGCGGCGTCGACGAACGTACGTCGGCCCTATGGGGGTGCCCGTGCGAGCTCGTGTGGGCGACGCTTAACTTTTTTCCAACGGCTCTCGATTACGCCGACTTGACCCAAATCTCGGTCGGCTTTCGTTAAAACAAGCATTGGGGAGGGTGTTGTGCTCGGAATTGATGGCAGTTTTATTGGAGGGAGGTTGGCACGATGTAAGCGTACGTGTCGATGGCTGCGTGAATATTGATTCGTCTGAGCTTTCGTTGTATTGAAAAAGCGCAGATCAAGATTAACGATTGATTCGAGATTGATTTTATCGCTTGTATCGCTTGGATGTATACCAGCGTGTTTGGAGGGAAGATAACGATGTTGCTGTAATAAAATCTCGATCGGCTCGAACGTTTCTGCAAACGGCATAACCAAATAAGATGGTCAAAAGTACTCCTAAACCGATTGAAATTCTGAAGGAGCCATTCGATGGTCTACAAAAAATAAGTATTTGCGTTTTTCAAGTTTGTATCTCGACCGAGGGAGTTGTGTATTATGCGTTACACATCAAAATTTTGACAAAAATATTGCAAACACATCTAACAGTAAAATATAATATGCCATTGGCCTGCTAAAATGGGGTACATTGACATAATTTCACCGTACAAAACACCTTTCAAATGCCCAGAAAACGGTTTCTTCCCAGTTCTACGTTATTTTACACAGGTTGACGATACTTTTTGCATACGCTGACATTATTTCGCGTTATGTCACACTGTTTTACAGCACTTTTTGTTAATAGATGCCATTATTACGGACTGTTGTCGTTATTTTCGAGGTTTTGGGAGGAAATGAAGCATTTTAGCATCCGTTTAATACATGTTTGATTGGCTTATTTTTACAATACGACATTGGGCCATCAAGAAAGGATACCTTTGCCTTAATTTAAACCTAGTTAGAGACAGTAGAGCCATTCCAATGACTATTGTGGGGACTATTTTACTCGACAAAGGCCTATGTTATGATGAGAAAAGAGTGTAAAAATTGATATTTTGGTGTTTATCTTACCAATTGATGAATTTTCTATGTGAAAGTCTAAAAATAATCCGAAAGGTACGTACCATTATCAGATGTACCTCTGATTTTCCTCAAATTTTTTTATCGACTAGATTCCAAGAAAACGGTGGGAGAAGCAGACACTACATTTTACCTTTTTCCACTCCTCACGGTCGAGATACAAAGTTGAAAATTTACTCAAATGCTTATTTTTTCACAAGCTATCGAGCCTCTCATTCAGAATTTGCATCAATTTAGAGGCACTTTTGACCATCTTGCTCTGCTGTGCCCGCTGAATGATAGATTCCGTAGCGTCGTGACCGTAGCCATTGACACGATCCTTAACGGCAACTATCGCACACCGATGCCGTTCGCGTGCTTCTTTGACCTCCGCAGACAGAGAAAATCGCGGCGGGCATGTAATGAGGAACGCGATTCGTAAGGGTGACGCGAAGGAGGATGAGGAGGTGGAGGATGGGTAGCGGGAGTGGGAGTTCGGGGGGGGGGGGGGGTGAAGGTGGGGCGGTCGGGAGAGTAGAAGAAGAAAGAGGCGAGGCCGACCGAATCGATGCTGCCCTGCGCGTAAGGATCGAGAATCGAGTGCCGGCGAGATGAGAAATGGAGCCCTTCACATTTGTCGCTGCTGACGTCGAGAGGTAGGTCATTATAATGCAGCCAGAACGTGCTCCTCCTCGGGAGCCCACGTTTCTCCTCTGCTCGTTAGGATCGCATGCAAGAATTCGCACTCGACCATTTTCTTCGATATCGCACTCTACTAACTTTGAACTTCCTCCGCCGCCCGCCCGCGTCCCGCCTTACGCTTATTTCCAGTCGCGCCATCCAATTTAGACCTTCTCCTCCGCTCTGGCGCAATAAACATTGATTATCATGATCTGTTTCACATCTGTCCTCCGTCGAGAGGAGTGCCACTACAATCCATTTCCTTCCCTCGTTATCCTCGCAGACGGGGAATATGATTTAACGTTCGCCCGACTGCGGAATACCTTATCTTCGTTCCGTCGAAATATTCGAAGGTCACCGGCGGGGCGGACGGTATCAATTTCGGCCGTTGTCGAAACGTTCGCTGAGAGAGCCCACCCCATGCTGGGTAGGGATAAGAAATTTTTGTCGCTGACAGATACGTGGGACGCGGGAGGTGCCTCCTCTTTCTCCGAAATAATGAAGTGTACGCGCGTTACACTATCGAGCAATGCCCTCCATTATTACTCAGAAAACGAGAGGGCGGGCCGGGCTTGAGGCGACAAAGGAAAATGATGTATCCGTGAAACGGATACTCGGTCGTTAAACACTCGGCCATTCATCGCCTGCCTTCTCTCTCTTTCTCCCTTTTACTCTCCATCTATCTCTCCCTCCCACCCTCTCTCTCTCCCACGATCCCTAGACTCGTCCACGCCACGCTAACTGTTTCGCTTACACGAATGACTCGGTCCGAATGATACGGGATGAATTGAGTCGCTGCATCCCCTTCAAGTTTTACAGAGGCGTTGAACCGTGGCTAATGGTCGCCTGAAACACAATGATGGGGAGACGAGAGGAGCTTAGGCGTTTCATTCCGTTGACACCTGATTCCATGTAATTACAGATCGTCGGGCGAGCTCGGAAGGTCTCGGAAAGAGATCCGTGATACACCTGATGTCGGAGGACACTCGTAGCGCGAAAAATCGCCGAAAAACAGCTTCTCGGTTCGCAGATTGTCATCGAGATTGTTTGCGTGGCATTAGCGCGGTGGAAGGAGGCGACGGGGAGTGAAAACAGTGGCAGGAAACAAGCGGACGGACGGGCTCGAAACTGGCTAAAGCCGGCCAGCAGCTTCTTTCCGAACCTTTTCACCGACGCACCGACACAGGCTTGCCGAGACACAATGACAATGGCAGGGACGCCATAACGCTACCTTGCGCACCGATCGCGGCAGTCTATCGAGGTGGGAAGGAGGGGCAGGAGGGAGTGAAGAGGGTAATGAAGAGGCGTTGAACCGTATCCCATAAACTCCCATTGGCGCGAGAACCAAGGGTCTTCACGCATAATAACTTACAGTTCGCTCAGCAGTTACGGGTTTTAACCAATTACGGCGATATTAACGGACAGGACGACACGATTACCGTGACATCGGGGGTCGCGCGCCCTGACAGTCGCTACGGAGTTAGTGAACTGCGTAGTATTGGAAATGTCGACGTACGCTGGTATGCGTCCCGATGTACGCCTCCTCCCGTGAAACCCTTTCCGGGGGCGAAGCTCCGTTTATATCGGATTTGATGTCATGCGGCGCGTGTCACATAGACGGTATTACTCGTTCTAAGAGGAAACAGCCAGCGAAAGATTTCTAAAGACTCGGCCCGAACGAACTCGTCCGATTTGTAAGTAAATTTTGTAAAATGGCAATATCGTGTATATTAATATTATTACATGCAGTCGTTATGTGATTCCTGTTTTCCTATGTTAAGCATGCGCTGCCCTCTGGTAATAGTACAGTTTTATTGATGGCCATGTAGGTGAAATTCAGGTAGCACATTCGTTTACTAGGTTCGAATGACTGACGGCCGATCGAAACTTTTCAACGTCCGTGCTCGCCGCATCCGGCGGCCTCGGGAGATTACACGCTCCCGTGGATTCCGCACTACCGTTCCCATTCTCCGGGGGGAGTGAAATTCAAAAAGCGGAATTGCGGCACAACGAGTCGCATAAATGGGGAGGTAGGTCGGTTACTTTTCATGGGGACTCACGGTCCTCTGCCTTCCGGGTCGGAAAGAAGTTTCATCTAACTCCGCGTATCGGCCCTCAAAAGGAAGAGGCTGAGATGTAAGAAACAGCGTGATGCCGGCTCCAGGTGTCAATAATCCTCCCCTAATTGTCACCGCCGCTGGTTGGCTAATTCCCATTAAATACCGCTAAGCACTTGTTTGTCATAACCTCGGCCGCTCGGCCGAACGCTTTTGCGCCTCCGCTGAAAGCTAACGATGGACTTCCCCTACCATGAAACCGAAGAGTACTTACCGTTTGTGAATTCCCGTCGTCGGCGAAGGAATCGGCTGAGAAAGCCCGGAAATTGAGAGTCTAAGAGAGAATAACGGCAAGAAGGCGAGGAGCCGGAAGATTTACAAATAGAGCTGAGCAAAGATTCCGCGAATGGATAATACATCCAGACGGTGAGTTTACCCTTTTGCTAACAGGCGGCAGTACCCTACTCTCTAAACCAAATGGGGCGAGAGAGAAAGAAAGAGAAAGAGAGGGAGGCATTGTAAGTGATCGTAAAACAAGATAACGTCATTCAAAATAGCACGCATCGAAAGCTGCATTGACACTTACCAACAAGGAACGATTCCACGTGATACTTGGAGGTAATTGTCCCAGAAAGCGCGACCATTCGCAATTTCGACGCGGAGCAAATGAGGACCTATGAAGCCCGTACTATATCGGGCGTTGCACGTTGATAAGGGACACACAGAGTGGACAGCCGGTTAGATGAGCTCGGATTTAATGGATACAGGACAGATTCTGCAGATACATCAGAAGGTTTGCCCGATATCTCTCGCCAGCATCGGGACTGAAGCACGTCATCCTCTCTCTACTCCTCTATCCGCCAATCGGTATAGTTTCAAACACCCCCCACCCACCCCTTTACGTGCCATCCTTTCTCACCCTCTCTCTCTCTCTCTCTCTGCCTCTCTCTCTCTCCCCCTCTCTCTCTCTGCCTCTCTGTCTCTTTCTCCCACTCAGCGTCGGCGTCATTCTCCATCCAGCTCTGCACCCTGCGCACATTTTTGCTCGCTCGACCCGTCTCCGTTCAGCCACCCACCTCGATGCCGGATTTCTCCGTGAATTTAGCCGTCTCGCTCGAACCTGCCGGCAGATCGCATCGTGTCTAATGGCAGATGACGTGCCTCATTCCGGCCGCTTCTTTCTCCTACCCCTCTCGATCGCCATCCCTTTCTGCCGCCCTCTCCGATATCGGCCGAGACCCTTTCTCTCGATCGGATCCAGTCGAGCAGTAGACGATGTGCTTAAGGGTCGTTTCTTCCTCGCGGCCGAGAGATTAGAGATCAGCCTCGAACGGACGATACGTCCCGGAGATTAGTGCTCCTCTACCTCGGCTACGTGTGCCCATATTGCACGTCGGCGTATACATCGAGAGGTAGCCACTTGAAAAAGGTGCTGTCGCGACCTATAAAATGATCTCGGCAAAAAAATCGCCTACCCTCTAATGCGGAGGACGTTCAGGAGGACGTGCAATTTGGCCGGCTGCGTCTCTTGGGTCTGCTTTAAAAACGGCGAGAAAATTACGGGATGCTGGGAACGACAATGTCGATTTGTAATTTGTTACTATCAATAAGTTTATTGCGTTGGATCGATTAGTATGTACAATAGGGAACACATACATATGCACTTTTCATCTACTCTATCAATTACTTACATATTTTACTTTGTATACTGTTTACCGTTATTAATACTTTATTTTCGTTCATCGTCATTCTCTCAGTACTTAACGAACCTTTGCGGAGCGTACATCATGGAGCTGTGGTTTTGTTCGGTATCCCGTGGAGAATTCGCTCCGTCCGCGGAACTTACAATGAGATTACAACATCGGGGAAGCGTATGTCGATGGACACTGCCAATGTCGAGCGGAGTTGTAAACAATGGGTGAAAAAGTAAATCGCCACTCGTCGGTATCGGGAAGGAGTTTTAACCGTTCGAAAATCATACGGATGCGCACACGGATAATTGCAATTATAAATCTAACGATGATGATGACTGCGATAACGATAGTACTTCTTTCGTTCCTATTGCGAAGCTTTTAATGGCTGTTTATTACGATGGGCACGATGCTCCGATATAACTGTAATAATTACAATGACAATAATAATGACAAATATTTCATTGGCTATCTATGATTCGCTTAAAAACTACTATCACACCGATTTATACATTCGCCTAAAACGTAGATAGATACGTAGAATCAACGTACCACGTTGCATATTGCGGTCGTGAAACATCCTACGGACTCACGAAACTTGTTAAAAGAGTTTAAGTCTTTCCGTTTATGAGATCTAAATGAGGTGGTATGAGTCTTTCGAACGACTTCACTATAATTGCAGTATACATTTGCGTATAACTTATTTCGTCCACTCCCTTCTGCACCACCCTGCTGTCATCGTTCGTCTTCGTCAACGCGTCCGTCCTCGCACGTACGCAACACGCTCGCTCGTCGCATACAAATATTTACAAGTATTTACATATATAAGTAGCCGCTTTCTCGATTGCCCCAGTCTTTGCCTAGCAGTTATCTCGTTCGCAGGTGAGAAACAACCCTTACAACGACAAACGAGCATGCGAACATGCCTGACTCCGCCTTTACGGATTATAAACATTGCTTACTCTGTATAATCTTTCGTACCGCTACATAACGTTCCGCAGTCGCTCGTCCGATCGAATAAAATTTCTCAAGGTCGTCACTGGTATCGGCACATTCAATTCCTTTCGTCTCGTCCGCGTCGCAGTTACCGAAAGCGACCCTGTCGCTGTAAGAAATTACGCTCCGATGCACGAAACAAAATTCAATGCAACCTGACAATGACACTGACCCCGATGAAAGAACTTCGCGCAAGTTCACCGAAAGATGGACCGGACGACGAGCACCTTCGGACACCATCGGATCCGAGACGAAAGACGCACCGTCGCACGACATTCCGAACGCCTTAACGAATTGACTTACGCAAACAGGACGAACAACGACCCCGCCGAGGTTTCTAATTTTTTTGTCCAAAATGTCACGTTCATGCCGCAAGGGATGAGGTAGTTTGATTACAGTAGGCGCGTGCGTCGAACGTTCGATTCTCCCTTCAACCCTCTCCCGTCACCGACACCATCGATAATTGCCGGCAAAAAATCTTCACCAACGTCCCAGAGAACTAGCCTGGCAAACTGTCGCGGACGGGAAATAATTCCGAGCGGGTCCGATCTTGCGAAACGAATTGTCTCGGGGTCGGCCGACGATGCGACGCTCCTCAACGGGCAGAACTCGCGAGTTATTCATTTAACTCGACGCATCCGTTCGACGATGCAAAGTCGGCGGCGAGTGGACGCAAGCTTTCTCGACGGCGCGCACAGCGACACTTTTTCTCTCGAAGCGCGGGGAGCTCGGAAGTTGGCTAGCGACGGCACTTGAGATTGAAGCGTCACTTTTAAGTCACGTGCGACGATTGGGTAGAGGGTCTCACTTGGAGGATTGGGCCAGCTGGCCGATGTCCGCGTTGTAGCACGGCTGGGTGAGGATGAGAGGGCAGGGCGTCTTCCTGGGATAATGAACGTTCTCGCCCTGTCACAATATCTTGCTGAAGTAGCTGGTGGTGGAGCCGGGGGGCGGCAGCAGCAGAGGGCTGACGAACGTGTGACCCCCGGGGCCATGATGAACGGGCGTGTATCCCGACTGCTGATTGTGACTCTGGCCGGCCGCGCTCAGGCCGCCCAGCACCGGCGAGCCCGCGTCGTGCAGCTTCCTCATGTGCTTCTTCAGATCGAAGTTCCGACAGAATCCCTTGCCGCATATCTCGCAGGAGAACGGCTTCTTGTCGTTGTGCGTGTGCATGTGAAATGTAAGATTGTAGATCTGATGAAACGCCTTGTTGCATATGTTGCACTTGTACGCCTTTTCGCCGCTGTGCGTGAGCTTGTGATTCTTGTAGTTGCCCTTCTGATGGAACCCCTTGCCGCAGAACTCGCAGACGAAGGGCTTGTAATTGGCGTGGATCCTCGTGTGCGTGTTCAGGGTCGAGCTGCGATTGAAGGCCTTGCCGCATGTCTGACACTTGTGCGGCTTTTCGGCGGTGTGAATGATCTTGTGCCTGCAGAGCGTGCTGGCCTGCCGGAAGCCCTTGCCGCATATCTTGCAGACGAACGGCCTCGCCCCGGTGTGCACCGGCATGTGCCGGGTGAGATTGTAATGGGCAGTGAAGACCTTGCCGCACTCCGGGCAGGTGAAGGTCTTTTGCTTGTTCGCGGTGGCGAGCTCGCCTCTCGGGCCGGGGCTCTTCTTGCCGCGCGGCGCTTCGCTCGAGATCGTCGTCAAGGTCAGCCTCGAGGACGCCTCTTGAATGCTGCTCGGCGGCGAGGAGGTCTGCGGGACGGACGGCGCTGCCGGCGCTGGACCAGGAAACGCTCTCAGCAACGGGTTCGGGTGATAGTAGAGTAGGGGATAGTGTAGGAGGTTCTGATGCCTTAGGGTGGGCACGTACTTTTTGAACGCAGACTCGAGGTGCGCCGGGTAGCTGAGCGACGGAATGTTCGGCGGCTGTTGAAGAATGGTGGTGGCCGCTGCGGCTGCCGCCGCGGCCGCTGCCGTTGTCGCGCTGCTCGTCGGCGGCGGCGGCGGCGGCGGAGGCGGCGGAGGCGGAAGTGACGCCGACGAAGGCGGACCCGCGCTGGTCGGATTGCTCGGCTCTGTCAGCCGCTTGTCCGGCTCCATTATCTTGGCGATGGAGAAGGTCAGGTTTCGGCAGGGCGTCGGCGAGTTGACTCGCTCCGGCGACAGGCTCGTCGGTGTTTCCGTCGCCATCGTGCTGCCACTCGAGAACGGTTGCATGGTAGCCCTGCAATCGAAACACTGGAGATCAGGACTCGCTCCTCGCCATTGTCGGGGCCGTGTGCGGACTACGCTCGGGAGCGCTCGCCGCTCACGGCTCTTTTGGGGTGCGAAAATGGGGATGGCTGGAAAAAGGACCCTCCTTTCGACTCGACGCCGCCCACCGATTCTACCGCGTTTCCAGCTTCGAGGACGCGTCTCTCCGCTTTTCTGTTCGATTATCCTTACGAGCGCTGGAATATCTCGCCGAGAGCGTAAAAGAACGTGAAACACTTGGGAAGTAGCGAGATTGGCAGGATGACCGTGATACTGCTACGCGAACGTACGGCTAGATTCCTGGCACTCGAGAAGCAATAAATTCCGCAACGGCAGAGATAGAAAATTGTATGTAAAGCGCTTGCCATGCGAACGCCTGTCGAATACCTAGCACAGTATCAAATGACGGCGATCGATTGGATGGATGACTCGGTCGGCCGTCGCTACGACCACCACTATTATTTCTCGCTGCGAAACGCTGATGGGCTAGCTGTGCGTGTACGTATGTATGCGTACGCGTTCATGCGTACTCGAAAGAGAGCGCGCGCGCGCGCGCGCGCGACCCCGGCAAAAACTCACATGGCGGCGGATCCGAGCGAAACACGCCAACTGGATATACCGCTATTATATCCACTCAATTGGCACTCGTAATACGTAAAAAAAAGGGAACGCCCTGCGTCGAGTGATAGGGGTTTGCCATTCGTTGCTCTGCAACAGTTAAAACTACTTTGCCGGCACGGCACTCGACGATGATTCGTTGACCTCGTGCCCGCCGATCATCGCTGATCCTTATCGTGGGTAACAATGTAAGTTTCTGGCTCCGAGGCGGGGAGGCTTGAATGGGGTAGCGTCGCAAAATGCACATTTTATCCGATAAAATATGCATGCGCAATTTGTGCGCTGCCATTTGCGCACTGTCGCCAACCGAGCAGTACCGATACACGGGTAACCGAGCCATTAAGTCTACGGGCACGTGGGAAAGGGAAAATGAATGGTCGCTCTGAATGAGACGCAAAATGGTCAGCACAGCTGAAGAGCAAGCTTCCCCGAGGTATCGCGAAAGGTTTGCACGTCGAGAAGTAGAAATGTTTGCTCCGCGGAATGGCGTTATGTTTGGACTTGGAATGACGGCTGGAATTGGATGCCGGGACCCATAAAACACTCATTCCGTAACCGTACGAGTGGCGCGCAGCATTTCGAATTGGAATTTACAATGAGGGCCAAGTCGAGTGTAAAGAATTAAGACTAGCGCGCGAGAGAGTGCGCTTTTGTTCTCCCCGCCGTCGGGGCAAAATATTTTCGTGCCCGACGCTCTTATTATTTGGCCCGCTCGTCTCGACGGCCGTCGATCCGTCGACAATGGATCGGTCCTTCAGCTTTCCGAAAACAATCGGGCGTCGCTGGCCGCATAGCAACACGGAACTACCGGCTCAAGATCCGCACAGTTGGCTCTCGAAGCCTTCGAGCCACCCCGTTCGCGGCGATCCTTGTCGCCGGCAACTTTCTCAAAACTTTAAAGGAGCGGACTTCTTCCCCGTTGGAAAAAAAACGAGAGGGAGAGAGAGAGAGAGAGAGAGAGAGAGAGAGAGAGAGAGAAAGAGAGAACAGAGGAGAGAAGAACGTGGCGACGTCTTTCCGATAAGCTCCGCCCCTCGCCGGGGGTACCTTTCGATTGTTCCCGGGAGTCGAAAGCTGCCCCTAATAACCGGTAGGGGAACGTCGAAAGGAAAAGCAACCCTCGGTGCGAGAAGTGAGACGCGGAATGAGAAACGGCCGCCTCGCGCACCCCCGAAACGCCCCTATGGCCTATAGAATGCGACCAAGTCGGCGTAGAAGTGTAGTAGTAGAAGCCGAGTGGCATAGAACGGCGCAACTGTCGTGCATAGTCTGTCGAGGCCGGTAAACCACTGCGGCCCCCAGTCCCCCGTAACACGAAAACGAGCTTCGCACACCTTCCGTCCGATGTCTTCCAAATCGGCCCGCACCTCATTAACGATCGGCAAACACTTCGATCCTGCCAACCCCAACGGACCATTCTTCGTGACGCGCGCGTCCGTCTCGTTTGGCTTACGTTATCTCGCTCGGCGGCATTCATCTTTCGTCCGTCGGATGTTCCTCGCTTCCCTCTTTGTGCCCTTCGATCCGTCCTCCTTCGCCTGCCTCGGCTCTTTCACACCCTACGCTTCCCTTTCTTTCGGCCTGAAGTCGCCCCCGGCGCACACGCATATAACGGCCTGCGCTACCGTTCAAAACGCGAGGCAAGAAGGCTGCAGGTATACGGGCGCGTGGTGGGGGAGAGAGAGAGGGGATTGGCTGACGACGGTTGCCGTTCACACGACGGCGTACGATGAGGGTTAGACGACGGCCGCGCGGTGGGGGAATTCAATGTTACAGTACTTAACGAGCGACGGAGGCAATCAGTATCACTCCCCGCCGCCGTGGCCCGCGGTCCTGCGTAATTTCATCAATTTATATCAATCTGGACGAAGGAATGGCCGACATCTAGCGCTGCGGACAATTTTATTTTCGAGACTCGTAGGACGGACGCCGATCTTTGGCGTTAACTTGTCGAGCTGCGGACGGCGGTTAAAGAGAGATGAAGACATTTGGGGAAATTGTACATGGCGTGTTTATGTAATTTTTCTGGGCCATGGAGAGGGATGGCTTGAGAGTGAATCAAGTTATTCGGGGGTTTTTAAATGCGTCGATTGTGTCTATTGGGGTTAGAGTTGGCCATCATGCTCGCGATGTCTGATCGATGCGTGCTCGAGGCTAAGTTACACTTTCGTGACTTGGTCTATATACCGCAGAAACCTTTTCGTGAGCGACCTATTAGAGACGACGCCGACGTTAAATGTACAAAGTTTACCGATGTAGTTACAACTGATCCGAAGAATCCAATCAGCCCCCGATAAACTATTAGCGCCAATGAGCGGGCAGGCTGAACTTTAAGAAAATTGAAGGAGTTTCGAGGAACTTGAAATGGCTTTGCAAATTTACTCATCTCGTGTCGAATCGCTAATTACACTGCGCCCCTTTCCTCAGCCCTTCTCTTACATCCGATTTCCCCGGTAAGACCAATTCCAGCGATAATCGAAAAAGCGACTGATCAGCGGATAGGGTCGAATCTGTACCGACACAGTTTGCCTTCGTTCAAAGGACGACTGCCCGGCAAAACGAATAGCACGCCAGAATGCGCGAACGAGATGATCGATAGCAGGTATCTTTCGAAGCAGAACACGACGTCGATTAGGATCGGCGAATCTCCCGTATGAACATTCCGTAGTGAGGAGGGCGAAGGTGGATAAGCATTCGCGTGTACAGGGTGCATCAATCACTGCCTACCCGGGTTAGCTGCTTATGGATTCAGACGCCTATCGCTCTCCAGCCTTAAGTGGCGATAAGAAAAAATGTTCCAAGTATTCCACGCTTCTCTCGCCTCCTTTTCCACCTAGCGTCCGGAATACATACACAGTCCAATATCCGAGACGTCCGTCAATCTCGTCTCGGCCGCGATTGAATAAACGCTCCGCTCCGCGGTAAGGTAAGGTACTCGAAGTTCGCCGAAGGGAATATTCGCCTCGCCGGCGTTTGTTCCCGTCGCGTCGAAAAGGGTGCGGACGCGCGTAATGACGAGTTCCACCGTTCGTCAGACTGTCGCCGACAGACGTGCCGGGCAAAAGTTGAAGACACATTTGAATGCTTCCGAATTGTCTTCGACCCGGATCTAGCCCATTAGCACTGGCAGCCCATTGTCCCGCTCCTGATACTCGCGGGTCTTTCGTGATGCGGCGCGTAAACGGTTGACATATAATTAGCATTTGGGGTAAGGAAAGCTCGACTGAGGATGACAGCCGGCACAATACGCACCCCCGCCGGCTGTCCTCTGTCCTATAACTCGACCACAAGCTCACCCCTTCGCGCCGCCGCCTAGTCAATGAATGCGTCACGTAAGCGGATTCGAAAATTAGCCGGCTTAATCGCATAGGGATATGACGGGGCCGGCGCCTGCTCGCATGAAAATTCGCCTAAATGGATTTGCTGCGAAACGCTTAAAATGTGAGAACCGGCCCGATGCGCGCTTTTTGCACGTACCGGCAATTCAGCCTCTATTTCGCTCCTCGATGTTCGCGATTTATCGAATGCGCGCTGCGGCGAATGTGAAGCTCCAATTTATACTTTATAATCACGTTAACCTTCGATTCGCTCCCCTAATTCCACCGCAAAAATATCTGTACATTCGTTCACTTTCCGTTGAGCGGAAATTCGCGCACTGTGCTCGAACGTACTGTCAAAAAAGTGCCATCCTTAAAAAATTACAAAATTGCAAATTGACCGTGAGGAACGCCAATTCTCATCCCTGAAATCGCGCGTGCCGACCTAGGCAGGCGGACAAAAAAAAAAAATATGAACATTCGAACGAACAGCTGCGCATCGGCAATCGCGAAAAACATCATCCGGCATCGGCCCAATTAAATGGAACGGACTTCCGAAATAAACACCCGGATTCCATTCCACCCGTAATATCTCGAGTCCGCGCTGTTTGACGTATCATGAAGCTAAACCAGATTCGCAGGGGATCCGCAGCTGCTCAATCGAGGGGGGGGGGGGGGATCCTTCTTCATTACACGCTTCGCTTCCATCTTCCCGCTTCCCTTCGCATCGCGGTTCGCCGCCGACGGACACACACCGACAGACACCTCGATTAACGAATCTTCCCTCTCCGTTTCCGGCCTACGAGCCGGCCATGTTCGCGAGCCCGAAAACAGATCCTTCGATGTTCACTTCGGACCGCGCGGCTACTCGCTACGCGTCTGCCGATGAGAATGAAAAAAAAAAAGAAAAATTGCGCAATGCGTTTGAAGAGCCGGTAACAATCGTGTGTGCACATCGAAGTGCGAGAGCACACGTGCCCCTCGTTAATATGTGTCCGTAGGTCGGTACCGCCGCAGCGGGCGCCTCCGTCTGCCGTCTGTGCGCGTTCATTTTGTATTATCGGCCTCGTACCGTGCCTTCCTGCCAACAATAGGAGCGTAACTTGAGATCATCGACCTACGGCAAATATAACGACGATCACGGGTGGTAAGCGCAATGGTCTAGCGGAATAATGAGTCGAATGAGAGTCGGGAAAACAATCGTGGCCATTCTCACGTCGGGCCCCATTCTCGGGACTGGCCGCCTCGATGGGAGCCGAATTTTGTGCCCGAGGCACGTGGACTGTCTAGTTGCGGATAACCAGTACGCTCTAGCGTATCGAATGTCGAATTCAGGGTCGGGCGTTACCAATGAGATTTTATGCAAAAACAATCTTTCGGCAATGTACTCTCGATTCGTCGATAATCCACGAGCAGGGGTATGAAATACAGTCCGTAGGTTATTCCTTTGTGTATTCCTAGCGAAAGTCAGGGTTTTATTCTTTAAAGGTACGACCTTGTAGCGTTGATCGAACCGATTGCGAAATTTCGTTCCTCGGCCAGGGGCGTTCTGGTACTCCCCGTTTCACGATTTGTACCGTCACTCCAGTTATCCCCGCCGGCCGGAATAGACAATGAGCATTAACAAAAGAGGTTTTCGTGCGAGGTACTGGTGGCGTACACAAACGGGGGCGTAGGTCTGCACGCGCCCTTCCACCGCTTCCGCTTGCCATTCACTCGCGATCTCGATTCCGGCAAGAAGAATGGCCCGAGAACTCGATACGGCCAAGGAAGGGCCCGCTTCGCTCCCTGCAGACGAGTCGGCCCATAGGGTGGTTGCCGGAAGTCTCGCATGCCATTTACTTCGGGTACGATATACTTATCCGCCGTCTTCAAGAATCATTGCGCGATGAATAGGGCATCTTTTTGAGTGGCGCGTGCCACGCTGTCACGCCCGCCAGGGATGCTTGCCTCAAATTTCCTCCGATTGATTCAGCCCCGGCGAGCGCAAAAAGACGGCTGCCCCTTTCAACGAATGCGCTTTTTCACGTCCCGCTACCTCCAACTCGTTCCCTACGCTTCCGCGGATAATGATTAAAGCGTGTGCGATTTCTCGGCCGAAGCGGATGTTTCGATTCCGCTCGGCCTTCGTCGCGTCCAAAATCTCGAGACGTCCGCTCGATTTACGAAGCCCACCCCGATACGAACGGTCGCCCACGCGATCCTCGTCACGGCTATTGGATCTTTATCAGATATCAGTTATGTGCTCGATTTGGGGTGCGTGCAGCCTATTACACCTACGATCCATTGATAGGCACGTCAAATCCGTCGACAACACACTTCCCGGCAACCCGAGCAGCCATTGGGAGACCCTTCCCGACTTCTACTCGAATCGATCACGAACTCCGGCATCCTGAGATTGAAGCCGCCCCGATTCAACATATCTTACGACGTGTCCGAACCACGCGCTCACTCCTTCTGCCCGATCCCGGTGCGAGGCACGCAATGGGACGTTTATTAGGCGCGAAGACTAACGCCGCATTTCCCGGAAAATCGTTGGCAACGAATTCGAGAATTCCCGTATTCCACGAAAGGTCAGAAGTGTTCTTAGCGCTGACACTTCGACGCCGGTCTACTCACTTCGTTCGGCAAAGCGTAAGGTTGCAATTTAGTACCGGCTTGTCGAAGATCGTGCTTGCGGCATCGATTATGACCGATGCGACACTTAAAAGATATTTCTCAAGTTGGTGCTGGCGCGTCATTTAATCTCCCTCCCCCTCGCGTCGGAATAAGTAGGTATCCGCTCGACGTCGGTGGGGCAAAGTGCTGGAAAGAACTGGTCCAACGACTGCCATCTGCCACCCCCAACCCCCGGGGGTTTCTGCGAGTCTCAGAGGCGGAAAGAAGAGAATGGAGACGGGGAGAGAAAGACGGCAAGCGGCACGGCGAGTGCGAGAGAAAGAAACTAAGGATGAAGCGAGAGAGAGAGAGAGAGAGAGAGAAAGAGAAAGAGAGAGAGAGAGAGAGAGAGAGAGAGAGAGAGAGAGAGAGAGAGAGAAACTCGAAGCGGTTGCGGGTGGCTTGGACGGCTCAATGCCTTTAACTG
The DNA here is from genome assembly GCA_914767735.1 of Anoplius nigerrimus. Classification (NCBI taxonomy): domain Eukaryota; kingdom Metazoa; phylum Arthropoda; class Insecta; order Hymenoptera; family Pompilidae; genus Anoplius; species Anoplius nigerrimus. Next base: position 10,497,874 of record OU612082.1, read on the forward strand.
ACTACCCTCAGAAAAGAAACTCTCCCTCTCTCCGCCCCCCGTCTCACTCTCCTTTTCCGAGGACGTCGTTATTCTACCGTGAACCGTCATGCGACGCTTTCATGCAAGATTAAATGGGATATTACACATTAAATGTCGCAATTCGCCCTTTGCTTTCACCTTCGCCTTTAGTCACACTAGGAGCGTTAAATACTGAGGAAATAAGAACTCGAGCGCGGCAGGGTCGTTAACCGCCAGATATTGAAGGCAACATCCCTCTCTCTCTCTTTCTCTCTTACTCACTCTCCTCCTCTCTCTCTCCATCCACGACATTCAGCTCCGGAATTCGGAACTCTTACGGGATCCGTTTTACGTTTCCGCGCGAGGGTCTGACTTAAAAACCGTGCAGCGCGCGATTTGATTGTGAGAAATAAGGCCCCGGGGCCCGTTTGACCGGAAAACACAGAGCATAAAAAGACCCCATACGCCGGGCGTATAATGCCAAACAATTCACTCCCCCAATTTGGCCACGGCCCGCGCTCAATGCGGAGGCAGCTGGTACGTTTCGTGAATTCCATTTGAATAATTCTGTCACATCGGCGCGTGCCAGCGTGCGCACGGCAGACTTCTTCGCGCACGGCCCCCGGGCTCCTTTCCCTTTCCTCGCTCGCTGCCCGATCGGTCCAGGCCCCCGCGTCTTGAAAGCCGTCTCACCGGATACCGGTGCGCACTTACGAGCGTTTCCGGACGGGCTCGAATAATACTGTCGCGCCTACCGCCGGTAACGCCCGTCTCGGCGATCGATCTTTTGTTCGCCCCGAGACTCCCGTCTTTCATACCTCGCACGACTCTCCCGGCAAAGGATGTAACGTGAGCCACGGAAAACGGTATTCCTAACTCACGAGCCAGTCACCCCGATCGGCGCCCGAACGAACTTCCGAAAAGTCGGCCCCGGGCTAATAAATCGTATCGTTCAGATACGTCGACGATAAGCTCGCGCGACGGCGCGAATATTTGTCAAGCCCGACGAGCTGTGCTCGGGGACGTAGATTGAGATCGAAGAGTTTCGGGGGTGATTTCGGCGCGGTGGGGGTAGTGATCGAAATGACCACTCGAGGACTTATGCGATGAACGCGCGGAGAGGTCGTGCCTGATGGCCGGGGCAGTCGGTCCCGACGTGACGGAGGTGAGAAGTTTATTTAAGACCAAATCATCCTTCGTCGATTAAGGTGAGAGAGGGTGCGGACAGCGGGCGACAATGACGGGACGTCAGACGGGCGAGGTGGGCGGGGCGGCGGTACGTGTTATTGCTTGTATTGTGGCGCAACCCCTCAAACCGTTGACAGGGGTTGGTTTTAGTCGGCAAACTCTCCCCAAGAGAGTTCGAACGTCTCCCGCGCCCTTAAACAGGCGGGCTAGATGGGAAACTTGTGCGGGAGCTACTTGTCGGCCAATACGCTCGCAGCCCGCCTAACCGTGGTCGAACTTCATTCAGCCGACCGTATGAACATCACTATTTACCGATTTACTCCTCTCCGCCGTCTATGCACACGGACGGCGGCGCACGTTCGCACACGGGGACACGGGCGAGCGATGCACGCGTCGTCCGACTTACGTCAGTCCGCTTCTCACGCACAGTATCAACATTCTAATATCCTCCTCGCCGATCCCATTGGCACTTCAACCCTTAACCTAACCGACGGCAAATTGTACGTTGTACGCCCACCGTGCGCCCTGCCCTCCCTCCCTGGCAGAGCCGCGCGGCGAGGCACACTTTTAAGGAGGCTCGCAGCGCCGAGTCAAAATTTCCCTCGAGAGCGCTCGTTTGCATTAATTATCTGTTATGTACGCTGTCTTGCGCGTAATTGCGGATGCACACGCACTCCCGTGCAAGGCTCGCAGGCCAATGCGCGTGCGTGCGCGCGTCTCGGTGCGCTTAACGGGGCCGTTGAACGCGAACGGGTGTATATCGCGTCATATCAATCTTGCTAAGTGAGCAATGCATATGCTTACGTCGGCGGGAATTTTTCGGTCGAGGGTGCGGGGGCGGCGGGCGCACAATGGCCAGTGGGCATCAGTTCCCTTTATGCATGCGCCCCGCGCCCATGCATATGTATGTCCGCACACGGACGCGACAACCGGCCGGACATAGCCACCTGCCCATCCAACCTCGCCTTTACGGCCGCGCTCCTCCTCCTCCTCCTCCTCCTCCTCCTACTCCGTCCACGTGTGAACGAGGCTTTAAACTTTTTAACGGGGGAGGCGATAGATTTATTGCCGATCCCGGCATTACGAACATTTTACGGCTGGCCCGCGCGTTTCCGATACTAAATAAGACGGGGGCCACGAACGTTAATGGCCGCCTCGCTCTCCCGTTATTTACGTCAGTCGCGCCTAATTGCGCGGCCACGCTCAATTTCCGTTGTCATTTCTCAGCTTTGCCGGCCGATAGGCGGCGGACGTACGATCGACAATTTTTCTCCGCTCCGGACGAGGGGTGGATTTACGGTAGACGGTGAGGGGGGAGGAGGGGAGTAGTTCTTGAAGATCTCGAGACAGGAAGTCCTTCTGGACCTTGCCGCGACATTAATCAATCAGCGAGTCCGTTGCCGTTTTGTTAAAACGGGAGGGTATCAAAAAGTTCATCCGAGTTTTGAAAAGCGCTCCCGCCTCCCCCGGAGTAACGAATCTTATCTGATGACGAGAGCTGATTGATATCGTGATATAGCCCCGAGGGGGGTTCGAGTCTCATCCGCCATAAACCATCGCCACCCCCATCGGCTTTATGAGCCCGCCGCGTGGAGAGAAGGGTGGTGGCTGAACATTTAGTGCCTCCGAGGTAGGTACACATTTAATCATAATCTAATATTTAAAAGGTAATTTCACGGCCTGTTTACCTCCCGCTATACCTCTCCCCATACGTTTCGTTCTTCCCCTTCATCGACGATCGCGGGGCTCCTCCGGCTACGATGAACTATAGCAATCGCATTTTCATAAGCGTTCGCTTCCTTTACCGATTCTCATCAGAATTCTTCCGGATTTCTCGGCAGAAGAATGCTCGCATCCCGATCGTGTTCGTTGGGGAGTAAGGATGACGCGCGTACCATCGAACGCGTGCGCACGCACGCTTAAGTATCGAAGCGGTTTGCTTGTTCGGTAGTCGTGCGTAAGGATACTTGTACCAGGAGTAGCCTGGCCTCGCTCGAAGTCTGAGCCAGGCAGGATAGATAAAATGTCCACGTGGCGGGATAATGAAAAAGTTAATGTATTCGTTTAACGCTCGCAAACAAGGTAGGCATTGTTATTATCGCGGGTAGTCCATTACGATTAATTGCCCGCCGTTGATTCATTCGGCGTAATTTATACGTAAATTATACCCGGTCGCCCTTTCGGCGCTGGTGAATAAGCATGAACTTCCGGTGTCCGAGCACCTCGCTTAATTCCGAACGTTCTCATACTTCTCGGCTGAAATTTGTGGCGGGCGACTGCCGTTGGCCGTGCCTTGTCTAGCATAGTCGAAGATAACTATGAGGCAGTGGAAAAACACTGGTTCGAACGAACTCGGGGACGATGTGAAACGCTCCGAAGATTTCTCGGTTGGTCGAGATACATTTATTAGAATAATTCGGCTCCGGCAAAGGAAATGTACTTTGCGATGTAAACATGCTAAACATTTCCATCGAGTTTGTGTTCTTAATAAAGAATGCATATGCGGCAAACTGATATGATGATTTTTAATTGTGGGATTTATCCAGTCTATTTTATTATATATAAATAAAATAGACTGGATAAAGGCCACTATTCAATCACCATCAACCAACCAGTCAACGATACCACACATCATATGATAATAATTGAACATTTTTAATCGATGATAAACTAGAAATTTTATCTATTGTGACATGTTTGGGATCGTTTTAATTTCATGTGCTCGCTGTAATATAATTCGCACAAGCGTGTATGTCGGAAAAAACGGTATACGCCGTATTTGGGTTCTTATTGTTGGTACCGAAAAATCAATACCGTAATGCCGGCTCGCAGGAGGGATTGCGTTAAACGTGCTTGACTACGCGCGAGAATGTTTGCGTCTCAGGAAATTGGAAGATTTCATGGACACTGCTCTCTTGAACCTGCCGTTATGTACATAACGCCGTAATAGTATACGTTATTAGTCACGACATGCTCAAGTTGCATGCGACGTTGAAAAGGCAATCGTGTAATACGTCATAATTCCCATAGCGTGACTGGACACTCCTTTAGCACCCTCTTTTCTAATTCCGTGTTAACACCTACGGTAGGCAAATTTATTATTTTCCCATTGCGCAATATGTATCATATTCCAGATGAAACGTAAACGATAACTGATGCCTTTGTCACCGTCTGATTAGGTCAGCGTAGGTTGAACCCTACAAACGATATTTCCTTCATCAAAACGATCACCATTTCCTTTAACTGTACGCAAAGCAACCGAAATGTACCAACGAAAACGTAAATGATGATTTGCACGGAAAAACGATACAACAATTACTTTTCCCACGTCTAATTAAACGCGAGCTTGTATACGTAGCTGCGCGAAATGTTTTCAAAATTTAATTGCGCGGATCAGAAAAGCTAATTGAAAGAGGCGTTCAAAGAACCATCTGTTAAAAACTGACCCGAGCCATCGTTCGTCCGCGCTTTCATCCGGTGCGCGTATTTCGCGAGTTATAATTTTCCTGGTCACCGGCGAAATAATCCGTGCGTCAAATATACGGTATCGATGAACGATATTCGCCACAAGGGCATTATGAGGGACGAGCCCGAATGCGCATAACGCTCGAAGTAACACAATTGCAATAATGTTATTTGATTAATAGATCCGCACCGGGCACGAATATGTATTTATGCAGATTCGCGTTGTTGCATTCCGACCGCAGGCAAAACCGAGGCGAGCAAAAAGAGTCGATCCTTTCCTCGCTCTCCTTACAAACGGAAGCGACCCAAATGGTATTCGTAATCGTTCGGTTAGCTAACCCCAATAAAATGTGTATCTACGATCACGCATCTTTTAACCCGGAGCTGATTGTGGGATATCACGGTGCGAATACAAAATGCAGGCATGCGTCGTAACTGGAGGAAAAAGGTTGACGGCACGAAATGATGGTCGTCGGTTTATACACCTGCTCGCTGGCCACTTATTTTTACGGTAACATTGAATATTTGATTGGTGGCACTTGAGGGACATAAACGCCTTTACTGCTTCGACATCGGATAGCGTCGGCGAGCGGTGCTTATCCGAACGCACAAATTATTGCTAGTGCGGCAGATAATTCACAGTTTATGACTCGGACTTCGTACATCGTTAGCCGAAAATGGAGCAAAAACGCGATAACGGGCAAATACATCTGCGCGCGCGTGTATGCGTGGAACGCAGGGAACGGTAAGACGGTGCACGAAATTATCGTTGAATTATTACACTAGAATTATATCGGATTTGCCGTTGACATATTTGCACGATCGGTGACAAGCGCGTGTCGGCAATCGTGTCTCTATGAAACGATTTAGCATCATTTCGATAAGCAAACAAATAATTCAATCCAAATATTACTTGTCTATTCAAATATGTTGTCCGCAAGCAAGAACGTTAAAAGGGCGCATTTAGCTATGGGAATCTGCACACACGAATCCTAATACCTACAATTTTTCTCGTAAACATTGAGATGTCTAATTGAACGTTACAAAACCCGTTAATGATTTCCTTACATAAGACATTGTATTATCAAATGCTGCAGACGCGTTCAAGATTAATGATCGACGTTACAGAGATGAACGAACCGGAAGAGAGCCGCAAATCGCGGCGATGTAACGAAACGTTCCAACAGCGCACATTCCCCGCCGAAACCTCTCTCGATATCGACTCGATATTGACTAGCCGAACGAGGCAGTTAATTAATTTTAAATAGATGGACGCGCAGACCGGAGAGTCGACGAATTCACATAGTCACCCCCCGGAGCCAGACATTCGGGCGGTTTCGGTATAATGCGCGTGCCTTTCATGCCAATTGCGATTAAATCCACTCCGATGCATTTTTCAGTACTTAGGTCAGGCATTACACCCGGACCCAAAATCGAACCGATCATCAACGTCCCGCAAAGAATCCCCGGACGTCGAGCGAATTTCGACTCTCGCTTCCGGAACGGCGGCAAGAATAAAAAAAAAGCGTACATCGAACAATTTAGAAGCGCACTCGCGAGGACGATTTAGCGTAGGTAAAACTTTAAAAGCCCGTCGTATAAATAAAAGGTGCCTCGCCGGGCCGTAATTTCAGGCTGTGTCAAGAGGAAGTGGTGCATTAATTCCGAGTTGCCCCTCGAATTTCCTTTTAACCCCCGTGTGTGTGTAACCGGCACACTGTGCCGAGCCTTGGAGCCACGGAATAGCAGTTACCCGGAGGTGTTTGGGACGGGTAGTAATTTGTAGGCAGATATACGATAGACAGCAACATCAGTGCCGGGGCACCGCTGCCGACTAATTTGTTTATCATAACTTTATCTTGATTTATCGCTCGCCGCCGCTACTCTTTCTTCGCGCTATCCTACCTTTCCGACACGCACGCGGCTCGGATTAAATGAATCGAACTGATCCGCGACGTCGCCCGTCCCTTCGAGCATCGACTGTGCCAAAGCAAATATCACCGGACTCATCCGACACAAGAAGAATGTATCGAGCACAACCGTACTCCAACGTTTCAGAACTCGGCATCTCGAACGTGTGCGAGGCGGCGGGAGGCGGTAAATCAGAATGACAAGGCGAAAACTATGTAAGCTCGCCTTCTGGCCGAGGTACCGAAAGCTCGGAAGCCCGAAAAGCCAACTTGTTAAAGAGGAGAGCGCGCGAGGGGTCGCGCTCGCATAGGCGTAGCAATTTTCGTGGCAGCCACACTTACTCTAGGCTCGATCGTGCACGCAACTCGGTAGAAGAGCTTCGTGGCTGGCTCGTATTTCTCGCCCTCCAACAAGATACCAGCCACCTTCGACCCCATCCTCGGCTCGATGAGCACGTACACACTTTTCATTGCACGTATCATCGCACGCGCGCCCTCCCGTGTGCGTGCGTCTGTGCGCCTGAGTGCGCGCGTGTGTGTCTGTGCGCGCCGTATTCAGAGAGTGGGCTCGCACGAGCTCGTGTGCCGGAGGAAGCGAGGGTGGGAGGGAGGAGGGCTGTATAACCGACACCCACCCCCCATGTGCAAGGGGCTGTAACGGTGCAAGTGCTATCTGGCTAACCGTCGCTGATCCTTAGCCCGAGACGACCTCACGGGAAGCGAAAAAATGAAAATGCCGCGGAGGGATGGCCCCAACGGAAGTCGCGGACGGTACGAGGCCCGCTTTTATCGCAAATTGAACCCGCTATTTCGGCACGCTCCTTTTTTCGTCCAGGAATCGACATATTTTTTCGGACAAACAGTGGCCGGCCCGCCGCTGGCAAACGTTCGTGGGAAAATGTAGATCCGGACGGATGTCATTTCATTTTGTCGGATATTCAATTTTTGTCGACTCGCGCGGAGGGTCGACAATTTGCTCTGTCGGCAGCGCTGTGTATTCTTTGAAATGAGATATTAATAAGCCGGGGCATTTTACGTATGCGATTCGCGCGTCTATTTGTTATTTCGGCGGAGGACAGGTTCGGTTTTAGCGTAGAAGGTGTGCAGGCCAGTCGAATGGGGAAAATAATGAACATTTGTTGAATTTTGGATAATAGTCGGTGGGGATTATTCGAGACGATGTTGCGTTAACAATTTTAGAGGAGAAAGAACAGTTTTCATGTAACGTCGGCTGGCAACGTACGAGACTTCTATTCCATGAGAAAATGTTGAAGAGACAGCACGCGATCGAGAGACCCACACAATGTTCTCCGGCAGGCCCTAACACTACAGGACCTCCTTAAATATTAGCCAACGACCAAAGGGTCCCCTTTGAACCAGAATCCCTCGCATTTCTATGGCGAATAATCGGAGACAGCTGGTTCGATAGGAAATCAAGTAGCGTAATAATGCCCAACTTTCCAACATTCAGAGCGCGGAATGTAAAAAGTAAAAAGCAAAATAGGAGACATGCCGACGTATTCTCTGCACGTGAAACGAGATTCATCCCTGAACATCCGGTTTCGTAATACAGCACTATATCTCTCTCAAGCCAGTCACGAATTTAAAAAATGCAAATCGTTCATCGCCCGATTGTTGTTTGGCAAATAATAACCGACCGCGGGACTTGCAAATTGGCGCAATGGAATGTGCCGACTCGAATCCTTTCTATTCGGTCTTCCGGATATCCCGGTCGATAACGTCTTATATCATCGCAACTACCGATGCAAATTTCGAGCTCTCCGTTACGTCAGGCCTCCTCACTGTCACGGTTCACTTATCTCCCAATAAAGTTCGGTCGCGCGTCGAAAGAGATGGCAGGCCTTCGGCAGCAACCGTCAAAATCGAGCTATACAAAGGCCTGCACCAGGACTTCCAGGTTGCGTGGTTATATCTCAACAGCCACGTGAGCAATTAATGTCGCCGTGTACCCTCATTTTAACACCGGCGGTTTACAAATAAAAGATACGCGTCGCACGATAGGTATGCTAATTGCGCGCCTCGCTTGAAATTTGCTTGTCAGGCCGCTGTAGATTCGTCAGGTGCTGCCCGTAGGATCTCTTAACAAATTTGACGTCTCCTCATTATCGCGCCGTGCCTACCCAGTACAAGTGTCAGTGGGCCGGATATAAAAACTAAGCTCCTGTCTGCTCAGTACCGTTCGGCCGCTACTCCGCGACCAATCTCGTCCGCGTATCTCACCTTTGCTACGAAATTTTCATCTTATCTTCGGCTGCCAGTCGCTTCTCTCGTCCCGTTTCCGGCGCGCAACAATAATCAGCGCCGACACACTAACCTGAGCATGGCCAGCCATATGGATTTACATTTTCTTCCCCACCTATCTGATCTTATAAATCCTGTCCTCCGAAAAATAATTATGCGACCCCTCGCGAGATGGGATCACTTCGAGTTTAGCAGGACTGAGCAAACACTTAACGTTGCTCGAAGCTCATCCCCTCCACGGCTATTTCCACGAATCCTCGCCCCGACGGATGTTTGCCCCCGCGAAAAATGTTGCGGCACAATGAATAAAAGACGTGCCCGTGGCCCGGTCGAATGTGTTTGGCGAACAAGGCCTTATTGGGATATTAATCGTCCTAGCTAGCGAACGCCCCGTCTCCGAGTGTTTGCACGAGGTTTCAAGAGGCTGCAACACCAAAGCTGCCTTGCAGCAAAACCTTCGCCTACCTCTTGTCCTCTTCCTCCTCGAAGCCCCTCCTTTAAGTGCAACGAAACACTACAAAACCCCTTTTCCTCACTCCATCTGCACCCCCTCCCTCTCTCTCTCTCTCTCTCTCTCCCTTTCTCTCTCACACGTTCTTTCCCTCGACCCTTCTCTCTCTTTCTCTCTCTGTCTCTCTCTGTAGCTCGACGCTAACTCTCCAAAAGCTTACTACCCCGTTCGAATACTCGGATACTTCGGACACACTTAAGCGAAGTGCTACTTGCGCGCGCACGTACACACGTATTGGTAAATATGTACGTGCGCGAGCGGGGCAGACAGCCGCCGCCGCTCAACGAATCCTTGAAAATAATGGTCCATCAATAGGCGCCCATGTTTATGAAACATAGCCGTGACGAACTAATTGTTCGCTAATTTACGGCGTGCCACTCGAGGCCGTCGCGGGGCTCACGTTCGAATCTTTGCATGGCGCGCGCGCGCGCCTTCTCACATATGTCGCCAGCGAACTCGAGGGTTCGCTTGTTCTTGGCCCGCTCGCTTTTTCGTTACATAATGCGATCGATTAGCCTGCCACCCTGACAGTGTCGGAGATCCGGACAATCGGCGCGGGTGATAGCCTGAAAGTTTTGTTCGGGGCACGTGGGAATAACGGCTAATGCTGTAACAGTTTCGCCAGTTGCACAGTTCTTCCCTGATCAACAGATACGCAATATAATTTCATACCTTAGGAAGAGGACATGTTAGAATTTTCGACAAATATGCCTACGTTTTTGATAGAAATTATCTGTCGTAATGTTCTGAGCATTATAAGTCTGCAACCGCTACTAGATCAACGATTCTGTACTTTGTACAATGTTTAGACTACAGAGATTCTGTTACCTATAATACAAGATAGGACGAGATGTACTTTTTTGTCGATTTACCTAATGAAGATAAGGGATTAATATCAGTAGATGTTTAATTCAGTACAATGTACATGTTTACGATCGAACGGTGGCCGTACTTTGAGTAATGAAGGAATACTTACACGGAAATTCACTGCAGTTGATAAATCAGGACCGAACACACCGTCTCGACATCACACGCCCAATATCTTTCAGCTCCCGGGCACTTTCACCGATCCCGAAACGGCTCCTTAGACAAAACGTTCCTCGCTGACGATAATTCAGTTCAACAATCTGTCAACAAACTCCTCATCGGAGCACGAATGCGTAGCTGGGGCACGTGCTGAATTCGTCAAAAAGTTCCCACCATCAGTCTCGAGGCATAATTACGCGCGTGTCCTGAACAAAGGCACCGTACGAAAGCAGTCCTCGAAAGCTGTCCACGAAAGCTGTCCACGAAAGCTGATCCTCGCCCGGAATCTTCGATGCAGATTGAGCCGCACGTTCGCTCGCCAAAATTTGCCGAGCTACATTACGAGCACGATGCATTCCTCGAGCGGCAAAGATCGTCGAAGCGTCGGCGATCGCCGAGTCCGGCGTTGAAGACGTCCGATCCCAGGACAACAAGATCGGAAGCATCGACCTCCTTACTGGCACATAGCCGATCCTGACGCTGATCCTCGCACATCCTCCCGCTCGCCATCCGTCCATCTACCGTCGATCCCATCGGCTCACGACACTTCCCGCCAATCATCGAAACGTCGAACCTCCAACTCGGCCGACTCCTGCCAACTGCGGACGACTTCACACCAACAACGCGCACATCGCCGCCGAATACCGACAATCATGACCCCAACATCCGCATACGTGCCGTGGGTAGCCCCTCGATTACTGTCCTCTCGCGCCAGAAAGAAAGCCCACCTACTCGCCGACACACTTGTTAACACACCGCGACATGGCACGTCCACGTTTCACAGTCCTTCGCAGTTCGGCCCCGACCGGATGACAGTTTCGATCCTCGTAAATCGATGCGCGCAGCTGTCGCGTTCCTGAATCTCGATCGTCGATCTCGATCGTGAATCCCGATCGTGATCCGCCGACTGGTGGGAAGCGCCGCCGTTAGCCGCTGCTCGTGGATGACGTTGTGTGTGCAGTGCCTGCTAGCGAGAACTCGGCGAAGGTTCCTGCCGGAGTCGGAAGGGTGAAGGGAGTGTACGGAAGTCGAAGGTAGCAACCACGACGGGGCGGCGCAACGGGCGGAGCAATGGGCAACTCGACAACACGCCTACCGGGTTGCTCGACTATGCAACACCCCGAGGAATTCTTCATCCCCGTTTCTTTCAGCTATCCTCTCTTTCACTTTCAGTCTCTCGCTCCGCTCTCTTCTCGCCCTCAGAATTTATCCGTCTCTCTTCATCTCTCTCTTTCTCTCTCTCTCTCTCTCTCTCTCTCTCTCTCTCTCTCTACCTCGGCTTCTTTCTCCCTCCTCGCCGTTTGTACTCCTTCTGTCCTTCAGAGTCGTCCGACCTGTAGGTAGTGCGTCTCCTTCCAAAAGGAACGACACTGGACGTGTCGGTGGAAGAGGCGAGACAGGCGGCGGAGGCACTCGGCTTCGACACTTCTTGATCGATCCTCATCCGCGTCAGATTCCATTCGATCTTTTCCACGGAATTATCCTCGCCTCCGACATTTCCCCTCTTCCTCCGCGTACGCTATGATTGCCAGACGAGTACCGTAACCTGGCAGAATCGTACTGTACGCGCTCAACACTTCGTCGTTCTAATTTCCAATACCTCGACGATATACCCCGTGTCCCAACTTTGGCAGGAAAGGAAGGTACGGCGCGTAAGAGCAACAATGAGAGGCCAGCGAACGAGTCGGCAGCCACAAAATGCCGGATCGAGCCCTCGGAAAAAGTCTGACTCCCCGCAAAATCCTCCCAGCGCTGATCTCGTCGAGCGGGCAGCCTCGAGGCTCGATTCGTCACGCATGCGCGCGTCGACTTAAAACTATTTACCCGAAAAAGTATCCGCGAAGCCGTGAAAGCCGGCGGTGAAATGCATTGAAAAGGAGAGCGGGAGCGGCTGAGGAGAGAAGCGTAAGAGCGTGGAACTGAGAACGGCAGGAGTCCGGATCAGGCCCGGCGTACGTTGATGCCGCGGCCCGCCGCGGGGAGGGAGGATGAGGAGGAGGAGGAGGAGGAGGGGGGGGTGCAAGCTGGGTGGGGAAAGTGATTACGAATCGAGGGGTCGACGAATGGGACGGCAAATGAATACGGAGTATGGATTCGCGAGGAGCCAATAGGGGTGCATGGTGGCCTCCCTGGTTCGAGCAGGCCACGCCAATCGGGGGCGTTTTCCACCCCCGGTGAGTCTCGGCGAAAGGGGGCGGCGGTGCCGTAGGATCCGTCAGAGAGTCCCGGCTTCGCCGATTTTATCCTATCTACCCACTACACGCCCGTCTGCCAGCAAACCTGTCTGCGTGTACCTGATTGCCCGCTCGCTTGCTTGCTCGCCGCTTGCTCGCCGCTTGCTAGCTGCTTGCCCGCTCGCTTCCTTGCTTGCTTACTTGCTCGCCTGTCTGCCTGCTTGTACGCGCTGCTGCTTGTCTAGCGCCGGCTGATAAAGACAGACAGCGCTGAGACTGTACCATATCATGCCAGACAGGCTTAGCTAAGCAGGAGTCTACCCTCCGCCTCCACCCCTACCCCCACCCCCCTTCTTTTCTGCGTCTCCGTTCTTCATTCCGTTACGCTGTCCGTCCCGCCTAGCTCTTATCGCGCTCTCCACTCTTTTCTGGCAGCTAAACGAATTTCATCGCTGCGACGACGGATACACTGTTCATAAAATGTTCGCAAAACTACACGTACCTATGAGTCATACGTGTCAATTTCCATTTTCTGTATGTTCTCTGCTTGGATCATTACGTTAAGGGACGTACGACAGGACCCAGGGTCAACGATGACTCGAGTAACGATCTGTTTGCTGATCGTACATGATCGGCATTCGCTGCGAAATCTAGCGCGCCCTCCCGTTCGCGAGTTTAAAGAAGCGTCACGCCAGATTTGCCATGACCATTCGCCGCGAGTAACGCGAGCATATGCTCGCGATACAGGGATAAAGGGAGGGTTTAACGAACGTTAGCAAGTCATCTCGTTTCCGTCGCATTACGAAACTGAAGTCCGCAGTGGTTCAAGCGTCTGCGTCGCGTCCACATTTCGTCCCCCTCCGGCTCGTCTACCCGCCCACTTTTGCCCCGACCACCTACCCTCCGCCACCCCCTCGCCCCCCCCCCCCCACCTCCCCCCGTAGCCCCCCGGCACCCACCCTCCCGAGGCTCCCGACTCCCTCCCCCGCGTACCCCACTTTATCAACCACATTCCCTTTATACGTAACTTTCTCTATCGAGGGGGAGTTACCCCCGGACAATATATCAGTTTACAATGATAAAAAGCAAACACGGGTATAACGCGAGGAATTACTGAACCAAACAATATGTCCCCTGTCTCTGGAGAGTACGACGTATATTTCGAGCGAGCCACCCGGTAACGTCCGACGGGGTAGGGGGTGTGCGCGCCAACGGATTTTCCTCGCAATTCGACCGACGTAGTTTCATTTGCGAGCGGAGGCCGAACGGCGCCGAAAATTGTTTCATTATCCGTTCCGGGCGGAAAGAAACGGTGGACAGTAGCGTCGCTGTCGTTCCGTCCGCCCACGAAGAGCCGTCAGCGAAGTTTGCCCCGGTCCGGCTCGTTAGCCGTAATCCGGCCTGATCGAAAAAAATGGCTCGCTCAGCCGCCGCCGCCGCCGCCGCCGCCGCCGCCGGGCTGACATTGGCTCGGCTCGACGACTCAATCGGCTAATTCGACGCAATGACCGAGCCTGCGATCGAGTCAATCGAGGCCGAGGAACGAGGCATGGCCGAGAGGCGACGATTCGCGGCCGTCCGTGGCCGAGGAGGCTGAGGACGCCGAGAGAGGCTGAGGAGGTTGAGTAAAAATTGGTACCCTCGCGGGTACCTCTTGGCGGGTGGCACTCGTGCGAGGCAGCGGCCGGTGAGGTAAACTCGAGTGCCGGGTCTTGCCGAGCAAAAAGGGCGACGCCGTAGGCGAGGATGGAGGGAAGACGAGGAAAGGGGGGAGAGAGAGAGAGAGAGAGAGAGAGAGAGAGAGAGAGAGTCGAAAGGATTCGGAAGGAAATAGGCACGCGAGAAATGCCCTTTCCATTGGCCGTAGCATTTCGTAGCCCCAGCACAGTGGGTTCGGACTCCGCTTCATCGTCCGTGTGCGACGCGTGCTCCTCCACCTATGGCACCCCCCTCCCCCTTCCTCCTCCCTCTCCACCCCTTCCGCCCTCCTAGTCTTCCCCCCGTACCACCCTCGAGCCCTCCAGGCGCATGTTTCTCCTTTTCCGGTACTTCCTATCGGTCCCTCTACCTCGCGCACGATACTTCGCTCACTCACTCCCTGCCGCGCGCATACGGGGCACCGGCAAGAAGTAGACAATTCACAATTAGCAAACACAAACAGAACTACGAGTGGCTTCAAGTTGCTTGGGACGCGGTGGCAACGGGCTTAGCCGGAAGCAAATGGTGGGGTAGAGGCTTCTGGGATGCGAAGCGACTAGCTTGGCAGTCCCTGAGCGTCAGCCTCCGCTCTAGATCCTCTCCTCGTCTCTCAGCCCGACAGAGACGAGTGAAGGCGTATGTATATTTTGGCGATAACGGGTGTGCGTGCTCGAACGCGAGCGCGAACGACGCTTTTCGCTCGTCAGCGACGCTGACGGCCGAGGTTGGGGGGTGGGTGAGGGATGGGGGATGGGTTAGGTATTTGAGGTGATAGAATCGACATCGGTACGTGGCCGTACAAATATCGCTGGAACGTACGACAAGGTCGTACTTAGTAAGTTCGACGATCGATGGTCTCGTTCTCGGGCGACGAATTTATTTTCGGATCGTTCGCTAAGGAGGTTGATTGCGACGAGAATGGGACGCGAGGCAGGGCCAATTCGAATTCTCGTGAAATGACGATTCCGGCGAACAGGGGAGTGGCTGCATTGAGATGCACACCCGGTATGTACGCGCATCGGTCTCTCACCGTTGCGTTGGAACACTTGAAGCCCCAACCAGTTACGGCAACAATAGGCTTTGTCTTCGCGCCGTCGGCGCTCGCAAATTGGTAGAAATCTTGATTAAAGGTGCAATTCTGCTGCTGCCTGCGGACAAATATGAATTGCACCCTCGATGCTCCCATCCCTTTTTCGCCGTTGCGTCAAATGAAAATGGAAAAAACATGTTGTGCCATACTGCCTCGGCGGTGTGGCAAGTTTGTGGTCACTCGAGAGTCGGGATATTGCCGTTTTTAGCATAATTGCTGTGCTTGCTAACCCCGTGGCTCATAGAATATTTTACTCCGCGCAAATTATCTCGGCGGAGTAACGGAAATTTCGTGCGTACGTTACACAAGTGCAGAGAATAAATCATAGTAATTAAGTGGAATTACCGCGAACGGCGTCAAATCGTCTTAGGCCCGTTAATATCCCATAGCCCGCGTCTTAGTACATATTTTCTTAATTGCATTCTGTCGTCTACTCGCCGGCGGAGGAAATAATCCTATTGCGTCCTTATTTCCAAGCTTAATTCCATAAACGTGGACGGTCGGACGCGGAAGGAAGATGACTGGAGGGGTTGGAAAGGCTACGGCGAGGGAAAATGGGATAATACAAAAATGGAATACCATATATTGGATATGACAGATGCGAGAGAAATTCTCGCCGTAATGACGTACTTTCCCATTGTTTCCTTTCCGCGGTGCCGTTCTTGACAAGGCCGCTTATAAATTTGACGCTCGTACGCCCCGCGCCGGTTCGACGAAGTACGGATGCTTTTAACCGAGAATGCAACGAACGCTAAACGTACCCAATTGCAAAGCCCTAACCATTTGGTAACGGACCCCGCAGGCTTCGACGTGTTCACGTTCGACCGGTGCAGCGCATACACCACAAAACTGAGTCAATTTACATAACGATAATTGAGACGTACATGAAAGGCGCTCTCCGTGGCTCAGCAAAGGCACGTTCCGAATCATTTACAAACCGATGCTTTGGATTTAGAAAACCTTGTTGACCTCACGTTCGAACTTCTCTTTATGTAAGCTCATGTGCGTCTCGCTACGTATGCGTATGCCAAATTTTATTACACCCCATTTTATCTGAATGAACTGAAACGGAGAGTTGAAGTCAATTACATTGAACATATACATTCGGATGAAATGGTGTGAATGCAGAGGCATGTTTCTATAAATTCGTAAAGGGGAGTCATTTTGTTCGAGTTGATGTTATATTGGATGTAACGAGGAAAAATGAAACGTTTGTATTAATGTTATTGAAAGACATTACCTGACGGTTAACCAGTTCGAAATCGTAGAGGGAGAAGTGAAAGGATTTTATCATTGCTCGCACCACCCGGTTCAATTAGAAACTGATTAGTAGTGACATCCGTCAGCAACTCAAGGAACACATTCAAAAAATCATTTTAACTTCTGGCGGTAAGCGATCGACATTTATATCTCGTCAAATTATAAATTGTTTTATTGCCCATAAAATATTATAACAACCTTTATCCAGTATATTTTATTAACTTAATGTAATCCCGGTCTTATTTTTATAATACATGCATTCTTATCGACTGAACGTGTAATGAAACGTGGCGCTCGATTTGTAAGAATTAGCACTAATCCCATCAGCTAATACCCGAAGGATAATAGGTTAAAATAAATAAGTAAGAGTAAACACGTTTAAATACAATGTATATTTTTTTCTTATTCGTAGTAAGTATAATATCAAATATAAAAAGACATTACCGCTACAAGTATATTTACTACTAAAAATATTTGGCACACAGAGTATATTAAAACGTATACAAAATTACACAATTGTATAATAAAATTGTAAGGCACAGTCTTATACAGTTTTGTATGAGTATTCTAAACGCACATCAGGTCGTTTCTACAAGTTGTGAGTTACTGTAAATGATACAGTAACATAAAATTATTGCACAAGCAGTGTTAGTATATCACATGTTAAAGCGTTTTAGTTCAATAAATATTTGCATACTTAATATAAAAATATGCACCTGGTATAAGTTGACATAAAGTAGTGTTATAAAAAAGTTAGAGCTCTACGTATTACAAATATTCTCTACATTTATAAAAATATTAGTGGTAATTATATCTGTTGATTTGGCTCATGGTAATGATAATGATCATAAATTGGTACTGGAGGGTCATCAAATATGGGTCTGGGTGTACAACTTCTTGTGCATGCTACAGTGCATAATGTTACAGCTGAAGCAGCTGCCACGTGCCAGGAAAATGCCAGTGCAACTCGTGCTGGCAACAAAGGCTCTATTCTGTACATTCTCACCATGTGTGCAATCCAACCACCATGAAGTAATGTTGTACAACCCCTCAATAATTTTACTTCAGGCCATATTAATTCTAAAGCAACTGCTATAGATGTTACCCAAACAATAGCAGCTAGAATAGTGTTTACTATTAAACCATCTTCTACATTTGTCCAGACAAACAGAAAACCTTCAACAAAGAAACTTTGAGCAAGGGCTAGTTTGACTAAACCATCACTGACATTGTGTGGAAAGTAAAAATGAAGAACATCCACCAAGCCAGAAAATGCAAAAAATAGGTAAATTGTTGCATGTGAAACTCTTGGCGAGACAGCACCAACATCTGGAAGACCACCAACCAATGTACCAACAAGGCCGATGGCAGTCGCTACTAATTTCAAACTACCCTCTATAGGATGGTTTGCCAGAAATTGTTCACATTTTTCTGTAAACTTGAGATTATTCGTCCCTGTTTGTTCCCTTGGGCCGAGAGAAATAGAATATTTGGCATATTCATAGCACCACTTCAATCCAAATGCGTAGAAAATACAGCCCGTGAGGATGTATGGTAGGCTGGTTTCCATCAAATACATTATGATGTTTTGTGTAATTACACTCTTGTTACTGCTCCGGCTAAAATAACAAGCAATTAAATTTAAACGAGTGCAATGGTAATTCACAGTTGACATTTTAATTAAATTCAATTGAGCTCTGAGCTTTCATACCATAATATTTCAAGTTTCCTTTGTGTCACGCGCTGGCAGAACAGGAAACTCGAATTACGTAGGTGGTACTTCTTTCTTCGACCCGACAAACCGATTACATAATATTTAATAAGGTACGAAAATAGTAACGAAAGTATAAACACAAATAAAAATAATAAGAGTCACCCAAGCTCGTTTCACCACACAATGCAATAGGGGTTTTAATTTGTATTGTTGTGGCGGACTGCGATTTAATTGTTATCACCAGTTGCTACTCCGGTACCTGGCTAGCCTGGGAACTTGGGCGAAATGAGTTAGGTACTTTTAGCTTTCCGATTTTCTTTATTTTCTTATGTTACAACCACGAGTTTTCTCTGAATCTCGTTTCCGACCATTTCCGACTGACTATATCCGTTCTCTGTCTTCTCCGAGAACGCGGGAAACTTAGGCCATAGACTACCATGATCCACAGTCCCTAGGATTATAGCGGCGCTACTCCCTGCAGAGCGCCACATCACTCCCTTCCGAGTGGTTTTGCCACGTTATGCGAAATCGGGACACAGAATATTTTCGTAATACTAAATAATAGTAGAACTACGTACAAATTTAGTATAAAATCTACGGCTTAACCTAACTATTTACATGTTATAGACTAGGCACTAAATCTAATAGTCTTATTTGATTTGATCGTGCGCAATTGCGCCATTGGCTTAGAATTCAGGTTCCACTGCTAAGAATGCCGGTTTCAATCTTTCGACTGAAATATTGCTATTTTGCCCTTTATAGTTAACTTTAAATACTTTGTCCGAATGTCTTTCCACTACAGGGAAAGGTCCTTCGTAAGGTGCTTCCAAATACTTTTTGTTTCCACCCACTCTCACAAATACATGTGTACATGAATGTAGAGATCCATGTACAATTGGTTTGCTTTTGGTACGTTGCCCTATGGGGACTGGTCTGATGTTTTTAATTTGTTTACTGAGCTTCTTAATGAAGATGTCCTGATCAATATACTCTTCGTCTTCTTCCAAAAAGAATTCTCGTGGCAGCCTAAAATTCACCCCGCAGACTGTCCCGGCAGCTGTGGCCTTCATATCATGTTTAAAGCTAGTCCTAAGACCAAGCAAAACTGTGGGAAGTGTAGCAACCCAGTCCTGGTTTTGCTGGGACGTGATGGCTGCCTTCAGGGACCTATGCCATCTCTCAATTAGTTCATTGGATGCAGGATCAGTTGTGGTCCTTATTTGAGTTGTACCTGTTATTTCCAGCAGTGTATTGAACACTATGGAGTCAAATTGAGATCTTTTCTCTGTAGTAATTGTGCAAGGCGAACCAAATCTACTGATCCAAGTGCTATATAAGGCTTCTGTGACTGTCTCTGCTGTGGTGTTTTTCAGGGGTGTGGCTTCTGGCCACCTTGTGGACCTATCGATCATGGTCAGGCAATATGCATATCCTTGTACAATTGGCAGTGGACCTATTATATCAATGTGGACATGTTGAAATCTCTCGGCTGGATTGTCTTTTTGCTTCTTCGATTTCTTCCGTGACCAGATTCGGAACCACCAACGGTGGCGTTTTTTTGCCTTGGACGAATGCCCTCCGTCTCGTGCGTGCGTCTCCATTCTGCCCAGTTTTTTGGTAAGTTCAACTATTGCGGAATGCAGATCGCGTTCTGCAGAAGGGCTCGTGGCACTTGGCGTGCCGGTAACGGCGGCCGCTTCTGCCCTATCTGTGAGCTCTATGGTCTTGTCTGCCAGCGCAGCCAATTTTTCTAGCGGGAACCCTTCGACCACGGTAAGAATTTCCTGGATCTCCGACGGTAGTCTCTGCGACCAAAGGGTTTGAAGGACCGATGTATTCACATTGGTGCCCGCTCGCCTTGCCATCGCCCTTAGGAGCTCGGACGGCTTGCGGTTCTGGAGCTCTAAACCCGTTAGGAGTTTTCGCATCCTGGTTTCTTCCGATTCCACAAGCCTCTCTAGGAGTGCCTTTTTTAGCTGCCCATATGAATCTTCGGTAGGTGGGTTCGCGATTAGGTCTGCGACGAACTTCATCGTCTGCGCATCTAAATGCCTGAATACCGCGGCACATTTTACCGCGTCTGATCGCACGTCGTGCGCTGCGAATTCTTTTTCGAGCATCGCGAACCAAAGTTCGGGCTCGTATCGCCAACACATCGCGAGCTGGACATTTTGAAATTCGCTCGCTTGCACCTGAGTCTCCTTGTCCAGAGCCTGTTCCTGTTTCTTTGTCTCGGACATTTTTTATCCGATTCTTGCTCGCGGGTGTGGAACAAAACGTAGATTACTAACTACATATGTATACCCCGTTCTCTGTCATTCTCTGTCTTCTCCAGTTGTTTCCAGTCTTCTCCAGTCTTCTCTGAGAACTGCTGAGAACTGCTGAGAACGTACTGGAACTGACTGGAACTGACTGGAACGTACGAAACTTAGGCCATACACTAGCGTGATCCAAAGTCCCTAGGATTATAGCCGCGCTGCTCTCTGCAGGGTGCCACACTGTAACCAACTACCACTCTAACTAAACCGAATTATAAGCTGTACAATTCTGTTCTGAAGGTAAAGGTAAAGGTAAAGAATTGCAGCCTCCTGATCGATTTACATGAAACTTCGTGTAATCTGCGCATACGCACAGACAAGTTTGCAGGAAATGTGCACTATTTGAAATGAAATAATACTGAATTGGCCAAGGCTAGGTCTGGTCAAGGCTTCCCTTTTATAATGTTTAAGAGTTTCCAATCAAACACTTGTTTCAGAGGAGGTTTGGGTTATATTTTAATTGCCAAAGGTGCGCATGCGCAGATGTCGTTTGCGTTGTCGGTAAAACAGGCTTTACAACTAAAGTTTAACGCTTAATAACTTTTTAATTAGACGAGGGCGCGCTTTTTGGCTTTTACAGATCTTTTCTTATGCAAACATTGATGTTTCTGCAAAGTTTCATGCAAGTCGGTGAGGAGTACCCCTGTCTATACCTTTACCCCGAATAGCAGTATCAATACCATCCACATAAAGCGTTGCAACGCCGTACTCCATTCTGTCAAACAATGCGTCTACTCTATCGCGTATCTGTGACTGAATATTACAAATGTTCCGGCTTGAACAGGCTTGAATGCTTCAGCGTACACAATCGGATGAAATTTTATAATAATGAGCAATTCTGTATTTGTTATTGACAATGGCGCATGTACTGCAAAGGTCGGAGTATCTTCTGATGTGCCAAAGTAAGTTTATTAATGTTAACTGCAATTTTTCAGCGAACATAAACATGGCAAATGTAAATAATACTATGTGAAAAAGAATTGTTGCACAATTGTTTTTTCTAGACTGGTTCCGAATTGTATCATGAAAGCAAAAAGTGAACGTCGACGGCCTTTTATAGGTAACCAAATCGAAGAATGTAGAGATGCTTCTGGCCTATTTTACATATTACCATTTCAAAAGGGCTATCTTGTAAACT
This sequence comes from Anoplius nigerrimus, assembly GCA_914767735.1. NCBI lineage: Eukaryota > Metazoa > Arthropoda > Insecta > Hymenoptera > Pompilidae > Anoplius > Anoplius nigerrimus. The sequence goes on from OU612082.1 coordinate 10,519,628, forward strand.
GGGACATTCAAAAGACTGTGTGGGACTTTATATTTTCCAAGGAATGTTGTCCTGTTAGTCTCAACCAAATGACTGTGATAATTACAGAACCACCGTTTAATTTTGCTGCTATACAAGAGGCCATGGCTGAAATATTCTTTGAAGAATATGAATGTCACAGTCTTTTAAGAGTAAATGCAGCTAGTCTTTCATGTTATAATTATAAGGCTGAAAAACCAGGTACTAAATGTTGTATAGTGGTAGACAGTGGTTACAGTTTTACACATATAATACCATATGTAAATGGTACTAAAGTAAAAGAAGGAATTAGAAGAATAGATATAGGTGGGAAGCTTTTAACAAACCATCTAAAAGAAATAATCTCATACCGACAATTGCACGTTATGGATGAGACATATGTAATAAATCAGGTTAAAGAAGATTCATGTTTTGTGTCTCAAGATTATTTCAATGACATGAAAATAGCTAAAAATAAAGTGGAGAATAACACTATTGTAAAAGATTATGTTCTGCCTGATTATACCACATTGAAACGTGGATATCTTAAAAATCCGGAACCTTGTCATGAACAACAAACTCTCAGATTGACTAATGAACGTTTTGCAATACCTGAAATTTTATTCTTTCCATCTGACGTGGGTGTTCGCCAAATGGGAATTCCAGAAGCTATTATAGACTGTTTAAAAGCATGTGATAAAGCCACTTGGCCTCATTTACTATCAAATATCATACTCACAGGAGGCAATGTAAGATTTCCTGGATTTCAAGAGAGAATTTACAAGGAAGTTAGAAGTTTAGCACCATCAGAATATGCAATAAATATTCATCTACCAGAAAAGTAAGTAATAATCTTTCAAAGCAATTAGTTTTTTCAGTTGTACATTTATACCATTTTTTTGTTCTTTTTTCAGCCCCATTACTTATGCTTGGGAAGGTGGTAAGGCATTAACAAAAGATTCTACATTTTCTTCCCTCGTAGTTACAAGAGAAGAATATGATGAAGAAGGACAAAATATTTGCTTTGAAAGGTTTGATGTGTAAAAAGAAATTGATTCCTACAGCACATGTAATTTTCATTATCAAAATGTGATTGTTTTGTCATGTAATTATAGAAATTTATGTACAATTGGTCCAAAGTAGATTTTTATACACATTTTATAATCTTACCTGATTTGAATAATAATTATTTTATTAACTAACACTTGGTACATAATCTACTGAGAAGACTACCTAACTGATTAAAAGGAAGCTAATGTGAAAAGGTAGTACAAACTAAGAATTAAATAAAGAAATCGTTATGTTAAATACTATTTTTGTTTCTCATGATTCTACACTAATGAGTTGTTACGATGCCTTGTTATTTTTCGAATGGCTGCAAAACGATAACGTGCAATTACAGTTTCAGCAAATTGAAAAAAATGAAACTGTTAATCATTGACGAAGTATAGGATAGACTTATCATCTTGGATGAATGGAAAACTGTTGCGGTAAAGGTAAGATAACCGGTCCTCCGCACCGATTTGCATGAAACTTTGCAGGAACATCAAATTTTGCATGAAAATAAGATCTGTAAAAGCCAAATTGCCCGCTCGGGTCTAATTAAAAAGTTATTAAGCGTTAAAGTTTGTGAAAAAACCTGCCTTACCGGCAGCGTGAACGCTATCTGCGCATGCGCACTGATGTCTGCGCATGCGCACGAACAAGCATGCAGGCAAAGTGCGCGTATTTGAAATGAAATAATATTGAATTGGCGAAGGCTAGGTGTGGGCAAGGCTTCCCTTTCATAATATTTAAGGGTTTTCAATCAAAAAATGGTTTGAGAGTTGGTTTAGGTCTAGATTTCTTTCAGCCAAATCTTACTTTTCGTTTTATTTCTATGGCTAGGTGTGGGCTAGGCTTCCCTTTTGTAGTGCTTTTGTCGATAGAAATGATGTTGCTGCACTTTTGCTATTAAAATATAACCCGAACCTACTCTCAAACCATTGTTTGATTGAAAACTCTTAAACATTATGAACGGAGAGCCTAGCCTACACCCAGCCCGCAAAAACATTATGAAAGGGAAGCCTTGCCCACACCTAGCCATAGAAATAAAATGAAAATTGAGATTTGGCTGAAAAAAATCTAGACCTAAACCAACTCTCAAACCATTTTTTGATTGAAAACCCTTAAACATTGTGAAATGGAAGCCTTGCCCACACCTAGCCATAGAAATAAAACGAAAAGTGAGATTTGGCTGAAAGAAATCTAGACCTAAACCAACTCTCAAACCCCTGTTTGATTGAAAACCCTTAAATATTATGAAAGGAAAGCCTAGCCTACACCTATCCTACGCCAAAACAATATTGCAAACTTCACCGTGCGCATGCGCAGATAGCGTTCGCGCTGCCGGTAAGGCAGGTTTTATAATAAACTTTGACGTTTAATAACTTTTTAATTAGACGCGAGCGGCAACTTTTGCTTTTACAGATCTTATTTTTATGCAAAAATCTACCATTACACGAAGTTTCATGCAAATCCGTGCGGAAGGCAAGTTATCGTACCTTTACCCGCTTTTTTGCTTTTACAGATCTTATTTTCGTGCAAAATTTGATGTTCCTGCAAAGTTTCATGCAAATCGGTGCGGAGGACCGGTTATCTTACCTTTACCCGCTGTTGTGTCGATTGTGGTTCTTAATCGGTAACGTCGCATGTGACACGAAAATGGCAACAGTAAACCATGATGGTAACGTTTGTTTCATTGGACGGTATGTAAGTCTTCTCACAAAGTTAAATGATTCCGTCAATAGATGGCTCCAAAGTACACTTTTGTTGCCATCAGGATGTATTGAACTGTTATGATTAGTTGTTCATTTTTGTATCGGACATATTCATTGTTGTTGATACATATTGCCTTATTCGAGACTGTGAAAAGTAAAATTGGAACAGTTTACAGTTCAGAATTGCCACATTTAAAGTTCCTCATATTGTAATAACATTCTACCGCCAAGAATGTTTTCATTTACTTGGCTATATAGCATCAGTCAAAACGATCCCGAAACGAATCATAGACGTAGATAAGTAATGTATAGCATTCGACAAAAGCATTGTCTTTAAAATAGGTATCGTAGAAGATTAGTCGCAAAATTAACAAGTTCGAAGTAACAATGATGGCTATTTGGCATTATCATATTTTCCAACGATCTTTAAAAATATGTCAGGACTGTGCAAAGGTTGTTTTAAGACATTGTACACAAATGACTGAACCTGCTTCTGCTGGCATAATTAGTGAGACATATATAAAAAAATGGTTTTTCTGGTTATGTTTTGGTGACTTAAAATTCATTAAAAAATTTCAGTTATAGGAAATGAAATTCTCAAAGCTCAAGTTAGAGACACAAATTCATATTTTATGTGTAATTTGTTGTATAAATGTGGTGTCACTGTGGATAAAGTAAGTAATTCATTACATAATTATTTGACATTAATGAAAATAATTTATGTTTTATTTATCATTGTTCTTACTACGATTAAAACAATTCTTACAGATTTCTGTTATAAAAGATGACATTAGAGATATTGAAAAGGAAATACGGAGTTTCTCTGAGAAATATACATACGTTATTACATCAGGTGGTATAGGGCCAACTCACGATGACATTACATTTGAAGGTAATATTTATGTGGTTATTGGGATGTAAGAGAGACAACTGAAATAATATGTGTTTCAGGACTTGCCAAAGCTTTTAGTGATACATTAAGATATCATCCAACCTTGGTAAACATCATAAGAGATAAATTTGGTTACACTGATCCTTCATCTGCAAGTTATAAGATGGCCTATGTATGAGATTTGTCTTATTTAATTTTTTAGCTTACTTCCTGATAATTACTTATCAAATTAAAATTTCAGATACCATCCAAAGCTGCGTTAAAATTTGGTAAATGTGAAAACACTGGCCAAAATTTATCTTATCCGTGTATTACTTTAGGAAACGTCTATGTATTTCCTGGCTCACCAATATTTTTAGAACGAAGTTTCAAAAGCCTTCATAAGGTAAAATAAGCTTTCATAGGACAAAAAAATATCTGAATGCTAATATCCAATAGTGATTATGTTTTACAGGAATTATTTTCTACAAGTAATAGGTTTATAAAAGATCAACTGTATTTGAATACAACTGAAGAAACGTTTGCAAAAATACTCACACGTGTTGCAACAGAGTTTCCACATGTTACGTTCGGCTCTTATCCAGTGAGTAACAGCAGGTAAAATAGAAATCTTTTTAGGAGGGTCTTTCTTGTCATCTATGACGTTTATCTATTGAATTAACACTGCAGCTACTACAAAGCATTTGTAACTATAGAGAGCAACAGTCAGGAGGAAACAGAGAAAGCTAAGCTAAGATTTTCTAGTCTTCTGCCTCCAAACATTTTTGTACAATACGACCCGGTACCTCAAGTCGATTGTATTAAGAAATTCGAAATGTTTCTACAAAACGTTTCGCAGCACCAGGTTTATAGCACCACACTTGGCACTCTTAAGTAATGAATTATTTTTACTGCCCTATTTTATCATACGTAATGTATACGAAGTAAAAGAGCACATTGTATTATAGGAATGTTTATATTTTTTTAGAGACATTTATCGCAATGCAGAAGATGTGGCGATATATTTCGATGGCAGTGTGGAATCCACAGTTCTTATTCATTTAGCTCATATTGTTCGCAGTGAGAGAAAAATGAATGAAGAACTGACAGTCATTTATTTGGACCATAGCGAAACACCAGAAAATGAAAAAAAGATTCATCAAAGTATTATATCAAGGTCTAAGTATATTCATTTATTATAAAATTCTGAAAATGATGATATCTTTTTAACGTATATTGATTTTGTGATTCGTTCTTTTTTTTTAGATACAGTATTAATGTGTTTATCTTGAAGGATGCATCTGACCAAAGTGTTGAAAAACTGCGATTGCTGAGACCAAAAATACAGGTTTTATTATCAGGAGAAAGAAAAAAATATACTAATAAAAGACATTTAAATAGTCTTATTAACGATAAAAATTTACTTGGTTTTCATATCGTACGACCTCTGCTTAATTGGACTAATGAAGACCTTTGGAATCTGGTTAAGCCATTATGTTTGACTTTCTAGTAATTTAATATTAGTGACATGGTCTTAAAACTGTCCATATCACAAATGAATCTACAAATTTCATTTTGAGCCACATTAACGAATGAAAAATGGTCGGATATCGACCATAGTGGCCTTTATTTAGATGAATTTCTTTTGTAGCATGTCTACTTGTCTGCATAGTTTAAGAAGATATATATCTCTTTCATCAACTATCTACCTCCACAGTATAATTATCCATCAAGGCGAAGGGGTATGAAATGCGAAATGCTAATAAAAGTACGCAAACGTGTGAATGATGAAAATGTAAATCTTCCTTAACACTATTTTCCCTGTATTAGCATCATACATCCAAGTAGGTGCTATGCTTTCAAAGCGACGGGCGCTTGAAATGATTTCTTAACGTGCAGTGAAATCACATGATGTTAAACGTTGATTTATCTACCATTTGGTATATGTAAATGTTTACTCTACTTTTTTTGCACTTAATTCCTTATGCTTTTTTCATTCCAATCCAATAATGATGAAAACAGAATACACTTGGTGTTATTTCAAATTAAATAGTTACGCACTCTGATTAACGGAAACGGTTAGAGCATAAGTGTAGAGATAATAGAACGGTTAAAAATCATGAGCGTACACAATTTTTTCGACGGCATACGACGATAAACATACACGTCAGAAACGTTTCAAAAGTTAATAACTGTGTTCATCCGGTCTGGTGAAATTTACGGCCTACGTTGACTAAGTGTGTTTTACTCGATGTGCTGAGTAATGTATGTTATGTGTTTTAAATGGTTTTGTTTGGACACCCGGTACGTGAATGCTTGAGTTGTACCTATTGTAGACAAATATTTTAATAGAGTCTTCATAATGTCACCGTTGACGTCGTAAACATCATCCCCTACATAGCTGAGGCATTTTATACAAACGCTTTCGAAAACGGTGAATGTATTTATATTTTCTCCGTTAATTTATTCTATCCACATCGATGCCAAATAAACACCTACGTAACGAGTAGTAAGATTTTGCCAGCAATGCTTCTTGAACTGTATGTGATATTTGCAACACAGCGCATAGACGCGTTTACAATGATTGACACCGTTAAATAGTCAGAAAACTTCGCATAAAATTACGTTTCATAAAAATTAAAATATCTCAAAATGCATTATGCAATTATTTTGCAATTGTTATATCCAACGGTCGATCAATAGGTACACATTTCCAACATGCTTTTTCGCAAAATCATTTCTTCCCAACCGAATAATTTACTTCGTGATGATAATTTAACCAGGCATATCTCTCGCCATTAACTAATAACTAATAAAAATTAACTAACAACGCACAATAAGCAAGCACTGTGCATTTAACACTAGGGTATTTTCATCAAGCACCTCGAGGGCGGTAAATTTTGGATATACATGTCGTCGTAGGCATGCATTAGCTGCAGACGCGCGGTTGGAAGATGGTAAAATACAAACTCTCCGTGTGTATTTTCCAGTTCGAGAAAAGACACAACGGAGAAAGAAGCAGATTCCCTCTTTCTCCTTCTCCCACCCCTCCACCTCTCTCTCTCTCTCTCTCTCTCTCTCACTCTCTCGAAATTTCATTTCAAGTTAAAGTATTTCTAGCTCTTTTCCTTTGAAACTTTAAAATGAGACTGGGAGGCTCGGCGCGGTGGGTGGAGCGGGGGGTGTACGCCGGTGGAGGGTGTGCAGGCGGGGGTGGAGGCTGGCAAGGTACCGTGTTACGGGGGCTCGAGCACCAACACCACTTACATCCCCCGAACGGTGCCGAAGAACTACCTCCCACATCCATGCACCCATATTCAACGCTGTAACCGCAAAAGGGTCTATTTTTCATACTTTCATTTACTCCTCCCGTCACACTCCCCCTCCCGTCTTCAGCCCCCTCTCCGCCGCGACCACGGCAGGTTATTTCCACTATCTTCCACGTAGAGAACGTTCATCCGCCGATATACGCACGTTTGCCCGCGCTCGACAAGGGGAGAGATATTGAATGTTCGGGAATCTTCTCCGCGAACGATTGGCAAGACACCGCTGATAATCGTGCTACTACCGGCGCGAGCGCGATGTTTCGCGTGATCATCCCTTCGATTCGGCAAGTATCTCCGTGCCGAATATGTCGTGGGAGGATGGAGAATGTGTGAAGGGAGCCTGGGAGAGTCGTAAGCGTACGGCGTGTAATCGCGATCATTTTTGAGGGTACCGTGCACGAGCGGACGGGCTCGAAGCTTCATGTTTCACCGACGTAGGTGGGTATTTCGTTTGAGTTGGGAATTGATTGCTCGGCGGATCGAAGGAAGTCGGCGGTGGGTCGGGGGTAGGCAGAGAATACGGATGAGGGCGCGCGTACAGTATGACTGTATGGAAGCCGGAGGGGGGTACAGAGGCGGGGTGGCGGAGGTGGAGGAGGAGGTGGCGGAGGATGGGGAGGGTGTCGGGGAAGGGAAGGGGGTGGTGTAGGGGGTGGTCGAGGAGAGAGGTACCCGCTTGCTGCGAACGCTGCGAGAGAGGGAGGAAATATGCATTCGCGAGAGAACAGAACGGTCGAACGGCAGACGGAATGGAACGAAACGGAACGAGGCGAACGTATATTTCCAGAACAAATATTTACGCGAAAGAGGTATAAAAAGAGCGAAAATGTGTTTTCTGTTTGATTTGCGACTGTATTTTTCTTTCCGGCTCGACGGTCTCCTCTGCCTCGTCTCCTTCCCACCCCCTCGCTCACACGTACACACACACACACACAGTCATCCCAACCCCCCTCCCCTGTATCTGCTCTTTCTCTTTGTCCCTCCCCGTTCCCCCTTTCATATTATTTTGTCCCCTTTCTCTTTCTTCCCGTACCCTCTCCCTCTCCCATTTTCATTCTCTTCCTATTCGTGGCCTCTCTTCTTCTTCTTCTTCCTCGCAGCGCTCTCTCTCGAATGATTTCTATCAGGCTCCGTGCGCGAGAAAAGATAAACGAACGTAACGGCCAGATTCGTTCGGAAGCGTCTGCAGATTATTACGTGATGGAAGAGTGGTGGCGATGGCGTACAGTTTCGGCGCGCGCGCGCGTGAGCGAAACTGTATCTCGAGTAAGGCGTCGCGGCCGCTAACGCTAAATCCGTCAGACTCGGACGAAAACGAGCTGAGAACAGTCTGCCGCGGAATGATACGATATAATGGAAACTGTTTTGCCGTATTGTTAATGAATTAACCGAAGTCGGCGAGGCACGTTTTCAGGCTCACGGTCGCGAGCGGGTGCCTGCATCTTGTTCGGATCGCGCGCTGCCTGCAATTATGAGGCTCGAAGTTTCTCGTCGTTTCGGGCCCGATCGGAAACGTCGTTATCGAGATGAAAGGCGTCGTCGATGGATGGCCGAAAATAAAGCGGGTGCAGGGGGGGGGGTGGAAGGAAACGGAGAAAAGGGGGGAAGTGCCTTGCTTACTCCAGTTTCTCTGCGGGTAGATACACTAATCGAAATTCTCCTCGACAGCCGGCTCAGGGAGAAGGCTTGGTACAATATTAGCTACTACATCGAGCGAGCAGCTCACCCAAGCACTCGAAAGTCCGCGCCTAATCCAATAGTAATCTCCCTGCTATCTCGGCAATTCAGAAACTTGGCTAATTATTTCCACCGCCCTTTCCTCTCACCCTCCCACCCCTTCCTAACACAGCGTCTGTCTACTTCTCCGCCTCTTCTTTCTCTCCGCCGCGCTACGTTTTTGACCGTCATATTTTTCACCGTCGTCCCTCGTTTCTTTACACGCAGTACAATGATTGGCAGCTTGTCGATCATGGACAGCTTTACGTGATGTATTGGCCTTGTACGTAGCCGTGAGACGGGGTGATAATGCGATTGTAACGGTTTTTGAAAATTTGATGGTCCGGCGTATTGTTGGAGTGGAACGAGATTTAAACATTAGACGTAAATAAGGTTCGCGTCGGACGACTGAGGGAAAGCTTCGAGATGAGCTTGGTCGATTGCAAAGGCTCGCTCGTTGGCCGTTGACTGAATCCGTAATGTTCGAATGTTTTATGCACGGGTATTAAAGTAAGTCGGCATGCGTTGGCTTTCAAGAGTTATTTCAGTGCCGAATTGATATTTTATGATTCTAATAGATGTTTCAGCGCGTTAAGCTGGGCAAACTTAGCGAAAGATGATTCGCTAATACGCACTGCTTATATTTTCTATTTCAGCATTACGTTAATCCTTAGTTTATGCCGGTAGATTTGTGTATTGACTTTCACCGTGCTTACAGTGTACCGGCAGGAGCAGTGCACACGTTATTTACGGTGGTATACTGGTTTTGTGCTTAAGAGCCAGTCATCAGATTGCCCCCACGCCTTTTATGTGTAATCAACGAGTCAGTTTCCTGAAACGCGTCGAAAAGTGGTGGAAACTTTTTCTGCGCGAGTAGCCGGACCGATTTGTCCCAGCTGTTGTATATTTATTTTAACCGCTCCCGAAGTGTAATTTAGCTTCTATCGGATTAAAAATATCCTCTGTGAAAGCTGTTCCTTTGAGCCGAATTAAGACTGCGAAAGAAAAGTTTTCCCTGATTAAGGCTCATTGTTTCTCGAGCTGTCCTTCCCCGCTAATTTGGAAAATGTACCTTCGGAGATAAAAAGCTGCCCTTAATACGGCACAAAGAAACGGCATAAGGTTGATATTCCGAATATACCTTCGGCCAATGTTCACATATGAAAATAAGGAAAATTGATGCCAGCGTGTGGCAACTGTAAGCAGAACGTGGAAGCGACTTTACTTATTCATGAGTAAATTTCCCTTTAAAACGAAAATACGAACGAATGCCGGAGGTATAGTGGAAACTTCCAAACAGAGGGAAATGGGAAAGTCTCAGAAAGTTGTTACGGGAGTGAGAGAATAACAGAATGAATAGCAGTTCATCCCGTTTTTAGTGCCGATCGTAGCCATTTATAAGTTCTGCACGTTTCAAAGAGAGGTAATTGGAAAACGTAACATTCTTTCTAATACAAGCGCGGTCGTTAATCTTTCCGTGTTCAAAGCGTTACGTTGCAGTTACTGTTGGCGGAACTTACAATTTGTAAGTTACAGAACCCTTGCCGACATTACACTCTTTAATCTACGACGATGCTCGAATAACATTTTCTAAATGTACGCTGCACGAGAAACATGATTAACATACGGGGTGAGAAAGAAAGATGCGGAATCGAAACGGAAACGATCGACATTAGAACTAGCCAAGGAGATGGTCTTCGAGTGACGGGACGAGGACAAGTGGGAAAGGGTCCTTAATGGTCGTGTTAAGGATCAGCGTGGTCCACTTTGAACGGTTTACCATTCGAAAAGCTTTACAGCCACCCGGAAAAGCCACAGCACGAATCGAGGTCTTCGGGTGTGGTAAACGGTAAGTGGTAAGGAGAGAATGAGCGGGGGATGAAGCAGTTAAGGGGGTAGAGTGGTTTAGAGAGCACAAGAAGGGTTTCTCGGCGCGTGCCACAATGTTATCGATTTCCCCCCCTCGCTTCTCCGCCCCTTCCTTCCTTCCTTCCTTCCTTCCTCGCTCGCTTACTTCCTTCCTTCCTCCCTCTCTCCCTTCACCTCGCCCTCCCACCCTTCCTCTCCCTCTCGCTCGTTCTCCTTCGTTCTCGCGCCTCTCCTCGCCTCCTTACCACCCTCCAACCTTCCTCACCTTCTTTCCGCCCTTCCTTCCTCCCTTCATCCTCCTCTTCTTCAACATAAATATTTGCAACCTAAATTTCCATCTACCGTTTATTTACACTGATTCTGCGGTGTGCGAGGGGATGGAAGGGTAGTGGGGGATGATAAGGAAAAGGGGTGAGAAAGGAAAAGAGAGAGGCAGAGAGAGAGAGAGAGAGAGAGAGGGCGTATAACGAGAGAGGTTGAAATGTTAAAGACAATGTCTACCCATGATTCCGAGAGTGGAATGGAGATGGTGTTGAGGGTAGTTCGGAACACCGAAGGGGATCCGTGGCATTCTCGACGTCGTGGAGAAGCGGATCAGGGGTGGTGGTGGTGGTCGCGTGCTGGTCGCGTGCCGGGGGCGGTGCCAACCCCCACTGAAAGCTTCACCACTTCCACCACGAGAACCAAGACCCCCACCGGCTTCGCGTTCCCTTGTCGGTTATTGATTCCCCCGGGTAGCTACCCCACCTCCAAAGAGTACTAAAAGAGAATGAAAAGGGTAGTTGAAAGACGAAGAAACATATAGAGGAACACACGTACACATCGAAGGGGGCTGATGCGTGTGGACTCGTAGAGACGGAACGGGATAGAAGAGGAAGAGAAATGGAACACGTTCTCTGACAGGGATGGAGGAGGAGGAGGAGGAGGCGAGGGGGGAGCTGGGGACGGTGGAAAAAGAATAAATGAGAATGTCTTGAAAACAGAATAACCGCTATGGTGATTACCTTCTTCAGCATCTGCGCCTGCTTACCTTCGAAAATGGTATATTCGGACGTAACGGTCAATAGATTCGGCTGTATCGGCTGGCGGCGATTATTATCGGGAGCTTGGATTAAGCTTGTTTAAGGGATGGAATTGGGGGCCGAGCGTTCGTATCGCTTTGTCGGATCCCACTGTGGGGTGAGTTGCTGTGGGATGTTTCTTAAAACATTCTAAATACATTCAACATTGCCTCGAAGAGCTCTTTCAATTTGTTAGAGTGCCCCTTGTCTCTCCGAAAATCGTAATGTAAGGTTGTAACGAGAACACGTACCGATATAATGGTAATTACAGACACGAATCATACGACGTGAATGAAGAACCGCACGAAAATCGTACATGACCCTTTGACACAACATATAAGCTGCGTCGGATTCGCTTAACCCCGTTTCCGAAAACGAACGTATCTTACGCGAGCTACAAGCATCATTTTCGTCATGTAAGCTCAGCTAAACGTTAACATAGGTACATACATCCATCCACACGGTCGTAGGTGCACCGACACAAGCGTCCTCCGCTACGTGACCGTTTCAAGCGTGCGCTCGCGCGCGCGCGCGCGCAAGCGGCAAACACAGCTATGCATTTTTGACATCGCATGATATGCAGCGGTTATCCTTGAGTGTTTTACCGAGCGCTAAACGGCAGTGGCACTCTCGCACTCGGGAAGGCGCGAGTGCGAGCGAAAGCGCAGGCCTGTCGCGAACGATTCGAGCGAGCCGGACGCGATAAAGCGGGGAGGCACGGATGAGATAGGGCCATCCTTACGGGACAAATGAATTGGTACATCTGCCCGGCGCGGAGGTAGACAAAGGCGGCGCGACGGGACAATAAGATGCGAATTGCGCGAAGTTATAAAAGAAATCGGGAAGGGCGCGCAAGACGATTGTGAGGCAATGAAAGAGTCTCAAAGAGCGCAAGGGTGGCGGCAGTCGGTCGGGGGTGAGTTAGGGGGAGTGGAGGGTGGGTTGGGTGAGGCTAGGGCCGCCGAGGGTGGCGGAGGTGGTGGGGCGGTTGAAGGAAGGAAGACGCGGCAGTCTTGTCTCTCTTTTCATCGGGCGGACGCGTGCGTGTGCATGCATGCGCGCGAGCGGCCGTATTCAACTCACGTGCCATATGTACACGCCGTGGGGTATAGCTCATTTTAATAAAATTCTGTTTCCCCGTATAAAGTATTCTCGACCAGGCTCGTTATTGCGTTCCGTATCCATCGAGCCCTTTCAAAGGAAAATTCTAATTAATACTCGGTTGTGCTTCGCCTCATCCTCTTTTTTTCACCTCCTCTCCTTGCCACTCCATTCGCGGACCCTCTCGCGCCGCGCCCTCATCACCGCTCTTATCTACGAACTACCACCTTTCGTGTTTCGCGTCCGCTCGAAATCCCCGGCACCGTAATTTGCACCGCGCGTCCCATCGTTGTACGCTGAATGCAAACAATTAATATATCGCTCCGCCGACGAATCGAGCGTTAATCCGCCGTCCGCCGGTTCGCTGATTTTGAGAATTTCAGATCGACGCCGGCGTCACCGTCCGATAAGTAATATGACAAATTAATTTGCTGGCAATTTAATTCGCGGACAGCCGCGCGGCGCACGCCGCGCCGGCAGGAAGTGAGCTGTGCTCGGTACGTCTTTGCGACCTCGACCGCCCGTGGCCGAAATTCATCCTGAAGGAGGCAATTCACGTTGGATTACATCGCGTGATCAGCGATTTCGTTTGGCACGGCATTTCGCATCCGTTCGGCATCCATTCGGCTTTGCTGAGGGTAGTGAGGCGGCGCGAGGAGGGAGAAGAACAGCGACGGGGGGATGGGGGGTGAAGCGTGGCCGAGAGGGGCAAGAGGCCGGCTAGACAAAGTGACAAAGAGAGGAGAGGCGTAATACGAAATGAAAAATAGAGAGAGATTTCTTACAGATTTGCTGTTTTATTCTCCAAAGCAGGACAAACGTGAAGGGAATTTAGCAGATGGGTATGCGGTGAGTTGCCGGGGCGCGGCGGGTAGCGAGGGGTACTGAGGGGGGTGGAAGGCGAAGGGTGGGGGTGGAAGCAATGGGTGAAGGAGGTGGAGGAGGAAGGTAGTGAGGTTGGGTGATATAAAGAAAACAAAGGAGCGGGGTGCGAAGGGAGTCAAAAGAGATGGCTGGAGGGCGAGGGGGGCGACGGGAGGGAGGGAGGGTGGGCGCAGATATAGCGAGGGGCGGTAGTGTAGACGGGGGAGGAGAGAGAAGACGTCCAAAGAGAATCGTGTTTAAGGGTTGGGTGAGGATCGGAGCGGGACGGCATCGTGAAAAGGAGTAAACGTTATGAGAGGAAGGTGCTCTCGGGAGGCGGTAGAATGGGGACGGTGGTGGGAAACGCAGCTGGGGGGGTGAACGGAGGGTGGCGGTGCAAGGAGGTGCAGGAGGCAGACGACGCGGCGCAGAGGGAGACGGAAGCGCGGAATCGGACGTAGACAGATACACCTAATGCGAATAGTGCAGGAGTTGGAGGAAGAAGAGGCTCCGGGTAGTAGTAGGGGGTGAGTCGGACACAGTGGGGGGTGCCACGGCGGATGGGTAGGGGAGGCGGAGGAGGCCGTCGGGAGGGGTGGTGAGAGAGGGTCGGTACACCCGTGAGCGAGCGCGCGCGCGGGGGTGGGCGCGCGGGATGAGAATAGGGGGGTCCTCGAGGGGTATGCCAAGGAAGAATATTGCCTGCAGCTTTATGGCTCTTGGAGGACATGGACTTTTACGATTATTAATCCCTATATTTTCCGTGGATACGTTTTGCCAGTACATTTTTTCCATTGTAACTTCCCGCGGAGTCACGCACCGCGTACTCGCGGACTCGCTAACGTGGCCCGAGCGTTGGGTGGGCAGGCACAAAGGGAGCAGTATGCTAATTGCGCGGGAGGAAGGAGGGGGAGGAGGGAGAGAAGGAAAGGGGGGAAGGTAGGCGGGGGGGGGGGGGGGCAGACATCGTACGAATTGCGGCCGATTGAAAAACAAGTCATTCGGCGCATCGTGCCCACGGTTCGCGCGCCATCGGATAGTTGAAATGCTCGCCGTACGCGTGCGTAATTCCGCTTTTAATGTCAACAAACAGGAGACGAAGCTTCCTCCCTCTCCCCCGCAACCCTCTCTCTGCCCCCGCCGCCCTTCCCTTTTTGTTTCATTTGCTCAAATAACAATAAGGTTAAATCCGCCGGGGCAAAACCAGTATGCTCCATTCGATACGCGGGAAAAGCGGATCATATAACAAGAATGTGAACATAGGAGGACTGAAAATCGAATAAAAAGGGTACGCCGGTTGTAAACGTGACGCTCCACGCACTCCTTGTTTCATTCTGCAGAGCTATTCACGTATTACCATTTCAGATTTTATTACGTCAGGCCAGTAAGAGCATTGCCATCTCTTTCGCTGTCTGTCCTCCTTCTTCCCGCCGCTGTCCCCCTTTTCCGCCGCCGTCCTGCTCTAACACCGTTCGTCCACCTCCCTCCCGCCCTTGTACGCCCCCCCCCCCCCCGCCTCTCACCCCCGCCTGCCACTCGTCCGCTCTCTCTCTCCCACCCTCTCTTTCTGTTTCGATCTCCCGCTCTCTAACTCTATCTCTATCTCTATCTCTGTCATCCTTTTCTTCGTCCCTTTGTCAACTCTCGTCTTTGTGTAACGCACACATACAGCCTCGCCATTATTGCAGCCTGTCATTTTGCTGGTTCGGAATGGCTGGAATTTAGTGCGGTCTTGATTTACGAGAGCGTTACACCTGCAGCTCGTATGGTACGTCTCGAATACACGGTGCACCGTGTTAAACGCTGCGTACGAGTGTCATAGCGAAATTACTCTTCTCCGCACAATTGGACGCACATCGAAGAATAATCGTAGGTTAATTGTCCGTCCAGCAATGCGACCGGCGAACAGGGGACCTAGGTCTCCCTAAATTCTAATTGGGATGTTTGGACGGCGCGATAAATATCGATGTCCACAGTCGACGGCCGAACGTCATTTTTGCCCGCATGCGCGGCAGTTATTTGCGATAGTCGTGAGAGACCGTTGTAAGTCATGCCTGAGAATTGGTTCTGTTGAAACATAATTATCTTCAGCTTCGTTCGTATTCGAAAGTAGGAGCGTGAGGTCGTAAATATTAGTTGTCGGCAGAAATAATAAATTGGAAAGTGGAATGACAGGAGCGGGCGTGATTTAAAATACAACTTCAGATGGTAGAGATATTATCTTGGCTTCTTCTAGTGACTGTTCGATTCATTACTACAATATGCTTTCTTCGTATTATGTTGGCAGCTGAAAAAAGTTACATTACATTAGCGCGCGACGGTTTTTCCTACCTCCGCGAGTATATCTAACGTGTAGGATGAGTGATTCCAGCATAAAATTCAAATTTTTGTAAAATTCCTGCTTTCGATATGAATTTTATGTAGTACATCTGTAATTAACGACCGAGGTTGTCCGTTTTACCGAACCAAATATGACCGGGCTTGTTTTACTTTTCTCACTTGTTATTTTCCGCGTAAAATACATCTGTTTCTGTATTCATCGATTTTTCCCGTACCCCGTATATAGACAGGTCCGCGAGAGCTTTTTGTGGCATACCACCCTTGTATTTATCGAAGATTCGATTATAGCATTACCAGAAATGTTCATCCGCTACAAGCATATCGTGCCCCTGACTGAAGTATACGATAAAACCGATGGAATTGGAACTTAAATACGATCCGCTCGTATGTCAGGGCCAAAATATGTACACAATAATGTTGATGCTCTTCTGAATCCAATATAAAATCGTTCCTCGTCTTTGATTATTCATAACTCTGATCGCTTTCAAGCGAACAAAATCAACAATAAATAATTCAACGTCAGTTTTCTATTATTTCGAAAGTGCAAATTCCGCTTGGAATTAAAACTTGCACAAACGTTTTATATGCATTCAGTGACGCTATCATTATTATTATACGTTGAATTATATAAGAGCGTTCTCAATACATTAAGAAACACTCGATTTCTTGCGCTGGGAATAAGTGGCTAAATGTAAATTGTAAGGAACGTTTATGAAATAGCGTCGTAAATGAAAGTGGGTCAGCAGTTCGTATGAACATAAAGACACGCAGTGGCGAGAAAATCTCGTAATATGGGAAAAATATTTCAGAAGGAGATACCCGTGGAAAACACGTTTCTGACATTGATAGCCCGAAATGCAAACAATAGCCACACAAAAAATGGAATACATGCATAAGCAATAGACCTTGTTATATAAAGCGATGCTGATTTTCTGTTTATACTAAAAATTTGCAATATATTATAGCGTGGATAGAAAGTACGTTCTTGAAGTTTCTACAAACATTACTGTCGACCAAGGTAAAATAGACCGATTTTAATAGTCGCCAATAACAAACGACTTTCTCGCATTGTTCGTCAAACACGCGCAAGAGATATGGGCAGGGAATAGGTAAACTTTCAAAATTCGTAGTGCGGGCAAGAGAATATGTAAGGCGTAATTAACGAAGTTTCAGGCACTGTTGATTTATCAAATTTCCTTAATTTATCTATAACATTACCCGTTTCTGCAACTTTCTGTTTGCTGAACCTTGCGTATTGAGCAACACACTCTTGAAAGTTCGTAAACTCGCTCGCTCCCGTCAACTCTTGTCTTTCCCCCGTACCTCTCGATATATCTTTCCCCGTGCATTTATTCATCTTCTTACATACGTCCATTTATCTATCTAGGCACGTATCTAGTTAACTATCTATGCGCTCATGTACTTATTCATGTGCCTGATACGGCAGCCATCTCGTTCTGCAATCATTTCTGCATCTTACTCTTAGCTTGTTCTACCATTCTGTCTTTTCCACCTCGACACAACCTATTTTACTCTCCCGACGGATCAATACTGGGAATATAACAAAGGTAAACAGGAGAACGAGATGAATAGCGAATATGAATTATACATTCGTCCTATCGAAACGGGTAGATGGATATACAGCCGAGCTGAAGGCTAACACAAAGAACAGATAGAACGAGTCTAACAATTAGTGGAACGGGAGTATTTGTAGCCGTGAATTAGGCAAATTGTGCCAGGCCTCTCGAATCCTCATATTAAAAGCGAGGTGGAAAAAAGCGCATCGCCGTCTAATCGAGTTACCGTACCTCACCGTACTTCCTTTCTAATCCTACGCCGCGATAGCGAGTGTCTTACTGTTATTCAACCGACTCCGTCGCTCGCAATTTACTACTTAGAACTTATTAGCAGCGCGGATTCGAAGCCATGGAAACGTGCGGGGGATTACGTACGATACATTTTCAAAGCAATTATCGGGAGCGGCGTAATGTAATCACAGCTCTGTATCATAAATAGACAATTAGCTAGAGCTAGTGAACCGAACTCAGCGTTCCGTGATAACGAATATTACGGGAACTTGATAAACCGCGGCGGGCGTGCCGGCGATCGCGGGAACATGCAAAAACGAGGATGCAGATTCAATTGGACGGAAAGATAGGTGGTCGGCCGGTGACATCGTACCCAAAACGCAGGCGACTGCATCTTCGAAAAAGATCTCAGGTTGCGGCACGAGGCCGTCAGGTGGCAAGCAGAGTCCTCCGCCCGCTCTCCTCTCCTCCCCCTCCCGCTCCCACTCCCTCTTCCTCTCCCTCTGCCTCTCCCTCTCCCTCTGCCATGGCGTGGCATGCCGTTTGATTTATCATCTCACTCTACTCCTCCAGCTGCCTCTTTTTGTTCCACGCACCTTGATCTTTCTATCTTGCGCTCCTTCGCAGGTACCCTCTTCCTCGTACTTTCCTTCCCTCTCCCCTTCGCTCCCCTAGCCAGCACAGCCCTCTGTTCGTCTCTCGCACTCGCACACACGCTCATCCACGCTCGCTCGCACACGCAGTTTTCCTTTTCTTCCGCCTGTACCTTTAATATCCCCGTTGTTCATTCCCGACGGTCGGCCCCTTCTCTATCGCTTAATTCCCTGTCTCGCTCGCACTTGCGAACATCCTTTTGCTTCCACAGGAGACGTTGTTAACAGGCAATGTGGCCGCCACCTGTTAGCCAACGCTCCTCCGGGTTACCTTGCCAACGGGAGATGCTATACGACGTAGCCGAAAGTTGAGGATTCGAAAGGACCATGCCGGTGTTAAGTCGATAGAAATGCGTAGGTCATCGGAATGAATTTGCCGCTCGCTATATTGAGACGTGTACTTATTGGGCCGACGCGTTTCTTCGGAAGTTTTTGACCGTTTTGGAACATTTGTTTTTGAAATTTCTGGCTTTTGAGATTGTGAGAGGCCTCTCCTGGAGAGGAGAGCGCGGTTCTACGTAAGGTAGTAATTTTAATGTCTTTCGGTGGAAGCCGTCGCGGTGACCCAGAATTAATAATGTGGGGCTGTCAGTCTTGGTAAAACATTAAGTTTGATCGCGGTGATAGATGATCCACGTGTTTATCGGCTGATTGTGTAATTAGATCGCGGAGGATGAGCGCTCGTAAATTAATTCGTGACTGACTGTCGGCCCGTAAGAGCTGATCGTTTTATCGGCATTTATTAGTGTAATTTTAGCTTATAAATCATGCAAAAAGGTACCCTCCATAAATTCCATCCGTGGGACGGGACAACAGTCTGTCGAACAGCAGACCGCTACTTATTGATAGTAGAATAAAAAAAAAAAGCGAAGCACACTGTTGTTCCCAATATGGATGCGACGATGCATATTTAACATGTAGCACGTAAATAACGACGTTCGACGTACACAAAGACAGAAAATCATTCGAATATACAATATTTAACTAAATCTCTCAAAATCGATGGAACAAATAATAATGTAAATTTAAATTGGGAATATCGCGTACACGGGCCAATCCCCAAACGAGAAAATGGGTCGTCATCGTTAACTGAAATCCAGTTCTACATCTGTCTTCGTGGCGTTCAAGAATTAAGGTGAATACGGTGAAGAGGTACACTTTGGGCGTACGTTTCCCATCCACTAACCTGTATTTATTATAACGTGACCTCCGCTTCGTACTTTTCTTTCTGTCTTTCCCCTGCTTTGCTTTGTTCCTTATTTTATTACTCTAACTCGCGATAATCGCCTCGTGCTCATGCGCTCGCTTGAAAAAATCTTTTGTCCACCATCGGCTCAGGGATAATGTCTCCGCAACGGTGCAAATTTCCTTTTACGGCATTAAACCCGGTTAATTAAACGACACGCTTCGATTATCCGTGACCGTCTTGCGGCGATCGTGCGAGTGACCGCGACTGAAATCTCGGCACACACTAGCAAAGTTAAACGAATTTGTCAACTAAAACTTTTCTCCCCATTCCTCCGTCAACGTTCATATTAACACTTCCACCTCGTTTGTCGAATCGATTGTTTTAACCCAGATTAGCTAAGAAGTGAACATATTCGATTTTCTTTTAACATAGACGCCCTGCTATCCTTAGACTGCCTTAAATGAACCTGTTCTTTCAGTTTGCGAGTCATTATACGGTGTTGAAGATAATCATTTTCTTCTCAAGGTTCATAATTCGTTGAAATATTGTACGTTTATCACGCTTACTTATTTATTGGGAATTTACATCTCTTGTGCGGATACATAGACATGAAGCCAGCGTCGTACATTGTCGCATTGCCAAAGGGAGCGCATCATTGGGCTAAATTAAATTTGTAGACCGGCATTCGGACAGTAACCTGGTCTTCGATCCGACCTTGACCTAGACCTACATCAAGTCGATGGGGAGGGATAAGGTCAGAAGCACGGTAGATAACAGTTAGAGGACGAGGGAAAGAGAGAGAGAGAGAGAGTGGGATGGATGGAGAGTGCGCGCGCGAGAGAGAGAGAGAGAGAGAGAGGGAGGGAGAGGGAGGGACGGAGGGGGAGAGACATAGAAGAGGACAGAGACAAGGATAGAAAGATTCCCCTAGATACGAGGTTAGTCGAAGACGGAAATAGGATAGAAGGAGAGGGAAATAAAACGGGAGAGGAGAGGAAGAGAGTGGGAGCTATAGTTCGTGCCGGAACGGAAGGAAGGGGTCGATTCATCTTCTCGAAGACTCCCCTGAGGTCAAGCCGGCTCATACCCTCGCACGAACGCTCTACGAACGAGCCACGATAGTGTGTGATTTTACACAGATTACGATGTTTACTAGACTCCGCTCTGTACTCGAGCAAATCACAGTTTCGCGGCCGAATTGGGCTCAGCTTAAAACCGCAACTTTTTATTTGGATCCCATTTCGAAAAATATTCGCGATATTGCGGATTCGTCGGGGCGCCCGTATTTTCGTAAAACTCGACGTTCATTTCGGCGGATATACTTTTGACTGGGTTAAAGAATAACGGAGGATATAGGTTAAGAGATATATTTTTTTTTTTTAGCTTAACTAGTCTCTCCGCTTGTGGTGGTAACGATCGGTTGACCTACCTGTTCACTCATCATATAAATTAGGTTGAAGAAGGAGGCAAAAAAAGTTGTGTGCGAGGTGATTAAGCGAAATCTATCAGGACCATTGTATTATTCCGGTTTCTACATTACAAAGCGGAACGCGTCTTTCTTCTGTACAATGTGAGATATCGTACCGTGGAAATGAAATCTCTCTGTTCGCCCTTTTTCCTTTTTTAATTCCCCGTATCCCGAGTTGAATTAATGCAATTTCATCGTTACAGGCAGGGCGGGGTCGCGGCAAAGACAATATGTTTATGAAACACTTTTGACGAGCGCCAGTATTGCAATGGGCGCTGTAACATTACAATACGCCGTTTTGCACAACAAGCATGGCGGATTTAATCGCCTTGATACGATAGCTAGCCAAGAGTGAAAGCGGGACAGGAGTTTCGAATCGTGCAGGTTATAAATGCAGCTGCAAAGAACCGAGCGAGCCGTAAGAAGGTAATAGAAGCTGAAAATAATGAAATAGTACACGAAACGAAAAGATGTGCCTGTAACAGACTGTCACATCGATTATGTCATAGCGATACGGAACCTTTATGCTTGGAATGAAACGACTGTCCGTCCTTAACGTATAACGATAATAAATCATTTTCGCCGTATTTACCGAAGCAGGAAACATAATTCTCTCCTGTATTGCAACACGGTGAGATGACTTTGAATGTTCGTGACCGGCTAACAAGGATTTCGTGTATTATCTCGTTAGCTATTGAACGGGAACTGGGCACTGTATAAAGCGAGAGCCGAAAGGAGTGTCGTGTAATGCGAGCGGACAACTTAAAAATGGCCCTCCAATTTGTACAATGTCAAATAGGAAGGATGTGCCGTGTCTTTAACTGTTCAATACGCAAGGCCCGCTTTTGTGGCCGGTACGTTTTGTATTATAATACCGGGCGGACGGTCGTCGCGACCGCAAGTCTCGAAGAAAGACTACCGCATGCATAAAGATGTATTGTACTTTGTTTCCTTGAAGGTGATGTGCGCCTTGAATGTCTTATTGTTAGTAATGCGCGCGCGCGCGCGCGCAACGGAATATAAAAATCCGCAAATATGCACATCCGAAATGTAAATGGCAAGTCGCGGAATTTAATGCATTTGTAACGTAAACGACGTTACTCAAAGCCGTGCTGTTAGAGACAACGAATGTTTTTGAAAGTCTAATAAAAATATATTTTATCCCGACAGCGGTATGACGGTAGAGAAATATGTAATAGAATGCGGGCTGTATAACTGCAGATAGCCAAAACCATTTTACCGTAGAATATCGGATACTCGAACTAATAGGAAGGCACAGCGGTCGAAATAATAATGCGATATCGTTTCGACATTGCGTATTAGATGCGAATTTCAGGGGAAGTAATGAAAATATGGAGAACATAAATAAAAGCGGAGATAATAGAAATGAAAGATTTATTTGAAAAAGCATCAAGGTACATATTTTGTTGACGTGCCAGTCGCACGACTTTTTTAACATATTTTATCTTTTACTGCCATTCGCTTTTTTGTCCAGTAAAGTATGTGTTATGTGACACGTACTGAATATATAGATAGTAATTTCCTTCAAATTGCAATGGAACATTACAGTCGTTTTTCATACTTTTCTGGATCTATTATTCCATATTTTTAATTGATGGTATCAACTTTGTCAAACAAAGTGCTTTTCGCATTCCATTTAAAACCATGCTTTTAGCATCCAAAAACGCATCCCTCAATATGTAACTAATCCACACAATATCGCCCATAACACATTTACGTGGTCACGTATGGAAATTTATGGTTCAGGGGGGAAGAGCAAATACGGTGTTGTGAAACAAAAATTATTCGAGTAATAAAATGTGGTAGTCATAGTGTGTTCAAATAAAATGGAACTGACGTCCGTTATCTGGGACTCAAGCGCAATTAACAAAGCAGCTGCGCGCGATTACCGCTTTAGATCAAAGAGCGGATTCCACTTTCTTCCTTGTCACCTAAAAAATGTCCACGCCGAGGAGGACGCAAATTATATTCAAGGAAAAATAACATCCCATTTATATAACCGGAAGATATGGTTACTTTTCATTATACCGTAAAATCAAATATTCCCTCCGACCGTTCTCCTCTTATTCCGAAGAATTTAATTTACAATACCGCGGGAAGACTGTTTCTTTGCACAAATGTTATTCCACCTGCGGCACACAAATATCGGAAAAAATATCCTTCCCCCGCAAGTTCGGCGACTGCGTACGAACTAAGAAACAGCACTCAGGGACAATTTTCCAACGGCCGCCTCAGCCGTCGTCCTTTCTGCCCCTTCGATTGTTATTCCCGGCCTCGCGCGTCTTCCATTGGCCGACTCCGCCTAACGAGACCATTCAGGATGGCTTATTTTCCACTGACATTTAATCCGATAACGTCTCTTATCCGAGGATCGACCCGCATCATCCCTAAGCAATCGATAACCGCAACTACCCTTCATCGATCAAAGGAAAGAAGGAACCGCCAAGGTGCGCCGATAGACAACAAGACCCAAGGAGAAGCCCACACCCTCTCCGCCCCCCTCCAAAAAAACATCCCAGGAACAAAAGGAGTACAGAAGGTAAAATGAGGAGCTTTCAGCGTCGCTCCCGAGTCCAATCCCTCCTCGAAAAGGAAATCCTCGGCATCCAAGGGAAAGGCACGCTCCAGGACGAGAGGCGAAATCGTCAGGACCGGACAACCCCGAAGGAAACAAGAAGGTGGGGAGGCGCGGGGGTGGGGGTGCACCTGATAAAGGGGAAAGTACATCGAATAAGTGTGTATCTTCCCTCGGAGAGAGGGTAAACGGCGCTAACCATCCACCCCTCTCCCTCTCTCTCTCTTTCTCTCTCTCTCAACTCCACGATCTACCCCTCGCCGCCCGACGCAAGCATCCACCCCCTTCGCCACCCCGTACGATGCACGCTCGACGCGACTCGCGGGCCTCGCTCTTGTCGTCGACTGTACGCGCTGGAAAATCCATTTCGTTTTAACTTTACGTTCAAATTGAATGTTTTGTAGTTGTGTGTCGACTTGGGCGAGAGAGGAAGTCGCGCGGGCGACGGGCGGCGACGGCAGTGACGACGGTGGTGGTAGCAGCGACTGAGAATGAGTTGACGTTGGAAGTTACCGTTGGAGGGACGCGGGCCGGGGTGGGGAGGGCGGGAGGAGGAACGGCGAAGGGGGGGGGGGGGGGAGCCGGGGACGGGGCTGGTGGAAGGAGGATGTACCTCGGGGTACGGGCAACTGTAGGGGGTGGCGGGGAGAGAGAGAGAGAGAGAGAGAGGCAGCGGGGAATGGAAGATGGGGGGAGGGGGCGGAAGGGGGTGCCATCGGCGAAGGTAGAGGAGAAGTCGTAGAAGGAGAGCAGACGAGCGTGTTCTCTCCTCTCTTCCTTCTCTAAATCACGTTTATCAGGGGTGGGTAGCGAGAGCGCGGTGTGCTGCGCGTGCAGCGATGGAAGGGCGCAGGAGTGGACCAACCCCTGTTCTCTTCTTCCTGTGCCGCGTTTCTCTTCCTCTCCCGCCCGCCGTCCCCGACCTCTTCTTTCAGGGAGGAGCGGGCAAGGAGGAGAGGCGTACAGAGGTGTACAGAGAGATAGAGTAAGCAACAGACAAAAAGAGAGAGAGGGGACGCTCGCGTCGAAGGGGTGCGAGAGAGGAACACCGTGCTCGGTATGGAAAGGGAGGGAGGGGGGGTGGGAGGCATGGGGGAGGAGAGCGACGGGAGGAGGCAGGAGAGAGTAGGAGGAGGAGAGGGAGGGGGGTGGAACTCACGGATATTGATTCCCGTGGGATATGCGCGCGCTCAACGAGACTCGGAAGTCTAAACGTATGTACGGTACTTTTGCAGACGTATACATATTGTATAGGCGAGTGAGTCTCTACATGTGGCTATGGTCCTGCGAAAGTAAGGCATGTTTGCCACCCCGTGTGTGCCACGGAGGAGAGAGAGAGAGAGAGAGAGAGAGAGAGAGGGCGCGCGCGCGCGCTCGCGCTTTCGCGAGTTGCGGGCGTAAGCTGCTGGCGAGCGAGCGTGCAAGGATTTTGCGTAACTGTTTGCACGTGTGCGCGCCTTCCGGTAGACGCAGCGAGCCTAAGCGAATGAAGATGGATATTGACACGGAAAGGATACGTTAGGCGAATTGATGGATAAATAGATGGCGCGCGAGGACGGCGCGATAATGGGGGAGAATGATGTGTCGAACGAATGACGCAACAGATACCGGCACTTTCCGGCGCTGGCCGGCGATAATGCAAACGATTATTGGCCGGCATTCGGAAGCGCGGGGATGCAATTTTAACGTACGATCTGCTCGAGGTCGGGCGAAGGTTCGAATCTTTTGTTCCTTCGATTACGACTGTATTGGCGGTGGTATTACGTCGTTCGCTTCGGGTTTCGGATCGCGTCTGCTTGCCGAATCTGTGGATTCTTGATCTGACATTTTAGCGATGGCGTCCACGAATTTCTCGAACTGTCTTTATGTTCGGTTGGAATTTTATTTTTGTTACGCGGAAGCGTATTTACGGAGTACGTGGACCGTGTAGGTGTCAACATGCAACTTGTTTGCTCTTACGTGATGTTATCGGCATTAAACAGATGTACACTCGCGAGTACATATTATTACTTAGCTTTAATGAAACTATGGCATTTTAATTATGCAGCTGACTTGTTTACAGGTGTAAGGAGCGTGTAGAATGTTGAGGGATATATTCGTGGAGAGCCAGTTTTCTCGTAAACACCGTTTATTTTGTATTTTCGTGACATGGACGATTCTTCTGTTACGATCGACTCGCATTAATGTGCAAACACGTTCCATTATCCGTTATTTATTACCCGCGCACTTATTTACTCAAAATTGCCACCCTTAATATAACAGCATTTGGCAGGACGTGGGTCGTGAACTTTGATCGAGGGAGAATGAATAGGGCAGTAGAGCACAACCCTAAGGTCGTCGACTGGCGAGCGCTTATGGCACGGCCGGACTTATCAAGAGGTGGCGTGGAAGGAACAACTAAGTGGACGGCATGAAAAAAGCGAGACGGAGAAAAGAGAAAAAGTAAAGTGCGTTGCACAGCCTGCAAATGCTATAAAGTCGGAAAAGATAGCGGATACGAACTCATAAGCTATTAAATCTACTCAAATTCGTAACGATTTATACATGACCGGCGTGACCATTCCTGAGTGCTACCTTCACGTTCTCGTGTTAGTGTTATCGTAAAAGTAATGCACGGCGACTCTCACACGTTTACAGACCTAACTCCGTTCGCCTACGTCTTTACACTGCGTACTAAAGTGTTACTACCAGAACTGCACCTACTAGCGTTACCATTACAAATGTTACTGGTGTTCCCAGCGTCGCACGTACCACCACAGGCGCACACCTGTACAACTACTGTGGTTACTATCGCCGCCACAACGACCTGCGATCACGGGACATGAATGAACGCCACGTGCGAAACACGCGTCTGCCCACTGTGGTCCTCTGCTGAAATTGTTCCTCGTTAGTCTCTAAACAACGATATCCGCGCGTCCTTGCCGTCCGAATTGTACCCGTTAGGAAAAGGCACCCTGGTCCTTTGCAAGCGCTCCGTTCGCATGACGACTCACTCGGCTTCGACCGCAGATTACAACCGCAGGTACAGATTCTACATTCAATATGCATAAATCCCGGGCAGAAACCTTTCGGAAGGTCGCTACCGAATTTCGCGAAGCGGTAAGCATCGTATTCCTCTCGATCGTTTTGCCAATGACTTTTCATTCTTGCAAATGAACCTTACACGATGACGCGTCAGTCGGTTGACTAATTATAGACTCACCTGTTACGAAACTCCCCAAGGCAATCCACGCTGTTCGGCGGTCATTAATCGCAGGAGGAGGTGCCCGAGTCTGACGCCGGTGTACGTAGAGGTGGGTCAGTTCTACAACCCGATTCTTCCTCTCTCTCTCCCTCTTTATCTTACTCCTCGGCTCACTTTCACTACTGCCGCCTTACTCCGCTTCCTTCTCCGTCTCCACCCCGGGCTCGCCGGCTCTCGGCCTCTCGCTCCCTCCCTCCTAACCTTCCGACGATAGAGGCAGGGACTAGCTCGGGGCAAAAACCATTCGTGCAAACTGATGCGACTGATGCGGACGACTCCCGGCCTCTCCGAACGGCCATGACATCGGTACTTACCGATTTTCTCAATGGAATTCCTTTCCTCCACCTCGGGCCGCACTTTCGTCCCGGGAACCGTTTCCTTTAATTCGAGATCTATCGGGTGCCCGGCTTAATGCCGACCCGCACGGAACTCCGTGCAGTTTTGCCCGCGGGCCCCCCGCGCTCTTTCCTCATTCATAATTGCCTGGCTTTAATAAAATAACGCACGGCGCCGTAAGAGTCTTAACAATCATAATGCCGGGCCGCTTTAAGCGGACGCGTTACATTATTACGCGCAAATGGACCTGTGTATATCCAGTTTTTGACACACGCGTCGGAGTTCACTCCGACCAATCGCCGCGCCGGATTTCATTGATTCGCGAGGCGTCGTGCACGTCGGATAGTGTTTCAAACAATTGCATTTTTCCGTATATGTGTTTAATCAGTCGTAACGTTTGAAAAGGGACATGAACAATATCGATTTCGCGTTGCGTCCGTAGGGTTATGCTGCCGACGTATATATACCGAAGTGCATATTCAGAGATTGGACGTTCCGTTCGGGAATATCAATCTTTTGAATGCGAAGGGGGATAATAGAATTCGTATTATTTTTTCGACAATGGCGACGCGCGCGAAATTCGATTAAATTCCGCGATACTCATTATCCCGGATGACGAAGATGTAAATATTAGAACGAACACGATCAACATCCCTATTCACATTCGGCGTACGTTAGCCATACAAATAACAGCTTGCGGAATCTACGCAACGGGCGTATAACCCAACGGGATGTCTCATATCGCGTTTAGCCAAACAACGCAAAACCGCCGCGTCCTCGCCATCATTACATCTCTGAAAGTAACTCTCCAATCCTCCCGGCGGCGCACGGTAACGCCAGCACGCCGCCGGCCGAACACAGAGGGGCGTCGGGAACAACGAGAAAAAGGTGAGAATGAAAAAAGGGACAGAGACGGACAAGTGGCAAAGGATAGGAGGTTTAAATACGGCGCATAGAGCTAGACACTCTAAGCGACGGATCTAGCTCGGGGATGAAGAGGGAAAACCGATCCCCGCGGAGGGTGCGAAAGTGCGACGGGACAGGCTGACCGCGTCGGAGAGTGAGAGGTACAGAAGGGGGGCGAGAGGGAGAGAGAGAGAGAGAGAGAGAGAGAAGGAAAGAGAGGGGGGAGGGGAAGGATAGCCGAGAGCGTGGGGAGGGGGGAGGAGGAGTAACGTTGAGCAGGTAGTAGGTAAAGCGGCGGCAGCGGTGACGATGGTGGGGTGTGCCATCTCTTGCGCGCACTGCACCCACGGCGACTATCGTGGTAGCACGCATTGCGCGTACGACGTCGCGCGACCTAACCTAACCTCTATTTCGTTTACGGCATTCGGTGTACAACCTAACCTCAAAACCGCACGCTACGCTCAAAGACGGGAGTAGAGGGGCGGAGTGGCCCGCCGTCGCTTATCGTTTGCCCGCTGTCGGTGTGCCGTTACATGATCGCTGTAACAGTTGTTGCCACATTGTCGCTATCTTTACTATTGCCATTTCTTCTTTTACTTACCTCGGCTCTGCCCGTGCCCCCTATCCGCCGTCCCTCGACCCGTTCGCTTCCCCCCACTCGTCGGCGGTGCCTACCCGTCCTTCTCGCTCTCGCGCTCGCCGTCTCTCTCCCCGTCTCGCTCGCTCGCTCACACCCCCCCTGCCGTCGTCTATCTCTCTCTCGCTCGCGCTCGCGGCGTGCGTCTCCGTCTGGCGATTCTTCTCCCTCCTCTCGCCGTGGCGGTTGCCTCCCGTGCGCGCTCTCTATCTCCCTCGGGCTTTCCCGTGGGGACCACAAGAGTCACTCGTTTGCTCGCGTGGCACCTGCCGACCTCAAGCAGTGACGATCGCTTGTTATCCACGTGTTGTGCACGTCTCTGCCCGACTTGACAGCGTCGCATTGACACCAGTTCAGCGGTAGTGGCAATCGGCTCGTTCTGCCGGGAGTAGAAGTGACGACGAAAGAAAAGAAAAAAAAAAGAAAAAAGTGCGAAGCGAAAGAAATTTCCACGGGGTTTCGGAGAAAGTGAATTCGTTCGCGTGTACTCGCGGACGGCGAATCTTCTTTCCGGCGACCGGGGATCTCGGGCTTGCCAGAGAGAGTCGAGAGTTCTTGTACGCGTCGCGTTCGCGGCCGGTGATGATTTTTGGCGCACACGTGGCCGAACGGTATCGCGACACGCTCGTCCGGCCCAGCGATCGCGAGAGGTCGATTTTCAAAATTCTCCGCCACCGGATCCTCGTGTGCCGCGTGCCTCGCGCTCTCCCAGTCGATTTTCGTGCCTCGATCGCGTAAGAAGCCCCGGATTTTGCGCGCACCGCCCGACAGATCGGCATCGAGACCGATATACTCGAATATCGTTCGTTATCCGCCGCTTTTTTGCAATGACAGCGAGACGCCATGACAGTTTTGGCGCTGCACGCGCCGTCATCACGATCTCGGACTTGACGATCTGTTGACGATAATCGATATTGGCACAGCGACGCGGCAGGCCATCCCGCTCGAAAAAAAGTAAATAATCGCCGAAGGGCCGTGCCGTAATATTGCTGTGGAAATCTACTGAGAAGCCGCACGGCCGGAGCGGGGAGCGTGGCTGCGCTCGTGTTCCCGTGCTTATATCGTAGACACCCGGTAACGCTGTCATTCGAGGCGTCATCCTCCGAACGCTCCGTAACGTTCGTTGACCGTTTTGAAAAACAGTGCACGCAACTCCGCAAGAGCCGAGTGTGAGGAATACGACGATACACAGTGACGGGAGGATTATACGATGAGCGACGGTATAGTCGGTGCAATCGCAATAAGTTTATTCGGTAGTAATGGTTTACTGTGACATTGTGCGTGCTAGACGTGCCTAGGTGTCTTTCACTGACAGTGGACTTATTCCAGGCGGCGAGAAGAAGCGGCGGGACAGCATGGATGCCGGCTACCCCATTCTGACCAACGACCTTGACGTCTGCAGGATGTTTGACCAGTACTCTTATAAGGTCAGTTCAACATGATACAGTCAGTTCTTCTCTATACCTTTTTTTTTTTACCACAATGGGAGAACCATTGCGGTCGTTTCACTTCTTACATAGTGCGCATTTTATATTCAGATGCAATAAATACTGTTCCATCCATCAACCCAAAGTGCAGTGCGTGTGTGTGTGTGTGTATTTGATTTCGTTCATATATGGTGACGGTGATTGTGCGGGCGAACGAATTCAACGCAAAAGAGGGACCTTCGGTTCTTATCGCGGGTCGATTTGTTTTTCGTTTAGTCACACTGAATTTGCGCGATCGTCATCGCTATTGTCGTCAAAGTTTTATTACGAATACGTGCTTTACTCTTCATTCCGTATTATCAGCTACTATATATTAGCTTAGCAGTTATCAATTATTGTTTTAGTTATTATTCCATCAACGGTTACAACTGTTTTTACGAAATAAACGGATTATCTGTTTACTTAGTACAAGGCGCTATTATTTCCTGACATTGCCGCGACATTACGTCATACCGTCGTACATTACTTTCATTATTCCCAATCAAGGTTATAAGCGGCCTATACCTCGGCGCGCTAATTACTCAACGATAACCATCGAATTCCGGAAAAATGGCAGCCAAGAAACGCGCGCAGCCCCCGATACAAAAATGTTATTCGAGCGCAAAAAGATTTTGATCGATCCACCGGCCGATACCAATTACGCAGAAGGCAGCCATGCATAAAACATCTATGCGCGTGCTAAACAATGGCGACTGCCGTCTGAGATGCTCGTAACGTAATCTAATAACGCGCCCCGGTCGGCGAGAGATTACAGAAAACACTTTCGAAATTGTTGGTGGTGTTCACTCATGATTTCCTTGGTACTTTATATGTAAGCGTATCGCCAGCCGCCCTCACTCTGCCTCCACCTCTGTCGTCCCACCTACAACGCACCTCCATCTACGCCGCCCTTACCCTCGGTCTCGTATATATTCCCAGCATCCCTGGAATTCCCCGTACCTCTCCCCCAGTCTGCAGTCTCTCACCACCCATTTCCCATCTCGCGCCACCCTTTTGCAGCCTTCTCTCTCTCCCTGCCCCCCCGCCTGCACCCCACCCCCTCTCTCTATCTGTCTCTATCCCACTCCCTGCCCCCCCCTTTCCATCTCTTCCCGTCCCGTTCGCTACTCGCCCGCCATGCAACGTCCATATTCCCCGGTTCAATCTGATTTGAAACGTTCGTCTAAATTAAATCTCTTCCATAGAATCCCGTCGTGTCTGGCATCGCGATCAATGTTTCCGATCGTGCGTTCCCATCGTCGGGGGCACCCGCGATCGGTTGTTGCACTTTATCATAGAAAGCGAGCGCGCATAAGAGAGGACGCGGCCGGGTCGAATTGCGGGAGAGGGTGAAAGTTAATGCTCCCCCCCCCCCCCCGCCATCTTCCTCCCTCCCGCCCTCCCCGCAGACAGAGTGCTCTATGCTCTAGGCGATCCTTTAATTGGTTCGCCGCTTGACAGTATCGTATTTGTGCTCCCATTCGCGCGGAATGGCCGGCCTCGATTGAGCGCAGTGCATTTTTGATTGGCGAGCACGGTGTCCGTCGTGCTAGGACTTGTCTTCGTTGCTTGGCGTAAAGTGGCGTCGTCTTGAGTCGCCATTTAATTTCCGATAGTCGATCGGACGGTGGGGGGAGACTTTTTGCAATTTCGTACGACGCAAGGTACGCGCGTGTCGGCGACGATGTACAAGGATTTCAGACTTAATCGCGTTGGCGGAGACTGTTTTGCACGAAATGACCCTGCGTGAGTCGCAGACTAATGTACATTAAATATGTCCTTTCCATCTACAGTGATTTGGGTGACGCGTTCGGCTCTGCAACAGACTGCTTCGTGTCATTTATTTAGCTCGACGGATCGATAGTCTTTTGCGTCATTTGTTCTTGTTTCTGTACGCGCGGGGATGTACGTGTAAAAACGTGCACGCTTACCGGGGCAACCTTTTCCAGCTTCCTGAGATTCGGTAACCCATGGTACATCGATCAAAGCTTAATACTGCATCTTTGTAGAGAGGCCACTAGTCATGTTAGCTTTTGTAAACCGGCGGTATATTGGATTTCAGAAATGCTCGTTCGCCATAGCGTTATCAATCATGCATTGAGCAAGAATTCTGCATCTTCTACGTGAGAATTATTATTCAACGGTTCATTTGTCTTATGGGGATGAACGGATGGGAATTTTGAAAGCTGTCCGATTTTCTGTTGTAATTCGTTATCTTCGTTGTTAAATATTGACACATTTTCATTGACTGTTATGTCTAAGAATTATTGCTTTTCTAATCTTAATAGCGGTATGTAATATAGCGCGCTTCTCGTAAATAGTGTTCGCGTCCTGTTGAGTCTACCTTGCTATCAGACAAAATTACTGTTCGCGTAAACCTACATTTTCCTCATAGTTTTAAACAACAAGTAACTTTAACCTGCTCCAAATTGCACGGCAAAAATTAATCGAGTTCGGATTGAAAGTTTCGTTAGCGTCGTTCAATTTTCCTTGACAAAAACTGGAATATGCAAGTTTGCAAATTTTCATGAAGTGACTGATTAGGATGTCTGAATACGTAATGGACATACGTGGTGTACAATACTTCCGTCATGGTCATTATCACGTACAGTGTTCGACTGGTCGTTGGAAAGCAGCCAATATCATGAAGGAGAATACAAATGACTCTAACTGCAGATACTGAATTGAAAAAGTAACGCGTGGATGAGCGAGGAATATTTATGCGAATGCAGAGAAAGACGCGAGCAAAAGCATCCTGAAGCCGATAAATTGATAATTCGACGAAGTCTATGCGGAATATACGTAGTTATTGATCCCTCGCACATACCGGTCTCAACTTTCTTCGCGCATATACTGTATACAGCGTATCAGCCGTATTTGCATCTACGAGATTAACTTATAGTTAGCAATATCTTCCAATCAACGTGCGAACATACTGTCATAGCCTGGTCGTTCGGTACGTGCAAACTGCCTACTTAGCTTTCTCCATCACAATTTTCCGTAGTTGGTTTGCTCGCGATTTCTCTTAAAATGTATTTAATTGATTATGCCATGACCCGACATCTCATCAATCAACGCTCTAATTCCGACTAGTCGAGAAACGTGTCGACCGGGATCAACGTCCCGAGTATGTTTTCTGAAAACTGACTTTTTTTTTACATAACCGATCAATTGATCTAAACTGATCGCGAGCTGGCAGAGATCAACCTGTACCACTTTTTTCATTCATATTTTTATAAAAGAGACAATCAAAATGTACATTTCAAGAATATTCAGATTTGAGCCAGCATGCAGGTCGATGTCAAAAGCGTAC
Source organism: Anoplius nigerrimus (assembly GCA_914767735.1). Lineage (NCBI taxonomy): Eukaryota > Metazoa > Arthropoda > Insecta > Hymenoptera > Pompilidae > Anoplius > Anoplius nigerrimus. The sequence goes on from OU612082.1 coordinate 10,553,148, forward strand.
ATACGTGTTAAAGCTTTTATTTTTTTCCGCGAACTACGAGTACTGTGTGCTTTCAATTACCCGTTTGCGTAACCGTAAGACATTTGTATCGAACGCACGCTGCTCGAAAGCTAATGGAGACAAATGCAATTTCCGTGACGCACCGTTATCGGTCAATTAAACTTATTGTTAGTACGAGCGTCCTGTTTTGCCTCTGACGTAGAAGATACGATACTGATCGCACCAAACGCGACCAGCCTCGACGCGAAGATAAAACGAGTAGAACGAAAGAAAGTGGAGAACGGCCTTACAAGAAATTTTAGATCAAGACTCACTTGGCCGTAGTTTCTTGTTAATAATTCTTTTTATTCCGATGCTACACGTAGGTGTATGGATCTGTGCGGACTGGGTCATTTGTTCGCTACCTTCCTTCACGGTTTTTCGAATCTTTCATTTCACTTTCTTATCCTCCCATTTTGACTACGGCAGTCGTCTTTTTCACTTATTTTCCTCGCCTAAACTCTTTGATTTATTTCTGAGGCCAATTCTCGCTCGCTCTCACTCCCGCGTATCACTTTTTTTCGCTCGCCTCACTGCATCATTGAAACAAAATGAAAAGGGAGCCAGCTACATGTCTCTGTGAAGGATAAATGAACGGGGATTGAAAGGATATCAAATAAATACGTTGGTATATTCGGACATATCAAAAAGCGCAGCGCGATGAAAGATACATTTTTCGCGAATCCTTATTACTGCGCATAAAGTGCACGTATCGCGCGACAAATTACAGGGCAACTTAAAAGCTTGAAATGGCGATAACATGAAATACATTTATGATTTTGCCGAGCGTAATTAACTTTTTTCCTGCGGCAACTTTCACGCTCCGCGGCAGTTTTCAATGAAGAAAGCACATCGTTCTCTTCGTCGCCGCGATCTCATTCGCGGCAACTTGAAATTCCGCTTCTCGCATTCTTTTACGCGCATTATCATAAAGCGGGCACCGCGTATATGCGCCCAAGGAGGGCCCTGTCGGGATTACGGCGTCCGCAAGTAAAATCGAATCCGACGGACGTAAGATTAAGCCCATCAGCGCCGGTCGCCATTGTTGCGTACGCGTCAGATCGTAAATAGCCTGTGGAAATTGGACCAGAAATGAATGCATATCGATATTGGCCGAGGAATAAGATCTCATATTTGCCCGTTCGAAGTTTTTTCATCACCCGTTCCACCACCATCGCGCGCTCAGCCTGGCATCGCGGCCTGTTCTCGTCGAATAGGCAACTTCCAGTTACTAAGCCACACAGAGTAAATATTTAAACGGCTTGAAACCGCATACGCGGATATACACGTCATATCTGCACGCTTCGCCAGAAGAATATACACTTTGGCCTAACGTAACGTTTTCGACGATAGGCCGCAAAGGTAGGTAATCATGTGTCTATTTATTGTAATCGATGCCGAGGCCGGCAGAGTTAGCGGACGTTGCCCGCGCTCGCCTTCTACCTACATACGCTGCTCGCATATGTAACGCGCAACGAAACAAACCGAGACCCTTACGAAAATATCCGCTCCAACCCCCGGCCAACCCCCTACCCGAGAAGCGTCGGCCAAGACTGGAAGCGGGCCGCAAGGCGCGGACGAACGTTTCTCATTTGTCGCGTGTCAGCGTTTGCGCATATCCGAGGCTGTGACTAGAAAGTGGAACAATTCGATTAATTATGATGCTCTCGCGGGCGATGGCTAGATGAGCGAGGAACTCTTATTACACAAATGCGACCACTTTCTCCTTCGAGAAAACCTGAATTGGCCGCGAAAGTGGAGCGTAAGTGGGCGAATACGCAGAATTTAGGTCCGACAGCGTTCTCCTCTCGTTCGCGCGCTTCATATGAATAAATAAGGCTGTGCGTGGAGCAGCGTGGAGCGACTAGTAGCGGAAAGAGGAGAGGGAGACGGGCGGGAGGAGGATGAGGAAGGGGGGGGGGGGGGGGAGCAAGGACGTTTCGATCCGTTGCGATTCTTACCGTTCGCGCGCGGACTGTTATTAGTCTCCTTTACGAGAGGTTCGGCGAGCCTGTTACTATTCGAGGCACGCGTGTCGTGCGAGACCAGTCGATGACTGTTCGACAACGTAATCCTCCGCGAAGACGGAAATATTTCTGGCCGGTCGAACCTCTTGCGAATCGAGGGGCGACGTGGGGCGGCAGCCGCGATTCGGGATAACGGATCGCGGCGTTGACAGTCGGGTAGAGCGCATCAGATTCGGCGCGAGTTTTGGCATGAATTGGCATTTAATTGGCACGTCTGACTACGCATATCTACTCATGTAATTTCGTCGGGGAGCGGATCGATGATGCACGGCGTCGCGCTTATACGGCGAAACTTTGCCGACTGAATTATCAGAACGGGTTTGGCCTGACGTATGGCGGGAAGTTTGAAAACTTTGTCGCATTAAAGTTTCACCGAGCGGTTTCGTGCGCGCGCGCGATGGAGAGAAGGAAGTATGGCCACGATAAATTCTCTCCGATACTTTCTGGCACGGCGAAGGTAAGCAAGTAGAAGGGCCGGGAGGGAAGCTAGAGCTCGGCCATTGGCAAAATAAGCCAGACAAATTTTGCGAATCGTGCACGCCCACTCGCCAATGACATTTCGAGGGAGCGCTGCGTAACACCTGAGAACGGGCGATAAAGTCACTTTATTTACAGCATCGGCGATAAGAGGATTGTCAGTGTATTGAAACAGCGGCGATAAAAGTTAATCAAGCGGCGCGAAGCTCGCGCGAATGTCCTCTTCTTCGTCTAACGCTTCGGCTTATGTCTTGACGACTCTTATCTTCGCTGTGATTTCGAATACAACGCTTATTCCGCTGTTTGCCTTCGAACAGTATTTATTAATTACGTATAGGTACTCCGCGGTTCGAAGTATCTTTCCTGATCTCCTTGGATGTTTCTCTCGCTGAGGATAGCGTAGAAAGGAAAACGTAGTCGGCTGCATTCGAAAATGGCAATATAAGTTTACGTAACGCATTTATCCCGAGATCAATTCGCGAACAAACGCGGATAGCAATAATATCCTGACAAACGGTAGAAAACACATTCACTGACAAGCATTTCACTTTCCTGCTCTGCAAACGGAGAAAGTTCCCTACGACGTTGTATCATACCTATCCCATCATGTTTCTGCCATTACGCCGAATGCAAATTCCTTGGCTTCGGACATTTCTTGTTAGCCGAGCGAACCGGCGCGATAACCACTTACACGACCGAGTGTAAAACATTGTCCGAAAGGTTGTAAAGCAGTCATCCTACTGACATAACTTATTGTTGAGTATCCAACGGCCGATTGAACGATTCGAGGCAAGTTTTTTCACCGTCTTCTCATGACAGCTTCGTTCTCACTTCGTCTCTTATTGTCTTCCTCGAGCGCCGATCGACGACGCTGCGTAAAAACAGGCCGCGTAAATCCCTTGCGAGTCATGTGTGTAACGAACTACCAGTCGGTAAGTCCAATTAGTTAATAAGCAATTCATTCGAAGATTCTGGTAGACGTGAGAGGGCGCGGAGTTTGCAGGTAAAAGAAGGCTGTCGGAAGCCGTATCAATTAGCTGCAATTCGCGGGCAGACTGTAATTGGTGCCTAAAGAAACTTTACGGGGGAACCTCAGAATTCGATTCACGGCGAACGATGAAAAGTAAATCGTTAATCTCAAGACCGACGTAAGTGGTACTTTGAGAGGGCTCCCATTAAAATTCAATATCCGGACTTTTAACGAGCGACATGAACATACACATTCTTCCGACCGACGACGGCCGATCTGAGATTGTAGACGCACGTATCGGGTAGAAAATATGAAAACTTTTTCTAGCGACAAATCAGAAATTGCCGATACCCTTTCCCCTGTCAGCCTCGACACAACGTAATCAGGGCTCTGCGTAACAAGCGCTGCAATTGAAACGTTTCGCTTTCGTCCAATGCGCAAAATGGCATTTCCTCAAAGAGTAGTTGCGCGCAACAAAAATAGCGATATCATCCGTCAATCCTGTTTTTACTTTACCCACCGTAAAATATCCCGATATGAAGTCGCCCAGCGCAGAAAGACAGAACCGTAAATCCACAATCTACCTTGCTTCCGAGAAAGCATTAAATCCATCGTAAAAAAAAATCGCGACAATTCCCCCTTTTACGACTAGAGCAAAAATTACCACGATTATTTCCATGCAATTACGCTTTTCGCCCCGCTTTACGATCGGCCTCACGCGGGGCTTCTCGTCTGGCGTTCGGCTGGCACGAAAAATTCTCTCGTGCCGCGCGTCATATGAAGCCCGATTCACCTGAAGGTCGAAAAAGCGGTCGGGTCGGCCGCTGAAGGGGGGGGGAGGGCAAAAAAGGGACGAGTCCGACGTAGATAGCGGTAAACAGGGGTTGGGATGAGGCCGAGTGGGAGGACGGGGAGGGGGGGTGCTGAAGGGGTCGGCCGATGGTGGGTGGGGGAGAGTGTTTCAGAGGTGGACCGCATCGTGCGGTTGTTGACAAAATCATGAACCACTTGTTGATCGCTCGATGATCGCGCGCTCGCACACCCCGGCTAAACCGCTGTTATCTACGACGGCATAGCGTACTGCCTGCCGGCACGCTAAATAATCCCGCCGTTAGCGTCACCTGACGCGAAAATCCTCTCAATCAACGAAATACGTAGAAATTTTGTCGAACGATCCGCGTCAGTTATCGACTCCACCCGCCCTCTCTCCTCCCCTCCCCTCCTCTCCCCTACCCTCCCTTCACGGAGCATCCGTTCATTTGCGATACGCGCGCATTTTGACGCGAGCCGGCGCGAGCGTTTCATTACTCATTGAGTGGAATTTCGTTACAATTAAATGGGCGCGCGGGGGCGAGGTGGCGAGGGAGGCGCGGGAATTGAATGGAGGGAGCGTAGACGTCGATGCGTATCCGATTTTCTGCCGGTAGCAGGCTTTACGGGGGCACGCGGGGTGCGGTGGATATCGCGAGGCACGCTAACGGCTCACCTGCCTTTCCAGTGTACCTTGCTCGATTAAATATTCACCGGCACGTTGACAACGCAGGTGACGATGACAGCCTGAGTACGTAATCTGGGCGCAATGCCTCATGACACGCGTAACACAGTGAACTACAAGGGAGCGGAAATTTGCACTCCACCCTTCACACTCTCTCTCATCTCTCTCCTCTCTCTCTCTCTCACCTCTCTCCTCTCTCCTCTCTCTTTCTCTCTCTTTACGGACAGGGAATCCGAGGTAGTGCGTTAAACGGAACACCCTGACGTTTTCCTCAAGTATGTATACACGGCAATGTTTCGCAGAACTGGAACGAACTATATATTTGAAGCGCTCCGTGCGGAAACGAAAAAGAGACCAAGGAATTGTGTGGCGTGGGAATGGTGGGGGAAAGAAACGGTGTTACGTGATGTAACTTTCGCAGTTCGCCACTCGGTCCTGTTCTTATTTTCCATGCGTGCCGGCGGAAAATGTTATCTCGCTTATTTTTGCGAATGAGAGGTATCGTCCTTGAATGCATTCGAGTTTCAAGCGCCGCGGCTTTTTCGACCGGTAACAAACTTTTGCTTTGTACGTCTCGCGTAACGTAACGACGATGCGCGCAGATATGTGTGCGGAGGTCGGGCGAGTTGTAATTGTACTGCTCGAGGGATGATATATTTTTTCGACGATTTACGCGCAGCGGCCGCATTAAGAGAGGACGCTTCCGTCGTTTTTTGTCGTTAATTTTTCATATTGAATTTTTAATCTCTTTTTTTTTTTTTGTCCGCTGACTTGACTGTTCTCGTCCGCGTCCATTCGTACGTGTTTTTAATGAAAATCCAGTATCGCGTATGAGACTGCGGAATAAACCTAATAAATCGTGAAGGTAATGGATCTCGGCGATGGCGACCCCTGCTTCCCAGCTGCTGACCAACTGGCGCCCTTTTTCAGCAGGTTTAAAACCTTTCCACTACAAGAATACATCACTACCACTGGCACGCAGCTCGTTCTCCCTGCTGTTGCTCCCCTCGCTTCCATTTTGTAAAGTTTACGCACGAAATTTACAATTACGTTGCTACAAAGCTGTCTCGTACCTTTACCTATCTTAACCTAAGTTCGGCGAGATACGATAGTTTACAAATTCGATTAATTTAACGGCCCACTTAATCCTCGAATCCTTATGAACGCTGACGAACACGGGAAAATATCAGCTTCGCTGCCACTTAAATCGGTTACTTTTTCGTAACCCGATACAGCGACAGCTACGTATCTCTCCGCAAAGGTACTCGCTCGTGCGCAAAAACGTCTCCGACATGATCGCGTTCGTTATTTCGCGATACACTTTCCGATGTCGCCTTTAATCAGTCGAGCAGTTTATTTCTTCGCGTCCGATCCCGGAGATGCATACTTGCGGAGAAAAGAGAGAGTGGAAATATAAATATATATCGGCCGTATATCATCGCGTTACAAATTGTTACCTTTTCTAGAAAACGCTTCTCCCCCTCCCCTAGGACGTCTACTGTTATCCGAGCAATCTTGCTTTCGAGGTATCCTCCGTCTGCGACGCTCTTATCCGCCAGCTGCGCAATTGTCTTTGGGAAACGTGATAAATTAATTAAACGGCCGGCATACCGTTAGCGGAGCCGACTGTTGTCGGAAAATAACTCGCTGTATCGAGTAGATCAAGAATAAACCTCTCGGTTTATACAACCGTTACCGTAAACCCGGTACCGTTAGATTTGAGGAACCCCGGGTATGTTTAAGTGCTCTCGCCAGTCGCTCTTTACAAATCCTCGCGGTCGTTTCTCGATTAATGCACCCACGTTCTTTGACAAAAATCGCCTCACGAACGGTACGCGAAGGCGGCTCAATTCCGTGCGAGAAATGATTCGTCAACTCCGACATCCTCGCCCTTAATTCCCGTCCCCATAAACGCAGTTAACAATTTCGCGTAATCGGCGGCAACTTCGGAACATCATCGTCCACTTTGCATATTAACAGCGCCCCCGGCATTAATCTTGCAAAGTACCGAGAAATCGAGGCGCTCCTTCTTTTTCTCCCTTCCGATAAGTGCCGATTCTCGCTAAACGGCCGAGTCGCATAAAAATTACGGACATTGTCGCTGAAGACAATGCGCCCGAAAGGAACCCCCCCCATCCCCTACCAAGCTTGTCTTTTTCGTCACGTTGGGATGATTTTCGGTCGGTGGCCAGGTAGGCGCACAGAGCGGCTCCCGTGGATCGTATTTCTTGGTGCATCGTTCTCAGCGTTTAACGATCGTCCCGCTGGCCGGCTCCACTCATAAATATTTAATCGTATCGAGTCGCAAGCGCGACCGAAACTAGTTCCCCAAAGTTGCGTCGATGAAATCTCGATTCCCATTCCGTCTTTTGTTCGCTATTTATAGGCAACCCGATTCTAAGTGGGCCGTTTATCGCAAGGGAAGCGGCGGGCATGGGGACGAATGTGTTCTCGCGTATTTTCGAGCCAGGGAGCGGGGAGGGGCGGAGGGGAAGACCGATCGGGAACGGGGTCTATATCTCCCTTCTTTTCGCTCCTGTTTCTCCCCGTCTTCTCCCCGTCTTCTCCCCGTCTTCTCCCCGTCTTCTCCCGTCTTCTCCCGTCTTCTCCCGTCTTCTCCCGTCCCCCTACAGCTGCGTCGCCTTTGCAATTGCAAACTTTCCGGCGCAAGCTCTCTCTTTCTCTCTCTCTTTCTCTCCGTCTTTTATCCTGCGTCCCGGCAATTGAGTCGAAACGGCGGTAACGTTTGTAGAGCGTTAATTTTTGCGTTCCCCGTTGAAAGTGAACAGGTATAAGCGAACGGCAGAGTACGTAGAACGCTTCCACGGGGACGTGATTTATTCGACGCGCGCACGCGATGGAAGTAGACGTATTAGTTTTAGCGGCACTCCGATCACGGTCGGAGCGGTCAGTTTATCTCTTAATCCTGAACTTTAGTCCGGAGTCCGGGATTGAGGATGAAAGTGTCGCGAGCGTCGCTCGCGCCGAGCAAGTTCACGGTCCAGGAAATCGCTCGGACGAATCGGACCGTTCCGAGATTATCCCTCGCCGCGTTACGTATCAATCAGTAAGACCTGTTTTACGCGCGAAACAGAGTGCCGCTAACGTGATCGCAGATAATCTTTCCGTGTTACGCTGCGATCGCGTGCCACGGATTGTAGTCCGTTCCCTTCCCCGGCGAGCCGCGACTCGGAAGGCCGCCTTTTTAAACGTATAAATTCGCCTGATAATACAAAGCGAGCGTAACGGCGCGCCGCGGCGCTCGCTCGCGAATTCGTTCGAGCATTACATTCACGACAGACTTGCGAGCCGATGCAATTTCCGCGACGTACGTCACGTGCGCCGGCGCGCGTTTCGGAGTCAATGATCCTAAAGCTGACACTTTGTCCTCCTACGGCTCACCCTCTTTCTCCCCTCAACACTTTCTTCGCCCGTCCGCCCTTACCGGGAGCTTTAGATGCAACGGCGAGCCCCGATAAACGGCACATAAACGAGGATAAGACCTACCCACACACCTACGGTAGGTGCGCAGATGTCTCACGGAAGTCGAGGGTTGAAGTACTTGTTGCTGGTACTTCCTCCGTCACGCCTTCTTGTAGTCTCTTTTAACACGTAACGCGTTCTGCCCATATTGGCTGCCCACCCTCCCATCGCCCGACCGTAAAGCTCGAAATTAAATTAGAATGCTCGCGCCGACGACGGTATGCGCGTGTGGGCCGATATAGGGAAGGAGGGGGAGCAAATGCGATGTAAATTGTGTCGGCGTAATTAAACGACAGGAGAAAAGGAGGATCGGCGAGAGGCCGCGAAATTATGGGATGCGCGCAATGATCGTTGTTCAGGGCCATTATCGAGAGCGGCCGGCCGATTTGACCAGCCTCTCCTGCCCGAAAGTCGAAATTCAAGACCGGGGTATCGCTTACATTCGCTAATCGCATCAGCTCCATAAATGAGATTAAAGGTAATTGGTCGAGAGTTCGGCGCACGGCAATCAGCGTCGCTGCCGCGTCGGAACAATGAGCAATCTCGATCGCTGACGTTTATAGGTGGCGTTATATCAAATGTCCGATATATGTAATTGTACGTGCATCGGCCGGCATCCCTCGCACTCGTACCGATTCGCGCAACGTCGGCCAATATGCACTCGCGCGTCGGCGTACGTGTGCACTGGCAAATGCCCAAAGCTACTCATTTTACGGCAGGGTTGCCAACCTCGCCGCCACTGGCCACGTCAAAATCGACGCTCGACTCTCGTCGAGCTTGTCGGCCAGGTTCGTTCCTTCGGTTCGTTCGTTCAGTTCGTCCGATTCTTCGATGCTTCGATTCTTCGATTCTTCGATCCTTCGTTCCTTCGTTCGCTGAGACAAAAAGGGTGGCGGCGGCCAGCGTCTTCCGCTGGGCCGCTTCCCGTTCCTCAAAGGACAAAGAGACTGATTATCTCCCGATTCGGCCATTCCGCCCGTTCGGCGAAAGGGAGGAGGATCGCACATTCTGGTGGCGCGCCTTTTAAAAGGCATGAGTAGCGCCAATTTGCGTCGCGGCCAGTTCGATCGTAGACTCTGATACAGCCCCATTAGCCCGGAGTTTACGTTGCTTTAAGGTGCTTTCGATGTAACTACAATCGTGACACCGAGCGGCGATATTTACGATCGGAAGACGCGTTCCTTTTATCGGACCCCCGTTTTCCGACCCCCGGAGTCTCACGATTTCGTCCAATTATCCTGCCTGCCCACAGATCGTTTAACCTTTCGCGAACGGAGTTCGTTAACCTAATAATTGAACGGAGCTTCCACGTCGCGCCATTTTAAATAATTGCAGAAGCTCGCGGGACGTCACGGAAGCTTGCGCTTCTTCTTGCGCGTCGTTAATTGTCATACGATTTCTTACGTGCATTGACCGAGTAGCGTTTCGCGTTCGGATTTGAAATGGATTTTGACATGGAATATTGATTGCCCGGGAGACTGGTGCTTACAATACCGGTACTTTCAGCGATAAGGAAAAATACATTACAAGATAAAATTAGAACATAATTCAATGCAAACGCTTGTCACCGCTCTTGCAAAACATGTCAACAAATGCTAATCGCGTGTCTATTTTGATGAATTCAAGGTCTCCGACTTTGCTCATATGACTTTCAAAACACTCTAATGAAAAACAGTCCTCCGCGCGCAACCTCTGGATCTCGTTTCTGTTTGTCCTACGTACACGATACTCTCAGATTCGAGTTAATCCGATACGAGTCGTCGGATGCGGCGGAGCGAGAGCGTTGATGAAAAGATCATATATCGATTTTGGCATACATCGAGCCACTTCATCTCCCTGCGCCGTACCGACTAACGGTAGTCAATTTCTGCGAACGCATAGAGCCTCGTAAATGCGCGACTCGAAACATCTAAAAATCCGATATTCCCTCCGAAAGAGTTCGTGCACATATTCTAAATTACTCCCGTATATTACGGGCCGGGTCGGGGAAAAGAAATTTCTATATAAAATTGATTTATGCCACGCGACGTTACGTAACCGACGAACATTGCTCGGAATTGCCGTGAAATTGACGTCGAACCTGCGCGGACGGAACTGCCTTTCCTTGATAGACTGCCAGAGGGTAGGAAGAGCAGCAGGAGGAATCCGTATTGACAGCGCGATAAACTCGTCGGAATGCCGATCAATTCATAACAAACGTGCGGCCGCGTAACGCATCGATCGGCCGCAATGAAAGCATCCTCCGTTAGGACGCGAAGTTGTCATGTTCGCTCTATTTTTCAACGCTATCAACGTTTCGAGCGCTCGCGCACACTTTCTCATTCTACCCAGGGAAGACGGGCTCGAAATCGGCAGGGTCCTACGATTAGTCTACTGACAAACGGGTTCTCTCTCGCCCATTCCCTCTCACTGTCTCCCTTTCTCCCCTTCCTGGCCTCTTTCCGTCTCTCCCACTTTCAATAGTCTTGTTTCGTCGTTCATTCACACGTTCAGCCGCAGAACGGTGAACACCTGGCGTGCGCACACACCTGAGCGTTTAAGGCCATTCAACTCACACAAGGCACGTGCATAGTTGTGTAAGCGCGCGCGCGACGCGCAGCGTTAAGCCTACGGAACGTAGAAAACATCTTGTGGGCCACATTTTCCTGGCAGTGACTCTCGCGATGATCGAACGGGCAGCCCATTGCAGCTTGTTCGCGTACCTGGATGACGTTTCTGTTGCTTAACCCAGCGCAACGTCTCGCACGTTCTTTCCTCCGCCGCCGTTCGCTCGAACGCGTAAATACGGTTATTGCGACAATCGCGCATTCGTTATTTTCTTACGCTCGTTCGACGGACAGGCATGTAAGGTTAACGTAACGATGCCTCGTTAATTAGCCGTTTATATCCGCCATTTTCCGCCAAACGCGCGAGGACGGTTTTCGTAACAATTGGACGTTAATTAGGCAGGGACAGGGGGATGCACTTAACAGGCTTCGAAAAGTCGAAGCGCTAAGAGATCGGGAAAAGGGGTGTGATTCGTTAGGCGGGAACACTATCGATTTCTTGGCCATTCGGAACATTTGCCCAACAACGCCCGCGCTATCCGATTTTACGTCGTTCGCGGCTATGAGTATTTTCTAGTTCCCCGAAAACTTTTCTATTATTCCATCTGGAGTGTGTTTTTGCGAGCGGTGTAAATAAAAATATTTATGTCTGCCTTCCTTTGGTTCATATTTCAAAACGGAATTGTTGACGATAAATTCGTAGTAAACTTGTATTGAGAAAATATATTTTACTCTTAATCTTAGTGGCATAGTTTATTCGCGCGTGACGCATACAGCACCTGCGGCATGTATGCAAACGATTTGTCACCGGGTAGATACAAAAGTAGAATGTCAATAAAATACAGATAAAAATTTATCGACACTAATTCGTATTAATGGTATTTCACAATGACGAAACAGTCGAAATAATATTTGCAGAAGTTTCGAAAATCCAACTTAGCAACAATGTCTAGAGGCCGCAGTTAATAAGCATGTCCCGATAAGATCGACAAAGCTGTAAACATTCGCGGTTAATGGACGAAAAAAAAAGAGAAGGATTCGACACGACACAGCACGTAACATTTTGAGTCGTTGATTCGACGAAATCAGAAACCCACTCTTAACCGCCAGCGGGTTGTGTCGATCCATGTTGTCAGACCGGATTCTTGACTGCCAAGGTCACTCTTCCACTACCATCACCACCTGCGCCACGATGAGACGTATTTCCCTATCCTTTTCTTCCTTTTCTTTGGTACTTCTGGCTCTTATTGCAGCCGTTCCTACTGAAAATGTATTAACATTGGGTAGACAATTTCGCGTCTCGTCCATATGGTGATACGTAATTCTGCCCGATGCGCCGATAATAATAAGAATTAAGGAGGGAAGATACGCTTTTGGCCAAGGTGCGTGATTTTTATAGAATGAAGCAAGATGAGTAAAGCAAGCGGACAGGTAATTTTACTGCTCCGCGCATACATGTCCGATGCATACGCTAGCGAGTGCATGCAGTATTTCTTTGCGCGAAAAATGTAAATACGTACACCTTTGCCAGTACAGTAAATTAAGGTAGGAATGCCGTGAAGTTAATGTTATATGAAGCGGTTTATTGTGACTGACCCTCTGAATCTGAAAACAGTCTATATCCCGCGAGGTATGGTGTGAAAGCATCAGGATATAATAATATGTCACGCATTATATGGCATCGTAAAGCTGTAATAAGCTGTTTATATACTGCGACATCGATGTAGAAGTATTCACTTCCTACATTTTGTGCAGCTTGAGAGGGTTAGTGATGCGAGCATTAAATGCGATTCGAGAGAGTGATATTACGTTTGAAATATTTCTATGATATCTTTATTTCGCGGAGCGGCTTTTTCGAATTACAGAATACCTATGGAGCGGTTTTGAATAACATTCGTCTGCGGGTTTGTTACACTCCCGTTGTGCCGAATAAACTTTTCAAACGTTAATAAACGAGTCATGAAATACCCGTTGCTCAAAATGCAGTTTTCAGTTGTGGGAATAAATAAGTTCCGCTATTCAAATGTAAATATCAAAGTATGTGTGCGCACGAGTAAAAAAGTTGATTTACTTGGTCCGCGCGAAGGAAAGTTTAATTACTGTTTACTGACTTCCGAGGGACGAATACGGAGGGTCGGGAACAACTGACTCGTTTTACATGATTCCGTTCCCAAATGACAGATACCGTTATGTCCCAACATTTCGTCCTGTAAATAGACGCAGTGTAATTGCGTATCGATCTATCTTGTTAATTTGTAAACGCAAATACATGCTGTTTGTGTCGCGAACGGTAGGGGTTTAGCTCGGTTAGAATTAGCTAAGGGAAGATATTCATATTGTATTCACGTACCGTATTGTCAGTTCCTGCCATTATCAGTGGGAAAGTATGCGTCCGGAGTAAAAACTATGGTTCGTTCGAACAATGGAATGACAGGTGTGTGCCGCGTACGTGTGTGTCCACAGAATTTAATGTGACCGGTATAAGACTTTTGTATGCAGAGCGGTTTACGAAATCTCGCTCGCCAGATGGGAACATTAGCGTGCGGGGCAAGTTTGTCATCAAATCCATACAATTGCTAAACTTTTTTTTACAGTGCCCAAACGAATTATGTAACGCGCGTCAAAGTCTTTATTAGGATTAAAAGCCAACGAGTTTCAGTTTCCTTTTAAAGTGGACTGCGTAATAAAATGCGGACAAGAACCGTAACTTGGACTTGGAAAACGGTATCTTATTCAAAGGAAGTTTAAATAAATTGTTTTTCATCATTTTCCGACAACTCCGTCTAACGCTTTCAAATGCGGTCGAAAAGTTTTTTTAAACATTAACAAAGTGGAGAATTGTTTCTGTGCCGCGCATTGTTGCGGAATTGGCTTTTGTCCGATTACCGGAGCACTTTTTTCCCTCTCATTTTATCTGTCTTACGTTTCTGATAAATAGAAGCTCCGTGAAACCAGAAACCCGGGGACGGGATCAATATGTATTCACAGCAAAGGTAGAATAATGCTGACGATCGTTTCAAAGAACTCAATTCTAAAGGCATGTTAGTCATTCCATTCGATTTTCCATGACTTCCCCCCTCTTTCCGCAGCCCTCTTCCCCTCTCCCTCTTTAAACTTGACACCCTCGTATCAACCGGTCCCGCGAGCTCTCTTTTCACCTCCTCTCTCTCTCTCCCTCTCTCTCCCTCTCTCTCTCTCTCTCTCTCTCTCTCTCTCTCATTAAATCAATAAAAGCCATGTTCACTTTTGTAATACAGTTGAGATGGAATTTCTTCCCTCCCCATTCTTCGCCCGTACATTTTCAATTAAAAGATTATATCCGCGATCCAATAAACGCAATTTCACGTTAAATCGCCGCCCGCCCGTCAGCCAATTTTTCTTCCTCTCCCATTGCGCGTGCGCCAGCTAATTTGTTAACGTTTGTTGCGGGCAATCGCGATCTGCTTACTACCGAATGAAAGATCGTAGCCAGGAGTAAGCCAGACAAAGAACCACAAGGAAAAACAAGAAAGTGAGTGAGTGAGTGAGTAATTCAGAAAGAGAGAGAGAGAGAGACGAGAGAGATGTAAAAGACAAATTTGCCCGTACTTTGATTCAAAATTACTTCTGCCCCACTGACGAAATACTGTTTACTCGTCGTGGCCTGTCCCCCCCCCTTTGATGAGAATCGAAGAATTAAAGCGCAGAAAAGCACCGTGGGCAAATGTCCTGTCATCGGCGGATCGGGACGGATTGGAACGGAGACGAAGCGATAGACGCGAATGACGAATAGCAGAAGTGGGTGCACACGGTTACATCGGTACGTGCACCCCGAACGATTATACGACGAGCAAGAAGGGGTTAGGGTCGACAAGGACGGTGGTAGGGGTGCCGAGGGGTTGGGGGGTCGGCGAGGGAACACGGCAAAAGGGGGCACGCATGTCACGGATGGAAGAAACGTTGGCGCATGCAATATTTACATTGCATAATTAAAAATGGTACGCTCGGAATTTATTTCGACCCTGGGAGAAGGGGGCTGCGGGGAGGGGAGGGGGAGAGTCGTTCCTGCTTTATCATCCTGCATACTGGATGTACTAACAGTGGTCTACCACTCCGCCGCTCCACCAACAATAAATATTGTTTTTCATTTAGTTTCCTTCTCTCGCGCTTTTTGTTCCGCTCGTCCCGTCTCTCTCCCTCTCTCTCTCTCTCTCTCTCTCTCTTTCTCCCTCCCCTGTCCTGTTGCCCCTCACCATCCCTCGCGTTTACACCGTCCCCGCAGGATGCGCTCCTCCCTCCCTGTTTACATTTTCACTGTCCAACGGTTATGAAACTGGGCAATCAAAACGGATAAAGCGTACACGGTGCTTTATGTTGACGCTGATTGCGCCGGCCGACAGTAACGTTTTACTTGATAAACCAAGTACCGAACAGCAAGTTTCTTGCTCGGAGAAGAGAGAAAGGGAGAGGATTCGCGCGCGCTGGCTCGTCGTTATTAATATTTCCCGGAGCCGAGTTCGCGTATCCGTTGACAGTGAATTGCGAGGAAATCGTGCGGGCGATGCTTTGGTTGGAGGGATGGAGAGGAGAGGGGGCGAAGGGGGTGTAGAAGAAGAATGCGGAAGAAGAATCGGAAAGTGTATTAGAAACGGATAGAGATAAAGATGGGGAGAAAGAGCCCACGGTAGTGGCGTGGCAAAACAAGCGAGTAAAGCGTAATGGGGAAGCGAGTTCGTTCGTATTCGAAAGTTTCGGGGCAAACTCAGCAGCGCGGCAGTCGAATACAATGGCCGCGCGGAAGTTTCCGTGAAACTAAACAAGTTTATTTAACTTACCTCGGTGCCATGCCCCTCTCTCTCTCTCTACCCTTTCATACCCGGCGCCACCCTCTGGGCTCTCGTTCTACACTCTCCTCGGAGCTTTCCAATCCCTTCGTCGTGCCGTCTCCACCTTCCGAGCTCCCCTCCACCGTACGCGTCCTACCTATATACAGATATGGCCCCGGCGTATGTATGGAGACCACCCCCGTCGATTCTCTTTCTCTCGCCTCCTCTTCCTACCCTACTCTCGTCTCTCTCACCTCTCCTCAACCGCTCTTCCTCTTTCACCAGCGCGTATACACACACAGACGTACACACACACACACATACACAGTCTATTTCTCTCATCTCTCTTTCTCCCTCGCACTACTTCCACAACCACCGCCCATCTACCTGCAATAACGGCAAGTTTTGCGAAAGTTTCCGACAGATTAACGACTATTGGAATTGTCGAAGTTATGGGAGGAAGAGAAGAGGGGTAAAGGTAGGAGAATCGGCAAGGCAGGATACCGGGTCGAACGCAGGTTGTGCGGCACCGTGGCGTCGCTGGCGTTGCTGGTAGAAGACCCGGCGATGGTGGTGGTTGGAGGGGGGGTAGTGACGGCGAGCGGCAACGCTGACGGAGGGGAGTGAATATTGGAGTTTCTATCGGTGGGTACGTATTCTACGTACTGTTTCACGGGGGTGGCACGAGGCTAGCGTGAGAGAAGATTGTGAAAGGGACAGGAAGGGGTAAAGAAGGATGGTGAGAAAAGATGGGCGGCGGGGAGAGGGTAGGTGGGCGGGGAGGGGGTGGGGAGAAACTATGATATAGCACGGTCAATATCGGAGAAGATTGGATCTGATCTTCTCAGAAAGATTGACCGCCGTTTCCCTCCGCTAGATCTCGGCGGTTCTCCTCATCGGTATACAGGAGTATCGTTTGATCGGCGACTGACCGTAATATCGCGAATAAGTCTGGCAAGGGAAAATCGACAACTGCGTAGAATGAATGAGGCCGGCAGAGAATATTGTCTTCCCCGGGCGGAGAGAAACAGCTCCTTCCGGACTACACGCTCGACGCTCGAAGATCACAGTCATATCTAATGTTTAATGCAGTATCGTACACGAACTTTCCGCGTTTCCTTACTTCCCATTTTTCTGTTCCCCTCTCTCTCTCTCTCTCCGCAGAACAGTCTTTGCTCATCAGCCTCGGTAAATAATTTGAATAATTTTTAACCAATATCCGCGCATCATTGACCGCGTAACGTAAAGCGTCTTTGACTAATCTGCCGTTCGGGCAACCGTTCGCCTGTAAAGTCCGGCCGTAACGCCGTTCCGTAAACGTTCGGATCTACGTAGGTGTTCGCTCGCCTCGCGTACATCGGCCGAACACAGCGCAATGCGCACGCGAGAATGGCCTACTTATAGCAGCTGCAAATCACGCTCCAGTAACACCGCAAACACCATGGCGATTGTGGCGATTGAGCCTAGATCTGGAGTAACCGTAGAAATAACCCGCGCAGGTGTGTACTTCAGGTTGGCAGCCTGCGTGCGCGGGAGCGCGCGCGCGCGCACACACGTATACGTGCGCGGGCCGGTTATAAATCTCTATTTGCACGGATTCTACATAGGCGGCGTTCTCCGCGCACTCTTGCATGCGTACGAGCCTATGTATGCGCGTAACGAGCCAGGCAGGGGGCGATCGCTGACGACTGTGCACGGTAATTAATACCCACAACTGCGTGCAATCGTCGAGGTGAGTAACGACGAAAATAAATAACCGCGGGAAAGTAGGTACATCTGTGCGCGCGTCGCCGGACCGCGTGTTTTGTTTCGATTTGTAAGTCGGCCGTAAGCGATCACTCGCTTCCGGGCGAGGTTCGGGTGAGACCCGATCGATCGAATCGAACGATCGATCTCTCACCTTAGCCGCGCGAATCGGTGTACGATTTGCCAGAGTGCGTTCGCTGCTTTTTCGTGGAAGACGTCGAGAGCCTTCTCTGCGATCCTTCGCGTGCGATCGGAACGTTAACGCGTCGTTAGAGGATATAATAGAGTGCGATGGGCCCACTTCGGGCAGTGTATGCTCGCGATCAGGATCGCTCGTTGCCTCCGGGGAGGGGAGGGAGGCCAGGAACATCGCTTAAATGCTCTAAAGAGCCGGTATAATCGGCGCTTAATAAGACCGGCGACCGTGCGCGCCTCTCGAAGAGAACTGCAGCGCATTTCGTAGCGAAATTGCGTTTGTCAAACACCGTAGGCCGTGTGTTGTTTCATACCATTAATCGGTAATAGAACGATGGCCGTGCCTCGTTGAGCCACGGCACTAGTACCCGTTGGGAATATATCGTGCCGGGCACTAGAGCAGCCCACCGAAGAGGTGAGGGGAGGGCTGGCGAGTACAGAGGGTGGGAGGAGAGGGGGTTGGCATCTGTCGATTCTCGTTCCTTTGAGGAGAGCCCCGCATTGTTTTCACCCTAGTAACGAAAATTACCGCATCTCCGTTTGTTTCGCGATACAATTTACTCCACTCCTCTCCCTTACACTCGTTCTCGCCCTCTCTTTCTCTGTCCTGTCCCGCTCCCTCCCCCTTTCCACCTCTTGTAGCCCCCCACTTTCTCTCTCTCTCTCTCTCTCTCCCTCTCTCCCTTCTGGTACACCCCGTCGGTCCACCCCTTTGGAACGAACCGCTTCCTCTCTTGTTTTCACTATCCATCCGACCGCTGCCGTACACAGGCTTGTCAAGGGCCTCTCGAAACTTTATTTGGCGATCTTAATTGGATGCCTAGTACCTCGTGACATGTTTGTTTATTTTTCTCCGCGAACGGTCGGGGCGGCGATGAATAATTTGTTCGAACGGCCGAACGATATTATTTGAAACGACCGGAAACATTGTCGACACTTGGCGCTGACTGGGTTCCCGCGCGATGTTTTACGCGTTCGACAGTGGGAAATTAGTTAAGCGGCCGCCCCGCAATTATGCGAGCCCGTAAAGGAGCGGATAAGGTTGCCCTTTTTTTTTTTGCTCTCTCCACGTGATTTATGTACACCGGTAATTGCGCGCTTCCATGACGAACAATTCATTCGTGCGCGCGCGCCCTACGAGAGTCCTCCTTGCCAAATTGAATTTCTCTCAATAATTATGGATCCGGCGAGCGGTCGTAAAATCTATCGAACGCCGGCAATGATCAGGGGCCGGCTCGAATTGGTGTATCGGCGCACGAAAACTTTCTGTTAGCGTCCGATTCCATTAAAGCGTGGCGAGAACATTAGGGTATCCCTTCTGGTCGGTCGCGGATAAAGGGAAAGGATGAGGCGAGTTGGGGGGGAAGGAAATCGGGCAAGGTGGAAGGGAGAATGGCTGAGCGTGAGAAGGCGGTGGAAGGAGGAGAGAAGAGTACATATGTACGCGTGCACATATGTATCCGCGTATATACACACACGTGTGTGCATGGCGCGCGTATGTGTATCTTACGTGTAGCGCTCGGTTTATACGGCCGCGAAGTATACGCCACGGAGTGGGATACATACATACGCTGTATATCTCCTTTATGGCAACCATTAACATATTTTTTGCCGCACGTATTACCATACAATAGTAGCGCAAATATTATAACTTATGGCCGTAAATCAAAGTGCGGAGAGGCTGAGAAAGAAGAGCGGCCAAGGAGACGGCGGAAGGACCCGTGGCTGATGGAATGGGAACGAAATAGAGGGAGGGCAAAAAAGAGGGGGAATAAGTCGAAAGAATTACGGGGCTGGATGCCATGGATCATTTCATGTTTCAAAGTAATTCGATAAACTCATTACGTCATGTCGGACGAGGGCGGTAGGAGACTTTGGGCGGGACGTATTACTCTTGCGCTTTACACGTCCTCGAAATGTCATTTAGATTTTTTCGCAACGTGGGTGGATAATTCTAACGATGAGAATTAAGTTAAGACTTCGGGGAAAATACTTTTCTCATCTTTCGGCCTCAAGGGGAAGCCGGAGCTTATTCTGCTATTTCAGTTCTTATTTTCACAAAAAATGATCTAACTTGATTATACAGCGGCATTGACGATGTCGTAAATAATCCCTCATTGACGTAAGAAGAGAGTGAATAAGCGAAAAACATTAAACTTTTACCGGCCATCTGTTTCACATCTCAAGGAAGATCCTGCTTTTTATTTAAATTATGCTTATTGAGTACCGACGCTCGTGAGATACGCACTCGATGTTCCAGAACATTCCCAGCATGTCCTTCCAGACAACGAAGACTGCCGACGACGACAGCCAGATTTTTCCGTCTATTTTACCGATCGCCCTTTACATTCTCGACCCGAAGTACTCAGACGCACACACTGGTTATATTTCTTCTCATTCCCTAATCGCGATGTCATCTTAAGATACGATATCAGAGCGAGGAGAAATGATGGCGATGGAAAAAGAATGTGGCATGCGACGGACGCTTTTATAAGAACATTGCGCAAAATCGAGTCGGCGACGTTCGAATGATTTATGACAATAAGAGTCAGGCTGTCCAAAGCACCGTAGAACGTAGGCTGAAGCCGTACGCAAGGACAGAACAAACGACGGATTAAGAACGGTTCTTGTTCGCTGAGCTTTAACAGTTTAACGAGCCAGTTTGTGCGCGCATGCCACGCGGGGAATTCACTTTTTGTATATGTACATGTACGCGTCTATATACATATGTTAACTCTCCGGCGCGTACGTTCCTCTCGGTCGGGCCAACGTTTAATTGTCCATCGATCGGCCGTTCGCGATAAACGGGCTTCTCACGCAGTTTGCGGCAAAAATAGTGTATGAAAATGAATTGGACGCGTGCGAAATATAAATTGCTCGTAAATATCGCGCATTTATCCCATTCTCGTCGGGCGGCCTTTAAAAGGAACGGCGCGGATTCTTGCCTTCTTTAACCTTGTAAACTCTAACTTCGCATATTAACATTGGACTCTCCTTATCCCACTTTAGCGACCGGCAGGATATTTATTATTGTATACCGCCTCGCCCCGTAATTTCCAATTCCTCGCAAAGCGCGCGCACTTACAGAGATTTTCTTGCTCAACTCGTGTATCCCCGGTTGCTCGGAGTAACGAGCTCTTAACTTGCGATTGGAGGCGAACAAAGAATGCTTGTCTTCCGGAATTTCGCCTGGCACGCTCCTATCGGGGGATCCGAGTTAATCAAGTTAACGCGCAAACAATAGAGAATTGCATTCGGCGACCAATCATTTTAGTTCGCATCACTCGACGAGAGTAAACATTCCCGCGAGTTCTCGTAACTTCTACGTATGTACGTACGTCGGTGTACGTACGAACCTACCAGAACTTTCTTTCGCATCGCTACTAAATGCACGAACGTGCTCAATCATCAAATACGGTTACGGTGTAGTTGAGCAGTTTTTTTCCCCTCAGTTTGCATCACTGCAGCGCTATCGTTAAAACTATGATTAATGCCAATGACTACACATTTTTCCTGCCAGCCTGTTAAGTTAAACACATAGAAATATTATTTCCTGAGACGGCGTATCCTATTATCCGATATTATTAAGCTCGGAATAAATCATTATAGCGTTACGTTGTAAAATGGAAGACCTATCGATCAAACAGAGAACTGTCTAAATGAGCAAAAAGGAGGACTGGCTGCGGTTCATTTGAAACGAACCGTAACATAACGTAATATGCCGCGAGTTCATTATTGGCTATATTTGGTTTCGAATTAAGGTGCAGATCTATCGCGGGTAAGATGGCGCGAGGAATCTATACCACTCCGCAGCTGGCTTAAGCAGAAAGTATACTCTACATACTCTCGTTTTACTAACCTTTCCACTATTTTATATCGATACTTCTCGTTTGCCCCACCGTCTAACCTTCCACGGCACGTAATGGCTTTCTATTCCATGCACATACCCAGCTGATGATCAGAGAAGGCGGGAAATTAATTTACTTTATGTGTCACTGTATATTGTCCCCATAAATAGGACTTAGGACATTCCGAATACTTACTTATAACGACTTACGTTGCAAATGATCTGTCGTACATTCGAATTACGTCAGAGAGATACTTGACGTATCAAATCTCTTGCCCGTCATAATGCTTGGATGTAGGAGATTAGCGTTGCGCGTAACCTGATGCTTACCATTAGATTCTCTTATTTCAATGTTCAACATCCTTCGCGGAACAGTAATTACCCGAGACAATCGACAATAGATACAAGTATTTGATTCCCGCTGTTGAATGAACAGTATCGTGCAAGCCCCTAATTTAAGCTGATACAAAGGATTATCTCCCTCCGCGATCGTTAAACCTATCCTTAAATGGGATGGAATTTTTTGTTACGCCAAATAAGATGGTAGATCACCGCGCTAATGAGATCGGAAAAGGAAAGGATACCGATACTTTCCTGCAACAAACGCTCTAAAAGGACGGCTAACGATAACCCCCTTTCCTGATCGTTATATCATCTTTCATAGTTACCAGTTTCCTATGCACATACCTTTTGCACGGAGTTATCTATAAATATGTAAATCTAACCTATTTGGCTGTTAAAATTGCGAAACCGCGCAAACTTGCGAAACGACACGTTGTGAAACTGTGGCTCGGACTCGCATTTAGAATGTCTGAAAACATGAGCTTTGTGAGAAGCGTTTCGCGAAATTCCGATAATCTGATACCCCCGTACGAAACGTTTGGCGAATTGCTAATTTTTTCCCCGCACCTATCGTTAATATTTCATCTGAACACCGCTCTCGAGTAATTGATCGCGGTCAATATTGTTTCTTTCGCGCAAACACGCCATCGATGCAGCCACGACATGCACATTGAATTCATCAATATTAGTCTTTCCGTTACATCATCGGCGCGCAGGCGGCGATGGTGGGGGGACGGGCGGGGAAGGGGGGAGAGACAAAAAAAGATAGGCACGGTCCGCCGAATGACAGAGGACCCTGAACAAAGATTTCTTTGCGCTCACTTCGAGGACAGCAGTTCGGTAACTTCTCCCGTAAGGAATATGCAAGCATCCCCGCAAGATGCATATGCGCACACATATAGACTCACGACAAATACGACGTAAATAGCCGTGCATGTGCGCGTAAACTTTGTAGGTATCGTTAAAACCGTGATTTATGCTCGGGTCTCGCATTTTATCGCCCGTTGCGAGCGTATACGTATAACGAGAACTGAACTTAACGTACGTACACGGACAGCCGAAATATTTCACGGCGCCGGACTTATTACTCTAACGAACGTAAAAATGTCATGTTTCGCGGCAACGTATGTGTTCTCGCCCCCGCTTAACCCCACCCCCTCCCTCCCCCCCGCTGCCAGTTTTCCACCGTTTCATCTGGCCGTAATCGCGCCACATCCGCCGTCTTCCACCTTCCCCGACCTCGCGGCCACCTTCTCACTTTCCGGGCAAACCTTCCTTCGCACTTGTCGACAAGCTCCCGTACGCTCTTTTTGCCGATCGATCCTCGCTACCTTTCATCTTCCCGTATCGTCGACACCGATCTCCATTGACGCTAATTAAAGACCGATCGGACATTAATCCTGCCGTCGGCGGTGGGCAAAAAAAAAGTCGACAAACGGACAAGCCACGTCCAGATACTACAAGATTACGACTTTCTAGCTCTGACGCACGGAGAGCAGCTCTCGCGCCCGCATATTGCTGATGCACGTAGACAAGTATGTGGCTATGCATATGTATATACTAAGGTACATATATATTATGTAGGGAGGGAGAGAGAGAGAGAGAGAGAGAGAGAGGGGGGGAGAGAGAGAGAGACATATAGGTACATATCGAGGAGATAGGCGCAGCCGGTATGCCTAACTCGTAAGTAGAATTAAGATAAATCGCTTAAGTTCGCCGGGCTTGATTTACGGTTGTAAGAGCGGAGGGAACTTTGCGGGAGAGAACCGTCGAACGCTCCTATCCTTTAAAGATGTGTCTCTCGTTGCGCAATGCGAACGAAAGTGCGCTCATGAGCCGTTTGTTTGTTGTCCGGGCGAATCCTTGCGCAAGGAGGTCTCCGATTGTGGGAGGCGATCGGTGCGTTTATGGACTGTGCGAACGAACATGTGCGGCGGCGCGATTCCACGATCTTCCCATGATTACGTTACGGGCCGTATCAAAATCTTTTTACGATCTGCGACTCTTCATGCAGCCCCACCGCCCCTCCCCCCCCTTCTTGGCTTCTCACGTTTCTATCGACGACGCGGCAATCGGCGGAATTTCGCGCGCGTCGCTCGCTCAATTTGTCGGCCGTTCGCTGCGAAGTGAATTGCACTCGTTTCGCGAGGATGAGGCTGACGCGGGGTAATTCTATTCTTCTAATATCTCAAACGGTCGCTCGTAAAAATGCTGAACTCGGGGCTCGGACGTAAAGCGCGATAACCGTCGCAGCCGTTCATTGCACAGAAATTCCAATGTTTCGCCTGTTTATTTGCTCCGGCGCGCGCGCGCGCCCGCCCGCCCGCGTAATACCATTTTTCCGCGTTGCATAAGAGATAAAATTCGTGTCTCAGGAATTACAATCGTCGTCATAACGATCCTCGGAAAAACTGCCCCTACTCCATTATCTAAACTCCCACGTGCCACGCTCTAACATCGAACCTTCCACGCACCTCAGCGGCTCGCGAACTAACTATGCCGACGATGTCAACCTCGAGCCCTAAATCTCTCAACGCAATCCAGTTCCCTATTCTTCGCCCTCGTGCATCCCGCATCGTTGGGCCGTCTACAAAAAACAAGATTCCGGCAGGACAGCGGCCGACAGCGTATTAAGGATAATGACGCTCTCTTTAACAATGTTGACACGGAGCGTTTAATGCTGCCCGTCTGTGACGCAGGGGACGGACTGCGTCGCGGCGGGAGAGTGTAAGTGTGTGTGTGTGTGAGGGAGAGCAAAAGAGAGAGAGAGAGAGAGAGAGAGAGAAGCAGTTGCCAGAGCTTAAAGAGAATCGGCGTCCCGTACACGGTGTATGGGCGCACGTGCGCACGCGAGAATACGCAAGCAAGCATGCGAGCGCTTAAACTAGCTGTACATTGATTGTATAATTAACGTTAATGGGATACCGGCGGAGCACGTTGTAGCGAAGTAATTGCGCCGCGATGGCGCTCTGTGTACAACTTACCCCGGCATAACGCGACGTTAGACCTTCGGGCATCGCATTAATGCTCTATGAAGGCGTTAACGGATCGACGTCAAGTAAGTGCTTTTGTCCGTTACGGTATTACCGAAACGAAAAAAGTGGGAAAAAAATTGTACCGTTAGCGGGTTCGACAAAAAGTTATTATCGATGCCGTGCCATTATCAACGCCGTCCCGTGAGAGGCAGGTACTGTTACCGGGATGTGGGTGTAGCTGAATCAATTCGATTTTCGTCGATGCGCTACCGTTTCCTGCCGCGGTGACAATGTTTTCGGTGGATTGCCGATGGGACGAGATTCGACTTTGACGACGCATTCAATTGAGGAAGCGTCGAATGAGACGCTATAAAGTCCCGCGAGCGCTTAGCGGACGGAAGATTGCGCCTTCGAACATACGGGACGCCGAATGAAGGAAGCTAAAGATTTTTAGGATTCGAAACGAGGCGATCGAGATTGTCCCAGCTTTCGTTGAGCTTAAAGGTCGTTGAGATCTCTGCGTTTGCGCAATGGAAGGTTCCGCATAATATCCAGTACGCTTGCAGCGGATCCGCGAGGTATAAGTTGGTCAATTGAGAGGAAAATAACCGCAATCGTATAACGCGCTGTTTACGATTCACCACTGTAATGTTTATGGTCTGTCGGGGACGTTAAGACGTCAACATTTAGATGATCTCAGCTATATTGGCAGTTATCGTGCTTTCTCCGCGATGATAAAACTTTTCCCATGCTCGGAGCGAACCTATCGCCGCAGTTCCAAAACTATATTACTATGTCGCCCCGGCGATCATTATAACGTGGCTGAAGTGAAGCAACGATATAGAGTACACGATCGTTCGTGCAATATCTCTCCCTCGCAGGCTGTAACGCGAGGCGGTGTGGTAACGATACAATTCGCATAGCTAGATACTTTCATCGATTAAATCTTTTATTAGAAATAACAGACACTATACCTTAGGAATGGTTAGCTGATGTAAGACAAACGGCCGTGACGTAAGTGAAGAGAACGTTATTAGCATTGAATATCGTCAAATATTTACCTGTTTACAGCGCGGCATAACGGCACGTATCCCAGCGCCCGATTGATTTCAATGTCTCAACTGCGAAAAACATTCTGTCCCTTCCGCCTATTGTTTTCCGCCAGAGATACGTTCGATCCGGTAACGATCAAACGTCAAACATGTCAATTTTACGTTCGACCTAAATCCGGCCCCGACTTACTTTCCTACGAGTAACAATCGCCCCCCTCCCCCCCCTTTCCACGATCGTAGAACGTCCCACTCGCCTAATTGGATTCGAAACAAATTCCGAAATGACAATAATCCGAGGACAATAAATACGGCGATAAAATCGATCGGAGCACCGATTTCTCGCATCCTTTTTCTATCCCGATCCCGAGGCTTGCCTATCGGGCGAACAATATACTTTCTGCTTATACTTCGTGGCGCATTAAAACGGAAACGTCGGAGAAATTCCAAGGTAATGCCCAATAGTAAATTAAGATATAATAACTTTCGTGAAAGTTGTACGATGAGGAAAGGGTGGGGGAGGACAGAGAGGAGAGTAGTGGAGGAGGAGGAGGAGGCGGTGGAGAAGGGGAGGGGTGGTGAGGTAGGTAGAGGAATAGGTGGAATACGAGGAGGTAGGGAACTCCATTAACTTTTATTTCTCCGGGAAAGTAACTTCTCTCCTCCTCCGCCGCCTTCTCCCTCCCCCGCCTCCTTCGCCATCTCCTCTTCTCCGAGCCCCCACCTCCTCATCGACTTTGCCTCCCGCCATGTTCGAACCTGTCTCCCCTCTCCTCCCCCTCCCACCCACTCGAATCCCCCCCTCCTGCCCGTCCACCCTTCAACCTCTACCCCACTTCCTCGGCTCCTCTCTACTGTCTTGACACCCCGGCCTCACTTCCCTCCTCGACGCTCCGGTGAAACTTCGTAAAGCGACTTAGTCAAAGTTTAATAAATTCCTTCGTAGGAGTTTCAAAGCGGTTCTACGCGGGATTGCAAATGATTACGTTTTGCCGTATGCGAGGGAATAAGAGAAAGGGGAACTTCGAGACCGGCCGGAAGAAATAGGAGAAGAGAGAGAGAGAGAGAGAGAGAGAGAGAGAGAGAGAGAGAGAGAGAGAGAGCGGAGGGGAGGGAGAGAGAGAGGAAGGTGGAGGGGGAGTGACAAGTGTGAGAGAACGGAAGAGATGACTAGATTATTTAAGACAAAACGAATGAAGCGAGAAAAATAGTGGGAATGTATCGAGAGGGGCAGAGGAGGGGGCGGGGGATGGGTATCTATCGATCGGCAACTGTGTAACTAGTTTGATGGTGACGGACAGCTCGGATTTCTATCGTTTGTTCTCGGCGACAAAGGAGATAAACAAATTCGCATGAATTGCGCTCGGTGTCGCGCAGTGTCGGCGGCGATTTTTCGGAATGCGTCAAGGTTGGAACGGAAAATGTCATATATGTGGGACTGGCAAGTGCCGGATGCCGGATGTCAAGGGAGATCGTGGATTCGGCCGGTGTGCAATGTCATTAACTCGGGAGAGTGGGAATTCAAGTGTTCGGTACTGATTTCATTTTTTGTTTCTCGGAACAACGCGATGTCGAGTGTGAAAAGATGGGGATCACGTGTTTTCTATGCACGGTCCCATTTTGACACTCGGTAGGCGGACGTTCCTTCGAGCATTAGGACTTGTTACGATGAAGATGCTGATTGTGTTCCTTGCCGGTTTCACGATGTTATCGGGGGAAAAATGGTCGGGCGTGGGAGGATGAAACATGTAGATAGGGAGGCTTATTTCATACAAACTTCAATTTCTTGATTCTCCATTGTATGTATTTCAGATACGATCGGATAGAATCGAGCAGAGAATTGGGTATATCCAATTCTTCTCAATAACATATATCAAAGAAAATCGAAATGATCTTGAACGCGGTTTTTCTCTCTTCTCTCTCTCTCTCTTTCTATATCTCTTCCTTTCTCTCTCTCTCTCCTTCTCTTTCCTTCCCTCTCTCTCTCTCTCTCTCTCTCTCTCTCTCCGGTTTGCGGCTTTACGGCTAGCTTAACCCGACAGCCGAAATAAAGAGCAATGTCGCAACGATTTTATCCGGCCACTACTTTCTCGTTGCACTCCAGACAAATACACTAGACAACAATGTATCGACAAAATGGGGTGAATCATGCAATTATAGCGTGAGTGAAAAGTTAAGGAGAAGTATAAAGTGGAGTTAATATGTTTTCTCAGAACACTTTGCGCAGTCAAGAGTCGACTAAGGTGTACAACTATTATTTTAAAGGCACCTTGGCGAAATCGATACGTGTCCTTAAAACTGTAGTTAGACGTGCAAAGTGCATGAAAACTTAGAATGTACCTACATAAAAACTTTGCTTCCCTATAAGATATTTAGTGCGAAGATAATGAAGTGGAACATTGTTTCCCGTGGCTACTGTTACGTAAAGAAACGAAAATGGAATAAAATATCGACATTTCCGTATAGTCAGCTCAAGCATTACAACATGCACACTCGTAGGAATACATTACCCAGCGTCGGTTTTCACGCGGCATTTTAAGCGGCCACATTGAGGTGCGCGCAGTATAATTTTGACAAGGTAACAACTTGAACTGCAAACTTCGTAAAGCGCTAACTGTTAATCCCGTACGAATGATCGATCCGAGGGAAGATCGAGATCGAACATTCGACTGCCAGTGGAAAATGCTTGCCTAACGTTAGCGCGCAGATAGAACGGGCAAAAGGAAGAACGGGAAGGCGGGAGTGAGGAATCGAAATCGGCTAAAAGAGATGTATTTTCCACGTCCCGGCCATGACACGTCGTCGTAACGAACAGCGAATGGTGGTGGTGACCAGAAAATGGCCGTCACGACGCAAACAAATGAGCAAGTCCGACCATTCCCATGGCAACGATCTCAATCGGATAGGGGCCAGCGAAATGGAGAACAGAGAACAGAGAACACGCCGGATAATGTATTCGATACGGGTAATATATAGCGCTCCAGATACAATATTTATGTCCCGGCGTATTTCACTAGCAGCCTATTATTCATTCGCTAGCACTGAATAAGCAGTAGTATCATAGAGCGCCTCGCCTGATCTTTTCGTTGCTTCTTGAGGCTGTCCCTCCACTGGCCGCGAAACCGCGGCAGGCACGAAATACGAGTCGGACGATTGATGGACGACGTTACCTTTGACACGTACGATCGGTAAACGGTCCCCGATTCTCGCCCCGCGTCCATTCGAGCTGCCAGACGGCGGCGGTTCGTTCGCTGAAATTAATTAGCTCCCGCTGCCGAAACCGAAAGCGCGAATGGCCCAACGATAGACTCGCTCGGTTACTTTCGCCCACCCGGTACACAATGACGCACGAACCTTTCGAGTGCAAGGGTAGTTTGGAAGGAAAATTTTCTCATTCTACCGTCGTGCGCGTATCTAATGATAGTTTGTACTCTTAATGGTCAATAATGTCGATTTATTGCCCCGTTTAATGCCGCGGGACCCTCGACATTTTACGGGTAAAATGAATAGGAACGTCGGAAAAATGACTGATCGCCAGTGTAAATGACGTAGGCGTTCCGATGGCAGTGTCGGGGCTGTTGCGCAATAAGTAAAAACAAATTCCATGTAAAGGAATCCCATTAACGACTCCGGTAATAAGAGGCCAATAAAAATGCGGACACCCAATAAAATATTAAACACGTATGCTGGTATGTTAATTAAATAGGTTAACTGGCAGTTAAACGCTCGTTATACATAGTTTAATCTAGGAAGTTCTTCTACTGAAAATGAGCTTTACGCGCACGATGTATCCAATCAGCATTAAGAAGAAGATGAAGCGAACCAACAGCTGAGAAACGAACACGTTTTACAATTAAATAGTAAAAACAGGCAACCTCTCATTAGAGATGTATTCGATCCTGCGCTAAATTAATTCGCGGAAAACAGGGTGGCAATAATACGCGAATTGTGCATACGGTGAGCGAAGGTAGGAAAGCAAAATCTATCGGCGCACGTAATAGCTAAGTACGATTTCATGGAGCAACGTACGTTAAAATAATGTATGGGAATACGCATAGCGCAACGATCAATTAGAACAGTCATCAATTAAGAGCGTTGCACAACACAGCTAGCTGCCGAGCGTCTACCACCTCCGTTCGCGTGTCTTGTTCCATAGCATTGGCGTGCTGCGATTTTATGTGTAACACAATGCGTTACATTTCCAACGTCCGCCCGATGCCGCCGCTGTAACGGTACGGATGCGTGGAAAAGAGTCGTGGCAATTATGAGCTGGCCGCGTGTCAACTAGACGCGAAAGATCGCAATAATTAAGATCAGCTGCGACCGTAATTGATTTACGCACTGTTATTAACCACGCTCCGACTGTAATGTACATCCGAGACGGAAAGTCGACGATCTCACGAACCTTTCCCAGTCTTCGATGCTACCGTAGTAGCGCTGTGTATACACGCTTATAACGGTGAATTGTGGTTTCGAGGTCGACTCGTAGACCAGACTCTCCGGGGTCAAGATTCTTTGAACTCCCATTTTGTAATTATGTCCAATCCGAAAATCGTTTTCGAAAAAACTGAACGATTTCGGGATCTAACGTCCGACGTCTCGGTCGATCGGTTTCGGTAACAGCATGATTTTGATTAATGTGCGGCCCGTTACGCAGAGTCATCGTTTCGTTAAGTTGTCATCCTATTTCATTGGCGCGTAAGCATAATGTTAAGTGGGCTCCGTTAAGTGATGAAGAGTACTGTGTACGGATAGAATGTATTTTCTCTCGGATGGCTGGAAATAGGTGAGAAATTCGAAAGTTTATCTCTCTGGACGTATGCCATTCGATAGAGTATATTCTTAGTGTGTCAAGGAAGGGTCATATAATTCAGAGTGTCGTTTCGCGGAGTGCACGATTCGTAATGGATTTTGAAAATGGATGTTGAAATAGGCAAACGACGATAAAAAAGGAATAGGAATGGGCAAAAAGTGCTGAATAAACCAGTGTTACGTGTCTCCGATACACAATTATCCGCAGAAAAAAAAGTACAATATTGATTCAGTTTTTCCTCAAGACGTTTCCACGTAAATGACAACATAAATAAGGTGTAACGAATGAATAATACATAATATTTTCCTTCCTTGGATGACGAGTATTTAATATATACTTCAAATGGGCGACTTGAATAAAAAATAAACGACACATTTATTCCATATAAGTTCCAAGTTGCTTGAGCAAATATTTGTTCGGCAAATACGCTAAGCTGTTCAATTGCTACAAGTTGAGGATATAAGTAACCCAAATAAATAAATGGTCGCAAACATTGAAACGAACACAGCACTGTCCTCGGTAGGGTAAAAATTATGACGCAATAACGAATGGGATTGCTCTATTCGAACGATTGAACTTGTCCGCAGTCAGATCTTTGTTTTACTGTTGTGGCAACCTTACTACAGTCGATACTTCGGTCCGACAGTCAATCTGCTTTATTGCTGTCACCAAGGACACTGGAAAGCTGTACTCTCGACTCGCTCTATATCCTGAATTTCTTCGAATGTCAAAGAACGGTGGGCCGCAATGCGTTTAACTTCTGTATCAATTCACGTGCCCGTTTGACGTGAACATTTCAGTTCCATTACGCTACTTCTCTTAAAACGTCGCCGTCAATGTCGGATGCGCGACCTGTCCTTCCCCGATCCTCCAAACTTGTCGTTTCCGGGACAAAATTTTCCGAACCTTCTGCAGCAGCGCATGATCTGTTATGATATCAGTGCCGCACACATTGCGTATTATTTCAGTCGTCGACGCGGCAGTCTTTTCTTCCACACGTTTCATTACACGCCGAACATAAAGATTTTAAGTTCTCCACCTTAATCGTTCGTAAATCGCTGTTTTAAGATAATTTTCACCTTTTGACTATTCATATGCGGTCGACGAGTGTTTATCTCCACGTGGTACTCGCAAATTATTACCGAAAATGAGTCATCGGACGTTTCCAGAAAAACCGAGGACTTGCTCTCTGCAGCTAAACATACTCACGACTCATAACTCGTCGGTGTATCCAGGATGTAGAATTCATTTTTGCACGTTCATTAGCTTTATAATTCTCTATAATGCTTTTACATCCGCAATTTTTGCGTACAAACAAAACTTGCAGCGCTTGCATCGTTTGACGGCAACTAAAAGCATGTGCGATCAATGGCTTTCGAGGGAGGTAAGATCGCAGGTTTTATGTAATTCTCCTCTCTATCCGTTTAACGCATCGTACAAAGGGCGCATCCAAATAAGATAGACAAAAGTGCCTGTATCAAAAAAGAATCATTGGAGTTAA
This sequence comes from Anoplius nigerrimus, assembly GCA_914767735.1. NCBI lineage: Eukaryota > Metazoa > Arthropoda > Insecta > Hymenoptera > Pompilidae > Anoplius > Anoplius nigerrimus. The sequence goes on from OU612082.1 coordinate 10,585,458, forward strand.
TTTTCAACTTCGTATCTCAATCATGAGGGCGGGAAGGGGTGAAATGTATTGTCTGCTTCTGCCACCATTTTCTCGCAATCTAGTAGATAACAAATTTTGAAAAATCAAAAACCCTTCCTCTAGTCGTGTGCACGTGTATTACCAATTAAAGTATTGGCAAAAATATTCTGGCCACATCTGACAGGAAAGTATATTATGCTATTGGGCCAATGGAGATTACTTTCGAATAATTTGATCCCACTAAAACACGATAACGTCTTTTATATGCCCAGAAAACGGTTTCTTTCATTTTATACGTTGTTTTACATTGGCTAACGAGACTTTTTGCATACTTCAACATTACTTTACATTGTGTTACATTATTTTACATCACTTTACGTTGTTATATCTTATTATTATGGATTATTCGATATTATTACAGGGTTTTGGAAGGCAAAGGACCATTTTTGCCCCCATTTAATAGATGTTTGACTGGCTAATCATTATAATACGACATTGGGTGATCAAAAAAGGGTACCTCGGCCTAAATTATACCCATTTAAATACAGTAGAACCATCCCAATGGCTTTTATGGGACTTTGCTCGACAAAGACCCATGTTAGCTCCATTTTTAAGCATGCTCGACTGGCTTATGCTTATAATATGATATTGGGCCACCAATGGAGGGTACTTTGGCATAATTTGGACTTACTAAAGCGCGATAAAATCCTCAGGAACGAAAAAAAAAACGAAAAAAATGTTTGCTTTTTTTTTCGATTCATAACTACCCTATCTGATAAATTTCAACTCGCCCTAAAATTTGGTACAAGGAGAATTTCGAATTCTCAATAGTTTCGAACATGCAGCCATTTTCCGGAGGGGAAAAAATTTTTTTTTTTAAGATCGGCTTTCGGCGACGATCCTATCTGAAAGTACGCGTCAAAAGCTTCAAAACAATGTATGATTATCATAGATTTATATCGCCGGTTCAAAAGTTATAGGCAATTTAAGAAATCGTGAATTTTTTAAGAATTATTTCATTTTTGCGAAAAATCGAAGGTTGTCGAATCGAATCGCCCTTTTGCTACCTGGTGAGGTGTCAGAAAAAACTCACAGAGCCGTTTGCCGTTGGTCGAAATTCGCAATATTTTCAAAGTTACGACCAAAAATGCGCGAAATAATTATGAAAAATGGACATTTCACCGGCTCTTCGTCATATGACAGTTTGTGTTACAATTATTCCACTATAATGTGATAAAGCGGTCAAAGTACTTTAAAAAATATCAAAAATCTCACAAATGTTTCTTTTTTTAGAAGCTATCGAATGGCTCATTCAGAATTTGAATCGACTTAGGGGCATTTTTTGACCGTCTCGTTCGGCTATGCCCTTTGTGCGCGAACATCTACAACACCCGGTATGCATAATGTACCGCGCGCCGATATACGACGCCGAAGAAACGGATACACATCAAATAATAGGAGAGGGCATTAAAATGGCATTGACGGCGGGAATGATATACGTGGAAATCGTCTATGTTAAGCTGCATCATTGCGTAACTGAATAATAGGATCTACATTATTCCAGCTGGCAAAGCGTCGCCATGCCAGCGGCCGAACGTAATGCGTTATATCTGACAAGAAGTACAAAGTGCGCGGTGCACAACTTTAATTAGCGAAAGAAAGTTCGTCACGCGGAATGTTAAATTGCTCATTTGACTGAGAATAATAGAGCGGGCGAGTCATTCTGCGCGCTAAACGAATTCTGATTCTCGCACCGCTGCCGTTCGGGGAAGATGATTTGAAACTTGACATGTTCATGGTTGGCCACCGGAAGCGTGACTAATAGAGTGCTTACATCACTGTATAATGCGCTGGCAGTATAGTTTTTTGCCTGAGGCACTTATTAAAGATATTGACATTCCGAGGAGAAAAAAAGTTGCATAATTCAGGTGCCCCCTGGGTAAACAACGGAACTTGCACGACATTGTAACTGAATCCACGTTGACGTGCATTGTGACGCGACGGCGGAGCTGGCCGATTTTTCGAATAAATTAGCATTCCCAATTGGGAAAACGGTCGTATCCACACGGGGCGAGGAATAGAAACTTTAATTTGCGAAGAAACTACTTCCACTCGACAGAACGTTACGGCGCGCGAAACCGTGTCCGCGCAATTATTTCAGTCCTAACACGCTTCCCAAGATACGGGACACCAGGAAAACAGGCGTTATACATTATGTACGATTGACAAGAGCCATTATGATAACAACTGGAGGACTCTACGTCCGAGCCGTAAGTGGCGCGTGAGACGTGCACGTTTTTCCCGATAGTTCGGCCTCAAAATACTTTAAGCATCGTTGTGCGCACGCCCCGGGAACGTGTAATGACCCTTTCGCGGCGCGTGCACCCGTTATACGGTAAACTTCAATTCCGAAATGTTTTCCTCCCGAAAGCGTTTCTTATTCCACTCGGCTCGTAATCCTTCCGAATCGATGGTAATGGAACGCGCGAAGCTGATTGCAGCCAAACAGAGGCGATTATTCGAGCCGGTCGGGAAACTGAAATTTTTTTTTTCCTTTTTCGTTTTCCCACCTCTCGTAGTCCTGCTTCACTCGTACGGCGCGCATATCGAATCGATGCATCGGGGATATTCTACGAGATAGAGGCCGGTGGGGAAACGCTGATCGAGTTAATTCAGGAGCGATCCATTCTCTCGGATCAGAGATGAGACGATTATCGCAACTAAATCACGACGCAATGACAACGCGGATGGGATGTCTGAATACCGGCCGATCGGGGGTACCTCATTCGCCGCTGATAATGTATTTTGCGAGGACGCACGGTTTAAAGCTCGCCACACGACGAAGAAGATACGAGCCGAGGTCGCGTATCCTCAGCGCTGCAATTTACGTGTACGCCGAGTGTAAATCCGTAAATGTCAAATTCCGTGAAAAAATCCGTCTAACATCGACCTTCTCAGTGGCTTAGGAGACAAATGGCGCTGTCCTAATTGACGGAACGCTGTACGGCAGCGCGTCTTTTATTTATCCACAAGGTAAAGCATAATGAAAAGGTCAGTAGTGTAATAGACGGACTGCAGGGTGCGGAACGAGCGTCGCTGGTTTGAGAAGTAAAAGTACAATCAGCCTTGCTACTCGTAAGAAGATAGAGTCCCTAGGCGGCAGCTGAATTTTCTGTATTCGAACGCCGTTGCACAGTAATAGGAATAATAACATTTCCAATTAAGTCTCGTTCTCCGAATAAGAGAAGGTCACTATCCGTGATCTTATTTAATACGTTCTTGCCCCACTAAGAATTGTCCCGGATGAATCTCCGACAATGTCCGCGCATGATCAATTTCATGAGTTACTGTACATAACGTGACATTAATGTGACATAATGGGACAGCAGGCAGGGAGATACGCGGAGGCTTAAAGTGACGATCATTACCGTGTTATTACGTAGGAGGAAGCGTTGTGCAAATAATGTTTAGGTTGAAGACTGAATAATGAACCTCCGTCGTTCTGTATCTGCGGATAATCAGCGTACAAAAGGCAACTATGCGCAAAGTGGAGCGAATGAAAATTAATGCCACCGCGCCTACGTCATCGTTCGAGGTAAAACTCGAAGGCGGCATTTTCCATCCGTATCATCGCAACATCGAGAGACCTATCGTCGAAGCTGGTCGACCCATTAAATATTTCTCGCATGCCGGGCAGAACACTTTGAGAGGACGGGATTGCCAGCGACGTTACCCCTCCAATACTTTTTTCACCTGGCACACCGTCCCTGATGTACTTCTCGGCGGTTGGGCAGTTTCGTGGCACGTCGATTTAATGCACGGGACGCTAAGCATAAATTACGAGAGCGGAGAGCTCTGTACGCAATGTGTTAACACGCGCCGAACTCCTTATTTTTCGGCCCCGGCGCGAAATATTGCCCCGATCGAGGCCGGCACAAAAGAAGCCCGCAATAGTTCGAACAAGGAGAGTATTGCAAGGCGGCACGTGATTTACGCGACTTTCTAGTCTCTCTTACGCGCCCGACATGTTCCGATATGTTCAATGGACCTTTATTTACGAGCGAACTTGCGAGACGAATTTACTCGCAGGTAGATCGTGGCATCGGATAGCTCCTTTTTGCCGATACATCCCTCGCCGTTATATCTTGTATGCGCCTTCCCCCCACCGAGAGAGTGGGACCATAGATTTCGTAGATCGCTTTACTCTCTCGTCAGGCACGGATAGACATTTTCTCAGGCGGCGCAGATTGTTTTCTCGCCGGCGAATTATCGTGCGCAGTACGCGAGATTAGAGTCGCTGAAATTGAGACTCGGCAAAATAAGAGAAGGAGGCGCGTGTGAGGCACGGTAACGATTACTTAAGGAAGGATGCGTGCGCCGAGTCGATTGTGCGGCGAAAAAAACGTTTACGGTGCCCTCGCGTAGCACGTACGGCAGGGTCACGATTTTTTCCCCCCGTTGAAATAGGAAGAACATTGTCTGCCTATTAGCTCCGCTAACGTTTAGAGGATAATTACTGCGGGAATGGATCTTGCCGCGAGGCAGATTTCAATCGAAATCAATCCTATGACGCAACGCCGTGCGGCGCATCGCATTTCCTGTCGATATTCAACTAATATGCCCGTCGCGTCGTTTATAAGTCATCGCTGTTTCACTTCGATCTGTCTGTTAGCTTTTTATACATCTGAATTTAATCGCGGGAGCGCGCATTCCCGGGACTTTTTTACATTTCTGTTCTCTTTTATAGTCGGGGCGTAAAAGTTGCTGAATAAACATAATCCGCGATCGGTCTGAGATCATCCGGATATTTAAAAGACTGACTCTTTCGGGATACAGTTAGTTGAACTCGTACTGTTATCCGTCGAGTAGGTACTCGCTAACCGTGTTCCTTCGATCGGAGATCGGATGGAATTCCGACTCCGTCGACGAGGCGGAAAACGCTATTTGGACTACATCTTATCAGGAGTGTCAAAGCGATGCGGAACCGCAAGAAGAGACCTGTCTGCCGGATCGAGACACTCGGACAACCGAAAGCTCGATAACTTTCCGCGCAAACATCCTCCACCGCGCAGATAACGTACTCACGACGATCCGACCTATCTCGCGGAAGGACCTTCTTCCACGAAAGAATTACGGACAACTCGCCCAGGATGACGCACCCGCGACAGCAATAAAGAACCTCGGCTCGTTCAATTTTTGACTCTTGGCCAAGTAGACTCGGCGACGCTCGAAACGCTCGTCGAAATTCGTTGCCGTCCCGTGTAAAATGTAGGCGTATTCCTTTATTAGCTTCTGCCCTCTGTCACACGACAGGCGCAATACCTTATCTACCTACGGCCGAAGTGCACAATTGCTACCTTAATTGCGCATTCCGCTTCTGTCCCACTTCTTCGACCGACAAAAACTTTTTTCTCCCAAAGCCTCGGATACATTACCACTCTAAGTTTCGCGGCGCTCACGATATTTTGCAAATCAATACGCGAATATTAAGAATCACGTCAGACTGGCCCGGCGCCAAGTAGGTCAGCTCCGTGCAGTTCGTATCTGTAAAAGAGATCGTCAAGCTTTGAATCTGTCGAAATTCAATCGCTCCCTTTCGAGAGAGCGGCGCATTGACTCTCGCGCACGTAATGCCCTGAACGATAGCCCTAATGCTGACACAGGCTATCAAATTTCGCCGGATAGAATGTCAACTATTTTATTCCCTTCTACGCATGGCGAGAGAGAGAGAGCGCGCGCGCGCGCGCATCGCGTAGGGTCTTTGTTTGAAAATTAGGATTCGCTTGCGTTATTTGCCGCAACTCCGTATCGATCCTGCCTTTTGCCGATGTAATTTAATAATCTCCTAATGTTACACATTTCTCCCTGCGTCAGCGTTGCCGGAAACTTCGGAAAATGGAATTGAGACGAATGGACGCTCTAATGCCTGAATCAGAAGTTTGCGCTTAAACTAGGATGAAGAGAGGTGGCACAGAAAGGGGCGGCGGCGGAGGGGGCGGACGGGGTGAGCTGAGGGAAGGGTTGAAGAAAAGAACAATGAATCGCTGAGAAAGATAGATGAAATAGTCGGCTATAGATCCGCAGTGCGAATCAATACATTCGGAAGTTCGGGGCAAATGAGAGATGAGAAAGGACGGGGCCGTAATGGAAATAAGCTGCGAGTTGAAAGAAGTCAATCCGTCTGGCTGGCTATTTTGCGAAACGGACTTTTGACGTTTGTCCGTCTGAGTGTCATGGAAATACGCTCGGATCTAGTTGGACGGTTCCTTAAATAATTGAAAACTGTTTGGGACGCGTTTCGGTGACAACATGATTACGTACGTTCTGTATTTATCCGTCAACCTGTTTTCTTCGCTTCGCCAACGTAAGTATAGACCAAAGTTTTTGACAAGCTTACGACTCGGCCCGCGGTACTCACACAGTTTCAATGCGAGCGTTCACTTACAGTGCTAGGCAAAGCGTTCAGCGACACGCTTTTTTCTGACAAACGTCCGAGAGAGTCAATACGGCATTACGCGTATAAAATATATGTTTGCGAAATCGTATCTCTTCCGCGGCTTTTTTCACGAAGGACGCGAGCTTTTAATATTCTACCACGAAATTGTCAGTTTGCACGTCCGGTACGCCGACTTCATGTGGCACATGTCACGATACTCGTTACAGAAAGAAGCCCACTCCCAACTTCGCTTAATGTCAGAAGTTTAATTTCGCCGGCATGAAGTGCGCTCGCACGGAAACAAAATCCAATTTAAAAATGTAATTTCAAGATGAATGCGGGCAAGTAGTTTCGATTAACTGCTGAGATGTACTCCCGCGGATACATTATTGTACTGTATTTCAATTGCGGCTGCTCACGTGAGCGGCAAATAAGTGGTCATTATGCAACTTCTTTTTTTCCCCTCTCCCATGCCTCTACGTGTCAATGTATGTTTTATTGAGGTGATCGGTCAGAAGTGGCTCTAGCATTACGCGTCGCGCTTCCTCCTGGAAATTATATAAATTATTCATTTCACTTTTTACGAAGTGTGTTCCCTCCGGCGTAACTGTATCTCTGACCGTCTATAAGTACGGCAACGTGTATCGTATCAGTATATAAATTCGTGCGCATTTTTTATGCGACCTGTGACAAATCAAATAAAATACGGCCCGTTCGCTCGACCGATCGTATACATTCCATCGCTATCAACAATTTATTGCCGTCTTACCGTCAACTTAGTGTCCAACAAGGACTTCGTGTTAGGCGTGAAATATATTTACCACTGTACATTCTATCGAATAAACGACTACGGGATACGTTCAACGTATTTTTACCGGCAACAAACATACTTGCGGCGAAATTTATTTAACTTTATCGCCGCACAGGAAATATGATTCTTGCCGCGAAAAGAATTACAACCGTCGCCCGCCGCTCGCAATGTAATCAAGAGAAAAGCCGATGTCCGTCCGTCCCCAAAGAATTGTAAACAATAAATACCTATAAACACCGTCGATAAGCAACGGAGACACTTTGCGCCATTACGGGGCGGTAACAAGTCAGTCACTCAAACAGCGCCTCTAATACAAGGTAACCAGAAGTCTTTGTCGGTCTTGTAAAAAGTCGCATGCAGCTGTTCCGCCGAGTTATTTACATCGGTAATCGCATTCCAGCGATAGCGTAACGCCAATAGAACGATGACGTTCCACCGACGTCTGACGTCGATAGACCCGCGCCGTTTATCGCATTACATCTTTTTATCTTCCCTTTGTCTGCCTCGGTCTCCTCTCATTGTTTGTGTACGCTCTGTTTACATTACTACCTGACCCCGGCCAGCGACGCCGACTGTTCCGACCATTCGAAACGGCCGAACACTCTTTGCCTCCCAACGGCGCAGATACCGATCTCGGCCGTTAACGTCAGACTCGGTCTCCTTTCTGCCATAATCGCGCATCAAACCTCGGCCGATGACGTAGACGTTCATCTTCGCCGGTCTTCAGAATCCGCGGAGAGGATCGCCCGAGACTCGTGCGGCCGGAAATTCGAACTCGAAGGCGCTAAAGCGCGAAGCTGCCCGAGGGACAGGAAAAGGGTGGACCGAAGGGAGATACGGAAGATCTAGGCGAGAAAAGGGAAGGGCGGGGGAAGGAGGCTAGTCCTCTAAGTGAATGGGAGAGGGCGACAAGCGGGTCCGAACCGTGAGATTTCCGAGATCCCACTTGTTGCACGCTCCTTGCCTCCGCTGGCCTGCACCGAGCGAGGGGACAGAAAGCTCGGGACGGTTGTTCCGGCAAATTTCCTATAGTCGAAAGATTCCCCCCGTATCGGACAACGTCTTCCTTCCTCCCCTGTCTGCCTTTCATCCCACGCTTCCGACCTCCGCCGAAGCTTGCCACGAATTTTTTCCCGTCCTTCCTCCAGGCCGTCCTCTCGGCCGTCGACGACTTCCGCTCGGAATCGAGGATTTTTCAAGCTTCGAACAGAGTCATCGTTGAACGCGCTGCACCGACGAGTCTTGCGAAAATGGCCATTGATTTTCCTCACCGTACGCGCGTGCAACGTGGAATATCGTGCAACCGTGTCGGTAAATCAAGGCGGAGGATCGATTCTCGCCGGAGACAGTACGTATCGTTCCAGTTCCCGACTATAGTTACAGCCCGAACCTCGAGGCCGTTTCGCGAGCGACGTTTTGCAAAATAGTTCCTTAACGACGGAAGCGCGCGAGCCAGCCAACGAAATGAATAGACGCGTTCGAAACGTAAAGCGTCACGCCGAACGGCGGAAACCGCAGCGTTTATTAATCGCGTTACCTTAGTCAATGTATCAACCTTGATGCGTTTCGACGTTCGGTCCGCATAGCTGTTACGTACGGCGACGCAGAGCCTGCGTGTGTATTTTGAAAGTATAAATTGGACGGGCCGACGGGCACCGTATAACAGTAAAATAAACTGACATCTTGAGAAAGTACAGTCCGTAAGTAGCCACGGAAGGGTCTGGCGTTCGTAAAGTGGCCTGCGCGCACGAAGGCGGCGTCATCTGTTTCGACTTATTGTTTCAAACCCGAATGTTTTCGAGTCATCCGAGACGTTGGGCCACGAGAGCATTAGTGAGCACTAAACCACGTGGCCCGCAGGCATCGCCGGTAGAGCGGCGTGACCGATTTTACTAGCCTGGGTACCCTCGTCCCATTAGTCATCGCCGCGTACGGTCACGAAAATCGTTGCGTATCAAAACACAATGCGCCACTTGTTAGCGCTTATTAAGCACGTTGTATATTTAATTATTCCCCCGTCCCCCCGCGAGAGACGTCTGTGACACGGCGAAAATAATTGTTTGTCAGCCGCAAGGATAGCATGCGCTTTAATCATACGTTCTGGGATGTGAGGTGCCTGATAGTCTCAGTCCACCGGCAAATTGAAATACGTCCGCGGCAGGTCAACTTTGTGCTTCCTCGCAAATTACGGCGCGCTCTAATGAGACACGATGTTCGCAAATACCCCTGTCGCTCCCCCGCCATCCCTCCTCCCCCCCCCCCCCCCCCCCCCCCGCCCTCTCCTTCCCTCTTATCAGCGAATCAAAGCAGCAGCCCACCACCGACGCCGCTCCGCCACACTTTCTACTTGCAACTCTCACATTTTAATGTAATATCCGGAACGGACGACGAGATGAAAACGTAGATGAAAACGCTGAGGCCCACTCGGCTGACTCGAACCCCCTCAGCTTTGTATCTTCGACGGAATCTGAGACCTATTGTCTGCCCATCCGAGCACAAGGGGAAGAGCTGGCTGGTATCCCATGACGCGCCGCTCGCCTCTCCCACAGTCTCATTTCGACTGTTTAACAGTAGAACCACCGACCAATCAAAATAACTGCTCTGACCCTGTCTTCTTTATGACTTTCCTCTCGTGAAGCATTTTAGTTTTTCAAATATTCCCTAGCACGCTCTGAGATAGATAAAGCATTCATTGTCTTCCGTTTTGCAAGTTCAAACGTGTTGACCTATATCGTTCCTGGAAGTAAAATAAAAATATGAATCCAAATCCTCCGTAGTTAATGTTAACACATTACATGCGGGAAAGGCCATTAATACCTTTTACGGCGACTGACCTTGATTTGAACTTTTTCATAGTTATCCCTGTGAGTTTAATAGTGAAAAAATGATAAAAATATCTTAAATATCTTGAAAATTATGACATTTTATGCTGCCATTTTTTAGGCGAATGCTCTAATTTTTGCCAGCGGTAGTTCATAAACAATTAGTCGCGACGCACTGCATGTAACGTGTTAACACCACCTACACCCTTACTCTTCATCCACGCACATGCTCGTCAACGAAAATTCCGCCTCCGCGCGCTTAACGTCCATGGCGCGCATCGCGCTTAGAACGAGCGCACGCATCCTAATCCGTAAGCGACGAAATCCGTTCATAAAGAGACGCGTGCATCGATCGTCTGTCTCGTTCGAAGGCATTTGATCGATGGGACGGCCGTGCTCCCGGACGATAGTCATTCCTAACACGTTCCTTTGCGCGTCCGCGCAAAAGAGGAGGTGGATAGTGAGGTGTGGGTTGGGTTGGGGGGGGGGGGGGGGGTGGAGGCAGCGAAGGGATGGCAAAAGCGAACGCAGCTGCGTAATAGAATTTCGAGGCCAATGGCGAATTACTCGCACGTTCGGTCGACCCCGAGGCCAAAGGCCCCCGCGTCTCTGCGCGAACGGCACTCAGCATGCACTTGCAGTGAAATTCAATCGTGCTCAAACAAAAGGCCACACGCGTCGGACTCCGGCTGACAAAAGTAGACGGGGCACCGTGTAGACCTGTCGGCCGGGGACGGACTTTTTTTGCGAGTCCTTAGGAACGATTCGAGTGCATTGTTTACGCGCCGCTCGCTTTCAACCTGAAGAGAGCTATCGAACGAGCCGGAGTGAAGGAGGAGGTGGAGGTGGAGGAGGAGGAGGAGGAGGAGAAGGAGGAGAAGGTGGAGGAGGAGAAGGCGGGGCCCGAGTTCCGGAAACGGGGAAGTTAGAGACTGACAAATTTGTCGTAACGCGATATTGCGAATGGAACGCGTTTTAACCGATGTGCTTGAAGTGCGGATTCGGCATGCGATATCGTCTCGATTACGTTTTATCCCACTCGATGCAATAAGGGCCGCTGAATGTTCCCCATCGTCGTCGTTTAGAGCCGAGCGGACGAAAAGGAGTGGAAAGGGGGGAAGGAGAGAAAGGCGAAGTAAAATCGATCGAGATAGAAAAACCGGTTGGTGTAATCCATTGCCGTTGGAATGTAATCACAACCTCAGCTTGAGTTTGCTTAACGTCACGGCCGTAAACTCGCTTCGTTCACTCAATTTATTTTCCACGATGCACGTAATATCATGTCGACGAGAGGAGAGAGAAAGAGAGGGAGAGAGAGAGAGAGAGAGAGATAGGGATAGAGGGAGATGCAAGGAGGGAGTCAGGGAGAGCAAGAGAGAGATAGGGACGGAGAGGGGGGAGGAGAGGTGTTATTATAGACGCTTACGTCTACTCTCGTAATTATTATCAGCCGCGGGAAACTGTTACGTACCTCCGTCTCTCTGTGTAAAGAGAAGCACAATTCCATACCGTTGCGAGACAAAGGAGCATGAATATTTCTCATTACTTCGTAACATGGCGACTGTGATCCAGGCATCCCCGATTGACCGAACTATTTGTCCGCTCGGGACAATAAGGCGAACAATGTGTCAAATTGGATGCGATGCAGGGCGAATTCACGGTGCGTCAGTGTCACGTGTATGTTTCCCTCCTTTTTTCCCTGCCGATACCAATACACTTTCCCCCTACCCCTCGAATAGTACTGACGAATAACGATCAGCGGCGTTATCTAACGTAATGCATCATTAGAGGGACGTTCAATTAACGTTCTGCTCCGTTCGCTAGTGCGAAGCACTGTCGATGCGTAATATTGTGTCATGAAAGTCACGTCGAATGATTTATATTCACTTATAAGATATAGAGGATATTATACCGGGCTCCGCCGTAATTACTTAAGCATCGAGCTCGTCTAAATTACATATCCGACTCTCGGTCACACGGTACGTCTCGTTTTGAGCTCGCCGTTCGCATTGCTGATCGATCTGCCGATCCGATTGAGAGCTAATGACAGACCGCGATCAGAAAAGCCGGTTGAAAAACGAAGCGCACCGCTAATCACGATTTTCCTGCCGTTCACAACGTTCGCGCTAGCGATCGTCGCCAGTCGGTGAGGTCGCGAGAATCGCGAAGAAATGCATGAGTTTGTTGAAATCAATCGTTTTTTTTTTCCCGAACTCGCTGGTACGCTCGCGATGCGAGCGGATGTGTGCGTAACGCGCAGATTTCGAATTCCGCATGGCTGGCTGGGATGAGATTTAGGCAAAATGTGAGACGTGAATGAGCGTCGGCAAGACTGAATGCACCTTTATAGACGGTGGGCCGTGTGTTTGCACTGACGCGCGTTAGCCTGTGCAATCGCACCATCTGCCTTAACGGGACGCGGTTGCGAAAACGACAGAAACACGATGACTTATGTGCCCTGGCATTACACACAGCCAATCGGACACCTGACTAGAAGGAGAGAGGAGGGTCGGCAGGGGCTGCCGAGATAAGAACCTATCATCGCCCGAGCGTCTACGTTGCTTTTCATAGTAATATAACAGTTTATATAAAAGCCATTAAGGCACTGCGAACGGGCGATTTTGGACGGACTATTCAGGCTGAAAGGGAAGCAACGGTAAACGGGAAGCACAGCTAAGGAACGCAAGTAACTCTATGATTGGGACGAGCGTCCGTTGTGTTGAACATTGCTTACGACCGCCTATTTTTGCTGCCGCCTTTCAGGTTCAATGTAAATTGTGCTTGACAGTCGATCCGATGGCATGTACGGTTCTATGGGCAGCGGTCGGAAAAATGAGATGTGTACACTTTGTTCAATTTGCCGAAACGCGAGATACGACGCTTCCGCTGTAATCGTAAATTAGTGGTGCAAACGATTCATTAGAAGTTCGTGAGCGCCCGTTAAATAGCCGCGCACGAACAACAGTATAATTATGAACATGGACAGTAAAGGCGGTGGAAAATAAACTCAATTGAACTGGCGCACTCAATTGAACGGCGAAATTTGAGTGAAACTCCTGCCGGTAAAGAGTTGGAGTAACAATAATCGCGACGATTCGTTTCGCCGGAATAACATGGCGCTGGACATCTTGCTTACTTTTCATGACGTCAGCACGGCACATTAGGGACGATTTCCTCGTAATTTCATTTCCCCGCCGGATCTTAATTAAGCGCTCATCGTTTATTTCCCGTCTTCGAAAAAGAATCGGCCGGCATGGCAGTTTCGCGTCGTTCAATCACGCCGAGGCTGCCATTGTGGAGAAAAACGGATTCGCGCACACCGCTCTCAACATCGTTTTCTTTTTACTTATTCATGCTCCTTTTTCATTGAACGCTGCAAAGGAACGGTAAAAAGGACGACAATACGCAAAGGTCTTACACATTATTTAAAATACATACGTACTTGCGTCATGAATCAAGCCAGTCATACTTCTATGGCCAATTTACTTCTTTTCCATTATACAAGCCGGTGTACCAAATCGAAAAGTGAGAGAAAGAGAATAAAAGAGGCAAGAAACGGGAGAAAGAAGGTCGAGGAGGATAGATGGGGAAGCGAGAGGGAAGAACCACAGCGAGAAACGGGACTTGCCTTACACGGATGTTGATTCGTCGATTCTGACGGAATGATTTACGGCGCGGCCATCAATTTTGGAATAACTCCGTAATAACTTGACTGAAATATTGCTCAGCGGACTTAAACAAGTTTAGCGAGCTTTGAGAGGTTTCTGATTGGATCCGACTCACGAAATAATGGAAAAGTTCCCTCCATTTATATTGTCGTGAATGTCAGCATCTTAGTTTCTGCATCCGCTGACATTGCTGACTGTATCGATGCCTCAATTTATCCTTCATTAGCTTTCTCCTGCGTGCGCGTATATAGCTGCTTCGTATCGATCGAGTTATTCTTGCGTTTCCAGCAATTATCTCAGAAGTATTAACTTCGCAATGCTTTTAACAGAGGCAAACATTCCGTGCGTTTTATTTAATCGGACGAAATTGCTTTTATCATTAATCTTGGAGCAAGCGCTGCCATCAAATTTGAGAGAAACTTTATTTAAAAAAAAATAATTGATAAATATAAGAAAAAAGGAGGAACGGAATGTTTGACATTCCTTCGAGTATTACTCTACTTTCCTCGTATCTCCGCTGCGAGTATTATAACATGTCTGCATGTTTCCGTTTTTAGAGTCTAACAGGGCCGAAGTGTATCTATCACGGTAAAAGAATTTCTTTCACTTTGTAGGTCTCCCTGCTTCTTCCATCGTTTTGAGTTCTTCCTCCCGCGATATTTGTAGAGAGCCTCGGCCACTTTAAAGGTCGATGGTTTTCTAGGACGTGAAAGTGCCTCATGGCTTCGGTGATGAATTAAATCCATGGAAACAAACAGCTGGATGTACTAGTTAGCCTGTATCAGCGCACATTACGAAAAATATACTCTTTAATTACCCTAATTCATCGCGTCGTTACGTTTATTTGGTCCGAACTTAATGGCGGCCTCCATGAAATCGCACGGCGAAGATAATGTTAATGCAACTGAACAATGATATGCTAATATTAAGATATCATCGCACAATATATTAATTTCGGGCAGTTTACATGCGATATTTAGGCAGCCAGGCAGAGAGTCGAGGGATTCATTGCTTTGAACGTACGGCAGTACACGTAATTGGGCGAATTTACATTTTTAAATCGTAATCAGTAAATCAATCCGTCGTGTCAACACATTTTTGTTTGCCCTTAATGAGAGAGATGTAATTTAGAGACTGACAAAAATGGCTTTTCATTCGCTCGCAGTCAACACTGTCATTCCGGCCTGACATATACTTTGCCCGCACTCGACTAAATCGACCTTTGTCGCAAAAATGGAAAGGAAGATGTAGTGAATAAGAGAGCGCGACCATTAACGGTAAGAGCATTGCGTCGGAAAGAATATGCAGCTCTACTTATTACATATTACATGACCATTTAAGAATATGTCAGTTGAAAATATGAGCGCGCGTGACTAAACGGACATTTATATTATCTGCGGCGAAAAGACGAAACCCATTTTCGTCTCACGATAAGCCTCGGATGATTATCAGCTGTGTAAACGTTCGGCCAAAGAAATTTGTAAAATCAATATTTACACGCTGTCTTAAAAAGTCCTGTTAATGGATTCTCGAACAAACGCGAGGAAATAACGCTGGCAACTTTTTCTTCGCCATAGATTCAATTCACGTTCCTCTTTTTTTTTTTCTTCTACTGTTGCCAACGTCAGGTATATTAATACTACTAAGAATTTGTAGAAGCATCAGAGAGAATGAACAATTTCAATTGAGCTTTTTACGCGCTGAAAGCGTCAAGTTACAGGATATAAAATTTATCTCCAGATTTACAGTTTGCATATATTATTCATAATTTATGGAACAATTTAATTTTTACTGAGAACTTTACTCATCAGTGTTTCCTAATAGGTACGTACGCTTCCACTGCATTTTTCATTTACAAAGGAAACTTTACTCTCATACACAGCATACTGCTAAATATTCCGTGCTACTTTCTGCTCGGAATCGGAAAGACACGAAGTCTGTAATATAGCAGAACAATGTTAACTTGATAACGAATGGATATTAAAGAGCGCGTTGCAGCACAGTTAGATTTCAAAAAGACTATCATGCGCACATCGACTGCCTCCGCTGCGCATAAATGACCGGTACGCCGTTTTCCATGTATTTCAAATTACTATTATTAATTAGAATGAACGTCAGAGATTGATAACCTTGGATGTCAAAGTCCCCCCCCCCCCACCGCTCGGGGTTCGCCGCTCGATTCTTATACACCCAGAGAGTTCGCAGTGCTCTCTTCACAATGCCGAGGCGCGAGCCCGATCTGTCGTAGGATCGAAGTAAAGCAGGACTGAAATTTATTTCTCATCCAACGTGACATGACAGAAATAAATCACTTTGGAAGTTTAATATTTCACTCACTTCGATCGTTGCAATCTTACTTTGACTGATATTCGCGAGTTCCGCGCGCGATCCTTTTTCCTCGGCGCGTGTCATTTTTCAAAGCCGTTCCTCGCGTTCGAAATCGAAAAATGTCTTCGCCGCGAACCTCAGGCGATCGTCGGGCGAGAATGATTCGTTGCCCGAGCGGAGTGGCACGATTGGAAACAATCGTTTGACGAACCGAACAGGCCGGAGAACTTCCGATAGGATAGCCATTAGACTGTTAGCCTTGACGCGATGCATTCGTTATTGCGATCTCCTTCTCTGTGTTCTCCTTTCATTAGTCACGAGGAGAGCGAGCCACGTGATCGGTAATTGCGCAAGAGGCCGATCGCAGGCTATCCGATGCTATTTTAAAAACTGGAAGACGGCTACTACGGTCGATCGCGAATGCTCTCGTGGCGTCCGCGGACAGTTCGAAATTCGAAATGCGCCGATCGATACGGGACAGTCGACAGTCAAGGTTTTCACGACCGTTTGTCACGTTATTAGTCTCAACTCACGGTGCCATCATTCGTTAGCGATGAGTCACGTCTCCGGCTCCAACTAGTACATTTTTTACAATCGGCCCAGCGCCGTAGACTACGGTGATACAATGGCGTGCGCGGCGGTTCGAGGCTGGATTATTTACAGCGTAAACGCTCGCTCTTAGCGAACGGTTCGACTTTCTACCGATGTTTCCCGCTTGCTCGCAATTTCTCGTTCCATCAAATCTCATTATCCCATACGGGAGTATTGCTCCTTGAAAAGTTTTATTAACCTGCGCGTTATTACGCCGTGGAACAACTACTTTTGTCGAGAGCCACCGCTTTTACTAAAGGCAATAACCTTAGGGGGATACTTACTATTCATGCTCCACTCTACTAGTCATAGTCCGCCTCGTTATTTTCTTGACTCCTCACGTCGTTCCCGTAAAAATTCATCGAAAAGCCCCGGTCGAGATAATGGGGCCTGTAATACTTCCCTCTCCTCATAGGACTACAACTGGTTCAACAATGCTGCCTGGTCGGACCAGCTGTCCAAAGTGTGCACTGTAAGAGGGAGGAGGAGAGAAATGAGGAAGGAGGTAAGGAGCGAGAGGAGGAGAAGGAGACAGAGAGAGAGAGAGAGAGAGAGAGAGAGAGAATGAGAGAGAGGGAGAGAGAGAGTGTGTGTCTGTGTTGGTAAGAAGAATGAGAGAAAAAGGAAGGAGTGAGAGTGAGAAGGAGTGAGGGCGAGGGGAGGGGAGAGTGAGGAGTGGGGGAGAAAGATGACTCGTCAGTGTGCCAATACACGGACAAACGTCGATGTACCTGTACGCAGGTGATACTACAGGTGGGTGGTACGCACGAGTGAGAGTCACAAAGGCGAGAACCTAACAGGTGCTTTCCTCCCGCTATAATCTCCAGTTTATTATGATAACGTGTATCAGTACGTACATTGTCACGTACACACACGCACGCGCGCGTACCCTCGTTCTCATTAGCGCGTATCGAGCTAAATCGAGAAATGTAAGTTGAATTTTCATTAGTTTTCCTTTGTTAGCGGCGCAAATACGTAGAACGGTCACTATGCCTTCCTTTTCCGCTATATTGTGCTACTAATGTGTTGTATGAAAAACACCACGGCCAATTTTACTGTTATTATTCGCCAATGTTTGCCCGAACATGATACGCAACGGCGAGAACATCGCTCCGTGACCTTAAAACACGCAAATACTCTCTTCGTAGGGTAAAGTGACGCCGAACGTCAAATACAGTATCTATGTGTATCGTATGTATTAGTACTATCGGCGATTAGCACCTCGCCATCCAAAAACTCTGCCATTGGACCAAGTCATTTGCGTGTGCGCGGCGAGGAGCACGTGTGTTGTAACAGATTGCTTTACAATCAATTTTAACTTCTCCGGCCTCGGTTACACGATTGCAAACAATATTATATAGCACTTCCGTAACAAACAAAAAAAAAAAAAAAAACGACCAGTCTATTTGCCGTGTAATACCTTCAAAAGTTGTCGAGCGTGAATCACGTTCTCTGCCCGCCGACTGTAGCTCTTTGTTCCCTTTCCTTTTTCCTTACTTTCAGGCAAAATTGTGAATCACGAATGCGCGAGAGTGAACGGAACGAAGTAAAAACGGTTAAAAAAAGGAAAGAAATGAAAAATACTGCATACTCATTATAAAACGTCACTGTTTACGTAACAAACCGCAATGAAACAGGCTGTTTTTTTTCCAATATTTTCAAATGCTCTAATGAATGTGCAGATGACTCAGTCATTGGCTGACCCGTCATTTAGTTCGAGTAAATAGTGTACACTTAACGCATCGAACAACTGTTCGCCGAGGACGATAAATGTGTGCGATTTTCATCCAGAATTCACTGCTGCCGTTGCAGAATGAAAGAACTGTTTGTAACGATCATCGCGAAGGCTTTCACGAATTCCCGATGAAGTTTTAAATATGGTAAGCTCAAGCCGATTATGTTGCAAATCGGGTGGTATAAAGAATGTAAATAGAAGCGGTGTGTCAAATTTTGCATATAGTTGCATATGTGGATTATTCTTTCGGCCTAACCGTATTCCGCTACAAAATATGTTAATTATTCACACGATTTATTATCGTATCATGCTCACGCAAGCGAGCTGAAATACGGGTGTTCTATCAAATGTTTTCGAGGTCATCGTGCATATCGTGTGTATCACATGCTTCAATTAATTGCAACACATGCTTGGGGCAAACAAAATCTATTTGCATATTTGCGAATAATGAGTATTATTTAAGTGTGCTTAGCACCTCTGCCATGTGCGGCAAAATATTTAATCAGTAATGAACATGTTATTGTGATAATACGTCACGTTGCTTTCGTAAATGAAACGGTACATAGCTATTTAATTTGAGAGCTCCCCAAAAGCAATAAAGTGCGTAATCATTCAAGATAATTCGAACAAAATTGGCTGTAATCTGACCTTTTTTTTTTTTTAGTGGAAGTAGCGCTGCGTGCAATTTATCCGAAATTTATCAGCACTCTGTATACACAAGGAATCTATTATAAGTTCTGTTGACTTTGCTTTATTTAAATTACGAACTCCCGATAAGTTGTGTTTCTTCGCCGCTCTGAATAAGATACATTGTACTTTATATAAATCAATTTCAGATACTTTATTATGCTCCGCAGTTAAATAAGTTTATCTTTCGGAGAGAATCATAATATTTTAAAAGTAATGTTCATACAGGAAATGAATGTTGAAATATTTTATTATGTTATTGGAAACAACAGGATATTCAGTCTGTTGGAAGCGAATTGTAAATATCGTAACTATCGGAGCCTTTATTCCGCAATAATTGCGTGCTTAATTAATTATTTCCTCATTCAATTCATTAAGCTGCGTACACAATGATTTGCATTTAAAAAAATCAACGATGAAAACGCGCTCAGTTAAAAGTGACGGGGGAAACGTAATTTTGACGATCATCAAACAAGCTCTTATCGGGAAGCGGAACGTAAGCGGCAGTGATTTCTTTTCAATACTCTTCCATTCGATCTGCGCCGCGCACGCGCGCGCGCGCGCGCGCGCGTAACTTCCATGACGTTGCATGTCGATGAACGAAATTGAACGTCGTTACGACGGATTCTTGGCTCCTCATGCATGCATTTCAAAGAGATGTTTACGTGGCCGCTACCGCAAATAAAGGTACGGAACGATGAGCATGAATTTTGAAGAGCATCATCGCCGCGCCGCAAGATTACTGGCACATGCCTCATTCGGTATAACATTTGACACTCGAAATTGAAGTGTTTGCAGTAAACTACTTCGAACAACGTTCTCAAGCGCAACGCCCCTTCCCGCGGGGCACTTCGTGGAATATTTCAGCCTCGAGTACTTATTAAAACCTTATTAAGGAACGAGTACGAACACGAATGAAGCGTGACGCGCGTCGCCGAAGAATATAATACATTCGACCGGCGGCGAAGTAATGGCAACACTGACGGCCTATCTCCACACGAGCGGGCGCTAACACAAATCACGGGACTGCTTTGAAAATTGTGTCGTTACATCGGACAAGTAACTCCGACGCTTGTCACGCGTCTCGGATTACCAGGCCGTATCTTCGATCGCACTCTCTCCATTTCGAACTCCATCGCTGGTCTCACTATTTTACCAAACCATCCGGCAGTCCAGTTTATCATACATCGGCTGTACCTTGAGGAACGATAAACATCTGTAATCTCCTCGCGCATTGTCGCATTTCGTTCGAAGACAGGGAGGGGGGGGGGGGGAGAAGGAAGGGGGGGTGGAAGGGGGAAGACCGGGTCAAGATTAATGTTTACAATGTCGGGAACGTACAGTTCGATGAAATGTTGAGAACGCCACGGGGGAAATGGGGGAACGCGGCGCACGAATCGTCCGGACCGTTATGTAGCGGCAACTTCCGCGGCACACGGTGATAATATCACCTGTGATTAAGCGCATTATGTTCGTTATTAGCGTAGATAGGTCAGGCACAAATAAAATCGAGAAATTGACCAGTCATTTGTTCGGCCGAGCGTCGCGGCCAGTGACTACGTCATCAGCGGGACAGAGTCGTACAACAGCTGCGTAACGAAGATTTTCTTCCGGTCACGATAAGGAACGACAAGAGCAGCGATATCGTGACATAATTCCCGAATTTCCCGGTAGAGGAAGGGGACGTCGTGCTCTGGCGCAATCGTCGATAGGTAAAAGCCGAAGAGGGCGGTAACTGTACATGACGGAGCAAATTATTCTTTTGTTCCACACGACCGTTCGGCTTATCGTGGCTGGCAATTATTATTATCCATTAACATCAATTTGACGTGCATAAATCGGTTTTAACTGCAGTTACGTAATCGGCGGGATGGTGACAGGCGGCGACATTGGCCGTCAGTCTTAACGGAATCGTCGTGGAATCTGTCGTCGGTTCTGTCAATATGGCGGCGGTTCGAGGCGAGTCCCAGCATCCGACAACGGCGATCCACCTTCGCGGACGACGGTTATTCCCTTCAAAATTCTACGCCGTCACTTCCCCGTACGGCGCGAATCGACAATCGTCTCGCTTTTCCCGTCCTTTATGCCTTCGGCCGCATTTTAAGTTTTTAACAGCCGGGGCAGTTAAAACTTTTATCGTTCCGCCTTTATCGCGTATTTGTTCCAACATCAAATCAGTTTCAACTTTCGTCATTCCCCAGTCGGGTTATAGACTTGCGGCCTGATATCTATTCCGATGCACGTACGAAGATGGCCACGCTGCGTGAACTGGGAAAAAAATGGTCTTCACTTTTCGGGGCGAGTGCTTCGAACGAGCCCATCTACCGGGTTGACAAGAAAGTATTTTCGTTCTTCAGACATAGACAGCGATCAGTTTTTCACTGATAAGAACTAAAAGTTTTATGAATAGAATTATGGCCTTACTAGAAAGATGAGAAAAGTTCGAACAAAATGGAAAATACATTTTTGATTAAGGTTTATTCCCCGTAGAAAAATATGACTTTTACTTTATACTGCGAAACCAGAATTAGTTTCTTGCCAACCTGATAGAATGGAATGTTCGAGTACTCAGTGCCCTCGTGCGTTTCTTATCGCAGATAAAGAGTGTAGAATCGTAATATTTCGCTTTAGGTCAATTCCTGATCTGAGAACGTAGCACGTACATACTTACCTACGTTTCGTCGTTGATGCAGCCCTACCTGCTACGCGGTCAGAGAAATTTGAAGAACATCAATCAGACTGCGGGTTGTGTCAGGTTATACATGGCACAGTGTCGTGCGGCGTATCGTGTTCTAATCAATACATAACAGAGTCTCGGCAGGAAAGGATATTTAACGGTGTGCACGTAAGTGCCTGCCTATCTGCCACGCACACTTACCCCCCCTCAGTAGGGGAACATCGAAACAATAAAACATAACATCGACGCGAATGTCTCAATACAATCATTGTTCTATGGAACATCGATTCCCGCTGTTCCATTGTGCGGGTACTGTCGGCCAGGTTCTATGCCTGTTTTTATAATACAGAAGTAATCGCGAATATCGTCGCGACCGCAATAAACCTGATCGGCCTAATAAGCAGCTAGCGACTATGCGAAATATAGGGATTACGTTATTAAAAGCAGTGATTACCGTGCATGTAGCTTAATGCTGAAAAATGAGACGAGGAAGAACGGCGCCGATAGCGCGACGATAATTGACTGCCACCAATATTCCTTTGCGAAACCAGCTTACGACGAATTAAATAGGTAAAATGAGTAATGCCATAATGACAACTAATGCGCATCCGAGCACTGAAATTGATCAAGAAAGTTGTAAGACACCGCAATACCAATCACAGTCGGATTACATAATGACACGTGATGAAAGATGCAAATTACACATCTTCATGCGTGCCTACAAATGTTTTACCAACTTTCTAATTATGTACTAAATCTGCGTAAGGAAGCATAAGGTGGAAGAAGAGGAAGGAGAATAAAGACAGCGGATATAATAGTTAGCGCGCAGATTGTAATTGCGCACGCTGACTCGTAATGCGAAGGGCAAACAGAGGAGAGACGGTGAGGGTCACTACCAAACTTTGGAACAACGGGGAGGGTATAAGAAAAAAGTGAGGAATACGGATAGCATAAAATTGGAAGTAATAAGAGGGAAGAGATTCGCCCTCTCTCTCACACTCTCGCCATCCAGCTTACCTTCCTCTCGCTCGGCAAGGATAATAACGTAAGTATAAGGTCCACCAGATGAGGTAACGTGCTGCTGCCGTCCCTACCTCCTCCTTTACATTGACGATATGAAACTATCATTACCTGCGAATGGAAAGAGAATATATATATATATATATGTATATATATATATAAAGGACAAGAGCGGAGGAGGCAACCGAGCTAAATGAAAAAAAGGGGGAAAATTGAAGGAAAACAAAAGTCAGACGGGCTTAAAGATGTGCGCCGGTAAGGAAAGAATTATAATGCTCTTGTCTGCCATCCCATTATCTATCATCGACCAATGTAGTGCAGCGAGGAACACTGCCTGTCCCTCCGAATGTTTCCGTCGTGCTTATCTCGGGACATTTTCTTTCGGTTGAGCGATTAGAATTCAAATTTTATTTTGCAGCCGTTATCGGTGTACGGTGCGGTTCCCTGACCTCTCCATCGCGCAGACTGAATTTCAGCTTCTGTCGGCAAGTAATGTGAGTAATCGGATCGGTTACGGAACTTTTCGATTCGAATGTGAGAAGGCACAGTTTTTTTTTTAAGGATTGAACTGAAAATACACTTCTTAAAGGGAATTCCACTTATTGGGTGAAGGCAAATTCGACTTTTTTGACATTTTTATTGGTGAGGCAATTATGATAATATGTTCGCTGAACGATGGAGTTGAAGCGAAAGAATTAAGTTACCGATATGCGCGCTAATCGGGGAGTAACAATTTCCTGTTACTGACAATTTGATAAAGGGAATGGAATGATTTCTGAGAAAAGAATTCTTCGCCGATATAAGATTCTTCCATCTTGATTTTAATGAGGCAGTAAAAACATCTCCAATGACTTGGACAACCTTTTATCTAATCAGGCTGTTAATTTCATGAGTGTACTTGAGGAATCATTACATTATCGCATTGTCGAGATATAGAGCTATATTTACACGTATTAACGTGAATGTATAAAGAAACAAGTGAATAAATGAAAAAGGACAACCCTCTGCCTTATCGTAACTACGTTTTTATCGTTAACGACTTATCCTGACGTCAAGGGGGACATGAATCGATATCATCCGTATTTAAATATTGTCTCGCAAGGATTTTTAAATCGTTTGCGCGCCCTGAATCCGAGAAAATGTATCGCTAATACAATAAACTATGCGGCGCGGCACCTAATTGTGTCATTTCGTAAATAAGCAAATATGACTCGAGAGTTTATCGTTCACGTGCGCACGCGCACATAAACTTTTCTCGCACACTAGCTCCATGTTAGCTTCGCAAGCAATAAGCGATAAATGACTCAATTTTATTTCTTTTCCCGATAAGGGATTCAATTCAAAATTAAAGACTCTTATCTTCGCCGCGACCATCAACAAGTATTGTTCGCTCGTGTGATTTCAAATGCAGCTCTCGTTTCACATGCTCTTTCGGCTCCGCCGATGAAGAACGCGCTGATGAAGAAGGAAACGGAGATGAACGAAGATGCGCGAGGGGAGATGGGCGCGTTATGGTTTCGCCGGAAGAAAAATGTGAGGGAGGAAAATCTGGAGAAAAAGATGAAGGAGAGGTAAGAAGGGCCGGGCGACGGGGTGCGGATGAGAAATATTGTGGAAAAAGGTGGGACCGAGAGAAGGAGGAACATTAGAATAGCAGTCGGGCACGCTTGGGGCTGACCTTATCGTGTGGTGCAATTAAGATTGAAGAGATCCGTTGGGCGAAGCCAATTAAGATTATTTATCTATTCGTAAGACCGGAACATATCGTAAACGGCTGCTTTGGTAAGAGAGAACAGTTCAACACACTCGTTCGCGGCGGCCAAATACCTTGAAGGGGAAAGAGAGTTGCGCGTGTTTGCGTTGCTTATCGTAACCATTTCGAAAGATGTGGTACATTAACACGTTCGCACATGCAACTTTCACTCCCAATAGTTCCGCATGAGCTTTTGTAATTTCCCCTTCCCCCCCGGGCGAGGCCTTCTCACGTAAAACGGTACTTTATGAGAATTGACAGTAATTGTCGTAATTGCCAATTGTGGATAATTACGTTCCAACGGGCGAGTAGTCATATACAAAACAAAAGAAAACGCACTTCGCACGCTTAAGTGCATTACATTTTCATCGCCGTCGATAAGAAAGTAACGGGTTAAAAAGTAACCAATAAAGATTGCGGAATAGAGCTTGACACAGATTTGGGTGACCTATTCTACGATATTTCATTGGTTTTCTATCTTCGTACAATATCACCGTTCATGCAACGGTCGATATAAAATTGAGTTACTTCAAAAAAAAAAAGAAAAAAAAACTGGTTCACCGCTCACATATTCTTATATAACAATTTTTCATAATGAACCCACGCTTTCACTGGTGGCAAGTTAGCATCGCTGTACCGATAACATTTCTGCGCAGCCTGTCAAAGAGAAACATCTAGTAGATTGCAGTGCGCGAACGGCATGCCAATGACACAACCGAGACGTTCTGCGCCATTGTAACGTGCTTTACGCTATTGGCATGATGACTTCAGTGCCTTCTAGGTATTATGATATTTCTTTGCGAATGAGTTCATTCAAGCTGCGCGTGATGCAAATCCAAACAAGTCGTGACGTCACGAAAGTGTTCGTCCCATCCGGACGCTGTCCAGCTCACCGAAGCGCTTGTGCGGATGTATTGCCAACTGAACGAAGAATAAGAAGAAGAAGAAGGAGGAGAAGAAGAACTCGGCGCGCACTGGCGGGCCAATATTTTTTTTCTTCGCCTACTCGTAGCGCAAGGCGGTTAGGACCGTAATGCTGACGATAAGTGAGCGAAGCCTTAGATATGCGGAACAGTGTACACATTGTACATGTGTAATCACTGGAATTCTCCGTATGTTTGAATATCCTAGATTCCGCCATTAACTCCACTTGCCCCATTGTTTGTGGTTGTTTACCGCCGTGGCCGGAAACGCGAATGGACAACCAATCGGCGAAGTTAATGCGTTGCACGGCAATGTAAATACTTGGTCGGAATTGCGTTTTATCGGCAAATAACGGCCGGCGGGAGGAAAAATAGCGCCGACGGGAACATATTTCGACAATGCTACCGTTATTCCGTCAAAATGAAAAATATATACGTCACGTTCAAACTGTGTAACGGGATTAGGTGGCACATATTTGCGCGTTCCACTTCTTATCTATTTTATACGATGTGTCGCTATGTTGTTAGTGTGGTAATAAATTTGGCCTTGACTACGCACGGTCGCAAGAAAAACCTAGCGTGCGCTCCAGACCGATGTGACTGCGATGAAATTCTCACGAATACGCTCTTCGTAATGGCATTGAACGATGATTCGAGGTGCGGATCGTTAATATCCGCCGCATGAATAATATGAGGGAATTAAATAAAGAGTAGCGTAGTTAATTAAAGTGACCATTGTGAGTCGCTAAAATCATTGTTGCGCCGAGCATAATGCTCTTTATGACTGTCGTAATATTTATTAATGACAATGCTACGTACGAAACTATCGAAGAGAGTTCACTTTCCACAAGCCACTTTCTCCGAGCTACGACGACTGCTGCGTAAACGTTTTCTCTCTTACATATACACCATGACAGTAAGACAAAGCTACAACATTGTCTCAGTAGAAAAACACGGTAAATCCAACGAAACTCGGGATTTACAAAAAAAATATTGTGAAAGCAGTTATAAGATCCAGTATCTCGGCAATTATTTACATCATATCTCTCTACATACGTTACACGGTAAAATACTTTACTCGTTATTCCTGCTCGTTATCTCGAACTCGACTTTTTCCCATTCTACTCGGCGAATTTGATTGCATAATTATCTACTTTCCGCCGATATATCTGTCTTCCATTCTACGATTAAGCGTATGCATATATCTCCGAGCGGTAAATACATAAATGCAATTGAAATGCCTTTGAAATTAAAGTCACCTTTCACAGAAACGTAACGGGTCTTTATAAACTCCATTCAGCCGTCACCCCTCCTGCCCTCACTTCCCTCACTCCCCTTTCAGGCACCCCCGCTGAGTCCTACTTTCCCACAATGCGTGGATAGTGTAGTAGTGAGGATTGTGCGTTTACAAAGACTGCAAGCAAACTGGTGTCTACTAGCCTGATAACACGGGCGTCTATTTTAAGTAGTGGTTGAAACGCATCGTTCTTCAAATATATAATTGTGATAATGGCCTGCGGTAGTAGTGATAACGGCGAATGCACTGCACACGGAAAATCGTACGGTTCGGCGGATGCGGAGCGTGCGATTCAAAATACCTACACGTTAAAAACAATGACGCGCGAACGTATGTTCCCCTGTAGTTTCATTATCCCCGTACAATGCCGGCAGATTAATTTATTATTAATGGTAACATAATAACAATGCCTATTGTAACGCTGAGAATGAAGATTTTATGGCTAAAAAATAATCGAATGCTTTACTTGTTATCGTTGTTCCGGCGTACGCATCGCTTTGACATGGAATTAAATGTACGAAGGTACATTTGTCGTTTCACGTTGCTCCGCGATGACTGTACGGCGATGAAGGAAAATTATAATATTGACAGTATCTACAGGTCATCGAGTTGTGCCGGTTAACTGCGCACAGCGAAGAGTCTTTGCTGAATTATATGTCCTTGAATCTGACAATGTGTCTCTTTGGCGTCATCAATTTATCTCGACTGATAGATGTGAGTATTATGCAGAGTACCTCGGAGTACTTTGCCGAGAAACTTGAATTTCGAGCAGCGTGTAAGGAGATTACATTTAATGTTATCATTTTAGAAGTTTATAACGTGTCCCGCTCGCGGCCTGACAACAAGAATAAGATATTTTCCTTTGCCTCTTTTGTCTCCCCGCTCTTCCTCTTTACCCCTTCTCACATCCTATCTCCTCGATTTCTCCTTTTCTATTTTACCTCTCTCTTTCTCTCTGTCTCTCTCATCCATTTCTGAGCGAGATTTAAGCGTTTGACTATGCGACCCCTTCTCTCCTATTTCCACTCTTCTCCCACCAAAACTCTCCCTCTCTTTCTCTCTCCCTCACTCTTCTTCTTCCTCCCTCTCGCTTTTCCCCTTGCGCACAGAGATAGTCCCGTCCTCGTGTTCTTTTATTCCTTACACTCGTCCCGTTCTTTTTACCATTTCTTTTCCTCCGCCTTTTTCTCTGTTTCCTAAAATCTTATTTATGACTCAAACATCAAGCGCATGAATAAAACAAGTCGTAATTTTGAAGATGGTGGCACTGTGATTCAAAGCATATTACATGTCATATTATTACACGTTATATTGTTTAAGTGAGAAATAAATATGACTTGCCCGTTTGAACTCGTAGGGCGATGAAAATCACGAATAAGCTATGCACGTCATAAAGATACAGTATCCCCCAATCTACGAATGTTCTCGTTTTCCGCAGAAAGAGAGAGCGGTATAACCTATTAACGACATGACGGGGAGAAAAAAATTATTTTCTTCCCACCTCTTTTCACCGTTCTAAAACTGTACCATGCGAGTCACGCAAACGTGCCATAAAATTGTCCCCGGTAATAACCGAGCAAACATTCACTTACAATACTTACATTGTGGCATTCTGGCGAAAGATAAAAAGGAGCCCGGGCGCATTTCCCCCCCCGTGCAGACCGAAAGGAAGCCACGCACGCCATGAGCGATCCGGAATATATGCGGCCAATTACGGCAAGTCCGAATTGGTACTAGCTTCGTAAAAGCTACTCTTCCGCGTGTTATATTGCGAAATGATGACGTTAATAAACGGGCCATTTAGCCTGAGATGGGAAACAGGCTTTTTGAAGGACACAAACGTTGCCTTCCTCCGTTCGCGTGCCCCTCGAAACATTCCATCCCTCCGTTTGCTTCCCTCCCCCCCACCATTGCCCCCCGCTTCCCCGCGCGCCCGGTGGAAAGGTTTCCTCTTCCACGATCAGGCCCGTTTCCCCCACCCTTCGCCGAGCGTACCCTCCCGCACCGCAGCGATCCTTATCCCCACCACCGGCGGATGCCACAAACCAATGCTCCTCTAGTCATTCCCGCGCCGACCGCCGTGAGGAGCGCGTGTCGTTTTGCCACGCCATCAATAGTTACGCCACGAGTTAATTGTATTCCAGCGTATACGCATTTCTAACCTCACTTTCGCTCGCCGACGCGTAACGCGCATACTACGCGCATCCACCGAATTCGAGACTGGAGAGCGCGAGCAGACTGGCGCCGCTAAACGTCAAGTGATCGTTCGCGCAGTGAACAAAGTGAGCCCTCGTGCTAAACACGATATCAGTGCTTTGATACACGGATTATAAACAACCAGCGTCCACGGCTCGTAAAATATATCCGCGGCACGTTCTACGGCACTGTTAACAATTGGCACTCGGAACTGATACTGTTAGACGATTGAACGGACGCGCGAGCCTCGCGAGTCGTCGGTGACACTCGGAGCGGAGAGTTTTAAGACGAGAGTGAGTTCGGCACGGCGGCAGTAACACGGCGCACACCGATCCTCAGCCGCCTATATACCCCCCTGTGACACGTGCATGTTGCTAAGGTGGATTTTTCGCTATCGACCTACCAAGCTGTACCGGTAAGTCATCTCCTTTACCTTCGAGCGCGTTACCTACTAGATCGCGACGACGTCGACGATGACAGTCGGCCGACACGTTTTCATCTTAGTCGCGCTTGTCGTTGACAATATTTGTGAACGCGGTGGCGGGCTGTGAGGGCAGTGAGGAGGGTGATAATCGTGGAAGTGGTTGCCGCGTGGTGGTGTCGATCCATGGTGGGGTTCGCTGTGGGTCTCGACGGTGGTCGAAAAGGGAGCGACGATGCCGACTATTACTACGTTTCGACGACATGCTTGTCGCGTGCGCGCCTTAACGTTTCCTTGTCATGTAAAAGGTACCGAGCGACGCGTGGCGCCACCTGACGGTCGTCGGACAAAGTGCCATCGTGGATTGTTGTAAAAAAGATTCGTGCACGTGTGCCGTGTGGAATTTGACTACACGGATACATTGTCCCGTTTTTTTGCAAACAGAACGTTCCGAGTAGATCATTACGTTGAACGTCGAATAATTAGAGGATGTTGAGGCATGTGTCAAAAGATAGTATGGCTTTTTTTCCTTGCTTTTAACGGATTCGTGTAAGGTTTAAATGATCGTGTTAATAGGTAGGTCAGATTGTCTTTTTGCGTGTCGGTTAGATTTCGCGATGTCACGTTAATTAGTGAGCACGAATACGAGTTATAGATATCATTATGGAGCTGTTGGTTTTTTGCAGGCAAAATGTATTTCGCGTCTGTACATTAAGTACGTTGTCAAGTTTTGAAATTACGAAGAGTTGCCGAGGGACAATCATGTCAATTATGTCATCAGGCATTTAAAACTGTGACTTACATAACTTTACTTTTGAAGCGTTTACTCGAGAAGTTGTTTTACGTATGTTTGTGACACTATGTGTGCGCTACAAACGTTTATCCGTTGTCTTTTCGATAACAGTGTGAAAAGATTTCCATTTTTATTTCGAATTCTTGACGTTAGAAGTCACGGCGGACGAAATACGCTTCTCTCTGTTTGGAGCGTGGAAGATTTTTTTAACTCTCGGATCACTGTTTCAACACAAAGAGATACACGTTGTATTTTATCATATCTCTGACAGGTTTATTTTGTGATGACTCTTTCAAGCGTTCTATTGGAAACGAAAGCAACGAATGAAATCATTTTTTCCAGTATTAGCGATGCAACGGGACTGTAATAGTTCATTATCCATGACGGATAATTAAGCGTCTGTTTCATTAATATCGTCGGCTATTGAAGTGTATCGTAATGGCCGATTGCAATCACTGATGAGAACGAATTTCCTCTTGGAAAAATAAATGTTTCAATGGTGGGACGATTATTTTTCATTATAGCAACAACCCGGTTAACAGATTTAGCCGAAATTGATTGCCACGTATAGAGATTTATGTAGGCATGCCCGGAATGAATGTACGAGGCCAGCTTTCGAATTCTCGATCGTTCATCATCTCCCCTTATTTTCTTCCCTTATCTACGTCGCCATCTTTCTGAAACTTATAGGCACAGTATACTCAACTGATGACTGTGCAACAATATATACGATGTGCAGGTGGCACATCGGCCGGACCGGAAACTCATTGAAATAGATTGCCTTCGCCTGATAATAAGTATGATGTAAACAGAACACCACAAAGAACAAGCGTATCACCACTGCTTACAAAAGAATTCTAGTCTTTTTTTCGAAAGGCAGTTTCTTCTAGCGCTTCATAAATATGTACGTCGTATGTATTACAGCCTGAAAGGAATATTTGCATACGCACACGTCGTTTCAAATTCAATCGATAAATGTCATGTTTTACATTTTGAAGCTGTTACAATGAATATTTTGTTTGAAGTCCGATAATTATCGTGCCGCGTGCAATGGCATATTGTTGCGGAGAAAATGTTTACGCTGCGCTGACAACATTTGTGGAAAAAATAATACTGTAACAAGACTCTATGATTAAAGAGAAATCATATAGTTAGTGTGGGCTGTTACGAGCAAAATGTAATGTCGACAGTCAAACGATGCAGTGTTTCATCAGTCCGATATTACATTAGCCAGTTAAAAGTAGCGATGAGAAAGTATATTTCCAAACGTACCATATTCCAATTAAAAACGGTATACATATCTTGTATTTCTTACGTCGTAACAGCTGCTGTTCTTTTAATGGAACTTTTATTCTTCTCATTAACGGCATGAGAAAATATCCCGATGATACTAGAAGCTGTTTCTCTTGATATAATATTATGTTATCTTCCTCCTGCTATCCCTGCAAAATCACCGCTACTATCCACTCGATATTCAGCTCTCGTAAAATAATAAGCGGCAAATTAAGTGGCCAATCAAATCGTACGGCGTTTCATTAGTTTTCCGTTTACCGTGGTAATGCACGGAGAAAACGAGAAACATTAAAATACGCAAGAACATGGGATTTGATCTTTCGAAGGAGCAGAAAGGAACCAAGGGGGAAAGAAAAAACCGGTTTAGCACGACTTACGACGAGCAAAAGAGCTACCCAGGTGTACCTATCAGATCTTTGCCTCTCGTTCCATTTCTCCTTCTACCTCAGTCGTCTCCTTCACTCTCGCTCTATCTTCTATTCTTTTCCCCCCCTTGCCCGGATACAGCCATAAGGTCAGGTAAACATCTGTTCCCAACGCTTTCCACGCCATGACTTTCTTATTTGGGGAAAGAAACTGGCCGAGTATACTGTACCACGTATATTTTTCTCCATTAGGACGATTGAACAATTCAAACGGCCTGAATAGTTGAAAATTATTCCATCTCTCGCAGTATTGACTTGGAGCTTGCGCGCTCTGTCCTTATTTACTTTACGTAAATGGACGCGTGCGGGTATCACGAAAATTAACAGTGAGTACTACTACGATAAACATCGTTAATTAGTTTCCTTTGCACAGCGTGCACCGAGTTTACAATTGTAAATGATGTATTGAATGCATATAGAGAGTACACCCGGTTACTTTCTTCTTTCCATGCATACACGAGCGCGCGCGCGCGCACACGCACACAGGGACGCGTGCGCGCGCGCGCACAGGCGGTAGACTATATTCTTTCACGCAGCGTTTTGTGTCGTAATTCTGTTGGGGAGGGTTTTGAATGCTGCAACGCGTGAACGTCTCCCAGGAATTACAGTATTATTTGTAAAGAAGTTGCGTGCGGTTAATGACCAGTCAGAAATCTCGCGCAACTAGTCACAGATACATTTTGTTTATGCCAGCTTTTCCCTCCGCGTTTGACAGTGGCGAATATAATCGTAAATCGTTACGCGGCCGATATTGAACAAAATTTTTGTGAGAAAATCCTGTTCGATAAACCAGCGCTGCGCGCGGCAGTCATATTTATGTGTTGCAGCTGTTGAAAATCGGAGAAACGTGTGCGTTGGTAATAAACTTCACTTGCGTAAATTATCGTGATTCAACCGAATGATCCTGCAAACGAGCTATGTCGGATATTCTCCGACACATGCTCGGCATATCGTTAAGTGCATCGGATCTTTGAATCGTAACGCTGCGCGATTATAGGTGCATTAGAAACCTCTCTTCTATTTTTTTTTTTCCTTCTCTTTTTTTCGCTGGCATCGTCCCGGCATTCGTCACACTTCATTCGACTCATCCGTTCACGAAATAAGCTCGAGAACAGCCGAGGAGTGGCGGAAGGACACGACATAGCTATTGAAAAACCATCCATCCTTCTACGTACGTTTGAAAGGAGCTCATTGTGCCATTCCTGGCATTGTGAGCGCATTCTGGCTTGGGTATATCTTGAGGTTGCCATTCGATGAATATACAGGTCGTTACACATAAGTGTACCCATTTGTAGAATGAGCTATAATCAAGTCGCTGATTCAGTGCCGTTTCTTAATTCGCAATTCCCACGAATCGACAATTACATCGTGGAAAGATGTCGTAAAGCGTTTTCTAAGCTTCGCCGTTCGTTTGCAATACTGAGTGCACTCGGCGAGCTGGCACTATAGGTTTCTAATTGGCCGGGCAGCCTGGTGCTGCGATTCTCAAAATATGTTTAATTAATGTTATTCGATTTTGTTAATCGAACTAGATCTCTAATTGCTCTTAAATAATTCACGTTCGCATATCCGCTCGGTACAACTGGATATTACGGTCTCTAATATCGCTTGCTTATTAAGGTCCGTTCTCTTGGCATATCTTTTCCAAGTAATCAGGGCATTACCTAAGCAATAAACTTCATCGCAATCCAATGTGGAACCGTTGTTTGTCCTTATATAGGATTGCTATTCCTTTGCCCGGTCTCACTGCACAAAATATTACTGATACCCATTATAGATAACATTGTTGTTACGTATTACAACAGCTCTGCTTTGTAATGAGATAATCATCGCTTGCTAAACCTAACCATACTGTATTGCATCAGGCAATTATAAAATGCATATACGCACCGAAACAGCATACACTTTTACTCCCCGTCTGAGGTAATTACAGGTGATATGTTTAATATCGCAAGGTGTGCAATTAATAGCGCAACAGCTTTGTGCACTTTGGATGTAAATCTCACCGTCAACCCAATCATGCAAATAATGCACCGTAATATCCGTCATTACATTGACGCGTAATTTACATTGTCATACAAAGTAGCCGTCCTACGCCCTTTGCTTCAATTTTATTGTTGCCATTGTAATATATTCTGAACGAGCTTTTCAATGCCTCGCGCCGATTTATATTTCGTCGTAGCGCAAATATGGAATATTGCGAGAATCAACTCTTGTTCAGAAATATATCACGAGAGCTAATTGTTTCCCCGATATTGATTTTCCCTTTGCAAGTTGTTTCATTATTTGGTCATAGGACATTTGCGCAGTGTTGCCGTCGTTGCATCAGTGTTATACATTTACATTGAATTACTCGGCTTTCACCTTGACAGAATATATATATTCGGTGTTGGCCCTAAGTTATTCGTAGGAGATACCTCTAATTGATAAATGCTCAGAGCATAACCGGTTTCGGTGAACATAGTGTACGGTAAATTTATACGTTCCTAGATTAGTTTCTGGAAACGCCCGACCTTCTCGCCGGATAACGGTTCAATATCAAATTATCAGCAACTTTTCTCATGACCGTGATTACCAATCAATGAATAGATTGCAGTAATTTCCTCGAACGTCGATTAGTTGCATTTGTACCATTATGATTGATTAAAAGTTTCACTAGGCCAACCGGAAATATTTTAATTCATCGATCACCATTCCGCCTCGCTCGGTGACTTTCTCTTTCTTCACTGTGATTGCAGAACAGTTTCCGATTGGAGCATTCACGTCTAGCGTATTCACGTTAAACATTTTTAGAACCGGCTGAATTTACGTATTGCTCATAGTACTTTATTTATCATACTGCTGACCTGAATTATTTAGTTGCAAAAGGATCAAGATCTTTGGAAGGAATTATTATTCTTTTGAATGTAAAATTCGTAGCAGTTCTTAACTTTGGATTGCTAATGAAAAATGTGCTAGTGATTTGATTACAATAATAAAGTAGACTAATAAGAATCATTTTGCGCAGGAATACATTTCATCATAATACGAACTTACGTAACGAACGAAAGGTCTTCTTGTATAGCGTATTTTCCACTCACTTTGCATATTTTCCACGAAATAATGAATAAGTTAGATCTGTTTTTCTTTGGCACAATATTGACCATTGTTTACAAGACTACCGCAAGATTAATTAACAGCGTACAACATTTCTTAACAGTTATCTCTGTGAAATAAAAATTGTGCACAACTGCAAATTTCATATTCATGATATTCGAGTTGATGCAATAGTATGCCAAACATGACATTTCTAACACATCTTTCCGAGAATTCAACATCTAAAAGATGCACATGACGTCACTTCTTGGAAAATAATTTATCGTACACATTTATGGTTGCATATTTTAAATATATAATTTTTTCTTGACACTTCTTTCGTTTGTCAATAAGCACTGGTACCGTGTGTATTCGTGACTGGAGCTAACAAGCTGACATCAAAGTCCATGTTCTACAAAAGGCTCTTTGGTTAGCACAGTTCCAAAATTTCATTGCTTAAATTCACGTAAGCATACACAGACATTGTCAGATCATCGACCGTGATAATTGATTGCTGCGTAGGACGTAACTTGATGAAAAGCAGCGGCAACTAAGTGCATCCTCGAAACTGTAACATAAATTTCGAAAACATTCAGTAACTAAGGAGCTTTTTAAATGGGCACACATTCTTACAGGAAGAAACACAATAGATGCCATAGGCGCCTAGTAACATGACAAAGCGTCTCTTTCTCTCGTTCTCTCGTCTTTCTGACTAACACAAACACGTCTTCATAGCGCGCGTATAATCATCAGGCTCAAGAGGGGTTCCCATTGTGGGACCTTTTCTCTCGGTCTGCCTGCTGTTACAGAAAGGTTCTCTGTTTTTCTTTTTGTTTTCTTTTCAAATACCACACTGATCCCCGTCATCCCTCTCTTTTTTTCCGCTTTTACTCCCTAGTCGTTTCAAAGTACTACAACCATCCACGCTTCGTAATCTGGTCATTATTTTTGTTGTTTTTTTTTACCTATTTCTTCCTTAGGTGGCATCGAACATCGTGCATCAAAATATTCTTGACGACACAGTGACAAAGGCATCGGGATGTTCACTGTAGATAAATTTCGAGTCAACCGTTTTTGCCAGCAACGTTGCAAGAAGAAAATTATTCTTCGAATCCATTAGACTTTTATTATTCTGATCATTTAATTTCTTGCGATTCTCATTTGATATTCATGCTTCTTATTCATGAACTTTCTTGACTTCTTGCAGCGTTTCGGTGGGAAATTAATTCGAAGACAATGTTCAATTAAAAAACTTGTTGACCCGCGCGAATGGCAAGAAGCAGAAACGATATAAATACATCATCGCATGTACCAGCCCGATTTTGTACAGATTTCGAGCTGTGCAGCAATCAGCGAACTGTATCCTAACCGTTCGCCGTCGAAGAAGACGTAAATTCCCGGAAATCGATGAAAAACAAACACGCAACTGATACAACATAATCGATAACTTCGGTAAATAATTTTGTTACTAATTAGATTGCGAAAGCAATCCAGCGTGGCATGCCACAGTAATGATCTTGTCCTTCGTTACTCGCTAGTGTACATGTTGGGGAACACGTATACACCGTGGGATATTTACTACGTGTGTTGATTTCAATCTCCCACATCACGCCGCATTACAATGGAGTAACGACTGGCACGATAGGCATGAACGTTGCTCATAGTTCTATCCAAAGATTGGCGCTGCACGGGGCACAAGTAAACAAAGTAGTCGGTGTTAGGTCCGACTCGCGTCAATTCGAAAGGACGCTAGTCAAATTTGCACGTCGCTAAATAGAGTACGCCGGACAAAACTCGGCTGTTATTCATTCCCGTCCTCTCATCGCCGATGTCAAATCCAATTCCGTTGTCGTCGCCGTAACATCCAATTAGCTTTATCGATGATACGTTTAATTAACTTTATTGGCCTCCGCCGAAATCATGAGCATCGTTGGCGAACGACCGCAGAAATTATATCCTTTCCACCCGGTTGATATTATTCCGTGTACCCTCTATGCGCGCAATCTATCCCCCGCCGCGATAACAGTCAATGTAGAGTAAATAACCGAACTTGTTATTCCGAGCTTTGTTCTCAGTATTATTACGACCTTGAACGTCCATCGCCAACAGGCCGTACCAGAATGTAACAGCCACGTCGCGCGGCATCCGGCGACGTGTGTCCCTTGCGTCAAATTTACGTATCTTGCTTCCTTTTCCTTCCATGCCGTTAAGGTCAAGGCTACATTGCGCCCAATGACATTTTAGTTTTTGCCCTCCCCCCAGCCGATGTACTTTCAATACTTTTGCCGAGCGATATGGAAGGAATAGTCGACGATGTAAAGACCTAGCCGGAGGAAGGTTGGAGAGGGGGAGCGGCGGGAGGTGGGCGGAGGTCGGAGCTCATATTCGATTTAATTCAAGTTGATGCACCGGAGAGGATAGCACCGGTGCATCGGGTTGGTCGGAGGCAGAAAACATGGCGTCGTTGCCGTGAGAGGGCGGTTGCCGGTTGGAACCACTTAAAACTAAGGAAAACAATTCCAATTCAACTTTTTCCTCCGACCCTCTTTCATTCTTGCAGGGCGCGCGATACAAAAGAGATTGTACGGAATACATCGAAAGCGCTGAACAATGTTCCGCACAGTCGCTACTATTTTCGCTGGCTCTTGCAGCTTTTCGTTTGCTGCGCTCCTTTTCATTCCTCTTACTATCGTTCCCCCGCCCTTCGCCTCCCCTCCACTCCCTTCAGACTCCCATCCCCTCTCCTCCCCTCCCCTCCCGGCCCCTACCGTCTCTTGCTCGGGTCAATTTAGTATAATTGCATCATAAGCTCTTGTCAGAATTCGAAATAGGTAACTAAACTTTCCGCCCTTTTCGTTTCCTGTTTTTCCGTCCCGGCATTGTTGCCAAGAAGGAAATTGGAAATACCGTTTTGTAAACAACTTCGTCGAACTTTCGTAGCCCAAAAACAGTTTTAATTTGTTGCGAAGTGTACTATCCACTTTCCCGCCGGCTTTCTATCTCCATTTATCGACGTAAACTAATTTCCAAGAATAACTTTGGAGCACGTGTGTACATATTCCGGGGAACGCAGTAAAAGAGTAATGCGAGTTACAACATCGCGATGAGGTACAGGATGCTAAAGCCGAAAGATGTGTAAGTGTAATTTGCCGAACGTCACTGTTACATAACGGATGGCTAGGGGTAGGAGTTTGCGTTGCCGGTATCGACAAGACAACGTAATAAGTTTTTAGTTATTGTACAATCTATTAAACCGATTTTATGTCGGGCGCGTTGAACAAGTCCGCTATCACTGCCCTAGGCGAACTTGTAAGTTTAATGATCTTATTAACGATAGCACTTGCGCAAATAGCGTGATTTCTGTTTAGCTTAGTATCTAAGATTATACAATTCCTCGACGTTCCTCCGCCGTTTATCTTTGTTTAAACACATACATAGTTCCGTTAGGGTTTACTTAGTTGCCAGTGGGCATATTTCATCAGCATATATGGATTAAAGCTGCATACTTCGCGTCTGACATTTTTACAATCTCCTCTCCGGTTTTTACATGCATACGTATATAAATTACAATGTGTCAAATTGCTCTTGCCCAACGTGACAATTATGAATGTAAACGAGCGTGATTACGAGTGCTTACGAAGATTTCTGTTGCTAACATACAGCTCAATTTGCGAAGATACGTCGCACTCGGTGCAAATTGTTATTAGACGCTTATATCTCGCAGGGCGCATGCGCACTTCCATGTGACAGTGAGGCAAAAATATTTCCGAGCAGCTGCGAGTTTCATTTCAGATGATAAAGCCGTAATATGTGTTATGTTTGTTATCAATCAGGTTATGCTTCGTAACGCAACGAAACGAGAAAACAGGTTTTCACTCCTGCTTAGTCAGATATAAGTGAACCTAAGAAAAATTGTACGGTAATAGAGCGTTTAACTGCACGATTTCTTCAATCACGGACTGGAAACGAGAAAAAAATTACATTGAATGTTGCAATCCGCTTGAATAGTAACGACCTCGATAACGGAGCCGATAAATTAGTACATGACTGTTGAGTAAGCTAACATGGTAGAACACTTGTGATAACGTTCTATGAAAATACTGAAACGCGAGGGCATATAATTAGAACTTAGTCATAGAGCGATACTCTAGTACAATTATTTCTAGTGAAACGTCATTAATTTAAGTTACATACCGTCGTACATCAAAGCCTTACAATAACTTCTTTAATTCTAATTCTGCTATTAGAAATCGATTAATCAATATCTTTATGCTAGCTATAAATATTGTACGTCTGTAATTACGTTGTCAAATGAAAAACATGTAACAGCTTCATTTTTTTTTTACACATCAGCTAACATCGTGCAGGTCAGCGCACTTTAAAATTGAAGGAAAAAAGCTTTTTCGCACAAAATTTTCATACGTTAAACATTGTTCCCATATATTTTTTCAATTTTTTTCAACTTTAAAAGGAGGTGAATATTTTATCTTCTGTTACATTTTAATTAAATACCTTGCAACCGGAGCATTCCGTAATTGTCTGCTACAAAATGTACAATTTTAGTGCTACTTTTTTCCTACACCGGGATGAATATGTTCCCCGACTAAACTCGCAATTAGCGAGCTGAAGTCTCGTTCGGGTAAAATCCGTGGAGATCTTACCGCGGGGCTGTTCTTTCAAAACGATTCCACGTCATTCTCTCTCTCGTCCCGACAAAAAAAAAAAAAAAAAAAAGTTGCGCGTCCTCAAGTTTTCGACGCTTCCGCTAATATCCGCGCAATCTTTATCGCTCGCGATTCGGTATCTTGCGACGGGGGCGAGGCGCGTTAATTACCTCCCATCGCGATAACGTAATTATGAGAACAACGGTGCATGACGAGTTCGCCGGGGGTATATATATACATCGTCCGCATCGAAACCCCTGGAAAGCTGGTCAGCGGCCATACGCGCATTTGCATTTAACGTGAATGTCGTCCGCCTATCGTCCGTCGTTGGTTCGACGATGCGAGCGCTACAAGGAAGTGCAACTGATTCGTTGTCGACCGTCAGTATAATTAATGTGTCGTTACCGTTGACAGGCCGCCGCTAATATCTCTTCGTCAATGTCGAACAGGAATCGACAACTTATGCCAAGACCGAAGATTTACGCCGAATATTCTTAGCCACGTTAGTTAAGCTGCCGGTGAGTGGTCGGCGATTCGTCAATCCCTCTTTTTCTCTTTTTTTCCCCCCCTCTTCTTTTTTTGGGGTGGCTTTTATTTCTCCTTCCTTTTCCACTCCGTTTCTTTGCTTTTTTTTCCATGTCGGCCTCTCGTGCTTTCCCCCCACCGGCGTCCCGTCCAATTTCGCGACGTGTCAGCTTAATTAACTGCCGTCGTTATTATTGTCGCGATATTTTGTTTACCCGACAATCACTGCGTCCCGCGGTTTCTGTATTTACGTGCCATTAGTGTACCGATCGACGACACGTATTAGCGAGCGCAAATGGAAAAGTATACGTGAGTTGAAGTTTATAGTACAAGGACAGAGTGTGCGGGATGAGAAGCGTTAGCACACACACCCACACACAGACACACACAGATACAAGCGACAGACGACGTATAATGCAAAACATATTTCATGGAGTTTTTATAAATTTTATCATTATTCATTGTACGAGCAGCTGTCGTATAAGTAATTGTGTGCACGCATACGTCTCTGTGTGCGCGTGCTTGAAAGGAGACTGGAAAGGTGTGTGCGTGTGTGTGCGACGTCACTGCTTGTACGCAACGACCTGTCGTTAATGCTACGTAATTGATTAATGCAAAACGGTTAACACACTCATACATAACAGATCTAATACTTCAAGTACACGTAATAGTATCAGATTGCCATGCTATTCTAACGGCATCGACGTTTAGTATGCACGGCACAATCAAGGCAACGCAATTGAAAAGCTGCCTGATTCGTCATGAAAAAGACGGTTTGAAACGTCAGGCAAACGCTTTCAACATTTTATGCGAATAAGCGTGCTTAACCGACGAAATGGTCTCTAATGAAAAAAAATCTCTTTTACTGGATTCTTCCACTCTACGCTATACAAACAGTACAAATAATCCCATTTGCAAATTTACCAAATAATACCTTTCATGGCAAACAGTATTGATGTACGCTCGTCATTGTAAATGGCTCGGAACTTTATCGCCAGCTTAATCAGGGTCATTGAAGCAGATATAAATTATTGATGTGATAAGAGACATAGCGATTGGTAAACAGAGTATTAACCCCGTTCGAGCAAAGTTTCAGATAACAGCGCACCGAGAACTGAAGTGGTTAATAAATGTTCAGAACACGTTCCCATTCTCTCATCCTGCTTCGTTCTTCCTTTTCCTCTTTGTTGTTACTTGCCCATTAGTTATCTAGCGTTGCATAAGCAAAAAACCACAACGGACAAGTAACTATACTCCGACGCTCAAACGCATTCAACGGTCATGGGTAAATAAGATGTTAACATAAATACTCGCTATCTTCGTCCAATCGCTTATTTTCAATGTGAATACAAATAATGCATACCAAATGAATGTAAATTCAAGCGATGATTCAAATAAGAATGCACTTGAATAATATGCCATCTCCGTAGCATTATTAGTATGTATGAGATGTGACACAGATAAAGAATATGATGGCGCAAGATAGATTAACCGACGAAATTAAAATTCTAGTAAATAACAAGGTGCAGCGTGGTCCTGTTCGAATAACGCGATAATACGCATGCATAATGCAACGCGCTCAAATGACTGCAATGAGGAAAGAATCGTTGTTACATTCAGCTGTATGTATGTCATTTGGTAAAAATAAAAAATAAAATGCAATCGAGGTTATGCTTATAACCATTTGACACGGGACAGCAATTTTTTTTACAGTGACGAATATCCGTGCTGACATTCCATTAAACATGATGAAACACGCCAAATATTACGTATCATTTGCACAGTAACTTTCTACACAGCGTATTGTCGCGCACATGCAATCCTCCGTTGAACGAAATCTCTTGCCTGGCCACAACCATGGTGGAATTAATAAGGTGTAGTACTGCACAGATCTTGTGAATAGCCAATAGGAAAGTTGTACCATTACGCCGGCCATTACGAGCGGGAATTCAAAATCCTTAACTATCGTCAACGGCGTAAACTGTATTTGATTAACAGGAAACCGAATTATGTACTTTGATTATGTTAGAGAAATATAAATATCATGTGAGGATCGTGTCAGAGTCGGAGACAAAGCGTATAATTTATGAATTTTAAAGCGAGTTGCATCGTTAACATAACCTCAAAAATTATTATATGCAGTAACACATGACAGTGTTTCATAGACAGTATATCTATATATACAAGGAAAATGGCCGGCGCAATGGTACTGCGCAGTAAACGCAAAAACGCGTCACGAGAACCGCTACACCTTATTAATTCCACCATGGCCACAACGATCTTCAGTAGTTTTCGTTTCCCCGTTTTTGCTAGTAACCAGCGGTGTTTTCGCGTTGCCGCGAACTACGTCATATTTATTTGCACGTCAATTCTCGCCGGCGCGCGAATGTGACATGTTTCAGTTCTATTTAGGCACGCGGGAAGAGGACGCCCGATCGCTGGCAGACTCGCAAGTTTGCGACCATGGCAGAAACGGGAAATCGCCTTTAACGTTTCTTATTAACGGTTTGCTTAAGCAATCTTTCTACTTCGGCGGAGAAATCGAGAAATCGCTGCGGCAGCAGTTGCGGTACCTGTGGCGGTGGTAAATTCAGAATGATACAAAGTAAATAGACAAACAGCCCATGTGAAAGTGAATGAATGCCGATCGGTGAGCATGCACCGACAGCTGAAAGGACATCGTTGGGAACGCTTACGATTACGGGGCCAAGGAAGGCGACGAAAACGCGTGTACGTTTGAGGGCAGAACATTCTGGTACCTTGCACGCGACCGTTTCAAAACGGGCATAAGAAAAATGTTAGCGGGCGGTTAAGAGAGCGAGCGAAAAGGGAAATGAGGGCAAAACGAGATTACGAAACAGGTTGATTGGTCTTCTTTCCGCTCAGACGGCTGACAACCAGAAACTGCAATCAGCGTAAAAAGGCAACGAAACACTTTGCATTCGCGCTGTTAACATAGTCACATTGATTGGCGCAAATAAATGAGGCGAGTACTAGAAGTAATATACATGGATATTGAACCGGATCGGTGGCTACTATACCATGTAATCAGTAGTAATCACTCATAATAAAATCGTCAATACCTATTATATCTGTTTAAAAATACCTGTATCCTTTCCTGTGAGATTAGCATTATATCACGACATCGCACGTAA
Source organism: Anoplius nigerrimus (assembly GCA_914767735.1). Taxonomy (NCBI): domain Eukaryota; kingdom Metazoa; phylum Arthropoda; class Insecta; order Hymenoptera; family Pompilidae; genus Anoplius; species Anoplius nigerrimus. Next base: position 10,628,753 of record OU612082.1, read on the forward strand.
TCACGTTCGATACGTGGGAGCACTGTCAATTGTCAGTGCAGATCGTTTTAGCCAATTAAATAAGGAAGTAAAAAAGCCTGATGCATCAGCAACGTAAGGTACTCAAAATATTCGATTATTTTGTCGATAGTATCGCGCTTACAGTCGCGTTATTTAATGTCACTCTGACAGATGAGAGAGACATATCAAACATCGATACCGTCGACCTCAATTTTGATATCTTCACGATACGTTTGAATAGATACTAGAGAATTAAATTATTGCAACATTATCAGTAAGTAGTGTTACATTGGGTGCCAAGGAATTGTCTGCACTGACGTGTACGTTACGGGTGAAACGTTTCATGTACTACACGAGTTTCGTACTAAAATTTCCTACGATATTATTGATCTTTACTGTATTCTCGTCTACGTTATGTTCTGCGTCATTAACCCAACTCAAACGCTGTTCAGACTTTATCAGTACACGGATATTCTTATTACAATGCTTCATTCGACCTGAATAGCGTCGATCACCTCTGACCTCCATGACATTCAACGTACTAAATGCTATTAATCTCTGTTACAAGCACTTTAGCATTACCCGAAATTCAAATTATCTACGTCGCTTTATACTCGCCCCCTTTCATCCCATTTCATTCACAGAAGTTGTTTAAGTAATTTTACTGTACAAAACCGACCTCTTCCTGTCGATACACTCGTTACGCCGTGCAAACGGAACCGTAGTTTTCACACACATCTGACCTCATACACGCCTGTGTATGCTTCAGGAAATGTGCGAGATTAAAAGCACACAGAAGTGAAATTGTGCGCAAATATCTTCGAAGGAGCCCGGTTAAAAGGAGGAGAAGGGTAAAGTGAATGCCACGATGATATCAGGAAAACAGGGGAAGGAACGGCAGGAGGTATATACACGCTGACATCTAATATACCCTGTTATTTGTGCGAGGCAATGATTAATCGCGCGAAACTCAGAACTTTTTCTCTAACGCCTACGCATCGCCATTTCGTATTCTATTTCGGTTCGTAAGCCTTGTAACTTTATACTCACAAACAATCTCAACGAGAATCGATGCTATGACGTAAAGTTCGGATGTTTCTTAAAAGAAATTATAACAGCCGGCTTACAGGCTGATCTTCCCATAAATCTCTTGGTCATACCTGATCTGGCACTGATAGGAATATTATCGAGCTTCCGCGACTCAGAGTACAAGTAGCGCCACCTGTCCTCCTTTCTTCGAACGCTCTTGCTTCCTGCCATCTTTCCATATGCGCGTCTCTCAGCGGCGATAATAAAAATATCTTAATTAAAATCTCCGCTGCATGCACCGTAATTGTAACGCTTTGTGAGAATTCATTCGACATTGACAAGCCCCGCAGTCCTTATCACTCTATCTCTTCTCTTCCCTTAGCGAGGTAATAGAATTTACAATAAATCCAGCGTCGAGTGTGCAGGCACTCGGAAACGATGGCGCATAATGTGCTATTGAATCCGCTGACATTCGCATTGACTTGTCCTACGCGGGCGAGTACCTATACAATCGCGTATGAACTTCCATTAACACGCGTAAAGATGCACGAGATGCATGGATGTGCGAATTCCGGCGAGGCTGGACGGATGCAATGCTCGCCGACATTGCTCTCGTTCCGTTCTCGTTGTTCCGATGAACAGATTCCTATGGAGCCCGTTGTGCCCCGCTCGCGATTTCTCTTCTTCGAACGAGGAGCGGGAGGAAGGAGAATATGGCCGCTGACCGCTGTCAGAGATTCTTGCTGTCCGCGGGATATGTGTGAGGTGTCAAACATCGGCCGTTCAGGCATATGCCGGAAATTCGAATCGGGGGGACCCCCCCCCCCCCCTCTCTCTCTCTCTCTGCTTCTTTTCGATCACTCGAAATTCCTAACGTCGAATCCCCACTCCGAAATTCGAGCCATTCAGTAATGTGTCGGCTTGCGGTTTCCATCATACGTGCTGCTGCTCGCCTACTTAGCGCACTGACACTTTTACATCGTGATCAGGATTGTTTTTCAGGGATGGTCAGCGATCGAATCATCTACGACAGACATTGTCATTAGTCGCTATCGGGGACACTAATATTATCTCTGACGAAGATAGGGATCCCGCAGTTAAGAACTTTCGGAGAACTCACATTCACCCGCTTGGCAATTACTTAATCTTCGACGACGAATGACATGTTCCGATTGTGTCACAAGTAGATTGATTCCAGTAATTTAGCTTCGTACGCGGGATTAGAATGTTTCTCCCCGTACTCAAGACGAGTAGGGAACCTGATTGTTTCTTTTTTCTGGAAACGCCTACGAACTTTCTCCGACATTCCGTCGGATGATCTTTTCGTCACAGTACGAATTCGAAAATACCTTTGGCTCGCATACATTCTTCCGTAGAGTCGAAGCGAATAAAAGTTAATTTCCATCGGAAAATCGAGCATCATTATTATTGTTATTCCTTCGCTTTCGAGCATGAGCACTTGTCAAAGCGAGCTCTTCAATAGCATTGTCACGCGGAGGAATTGGAGCGGTGAAAACGATTTCGCAATAACGAAACGAGAAAGTATTACTAAAAAGTATTGCGAGCCGTTGAGTAACGGGCGTTGTTTGTCGCGGCTCTCGAATCGTGTGGATGTATTCATGCACTCTTTACCTGCGGTCCCCGCCGTAACTGCCTTCTGCCGTTGCCAGTATGTGGAGCCCCACATAGGCGTACTCGCGTGTTCCTTCTCACGTGCAACACGGACGCAGAGTGTGTGCGTGTGTGTGCGCGCGCGCGCGCGCGCGCTTGCTCGCCCGTTGTGTGCAGCAAAGCAGTATGGTCCCCGTCGTTTGTCGTCGTTCTTCTACATTAAAGCTCGCAGTATTCTATGCACATGTCGTGTTGCGCGTGCACGTTAACGTACACGCGAGCAATTTCTTCCTTTATTACGTTGCGCAAGTCATTGTACGTAGTATAGTCGGCACATTATACGCACTATGGAGCCGATCGGCACACGATAAAGAATAATGAACACGGAAGAACTCGCAGTCAATATTAATCGTGCCATTTTGCGCGTACGCCACTTTCCCTCTGCGCGCGGCACGTGAACGTGGAAAAATGCTCACGAGGGATGGGTGGTGGCATTTGTTTTTATCGAGCGGGGAGGACGGATTAAAATATTCTTCCGCGATGCTGGGATGACGAAAAACTTGTTAGACGCCCGTTCTGAATTATGGGCATGAGGAGCGTAATGGCGCGCGGGGCCTGCGAGTTATGACGTCGGTGGCTTTTCAATATCGGCAATAATGAATACTCGGGGCATACTTGCCCGCCATACGAATGTACAGGGTTATTTGTCGTCGGTACAAGGTTGTAAATTTTGCGAACGGAGGAGATCGCGTTATATCGTCCGCGGATTAAGAAAGTATAATAGGCGCGAAATAAATGAGAATCTATTATTAAGTATGAAGTAGTGTGTCTATTTAAAGCGGATTGAGCGGATAACCTTGAGTAATTAAGTCCACTCCAGTTGACTGTTTTCTAAAATAGTGAATATCTGTCGCCTTTTTACGACGGCAGTTAAAGTCACGCGTATACGTAAATTACACTTTGAATTCTTTATCTTTCTTATACTAATGCTGTTCGCTTGACATTAGCTATTAATGAAGGAGTTCTTTTTATATCTCTCAACATTACTGAGCGGATCCTTTTTATATGTTACAGAGAAACGACAATCTCGATCTGTCCCTAAACGTGCCACAACAGGTTCAGACAACGTATCAACACGGCGGCTACAACATGGCTGATCAGGTAAGGAATCGCATAAACAGCCATTTCTTGTACAGCCTTCGATAATGGTAACCGAAACAACGTCCGTTCATTACAAAACAATGAGAATGTCTTGCCTGCACTCAGATTGTTGTCCGTATCATAAATTTGGAAGCTGTCTTCATCTTGCCAAGAGAGACTTGCAAATAAAGCGCTAATGGAAAATAAATCGCGAGTAAAAAGTATAATAAACTTTAATTTACACCCAATTCATGCGGAATGGATTAAGGTGATTTTATGAGTGACAGTATACGTTGTTTCGCGATGTATCGTAAAGTCTTATATTGCATGCTGTAAACATGTTGAATTAGAATAACTAGTTTAACCGGAATTAGCTTACCTTATTAAGCATGCAATAAGCCTGACATCAGAATAATGACGACTGTTTCTGATAATTTCGCGAACAAAAAGTTGAAGGGAAGAAAATAATTTTCCTCGGTGAAGAGACATTGTACGTAACAGCTTCCAGTTCTATGTAAAGTAGGACGCGGCGCTGTACCTCATCTTTTGTTTCATACTCGAGCTAAGGCAGTAGAAAAGGTGTGAGTGATTCAACATAGTTACCGACAAGTTGTATTTCATTGCACGGAAAAGCTGTAAATGATTTCATCGCGAATGCGGCGATAATAAGGAAAAATGTTTTCGTAACTTAATGTCAGGTGTTACGTAATGCATCCAGTGTTTAATCTAAGAACGCGATGACTATGAATATGCAAGAAACGCGAGGATATTATACTTTCAATGTTGAATAAAACTCGTGAGACTCGTGAGTTTTCCTTTTGAACTTACATAAAAGCAAATCAAAATATAAGTGGCAAAAACAAACTTCAAGCGCAAATTCAAAAAAGGCAACGGTACATTCTACCGCAGAATTTTGTTCCCATGAATGAGGTAAGAAATAATAATTCTTCAAGCCGAGTACTAAAAAAGAATCCTCGATCTCGGGGATAACCGAATACATGTTCTATAAAAGCATTCAGAGTTTGTTCTGCTTATAAAAAGCAGCGAAACTCGTTACGCTTGCAAATTTTCTGAGCTAGCGCCGCATACGAACAAACATTTTAGACGAACCTCACACCGCAGAAGCATTAAATTCAGTTAATTTGCGGTGCTGTTTTACTTGCCTCCTCGCTTTTGTTAAAAGCAATGTAACGAACAGCAGATAGCGAGTAGACGCATTCAAAATTTATAAGTTTCTGTTCGAAAATTAAATTACGCGTATTCTCCGCACATAAGGGAGCACGTGCTGGGCAACTTGCTGCGAATATGCACTTCGTTACCTTGAAATCCGCGTTCTCACATACGATCCCCGAAGCGTCCACCGATCTCTTAAGCGTAGATTACGCTCTCCCCGCTTCCATCCAGATACTCGACCGAAATAAATAACTGCAAAGTCGCCAGTTCCGTATCGAACTCATTCGAGAAAATCCTCGGCCAAACGCATTCGGAATTAAGCTAGGCTCTAAATATTAAGAGCCCGCCGCGGATGGATAGTGCCAAAGGATGAGAAGAGTAACCAAGAAACCACCTAAATAATATTTCCAGGAAAGGAAACTAAGTTGCGAGAACCTAGAAACTTTTAACGAGATGGCGAAACGAGTTTAGTTCGGCGAGGAAAAGAAAAATGATGAAGGACGACGATATTTCTTCAGTCGGTTCAACCCCCCCCCCCCCCCCCCCCCCCCCCCCGGCCTCCCACCACTTTTCTGCCACCAGCACCGCTGGAGGGATACCCACCATTCCATCTTTCGCAAACTCCTCGCTCCTTCTCTTTTTTCGCTGAATTGTGTTCATACACTTATTCGACGGTACACTCTGATATCACTGACAAAAATCGAGATCGTAAATAAGAGGGCGCGCGATCTTGGAAGATCTCGGCGTAACACAACGGCGAGATTACGAACTTGACTCGTTCGACGTGGCCTCGTATTGAATTTTGGAATAAACTCCCGTTGAAGGGCACTGGATCAAATCTGTCGCCTTTATTTCTCGGTGGAAGATGTCTCCCGGGATCCGAGTGTTATCCGTGCCTCTTCCCGTGCCGCGATTTTTCTTGTTAGCGTTTAATCCAAAGATAAATGCTCGGTTTATACGTCGATTCTGCGAATCCGGTTTCGTTGGAATTACAAAGCAGAAATATGAATATTGCCTGTACAGTTATATCAAACGATAATCTTGCCGTTCCTGCGAGTAAAGATCTGCTGAATACATTCAGCGATGTCGATGGACGTAAATGCGGAATATTCATTCCGCGTCTTGCAATGACGCCGTATCGCGTATGTCACATAGAAACAGATTTGCCATGCCGGGAGGTTCGAATGACAATGTCACGAGCGCGTAACCATAAAATGGATTTCGCGATAAACGGACTATAGAATTGAACGTAATAAAACGATTAATGGCACGTATAAATCTGGGCTACATTCAATAGTACCTGGATCGTATTATGCACTATACGGGCGTAACATAAATTCCGAAATGATAAATTATCTCTGTCGGCCGAGACGTGGAGTTATTAGACTTCCGGTGTAAGCGAAATTAAACCGCGCGCGGTTGACGAATAACGTGCATAAAAAAGTTGAAAATTCTATTCTCCTTGATGGATGTACTTAAGGAAATCCGCCTTGAACAATAATGACAGATTACATGATTTCCTGCAGGCATGAGTCTGCTGTATTTGAGTTGCTTGACGTTTTTCTGACACTGTCACCGTTCATGTTAAACATGAATTTTCTGTTAAGGAACGTGAGACTATAAAATGTTAGTTTATGATACGATATCTGTTGAAGGACGATATTCCTCGCACTGCTCGTTAATTAACCTATTGCAAATGTGCAATTTCGGTGTAATATTACGTACAGGGATACATTTATGTCGCTGCATACCTTAATACTTTTAATTCAATAAATCCAATTAGCCTAATGAAATGGGAGTTCCTGATTGAAGCGCCGTACATCTAAATGTAAAGTCCTATCGTTTGATTAATTACGAGAATTAGATGCACAAGCGTAAAATTACGGCATGGTCGTGGAACAGTTTCAACTATGTATCCGAGCAAAGATGTCTCTATTAAGCGTCTGATAAGTGAATCAGCACACAGCGTTATCAACTTTATGTCCCAACGTCCGATCGAGTTACGGAAAGGAAGCCATGACAATTTCCATGTAACCAGACGTAAATTGATGGTTGAGTCAGAGGAGATTCAATATTTAACACATTGCATTGCGATTCAAGTACGAATCTCGCATTATTCAAGCAGAGCATTGAAGCCATACAAACTGTTCTAATTTGCAGTTATTAATACACAATGAATTGATATATAAGTAATGCATAATTTAATGGAATGATTTATCGAAATTAATTTACCGGCTTTCCATCTGCAGTCTAGCAAACATTTTCAGTACTATACGTGCCTCTCTCCTGTTTGCGGCACTCTGCAATTGTTACACAAATACAAGATTTATTCTGCTCTTTAAACGTCGTTTAACGATACATTGTAGTGCAAACATGTTTATGAACAGCGCCGAAGAAAACAGAGTGGGGACAGAGGCAAGGGACGTAATAGAAAAACGATGCAATTTATTCTCTCATCTTCCTATCACAGAAAGTATCAAGATTAACATTTAATTTTAACGACCTCTGAACATCAGATGCATGTTCGTATTTTAATCATGCCATCTCTCATGCAATGAAATTACTCGCCGTCGTACGTTTATTTTCGTAACAAACAACTTAATTCCGCAGTGACCTAGAAACCGTATCGCTTCTTATTATGTATTCAGAGCAATTAATAAGGATATTGTTGTTCTAGACCTCGTTCTATAACTTCGACTCTCAAATATCGGCAATGACGTCACATTCGATTGTCCGACAAAATAAATAAATGCCCGACAAACGCTGAGACTTTACGAGCGATGGAATTGCCGACGATTATTATGACATAATCGCGAGGGCATGATTTGAACGCACGGTATCCAAATATTAATGCCAGTCACTCTGCGCGGAATTTCGTGATCGCGATTGCATGCGTACGTTCAATTCAACAAGTCCTACTCATGTATCGCGTTTAGCATTCTGGCTTCGATGTCGGGTGACTCATCGTGGCTGGTCTCTTTTCTATGCAATGCCGACCTACAAACAAAGAGGACACGCTCTTACAATTGCATTCGCGCACTGCACCAAGTATATCGGAGAGTAAACTTTGCGTGCGCCGCACCGTCCGCTCGGATATTATGACGGATTTTAATATTTATTATTAACGTTCACTTTATTCGATGCAATGCGCGAAACTTTCGTAGCCGGACATAATGAAAACGAGGTCGTCGGTAACCATTCCGTTTTCCGTCAAGCTTTTTACTGTTTCCACGCAACTTTTACCCTCCGATTTTCCCTCCTCACCGTAACTTCTCTCGCGATAAATACCTTTCGCCTTAATTCAAGGCGATTTCTATCGCGTCTGGGTTAGGTCTTATAAGAGGCAGCTGTCTTGTTGTTAACAATGCATCAATTCGAATGAAGTTCGCTCACCCCTACCCGTATAAGATTGATCCATTGCGCGTCTATGGCATTGCCCCCCCCCCCCCTTCCGGGTTTTCAAAGAAAAGTACGACAGCTGTATGCATTCTCGGCTGTTCGGCAGAGTCTTACAGAATAAATCGGCGAAATTGAGAACGGAGAGCGCGCGCGCGCGCACATCAGAGCAGAACGGAGTGCAAAAATGAGAATAAGACGGGCAAGATGAAACAAAGCAAATAAGAAGATCGTCGACCAAAGAGATACAGACAAATGACTGTACAAGGGGGTGGCTAGAGGGGGGAGGGGGCTGAGGGGCTGGGGAGAGGGATAGAGGTAGGGAAGGAGAGAAAAGAGGTTTGGAAAGGAGACTAGGGGTGGAGTTAGGTGGCATAGTGGGGAAATGGGAGAAGGTAGAAAGATTGAACGAGGAGAGAGGCGCACTCGATCAATAGGGTAGGCAGGTTCCTTCAAAGAAAAATTTCTGACGCTATTAAATCCAATTTAAAAACTTTTATTCCGCCCGCCCCCGCTCCCTCCGCTGCGGCACATTTATTTTCCTTCGTTCCTCTTTGTGACAGAGAATACATTTCTAAAAAGATTTCGAACAATATAACGCTATCTATCATCCGACGAGGGCCGACCGGGGGGATAAGGGTGAATTCTGTGATTCGACTTTCATGTCAGCCTCCCTTCGCCATCCTCGCTTCTTCCTATCTTGTTCTTTTCATTGCCTACCCGCTACGATACTTCCTGCTACGTCCGTTTCTATCCCTCCTTTCTCTGCCCACCCCTCCTCCCCCCTTTTTCTCTCCCCCGGCTCCTCCACTTGTTTGTTTCACCTTTTTGCCCCCGCTCCTTTCATTGTCCTTCGTTGTACGTTGTTTCCCCGAGATCGTTATATAGGACGCGGGCAGATGCAATTCGCCGTTGGCTCATGTATTTCCTGATGTTTCAATGCATTTCAGAATGATCGTATTCGGCTGACGTCAAACGCGCCGGGGCATATTATACATAGTTGTTATCGGAGGAAGATGTCAGGATAGATCTTGTACGCGCCTTTACATGAATGTTACCGATTCAGGTTGCGCTCGCGTGCTCATCAGCGAAATTGTCCCTTTTCAGACATTTCACACGCCCAGTTTTGGCGATGAGGACTTCGACATCCCATCGATCCATTCGCATCAGCATCAGCAGCAGCAGCAACAACAGCATCATCAGCAGCACGATCCAATGCATACATATCAGCCACAGGTGAGTACTCGTTCGATGCTTATCTTGTTCAAATAAGGGCGTATAGAGCGATAGCAGACAAAGTGGAAGGCACTCGTTTAATATTGTGACGAAGGTACTCGTTCGAAGATAAATATTGCAAGAAAGGTCAAACAGAAATATTTAACGTATTTCGCACATTGCTGTTACTGCAACCTTTAACGCATATTATTCAATGCGTAAAGCTTTTTTATATGCGCGTCTCTGAAGTTTTGCATCATTAATCGAGTCGGAAAAAAAGCGAAGATGACAGTGGGTTTAAAAATACTATCTTGACATCGCGTGAATAATGCTCGAACGTGGAAGTAGTTAAATGGTCGATATATCATTCCGACATCGTTTTCTGCTCTGCGCCTGTGTACGTCCATGAATTGCTTATAACGATACGTTTGAGCGTGCTTGTGCCATTCTAATGTCCCATCTAACACAATGAGGAGCTTATGAGCGTAACAAAAGAAGAGGAAGTGCAGCTGAATATTTTATCCTAACAATGTCATGCCGACATTTATTTCTACGATCGATGAGCCGTTCCATTCTTTCAGGACACATTTCAAATACCATTTGAGCGCACGTTTCTTTATATGACCCTGATCTTTGCGAGCAACCTATAATGTTTGTAAGAAAGCTCACGCCGACGTACTAAACATGCAATAACGTTTATGTTTCCGAACGTTTCACTACATTTCACGTTTCAATCCAATCTGACGCGGCGAGCATTGAGCGTTCGAATATTCAATAGCAGCAATTTTGTGTTTGCGGGAACAGGATTATATGTTTTCAACAAATGCCTCCTATTGGGCTGCCAGATGAATGTACGACAAACAATTAAATTATGCTGTACGGCGACGTGTGACAAACGGTGACTGAGCCAACCTTGACTATACAATTTATGTACGTGTCAATAATAACATAATTCTTCGATGAAACAGGCATATCTATATAGTCTAACGTTAAATAACAAGCGCCGGAATGGGCAGCGAAATTGGTTTCGCAGAACGTTTTTGAAAATTACACCTCTTTCTGTTACCTTCCCTCAAATAATTTATCGGCGTGGCTATAAAGTTTCATTATTATTGCAGATGATTCAGGGTGGCGGAATGCAACAATCTCCGGACAGCCTCAGTTTAGATCCTGGTGGGTACCAGCAACCTTTATACCTGCAGCAGGAACATCCCATGCAGCCAATCAACGTTAGGTGAGTTGATTCTCGTTTTCCAACTACAAAGGACTTACTCAAGAAATAGCCTTACAGTTCCCCTTATTTATGGCGTATTAGTTTGCCGTGCGCGCGTAAAATACTAAATACTACGGACTATCTTAACATCGTTAGATTATTTCCACATTGCGAGACCTTAATAGCACTGGGTAATTTTCTCTAATTAGTTTCATGCAAATGTAGGACTAACCAAACTTTCTATAATCGAAAAATAAATCTTCTCCGCCTATTAAGGTATGCGGCTAAAACCTTGTCGTTTCTATACCTTACATGCGATTTTATCAATGCTAACGTTCTGCCAGACGCATGTTTGCCTTATCTTTAATTTCGACCATGACGATTCGACTTCTGTACAAAAGGTTAACCTTTATTGTCTATCGCTAGAGAACAGCGGATTGAAGAGTTCATTGTTCCCGTGTGTAATTTCTATGATGTCGTACAATGCAGAAGAGACGGGCGATTCGGTGATAGAACAGCAATGAAAACGAGCACAAAAACTCATCGATGGTTACGGCTGCACGTCACCATTGTTTCACTTTCCAATCGTCGTCTCACATCTGACCTCTTCCGTTCTTTTCTGTTTTTACCATCGCTTCCGCGGCACCGTATATCTCGCTCGGGCACATGCAACATGATTGTGACAGAAAAGACAATTTCAAATCGTACCGTGCGATGCCTCGCGAAGGGTAGCTCGGTACATATTTCTGTTGCTTGAACTTTCAGATGCACTTCCATAAATTCGCATCAAGTGGTGCACGCGCTACGCAATTCCGTGTTGTTGTAATGGAAAAGCTCGGAAATACTGAATGCAGCGGTAATTTCGCAAGTTCTAGTGGTTTCAATGTTGTGTCAAGTAACGATAACGTACTCCTGCCCCCACACTTGAGCGTTAATGAAATAAGATATATCTGAACTGAATGCGAAATTAAGGTTGGAATTTGCTACGTTGCGCCGGGAAACAGAAATAAAATGGGTATTCGGTATTTTATTACAGCTCCGCGTACAATAGCCCGCAAGGATCGTACACGACGATGAGTTCACCACGTCAACAGCACAACGGACAACAGCAGCTTCTCTTGCTTCAGCAGCAACAGCACGCTCATCAGCAGCAACAGCAGCAACAGCAACAACAGCAGCAGCAGCAGCAGCAAGCACAGATGCAACAACACATGCAGTACATGCACTCTCAGCAGCAGCAGCAGCAGCAGCAACAACAGCAGCAACAACAGCAACAGATGCAGCAACAAATGCAGTACAGAAGTCCTACGGGTGGGAGTCCTCCGGCCATACAACCTAATGTCATTCCAGAAACCAACAACAACACAACGACCAGCGAAGACAGCGACGACAGTACCCCGCACTCGGGAGTGGTAGGTCATCGCCAGAGTCCCTAAAAGCAGCCCTTACCGGATTCATCCATTACTGAACAATCCTTTTATCGACGAGCCTCCATTACGGAGTCCGTATCCGCGAAAATCGTTTGAAAGGCTACAATTCCCTCAGAGCCTGTCGAACTAGCCCGCCTCTATTCACCATTCATGTCTCCTGTCAACAGATCGCCGGCATTAAACGGCCATCGCCGGAGCCGGCAGACGCCGGCGCGAAGAACCAGAGGAAGACGAAACCGCAGAAGAAAAAAAAGAAAAGGGACCCGAACGAACCGCAAAAGTGAGTGTACTGCTAAACCCTCCGGGCGAGTTCGCGGAAGCCTCATCAATTTCGAGTCTTCGGCCCCGATAAATCTCCTAACGTCGTTCGCCTTTCGGTAACGTCGTCGTCGAGCGTACGACGGCGGCCACCGGCGTCCCGGTGAACGGGACGGAACACGGGAAGAAAACACACGGATGGCACGCACTTCGCTCTCGAACGGTCGCTTTTGGGCCGCGATGCGCCACGCTGTCGTATGCCGCCCCGGCGCAATTGCCGCGCTTTAATGAAGTTAACGTTACGAGGCGTAATGCGATTTAAAGGCAGGCGCGTTCGTTTCACTGGTCACACGCGCGGACCAATAACAACGGCAGGCAGTGCCGATTGTTCGCGCTGAGTGCGCGAACAAACGCGTACCTTTGGAGGTGGTGCGCGTTGGCGGCCTAAGTTATTACCGCTGTGAATTGGCAATTACCGTTATTGTTGCAACCCTGAGCAAATGTGGGACGCTGTGGGGCGGCGGGGAACGGTGCGAATCTAGAGTGCGCGGAGAGAAAGAGAGAGAGAGGAGGTGGAAGAGAGGGAGAGAGAGTGAGATGGGTCAATGCGAGCTGAGAGGAAGAGGGTTTCCAACTACTTACAGGAATGATTCGCAGCAGTGACATTATTCCCGTTGAAATAGATGCGATTGGTATTTGCGACGCTGAGAGACGGGAGTAATGAGGGAAATGGAAGAAGTGCGGGTGGGAGACGAGTCGGGAATTGGAGAGAAGAAAGAGATTTAGGCGCGGATTGCACAATGTTAGAAGTGGCAATGATTGTGAGGTAGCGATGATAAACCTCAGTTTTTACCGTCATTATGAAACTGACCCTCGTATAACGGTTTCGAGAATGACGCAAGCGACATGTTTCTTGTGCCGCGCACTCCCCGGTTTTCTTTTTCCTACATTTCTCGGCTAAAATGAATCAGCGAAAATTGCGACCGTACCTCGTGACGTTATGAAACTTCTTGTCTCCGTTTTAATAAGGGATCTTGTATCAACTCTGTTTCCATTGTTGCAGACCCGTTTCTGCATACGCCCTGTTCTTTAGAGATACTCAAGCAGCCATTAAAGGGCAGAATCCGAATGCGAGTTTTGGCGAGGTATCAAAAATTGTTGCTTCCATGTGGGACGCTCTTGAGACTGAGCATAAGAATGTAAGTATCAGCATAAAAGCGAGTAGACTATTTATCTTCTACGTAGTTTGCAAACAATTTTACAAATAGGAACGTTTTTAAGGCATATAACATTTTGTGTCGCTTAGAAGTACAAAGATCGAAATTATTTCAAGGATGATGAATATGCTTAACATAATCCAATTATACATACGAAGAGTAGATGAACTGTTTCCATATGATAAGATAAGAAAGTACATGACTGGGTATCAAGCTTTATGATTACAAAGCATTATTGTAGGTTTTTTCTAGATCTCATATTACTTCCTATTTATGGGTGACGGAGTTGCTTTGACCATCGTGCATAAATTATCTATTAAAAATACTACACTGCGATATATTCTCTGTTACGTCAATAAGCACTTAGAGTAGAAGGAATGTGATAATGCAACAGATTTGTACATTTCAATCGTAAATATTTACCGTAAACATAAACCGTTGTATGTTAACAGGTTTATAAAAAGAAGACTGAAGCGGCGAAGAAGGAATACTTAAAGGCTCTTGCGGCATACAGAGCGTCCTTAGTTAGCAAGGGTGCAGGGGAAAACGAGCAACAGCAGCAGCAGCAGCAACAGCAGCAGCAGCAACAACAGCAGCAACAGCAACAGCAGCAGCAGCAAGTACAATATGCCGGATACGCAAGTTATGGAGGAAATGGCGGCGGTGGTCCTGTGGCATATCAGGTGTATAGTCCTCAACCACAGCCACAACCACCTTCGCCCCAGCAACAGCACCAGCAGCATCAGCAGCATCAGCAACATCAGCAGCATCAACAGCATCAGCAGCAGTCACAACAACAACAGCAGCTCGGTATTAAAAAGTCGCCACACCATCTTGCGATGCAGGCCAATTCCCAACAGCAGCAACAGGTAATTATTTATTATATTCATGTATTATATTTCTCCGTCTGTGTCGATTAACATACATTGAATTTTTTATTCCCTAATCGCATTACAATTTCTTATGCGTTCCTACTGGTTCTTGATGCATGCATTTGCAGTGGATTTGAAACATTTATGAGAGACTCTGTTACTTCTTACAGGGTTTAATGGGCAATCCAATGGCACCACCGCACATGACGCAGCAACAGCAACATATGCAGCAGCAAGTCCAACAACAGCAATACATGCAGGTTAGTTATCGCATTTACAGTTCCACGCTTATCGCTTTACGACTTCCTGATTCTTAACTACAAGATCTGGTACACATATTTTAGCAGCACATTTATTATTCAGTACACACCTTGTTCGTTATGACATTAGTTCCGCGTTTTTAACAATTTCATATATAACTGTGGGTTTTCATATTGTACGTAGATACGAAATATTATTTAAACAGTATAGATAATCTCGTTTTATTGAAAATTATAATGCACCAGCAGCCGATAAGTGCAGATTGCAGTTATCGACGTCCGTGCAAATTGCTTTTGTATGGGTAATATCGAAATGGCTGCTACTAATGCATTCGAAGCGACAGGGAAAATATTTTCAATTCTTTGTCTCAAAGCATCTGGAAATTACTATCTCGTAAGCTTGTTGTTTCGCAAAACGTTACAGACAATACCGCACAGAATCTCGGGACTGAGTTTCTAAAACACCATGGCTTTGACATATAACCTTAAAGAGTTCAATTCGGAAAATTTTAGCCTTGCGGTTTTTTACTCATTGATTGATAATTAAATTATAACTGTGCAAGTTATAAACAAAACACTTTACGAAGATTCCTGGTGTATGGCAATGCAATAAAATATCCGAAGTAAAGTGTGTAAGCGGTTTTTCAAGTTCAACAAGATTATATTAATTTCATATCTTTTGATAATCTGGAGCCCCAAATTAAATTTCCGTATTTTTAGGTACCCCAACAACAAGTGCAACAAGTACAGCAAGTGCAAGTTCAGGTTCAGCAGCAACAACAAATGATACATACTAGTCCTCCAAGAGGAGATTCCTTGTCAAGTCCTCCTCCTGTGAGTGGTCCACAAGGGGCAATGGTAGGACAAAGACCACCAGCGAATGCATGCATTCGTCATGGCTGTCCAAATCCAGCTGTAGCAAACAGTGAATGGGAGGATGAATATTGTAGTAATGAATGCGTGGTTAGTCACTGCAGGTTAGTATTACAGTTTTTCTCTTTGCTCCTTTTTTACATACCTTGTCATTGACAACATTTAATATCACTACGCATAGGGTAGCACAATGAGAACGTTTTTTTATTATTATTTACAGGGATGTATTCAACACATGGGTGTCTTCAAATCAAAATCCACAACAAAATTTCTCAACTGTGAAATAAGTATTTGAAATTAATGACGGCCCTTGATTACTTGGTGGCCTCGCAGCTTTGGGGCCTTTTACTGACCCGTCGAGTAAGATATCTGTACTGACGTGTATATAGGTTAGCAATGTGACATTTTTCATTATTATACGATCGTACAACAGGGCTTCGCAACAATCTGACCTGATAAGTGCGAAGGAAACTTGACATTAATCGAGTACATTGATAATGTCTCGAATAAAAAACGAAAGAAGGTGACTACTCATTAGAAAGAAATTAGGATATATACAAGTTATGAAGCCTTAACAAAGAACTCACTATTCTGGCCAAAAAGTCTATGTTTATAAAAAGGCTTCATAAGATGAAAAGTTTCAAAAGGTACGAACGATGATGCGACGATACGCTTTAAGATTTCAATAAACACACATCCTTCTTATGTCGAAATAGTCCTGGTAGGACGTGCCAATTAAACAGTGTCTATGTTGGACATCATTTTGTTGTTTTTTATTTTACAAATTTATGCAAGCCATCACACTTTTAGAGTCTAGAATGAGCAATATGCGCTCTTTATAGTTAGACGTCTAGGTTTGGATTTGAATGTATTTATGAATTTCTGTACCAACCCAAGTAACGCTCACAAACAGAAACAGTACAAGTAAGGATGGGATATTAATGCGTGTAAATAAATGTGCTGTTCAATAGAGGACGCGTTGAAAGCTCTCGAGGTGAGAGGAACAGTCGGACGAAACGAAAAAAAATCTGTATACAAAATTGTATTTGCCTGGCAGTGCCACGGTCGATTGTTGCATGTTTACCTTTTACGTTTAGCTAGGAACTCTATAAAGCGATTCTATAGAAATTTATTTACACGTATAAACATGTATATTTATATTGATCGTTGAGTGAGATATATATATGTGTGTGTGTACATATAAGTTTGAATGGTGATCTGGCAAATTATAATAAGGTACGTTGTGGGTATATTGGGTTGCACCGCCGATGAACAGAATTCTAGTTCCTGGTTGCTCTCACCTCTTACATAATCTCTACAGGGCCGGCATTTATCCATACCATTCTGCAAACGCAATTGCATTTCATATTATGTATTCCGGTAAGACATCAGCAGCATGGTTCTGTTAATTGACTATTTCATCTCCCCTCATGTTGCCACATTTGTACGCATGTTTCGCGAGAAAAATACACGAAGGGAAGGATCTAAACATAGTCACATTACTCCTGAATAAAATGAAAATCTTGCAACGTACTCCAAAAGTGTTATTAATTCGTTTATGAGTGAATTGTAATAATCAGAGTAGCGAAACAGTATAAAAGTTATTATGCAGTTACAACTTATTTTTGTATCGATTTTACAACAAGCAACAAATTTTACAAATTATCGTGTACATTCGTCAATATAGTATTAGATCAACAGTTTCTAACGAATCTTTTGAAACGCAACT
Source organism: Anoplius nigerrimus (assembly GCA_914767735.1). NCBI lineage: Eukaryota > Metazoa > Arthropoda > Insecta > Hymenoptera > Pompilidae > Anoplius > Anoplius nigerrimus. The sequence goes on from OU612082.1 coordinate 10,646,169, forward strand.
TCAATCACAGTTTAAGACAGCAAACATCGACATTGTCAGTGTAAACGGGTATCGCAAAATTGCGTGTCATTTGTTTAATTTGCACAAATCCATTTTAGCAACACGAGAACAGGAAATCCATGATCTGTGTACCGTTGCAAGATGGCTGTTGTGAGGGTGGGGGAGAGTCAGACTGCATGATCGTATTTAACGTAGGTTGCCCCTTTGAAAATATTACGTTGTCGGTGGAACTGCCTAGGAATGTTGCAAAAAATCCTGTCTTCTCCCCCCCCTTAAGATGCAAGTCCACGAGAGTCCGTAATACATCGGCACGTGTGCGTGTGTATAGCAAAGAAAAAAAAATAAAAGAGAACGTATCTTTTCATACCAATGCCAACGGTGATTTCACAAATTTATCCGATTCCGGTAAAGAAGGTCGACATCGGAATCAATACGATCGTTTGACATTTCGAGCAAACGTGTTTACAAATTTTTTTAATTACTTGTTTTTAATATCCTTATGTAAATATACAGATATATTCTATTAATCTATAAGTTACAGTGTACACATAATCAATATTGTATTATATTGATAACGATTTGTGGTATATTACTAAAACGTATAAATATATAAATATACAAATTATAGGTAAATAAGTGAATATATAGCTATATATACATATAGGAGAAAAGAAATAGTATAACTAATTATTGAGATAAGAAATGGTTTAATAAAACAACCCTGTTATAATATTAAACGGGTGCTTGGCATGTCAATAAGGTATTCAAAAAGAACGCACGGATACTCGTACAACCCCCATGTTCACCTTGTTCATGTGTAATCGTTGGCACAGGAAAACCTTTTACAAACAAATAACCATAACTACGTAAATCAATAGAAGAAAATAAGTCTAGGAATTATCGAGCATATATTCTAGCACTAGCACTATGCATCAAATGCTAATATATGATGGTGATTTGCAATAAATTTATGTTAATTTTTATTGTTTCCTGTACAAAGAAATAATTAAACGATTTTAATCCCAAAAACCAACTGGATTATACTTTTCTTAAACAAAGCCCTATTTATTACAAATCTTCCCCTTTGCCCTATATAATTTGCTTGTATTGAGAAAATATTCCATGGGTTTACTTATTAGGTATGTGTCTCTTATTTATCTACAGTGAAAACAACTTTACAGGTTATTAACGGTGATAAATATAGTCGAAGCATAGAACAGAGTAACACAATGACTATACCTTTTATTTAAAATTGTTTTACGAGGTACATTTATATACATACAAAATGTACGGCTATTACATGAACTTACACAATAGACGTCATATATGTATATATACATACATATGTGGAATATAGAATGTATATATACATATATACGCACATATAATAACGCAACGTTAGATCTGTAATCTCACGTTCGAATCTGTATTCCACATATTTTAAGTCGTTTACATCTAATTTGTATCAACTTTCTATGAATGATACCGGAATGTTTGAAGTTCCTTCCTTAGTTTACAACAAAAAAAATACACCAACTGTCAGACAAATATGCTGTGATTCTGTTTAACCGAATACGAATGGAATTTATAATGAATAGTCAATTAAATAGAAGCGTAACAAATCAAATAAGAAATGAATGAGTAAAGGTGACATCATAGGCCTTGGACCGCTACTGCTCTCTTACAAACCATCCTTTTAAGTTTACAAAAGTTTGAGTGATGCACCTTAGTGTGAACTTTATGATTATATAACAATCGCAACGAGTCATCATTCTAGACTCAATCTTACGTTATAAATAGTTAAATATTTTTTGCCTTACAAACTATCTTGCGATAACATTACGATAAAGTTACTCACTGCCTTATTAATGATACATTTAAACTGGTGTGCATATGAGTCATAACTGTCGATAATTAGATTACTGTTAGAAGATGGACATCACACGTAGGCTGGGTTCGCACTTATAGTATACAACAAATCGACTTTTATATTTAACTCCATCTCGAATTTCGATAAACTTGTCAGGACAACATTTAACAGACACTTGAGATTCTCGTGGTACAACAATATATCAGTTTCTTGCGCTATATATATATAATTTGTATATATATATTTGTATATATATATATATTTATATATGTTTAACGCGCATATTCATATACGCGCACATTATAATTATCGTATCTATATGTCAAACTCATTTTATATATGCGTGCACATATGGAACACGCATTCTTACACGCGCGCACGCACGCGACATTCACGCATGTACACACACACAGACGTACTCTGGCTCTCACACATACTCACGCGCACACATTTATGTATGCAATACATATATATATATATACATATAATATATATATGTATCTTTGTAATTCGTTTATCAATAGAGCTTCACTTTAATATTTATCTTTGCCTTTCATAAAATGCATGACACAAAAATAAATGCTCGTATTTTTAATTATGTTTATCTCCTTTTTGCCACACATTTTATCAGCTTATACCTTTAATCATTTGTATAGTTTAATTAAGTCCTCCTTTACAAAATATCACAAAAATCGCACCAGCCTTTGTTCGCAGCTGAAAACCAAGTCATCGCTAACAAATTCGATTGGACAAAAATTATTGGTCTATCATCTCAGTTTTCATAAAACTTGTGAAATAACAATGGTCGCGGAAACGTTGATAACATGCAGCGTATGACGTGTTATCTAACAACGTATCATGTGTGACAAATGGATATATTTGGCAGTACGGCGTCGTGCAGCGAAATCATATTGAAGAACATATAAACGACGGACGACAATTGTTATTAACATATTCCACGAACACTGAATTTTAAATACTTTTCTCCAGAAACTTAATGTCCTGAAATATCGACCACAAAATACTATTTAATTCCTTCCGTTCTCATTTCGGCCAATCGTAACGTAACATTCCAATATCAGATTATACGCTAAGACGCATTATTTTCTAATTCCTGCCAAAAAAAAGACAACAAAATATCGCCTACGCATTAATAAACATAAAGTTGCGTTGTTTGTTTCGACTGAATGTGAATTCCATTAAAATGGCCGGCACTATGCGCATTACAAAAGTGCTCGTACAAGTAGGGAACGATCATCAAAGGAGAAAAAACAAAGCGCTAGTGACCAGCACGACGCATTTCTATACCTCATCCCTTCAATTTGTTCTACGAAGATTGACAAAAAAAAAAGTAACACTCATTATACTACTGTCTTTTTCAATCTGTTTGTCCCAGCATTTCCTATCATGCGCGAAACGTGCACAACGAGGCATTTCGTACACGAAAGTATGGAAATTGTCGACTTATCGTGTTATGTCGATTACGGTACTTGAAGGTAACTCACAACAGTGCCCTGAGAAGGTGTATCAAACACGTTCACGTTACAGTTGAGGCATTTACAATGACGTCGATTTATATGCCTCTCTTGTGCAGGGTACGCGGTTGATGCATTATCTGATAATACTCTTGTATCGCATGAAGATCAGAAGTTTTAACTGATAGATAATATTACACAAATGCTAAGTCATACACGTTAGCAAATGGAAAATCGCGTGCAATTCGTTTCCGTCACGTACATGGCTAGACTTTTACAAGAGCACGTTAAAAAGGTGAGAAATCTGCTTCATTGCAAACAAGCGGCAGGTTTTCAAATGTCTCCGTAAATTGCACAAGTATTCCTCTTGACATACGGATAAGAGATGGAGCATTTAATTCCCCAACACACTTCTGATCGAGCAATCGTACGATTAGAGAATCATGAAATCGTATTTTCGACTGCCGTGAATAAAATCGGATTTTGGATGTAATCTGGACTGTGTTTACCAATGCTGAACGGCAATGCCCGTTTTAAAGCATATGGCTCAAACAAATTTTAGCGCTGTACGCGTCATCTATTATGAATGTAATCGTCCACGTTACGGTGACAGGAAATGTGCACTTAGGTGTCTATCCCACGGCACAGGAACAGACATAAACAAATGATATACAAAGTTATCTCTTCCTTTATATGAAAATATTACTCATGTTTCTAATCTTAATCTTCCAATGTTTTATTCAAATGGGTTCGTTGAAAAATGTAATCATACTAATTACCTTATGCAGCGATCTAATATTATAGTGAAATATTATCAATATAAAGAATTGCATCTAATAAAAATGGAAATTAACGCCGTGATACGTATCACGTACAAAATTATGGAAAATTCAACATAAAGATTAGATTTAATTTTCACGTAAGAACACTAATCAACTAACAATTATTTGTACACACACGAATACAGGTTGCACTGGAAAAAAATAAATGGTATTCACGATGAAATATTAGACTGTTGCATGTTGCGGTTATTAAAAACGTGTTACCACTGTCAAGACAATATTTTGTTCGATTCACATATTATATCTGATTACGCCACGATTCATTGACGGAAAAATGTCTAACCCAGGATATTAGAAACCATTCGTTGTTTATTAATAAGACACTATGTATGAAACATTTCTTTTGCGCGCTTCATGAATTATGGCGAAAAATATATTGAATCTTCGAAACGATAATCTTTCTATTTCAAACGCTATTGCAATAGCCGCAAAAACAATGGACAATTGTAAAAAATGGCGAACCAACGGTTTGCCTACAATAATCCGACAATAAATGTACGTAACGCGTACATAAGTACGACAATCAATGTTTCCAACACTTGCACAGAAATTGTTGGATTTCACAGAAAACTACAGTAAAACCTTTCACTTTTCTCTCTATCTCATTACAACATAACGTCGTTCAGCATACGTCATCTGGATCATCAATCATCTCTGCTGACCCATTATAAATATTTGTATATTATCCTGAGGGAGTATCATGAAAGCAATTGCATCCAAAAAAGATACCTGGCATGCCTCTTGCATGCGTTCCGAAACGCATTACATGTTCACAATGTCGGGCGTTTTTCGCGCCATTCCTTTCACAATTGTGATACTATGCACTTGCCGTGCTGGGAAGTCATCGTTAGCAACGAATTCTACGCTCACAAATGATGTGTAGGCGATAGATTAACGCTCGACAAAACTAAATTGCAGTTTTACCCTTAGCATCGAAAGTGTTCAGCTTTTCATTTTGCATCATCCTGCTCCATTGGCTCTTCAGATACTTCACGGGAATGTTCTGGCGTGGTCCTAAATAGACATTAAGCGTCAATTTATTAGTACAGATGACTCCGAAAATCGATCCTTGCAAATTGATGTCTACTTAAATGTCACCGTTGTGCAGAAATTTAATAATGAAAAGAACGACAAAATTACTTTGCCTCTTCTATTAACAACTATTACGTTTTTCACTGCAATGCACTTACGTCAGATTTGTAGGCTGTTGCATCGATAGGGAGGCCATTGCAGAAACCGTTTCAGTTTCGTCATGTTCTTTCTGACTCGCTTCTATCACACTCATGCCCACCGTGTGAGCGGCAAGTTTCACACAGGGCCAATGCGACATCTGACACAAGACAGATTATCATATTACACGCATGAAGCTAAACAAAAATACCAGAGAGTACAGAGGGTGCAGCCTGATTAAAAATACCTGAATAGCAATAGTTTTCTGCAGGGTATCAATAGCATTTTGGCAAGGAGATCTGGTGAGCTCCTCTTCTCGAAGTGGGCTGGGCTCGTCGCCCAAAAGTGCCCTCACGCATTCTTGCGCGGAATCGCAAATGGCAGCGAGATCATAACCGCCTTCCAAAGCGAGGACGACTTTTCCGTCTGCCAAGCTGAGCAGCTGCTGCGTCATTCTGCCGAAGCATGCCGGACTGACTTTGTATCCGCCTAAAGGCGCCGGATGGCCAACGGCGGCGTCGAAACCGGCAGAGACGATGACGATGTCCGGATCGAACTCCTTGGCAATCGGCATAACAACAGTCCGAAATGCAGCGAGATACTCGGCGTCGCCCATCGGTGGATTTAAACCGCCGGACCAAGCCACATTCACATTGTACCCTAATCCTTCACCCGCACCGCACTCCGTTGGACCACCGGTACCCGGGAAAAAGTTTCCCTCGTCGTGTCTGTGTATCGAGAGATACAAGACTCGCGAGTCCTCGTAGAACATCTGCTGCGTCCCATTCCCGTGATGTACGTCCTGAAAATGTTTATAAATACATGCCACTGCGTCCTGAATATCCACCACTGGGTTTAACCATGTATCAGATAAATTTCATTCATCCGTCCATTTGGAAGACATGCATGTCAGCGAAGAAGTGAATCATCATTCTTACCCAATCTAATATTAGAATTCTTCTCATATCCAGTTTTTGCTGAAGTAATCTCGCTGCAATGGCAACAGAATTGAAGAAGCAGAATCCCATTGCTTGATTTGTTTCCGCGTGATGTCCGGGAGGTCTCACGACAGCAAACCCGTTCTTAATATCACCCATTGCGGCTTTGAAGGCAAGGTCAACGACGCACCCCACTGCCATTCTGGCAGCCGGCGCCGTGTTAAGCTCGTTCCATGTTGTGTCAGAATCAACGCCTACGCCTCCGCAAGGTAGTCGTACAAAACTTTTAATCGGTAGCTGAGAAAGCTTTGACATATCCAATTTTTGTCGGTTCAACGGATTCGTACCTGAATAAACAGAAGGAAAAATAATCTTTAGAAAAGACGCGTGTCCCGTAGTATTTGTTTACAAATATCTGACTCGTAATATTGCTTCATGTCATCAGAATGTAGCAACATGACAAATGAGGTTGAAAGCAACCCGCTTTATATTTACCGAATAAAAGAGCGTGGGCCTCGCTGTGACAAGTCTGAATTTCTTCCAAAGTAGCCTTGCGAGAGCGTACTCGATCGCATCGCTGCAACAATCCCGTTTCGGATAACCTAGCCCACACGCTCTGCAATCGTCCACCGTGTTCAGGATGACCTCTCACAGTTTCACCGCAAACGCACGCGTGCTTCAGCATCAACGGATCGTAAGCTAACCCAGTCGTCGGCCTATGCGGCGAGCCTCGAGTGAACATGTCGCTCCCGCTACCCTGGGGTCCTTCATACGAATTAATATACAAACGGTCATTTCCTTTCCACGCATCGTCTGACACGCCTAAGGTTATAATTCAGTGGCAACAGCGAGCATATTCGTATCGTGAGTCAGAATCTGCCTTACCTAAGTGTACGAGCGGACTAGAAAGAGCTCTGGACAACGGCCTGGCAGACTGAGAGGACCTACTACTTGTGCTATTACTATTTCCGGTGGAGTAAGTGGTCGATTCGGTTGCCTGCAAGGTATGCCTCATCATGAGGTCCCTCTGCTGCTGCAGGAACTGCTCCCTGTCCCTCTGCTGCTTCGAAATCTCGCTCTCCTCCGACAACGGATCTTTCTTCCCCGTGAGGTCGATCACTTCCGACTCTTCGCTCTCCGGGGCCTCGTCCAACTGATTCGCTTGGCTGCGAGAGCCCACTCGAGTCAGCACCGTCTGCCGAATCTGCTGCTTCAAGTAATTGTGCGCTTGCTGCTGATCGTGCAGCTGCTTTTCGGCGAGGTATTCTTCGTAGTGGGCAGGTGGGGCGATCATGCCGCCTTGAAGCATCGGATGGCCAAGCGGCAAGGGGGCAGACTGAGTTCTACCTACGTGCAGAGAACGGATTAACGATTACAGTGACGCATTAACACGAGGACTTGAACAAATAGGAAAACGATCGGACGCCGTGACGCGTGCCATGCTTCACCTCCTCGTATATTCCTTCTCACTGACTAATGTCCGCAGTGTAACGGCGTGAGATATCGGGCTTTTTTTTTTTTGCGGCACACGACACGCGTGGACGTCGAAAGGGTGGGCTGGTGCAACGTAGAAAGAGAGAAAACATACTACCTAAAGGCCGGTGACCAGCCTTATGCAGTCTCGCGTGTGCTACTTGTGTATCCGTTATCGGCGTTGCGTGATACATCGGATGTTGCCTGTTCGCTATGGACGCCTGTTCCAGGTTTTGCATTTGCTTGTGAATATACGAAGCAGTCTGCTCACCCTCGATAACCGTGAGGGACGGGTAGAAGGGCAGAGTTCCCGGTAACATTTGACCGGTGAGTGGCATGCCTAAACGCGCAGTAAACGCCGCACGAACCTCTGCTTCGGAGACTGGAGCTAGTTTTGTTCCGCTCTGCGGGCAAAGATTAGTATATTGATTCAATGATGACTCTCGGTCGTTTCGGTACATGGTAGCAAATGTGGGAGACGTCTGTACTTACAGTTGAACTCGATGGTACATGAGGTCGTCCCAAAGAAATGTTGGGCATGGACGGTGAACTGAAGAGGGAGAGATCCGAAAGACTACCCTGCTGGCTGCTACTTGTCAAAGGACCTCCATAAGCTGAATTCTCACTCTCCTGAAATTATTGAACATTACATTGGATGAAGAAAAATTAGATTGCTGTTGAATGAGTTTGTTGCAACATTGTTTCAAAGCATGAGTAAATTTGATCTACCTCCTGTATTGCCGTGCTACTTCCAGCTGTTGGACTAGCCTGCGAATTATTGACAGTTGGCGGCGAATTAGGCCCAGACTCGGGGTTGCTCCCGGAATCTAAACAGTAAAAAGAATCTTTTAAGGGGAGAACGGCGACGGTACCAAACGCTGCAAAGTAATACCGTTGTTGCCGATCCTGACGTTAGTCCGAAAGAGGAAATATGTGACGTCATACAATTTGACTGTGAAAAATTTGAGAATTGAACCGAAGTCTTCCCTCGCCGATACTGAGAGGGCAACGATCGACATACGATTACAGAAAGAATCGATCTTTTCGACACGTAAATGAGCTTCAACATCGATGAACTTGAAAATGGATAATTTGGAAACTCGCATGAGGCATCCTGATGTATGAAGAGAAGGTACACATAACGATGCGCGTAAACTTCGTAATATTGTTAATGATAGAAAAGGGTCTTTCATGCGGTTACTGGACATTGGCAAATCAACTCAACAATCGATTAATCAAAAACAAGTGCAAAAACAACAGGACTCTCGAATGAACAATCTTCACGCACAAAGAAGAGCGATATCTTATTGTGATAACAACGGTATGCAAAAACGATCCTTCCTTCCATTCCACTTCGTAATCGTTTTCGTTTTCTCTGATCTTGGCTCTCGGACATATCTCAGCTCTCGTTTTTCTTTGCATACTTTTCTTTCTCATTCGATCTAAGTCTAATTTAAGGACGTACTTGCTAGGAGTGATTTCCGCTTGAGGTGCGACAGTAGACGATCCTTCCGGCGTGCCATGAGGGGTGAATTTCTTGAAGCGGCCATGTTCCTCTCCACGCGCTGTTTTAGTCGCACCTTCAGCAGGTTTGGCTCCGAAGCTGGCCAATTTTTAGCCAGGGTTAGTTGGTGTCATCATCATCATCATCATCATCATCATCGTCATTATTGGGATAACAAATATACACGTGAACACGAAACACGATCGCGTTCACCCACGCGAACAATATATACGCCATCACACGGGATACTTTCTTTCAAAAGCGGTTCGCTCGCCATGCGTACTTTGCACAAAGGGAGGTACTTCTCACTCGACGTCAATTAGGGGCGTACGCAGACGAATGCGGAAAACTGTGTGACCGCGTACACGGTAACATAAGCCACGTTAGACCAGAAATTCGCTTGTACTCGCCGAACTCTCGTTGAGACTTCGGTAAAAACAAAGAAAAGAAAAAAAGGTCGCTCAGCGCAAATGAATAGAGGTATTTACAGGTAATCAGAATTACTATACCGCACATGCTGCTGAAGAGAGAAACGAGACAAAACTGGCAAATAGAACTAATTGGGAGCGTAGACAGATATTTGCGGAGCCTTATTAGCTGGGAAACCACGCGATGGAAGTGTGTGTGTGTGTGTGTGCGTGACGCTGCGGATTACACACGCAGTTAAAAAAATCATGCTACATTATGTATCGTGCGTTGCACGTTGACGCGATCTAAAAATGGAAACAGTTAACAGAACGGTACATATGCAACGTCGTGCGCGCATAAACGATGCCGTACTGTTGTTGTTTGTACTGCGAAACCGCATACGATCGTGTGTATCGCAGGAAAGAGAGATACTGGACAATACGTTCTGAAGGGTTCAATGCGTACATGGCGAAGATGCACGGAAACGAGAGGTTACAACGTAGAAAGGTACACCCCGAAGAGAAACGCTACTGCTAAGTGCAACTGTCAGGCTTGCAATGACCTCCGGCCTTAACACGAGAAGTTACGTTATGAGACGGGGCATTGTGGCGGATTAAATGTACTCGTTACTTAATAGTAAAAGCCAAGCGACATCGCAAAACTACTGTCATTGGCGTAAATTGTCAACTCTTTAGCCGAGAAACTTTCGACGAGCGCATTTCAGACGGTTTTGCAAAAACTCCATGCTTTAGTAAGCACTCTACCGACACACATAGAAAAACTCTATCTCTCTCAAAAAAAACGAGTGCACATCACATAGAGCGAACAGTCACGTATCTACCTGTCTTCCGTAGTGGGAAATCGTCGCTGAACTTCTCCTGCAGCATCTGCGGTATCCGATAAGGATGAGATGCGTTCGTACCGCTCGTTGGCTCTGATGGCTGCTGCAGCCTAACAAACGGATCATTCATTAGTTCTGCTGCATTCTCGACATACCAGCCATCTTATTCCGTCTATTCTATCAAAGAATAGAAGTACGGTGTCTCCGGTCTACGTATATGTACTTCCGTCGTTAATATATATATTTGCATCGCTACTCGCAAGCTTAGACGGAATTTGCGTATCAACGATAACGGAATAATGGACGTACACATATAACGGGGACAATTTTATACTTTTTTACTTACCAACTTCTATACCCAGGTGTACCGGGGACTGCTCCATTTGCAGCAGCTGCGGCCTCTCTTTGTTTTTTGTTCACCAGGAAGCTCTGGAAGTAGGAAATGAAATGGTGAACGAATGAAATGGCAAAAACATACAGATCTACGATAAGAGAAGAATCAGAAATCTGTAACATTCTTCCAATGCGGAAGTTACTCTTGTACTCGCGATGCTATGGTAGCAAATATTTCGCGTACTTTCGTATAAAGTAATGAAGTAAAAGACTTTCGATGTCGAATTTTGTACAGCTTTTACACATAACGTGTCGAAACGAAATGTCATATCGAGTGGCCGGATAATGGACAGGGGACATACCTGAAGTCGTTGTTTGACTTCCGTCGAGGCAATGGCACTATGATCGTGCTTGTCTTTTTTCCTAAGTGCCTCAAGTCTCTCTTTCTCCCTTCTTTGCTCTTCCAGCTGTTTTTGTTGCTCCCAGAGCTGCAACACAAGAGACAAACTCGATTAACCAAGCCCACTCACGTACCGAAATCACTTCATTTCGGGTCTCGTCGACGAGAAAGCTTAATAGTTTATCGTTCCGCACTAAATGGCATGTTTACAGCGCGTGCCATGTAAAACAAAAAAAGCGAAAAAAAAAAACATCTTTTATGCACCGATTGCAGCCGATTCCTTTTCGTTGATAAAAGTAGGAAAGAGTCGTGCGCAGACAAATGCACATTTAAACGTGCATCGGTCCTTGAGGCGCGATGAACACTGCAAGAAAGTCGTTATCGTTTGTAATTAGTTATGACATTTACGATTATATGGAACGTAGCGCGTAACCGATAATAATGATCGCGCGTGTACGAGGCGGCTAGAGAAATAAGCTCGCGGCCAGCGGCGCGACTAGCGAAATGGAGAAAGCGGGAAAGGAACGAAATTACATCGAATTCGAGAAAAGTGCGAGCACCCGTCGGACGATGGGAAACTCGATTGCCCGTAGGTACATATGGGGGTGCAGTTTATTTTTCCGATCGGCGGTTATCATTATTATCGTCTTCGTGACGCACGCTGTTTTCTATCAGCACGTGCTGACATCACAATAAGAGGAATATTCCACTGGACTTTCGACTCGCGCGATTCATATGTGAATGGACGGCGGTGGCGGCGGCGGCTCGCTGTGGTAACTGACACATAACGTTCTCGCCGTCAAGAATCCGCGCTATTCCTGGCGAACTGCAGGACGCAAGGATCAACTGGACGCGGGTCGGAGTGGGGAGGGTATATCGAATGAGATGCTGCACTCCTCTCTTTTTTCGCGTATCTTCGCCGAACGCACTCTCGCTGACAGGCGGCTTTAAACTGATTTTCGTCGTCGGCGGTCGTGTTTGCGAAAGGTGGTCTCTTCTACACGTTGCCGCGGTAAAACCACCTCGCCGTTTAGAAATAATATATAGTTCACCGTATCTCGACAATTGTAATTCCGGCCTAAAACGTATTTGACGAGCCGGCTCGCTCGATACCGATTACGCACAAAAAGTGTATTATGCTAATGTATGTTTAATGTGTCGCTAATTCTGTATGTCTTTTCAATTTTTCCCTACCGCACGCTTTGTAAGTTCAAGTTATTCGGCATTGAATAAACATTATCCCAGAGCAACGTTATAGTACTAGCTCGGTAGACAATATTGCATACGTTAACGCGGTGTGCGAGGAATTCCCGGTCGGGGAATTCTGTCGCATTAGTTGTTCTTTTCACGGGTCGAAAAGAAAAAGAGTCGGCAAAACTTTGAATCCAGCGTCGGAATCACGCGTGACCCAAATACGAGAATTGGAGGTAGCAAATGAACGTTTGCCACGTTAGTGAAAGTGTCGACGATTTTTGTCAGCTTCCACTATCTGACTCGGAGCGATACTTTCGTCCGATCGGAACTTTTTGCAGCGTCATCGCGCAGGGGACAGGGGCAGTATTTTTGCGAGGAAGAAAATCTTTTTGCAGGGTGACGATCGAATGACTGTAATCGCTTACCTTCAACTGATGCATCTGTTGCTCGTGCAGTTCTGCCAGTTGCCGTTCCTGAGCCTGATACTGTTGCCGCAAGATCTGCTGCTGGAGCTGATGGTGCTGCTGTAGCTGGAACCAAACCCAGATACCTCAAGGGTAATGTTCCGGTTTCGGCGTAGCACATCGTCATGATAATTCACCATAGTAACGACAACACTCGTGAATTCTCCTTTATCAACTACGGCAGTTTGATCGAGGTATATACGTTCCGTATCAATTGAACGTTCCGATGGAATGGTCATGAGGCGCTCTTCATTGAAAAGGTCACTAACAATCGCTGACAGCGGTCTAAATAATGCTAATTGCAACATGTGAGGACGGGCACGTTGACATGTCAAAGCGGTGCGCCGTAGCGTCTGTAATTCGGTAACGGAACTAATGACCGATCGTCGACGATAACGTGAAGTGCGCTCGTATAAACACTGTTGGCTGAACAAAAAATGCGAAAAATGCCACGTGCTAATAATAACAGGCTTGTGCACTCGTCGCGTTAGTATCGGCACTGTAACTCGCGATAACGAGAGACCAAAGCGTGCCCCAGGATGTTTGCGAAAGCCAGCGCTGAAGTCAAAGATTCATTTCAATAACGTAGCACACCATCCGCTTGACGATGCCCGATGCGAAGAATTGAACGTCGTCCTGACGTTCACATATTTTTTTTCGCGACTGTAAGCAATCGGAAAAGGTAACCCCGTAAAAAATCATTTCTGTATGTGGAACTGGGAACGGCTGCAATGACCTTTTCAAAAGGGTATGCATGAAGAAAAATCGAGAGTAGAGTGGACGACGTGCCTCTGCACAATCTAAGTGAAATTTTGCAACACACAAGCTGTTTTATGACTGATGTATCATGAGTTGGTTAGGTCTTATACCGTTTCGCGAGGATCAAGTGAGTATCTAAGATTGAGTAAACTCAGCTTTGGGCTGCAACGGACAAATTGCAAAAAGAAGCTGCGTTAGGCTTCTGTGCATAACAATGCTAATGTGGCAATAACTTATCCCCATGTATATCAATTTTAATTTCCCGATAAATACTGTTTCGTTGTTGGAACCAGATGAGTATTCCGACATTTACGATTCAGTTTCTTGACATTCGGCCGAAGCTAAATACCGGTAATTACGAATCTTCTTAGATACCGATTTTCCTAAAGTTCCAGCGTTATCAGGTTGACATCGCAACAGACAGTGGACGCGGTTTATTACGGTTCTGGCTTTTATCGCCGAAGATACTCCATCTGTCAACGACACAGCAGAAAGAGGCATTGTCAGGATGGCAGGGATACATTCTCAAAATGACGATAATAGGAATCGGGTTCATAATAGGGTACTTCGTCGGCAAACCGAACATGCTACCCTGTAGAAATTGGTTCTTTAAGCGGAAAGTGCAACAGCCGGACATGAGGAAGGACAATTCGGAGGTCGATTCCGAAGAAGTCTGTCCAATTTGCTTTATCGCACCGACACTTGGCGTGAGGCCTTCTTGCGGCCACGTGCTTTGCGCAGATTGTCTCGTTAATTATCATGCGAACGTTGAACGTGAACCGCTTCTGTGCCCCCTATGCAGGCAGCCGCTGAATTCCCTTGCTTTGGCCTCTGACATTGTTAGTAGACCGCAAAGTTTATACCCCGACTCGGGCAATTAGTTAACAGCCGTTACAGCCCCGAAACTATTTTGGCCATCTGCAGTCATTGCCAATAGCGTTATCAACGATAGCTCCGGCGCGTCTCGTATGAAAAATACTATCGCAACTGCAGCTTGAACTTGTAGAAGATCGCGAATAATCGTCTGCCACGTAAACGAATATGAACAAATCGGTCCGTTCCCTTAGCGCATTATTCTTATCGTTCGATCCATTGTGGTCAATCGCGAATAATCGGATATTTGTTTCTTAACCAATTCATTGAAACGCAGATGAGATTACGGTTAAAGTCAGTTTGTTCTTCTTACAGGTCACTGTAACCTCAATCACTGGACGAAGGAAACTCGATATTAACATTAGGACATGGATCGATGATTATAATTTGAAATATCATGCGTGAATCATATCGAGGCTTCAGGTTACTTTATATTCGATTAACTGTATTAATAGCATTGAATGTAAGTCTTATTAAATAGTACGTAGTAAACAAATAGCATTTGGAATACTTATTTTATGTTACCAAAATGGTATAGGAACATTACATTACTAAATTTTCGATACTACAGTTTCATAAATGGATGCAGGAACTTATTGTGCTTAACAAAGCGTCTAAATTTGGCTCTATCTGGGACGAAGAGAGCAAATGGTAGGTGAACGAACATGATTTCCCAGTGAAACAAAGTCTACGATTCCACGAAAGATCCTGACATCTTTATCATACGACGCGGCGAAAAATAAAAGTTCAAACTGGCTCGTACCAACGAAAATTAGGCGGAGATCTCTGATAACACGACCAAATCATTTACACTATTCCTACATGCATTGTCCATTTACTGTAAACTTGGTCTAACGGAAACTGTATTTCAAGCGCGCTGTCAGAACGCAAATATTTTCATATAAGGTGTCCTGTTTCGACGAACGATGATCGAACGTAACGCTTTTCAGCCGTGCCGAAATATTTCATGTTCACAGTTTGAGCAATGTGGTCTGCAAAAGTTCTAAGAAGCGACTATAGCAGCGCCATGCAGAGAATGAGTGGGGAATGTGACAAGATTTCGTTACCTCGAGAATCTTCTGCTGCAAAGCGTGTCCGTGAAGGGTGGTTGGGTCGGTGGCGGTGGTATGATAAGCACCGGAAGTCAAGGTAGCGGTAGCTGCCCCTCCTCCACCTGTACCCAAATCCCGTGGCCGCGATGACATCGGCGAGCCTGGTGTATCTCTAGCCATCTCTGTAATTCAGGCAACGCAATACACGCTCGACGATGTAACGTGGAAAAGTCGAACTCCTTTGCTACCCGACGTTGGCGAAACTTTTATCCTTTCGCAAACACCGGGAATCGAATCGTATTACTTGAATATCTCGCAAGTAATTTAATCGTGACACAAAAGTTACATGTCGGTATAAGCACTATTCAAAGTTGGGAATTCCGGGGATTCTTGGTGCACGGCGGTGTTCGCAAACTTGAAAGTCTTAGAAATTGATGTGTGCCGAAAATTTTCTACCGTTTGCATTTCATAGTCGACGGGCTGTGTTGACATTACCTATAGATACACATGAGTTATGTCAGTGATAATCGCTCATAACACTGATAACGGGCGGCGCTTGAATCAGTGAAACGTTAATACACAATTTTCACGACGTTCGCAGTTCTAATATTGTATAGAAGACCTTCGGAAGTTCACTTTGGTTAACAATATTCGAAGCGATTTGAATTGCTTGTAACCGCAGTCGTGAAAGTTTGCCTCTAAACTGGACGACCGGTAGATACTACACGCAACAAAAAGCCCAGCTTTAAAATGACGTGTACGCACGCCGCGTATCCAACTTATTTTTTTAAACGACTTTGAACTACCGCGTTACAGTACGTATGCAGACAATGAAACGCGACGCAGCGAATGGTTTGATATTTGCCACGCTCTTCTAAACATGCATAATACTATCGATAACGAGCATGTTTTTCATGCCATTGTAATCTCACGTAGGAAATTGCACTCCTATTTCCCACTTTCATATTTGTCGTTATCTTTAAGCGAGTACCGTTCGTCGCTACAGTTGAATTCGTACCAACGAAAAATATAATTTCGGAAATTAACTCCGATGTCGAACGATCCTTAACAATAGTGAATGAACGAGAAACTCGATCCTCTCGCAAACGATGATGGTACCGCGCGTGCGTCATAAATGTAAATTCCACGGTACACACACCGTCTGGAATCGTATGAACGTAATGCTGTTACGATGTTTATCACCGAAGACTCGCTTGAGCCGCGATAGCGGGATATATTTAGAGTTCGTTGTGTTCGTCGCATGTATCCACGGCAACTTGCTTATCGTTCGTTAGTATAGAATTCTGCCGAAGGCGAAGATTAACCGTCCATCATATCATCATATTGTGACATGATTCCAGGTCTCGAAACCTTCAAATTGTTCTGGAATTCGCGTAAGGGGAACGTAAGGGGCGCCGCAAGCTGAAACGTACGCCGAGCCGTCAGCGTTCGCCGAGGACGAAAAATGTACAGGAAGCACAATGTGCGGCCGCCAAAAGTGGACGTGTCGGGATTTCCCCATGAACGATAAGTGTGCAGGCCGAAAACAGTGGGACAGGAACGGGAGGGACACGCGGCGGGAAAGAGGCGTATCGACTCATGTTTCGTATTCGCGTACGTTTACGGGCTGATAATAGCGGCAGCGGCAAAGGTGAAGAAATGCATATTCAATGAACGAGTCAGCAGAAGCCACCTCGAGCTCTCACCGAATTCTAGGAGGAACGTCGAGCCGGACAATCGTTATGATTCCCATGCCCTTCGCGCCAGCCATCTACCGCCTTTATCGACGCTTGGCGGGATATAAAAAAAAAAATGATTGAGGACAAACAACAGATGGATTTAGTAGCATACGCTGCGATTCTAAATCTTGTATTCCGATATGCGAGTCAAGTGCTGATAACACCGTAATACCATTAGTTTTATCACGGTCCAATCGTGCGTACGTCCTACGAGCGCGCCGTAATAGTATTCATCCGATCTGTGCTTTAGCAATATGTTGTGTTCACCGTATTTTTAAACGTAACAGTGTCGTAGCGCCCGAAGGCGCAAGGCTGACGTACGTTGGATCAGCGTACGATTTCTGTACGGTACGCAGGCCGCATTAGAACTGGACTTTGTGTCTCTGCTTCATGCGAACGTTTGAGTAACGAGTTCGCCGGCTGCGAGCAACAAATACTCACTCCCGTTGTTCGTAGAAGGTATCTCATACTGAACTTACCTTTTTGCGGCAGATGCGTGAAAGCGGACGTAATCTCGACGCTTCTATAGCCCACGTCTTCTGAAACAGATTAAACGAGTTTACAGATCCACTTGTAAAGTATAAATACGAACGTTGATACGTATAATTGACCGTACGTGTACTTCTGTGTCGCGACGAACGATTAATGCGGAACACAAATTTATTTGCGGAAACACTTGTAGTACTATTGTACGATGATTACATTATTTCACGGTAGAAGAGTGCGGCGCGGAGCGCTTTGAATCTCCGACAGGAAGACGAAGTCATTCACCGCGGAAGTATGTTTAATTTCGATAGGATATGTATAACGTTTTAGCGAACGCATTGTACAGTTTGCTAACATAAAGCCGTCATTTTTTAGAATTTCCTACGTTATTATACATTTTCACTTCCCTTATATTTCTGTAATATTACTTGAACAATATTTTATCAAATATTAGACCACCAACATCCCTCCGAGGTAAAATTGGTATCTCATGTGTTATATACAAAAATATCTGTTCGGTGTTCGATCGACTTATTCGCATATGACTTGAGCATAAAATCTTAATATATGATTGAAATTTGTAATAATCAGACAATGTTGTTGGGTTAATTACATACAAAGAAAGTGATAAAAGTAACGTGTCACATCTGTTCGCCATTAATAGCAGAAATCAAGAGAGTTAAAAAGAACAAAATGTGTCACTAGACAAGTATTTTTATGTCAACTGTCCTCCTTTGCATGTTCCATACTGAGCTGATTTCACGTGATAGATTCCATTTATGGTGCATAGGTTGACAGTGTCCACGTGAACAAACTTGGCTAAACGGATATGCTTAAAGTATATGCGTCTGAATACAAATAAAGTGTCTAAACAACGTGAACGGGGCTATCAGTTAAAGGCACATAAATAATGTACTTCTGTCAATGTTTGTTAAGAACAGTTACCGCAGATATTTTTTAATACGCCTCCTGCTAAACGACCTTTCATTAGCGTAAACCCATCTTTCTTTAATTGAGACAAGTGATGTCATTTTTCCTGAACCCACCAACCATGAGGTAGACCCATAAAGTTAAATGAAATTCAGTTCTTAAACGGTGCTTTAACTTTCCTTATCGCGATCCGTATCACATAATCGAATGAAGCGTGTTTCAGAAAAGATTGTAAACACTCGCCGTGACTAGCAATCGATCAGTTTGATTGAGAAGAACAGTTCTCGTAAAAGACGGCAGGTAGGCACGGATTATAAATCGCGGCAGTAAAGCGAGCGGCTGTGTGTATGCGTAAACACGCGCGATAATAGTAATGCGTTACCATGCAGATTTCATGCAATCGGAATGCACGTGAATATATCACGGCGACGAGTGAAAAGTCATTTAAACGCTATTTTCAGCCGAAGGTCATAATAGTCTACCCACGTGTTACCACAATAATTTGCAATGACCTTAGCGCCGCGTCGGTATTGGCCTGTTGTTATTGAAGTTCAATCCTGAATTGCGCTTAGTCAAACTTGGTATGTCGCACCGCATTTAAACGTGAGCTTTAAAGTACGCTCATTGTGTAGGTAGGAAGATTATATTTTTAACGTACTTGCACGGTACGCGATAGAAAAAATCTCTCTCTCTCTCTCTCTCTCTCTCTCTCTCTCTCTCTCTCTCTGCCTCTCTGTATATATATATACCGAAAGAACATATAAACATATAAATATACATATATAGAGATAAAGTATGACCTCTCGTTGTCAATACTTGGCAAGGAGCTCAGGACAGTCTCTCCTCAGTTATCGTTAGCATCGTCGACTCCGTTCGCGCCAGAATGCTTTTGCCACCGTTCGCAGTCAGTTCTTTAACCTTTAATACCGCTGATCATCAATTTAATGCTCAGCGCCGTTTCTGTCTCCGTAGCGAACGTTGCGATATTGCGTTTCGCAAAGGGGCTATATTTGTCGCCAGCCGGTGCCGATGCGGCGTTTTATCGAATGGTACCGAAAGGAGACGACGTCGGGTCGGCCGACGAAGGCACCTGTTTCGTCGGAAATCGCTCGCGATAATGTTCGCGGACATTTTGAGGAGATCGGGCGCGCGGGCGCGCGCGCGCACCACTAAAGGAATTCGGAGCGTCATGCGAAAGAATGCGACGTCGGGGCCCTTGGCTGCGTGGCCCGCGCGGGTAAAACAAAAATGGGCCAACGAAGGAGGTAAACCAGATGAGTACGGAGTTAACGAGCGGGTGAGCATGCAATGGAGTGAGTAGCTATCGTACGGGTGAGTAAACGGACGAACGGAGTGAGACAGCGAGCGAGCGAGCAGAGGTCACTGTACGCCGCATTCCTTCGAATCAAGTCCAAGGTTAATCAGCGGAGAGGAGCCTTCTGCTGTTACTCCTTTTTTCACTTCGCTAGGACGGCCACGTAAAAAGTTCGTACCACTCTGATTCTACGACGGGGGCCGCGGACGTTAATTGCCCGGGCGAAATGGCGTTAGACGTCGTCGGGAAGAAGTTACGGAGACCGTTTCCATCGGTGGAATCGGAGCTTCGGACGGACTCCGTGTCACCGTTCTACGCGTCACCCCGGATTCCTTCAGTATTTACACCGTCGCCGCCCGACGTACACGGCGGTCGTTCGGGACACGCGCTGATTGATGAAATTGTCTCGTGCGTCGTCGAGTGCCGCGGCTACGAGTAGGGGAATCCCGAGCCAGGCCTTTATCCTTCTCGGATTTTTAAGGATCGAGCGTAGCCCGTACCCCCATTCTCCCCGTGCACGTGTCTCGCGACACGCACGGGGAAGGTATGCCTGGGGAGGCGTATCTACAGATAACCGATGCACTGATACAGAGGTGTCTCTTAACGTCGCGCTCGGCGAACAGCTACCGATCGCCGTAACGTCCACGTTACAGGCCAATTACAAGATCGTACCTCGAATATTTTTATTTTCAGCGGGCACGGATCCCGAGCCGATTCGATACGGTACACAGATACCGGGATACGTTGCGTAACTTAATAATGGCCCCGCGACAGGCCCGTGACGAAAGGCGGACCTACGGCGAAATTATGCGCGTACGCAGTTTTCTGCAATGCGGCCCCGTTCAATTTTCATGGCCCGCGGCGGGGGCATAGGCTTCGTGTCGTGTACGGCCAAACCCTTCCCCCGTTGCCTCCGGCCGATAATTCGCTTTTTGCAACGAATCGTTGCGTACGTCCGCGAAGGAGCGGACTTAGCCAGCGCGAGCGGAAAGATCCAACGCCGGAGAACGATATGTACGTACATACCACTATGGCCGGGCAGAATGCGACCCCGTGCGCGTGTGGGTGCTCGTACGTGCATAACAGAATGTCCCACGTACGGTTCGCTTGAAAATCGCATACTACGTACTGCGGCGCACCGGGGGCCGGCGGTGCTAGACACACAGACGCAAAGACGGAAATACCTGACAGCCAGTAGTTGAATTATTCAAGAAACCCCGTGCGATTCGACGGTATTCTTGGAAACCGCTCGGTCGATGCACAGAAGGGGCAAAGTTACATAAATAATAAATCATCGGCGAGCGAACACGGGTAGAGCGCGCGCAACCCCGTCACAGTGAGCGCTCGATTCCCCAAATAGATTCTCTGCACCTTCACCGGTAGCGCCGTTGATCAAACTGCTTGTCGATAACGGTAGCGCACACGCTACCTGCCCACCCCCCTCCCCCTCCCCTGGTCCCGCACCCCCTCAAGCCTGCCCGAGAAACGGGAAATGCGTAAAAAACAGGAAGAAGAAAAAAAAGTTACGGGAAACCTAGTTCGTCGGGGGGCTTTGTTTATGTTCCCTCTCCTTCTCTCTCTCTCCCTCTCTTGCTCTCCTATCATTGTTTGCGCGATTCCATTTGATCCGACGGGCGAAAATAGACGTCCGGTCCGGCCCGTCGGCTTTACGACATGCGCGCGTGAATCATCGCGATTAACGGTAACAACTATCGATGCGGAGGAATTGCGCTGAGGCGTAAATAAAATGATGAACGGCATCCCTGCCGCGGATTGCACAGACCCTCCTTCTCTCCATACCCCACCTCCAGCCTCATACCCTCCCCCGCGGCCGCCTTCAACCACCTCCAGGTCCCTTTCGAGCCGTAATAGTCCATCGCGATCAATTATCTTCGCCAGAGGGCGTAACATTATCGTGCGGTAATTACGATTGATCAGTAGATACCGTACTTATCCGAAGACGACTGTCGGCAAAACAAGAATTATATAACACGTTACGTGTCGCACTTACGACTTATTCACTTATTGTCATGTCGCCTGAATTATAGACGCACCGGCGTAATCTCAAATTAAGTACTGTCGTGCACATTATCGATGCGCGCCGCGGTCAACTCTTTCCTCTTGCTCGCCGCCAATCGCTGCCTCCGCCAAAGCTGCCCGCTATCTTTCCCTCTTTTTCTAACGAAAAGCGCTTACTATGCAAAGCAAACGTATATACTTAGATATTCCTGCGTGGCTCTGACTCGTGTTTCTTAATTTAACCCGATGTACACTTTGTAAATACGTCAGTCTCTCGTTCCGCGGACGAATAAATGTTAAGCGAAATGAGTATCGGCCGTAAATTTATCGGGAGGCAATGGGTTATCAGTGGCAAACGTAAAGGGAGGTGAAAAAAAGAAACGAAGGGAGAAGAAGTAGACGCCTTGGCTCCGAATGCCGGAAATTACCGTTTCTCATGCGTTGCATGTAATTAGGCGTGTAGAGCCGCGGCAAATTATTCACTCATCGGGCTATTAAACATATAGAGATACGTGCAACTCAAACGAGGTATATCGAAATGTTTAAACGGGACGAACGGCTCAATTCATTTTTACAGCCAGACGCTGTACTGTCATAAAAACTGGCACGCAACACGTTGCGCGTCGAATATGGACGCGGCGAATGAGAATTCTACCCCGTGCTGGCAGTTTTTCGCGCCGGGCTATCTATGTGTTTAGATGCTGCCAAGAAGACGTGATGAATTTATCCGATGTCGCACCTCGGTTCGTTTGCGCTAATTCGTTCATTACCGCGCGGACAGGCGCGAGGCGTACAAAAATGTCCGTCACCTCCTTGACAGAATGCGTATTGACGACGGACGCCAATTAATCACTAACTGGCTGTATCGGTAAAAGCGTCTCGCGTATGTGTCGGGCCGCAAGAGCGCGAAAAGTGCGTCAGCTGTGAACAAAGACAATTAGGGTCTACGCTAATTAAAGTAATTGTGCCGAGCAAAGCAACCTTTTGCCAGTGTTCTCCGGATGTACGCACTTAAACTCTAACCGCTAATTACAATAAATTTTCATGCTCCTGCAACGCGAGTGGATCCACCAACCTCCGCTCGTCGAGCCACGCACGCAGCGGTTTCTTGTAATCCCGAATGATTTAAAGTGCTACTTTTGTTCTAGTTATTCATCTTCCGTGAACCGTTTCTTGCAGCAGCGTTAGCGACGCTGATCATGCGACGAGTGGCGCATCGCCATTGCTCAAAAACGAGCGCGATGTTGATACTTCGCTCATGCCTTTTTACACGAGGCAATGATAAAGATGTTTTGGAATTAGTTTGACGGAAATGCTTGTTGTTATTACGACGAAGCTTTATAGCCACTGGTTTTGGCGGCATGAAAGTATTCAGATCATTGCCAGATGGTATGTCGACGTTTCTGGCAATAAAACATTTTGGCAACAGCTTTATTGACCTCCCTAAACGTTTTATGCTGGCTTATTCTACACTTTCAGAGCGATTGTCTCTACGACTCGTAGGTATATGGATGGATTCGTAGATATCTACATAATATCTAGTAGATAGAGTGTCGCACGATACGATACACCTTATACAGTCGTTATCAGCGATGTGCGTCTATGGATATCCGATTGGAAAGTCAGTGCAAACTTGCAAGTTAATGAGATTAGGACAAATCGGTGACTAATCATAAAGCTGTCGCCAGTCAATGTCATGGAGAATAAACCAGTAGAGAAAATGTATGAAGACCACCACAAGAAAATTATAAAAATCGATTATCAAGGTGCCTTGATACCCCAAGCAAAAAACCGTCATCATTCGTATGCAGATATATTCCAGAATTATCATTTTTCGTTATTAAGTCCTAAGAATAAGGAAATATAACTGACCTTATGTTTCTCTATCATCACCCATACTTTAGGAACATGATGTACCGTAAAGCAAAGGATAGAAAATAGTTTTAATTCTCATTGTATACGTCAATACGTAATCATATAGTTAAATTGCACGAAGCTAAAACAACGGATTAGCGGTATTATCCATAATACACACTATATATTTTTTCTCCACTTTTATTTGATCACGTAGCAGATGTAGAGACATAATACGACGCAGAGTTGACGGTCGCTCAGAGGCTACTTGTTAGTAGAATATTCACCGCGCTGCATGCAATAATATCGAGCGCATCCCGTTCTTATGCTTAGTGTAAAGTTGCCCGATGTTTACTACGCCATAGAAACGATGCCACACGTTCACGCATTTTAACCGGCGAAAGTTCGTTCGCACGAGGACGCCTGTCATGTGACCTAGCTAGACGTCTGCGGTAAAGCTGCATCTATCTGCTTGAACATACGCCACGTAACAAAACGTTGTTCGCTGCCATTACAATTTTCGAACCCGTTTACTTTCACCTCGTAATATCGTTTTTAAGTGTTAATCGTTTAATTGATAATAAGTGTGCAAGCGATGGCTGTATTATAAGACCATATGTTTAGAAATACATCTATAAAGTAAACCATTTTGTAGGACAAAAGGATAGGCAAAATAAAAAGGTTGTTTGAATACATCAAGTATGGTACTAACAGCGTTGAGCGAATTTTCGAGTTGTATAATATATGGGTTTACAAGAAGTATTATGAGAGTTAAGGTTTCTGTTCATGAAAAGTATATTTTGTAATACAAGTTTCGCCCTAATTGATATGACCCCACTCGTGACATTTTTCCATCGAGCGATCTGGTTCAAATCTCTATCTCAGAAGGTCATTGTACGTATCGCAAAAAGAGATAAAGAAGGAAATGACCCGATTTTCATGACGATGCTTCTTCTTTGTATCGCCTTCTGATGATTCTTAATATCGGACTATTTTTATACGTTCACGTGCTGTACGCGTTATAAAGTTTAAACTTTTTCTATTGTATTTAGATACGTATGCCCGAGCACGTTGCTTTTTCGTAAAGCTATATCATAATTCACTAATTAAGTTCCTTAAAAAAAGATTTGACTTGCCACACTGTTGACGAAGATGAGAATAACCAAGATTTAAATGCATGAGAAATGTACAACAGGTGGATGAAGGTAGAAAATGCGAGCCTGACTTTAGAGAACACATGTTCATCGATACGTACCTAATTGATTTGTATGGTGCATATTGTAAGTAGTAGTACCATAGTCCAGGGCCATATGCCACCCCTTAAGTAGTATCCACCAAGATCTTTAGTATCCACTGAAATCCACCGAGTGCGACATACGAGGCAACATCCAGCCCGCTTTTACGGTCACTAATTTTCTCATTCAGATCATTTCACGTCGAACAAGTATTGTGCGTGTCAATGATGACAACCACTTGGTAACGGCACGAAATACAGAATATCGTTTAATCACGTCAGCACGAGATCGCAACCGCACGTATATTTGCTCATATTCCTTTTTCTCGTATCACAAGTTTATTTTACACACGATAAAATATGTCACTTTTTTTTTTCATAGAGTCAACACACCCTTTCTCTTTCTCTTTGTCTCCCTCCCTCTTTTTTCGACGGTCTATCACTCCTTTCTCACGTCCAAGAGAAGATCTAAAAAGAGAAGAAAGGAAAACATCGATTTAATGTTAAAATGAACGATATGCACGTACAAAGCATACATAAAGGAATACATGGAGGGCGTAATCTGTACGAACTTAACTTGAAAAAGAATCTCCATTCTTACTCTTTTTTTTTTTTGTAATAAATAAAGTATTATCAATCATTGCAAGAAACTTAGAGTTGCAATTAATCGAAAAACAATAATTTCATCAGTTGGAACCAGATGTGCAGCGATTATAAATTATGAAAACATGAAAGGAATCAATTATCACGAAAAACTGTTTAATTCTATTAGCGTAAAAAACCTCAAGCCGTTTAATCGAAGTTCTATCAAAATAAATCTTACGCCGCTAATTTGCGCAACAAAATATTAAAACGTAACACAAAGAAGAAGCCTATTGACAGAACATATCGTTCCAGTTTTTAGTACAAGGCGTAACCCGTTAAACTTCGTTTCACAAGACGAGTTTTATCTCGAACAGAGGAAGGCAGATACACCACATTCCTTTTATCTAGGATAGCTATTCATAAATATTTCTTATCTGCATAGATCTCATTAATTCGACTTTCCCCATCTCATCATGATTTACTTCCCAATCTGACATTACCCCCCGAACTGCCACCCTTAAGAGAATCGTCTTTTTTTCAGCGACACCCTGTATATCTGGCACGTGTGAATAATGACAAGCCTTCGCCATTTGAATACCATATTTTCGTCACTAGCTTCGCCTCGCCCGAAGAACCTCACCGACGATGGGGCACAAAAATACATCAGTCGCGTTTATTTATGTACCCTAGTCAAACGGTGAGTTCGAGAAATACAACGAAAGAAACTGATTGAACATGAAAATTCTATGGGAGCAACAATCTATGCCCTACCGCCGTTATCGTTATGACATTTATGTAAGGGTACTGTGAGCGTCTTAATATGCACATAACTTATCAATCTGTGTTGTGTATTGGTTGATACAGTTTCCTACATATGCTCTTCTGTCGTTGAAAATAGAGCAAGAGTATTTTTATCGCCCGTCAGGTTGTTTATAACTTGAAAGAAGACTACAATGTATGGAGGTAAGTATTTCTCTGTAATATCTGTTCAAAATAATTGTCCACCGTTTGATTAGACAACACAATTTCGAATCTGCAATATCACGCGAACGGCACGCATTCAATATTAACGTATTTCAACAATTTTTTAATAACGTAATCAATGCATGATACGCGCCATAGTTTAATTGCCATTGTAATATGAAGAAAGAGCGAATATGTGTGCAGAATTTTTATGTCAAAGAACAGAATGTTTAGCAGTTGCTTGACCATTCACGTCTTTAAATTGATCCCTTGACTTCGCCTAAGTGGTGCGAATGATTGCAATGACGTCAGCAACCGCGTTTCCTTTTCGCCTTTTCGTCACGAATGTTTTCAATGGACGGAAACGTAATCACATTATAAATAATTACAGCTCTTATGTTCTTGCTGTCTTCCGTTTATAAATCCACGTGAACAACTTTTTATTATTGCCCCAACACACCTTTCGCAGGTATAATCGAATCCCTAGGCCGAACAATGTGGAAAAAGTATCGAGGCTTCGTACCCTGCTGAGTTATTTTATTAACTCATGGTCAAAAGTTAATTTATTACAAAATCTTATAAAGCTGTTACATGAAACAATTATCAACGTCAACGCGTTGCGCTGATATCAAAGTCTTGCAGCGCATAACGTGCTCTGATATTTTCCTCTATAATACAGAATATTCGTCTTTATAGACAACACGAATAATATAAGAAATATTTAATACATAAAAAGGTAATATAGGAGCAATTGTGTTGAAACCTCGGGTGCCTTATGCCGGGTGGAGTCAATCTAATTATAGAATTCTACAAACTAAAATGATACGTCCTTGCCATGTCAGTATGTTCTATTTTTTCCGGCGAATATGTAAACGCTTTTTTTCCAAAACAGGAAGTCCAGCGATTAACCATATGTTGGACTTGGCACCAAATCAAACATCCCTTTACTTTTTACCCCATTTATGAAAATTGCGAGACCTGAGTCCGATTACATGAATATAATATGTATAGCACGTTTAATACAAAATTTTATAGAATGCTAATAATAACAAAAAGTCCTAAACTGGTTATATTGTCACAATTTGAGTACATGCGTAACCATTTTACGTGCCCTGAATAATTGATCAGATCTAGTTTCGTAGCTTAGACAGCATCGCAAGTAATGGGAGCATATTCTCGTTACAAAATGTCGTATTAATATCCGGATCTCCCTAAGTCTATGTATATTCTGAATTCTGTACGTCATCAGCTAATAGGTAATTGAAGCAGATAAAAAATAAATTGCTTACAGTCATCTTAAAGACTCACTTGTGTAATAGCATACCATTTATTACGCTGAACACCTCACGTATATCATGTCAAAGCTACGCCTACATTTGTTTAGGGACAAGCACCAATTTATCAAACGTGGAAAAGGAATATCGCGAGTGTATCTGATAAAGAGCAAAAGAGGAAGAATTTCCGATATGGTGGAAGGATGAAATGCTAAAAAAGTTTTGACGTAAAAATAACAGCCGCCGCGTGGAATGCTAAAATATCACGTGGTCGGAATTGAAACGATATCCAGACGAAAACTCGGCACACGTGCCGAAGCATTTGGCACATTTAGGCGACGTATAACGATAAATATAGAGTCACGGGTCAGGCTAGGTCGGACACGTTTTGGTTGCTCACCGTTAAGACCCTCGAGGCAGGACACGCATCTTAAGAAAGTCGCTAATCAAAGATCAGATTTATCTCTACCGTAGTTCTTTTTTGTTCCGTTTCAGTTCCAAGCTCGACCCATGTTACAAACCGAAGCCGACGTAACATCTAGGAAACTGTTATTCAACTTCTACGTACACACATGTGTTTAACGCCTTTGACACTCTTCCATATTTTCCTTTTTCTTACCGAAGAAATGTTATTGTTCATCACTTATTGTTCGTCAAAAAACGCATTAGCATTTGTACGTTTTAATACGACTGATTGTTAAAGCAGCGTCTTTCGTATTTTATATCTTATGCGAAGAAAACATCTCCACGACGTCTGTGTTGTGTCTGTTATCTATTCTGATACTCTGTCATTAGGAAGATACATGCCACTCATGAATATATCGCGATTTAGACTACTAAGGACATCAACAATGAAATGTTCTTCCGCACACAATGTGGCGCGTATTTCTGTCCAAGGACCTGACTCCGAAACTAATATAACGGGCGATAAAAAAGAAACCGAGTAATTGGTAATATGCAGAGCTAAAAAAAAAAAAACTCATGATTTTCAGGATTATTACTTCGCAATTCTCAGCAGGTGTACTGACCAATCTCTTGCCCAATTACTCAACGACCTCACCGCACCTTCGGCGTTTATCGGCGGCGAGTGGGGAAAAAAAGAAAGGAATTAACGAATTGCAAAGTTTCTATTTCGAGAGCTCCGGTTCACAATGCAAGGTACCGTTTCCCGTCTTTCCGCCTCATCCTTTCCGAAGGATAAGCCGCAACTTTTTTGTCTTTCTGATTCTCTTCAACGCGACCGTCTCGTAAAGCGGGTACCCACGGGGTCTATTTCTCTTGTTGAGTAGGCGCCAAGAATCTAAATTTGTCGTTACCACGCCTCCGCGGGCTTTTCACGTGACACGGACACGCACGTACGTGTGTACCAGCGTCGTGCGAGAGGTACACATGGAAATTTTGCTCAATTAATACTTCGATTAAATCGTTACTTCGCATCCGTCGTGACGCGACGCGAGTTTTCTATCCGCGGACAGGAGACTCATTCGGATTCTTCGAGAACGTGAGAAATCGTTAATCTGCAAAATTACGTAACGCGTTCGGTAAAACTAGCTTCACCTTCCGCATTAATTGTTAAGCGTTTGGATTGGCCAATGGCAACGGGTCGCGTGACATTTAGTGTCATGGGGACAAGCGATTTTACGGTATGGCCTTATAGATCGGCGAGCGGTGCGGTTCAATGAAATATTTCGAACTGATTGCGGGGAGGAGTCCGAAAAATACGGTAATTATTGTGGCGTGACAGGAGAAATACGGTGCTACGCTGTACGATCTTTTCTTCGTACACCCACATCGTCTGAATAAGTATTGCGATTAGTATCCCGTGCCCCCCTGCGTCACTCTTCCTCGGAGCTATTTTTGAAGATACACGAAATCCGCTTGCGTTTTGCACACTTCACCGCCACTTTGAGACGTCTAATAATAGAGACTCTCCCCCGGTTTTAACGTTATGTTTATACATATGCACGTGTATGTGCATACCAGAACGAGTGTGATGTAGACGGATGTGTGTATATAGATATATATACATGTATAACCCCTCTCAGAAAGCAATTTGTTTTTTTCACTGACAGTTGATAAGTTGTCGTGAGCGCGTGGACGATTAAATGCTGCTATCGAATATTTATTTTACAAATTCAACCGTGGCGATCTGTATTGATAATCAATTTTAAAACACGAAAAGGCTAAAATTGGAATACATAGCTGCGCGCAGACAGTGGCAGAATTGCGTTCTGCGGTGGCGTACCGAAAGAATAAAGTGTATTTTGTGAGAAAGCGTTAAACAGATGTATATTTGGTCGCACTTTTTCAGGAGAACAAAGGTTGAAGAAGAAAACAATTTTCGTGGGATACTTTCGTGCTGATAACACAGATGCATATAAGCGTACATGTATGAATCAAAAAAATCTCGCCTCTTCGGTATAACATACACTGACACGGATAAAAATAGAATTTATTATCCACTCAGAGTCTAATCTGCTTATAAACAATACAACTCCGAGAGAGGAATAATAGAACAACGTAGAAAATTCCGCCACGCAACCTCAGATTTAAAAGGAAAAGCAAAAGTGCAAAGTATCACAAAACGTCACTTATAACAACTACTATTTACATTTATGTTAGAGCGCACGTGCTCGCGTATTCAGATAGTATTAATTGGCCACTTCCACTGACGGTTCACCATCTTCTCTTCAATGTCAACTTCCGGTGCACAAAACTGCATTCAAATCAACATAAAATTTTGCCCAATTCCCACTATGAACCTTATATCAATACCCAATAAGACAGAACATAACACTCTGCTCCATTCAAAAAGTATCCGAGTAAGGTGAATTCTCCAGAGTAACGAAGATTTACCGTACCCAGGAACCATTTAATCTGTTTACCTCGTGATAATGCAATGTATATACATATTTTTAAATATTTGAAATACGGCGCAGACGCAACATTGCAGATAACTCTATCACATGATTTAAAAGATATGGAAACAATACCGTGCGCGCCTTTCGCGTACACGCAACGCTCCAGTCGGAATGAAAACCGAAATCAATTTCCGTAAACCTTAGGCAGCGGGAGGTATGCGGACATTTCATTCTGTGGCAATTCGTTCTGCGCATTATCGCGCCGATTCTCCAAAAAAAAGTGCGACTCTCGCGTAAGGTCAAAACGGAATTCCCGGAATATATCAGTTGCACGATCGATGTTACGGTTATCGTATCAACAAAAACATTCGCTGTTGTCCTTAACAACACAACCGACGTATCGTATCTCAGTCGCTCTTCTATTCGCGTAC
Source organism: Anoplius nigerrimus (assembly GCA_914767735.1). Classification (NCBI taxonomy): domain Eukaryota; kingdom Metazoa; phylum Arthropoda; class Insecta; order Hymenoptera; family Pompilidae; genus Anoplius; species Anoplius nigerrimus. The sequence goes on from OU612082.1 coordinate 10,677,456, forward strand.
GAGGTATCCCACACACAACAGGTGTTCTCGGACATTTCAAATGCACACCTTCGTACAGATGGTAACAACGGCCCGTGTGGCACGATTACCGTTATCGCTGCACATCGTCGGCAGATCGTGACAGAATCAGGGGGAAAGAGCATGTATAATAGGACAGGCCGTTTTCTCTCGGGCACGGGAGAGACTGGTCCAACGAAATTGCAGAAATATGGCGGACGTTACGCCACGACGAGGCATACCCGTCGTTCTCGAACAGTCCGCCGTCACATACCGAGGAGAGCATAACACGCGACATGTTTTTGGCCATTTACCTTTGGAACACGGCTATCGAGCCGCCGTTTCTTTCCCGTCCTCTCCCCTTCTCTCTCTTTCTCTCTTTCCTTCTCGCTCTCTCTCTCTCCGTCTGTCTGCTTCTCTCGCTCGCGCTCTGCCTCTCTCTCTCTCTCTCTCTCTCTCTCCCTCTCGCGCGCTCTTTCTCTCTCTCCGCCGTTCCGCGAGACAACGGTGGGGTTGCTTGCAATCGTGATCGTCGGGTTATAACACTGGCGAGAGCGAAATTCCTAAATCGCCGAGTGAGACCCCTCTTCTGCCGTCGCGCAGTCAATCCCTCTCCTTTCGGCGCACATAAAAACAGACCGTCTATCTCGATCGGCCGCAATACCGCGCGAACAAAGCGACTATTCCGAGAAATCTGTCAATGACCGGAACACGCACTAAAATATAGCCGTCGTCTTCCTCACTTGCGAGCACATTCCATCGCCGTTTCGCTACTTCTTCGCCCGGGCAGATGACGAGCGAACGGAACACTGTCGTTACGTCGGTAAAGGCGGGGAGGGGGGAGTATAGGGGAATTGGCGAGAAAGCGCGATTACGGCGGTAATGACGGCAGGGACGACCGTGGCGACGACATCGATAACAATAACAACGGCAATAGCGACGACAAACGACACGATCGGCGTGAGAAACGAGAGAGAACTGAGGCGTGCGTCTCGCACGCCTCTTTCGCGCCTCGCATCCACTGTTGTCCTGCACCGGCAGCGCCACCCTTCGCACGAATCGTCAACTTCAACTATTTATAGAAACGGTATTGTTGTGTCCACGTTCTTCTCTCAACTAGCAGCGTACCTAGTCTGCCAGGGCCCCCTGTGCGTCATCCGATATTGCACAATGTACCACGACGATTCTACATTTTCCCTTCGATTCGCATTAGGTGGGAGGCCATTGCGGATGATCCCGTCCCTTCTTTCACGGGATCTTTTTTACTTTCGACGCGCTCCGACGAGTAGCTACGGGCAGACATGTGACCAGACGGAGGACGGACGCGCGATCCTACGACGTACCATGTGGCGCTTAAGAATTAGAACGTAAGTTTCGAGTGTTTACGTGGGGAACGAGCCGTTCGACAGCGTGCGGAATACAAAGGAAGCGGGGAAACGCGCGTAATACGATTCCGATAATCGCGGAAACAGCTCTACGTCAGAACAGTCTCTACTGGTGGTATGTGATTAGACAGCTTCTGACTCGCTTCTAAACGACGACGGGCACGGTTTTGTTGCGGTATAACGTCGGGATACACTGTCGGGGCTTTAAGGGACTTTTCCACGCTCGACGAGAGCAGGATAATTTTTCGTTCTTTGCAAACGGCGGGGTAACTGGCGCGACCCGTATTGCGCGACACTGAGAAATCGATTTTTCTCCTTCGTCGGCATCATATTTATAACATAATCTTTTTTACACCGCTCCTAGCCACATAACACGCCGTGCCACGTCTGTCATGTAGACTCATCTGAAGCGGAAAAACTCTGTAAATAATTTAATTCCCCCATGCGGTGGTTATTTTTAACGAGGAGCGCAAAAAGAGCGTTATTTAATCCTGACAAGACATAATGCGTATATAATAATTAGTTCGACAAAAGTGACTGGAGGTACAGATGGACGGCCATTTTGTACAACTGCCAGGTTTAAATGACCTATTCACGTAACCCGTACGACCGGATTAGCCACATTATGAACATTGTTACATAAACATTTTCAATTTATTAGACAGGCTCTTTAAGCGACTTCTTTTTCCGGAAAATAAAGATACACATTACGGACCGAGTATGAATGATGGAGGATACATAACAGGAAAATACGTTACGTAAAGTATCCAAATAGCATTAAAATTGAACCCAGAGCGGCTAGCTGAATGAATTAAATACATATAGCGTTATCGGAAATTCGTGGGTTGCGGTCCGCTGCTCCCGGAAGTGCCGTTATCGCTGACCCTTTGTTTTTCGCGCTTTAATTCCCCGAAATCATAAAGTAATCAGCAGCCATATTGCTAGCGTTAATAACACTGCACCGATTACGCTTATCTCTTCTTCTAACCGTGTAGTACGAGGAAATAGGAGATAGTTATATGCTAACGGAGTGGTTAAAATGTATCAATGAGAGCGACATTTTTGCTGCACTTTGCAAGGTACGCAAATGAAGATTAACGTACGACGTAAAGACATTATCCATGGATTCTATAAGAGCCTCCGAAATTCTGTCATCGGTCGACTCGTTTATCCTTACAAAACGATACATAAGTAGGACTAGAATAAATCGTCGCTGGCTTCTGCAGTTGACAAGCACCTTGTACTTTGTTGAGTTATGTAATGCGCGAAATTGCACTGATATAACGAACGATCAATACGGGCGGCTAATGAAAGTAACTGAGTACTCAATCCTGTTAATATCACTTTTACCGTTAAATAACTGCACGTTTTTCGCGACAGCGTCAGATGCGGGGCAAAAAAAATAGTTAATTTTCATACGATCGATACTCGCGTACATGTATATATAAAGTTTATGTATAATCTTTTCTGAGAAAGCATTCGGTCAATCACGTGCTGCCATCCACAAATAGCAGCCAAGGTCACCTGTTTTCCTCACGCGTCTTCACCCTTCGCCGACAACCCCAAACATTATCGATCCTTCGAGATGGATAGTGTGAACTTGCCTGTACTGTCGCGGAACGTATCTCGTTAGGGAAACGATATTACAACTCAGCGCACTGACGATGACGATTTCAAAATGTACCTGTCCGTTCAAGCGTCTCGAAAAATGCAAGCGACGCAAAGTCAATTTCCGAAACCGACTAAGCACGAGTATTCCCGGTACGGTGATACTGCGTTAGCAAAAAAATTTCGCAATAAGCGGCGGTCGATAGTTCGTGCGAAGTAACATTCAGGTATCGTTCTTTCGCTTCGGAATTTTTAGGGCCCCTGATATGTCTCTTTAAGCAGTTTTAATCCATCCAGAGTCCTCGTCACTTCCGACTATTTATAGTCGACCGCTCGATATGACGTGCCGACGTTATTTTTAGCGGCTTACCTAGCTGCAGCCCTTTTACTCCTTCGGAATGGCACTTCGGTAGACGATTGGGAGCGTGAGACTTCTTTACAAACACTTACCTATAACGAAGCAGAGAAAAAGATTGATGAAAAATGAACGTTTTTCGCATTTCTGTCTTTCTTTTGTACGGTAAAAATTGTCGCGACGGGCGGGCGGCCGAAAACAGAAAGACAGAAAGACATATGTCAAGAATAGAATCCCAACTCAATTTAGTATTCGGCCGTTTTGGTGCTCCTTGACCTCTTCGCTTGTCTTTTTTTAAGTCGCCTAGCAGTGCACCGCACCATTTATTCCCTCAAAGGTTGTTACTTGATTGGCTCATACGTACAAAAAGAAGGCGTCTAAAGTTATGGAAACCGAAGAAAAGAATCGGGGCGTGATATGAATATCATATCCGAAGGGACCCTAGCGAAATCATTGTGTTCTTTTTTCCATGCACGTCTCATAGCACAAAGGGTTGCATCCCCTTTTAGTGCGCAAAGCTCACGGAATAAGAGCGAGAGAAAAAGGAAGACAATTGCATAGTTACTTCCAGTCTCGGCATGAGGTCGATTCAAGTTTATAAATACAGGCCTTTAAAGAACACAGTGCTCTACTTTTATGAAATGTCTGCTATGCCACGGAAATGTTTCGGGAGCAGGCATTTTTTTTTTTTTTCAAAGTCCCCGACGCCGCCTCGCCCCGCAGAAAATAGAAGGTGAGCCGACGCAAAAAGGTGAGACTCGAAACCTTGCAATGCCAAATGATGCAACGTAATGGTAGGTGGTCGACTCCGCTCATGCATGGAGGCGCGTGCGTTGCCGATGGCGCTGCCGTGCGAGGCTGTCCTATAGTGACTCTATGATGTAAACAAAGGAGGGACGAAATTTTATCATAGACTCGCTCGGCAATGCCGGAATGCGCTTTGTAGGTGGACATACGCGAGCGGCGTAGTGGCGCGTATACTAGTACGAAAATAGTGACTGGCTCGTTCGAAAATACCGAGCGCTAAAAATACGGACAAAAATAAACGTCCGCACGTGTAAAAACACGCATTAATATTCACTGTTCGTTCGGCGCCAACGTTATCCGTGCCATGAAGGAAGTTGCGCTGGGACAAGGAGCGCCACAGACATCTATTGAAATGGCAAGACGGGACGCCGGTGGGGGAGGGCGGAACTATGAAATAGATGCGGACAAAGACAAAGGCGCGCTGGGAGGCTGAAAAATGGGAGGCTGACTTACGATAAAAAGATGCCGGCGGGGATGACTCGAAATTCTGAGATATTTTCGGATGAGCGAAGACAACGGTGGCGCGAACGAGATAAGTATTCGTCGCGACGGTAAATATGATTTTAATGCTTTCGATATCTCAATTACTTCCTGGTAAATAAAGTTAGTTGCACAAAGACAATATTTTATTTCCTTCACGCGTACCGCTGTACATTCGATGCTTTCAATTTCTTGGAAATTGATCTGACAGGTCACAATTTCGTACCTAATATCATCTAAAAATTGCCTATTCACCGGTGATTCGACTGTTACCTGATGGCACAACGTTAATCGCAAGTCAGGGAACGGTAGTATATTTCTTTGCAACGTTCTATTTTCCGTAGTGTACGTCCTCCCTTTGTAAGCGAGCTCTAGGAACGGGACATTTACATCCTATAGTACATTTCCGACATATTAACTTTGCTTTTGTACTCATCGTTGCCATCGCTTTATAATTACAAGCGCATGATCGGTATCTTAAAATATAGATACACTCCGTTCGAGAGTCGTGTAATTTAGCCCAACCTTCGAATATCCGTCCCGACAAATATATCTCGTCCGACCTCCCGAACTCTCTCCTACAAGAGGAAGAAATATTTCGACCCACACTTGACCTCATCCCCCTCGTTTTTCGAGCGCCACCGCGGAGCAGCATTTTCCTCCGGTTAACAGGTAGCAGAGACCATTCTGCTGGGACTAGCTACCGACCGGCCGTCACGAAGATAGTTGGCAGGCGAGAGGAAAGGTGAGGATTCTGATCTATTTATATACAGCGCCGCGGAGTGTCCCTGTACCTTCTCCTTACTTTCCTCCTTCCACATGTCGAGTGAGGGGGAAGGGGGAAAGGGGAAGTCACCATGCCGCAACCAGAGGACTTGGAGAGATGAATGTGTTGCCGCAAGATCACGTACACAAAGGATTTTGGAACATGCGGTTTTCCAGAAAGATTAATCTGACGTAGGGAGCTCGCATGACGCTACGCAATTTGTAAGTGAACCGATCCATTCACAATGCTGCCTATAAATAGAACGTCGGTAACAGATAACGAGCGGCAACGTCAAAACAGAAACAGGAAGTAGGTGAAGACGGAAAATTGCGGGGCAGCGCACACTTTCCACTCGTGACGCTACTTGCCTGCGTGTCACTTGCGTCATTAGCCCTTCGAGAATCCCTTTTCCGCACGGCCTGTAATTAGCGATAATCCCGCGTGCGCACTATATACATATATACACGGAATTTGTGGCGACGGTGCGTAAAATGGTAAAAGGCACGGATGAGCGACGACCGAGGATAGGCGGGAAATGCTACTTATAGCCGTACGGTTTTTTGGGCGGGAATCGATTTCACGGAGGCAGTAAAAGATGAAAGTATCGGTAGGTCAGCGGAGGGCCGTAACACGGAGACCGTAAGTGGGCGGAGGGAGGAAGAAGAAGAAGCGATAATAGGCATGGGATAACGGAGGTCGGGACGGGACGAAAAACGTACGACTGAGGGTGTAATAAGACAAGGGTGCGAGGAAAAGGGTGACATCCGCCCGAGGGGGAGACGAACGATTAACCGAACTAGGAAAACGGAGAAAGAGGTGGCAAAGGCAAAGCAGGTAGGAGGAGCTATAAATAGATCCGATACTCTGCCCACCGACTCTTCTAGAGTGACCTTTGTGTGAACCAACACGTCAGCTTCTACGTCGCTATTAGGCTAGGTTATTGGTTCGCCCTCCTGCTTCTCCTCTCCTTTTAGTCTCTCCCACATTCCTCCCTCACTTACACACATGACACTCTCCTGGATTGGGCGCCACCATCCACGAATCTGGGTTATGTTTACTGCTTCACTCCACTCTCTATCGTCCGCCTTGTAGCGTGCGATTGTTGACCACGATACGCGCGGACTCTGATTTACATGTTAATATACAGATATTTCTCGGACGATGTTGCAGGCGGGTGTCAGGATTTTTATGAAACCGGTTGACTGTGTTAACACAGTTATCAGGGATATTGGGCAATCGTGGGAATGAATTCTATTCCGAACCACAAAGCAGGAAGTACGACAGATAGGAAAACAAATAGTAATGTCTAGTGTCTGCCGTAAGGTTTGTGGTTCTTTGAGTGTGTCTAATGAAAACCGAATCGTTCCTTCTTCCGCATTTTATGAGAAACTTTGCTCGACACAAATACCGCGCGGCAGAAGGCGTAAATTCAAGAAATTGTTGCGTTTATTGCAGAAGTGCGCAAACGTCAACCGCCAGTCATCCGCACTGTCTGCCTCAGCATTTACGTACATACCAATGTATATCTACTAAGGCGCAATTAGGCATATCTTCCGCTTAACGCCACCGTCCATTTCAACAGGCAATTTTCAAATGCTTACTGTACAGAATATAATTTCTTGTAATCCAGTGATATTACTGCCAAGCATTAAACCCGATATCATAATTTCCATTAGTACGTAAACGGCCGGCGGTCGTGCCTGAACGAACGGTAGGACAGTAAGCTCGTAGTCCAAACGTGTATTAATACCCGGCCGACCAGCCGTTTAAGCGTTAATATTCCGACGTTATATGGCAAAGCAAGCATGACAGCAAATTCGACGAAACTTCGCAGTACGATTTTGCGGTCGGCCAGTTAAATACAAATCCTTACGGACCGTATCGAGTGCATCGGTGACGTTCAGCAAAGATATACCCGAATATATATGCATTCGTGCGTTTTGCTAAACTTTATTTCTGACAATATAGGGGACCCGGGTACATTATCGTTTGACGTTGTTCTGCTATCATCGTGACGAAAAACGCAAGGAGGTAACACAGACTCGCGAGATGGGTAAACAATGTCGGCGACGCAGCAACGCGGCTGTCCGCGCGATAAAAATAGAAACGTTCGTGATCGATCGGTATGTTTTTCAGGCCGCACGCTTCTGCCATTGATTACACGGTATTGTTCCTCGGAATTTCGTATTGGCTTTTCACCGAATTTCTCGCATTCGACTACCTCGCCAAACGCTTCTGCACACGCTCACGTATCTGGATGCGTTTTCCACGAGCACGGTGGACAGCCTTATTATTCTACAAATCATTGTGAATTAAAAAGGGAAGAAACGTTATACTGTTTGATATCTCATCGGTATTCTACATCCAGAGCATGCGAAAAGTGCAATTTCCGGTAGCGGCTGATGTTGAGTTTGACTGCCGTTTATTACTGGTATTTATTTATGTTGGAAGCCGGAAACGGGGGGAATAATCGGCGATGATCGGCGATAATCGATCAGGGGAAAAATGAAGCGTAGATTTAAAAGGAGACTTAGATGGAAACTTTATATCTACTGTGGGAAGTGTCCCAACCTACACACCGCCACAGTCATGGCACTGTGTAACGAAATTAGCACAGGTACAATGCGAACCCGCCTTCGCTCGAGAAAATAGAATTGGCAGGATACCAAAGCTGGGTCTTGAATAGATCTCAGCTATATGGATCTTCCTCGTCTCCCTCTTTTTCCTTCTTCCTTTTTTCTACCACCCTTCAGAAGTCGTTCTTATCCAACCCTAGGCGTGCATGGCCTTTGTATGGATGACGTAACACGTACTCTTTCTTCGGGAACATGCGCGTTTTGTGTCACAAAGCGATGGTTGGGCGCCTAGTGATCAGCCAATGCTGTCAGCGACTACGGTCGAAATATCGATTCAAAAGCGTTTGATAAAATATACTGAGTGGACGTAACGGTAGTTTCCTTTTCTAAATGAACCATTTTTTGTATAATTTTCCGGAAAGAAGCGTCATCGGGAATTTAATGTTATCGCGATACGCGAATGGTATGTTACTGAGAAAACAAATAATCGTAATAATTGAAAAATGTTATCATTGCTTTCTGTGAAGCAGGTGTTTCTATTACTATACACGTAATGGCCATTTCATACGGCGTTAGCGCTTTTTGTAGTCGGTAGGATTGGCTCCGCACTGAGCAGACAATAACATAGTTCGTGAACAATAAAGTACGCCATTTGGCTATTGGTATTTACATTTCATCTTATTTCTAGCCTCATATATCGATTCGTTTAAATAGCTCAACGAACTTAAATATTTATGACCGGTATAATACACGGATGTTAAAAAAAAGTGTTTTCGGTGATCTCGCCTAACAAATTGCTTAACGAACGGGCTACTGTAATATTTACGCAATGTGATGCATAACGGTCACTGTATACATGACGATGCAAAATTTTCTTGCTCTTCATCTTTTGAGCATCCGTCTGACATGGTATGTTGATGCTACTAGAACGAAAGTTGTCTGCGACTAAGAATATCTCTTCAGCGACAAACACATACAACGATGGTGATGTGCATAAAGTACACTTACATGAATGTTATATAGCAAATATATATTATAAGAGGCAAAGTATACGTCCATTGAATATGTATGTCAGCTCTGACTTGCAAACAGTTTTTCCCCAACCGCCTAGATAACGCTCACGGCAGCTCATTACAACATATGCAATACTCTACAATATAAAAGTCTATTGTTTATTCATCAACGCACCCTATTCAGATATAGTTTAACTTTCCATTACTCAACTCCGTACGTACCGTTCGCACTGCCATTATATCCTTCGCGAAAGGAAAAAACAGTATTATCATAAACGTTAGCCAAATTCGTGACATTGCGCATGCTAGGTACCTACACAAAAAGTACGGACAAGCAAAAAAAATATGACGTTATTCCAAAAAGAGATTATGTGAATTCCCCCGCGGACTTTGAGCATATGTGCAGCTTAACGAGGCGAGAAATACCTGTATATTTGCAAATACACGAAATAAATATGCACACGTGTAATGCACGGCCGTGCAACCCTTAGAGCGCACCTGTGCGCACGGGTCGTGAAAAATGTGAATTTCGTAAATGAGTAGGGAGTAACGAAAAGTGTAAGGAAGCCGAAGAAGCAGTGAGGGAGGCAGAGAATGGGGTGTTATATAAATAGAAGCGGTCAATGCTGCTATGGGAACACTACACAGTAAACGGGATGGTGGGAGGAGGAGGGGGAGGGGGAGCTTGGAGTATCTCACTGCCGATTCATTAATCCTTGTTACCGTCGTAGCTGTATTTTCGCCGATTTAAGGCAATAGATATCGAATTCGCGTGAGAGCGCGCAAACGAGCAGTCAGCGTTATAACTAACGGATAACTGTCATTTTTCGCGACTTCAATATTTTTAAGTCCCTCTCAAAACCCTTCGACGTTTCGAATGCCATTGGCCATATTGAAATTTGGAGTATTTCGGGAACGCCGTGTCACTATGACGGATAGAGTTGACGAAAGTCGCTGGAAGACACGCGTGGGCGCAAAAACGCACCAAGTGCGTTATTAGCCTTTGCCGTGTATTCTGTCGACTCACGGAGCAGGGGATATAAATAATGTTATCGAGGGTGTCCCACGGCCACGATAACGACGAAGACAATTTTGCCATTGACTGTACCCGGCTAGCGTATCGCTGAACGTTACTATTTTTAGAATCTTCTCATTAATAACGTGAAATAAAAATGAAGCGCCACCGATAAGTGCAAGAGATAAAAACGTCGAATTGCACATTCAATGAGGGAAAAAAGATCGATCTGTCTGTATCAATATAGGAACACCTCCATCTCACTCGACGTATCTTTTCATTTCTAACGGGGGCGGAATATCCACCGTTGAATTTTTTGGACATTTAAACGTTAACCACTGCGCAGTATTACTACCAATTTGAATCTATCTTATGCATCTAATAGTTTACGATGTCTAAAATCTAAAAATTAAGGTTAACTCTAATGTTTACTTCCCAGAAAAACGGGTCAATAATTTCCTGGAAAACTGCATTTAACTCGAGCACACGCTCTTGACGTATCGATATGCAGTAAACATCCGAAAACATTCTCCATAATACTACATAATAAATTGACTTTCATACAAGTATACCGTCTCGGCGAGTTTTCGATCCTACGTACTGTTACTGAAACCTGCGCATGTATGGACTTACATATTAAAATTCCGTCGCGATCATGTCAAGCCGAACGAATTTTGTCGTAAATGTAAAAAAAACGGCGGAGGGGGGGGGGCGGGGGGAAGTAGGTCACGTACTTTTGTTTCATTCCTTCGCAACCGACTGTTTTGACCGACAGTCGCACTGAACGAAGATGGCGGCCATCGTGTCGAAAGTGTATAGACTACTGAGGTCAAGTCACAGTCCTGCAAGCAATCGATTCAGTCGAGTTTATACAGTATGCAGCGACACCGTAGGACGGCGAAGAAGCAGGAGAATCTTGTCTACCTGCCTGGGCATGCTCGCGGGTACAGCAGGCGTTACTTGTGGCATTCTTTATTTCCTGAACAGAACGGTTAGAGCAGCGGGGCCCGAAATAGAGATACCCAGTTATCCCTGGGAATTCGCAAGGACTTTCAGATCTTTGGATCATGCGGCCTTGAGGAGAGGGTGGCAAGTTTACAAGGTCGTATGTAGTACATGTCATAGTTTAAGATATTTACGCTTCATGGATTTGGTCAACGTCACGCACACCGCGGAAGAGGTCAAGGCTATCGCCGCTGAATTCGAGGTATATCATTTCGTCTAAACTCGACTAAGACCTTTTTTTTGTAGATCTGACATAGAATTCAGTGCCGTGCGCGCTATATCCGGTCTACTTGCACCGGGGTAAAAATACGATTTAGCCATACCGATGTTACAAGTACATAAATACGTTAAAAATACCACTCGTGTATCTTCGTATGTAACAAGTGCCGAAATAAAAGTTTTATTAGCGTTATCGAGTAAGAACGGTGATAAGATTATTCAGTCTTCGATTTACGTTAACAATATAAAGGTAGACGACGGTCCTGACGAGGAAGGGAATTACTTTAAAAGGCCAGCGAAATTGGCCGATCGGATACCACCCCCTTTTCCGAACGAAGAGGCGGCGAAGGCCGCGAATCAGGGTTCATACCCGCCGGATTTAACCTATGTCATTCCTTCCAAGATGAACGGTCTGAACTATGTGTTTTGCTTGCTTAACGGATGGACCGACCCACCGGCAGGAGTCACTTTGCACGATGGACAGTATTTTAATGTATATTTTCCCGGCGGAGTTACTGGAATGGCACAGGTATAATCGCGATACTTTCTCACAGTGTAATACGAGAGACTACCGTATAACGCGAATTAAGTAAGTTGAGCGTTGCATGAAATCGTGTTGTACGACACAGATAATTCAAGATGATATTATCGAATACGAAGACGGAACACCGGCATCACAGTCACAGATTGCAAAAGATATGGTCGAATTTCTGGCTTGGACGGCCGCGCAGGAACACGACTTACGGGAACTGTGGACATTCAAATTACTTTTTGCTGGTTTGATCGTCCTCGCAGCAGCGTTCGACATGTTTAGGCGAAAAGCGTCGCTTTTGCGAAGTCGCCAGATTGCTTATATACCAAAGTAAAAGAAGCGGCCGGACAGAGAAACACGCGGAAGATCATTTATAACAGAGGATCAGGTTAAACAAATCGATCAAAATATTTACTACGGCATACGAAATAGAGTATATTGTGCTTTCTTCGATCAATGAATAATAATACTTTTTTTACACCTTTTAATATCATTTTTTTTTTGCTTACGTTTTTGGTAGTTAAACAGTGCGCGAGCAAAGGCAATAAAATACTATGACGTTTAGCAGTATAAAGCGATTAGTCTTGCTCGTCACTAATGCTAAAGAAATGCACGAATGACGAAGAACATAGAGTGATCATGTTTTGTTTACGATCCCTGACACTACTTCACATTCCGAGCCGTTATCATTAGTGTACATGAAAAAATTAAAGAGATAATATGACAGTTTAATAATAGCAATAAGCCGTGAGCTCGCTATCCCGCCTTCATTATTTGTAATCAATACTAAACATTAATGTACAATCACACGGTTAGGTTTATTCGTACCTCCAAGGAAACAAACATAAACTTCTAAATTCAACACATTATATCGTTACGATTAAAATTACGTTCACTCAACACCTGACGCGATATTTTGTCGATACATATACTACTCAGCTTCAACATTCGACATAACCGTCAAACATAAACATATCATTGCCTGCCAATACACGAACACGAAAAATTAACAAACAACGTACGGAGCCCATTGCGATCGATCTGTTCTTATTGCCAGGCTGCAGAAGAAAGCAGAGAGTCGTTTGAACTGATTTCCCTGTTCCCACGATCGGAAATACGTAAAATTCTTCCTCTCCGTCCCACGGGAGTGAAGAACGACGCGTGTCGCCGATAATTATTTCGCAATGCGACCTTGACGTTGGCCGCACCTACGTAAAACGAATCGCGGCGGTCTATAAACAGAAAGTTCCAGTGGCAAGAAGGCGCGAGTGAGAAAGGAGAGACGAGAGAAGCCTGGTGTTGACGGAGACAGACGTGCTAGCATATTCTTGTGCAGTTGGGCTCGTGTGCGCCCTCACGCAACGTCATGTGTGGTTGTTTTTCCCGCGCATAACGTTTGTCTTGCCCGCGAACATTTGTTTATGTATATATCATCGGCCGTAGGTGTGCGTACGTAATCTTTGTGCGTGAAGGGCGACAAGCAGTGGTTGTAACACATCAATCATACCGTTCGGGTCACCTACTATGGTAAACCCTGGATTATAATGCAAAAATTAGAGCTGGAAACAAGAACTGCGAGCAAAAAATGTGTATTGACGTCTCGTATATTACCGCTGTACATATTGCGTACGTTACGTTATTGCACATGGTTGAAGTTCCTTTTACGTCGTACTTTCAAAACGGGCGATGGCTGCTTCAAAGGGACATCTCAATTCCCTTTGATAAGGGGGGAAAAGAAAATCGTGTCCTGACACGAGCAAGGACCGTCACTGGCGTAACGTTCTCACATTAAATATGGATCTCTAATTGGCGGCGAAGGAATAATTTTACACACGACGGTCCGCGTGATATAATAAGACTCTTATGAGAGGATGTTGTAAGCGATCTTTAGAGGAACTCTCAGTCGCCAATAGTTTATTATGGACGAGCGAGAAAACTCGTGCGTGCATATATACACGCATGCTTTCCGCACGTCAAAATAGTCTACGAGTGAACGGAATGGGACCCGGGTATACTTAACGATCTAAAAACACTCGTGAATGAAACCTCCGCACATCGAAACCGACGATGTCGAAATCGTTCGGCAAAAGGAAAGCTGCAGTCTCGAACACTTGCCAGGCCGATATTTAACGCTCGCGAACCGAATTACGAACTTGAAGGGGCCTCGTCGGTGGGCAAAACTTTTTACCGCCCGACAGTCCCAAACTATTTCAACGGCCAAGCGAGCCAGCTTCTCTCCGATCGGCGAGCTCGAAGTACGGTTAGCGCGATGATTGACAATTTGCAAAACGTCACGTGACAGGCGTCGGAAGAAAGTACGTATAGGAATGCGAGGATGTGGAAGTCTTAAAAGTAGTATCGAATGACATACGAGCGCGCGTGTCGTTCCGTTTTTGAATGAAGCCCCCGCATTGACGTCATAGATGTGCGCCACGCGATGTCCGATGTTACCTAACGGGACACAACGTTTGTTTCTAAAATCGCTTGCCTCCGCCCTACACCGTTGCCAGACGCGTTCGTAATGAAAGGTTAACACCGGAACCCCAAAATAGAGAATCTACTTCTGCACATAAATTTACATGTTTACCGCGAATGCAACGTCGGTAGAGAATATACCCACGAAGCGCTGCTCGGACAGGCAGCTTCTAGAATTCTTCACGGATTGTCCGAGGAAAGAGCCGTCGGCCAGTGTGCATCCTGAATGTAAACAGCGACGAGAATCATCGAATTTTCTTTTTCGCGCAAGGCTTCCCGGGCGACTCGTTTTGTAACGACCTATAGGCGACGCGTAACGCCCTGGTTAAAGAAGAAAGAGATGACAGGTGCGTTTAAGTCGTTGCATTTCACCGTATTAGATTTCCCGATCGGTGAATCATACGGTTACGTGCCCTACACAAATTGTATCAAAGATAACGTAATTGGCAGTTAAGTCATAGTGAAAGACGAGCGTAGCGCCAGAGCACTGCAGGGGAAAAATAATGAAGATATATGGCGTATAATGCGCTAAAAGTAAATACGAGCATGTAACCGGGTAGCTGAGTGTTGGCACAATTGGCAATGGATTTTCAAGGCGGCTGTTTTTGAACGATAAATAAAAGGCGAATAAAAGTTCCATTCTCGAAATGGCGAACGTAAATACCGCTCTTCGGTTGTTTTATTGGCCTGCTTCTCACGGACGGTGCAGCGAGATTTCTCGGAGGATCAAAACTTCTCCACCCTCCGACATTTGCCTACAGACGCTACGTACGAACGTCGCTTCTCTCGACTCCCATCGATATATTTCATTTTATCTATATCCATCGAACGTGTTATCTGACACTTAGAAATTTGTTTCGGGAGCATGTAATTGCGATCGTACGCTCGCAAAACTTTAATCTATATCGTAGATTCGTACGATAGCTTGACAGCACATACAATTCTCTCGTATTATATAATAATTGTCACGTCGTTACGTCTCTTCATTCGTAATCCGTCAGCCGGCAACCTTCGCTCTATTTTTCTCATTTTCTCCCGGTTATCACAACTCTCGGCTCGTCTCCGGCAGCGTCTCTTTTTTTTCCTCCCCTTCGTCTCTCAAGTCCAATTGCCAAGATCCTTCATTCATGTGGAGGTGCGCCAGAAGTCACAGCTCGTCTTCTAGTTTCGAAAGAAGCATCTGTTAAACCCCACCATCTCGCGCACCTCCTGTTTCTGTGTCGCCTGTATAGATGCATAATGACGCATGAATGGAACACATGTTATGAGTATAGATATTCCGCCGCGTATGCGCGAACATGCACTCGCGTAGTTGCATAAGGAACACTGTTCAAGAATTACGGATGTTCCATTGAATTCATCGACGGTATTAGATTCGTATAATTATTCGAGCGCTGAAAAGCGTCTCTCGATACGTTTTCGTTCGCGTACTGTACGTATTTCGGGGCTGAGAAATTCGGAACTCGTCCCGCATCGCATATTTTTGCGAACTAGGATTACGCTTTCGAGCGAGTCCGCCGCTGTCTCGTATTAAGTTTTTGGCTGCCATGCATAATGCCAAAGGATGGACACGATTCATTCTTGAGAGAAATCGCATTCATGGCGTGATAAGTCGTGTTCCGCATAGCCGGACAGGTTCTACGTACTTCAAAGGTCTCGAAGATGCGTAGGTTGGGCGAACTTGACTTTGGTGAATTACGTGACAGTCTCGTTGATTTTGGCAGACGCACACTTGTGCGCTCGACTAATGTCGCCTAATGTTTCTTCTTCCGTTTCATTTCCCGTCCTTTCCGAAAGCTTGAGAACGATGTCAATGATTTGTAATCATTAGCACCCCAATTGGCCTTTATCTTCCCCCTTTCTTAACTGTGCGCGATTTATGAAAGTCAAGGCTGAACAGTTTATGTGAGATAGCAATAGAAGAAATCAATTCCAGTAAGCTATTCTGACGCTTATAATTTAGAAATAATGTAAGAAACATAAATGCAATAATTTTGCGAGTAAGTATGTCATTTAAGTAATGCTGGAGAGCTGACAAGGTTGTAATCAGTTTCGACTTTACTTTCGGGAGTAACATAAACATCACTCTTAGGTTTTCACTTTCCAGATTACTCCGTCGGAAGAATTTCACGTCTGCCGCCGATGCGATAAACGTTTTATATTTATTTTGCAATGCGCTGTGTGCTTCTGACAGACAATATCGGCACGTACAAAGCGCCATCCATACTGTATTACAAAATGCGTAGCAGATGCAATACACGGCATTGGCTAAAAATAGAAATGTGGTTGGCTTACTCAAATGCCCTCCGTCGCCACTTCGTCTCATTACATGAACTGTCTGCATTATTTAACGTCTCGTGCACGTATTATGCGTGTGCATTGGACGACACTCGGAGAAATAACACCGCTTTGACACGAAATAACAATAACACGGACAACAAAATATTGCACCCGTCCACTTTCTGTTCTGCGAAACGCACCATCGCGGGTCATGATCGGGCGAAAAACATTGTCTAACAGAACGTTCTCGTCGTTGTTCACTATTTATGCCCGTAACACATTATGCTGAATCATATGCAAAGTGATTCGATCGAACAACGCCGGATGCATGTGTTTTTATAAGACATCGCACAATTAATATGGCACTAGATCTTTGCATTATGACCCAAAGTGGTGGATTTACGACACGCCAATGATTTTCACGCGAATACGATTTGCTCCAGGAGGTAGCCGCACCGGCATGACGATGTGAATGCGACGAAAATATTTATCTACTATCATCCGATAAGATGGCCATGTATCATAAACTACAAGAGATCCGACGGGCGTATGTAAGTCAGCTCATTTATTCAACTAGAACCGTTACTGACTCTTCTCGCACGCTCTATTAATATACCGGCGCACACGCGTTCTACGCTTATATACACATACGAATTATACGCATAACTTACGTCTCACAACTGTTTTCGATGTTAAAGCAACAATAATTTAATTGTCCCTCGTGAATGAGATGCACGTTAATGCGCCGACAGCAACTGTGCGTACACGAGACTATTAAGTCGAGATTAAAGCAGTGGCCGATATTTTACACGATCGCTGATTGTAATCAAGTACAGGATGTAATGTTGACAGTGATGAATTGTTTAAAGAGCAAAATAAAAATGTATAACATTATATATAATATTCTTCTCAATGTTCACGCGTACGTACAGTTAAGATTATGGCCGTTACTTGTCCGACCGTCAAGAGTTATTCGGAAGATAAAGTGTCTAATTCTGTAATTTATGGATAAACTGATGCAATTTTCACAACGTTCCAAGAAAAAGGATATGTTCCTGTGCCCCGCTTTTGGCAACTTTTCGATGCGGCGCGTCACTTTATGTTCATATATCAGTGTTCTGCATAATGAACGAGGAATATAAGAATTTACGTTACCTTTTGTTGCAACAGCGGTCGTACGATTGCGCTCGCTAGACATTGTGACTACTGATGATCACTGCAGCGCTCTGTGTCAGTCGCCTTGTTGTCCCGTCCTCGTGTCGTCGATATATTCCTTTTTCATGACACGCGCTGTTGAAAAATATCACGTCCGATCGTTGAAAAAATAAAGAAAATACCTTCTTGAAAAAGAAAAATGTTCGTATTGTGCAACGTGACCCAGTAATTTATCCCTGATATACAGTCCAAATTATTCTGTCATACTTTCGAAAACATCAGACACTTTCATATATACCTATTTCCATACATCTGATATGCCAAATCGGACTGAATTGATGGACTATACAACTATCGCCGTAAATTAGGTCATTCATAATTTGACTACCGCTAAAAAAAAGACTGGGGCTGGTTTATTGAAAGTACTGACCTGAGATAACACAATCTTAGGCATTGTTTCCCAAATAACAACAGATTGACAGTAGAAAAGATCTGACTACATAACGAATGCGTTACGAGCAAATACGATTGGTCACAGCCAATTAAAGCGCTCTATTATTTCAATGAAATCTGTATTTCTATCGCAAGTATTAATTCAGTTAATAACATAATTTCTGTTAGATTGGAATCAAAAATGGCGTTCATGTTACATTCGAATGATTATAACAGTAAAGTTTGCTTGAATTACGCAATTCACGTACGTTCAGTTTGAATTTTCGTTTAGATTCAGTGTCAATCCCGATGATTGTGCATATTGTATAACAGTAGTAATACAGGGACGGAAATAGTCGTGCAATAAACTCAAAATCGGTTGATCTTTCGTAGAGTGACACTCAAGGTCAAAGTAAACTTCCACGTCCGATGAAATTATACATTTAATTTACATAACAGCTGGTAAAACATCGCAACCTAATCATTATCATCGGCCGTGGATGATAGTTGTCCGCTGAGGTTGTAACAAGAGTCCAGAGATTCAACACGTGAAAACCGCGAAGGATCAATCGTTAAAATAATCTTTTGCTTTCGGTCTTCCCTCCGTTAAACGCAAATCCGTAATATAAACCGAAAATGCGACTTCTGTTCAACCTGCCATCGGTATACATGCCATATGGCAAAATTAAACGTGCCATTGATGTCTTATTAAATACAACAGTGTCGTTTTATAGCTCGCGGAATATGTGCACGACTGAAATGTTTTATTGGCGGTGACTTGTTGCAAGGCATGGTATTTTAAGGAACATGAGACGGGAGGACATGCAATTTGACGAGAAAATGTTTTTACGTTTGGTCGTATCATAGGTATAACACAAAACGGAGCAGAAATAACCGATTCAATCCGTACTATAATATAGATGATCTAGCGGTATCATACGACGGTTGATTATTTTAACTGATTTCCTTCATGACCTCTTACGGGACTAATGTTTGTCAGTCGGTATTAACGTTTTCGACGTCGCTGGGAAGGTTAAACAAATTATAGAAATTCGCGAATAACTTGTTAACAGTTGAAAGAGATA
This sequence comes from Anoplius nigerrimus, assembly GCA_914767735.1. NCBI lineage: Eukaryota > Metazoa > Arthropoda > Insecta > Hymenoptera > Pompilidae > Anoplius > Anoplius nigerrimus. The sequence goes on from OU612082.1 coordinate 10,696,641, forward strand.
TGCGACGAGTGGTGCGAAACAAATGAGGTTAGTGCTGCATGCAGCAATAGCATTGATCGTCAAAGTATGTACGTCGAACTTGTCGCGTGATTAAACTTGAATCTCATTCCGATTAGAAAACTGCCTGCCTTTTATTTCGCAACAGAGTGCAGGACGATGTGACCAAGTTGCTTAAGAGATAATCACATTAATAACGATAGTAGCAAGGGTACTGATCGCACACTACGCAATGTTGACATATTCCGTATTCCGAGCAAAGCATAGCGCTGGAATGAAAACTGTCAATTCCTTCACTCACCTTTTCGAACTACCACACCTTTTCTTTAAATACTGGCGCCTTTTCAGCTCTCACGGCACTACGTAAAATTTACGCAACACGTATGTAAGAAGCGTCTATTCAAAAAAACGTATCACCCTATATTCGGAGCACTCGCGATATCTTCACTCAAAGTGTGTATACGTTATACACACATTAATAGAAAAAACAACGCGATAGCGCTGCTACCTTGATGGAGTTCGGATAACTATGACAGAAAACCAGCTTACAAAATGTACGTGGTTACCTTGGTAGCACGCATGCGCCTTAAATGATGGTACATAATAAAATTTCATTTCGACAAGTGACTATCGCTGTTCTTAATATTTGCCCGGTTACAGCATCGTGGTGAGAATTATTGTGTGTTAACGAGCAATCTAACCTATAAGTTTCCGGACCGTATATGAAGCACAACATCCAGACGCACGGAGAATCAGGCTTGCCAACTCTCGATCATGACAATATTTTAATGTGCTACAGACTTGAAAAGTTAATGGCGACATTGATCGCGCAAGTCATGCGGTTCGATTTACATCTTCATACTGTCTACATCTAGCGGCAAAAGGCGTAAACTTATGTTACATTTCACTGTCGTTATTTCCGATAATCATGGAATTTTTGTGTACCCGCTGCATTGGCTGTGCAACGTCATTTCAGTACTTGTTATTTTGCCTTTTTTTATGCGTTAACGCTATTGTGGAAACATAATTTTTTAATTATTGCGTTGTAAATGTAACATTCGATCCTTTGAGTGTATGTCAAATTGTTTGATACTACAAATACCGGATGTTCAACAATCGAGTGCACACGAGTTGCACGTTGCAATTGTTTTATAATTAATAACCTCCTGTTTCTACTCATTTCTCCTTGATATTATTGATTCATACACGTAAGTAATTTTCCATGCAACTTTACCACGTTTACATCACAAAGTATTTTATTTTATAGTGCCTGATTACACTACAGCAAATTTATCATATATTGATTATCTATGCTTTTTATGTTAAATACGTAATGCAAAATGAAATTAACAATGATAAAATTTTATTACATTACAGAACATGTCTTGGTTATTTGGTAAAAAGAAACACCACAAGGATTCCCCACCTGACTCCACAGAAGATCCACCTACAGAATCGGATGATAAATTTGTATATGTAGAAAGATCAGATATTCCGTTTCCATCTAATCAAGGAGTATCTGTCAAGCCATATGGAGATAATATATATCCAAATATTCCTGGCCTCCCAAGTTATCCCACAACAGTACCAACAAATTTACCAAAGCAAAATCAATTGGGAGACCATCATTATTTAAGTAATGTGCCTTTTAAACTGTGTAAACAATTACAAAATACCTTGGACAGTGATATAGATACAGATATGCTCAGAATTAGTGAAATTTTATCATTTATAGAGCAAATACAAAGTCAAAGTTATGAGTATGATTTTACGCTTGAAAACAGTGTCATTGCAGAATTAAATAGTAGAAATGATGAATGAGCTCTATATACATATGTTAATAGCCAATGTATATGCATATGTTAATAGCCAATGCTTATTTAGTAAAAAAAGTCAAGTTTATATTAAAAAGTGATGCCCTTCATAATGCCTGATTAATACATACAAGATTATTCATTTTTATGATTTTATTAATTAATAGTTAAATATTAAGAGTATATGTTATTACTGCTTGCCATAGCAACATGTATAATAAACATAATTGTAAGGTAAATAACTACAATGTTATAAATAAATTTTTCTTCTAAGTTTAAGTTATAGGTCAATGAATTATAAATGAATTTGTTGTATTTATGTAAGGAAAGAGAAAACTTATTATTGTTATGAAAACGTTTATTAATCAAACATAACATATCCACAAACACAGTTACTATTATTAGATAACCATTTTAAATTATGCAGTAAAATTACCTAAACTAAATTAGGTTTACTTAGAAGTATGTTTACGAATAATGTTTACTTAGGGTTGAATATATTTTTCAAAATTTAAGATAGCATCATAATAGTTTTAAACATGTGGTTACTTTAAATATTAATACAATTTTTTTAACATTAATATCCATTTTATTGAGAAAAACGAACTTTATCATTTTATTGTTTGTAAGCTGAATACTCATAATTGAAACATCGTTTCAATTGGAAGCTTTATAAATGTACAAAAATTATGACTCCACACAATTTTAGTGCTTGTTTACGTAAAGACGCACAAGCATACAACAACTGCTACCAATAGACAGAAAGGTACCCATGTTTTAAGAAAACTCAGAAAGCTGAAACATTTATGATAATAAATTTGGAGGAAAACATAGGTAAGACAATATTTAACATTTGTCACTTGATGACATAATTACCAACCTTACATATTTTCCATATATCATCATGAGAAATGCTAGCTTAACCATGTTCCAAGATGTTGAATTGTCATAAGACATCAGATTTAAAGCTGTGGCAACATGTGAATGACAGTTGTCGCAACACAAATTATGCTGGAAATAAGAAATTGTAACATTGATTTCTATTGAAGAAACTGTTTATATGTAAATATAAATACCATTTTGGTTTTGTAAATTTCACTGGCCCAAGTAACTGCAGAATCCCAGCCTTGCACGCCTTCCTTAGCTTTCATATAATTTAACTGCCAATACTTTGTAGGTTTACCAAAAGCCATATTATCTTCGGACACATGATATGGTCCAGCAAAGTCCCTTATGACACCCTTTGATGTTGCAATACCCATATGTCCAATAAATGGAAATATATAACTATATAACAACATTTAATTTAGACATTCTGAGATTGTGTTTACTGACTGTTAGTATAACTAGTATGTTTGGCAGAATGAGAAAGAAACAAATTGATTGCCACTATGTGTGATTTAATTCATTTTAGAATGAATCAGTATTATGCAAATACCAGAAATCTTTGACAGTTTAAGGTTATAATTATAACTATTACTTACGTTAAGAATGGCAGTGGTGTCCAAACAATGCAAAACGGGAATCTTTGACGTTCAGGATGAATACTTGTATCCATTTCGTCCGAGTTAGTTGTTATTTCCGAAATACTTACAGAAGTATCACGATCTCTCATTGTTTGTGTCGCGATAAGAACTGTTGTTATTTCATTCAAGAATTACATTCATACTCCTTATTGGTATGCAGCAAAATTTAAATGATCCTAAATATTCTCACATTTTTAAAGAGATTTAATGCAAATCCAAAATATTTGTCATAATTCGTCTGTGTTGCTTTAGAAATTGATCGCCCCGAAGCCAAATACATACTACACGCCATGATACCTTCGTAGAAAAGTGAGACAATGTTGTGATTGCACTACATATGTTGTTCAGATGTACATCATCAACCGAAATCATACTATTGTTGTAATAGTCTTTTTAAATGGATATCTCTGTTTTATGCATACTTAGATAGATCTTAGCGTTCTGGAACGCGTGTTACCTGTTTTACTTTGCATATCGATATCTGTATATACATATATATATTTATTTTTAGAACATGTATTGGAATACGTTTAAACTAAACAAAATAAAGTACTTTTGACCAAACTGACTTATTGTTTATGCATTTTTACTATGTTTACGTTATTTTTATGGCTAACTGGATACAATGTTACACTACTAAATTGTGCTAATAAGATGACACAAAATGCAGACCTATACTTTTTCTTTCTAATCGTATAAGTACTTTACACAACACCTCCTCGATCTCCTGCCTCCGCCTGTATTACTCGTAAAAGTTGTAAATTATTTTCTAGCTTCTCTATAACTTCGTAGATATACATTGCATTGGCAGCATTATCATATACAATTCGTACGGAAAACGATAAAAATGGAGATAATAAGCTATAATTCGTTTAATGTATTAACACTCTCAACACAGTCAAATTGAAGAATGGGATTATGGTCACGAGTTAATATTGAAGGGACAAACAATACCCCCAAGCATAAATAATATTATTTGGTTGGGGGAACAGTACATAAATCAATTTACCCACAGATTGCAGAACTTTGTCTTCTTGGTAAGTATATTCTACGGCACAAATGTTCAATATAATATACGCTTTTAATTATTTTTTAATGCATCTGTTTGCAAATTTGTCACGGTCACATTAACTTCAAAGCAATACTTCTTTGTGGGAAGAAATTGATACACACCCTGTAACCTATGTTCTTCGCACGGATGCCGTACAAATGACATACTGTATCAGGGTGGTATGTAATAGTGCTGGGAGCTAACGAAATTATGGACAATCGTGTTGGGTTTCCTAGCACACAGAACGTTTTCTCCCGTCGAACGAATATGAATCAAATTCACTATGGTGAGACAATTCCGTTTTCTTTGTTAATCTGGTGCCTTCAGTTTGTTTTAGCCTATAGCATATCGGGTCATGCGAGTAGTCGGGACGAGAGATCAACTTTCGAATTCAATATAAACAAAAAAAATTAAAAGCACGACAATTGGATTCGTGAATTACGGAAACCGATCTCACCATGTTTACGCGTAACATTATACTTTCATTATTGCTTCGTTCGCCGTACGTTATTCGCACAGTGTTATTTATCATTGTCTCGTTCTGTTTTCCCGCAAAGTGATCCTCGTAATATTTTGGTCCCTGCTCAACGCCGACGGAAACATCGTGCGGAACGAGGATATTTGCGGAGTTCATAACGGTCGACGCTTGTATTTGGAGCTCGGCGAAAAGGGCATTCTTTACGCGAAGAATGTGTCATTCATAAAGAACGCGCCACGACAGGATGCATCTAGAGTATACGTGACGAATAGTTCGCATGACCAATGCAGCCTTGAACTCGTGACATGTCCATCCTGTGTGATAGTCGTGACATTCAAGAGTCTCGCCTTATCACATCACTGCGGCGATGGAGGAGTTATGATGGACACGCCTTGCAGGTAATTATTATCGTAAGATTATAAGAGCATCGAGAGTGTAAACATTCGATACATTTCCCGATGAAAGCCTTGATCTTGATCCTACGCCTTGATCGCGTGCAATTTTTGCGATCACGCCTTCAGATGCGATTACGTATGGATTTCTGAGCCACCGTACGAAGACGTTTCCGGTACACCGTTCTGCGGCTTATATGCGCCAATCACCTACAGATCAAGTACGAGGACACTGTCGATTGCCTTGTTGTACAGCCAATCCCACCGACATGCGTTCACCCTTGAATATACTGCGGAGAGTAAGTTTTTCTTTCAAGTTCAAGAAAACATTTTTTGTTTGTCTTGTTACTTGTCTGCTTCGCTTCTGTTTTGTGGAAAACTTGTTGTAACGTTATCGCGTATCGTAGGGAACAGATTACATCTGAAGGGAACGGAGATTACGAGAGGAGCGACGAAGGGTTTGAACAATACCGGGGGTGGCATATTAACATCGCCATTCTTTCCGGCCCGATATCCACGCGACTTGGGCCTCGAGTACATAATAACATGTCCCACCGACGCACCGTCATGTCGTATAAGATTGCTCTTCAGCGACTTTCAATTGGCCACTGTATCTATTATGGAGGTGTGTGTGCAGAAACTGTCGGCAAATATGACCTTACGATGATAGGAGACGGTGACCTTCAAGAAGTGACAGGTCGTTTGTTAATGCGATAACGAATGTTCAGTTCTACGATTGGAACGGACAGCGTCTGGACGTCAGCAGCGGTGCAAGGTTTCGGCCACCTGTAATAGTCAGCTCGGGTCCATCATTATTGATAAGATTTTACGCAAACGGTGGCACGGGCTTGGGCTACAAAGCGTTTTATTCGTTCGTCATCGGCCATCTTTTCGACAAATCCGTACAGCCGATCACGGACTGCGGCGGATACGTGGAGAATTTGGGCGGCGCAATCACTATGATGGACATGGTCGGCCAAGGTGTAAAGACGTACGATTGCGTCTGGCTGATCAGGCCGCCCAAGAATTTCTTGCACATGAGGACCCACATGTATCTCAAGGTCGTCGCATTCGCCGATATGGGTACGAGCTCAAACCGTTATCCTAATATTGAACAGCCCTTCAGCTTGTCGATCAGTCTTGAGAAATACTATTTGTCGACAGCCGGAAACACGGAGTTGACGATAAGGCAGGGACCCACATCGGCTCTTCTTCCGTTGGAAATTATCAGACATCCTGTTAGCCAATTACAACCACCCAGGCACCGAGAACACATTGCCCCTGTCACCAGCGGCTTCCACGTAAGTCTTCGGGGCATTTTTGGTCCCACGTCTCACTTGGCAATTGCGTATGCCGCTTTCAGCTACATGGGTACGTACTCGGTCGAGGATGGATTCAAAAACTAATTCTTATGAATATACGATATGAAAGTACAGAGGATTTTGTACTAACAATTCATACGAATTTCAGATTGCTTCACGGGCTCAGACTTTCTGTGTCAAAATCACAGGTGTATACCGAACCAGTTGAATTGTGATGGCTTCGACCATTGCGGAGACAACAGTGACGAACCGACAAGTTGTTTCCAAGGTATGCACCTTTCTATCTGTACCTCCTGTTCATAACAGTCTCGTGTACGTTTTGCACACTTAGTGCTATGCTGCTCATAACAGATTGGGAATTGGAACCGCAAGATAGGAAATGGCACTCGAACAAGGCAAATTATTATTTCCCGAAGATCGACCGTTATCCCGACTTGAAAACGGCCACGCTCGTATTTGTCGCAAGCAGCCTCGGCCTGATCATCTTAATATCCGCACTGATCATTCTGCTGTACAGAATGGGCGCTCGTGCGAGGCAGCAGAGGGAATTGCAATCTCGCTTGCAGACTATCAGCGAATTACTAGGTACGTGCCCGACAATACATGAACCTGCGTTATTTCTCGACGGCTGAACTTTCTAAAGACTGCGACGATCATTCTTCCGCTTCGACGCACGGAGTTGAGCGGCTAGATAGGGTGATAAGAGATTTTTTTCCCTGGAAAAGGCCCGAAGGTTCGTAGGCATCGATGAATTTGATCCCAGCTCCGGACAGTTTTTGATATTGCAGATGGTGCGCGAATAGACGAGATATCCGTTTCCGACGATCCGCCCGTCTACGAGGCACCACCGGGTTACGATGAGGTTGTCAAGCTCAGTTTAGAAGCCGAGGGTGTGCGGCGCAAAAAAAGGAGAAGCGCCAGTCGCGAACCGCGCAGCAGAAGTTCGCCGAGTCATTGCTCGTGAGTTCGGCGACATCTCGAAGCAGGGATAAACGTGCCAGACGAGACACACCCTTGTCCTTCCCTTCGTACATTAATTCTGCCTGTGATTCGATCCCGATGCATAATGTTCGTCAATTGTCTTGATGTTTGAAGATATGAAGCGGTCGCCCAATCGTCATCGTCATGTTTGGTAACGGAAGGTGCGAGTACCAGTCGCAGCAGCCAAACGACACCCATACCTTCGCAAATGAGCAAACAGATGCGTGTCCCTGAGAGTCCACCGCCACCTTACATCACACCTCCAGGGACAATATCCCGGAATATGAACATCCCTGCTCTATCATCTGGTGATTCAGGTAAGGTTTATTACTCAATTTGTCTAAAACGACCAACCAGCTTCGATCTTGTGTCCTACAATAGATGACGTGATACGAATAGGACGTCAGGGTGTGCGTGCACGCCGCGCATGGTTGCGAAGAAGCAACGAATTCTCCAGAAGCGTGCCAACGTCTGACCAACCACCTGCCGGCTGTCCATCATCATCGATCGACGCTGAAGTCCTCGGCGCCTATCTTCGAGACTACGTTGCCACGAATTCGACGTGCGCGGCCGAAGGCAACGTTCCACAGCTAGCTGCTCAAGTTGGTCCTTCCACTGAAACGAGTCAGCACTGTCCCCAATCCAGTCACGTCCAAACAGAGACCTCTGTAGAAGCCACGACGAGTGCAGAAGCCGTCGTAGACACCCCTATAGAACCAGTAAACGACACGTGTCAGGAAAGCGAACCAGTAGATGTCCAGACCGTGGAACCGGACACGCAAGCAGAATCAAGATGTGAAGAACCAAGGTGGAACTCTCAAGGTCACAATGAGACTAACGACGCTGACCTTGGCCGAAGCGGATGTTGCTGCGAAGGCGCCTGCGGTTGCGCCAATGACAACGTGTCCTTGACAGCCACCGCCAGCGCTGTCCAAGATGAACAGATTCCGACGACCAGCAGCGGCGAGCGTCAGGAAGGCGACGAGGTCAGCTCTGCCAAGAACGGCATCATCAAGCTCCTCAGTACCGGTTCGAGGTCCAGCAGGTCCGGCATTGCGAACGTAAGCGCCGGTAATTCAACTTCCTCTACGCCTTGCAGTACTCTGAGTAGGAATTTCCGGAAGTTCTCCGTCTGCTCGCGCGACAGCTACGCGACGAAGATATCGAACATCAGCTCCTGCAACAGCTATGAGAAGCTGCAGGACGAGTTCGAGATCGTCTCCGAGGCAGCCAGCGTCATCGGCATACCGACCAATCCCAGCACCGTAGGCAACACGCCGTCTGGCACGCCCAGGATAAGCGGCAGATATCGTTGCCAGCAGCGACGACACTCCAGCTGCGACATGGACAATTTGTACGAGGGCATCAAGGCGCTGGACAATTATCTGGCGCGCAGGGGTCTGGCCGTTGCGCATCCGAAGAAACAAACGTCGGAGGTCACGCTCTTCAGGACGCCCGAGCACACGGCTCGCAGGCGAGACGAAGATCGTTCTGAGAGAAGAACGCGCAGTCGATCTCGGATCTGGCGATCTAGCGACGACGCTCTATCAAACTGATAGACAGATGGCTATCTGAAATGGCAAAGTCCGTTTTCGAGCGAATTGTTGGCCCCGCTCTGCAAAAGTTTTGAGTCGGCGAGCCTAGTTTGTTGAAGATAGTACGCGGTATCTTATTATTTGATGATTGTTTCTTTGTTGGCAGCGGGCATATGAACAACGATTAGCATGATGTTTCTAGAGTGTGCAGCTAGCTTTGGTCTATTTTTTGAGATCTTTCAAATTTGTTAGTATGAACAAATGAATTTTGCATGCATTTTAAATGTTTGCAGCTAAATTGTGTATTTAAGTGCAGGTTGGGAATTACGAACTGGATGATTGTAAGAAATGAGTAAAAAGCATGATGAGAAAGTAAATATTGCCGCAACTATATAAAGCATTCTTTCCATTTTAGGGGAAATAAAACAATGGTTTTCCTTCTCGTTCTGTTGCTTACATTTTAATGAAGAATCATTTACAAGTATTGTTAGTGTTAATCACACGTTTAATAGCACCGGCCTTTGCTCACGCTCCGCAAAAATGAATGTCGAGTAAGAAATTACGACATCTTAATTAATTGCACCTCCGATGTTTGAAAGAGTTAGAAACCAGACAGTATGAGAAAATTGATCTTGCAGCAGTTTCCATTTCCGAGGTACTTGTCCGCTTGATACAATTAAAGCGTATTCAATGACGTAATAAAATATATGTAACGCATACTCTTATCCTCTTTTGCCTTTAGCTTACGCAAAATATCGCTCTTCTTAAATATAAATGCTCAACTATCAATTTACACTTTACAATTTATTTTACATGTTATGAATGCGTGCGTGACTAGTGAAATTTTGTGCGATCTCTGCTCTGCGGTAACTTCCAAGCTAACGCTGTACAGTGCATCTGTCAATCAATTTCCATCCGACGCTTATAGCAAAATTTTTAAACTATTGCAAGCTTCAACACAGGAGACTATATCGTCATTGTATATAAACACTCAATGTTCACGATACACGGAACAGACAACAGAGGAAACAATTTCATCATTGTCTATAGACAATCGATATTTGTGATGTAAAGGGGGCCCTGGAAAGAGGCATTTAACAAGGATCCACGCGGATCAATAAACAACTTCAATGGGAACTGTCAACAAGGTATTCGACATACGGTGAAACCATGCGGTACACGTTGCCTGTAACTTGAATTTGGCACCATTACGCACAAAATACGCTCTTAAAGTAACTGAGCCCACGCGTTTTACAACAGGGTGCCTGTAAAGGTATTTATACAAAATTACACGTCTAATAGCATAAATTCCACGCAGATATGTGCCAGTGTACGCACATTAATGTACGCACACTTCCCTCTCACTTCGCTCCATACCAACAATCATGCACATGTGACTGATTCATCGACTTTCGCTGAGCTGGCAAACGAATCAGACCGATTCACTTCGCGCGTAATATGTGAATGATATGTGCAACAATGTGTGTAACGGTACGCGCATGCACATTCACGTCTCGTTACATAAGTGTTACTTCACAGCTGGTAGATAATTTGATTTGCCATCACAACCGAAAGATACGTATCTTACGCAACGTACGTGCATCTAACGGAATCGGGAAAAACCAGGCGAATTTGCATCACTCGATTTGTTCCAACGGTTTCAACACTCGCTGCCGAACGTTATCATAATCTGCACGGAGAAACAAATGCGTTGGCGCAAAACTAATTGGAAGTGGTCGAACGAAGATTCTGATGCGGACGATTTAAGGTTTTTAAAAATGTCGCATTTTTTTTTTCCTTTTTTACACGTAACGCTCCCTTTATCGACGTCACAGTTACACTCGCGGTACGTCATCGAAAGAACTTCGTCTACTTAATGCAATAACAGTACTGTTTCATCCCGTGATCGAGACACTTGGCGCTCATCGCGTAAGGATTGATTCTGCTCACTTCGTCGTCGGACACGGTGTAGTTCCCGTTCCCGTAATACCGTATTGTCACCTCGAACTTTCCGTCGCCCGGACTGACTTGCAGCAAGTAGAAGTAAGCTACGGCGCCCGAGCTATTGGCAAAGTCCACCATCCGATCCACCCGGATGATCTTCTTCAGCCTCAGCTTGGCGCACAGTCTCTTACCCTTCTTACCCTTGTACGTCTTGACGATGCTCTCGACGTGATCGACGAACATATTGGCACCGTCCACGACTATCTGCTCGGTGGCGCTGACCGGCGTGAAGGCCGTACAGGTACACCAATGAGGAGCGATCCCTGCATCCTGACAGCCTCGCTCCCGCGGAATTGGCCTCAGCAGGGACTGACATTTTTCGCAGCCCGTGCTAGAGTTGGCCGTTCCGCCAGCTTCCAGCAGAACGTCCCTGAGCGTCTCGTAGAGATCGAACGGCGACGTCAGCCGATTCTCGTTCCTCCGGAGTGCCTGATGAGCCTCCGGATTGGCGTCCCTGAACCACTGCGGCAGCCATATGTACACGAAGGGCAACCTTTCCTCGTACCAGCCGACGAACGTGTTCCTGATGCCGCCGTAGCGCATCCCGTGATCGCTGAGGAAGATGACCATGGTGTCGTTGAGGACACCCCTTCGCTCCATGTGGCGAAACTTGTCCAGTATCTGCGGATCCATCGAGGAGGGGCCGTTCATGTTGTCGTGACTCAGGGTATTCGTCCAGAAGAATCCGAAGTATGGCGCGCCGATGAAAGACACGGCGAACTTGACGGCGTAGTCGAAGATTCTCTCGAAGCTCAGCTCCGGGCCGGTGCAGTACTTTAAGCTGAATCTAAATAGACGGAAGTCGTTGAGAATGGACGGAGCTGAGGGGGGGCGGGGAACGAGGTCGAGTGGAGAAGACTCGTGCGACAATACCTTCTCTTGATGCCGAGGAGCTTCTCGCTCGCCAGCATGTACGGCCTGAGGTAATAGTCGGTCGGTGGATGAACGAAGCCGACTTTGAGGTAATTGAATGTGTTTAAAACCGTCTCGTCCTCCCCGTAGGCCGTAATGTATCCGACATTGCGGAAATTGTGCCATATGAACGGGCAGCGGTCGAGCTTGTAGGCTACGGTCGGCTTGCATCTCGCATAAGCCTGCTGCTGACTCTGCCCGGTGAGGATCGCCATGAGATTCGGGAACGTATTGTCGCCCATTTTGTTGTAACCGCGCAGACTGAGCCAGCCGGTCTCGCGGAGGTAACTCTCCGTTTTCGGCATCGATCGCTTAAAGTTCAGTCTACTGACGCTATCGATACCCAGGACAAGAACGCTCAATTTTCGCGACAGGTTTGCGGCAATGCTGTTATTGTATTCCAAACGGTCCCGTACCTTGTCAGGATTCAGGATCGCATGGACATTTTCGTATACCGACTGCGCCGTCGTTTTCCGCCTCTCTACTTTCGCTTTCGTTTTCGTTTTCGTTTTCGCTTTCGCTTTCGTTTTGCACGATACCGAAACCACTTCGACGTCCGCCGGTAATACGACTTGGGTCTTAAAAGGCTCGCACGGTTTCACCCTGTTGATAGAGAACAAACACAATATTCGGGGAAGCAACAAGCAGAGGGAAAGATAAGCGTACAAACAAAAAAAAACCGGTATGTCTATTGATAACGAATACGCTACTCACGTGATCGTGGAGTCAAATTTATCTTTGAGCGGTTTATCGGCTTTATCGTAATTCGGTCTGGAAACGGCTGACCAACAGCAAGAAACGTTTTGATGGGTTGCCATCATCTCGGGATCGAGGAATAGGATCGAACTCCCGTTCGACTCCCGATAAATTTGCGTGAAAAGGATTTTGTCCGTGCACGCCTCGTATTTCTCCTTCTTTACGAACTTTGCAATGGACGGATCCATAGGATCTTTCGACAGCATGTGACATTTCGAGTTCCATACGAGATAGCCGTCTGCCACATCTAAGGAAAGAATACATCAGCTCATAACAACGTCCCCATGCCAATGAATCAACTATAAGCGCAGTATAGAAAGTATAACTTCGATCACGATATTATTAAATTGAATCGTCATTTACCTTCTGTGACGTTGTAAAACCTATAGGACGGATACTGAATGTGTTCGAGCTTGTAGTCATCGTTAGAAACAAGATAAAGTGTAACGATGAGAAGGCACGGCAGGAGAATAAGAACAACGCCGGGTCTTCTACAAAGGCACTCCGAGATACGCAACCACCTTGCTTTCCATATCATCGCCGTCATTGTCACTACCGTCTCAAAGTCGTGATGTCAGCACCAATAAGCAATAAATAGGGCGGCCGCCTCGTGGCAGCTGCGATTGTTCCCTCGAGAACTCTTTCTCCTCGTGCATCCTTCAGCTTTTCGCTCCCAACCACCTGACATCGCCACCCCTTTGCTCCCTGTCTTCTATTGTGACGTTATCCGTCGCTCGGTCCTCTTTTCAGCGATGCGCGAGTCATTCAAGCTATTCACCTGCCTTCGAAGGAAAATTGTCCTCCAATTTCCGTCCACTTCCACGTCTTCTTGTGCCTTCACTGATTCAATCGCAACTTCATTATTCATGGACAGTCGCCTTATTTAGGGAAAGGCTCATAACCGCGGCATTGTGATCCGCATTTTAAGGAATCATAGGACGAGAGCAGGCGTCCGCGACGATTTTTCGTAAACTCTCAACGTGCTTCGTTAGATCCTACGACAAACTGCCGAACGCAACGAATTAACGAACGATAATGGTACGCAGTAACTATTATCTTTCGCAGACATCTAAGTGGGCAGTAGAAGCAGGAAAACAGCTGCCGGCAACGTTAGTGTCTCGCCGTATCAGCGACCGAGACCGAAAAATCGATGTTTAATGGAACGTCGCGAGGTGCGACGTAAATATTGGTTCGATCGAGCGTTAAAGTTGAACGTCAGCCGTCCGTCGTCAAAGTGTCATCGAAGGGAATTACTTACGCGGCCAGTCATTGCGTTCTAGATGCTGCGGCCAAGCACGATCGAAAGGAACCGCCGTTCGGCTCTACGATTCAGCGAGCCGCATATATCGTTCCACTCCAGTGCGAGCCCTAAAGTGAGTGTTTTAAATCAGTAATAAGATAAACGCTGCTGATTCAACTAAGCTTCCACGTCCTTCCTCTCGCAGCGACCGCGGCGTCCGCGCAACAAATACGAGACACGGCTTGCCGGGCTCACGTTCACCTCACTGACTTTTTCGTCGTACTTCGGCCGCTGCCCGAGTGGCCTGCACCGTATTAGACTAAGATAAAGTTGGTGCGCGGTATGCTATCGCGACTAGAAAGCCGTGAGATACGTGGCACGGTAAAATATCAGCACGGTAAAATATCGGCATGGCGCCATCCCCGCCCGTTTTCACTTATATGTTGACATTGTCAGTATGCACGGGGGACCGTCGTGGATTTCCAGCCGTTCGAAGGTACACGCAATAACGATGGCACAAAGGTTATCAGTTTAATAGACCCCGCTGCTGTCAGCGTCTAGATTCCGTAACGTTCGCACGAACGTTAGACGTACGTCTTCACTTTATGCGCTAGCTAAGCATAAATCTCTGGATTACCCCTTGTTGCAGTCGACAAAGGGCTGGTGGCCTTTTCTATCCCGCGAGAATGTCACGAACTTCTTAAAACCTTAGAACTACTAGCTGATACAACGATGCTGTTGTTAATGACGCACTTGGTCTGCAGCAACCGCGCACGTTCGCTGATTCTTCGCTCTTGTGCACAGGGAGCATAGCGTATGCACGAGCTGTTGACAAGTTTTTCATGCAGGATGTATTGATAATCGGCGATTTCAACGGTGTTGTGAATGGGACGTAGTATGGCCAAGTTCAATGTCCGCTGTTTATGACAACTCGAAGGTTGAGAAAGTTCGAGATTACGACCAATTGCATAAAAATCTGCGAGACGGTACAACATTCGCAGTTGTCATTTTAGTGCGTGCTGTTATGCATTGGTTCGCCACAAATCTCCGAGTTGCATTTATCGAACAAGGTATAAACAGGATTCGAGCGATGCGTAAGAAAACAAAGAATTGACCGGTAATTCCGTACAGCCCGGGACAGAACACTCGACCTAAGCGCTGCAAAGTAACAAATTTGCCTTGATTAAAGCCGGCTGTATTAATGCCGTATATCTTTCGTTCTTATCGCGACATGTAACCCAATTGTGATCGAAATGAGATCCGTCGGAACGGGGAACTCTACGCTCGCACCTCTCCTTTATCAATTTTCGTGTCATATCAATCATCCTTTTTCAAACTCTCCGATCAAATAATCTTCGCCGCACATGACATTCTATTCCACGATCCTGTCCTGCCCAGAACCGATCCCTTCACTTTATCGGCGAACACATGTCAATACGACCAGTGACACATATTCGAGCCCGTTCCGCACATTAACATTCGTAGTAGGTACCGCGGCAGCGATTAATACGAATGCTATCGCATCTACCGCATAGCAGATATTTGATTAGCTTGCGCGGCAACATATCGCCTCATAGCATTATCGCGGCCGGCATTGTATTGTACCGCTTTCTTGCTCTGATCGAATCCCGTATCAACTGCCCGGATCGACGCACGTTCCCCGAGCGGCGAGCTCGCTCAGTTTCGGCAAACGAATTTCCACTCTGCAGACATTCGCCGGACACACAAGTCCACGATCATGTTCACTCAACGAAGTTCTGTAGTCGACTAACGTCACGGTGCGCGCAGACGTCGTTACCGTCGACGCCATCACATTGCTCGCGATCCTCGCCTCGTGCACAATGTCATCGTCCATCGGGCAGCATTCTTTACCGTGCATCGCTGATTCTTTCGACGGCGAACTTTGCCTCCCGCTCGGCCGAAACTCCCGGCGACACTTTTCGCTCGGCGTGACGGCGTACTATCGACAGGAAACTGGCACGGAAACGAGGGAGGGCCCTAACGCCCGTTCGCAATGTACACTGGCTGGTGAGTATAAGGCACCCTGTGGATATCGATGAGCCGGCCCGCTTCAAGAACTACGCAGCCGCGGAACTGACCTGGGTCGCGAAGAAGCGAGCTGCAGCCTCTTTCGGTAGTATCAACGTTCATCAGCTGGAGGAAGTCACGTTTGCAGGGGTCAATTGACACTAGCTAACGCACACGGAAGCTTTTGTCAGGTCTGTGAGATGTTCACCGCGCCCGTCAAATATCGAGATCGCTGCGACGGGGCAGATTGCTATGTCATTCGGTGAGCGCAGGTCATGGTCTAGGTATTCTGTGTCACCCTGTATATATGCAGCTATTGTTTGTAGCAGAAGTTTGAATTGGCGGGTGACCTAATGTCAAGGCGCACGCTAAATGAGGCAAAAGTATGCTGTCCGAACATTTTTATTATTTAGGACGTATAAATCCATAGATTTAGCGGTACTGTATTATGCAAGTAATTATCGCACAATCAATAAGACGTAAGTTCATGTACATATATGCTTGGAGTCGTGGTAAAGTTATTGACAGGATAGGGTACGGTGAGGCTAGAACTAAGGGTTGCTTTGACGGATCGTTGAAAGGCTCTTTATACTAAACGAAATAATCGAATTTAGAGTACCTACGTTGGAATGATTAAAGTAGTATCAGATTGAAATATATATTTGAGCATGTGTCTGTATTCAGTGCGAATTGTTCTGCCGCTCACGTCGGTCAAACTAAAATTAAATAATCTAATTTTCGCTAAAGTCGATTAAACATTTCAGACTTGCAAAGATTCGTTAACTCCTCGTAAATGTTCCCATAATAGTAACATAATTATCAGACCTATTCTTAATTGTGCGCACTGCCGCATCGTACCGGCACTATTCAGCGTACCAGATGCACGGAAATAATTGCTCATTAACCATTAGATTCATACAACTAATCAAGTCTCGTATGCGCTTAAAGTTAGTATTATAAATAAAACACATCGTTTAGATACAGCGAAGATGCAAATTTGTCCTTTCACCAACGATGAGAGAGTATATAATGAGACGTGGTCTTCGACTGTTCCTAACAATAAGTACCTATAGCTTGGCAGTCGATGTACGCGGACGGTTGGAATAATGAAGGAAGGATGCGTCGCGCGCGGTCGAAAGAAGATTGATCGCGCATTCGGTGGAATGCGATGTGTGCCGCCCCAGTATCTGGATAGAATCTCACGTTCTTTGGTCGTATGTTCCTCTGCACTCGCTGGCTCGATTATCCGCGATCCTCGCGAGACGGTTCGACGAATGCTCCCTCAGCTTCGCTCTCGCTCTCTTCATGGCGCTACCGTTCGCGGGAATGTACCAGCGAACGGTGCCGGGTCGTAGATTACGGTGCCGTATCGCATTCTGAAACAGCCCCTCTTTGTTAATCAACGTCCTGTCGTGCGGTTCGTCGCTGCATCGGAAAACGAAGCGAGCGCTGCGCCCGCTTGATAAAGCGAATGATAAAGTGTCCGTGTCGCAGCCACCCACGACTCCGCGCGCGAATTGGTGCCATAATAATTAGCATATTTCCTGGCCTGCACGCGCCGGTCTGCCGTTAAAACGATTCGCGTAAGCCGTTCGCACTTTCTACGTTCCGCTCATTTCCGCGACGCACGCTCTTCGGACGCTATCGAAGGTGAAGATCTGGAGGCGTGGGCGCGTTCGGCCCGCGGGACATAGTTACCGTAATTGAAGTGAGTCGGGATTCTTTCGGGAGGGTGGAAGGGTAGGTACTTACTGCAAACGGTGCAATGCCTCTCGTCGGATCCGTCCCCGCATCCGTCGCGGCCGCTGCAGGCAATCGCGTCGGAACGACATCGTCCGTTGTCGCACCTGAACGGGCACGACCTGGCCGAGATCCTGCCGCGATTTCTCGTCCTGCAGGCGTCCTTCGGCTCGTCGCTTCCGTCTCTGCACGACACTACCGCGTTGCAGAATTCGTACGCGGGTAGGCATTGGCCGTTGTTGCAGCGGAAGGCTCCCTCCGGACATCCTGTATCGCATGGAAAATCGTTACTACCCACACGCGCCATTTCCAGTTGCCGTTTCGCATTCGAAGCTGTGAGCGAGGTCATTGAAAAGTCGCACGCGTTACAGACTTTTTCGTCGAAATGCCAAAATCTGTCCTAAGACCTGAACCGCAAAATAGTGATAACGGCGCCGAGACGGAGAGAGTCAAGTACATTTCGAGGACATACTTGGCAATTGACACCCGAGCCTTAGTTTAGACCGATACGTCTGTTTAGGCTCGAATACTCGTCACCACATTTCTCACCCACCAAAACAGTTACCCCTCCTTCTTCCGAGAAGGGACAGCCGATAACCGAGCTATAGAGGAGGCTTATACAAAACTATGCAGTGGATGGCGATCTCTGATTGGTCGTCCTTGAAAGCAAAGCTCTTGTTCTTACTTTCTTACATGTTCAACTCTTACGTTGATAGACTTTTACATTTTGTACTATCAGTCACGCGTACCAATATTTATGCCAGTTTGTGTATCTACATTTATAATACACTTTCATTATATTTCATATTTTGTGTCGTTTATTGTGAAGCCGCGTAATCGCGATATCACCCACTCGTACGACAAATCGAACATTTTTAAGAGCTTGAAACGAAAGAGTCTAAAGCAAATATTCCGGCACATCCCTTCGAAATATAGTAGACTACCGTACGACGCGTTAATACGTTACATTCTCTATAAATAAAAGATGACCGCTACGTAAATACTGTATTTTTTACAAGCTCGGCCACGTTCTCAACAACTAAATTGGATGCATATACTATCTTTAGGCAGAGAAAAATAAAAGTAGCTGACATAGGTATCAAACTCGACACGAACGAAATTAGCAGCGATTCAGACCACGATATCGTGCTCAACTAAAGATTCAATTCTTAAATGCAGTTCTTTTCATGCTAATCGTAACGCGTACGGAAACAGTGGCCGCTTTATCTTCCGCGCGTTCCAAGAACTTGCATGACAAGAACTAGCACCGCGTAGAAATTATTTCTACCCGGTTTATAGATTCGCATAGAGAAGAAGAACTGTTTAAGCATTAACTTCGCCGATCGTTGCAGCCCCGCTCGTCCTCGCCATCAGGACAGTCCTTGGTCCCGTCGCATACATTTGCCCTGGAGATGCACATGCCACTGTGCTGACACTTGAACGCCTGCAGCGGACAGCTCGGGTAGCCGGTGCACTCCTCGTCGGAGCCGTCGGCGCAGTCGGGTCTGCCGTCGCAGACGAAGAACCAGCTGACGCAGTTGCCTGTACTTCGGCATTGAAAGGTTCCTGGCGAGCAGCCGTTTCTTCGAGCACCGCAGGTCGAGTTCCGCGGCCTGAACGCACAGTCGCAGACGCCGTCGACGCACCTTGAGTGCGGGTCGGCCAGGCGGCACTCAAGGTCATTGATGCAGTCGAGGCCTAGGCTCACGGCGCTCATGATCGTGGCCTCGTGACGATCGGTTTTCACGGGGACCGATGCTGCAAAAGTCGAGCCAAATCGAATAATGTGGGTCACGTGTCTAGTTCCACACCTGCACAAGGATGTGCGTGTGAACACTCTACTGTCGGCTACCACGCGGTTGATGCTTAAGAGAATACGAGAGAGTGCGCCAGGGAATGTGATACTTTCTTGTAATTAGTGATTTGGATCAAGTGTACCTCGTTAAGGTTTTATCATATAGATATGTGTAGATATGTGTATATATATATATATATAGGCGCGTGCTTATATTATTTTAGTTGGGTCGAGTGCGAGCCGAGTGAAGAACTCACACATTGGCGGCGCAATTTCCGTCACTTCCGCATCGATGACTACGGCGTCGTCGTCCTCGGTGAGTTCATTAGGAACAGGATGGTCCGGACGATGAAGTGGAAAGGTTGGCCTTGTTACAATGTTCACGGGGATCAGCTGGCTCGGCGTGGAGGTTGACAGCAGCATCGTCGCGTTCTTCAGCCAAGATATCTGAACGCCTGTAGACCGAACGACTTTCGCATTAATTCTGTATTAGTCACAGTTTTTCAGAAGGAAACAGTTCGACTTCGCCACGATGATGTTCCGCGCGACAAAAGCGTGTTATTGCTCGAAGAGAAACAAAACGGGTTCCAGCGAGCAGAACTCTGACTTCATGACTTGCGACGGCGTGGAAGAAAATGAAGGAGCGCGTTACCTGTGTCCCGATCGTCCTGAACGGTGCTCGTTTGATTAACGTTTTCATGTTTCTGTATTTCTTCGTCATTTCCGCCTCCCATCTCGGCCTCCTCGACCGTTACCTGGACCTGAGGCAATTGTCCCGCGAACGTCGATGGTCTGACAAGATTATCAGGTCGGCAGACGTTGCCGTCACGACGCATCGGCGCCGTGCATTGGCATCTGCCGAACAAATCCGGAATGACGAAGTCACAGTGCGCCTCGTGGTCCCAGAGACGACAGTGCGCATGCCCGTAGCATACCTCGCCCAATTTCGCAGCTGAAAATGTTGAAATTTCAACCGCTTGTCCAAAGCACTCGTCTCGGAACATATATTTTCCATCGTTAACGAACGCACGCGAGCGATAAACAATCGTGAGACTCGCAGACCTGCTCCTTAGCAGCCGAGCGACATTCAAATGAGAGTCCTTTCCTCTCGCTCGTGCGTTCTTAAAGAGTGCAAAGGACGCTTCTAATGACACGGTAAGGACGCACTCGTACATGAACGCAGCCCTCCTCCTGGCGCAGCAAATCGCTGCCCGCCATGACGAAATCCTGCCGCACCCCACCATCGGCCTATTCTTTCCCGGTCGTTAATGATCGGTCTAACGACGCGAGGAGGACAGTTTGCGGATGCTTACGCTAGCGGACATTTTAATGATATTCACCCCATCCCCGTCATCTCGATCCCGACGTGATCTCCGGGTCGAGGTCGCCAGTTGCGAATCCTTTGCTGTCTGTATTTCATTCGCAAAAGGTACGAAGGGACTCTCTTACGAATGGAGTTGTGAATGTAAGGTGCAGACGGGATACTTTGTCTTGTCGAAGAGCGGACGTTATTGAAAAAATTAAAAGCGAGTCAGACACTTACGCTGCAGGCACGTATGCTTGCGGAATTGCAGGAAACCTTCCTGGCATCTGCAGACACCATCGAGACAGCTACTGTTCGCTACCTTCAGAGAGCATTGCTCCTTCACTTCGCAGTCGTGACCCAACAGCGACGCTGCAACGAGAACACTTTCTGTCAAATTAGAGATACTGCACACGTATCCCGTGCGCGCACATTAACGGATAATATTGTATAGCAGCGTCATACATCCTGAATACATTTTTAAAGCAGGAAGTCATCTGACTCAGTGTCGATGAATCATATGCTTGCTGTGAGAAAGGAGCCGGTATCATTCTGATCGGTATCATCAATTAGAGAATATAAATGAATGGCAGTGGTCATAACTGTTACGTCGATAAAACCTACACTCTAGACACTGGGTCCCGTTGTAATCGGCAAAAAAGGGCTGGCAGCGGCAGTAGCCCATGTGACAGTGGCTGTTAGGAATGCTTTCGCAGCTTTTGCTCGTGATGCATTCATCCCCTATTCTTACGTTGTTTGTTACCGGCGACGAAATCACCGGTTGCTGGAAATAAGTAAAGCACGAAATTACATTACTGGCTTTGTAGGCCTCGGGATAATTCAGTTTGCAACAGAGTAATATACACGTTATTAAGATCGTAATCACGGAATAAGGATGCGCCTTCATCGTATGGTTAGTTATGTTACTGTGCAATCAAAACACCGCGCTGATTCTGCGGCCAGACGAAAATAATAATACTATTTGTTTTCCTCTAATTAGCAATGAATAACACTGTCACGTACGGCGACGTGATAAGGAACCAAATAACTCCTCCGCGACACCTCGAGTGCCGTTACATTTTTCATGTTTAATCCGATGCCAGGCATTCACAAGTATCACCTGTCAGAAAAGCATACGATATACGGCCCATTCTACCTTTAATGCGTAAAGACATTTTAATGCATTCATCTCGCGCACAATTCCGACTTCAACCTACGGCCGATCCCGTAAACGCTCCGCGGCTGAATAAATCTACTAGCTGGAGCGAAGAAAGCGCAGGTGGCGCAAAAAATCTCGGAACAATATAAAATGTTGCCGCGTATGACTAGGTTAATGCATACCGGGGGAACGGAGATTATGCGTTACTACCGCAATAACAGGAAGCGAGCGTGACCGTATACATGAATACAGAAGTTAGGAAAATCAAGTTTCGTTGATGCGTACTTTCAAATCTGCAACGCGCCATGCGCAACACGTTCTGCGCGCACACGAGCGCAATCGTACGCGCGCACCGTTACACAGCGAGCGTGTGTCGTCTTCTTCAAAGAAAAGTCAGTGACTCGCGCTTTGAAGGAGAGGAGCAACGGTAAAGTGTGAGTAAATAATGCGCGACCAGTCGGATATTATTACCGAAGTGACAGCGCGTTCTATCGTTAAATATCACGGTAACGCGCCTGCGCATGCCGGCTACGTCGCACGCCAAACTACGATGCACGCATATCCCAGTCAAACGTGAAATGAGTTTCGTGACATTATGCACCCCGGTACCGTTGCATGAGAACCGTTTAAAAATGATCCTTCTCATAGGGTGTCTTCTGCCGGCTTAGCGTGCCTGGCCTGTCAAAATGCATGGGAACCGAGATGCGCGCGCATGCACTTCCTACCTGCCTACCGGAAGCCATTACGAAGTGTCTGGTAATTTGACTAGGCTCGCGCGCACGATATCAGAGGCCTCTCACCTTCCTTTTTTTTTTTCTTTTTTTAAATCATCCACCACCGTGTAGCTCTAGAACTCAGACGCAGGGTCAACGCTCAATGTTCGCCATCGGGACGATTGACAATGGCAATGGGGAATAAATGTCATCAGTGGAATTCGTTTCCTCGGAACGGCGCAAGACGTGTTGAATGACGAGGATGAAGCGCGCGCGGAATGATAATCAATGAAAGCGGCCGCGGTCCTAAACGGTCGATTGTCCGCGGTAATAAGACGTGGAACTCCCTCATCGCGCGTACTATAACGAGATTGTATTATCCCGTCCGGCGTAATGAGATTGCATTATACCCTCTTATCCCAGCGCGGCCGCGGCACGTCACGCCTCACCTCGTCACCTCGCTTTACCTCGCCTAGCATCGGCCGCTCCGTCGCCATTGGTAGAGCGAGTAATAAGCAGATTTTTATATTCCGCGCTCGCCTCCCACCGCTTAATTATACCTAACGAGCTGAGCCAATTTAAAACGCGGAATCGTACTGCCATTCCACGGCCTTTGGCGCGCAGAAACGCGGGAACGTCGAGGAGAGGCGTCCTATCAGCGTAAGTCCCGGCGTTCATTCTCACGGCGCTGCTCTCCGCTCCCGCTTTTCGATCCAGCGTCACGGCGTCGGGGTAAAAATGATCGTTGATACCGTTGCGCGATGAGCCCCGTCATCGGGCATCGGCGGTAGGTGCGTTATCGTCCCGAGCGGCAGGCCGATGTCACGCTCGCTTCTTGCCTGAATGGATCGAGGCGATTGAAAATTACCGCTACGACATCGGCGGCGAATTAATGTCCCGCCGTAAAGAAGGCTCGGTATGCTCGCGGCTCGATTCCGTGAAGAGCGTGAATGGCCGCCAGGAGTGCATAGGCATCCTTAGCATGCCGTGGAAAAAATCCAATTAAAGCAATGGTAGCGCATAATGCGGCCGCGTCTAATATAACGTGCTAATATTTTTCACGCGTGGCGCGGAAGTTTAAGGCTTTGGTAATTACCCTTGGCGAAAGGTACCGGTACGCTGTGCGTAGGTACCGGTAGTACGAGCGTTTCCGCGTTTATTCAGCGCGAGCGGGAATCAGAGGCGGTGGCAGGAAGGTAGCAACGCCGGTGGCGAGCTGATATTACGTTTCACTTAGACAGATGTTACCCTACGGACGCCGATTTCGCGATGCAATTGCGGAAAAACCGCGAACGGCCGTACCGGGAATGGGTCGAATTAAAATGCGCGGACACAAGTCGGAACCGGAACGTTTCATTTTCAATGCAATGTTTCCACCCCGCGTGCCGTGCGCGATTTCACCGCCTTTGTCGAAGATGCGTGCGAATCGATAAATGTCCGCGTTTCTGTTACAGTCTGAAAGTCCGAAGCAATGCAACGGGAGTTAAAAGAAATTTGACACATATAGATGGTAGATACGTGGGCTGGATAGGATACGTAGCGCGGAAATTGAAGGCGATTAAGGTGAAGAAACAATTATGCGATGATTGCGAGCCGCGAGCCCCTGGGAGTTGTGTTTCAAAGAAATAAATAAGATTTGTATCGGGTTACCCATAATTATTTTCATTTTAACTGCTCTCATTATCTTCTTACTACGGCGTACCTTGGTCGATTTCATAAACCGACGTTTGATAAACGCTACAATACCATTGTTTCACAAATGCTCATCGATGCTTAAAACGATTTCTACGGCGAGTCATTAATTAGTAACTCATAAGGCAAGTATATTGGTGCATAGTAAGATTTACTGATATTTCGAACGCGAACTTTTCGCCTTCGACACGCTTATGCACGTATCGATCATATCTGTGAGCGGTGATGAATTAAAGTAGCGTCGAAAGCCAAGCAGAGAACTTTTTAATTGGAATAACGTCCTTGGCAACGATGGTTGCAAGGTGATGAGAAAAATTTCAATGACGTACAGTGCAATGTTATCCGCAGTTACATAGAAACCAAGCTAACAATCTGCCTGCGCTAATAATGGGCGGCCGAGTCGTTATACTTCGCAACTTTTCGCAGAAAACCCGTATTTCGCATACAATTCATAAGGCTACTTCAATTCTAGAAATACATTTCATCCGCTCGAACACCATAATTCTTATTTATCATTCAGCATTATCCTAGAAACGTAACAACGTACTGTGTTCCTCAAGCAAATTCTTGATGGCTCTAGATTATAACACGAATGATACAAATGTGTCTGTACAACTCTCTACCACACAATATCGTCAACAAAAATTTCTCCTCGAAACAACTTTACACCTCTGAAACACGATGTATCACCACCTTTATCATCACTATCAATCAGCGTACTCCGCGTTCCACCGTATCTGCCGACCAAAACTTCGGCGAACATTTCGAATCGAGACGCGAGAGGAACTACGTAACAACATAGTTTCAACGAACTTACCAGACACATTATGACAGTGCACAGAACGAGGATCGTCTCACGGGTTCCGCGCATTATTTCTGCTTTGCTGACCACGAAGGTGCCTCGGTCCTTGCGTCGATTTGCTTCTTCCCGGCGAATAGCGAGAGTATTGTGCGCCGCGGCCGATGGTATTGCAGAAGTAGCGCGAACTGAGAAAGGGAGATTGGCAGGGCGGCGAGGAGATAAAAAGGGGGGAAAAAAAAAACGAAAGGCAGGAACGCCGGTGGAAGGACGGAGTGCGGAAACCGCACACGCGGGTGCTTATCACGATTATATAATTCAAGGGTGTAACTGCAGGAGAGCCGCGCGGTACCTACGCGTACATGAGGATGACTGAAAGCAGACTGAACGACCTTCCAACCGGTGCTTTTGACGCGTGCAATGAGAAACGGAAAAGCGGACACGAGTCAGGGGCCCCATTGCTGCCCCCTCCTCCTTCACTTCAACTCTTTGTATCATACATACTCCTCTTCTTCGATACGAATCTCGTAGTCACCTGCGAGCCTTTTGTCCTGCCGACGCTTATATTTTCGTCCTTTCGCACGGTACAGAAAAAATTAGGAGAGATTGCACCTTCCAGGTGAGCAGGTAGGAAGTCGGAATTAGTAAGATAACAGTTATGTGGAGAGCAGAGTTTTCGTGAGATTATCCACTTTCGTTTTTTTTTTTTTTTTATATTATATGTGTATCTCTGGGAACTGTCATCTTTGGGGGTAATAGCAAAGTGAAGATGTCGTTAGCTTTCTCTTCAATCCGTATATGCGTTTATATATAATACTAAATGTAGCAATTACTGTGCTCTGAATTGAATGCAACATACTGTAAAATGTTGTAATATACATTGATGTATCATTACATCGCTCTTCAGAAGATGCATTTCAACCGACTGACCACAGAGATAACTATAGAAAAGTAGAGAAACGTTGAAGCTTGCAAAATCTCACCGCTTCCACGGTCCGTTTATGCAAAGTCGCTCGTTCTCTTGTGCGTTCCGTCGCGAAACGTAGGTATATGAAGGAGTTGATTTGACTGCAGCTGAGGGACGGGTTGTTAGTTGCAGTCGCATCGTTTGTCATGTTATCTACGCGCTCGAAACGTGCCGCGAGTAATGTGCGGCTGGAAATGGTACGAAGGGTACAGGTGCCGGTGCGTATTGAACGCGAAAAACGAAGTCCAAATGACCAATCGAAATTATACGGTTCAACGGCAGAGGTAAAATGACGCGGAACACGATAAGAAGGTATTCAAAACGTTTGGGAATCGTCGCATGAAAGCCGTGCTAAAAAGGAGGACGCCTGGAGGCACGAAGCGAAGAAACGTCGCTTTGGTGCACAGGAAGCGGTTGAGTGGACTATGTCGGAATGCAAATGAAGAATCCAGCAAGGCTGAAACACAAGAGGCTGCTGCCGATATTGAGTGTCTAAGCGTGAAATGGCGAAATGCACGAGAGTTAGAAAACGTATCGTCGGTATACACGAGAAACTCAGCGAATCAACGGGAGGAAATAGAAAATGCAATGTAAATCTAACAGTAAATATCCTCTTCAACGTACACGTGGTAGGTTTTCGAGTGAAGGGAAAAAATTTACTGACGACCCTCGCAGAAAAGATAAAGTTTAACTGGCAACGGGTGGGGAGACATTGCGAGAAGTAACGACTGTAAATGAATTATTTACAGAACAATAAGTGTGCGACAATAAGACATAAATGACTTATCTGATGGGGCACAAAACAATTTCGGAGAAACATCGCTCTATTCGCAAAAGGAAACAATGTGTCCGATGGGAAATGTTGCACTGACAATCAATTGCGATTATCAAATTCCGTAGGCAGCGAGTGCAAACACCCGTTCCTTCTCACGGAAGTTACACGTGATACATCGTTCGCAAGGATATACGTAGCGTTCTGACTATTGAAGAAACCCCGGGAACTCTAACGCGCGCTTTGTACATATAAATGTCCAAATGGCCTTTTTATAATGTGTTGTCGATATTTACGTGACGCGCCACTGTGGCGGCCCGCCATTGCACAGAGACAATCTTTACTATTTCACAACGGTTGCTATAAGTTCGGCATTTTACATCGACTCTATCCCATTGCACAGAAGTTATATAGACCGCATATAACACCGTTACGTTTTCATAAATGTTATTCTCACCCATCAGCCGCTCTGGTTTCTACCGGCGCACTTGTGCACTGCGGTTAGATGCTATTTGACCCATGTCATTCTACGTCCACTGTCGTTGAAATCTCCCATCACGTCTTATTTCAATACACGTTGATCGTTTTGCTCCCCTTAAATACGGTATAATATCACGCCGACTACGTTTTGGGTAACATGATATTATTAAAAGCTACTAGTTTAATTATAAATGCTGTAGGTGCAAAAAAAACGGTAGAAACTTATAAAGTCGATGTGCTACTGAATCACTCGTACCTGATATAAAAACTGGAGATTTTGTTGCAAATAGTGTGGATGTTGTTAAACGCAATGTTCTGTGAAACGCATTGTTCGAGAGATTTTAAAATCGCTTATCTGATAATCCGAGTAGTATACAACTCATGAAGTATATGCCACATTTTCTCGTGATTAAATGATACGATGTAATATGCTAAGTACTATTGAGTACGTTAATAACAATTACATGAAAAGTTGATTTTCCAATAAGCTCACTGCTTCATTTTGCACTACTACACTGTGGATTATTGTAATTCTGCATGATTACGGTTTATAAATAAATAGCATTGCTGTTGGACAGATGTGACATATGTTAATTATTACTCTTATGTTACTAATTACTCTTACCTTCAACAGCGAATATTTTATAATATGCTAATTTTAAGCAATTAAAATGTCGTAAACTTCATGAAATCTATAAAGTTTTAAGTAAATGCTGTTTCTTATAAATGAAGTTATAGTTTTATTATTATTAAAACAGCAAGTCAGCCAATTTGTATAGTTTTACACATTACAATACAATATCATATACATAATAATATTTGCAAATAATTCAAAAAATATACTTCCTTCGTTGATCTGTTACCGACATGCGTAGTGTGAACCTCTTGAATTACGCAACACATACATAGCTTGTCGCATGGTGAAGCGCTAGCGGCAACTGAAACCAGAATCATTTTAGAATAAAATTTAATCACGCGGATTATAAAGAAGCAATAATGGCACTAGCTGTTACGTATGGAAAATCCTGTTATCCACGTAAGAACAAATGCGCTAAAGATTGCATATGCGAAATATTCATTTCAACGTTTCATACAATCAGTTAGAAGAATTGTTCTAGAATCGTATACATGATAGGTTATAAAGAATTGCTCATAAGGTTGATTATATTCTTCTTTAAAGGAGTATTTTAATCACTTTTTTTGCAGTGTTCAGGCAATCTGTCAAACAGGCATTTCTGTCAAAGCAATGCGTTAAACACGTATGTATGATGCTAAATCTTGTTTATTCTTTTTGCCTGCGTATACATGTGTATTTCCCTTTATATACATCGATTTTATTCGTGTAGCACTTCCGAGACCAGTTGTTTAATAAGTTATATTTGCCTACAACTACTATTACACGTTGTTATGCTGAAAAAGAAGTATATGTTCGAGAGAAGCCACATTGTAATGTTGGAACAATTGGGCACGTTGATCATGGGAAAACAACATTAACTGCAGCAATTACAAAAGGTACATATTTACTATGTCCAGTATTCTTTCTACAAAATATAATTGCAGAAAATAAAACAGATATATTTACAGTATTATCTGACAAGCAATTAGCTATTTTGAAATCATATACGGATATTGATAATGCACCAGAAGAAAAGGCTAGGGGTATTACAATTAATGTAGCTCATATTGAGTACCAAACAGAAAATCGTCACTATGGGCATACTGATTGCCCAGGTCATGCAGATTATATTAAAAATATGATAACAGGAACAGCACAAATGGATGGTGCTATTTTAGTAGTTGCAGCGACAGATGGTGCTATGCCACAAACTCGAGAGCATTTAGTTCTTGCTAAACAAATTGGTATAAATGATATTGTTGTATTCATCAACAAGGTAAAATATGTCGTACATATTTATATATATATACACATATAATTATTACGAGTTATAAAACATTTACACAATAACTGTCCTCCAAGGTGGATGCTGCCGATTCAGAAATGGTTGAGTTGGTAGAAATGGAGATAAGGGAGTTAATGACTGAACTTGGATTTGATGGAGAAAATGTTCCAGTTATCACTGGCAGCGCATTATGCGCGCTAGAAGATAAGAAGCCTGAAATTGGAGCTAGTGCTGTTCTAAAACTGATGGATGCTATTGATAAACATATTCCAACCCCAATAAGGGATTTGGATAAACCATTCCTGTTGCCAGTCGAATCTACTTACGCAATACCTGGCAGAGGTACTGTTGTCACTGGAAGATTAGAACGTGGAAAACTAAAAAAAGGAACGGAATGTGAATTTATTGGATATAATAAATCATTCAAAAGCACAATAACAGGACTAGAAATGTTCCGTAAAATATTAGAAGAAGCTCATGCAGGTGACCAAATTGGTGCTTTGGTAAGAGGTTTAAAAAGAGACGATGTCCGAAGAGGTATGATAATGTGTAAGCCAGGTACAGTGAAACCACATGATCACTTCATTGCACAAGTGTATGTGATGTCAACGGAGGAGGGTGGTAGGAAAAAGCCATTGTCAAAACTGTGTCAAGTCCAAATGTTCTGTAGAACATGGGATGTATCTGCAACGCTTGATATAGTTAGTGGTAAACAGATGGTTATGCCTGGAGAAGATAGCAGGTTTGTTTACATACATTTCTTTTTAAAGACCTACAAAGTAAGGAAACATATTGTAATTGTAATTAATGTATTTCAGTCTTTTGATCAAATTACTAAGGCCCATGGTTTTGGAGAAAGGTCAAAGGTTCACATTACGTGATGGCGTGGTAACTGTAGGCACGGGCATTATTACAGAAATCAAAGAAAATCTCTCAGAGGCTGAACGTGTTATGATTCAAGAAGGCAAGAAAGCAATCTTGAAACAGGAGCAAATGCAGCAGGGACAAAAGTAATTCCGATAATATAAAGAAAGAACTTCACGAATCACATCATATATGAAATGTCATATTTACATTACCATTTCATTGTACTATTAATATATAGATTAAACTTCTGATGAGACATGTGAAACTTTATCATGAATTCGCACGAGCAAAAAAATATCTCAAAAACACTTACACAAAATAAAATATCTTCAGTTCCCTGATTCTATAAACTATTCCGTAAAAAAGCATCTGAAGTGCGTATAGATGAAATAAAGCAACACCAATTGTACCATATTTTTGTACTATTGATCATTTTGCACCATATTAATCTGTTGTAATTACAATAATAATGATATAGACTCTGTTCCTACTGGTTTACGTTATATGTCATAATTATACCAGCGTAAGGAAATTATATTAATGACTGTTTGCCTGTTTCAATTGTACGATGTATAATATACATTCGCATAGATTATAAATTTAACGTTTATTGTTTGCTTGTTTTTGTGATATATTGATAATTACTTTGTTCAAAAAGTTGCAGGACATTAAACATGCGACATAACGCCGTGATATAAATCAGTGTAAGTACATAAATGTATGTAACTAAACGTATTTTGCATTTTATATTAAAGAAAGAACCCGTACGTCGCTAGATAATTGCTTGCAAAAGTGAATTATGAAATATACATATAGTAACATTTTTCTGCCAATCTAATAGGCCACTAAATCTATATTCAGTATGTATAAAGAGTAAGATATGTTATTCTCTGGGAGATTGATAATGGAAATAGGAAAGGAAAGTGATAGCTACAAATATTTAAACATAAGCAATATTCTTGTGTAGAAAAGGAAAACACTGTTTATATAATTTAAGTGGAACAAATCATACATTCATCTTTGCTTATAAAAATAGTAAATCGTTCCCATGAACGCGAACAGACACAACTGACTACGAATCATATTTCACTCCAGCCAAACCATGCTAGTTCCTAATAAAATAGAACACTGTATGTGAGTGTCACAGACTACTCATAAAAGCGATTGTTTCTGATGTTATTTCTGGAAAAAAACTTTATCAGGTTGCTTTGTGTTTAAGTATTACATTGATTTTTAGGGACAAATATGTTATAACATAGCGGAAATTCTACTGCCGCGTAATTTTGTTCTTAGTTTTTGTATCGGGGGTGTAAACAGTGACTTCTAATGTTTTCATACGTGTCAAAAGATTCTTCCTTACAGAGCTACATTTTTTAAATAAATATATAACTTTCTTTTATAAGGCCGCAATTGAAATGTTACGTCGCTTAAATATAAAAGGGAAAACTGAACAGGACCTATGTAAGAAGTTATGTAAAATACAACATTCCTCTTAACAAACAGCAAGTTTATGTAGCATGTGCTGCATACTCGTTCTAATTAACATTATCTGTATTAGATAAATATAAATGTCCAAAGAAAATAAAATACGACAAATGTTTCAATTTGAAGAGCAAAGTGTACGTTTCTGAAATATAACACAAAATACAAATCAAGTTTAATTTAAGACAGATGAGCCCGCTTACTTTCATATCAAATTTAGTTATCCCGCTTATACAATAGACTTTTAGGATAAAATCTCACAGAAACATTTTGAAACATTTAAGTATTTTCATATGTGTACATATATGTGTAAATGTATGCACATGTGTGAATGTATGAAGGCCTTACACAGAAAAATTACTGTCTTTAAGGAAAGAATCTTTGACTATTTTAAGAGCCACAA
This sequence comes from Anoplius nigerrimus, assembly GCA_914767735.1. Lineage (NCBI taxonomy): Eukaryota > Metazoa > Arthropoda > Insecta > Hymenoptera > Pompilidae > Anoplius > Anoplius nigerrimus. Next base: position 10,728,750 of record OU612082.1, read on the forward strand.
GTACACGTGGTGATAAGAACTAAAGGTCATCATCATCTTCTGGTAACGCCGTTTCTTGAGCTTCTTTAAGATCTTTCTCAATCTGTTGTTGCCATTGTGGATCCATAGTAACTTCAGGGGGAAGCAACGCCGGCATAGCAACAAACTCAAGGTTGGGATCGCCAATCAATTTCCGTGCCAGCCATAGGAAAGGTTTTTCGAAATTGTAGTTACTTTTTGCACTGATATCATAGTACTGAAACATACATAAAGAGCCAATAAATAACTAAAAATATAACAATATAATTTAAAATTTAAATTACCAAATTTAATTCAGATTAGAGGGACAGACATATGTCTTCATAACAGATAAGATGTCTGAATCATCATGCAAATTAAATAAAGAAATATTGTTAAGAAAAATATTCATCTTGAAACTAATATTGAATGGGGAATAAACTATATTTGCAAATAATTATTAAGTTACCTGTAAATTCTTCTTTCTGTGAAATACAATGCTCTTTGCCTTTACTTTCCTATCTTTGATATCAACTTTATTGCCACAAAGAACAATGGGTATATTTTCACAAACCCTAACCAAATCCCTGTGCCAGTTAGGTACATTCTTATACGTCACTCTAGACGTAACATCAAACATAATTACAGCACATTGGCCTTGAATATAATAACCATCTCTGAGTCCACCGAATTTTTCTTGACCAGCCGTATCCCACACATTAAAGCGAATAGGTCCCCGATTTGTATGGAAAATCAAGGGATGTACTTCTACTCCCAAAGTTGCTACATATTTCTTTTCAAATTCACCCGTTAAATGACGCTTGACAAATGTCGTTTTGCCAGTACCACCATCTCCAACCAAAACACATTTGAAGGTAGGTATATCGTGTTCTTGCGCCATGTTGGCGAAAATTTATAAATGCTCCTGTGGGTGCGTAAGCAACGTAGCTCTGAAAAGTTTTAATTACATATAGATCATTATTCATTATATAACTGATTGTATGAATATGATAATATTTAGTTATAACCCGCGTTATCTGTTATATAATAAGCCTCAGAAAATGTATTTATTACACACCAGCAAGTTTTAAAATGCATCTTAACGAATCTACAATGTGCTACTGAACCTAGGTGTTAAGTGTATATTTATAAATCAGAATGTTATGATCCCACTTATCCCATAATGAAAACAACATTAATTGAGACTGTATATAATATTTTAGATGAAAAACTTGTTAATATGTTTATGAGAGAAAAGAACATACACCAACACGCGAAGTTTGGAAATTACTGGAAATGGCAACGTGATTAATTGTATCACGGATTAAGAGCGCAATGGGACAGCCTAAGACACGAAAAACCGATATTTGAGATACTAGTGCATTTATTTAGGAACGTGAAGTGGAATGTTTTCAATTTCTTTCCGAAGGAACAGCGAAGAAAAGCCGGGTAACGTCCCGCGCACTTAACACATCGACATTACAATTCACGACGTTCTACAAAGAATGGCGCCCTTCGATATAACGAAAACTTTCTTGGTAATGTTTTAACTATTATTTCATTGAATTATAAGAATCACAGGACAAAACAACGCAGTGAACATTAGTTTTCGCCAAATAAGCATAAATTTAGCGGTGTACGTATGAAATTTCCCGGCAACTAACGAGGTACGTGAAAATGACCGATAAAACTTACCGTGCGACACAGTCGTTATGGCTCACAATGGCGTTCCTTCAGACTGACCAAGAGAGGCAGACTTCCTTCTGATACGAGGATGAAAAAAGAATGGCAGTTAGAGAAAATGACCACTTTACTTGACGTAAAAAAATCAAATTTTATTTTTGCAATGCTATAATGACAAAGTAAAATAAAATACGATATTTCATAAAGGAAATTGACTGTGGAGGTAGTATGCTTGGTAGCGACATCTTTGGTGAACATGTGACGTTGAACCAGTGTGAAACCTATGAATAAACGATTTCATCGTTACGAATAGATACGTTTGTGTCACTTTATTTATCAACTACCCGGTAACATATAACCCCTGTTTGAATTTCCTACAATGTTAAAGTATATATGTATCCAATATCTGGAGAACAATATCTTTGAACATTTGAATGTTACAAATAACAATGTAGGAATGTTACCTGAAATAAACACGAGAGGTCGTGAGCATGCACAGAATTCAAATTATACATATTTTTTAATATTAAAATAACATATACGGACATGTTTGATTATGCTACATCCTCAACATTCGGTATATTCTATGTTTTAATATCATTACGCGCAGCTCCTCTCAACAGATTTAATTCATATTGCCATCCTTCACGATGGCGAAGAAGCAAGGAGTTGTTAAGATCACATTTATTCATTCTTGTCCAGGTGAGTGCATGTCGGTACAAATGGACAAGCTACGCCCAATGTTACATCTAACGTCTTCGGTCGGTAAATTTCCCCCTCCTTCCTTTCCCAGATACCGTAGGGTGAATGCCAGTTCCTCGTCTCAATATGCGCGGTGAGCCGACGAGGTTTACAGTCCTGAGCGGTACTGACGTCACTGGCGCATGCGTACTCCAGCGGACAGCACTGCAGAAGCAGGCGAGTTCGCGAGTGTATCGATTTTACGATCGTGTCTTTCGTGTCCAGTGCGTCCGTTTCCTTTAGTTTTTAGTGGCCGTGGCCGTCGTACATGGATAAAATCGTGAATGGGATTATCTGCTAGACCCTCCGCTTCGTTCGTCCATTGATTCGCAATTCATCGTCCTCATCATGACTAAGGATAGATTAGCAGCCTTAGTTGCGGTAAGTCAACCACATATCTGTACACTGTCCATCCTGCTTTTTTACCGTGATTATTAAGTGAATCCGGCAATGAGATACCGTTTATGCCCGGCCCAACATCCTCTCCCTCTCGTTTTCACTCTTCTCATTTACTGACGGCGGTACAATGATCTCTTGCCTTGAACGACTGTAGGTTCCTAGGTACCTCGTTTTTTTTCCCAACTAACATGTTGCTTTCACACCTTAATTCATTTTCGTGAACCGCACGACCCTTTTTTTACCGCTTGACACGGGATCGGCCCTGTCGTGTGAAAGCAGGTAGAGAAGGCGTCAATAAGGAAGGCGTTTCCAACCAGATCGAAACAGCTACCCTATCGAAAGATTCGAGAGAACAGTCGACCCGAACGAATTTGAATTCCCGAGTAGAATGACAGATGCCTCCCAACTGTAGCTTTGTCACAGTGCATTTCATTACGATGACAGGAGTCATGAGGTGTTTCTCCGGCCTCGACGTTCGTTATCCTATCTCGACTTATCAACGTCAGTAGCGTTACAAATTTATACTACCCAGCGTATGACATGAGGTGTGAACAATAGTTTTCTCCTCTTTTTCTCGTAAATTTTGTCAGGCGGGTTCCGCCGAATGCGAAGTGCCGCTTTCAAATATGCTTCGCCGATATTGCTGCTGGATGACTCACGGGCATTGAATAACGTTTGCGTGAAATATACATGGGCGTGTGTACCGGAGATGCCGTTGTCACAATCATTTTCCCTTAACCTAACACTTCCCATTGTTCAAATATAGGGACGATCAATCACGAAAGTATTTCATTCACCATTCCGGTCGGTCGGAATGGCAAATCCATGATCGTACGATTACTACTGGTTTCGTACGAGCGGCTGTCATTCCTACACATAGCGTTTCGTTACACGGCCGATTGAGAGAATGCATGGCGTAGGTGTGACTTTCGGAAACTATGATCATGAAACAAAATTGATACGCGTTACATCGTGCGTGATTTACAGACCCACACTACATCCGTGCATACCGCCTGTTGACATATATGTACTGTTCGAATTAGTCGTTAAAACGGATAGATATTTATCGAACAAGTACCTGAAGCATTATGTTTGTCATATAGGCAGCGGTGAATGACTTTTGCTAATAATAACTGGTAATAATGTTTGAAGGTATATTATATCTACACTCGTATGTGTCATGCTTTGAAGTTCGCACGTAGTCCTTTTTATGCAAATTACTCAAGTTTTTCTATAGCTCCTTGCGTCATCGAGTCGGCATTGCTTTATTATGAGATATTACATAGGTGATGTCATGAAGTAAAACTGTTTCATGCGCTAATTATTATTGTTTTTTGCGACATTTTTCTGTGCGAACATGACTGTTAAAAATATTCGGTTTACATGAGTATCGTCATTAATGGGTAGGTAACAGACGACTGGTCGCAGAAAAAGAAAATTTTTTCCATTGTATGGAGATGCATTACGATATGCGATAATATATGTATAAAGTTACGAGCTGACGAATAATCTTCCGACTAACCTGTTGACTAACTCACAGATTTAATCTGCTGGGTTACCGGCGGCCGTTGCGCAAAATTGTATTGAAAGATCCGCTCTGTGACTTTTTGGAGCAAGTTGCTAGCGGCAAGATTTAGATTAGAATACGTATTATCAGATCCGATAATTATTGGCGCTGGGATCTTACGAATGAGCAGCTAGTACTTGAAAAGTGTCATTTGCCTTTTAATGTCTATCGACAAGGAACGTAGTACTTAATTTTATAATTCCTGATTATTTAGATTCTGTAAAATATACTCTGTATAAAAAACTTGAGTTCATATTTCTATATCAAAACTTTAATTATCGTGCTTTAACAGTTAATATATTTCTCCTACCTGATAAGCATACGATGTTATTTTTTATCGACGCAAATCAGCATAATTGTTATACACTCTTTCGTTTCACGTTTTTTTCCCGTTTTTCCTCAAATGAAAAGCTCTGTCGAATCTGGCAAATAGACCGTACGGTAATTAGTTCGTACGTTGTGTGCTGAGTAAAGGGGAGTAAGTCGCTCGTGTGTACAAAAAACTGCCTTTCTGCTCGTTTCACGCAAATGACAAAGTCGTTACGCCGATATTCGGGATAGCTCGCGCAATGCAGATTTTTTAGATCAATCGTAATCTCACGGTACACGCAACGTTTACACAGTTCTGTGCGCAAGCATCATGGCTGCCTCTGCTCTCTATGCGTACCTTCGGCGTGTACATAAGAAGATGCTCGTTAATTACATACTTGAACGGCACTTCGAATCTCTACGCAAACAGAAGTCTCCGGTCAAGATCGATGATCAACAAAGATACGCTACTCACTACTCTCACTTCTACGCGAGGCCAGAATTACTTATGCAAGAATGGGATCTTTATCGTTCAATGAGTGAATTAGGGAGCATTGTCATTTCTTGAAAGTACTAAAATAGTTTTATTCAGCTCATTACGTATTCATTCTTCAATTTCCCGATGTAAAATCTTGTAGTGAATAATTTGGAGTGAATGATAATGGCTCAAATTTTGAAAGTTTGCAATTTTCAAGTAGTTATTCGCATAATGAAGGTGCTTTTTTAAATTGACGAGGTAACGTGAATACTGTAATACCATGCTATGCCCGACATAGAATCGATAACTTTTTCCCAACTCCTAGACTTGCTCGGTCAGCTTGACTTCTGTATATTAAAATTCATCAAGCTGGAACTTTAGAACTATCTCCAGTTTTGATGGCTTTATAGTTCGCAGCTATGCAGGATAACTTCATAAAATGGTTGCCAGAGTGTGTAGTTGAAAAGCTCCAAATTATGTTTTATTGTTTTTTTTTCAATAAAAAAACTGCGGAATGTAAAAATCGATAATAAACTGAGCTGCATTTGTTATTCCGCGTAACGAAGCGACTTCGGTAATATAATACGATGCGCTGATTGGTGCACAAATTTCTTTATCGCGCCACAAGCTAATTACATTTGGCCCAAATTCTAAATTGGCATAATGATACTGCGATGACGTACGTTACATCATGCGGCAAATAGGATGTTTCACGTAGCAAAAAATTGTTTTACATTAATCAGCTTGAATGATTTTTGTAAACTCTAGGTAGAAGTATGTAGGTTTACGACGTGTTAATTATAAATTAGTACGACGCCGGCGTACTTCTATCTTTCGACAGTACATGATGAATTCGAGTGATGATTACAACCGCAAACTGTATTAACATACTAAATGTTTGTTACAGGCCCAGTCGGATGACGATGACGTTGCGGACGATGTGTCCGTCAACGTCGGCGGGCCCGATGACTTTATGACAGAATTCTTTGCCGAGGTGAGTAATAAGCTATGTTACTTCACACTATGCTTCATGGTCGGTCAGTGAAATCAGTATTACATTTTGGGACCATCGGGTTTTTCAGCTCGAATATTCTTCGGCATCTTGTCAGTATATCAACTGATTTCAATATAGGGTTTTTGAAAACAATTTACGTCATTTTATAAAGGTGCTACTATAAGTGAAGCGTCACGTAAAAGGTTTGACATCCTTTCAAGCATTAAACTTACTAATGTCCAAATCTATTTTTACCTATTCCATTTTCCGGAGGTATTACTTATTCAGGGGTCATTAAGGACAAAGATTTATCATAGATTCGCTTGGGTATTTCTGGGATAATACGTCTGAACGTTTTCTATGCATTTTGCATCATCTAAGAATTATTCGTAACGAGATAACGCTACTGGTTAAATAGTGTTCGTTCTTATTTAATGTCTATAAATAATGGACGCACCGAAATTAATTTGCATATACATGTACAAAAAATGTTAAGTATTCGTTGTAAAATATTTGCCTGGAAGCAACGAGAAGGCAAATACAACTCGTAATTACGCGTTTGTCAAGTTTATTCAACGGTAAAGTTTTGCTTCCTTTAGACTAAGTGTGATTTGCCAAGCGGAGATATCCTGAATTACATCTCATTGTCCTGCTGCCCTTTTCTTCGTTGGCATGCATGGATGCACACCTACATGTGTGTTTGAATAAGGAATCATACTCTTTTGCCTTTCAAAAGATGGTCTTATCTGTAATACTGATTCTTTCGTCACTGATGTGACAATTTGTTTGACCAATGTGTTCATAACAAATTGCCAACGGAAAAGAATATGCCCTTGTTCGCTACATTAAAATAATGTAACATTAATAAACCGGTGGCTTTACAAAGACCGTAAGCAATCTATGATATTATGGACATCATTCATCAAAGACGTCATCGTCCATTATTTCGTTTTGTAATACTCATCTCTCAATGTATTATGTAAAACATCTCAAGCCTACCGTGCATCGAGCAAAACTTTTACACCGCCTAAGTTACCTTATTTGGCTCAGTGAATTGATTTTGTGTCACGGAATATAAATGTACATCCATGCATCTAGGAAAAATATCGTTAATAGTATTTCGTTCGGCAACTTTTTAATTATGTTGTCATGTTTCTTAATTGACTAATCAAAGTTAAATATTTATCTGACTAAATCTACTTTTGCAAGTAGTACAAGTGATAGCTATATAGAGAGTAAAGTAAACTCGGTAATGTTACGTTGGCATTACCACGCGAATTTCTGCACGGTTACGATGTTATTATAGCACTACTCTTGAAAAGAGACAGCGTTTATATCATTGGTATTGATTCATTGTTATAATTAGTTTAGTAATCCGAATGTACCGTTGTTACACGTAATAAGTTTCTTATCAAACATTATTTCCCCTCTCGAAGCAAATGCATACCGTGTTCAGAAATTTGTCTGACGAAATATAACAACTGTTTACGCAGGGATGGTGATTTTATATCTATATTATAATACACTTGTATTTGCTACTTATACTAATTTATCCGTTACATGTTCAATTACCGATTTCTTTGTTTCCTTACTTCGTCTTCCATATAGATGTATGATACCTTAAAAAAAGAATGGAAAAGAAATGCAACGTCTACAATGTAGATTACGAGTTTATCAAAAATTCTACGTAATTCAGTTCGGATATATGTAAAGTAACGTGCTATATCTTATAATTCCTGGAAGCCTTGTGACGTATAACTTTATGCTGGACCGGCACAATCTATTTTCATGACGAATCGGAAAATTTGCTTCATCACTTTATTCTTATAGGTGGAGGAGATACGAGAAATGATAGACAGGATTCAGACAAATGTCGAAGATGTGAAGAAAAAGCACAGCGCCATTCTGTCGGCGCCGCAAACCGATGAGAGTGAGTCATCTTTTCATGTATATTGATTCTCTCATAATTCTTATACTCAAGGAACACATCTTTCGCAATATTAATAATACCAAAATATTGCTTATAACAAACCAATTAGTACACATGTCATCAAGCTTCATACATCCCAAGAATCGTTAAATTTATTATTATCAGCCAGTGCCTGTTAAGTACTCCCGAATTGTTTACGGAACGAAAGACGTATCCGCCGTACTCATTTATGTGTACCACTGGACGATTCGATCTTAAAAGATGTATTAACACTTGGCATGCGGGTATACTTCTCCGCCGAATTACGCGTGCAGCGGGCGTTTTTTTAAGACCAAGTAACTCGACAATCATAAATTGTTGGAAGAAAAAGTGCAAAGCGTTGCCTAGCAACACAAAGAATACGCACATAATGTCACACATCCTTGTAATTATACGTATTTAGTACATTCGTGGTGGATACCCGATAATCACCACAAATCTATCAAATACGTATTTTTACGTGACCCGCGCTCCAGTGACAGTCTGTAAAACACGTAAAAATACGTTGCCCGCATGCCAAGTGTTAACATCCGGTACGGTTCGCCGATCAGCGGACGCAAACAAATAAAAGTACCCACCAAGCAGCGCCAAGAGCGAAGGGAAGCATCGTAACGGCGCGCGCCTGCCGCATCGCGATAAATGCACTGGAACAAATCGATCCCGTCCAACGTGTGATCGAAAGTGATACGATCAATGTTTCATCAGACACGCCACTAAAAGCCGACACGTCCATTATCACTTTCAAAGCGGCAACTCTTTCCGTCGCTACCCGAACGCGGCTGATATCGAAACGTATCGACAGCCTACCATCCTCAGCGCGTCCTGGTTCGCACGGCTCGTCGTGCGAGCCGATCTGCTCGACATCGGGAGGGCGAGCCCTCGAAGTCGGCCTAATTGACGGTCAGGTTAAGTCGAAGGGTGAAGTCGCGGGCGAACAAAAGGGGCGGTATAATGCGAACGCGTTATCCGTCGGTTCGGCATTAAGGAACAATAATCGCGCGTTCGCGTTCTGCAGTTTTAGCCCGGGGCTCAATAGGAGCGGGATCCGTTAAGTTCGACAGCGCACACAGGTAGAGGAGCGTGTGACGGGGCGGCGGTTAAGGGGTTGGCGGTGGGTAGCGGTGCCAACGAGTTGGCGAGGGAGGGGGGAGGGAGAGAAAGGTTGAGAGCTGAAGAAGAGTGTCGCGTCCGAAGGGTAGGGAAGCACGGAACGAAACGGAACGAGGCACGGCCAGGGTGGGGGTTGCTAGTCGTCCTTGTCCCGGTTGCCATTGTAGTTGCCAGCCGGGGGTGGGTTATCATCCTCTACACCCTTTCCACGCGGCAGCCAAGATCGCGCTTCCCACACGGTCAAATGTTGGCGGCTACTATTACTCTTGCCGCGGTCACCGTCATCGTCGTGGTCGTAGTCGCGGTCGTGGTCGTAGTCGTAGTCGTAGCCGATATCGACACGGTCTTTAACCTTAATTTTCCACCTATTTTCGGTTTCATTTAATTCGCTCGGTAAAATCTGACGACGGCGCTGCCCGGCGTCCCTTACCGGAGCTTTTCCTCGCCGACGAGCAATTTTATTATATGCGTCTTGGTTACCTTCATGCTCCTCAGCGTTTACTCTTTGCGTGTTGTTTCTTGTTTGTCTTCCGCTCTTGTTTATTTTGAAGCGGGGGAAAAAGTTAAGCGGATTAGAACTGCCCCGATATGAAGGTTTATCCAGGCGTATGACAATCATTGTATAGCTGTGGGACGAATAAAATTACGTTAAGGAACTAATTGTATTAGGGAGGGCAAATGAGATTTTAGATTATGTTGTTTTTATATTTCTCAATGTGTCGTTGATGCCGATCGAGAATCTGAGTCTGTCCGCAATCCTTGACAGATTGTTAAATATGTTTCTATGCTTTCATTAGACAGATGTATCGATTACCAAGGAAAAGTGACCACATAAGTATGCGTACGAGATGAATATAACGTAGCCTCGTACAAAATTATTTAGGCACAAAAATTTTTCTTGAGCAACCATTCGAATTCTTGCAACGGATACGTTTCACTTTGATAGCGAGAAATTTACCTCTTGCAGTGAGAACAATAATTGGCAGTCTTCATGTTCCAGTTATGGTGATAAACGAAGAATGTAGATCACACCAGTTGGCACGTAGCGTAACTTTTGACAGTTTTTGATTGAGCTGAACACAATATACGTACGTGCAAGGAATAAGGTCAGACGATGTGGACATTTTTATCAGTAACATCGCATAAAGCAGGACTAAATTGAATTACATTGTCCAAAGCCTCCTTTTTTTCGGAGCCATTCAAGTAAGAATGTAATTGCTGAAGGTAGTTAACGGATAGCCTAGTTTGGCCGCTGCCCACGCCTCGCTCATTTTCTTTAATTGTAGACCTAATACTCAGCACTATTTGGACGGAACCTGATAATACGGAGTCAGCGGACTTTATTGGCGGGCGAACTTCGTTTCTATTGATATATCGACTTTCCGTTTTTAATAAGCCGGTATAAGCGAATCTTCGCTCCGGACGTTATAACAGAAATGCAGACCGAACTTATTTAGGTCTTTATCGTATCGCATGAGATAGCAATGTGGTAGTACTGTTGTAGAATTTTAACGGCGGTTATGCTAAACGCTTCCCTGCTCTTGCACATTTCAGAGTTACTGGAAGTACCGTTGCCAGAATCTTTATCTCCGGAAATATCTAGAAGGTCGTTTGAAATATCAGATAAGCTATCTATAAACATTTCCTTATCATAGTTTTGTTGTTGTTTCGTAGTATGTTACATCGTCTAAGATGGAATTGTCTATTACTTTAAATGTGCTGGACCAAATTTTAAGAAACAGTTATAGCGTGTGTCAAAAGTGGAAATATAATTTTACAAGTACATCGTTAAAAAGAGACATGTACGTTGAGACAAAGCTAGAGGGAGAATTCTTTGGAATTTAGCATTGATGTCGATCTAGACAGGGCAATAAAAAACCTTAGAATCACGCATGTATTAGCTCCATCATCACAGACATCAACAATTTTTTTCACTCACAAGATTGAATTGATTAAAAAAAGGCTAAAGCGGCACGTCGCTGTGAATGCCTATTTACGTTTGAGATGAGAAGCGCAACCAACGCTAAAAACGTGGAACTTGAACTTAGAGGCAATTAATCCTGTTGGTATGGAGAGTAGCGTTACAGCCCCAAGAATAGAAGTCAAGTGATGCCGTTTAAAAATTTAGAACGTCAACTCCGACCGATGCCGATCATCCGCCACGCTATGAATGCGCAAACCTCGTACATCTTTTCCCGCGACGACTCTTTCTGCCGTCAGTTCGGCATAAAAACGGGCTAAACGGTGCCAAAGAAGATTGGCGCGATAGGTGGAGGGGGGTGGGGGGGGGGGGCAACGAAAAAGGCGAGGGCAATGAAATCGACAGAGACAAATGAAAAGCGAAGGAAGCGATATCGGTGTCGAACGATTGATTATACGCGCGAATTTAAGTGTTGCCGCCCCAGAAATCTAAATTCGTCTACCGTCAACACATGTACATACAAATGTCACATAAAGGAATCTGTAACACAAAAGGTCCCTATCTATCTTTATCTCTCTATTTGACTCCGGCCCCCCTCGCTGCGCACCCACTCGCTCGCGATCACCAACACTGGCATTACTCCGATTCCACGTACGCTCTCGTTCGACTTCTCACATTCGCGGCCAGCGGATTTCTCACGCTTTTTCCAGCTAACTCTCGTTCGCGGATTCCGTATCGTCGCTCGCGCCGTCTGACACACATTCCGCAAAATTCAGCGTTGCCCGCCCCGTTGCCTACTTCGTTTGCGCGTTTTCTTCTTGCGGTATTAACCGTGCCGGGATTTTCATTGTCATGAAATACGAGACGGCGCTAAGTCGCGTTTTAAGCGCGCATTGTACCGGCAAGAACCATTCAAAGCGTCAACCCTCCCTTCCTCCCCCTCCGGCTGCCTCTGTCACTTTTGTTGCACGCCGCCTGACGTTCGTCGCGTAATAAAATGACGCTTATCCCACTTACAGCAGTTTGCCGATTTGTTTCGTTGGAACGTCGTTCGGCCGGAAGGAAAAGAGCGAGCCTTCAGCAGTCCTTCATAAAGAGTATTCACGGGATCCCACTTTCGCTGAGCGCGTCTCACCTTGTAATGTCCATCTGGTTCGCTATGAGAACGCATAAGTAAATGGTTGTATGCGAGGAAGCTGGGCCAGCGGCTCTTGAGAGAGTGCGGAAAACGAGCCACTATTGCGGCTCTTTGTACACAGGGATGGCTTAGCGGGAAGCCACTATAGGGGCTCTCCTCGTGGCGAAAGCGTTGAAAGAAGTACCTGCACTTAAACGGGCGGAGAAGCTAAAATTGTACCTATTGTTTTAATAGGATAACACGCAGCCGCACATCTGTTACCGTAATTTGATTGTGCCGGGTGCCGTTCGAATATTCGACAAAATGTTACACGCTGTTATTACGCGAAGGATTTAGGGGGTTGGCGAATCTCATTTGTTCGAGTGCAGCTATCATCTCGAGGTTGAGAATTCTTCACGATTTCTTTTCAAGTTAATAGGTCTACGTTACGGCTGTACGTCTTTCTTCCTTTAAGCGTTCGTAATATTTGATAGAATCTTGTCTTCGCTGTATTACGTGGGAAAAGAGTACGCGCGGTGTAGCAATTACATTATCATGAGTAGCAATGACATATGAGAAAGTAATGAATCGTTTTTATCTGCAATTGAATGAGCGCATTATGTTTGGTGAGAACTACTCTTTGAGTAATTGCTCCGTGACGTTTTTACTTATACATGCTACTTTCTCAGATATGTTATACACACTCCTTCCCATTCACAATAAAACTGTTAGTGGCGTGTCGATCGAGCGCAATTGTTGTGTTCGCGTTTATTCCTCGTCGATTCCTATTATTCTGAGAACAATACATTTGCAAAACTCGCTCGAAAGATCAGATATGTGAATCCGTGCATACAAAGCGGCAGATGACGGGAATGCTGGTTATATTGCGTATAAAATGCATTCAGAATTATTAGATACTGCGGCATGTACGGATGATGTTATAAGGCAGTATTATTCGCGAAATTGTTCTATTGCATTGTAGCTTATCTAACACGTGTACAAGAGTGTGCGTTTATTGCAAAGTAATTGCGATAACATATCATTCATGGGTCCTAATCGTAAATGAACGCTTATGAAAGTTTTTGTTCCAGTTTCCCATCCTCATTTATTCTGAATTCAGTTTCATGGTCACTTTTTATGACATTTTTTCCCAGGGGACACTTTGCAAAAAATTAATCCCGAATCAACAGATACCTTAATAGCAGAGATTAGTTATATGTACAGAAGGAATATTTACCGTTCCCTCAATGTCAAGACTTATGTACTAAAATCGATTACTAGAATCATAAATAAAGAAAAGAGCTGACGTCACTAAATTTCACTCTTCCGGCAAAAAATATTTAAATTTAAAATAACATTGTCTATTACGCGCTAATGAGTTATGGTAATCCATAGATATGTAGCACCGATATCATTCTTGTATATACACGACACGAATATATGTCCGTATAGATATGTACATGGGTCGATAAATCAGAAACACAGTTCTATGTGTCAGCGCCAAACGCAAGTTAAGCAGACTTGGAGAGTATACAGTAAATCGTGTACGCGGTATAGCGGATCAAACGATGGCAAATTAATTTGACACCAGTTATAAATATCGATCAGAGTAACTGATTGATCGTGCAACGATTTTACGCACTTGCTTTGAGCCCGTCACATTTCCTTGGGGGATACCTGATAAATGAATAAATGTTTTAATTTTTAAATTAGAATTTTATGTATTATCATTAACACGGGCGGCAATGAAGTTTGTATTTATATATGATTTACGTACATTACCGAATCTCTTTAACAGAGACAGCAAAATGCAATTTAGAATTTCCACAATTGAATTGTACCGAAGTGCATTGGTACTGATGTATAACCAACAAAACGGTTACAATGCTGACCCCCGACCTTATGAACATGTCAGCGGCGAGGGAACAGCAAACTGCGGGCGACACATCGGAGCATTTGGGCATTTCACCACTACAGCCTGCGGAAAAGCAAAATTTTTTTTGCCACGTGTACGATTCGTTTGGAAGTAGTCAAGCTTCGCATTGCCTTTATGCAATATCATTCTTGGCCTCTATAGTAAAGTATTACGTTCGCTAAAATCGCCTGGCGAATGACTCGCAATTATTCCTTTATGCTTCAATATGTCAAAACGTTATCATAGATCACGTCCACCCTTTCATCTCGCCTGTTCCCTTTTTGCCTGATCATTCATGAGAATGGTCACATGACACATTTCCCATTCACTTAAATTCATCAAAATCGATCGCAGGGCTCTTCGCTGGGAGGCAAAATGCTTTTTTGCTAACAGCAATGTTTGTCCACTCGACTTTTTTCGGCGGGGAAATTTAGTTTGGCAGCGCGTAGGTGTTTCGAATCCGTGGATACATTCTAATCACTTTACTGCAAAGGTCATAGGGGGATACGTAGGGTAGGATCGCAAATGAACGTAGGTAGATGCAGATAGGGAGAGTTAAGGTATTGGCGGATGTAGGCGGATATGTACACGGCTGCACATGGAATGAGGGAAGTATATCAAATAACGTCAATGTAATGTCATTTATATCAGTGCGCGATGCAGAATAGCACGGCGGCGGAAGCGTACATTAAATCTGGCGTTCCGGTTATAACGATACCTGCCTGAAATTGTTAACTTTGTTATCTCGGCACACTGTATTTATAGGAGAGACGCTTAAAAACGAAATGGGGACAATATTTTCGGTCGGTAGTAAGATCAATTATTGATTGGAGATTAATGCTAAGGATTTTTAGGGGATGTAAAGAAATTAATTTAATTTGTAATAATAATGCATCCATATATAGATCTCGTGAAAAAGGCAGTGAGACATGCAGATGTGTTAGATAATTACTTTTATGAGCCCGCTGAGCCAAATGTGTGGGAAAGAGTAAGAAGTTTTTGCAGGTTTTGATGATGAGAAAAGTTTGTGGAGCGAATCCGATATTGGAAAAATCTAAAATGCTGGCACAGGTCGTAGAAAACACGAATACGGATTAAGTTTGAATGAAATTAGAAAATTGACAGCAATATCTAAATGTTCAATATTATATTACATACAGCTATAATTTAAGCTGCATCGATTCCTCGTTTGAAAATGCATTAATATACTGTACTAAACTCTAGTTTTATATTACATACTGTCATGTAGTTAGGTCGTAGATTTAATTGAAAAATATTTGTTTCAGAGGTTAAAATGGAACTGGAAGATCTGATGTCCGATATCAAGAAAACGGCTAACAAAGTCAGGGCTAAATTAAAGGGTAAGTGGAAGAACGGCAGTGCGCATTTCTGATAAGTCAAAAGGCGTACGATGCACTTTGATAGACGAAATTATTCATTGCGCAGCCTAACAACGGAAGAGTTTCTTAATGCATAATTTATCATTTTCGTAACGTGCAGTGATAGAGCAAAATATTGAACAAGAGGAGCATACAAACAAATCGTCGGCGGATCTAAGGATACGCAAGACGCAACATTCGACGTTATCTAGAAAATTTGTTGAGGTAATGACGGAGTACAATCGGACACAGACAGATTACAGGGAACGATGTAAGGGAAGAATACAGCGTCAACTCGAGATCAGTAAGCACTTTCTTACCATTTCACGAAACAGGAAAAAAGCATTAATAGTTACATTTGTGTATATATTGTACTTGTCTAAGGTAGTATGTTCGGCTGCTACGATATTAGCATTCACCGACTGACACTAATGTTTTCCTTTGCAGCGGGTAAAACGACTACCAATGAAGAACTCGAGGAAATGTTAGAACAAGGAAACCCAGCCGTATTTACGCAAGGGGTAAATATCTAAAAATCTTGCCCATGCAAACCTATCACTTTGAAAAATTAACTTTGTCTCTCGTTGGTATCCAAATAGATGTACGTTGGTCGATTGATGCTATTAAATTCAATTACAAATGTTACAAACAAATATATGAATTGTAGATTATCATGGAAACGCAACAAGCAAAACAAACTCTTGCAGACATCGAGGCACGTCACGCTGATATTATCAAACTCGAAAACTCAATTCGAGAACTTCATGACATGTTCATGGATATGGCCATGTTAGTAGAAAGTCAGGTAAGAGGTCAACGAACGCATACAGCCAAGTATTCTGGCTATCTAAATTTACCCCCTACAACTACGTTATGCTATAGGTACATATAAATCTTTACCCTTCATTTAACTTACACAGAGCAGTAGGTTAGTCCACTAAAACTTAGTTGAACCGTTAGTCTTTTTTTCTTACTCTATGTAATTTCAAGTTCTTTTTTCAAGACAAACCACTGGATTAACAAATACGCCACATGTCAACAAGATTTTTCAGAACACTTTATGTATCAGTTACTGATACGATTTAGGAGGATTTTCAACAAGTTTTCATGCTAATGTGTCTTTTTTTTTTCTTTCTTCTCAAAATATTCTATGGGCTTGGACCGTACAACTTCATTAGGGTGAGATGATAGATCGCATAGAGTACCACGTCGAACATGCGGTAGATTACGTGCAGACGGCCACACAGGACACCAAGAAAGCACTGAAGTATCAAAGCAAAGCCCGACGGGTGAGTTCTCTTCAACTATCACATCAAATGGCAATCTCTTTGTCTTCGTTTCGAGTGGTCACTTTTTCGTTTGATCTGATGATCTTTTACGTTTTCGCTTCTCTGTTTACATCGCCAACATCGTCCTCGTCTCTACTTCCGCTTTGCAAACATGACTCTATCGCCAAATTTACTCTATTCTTCCCACCAACGCTCCCCATCGTCTACGTCGAATGTCAACACACTTCCCACTCCTTACTGACGCATTACGAATTTCATAATTTGTGTTAATAACGCTGCTGCCCTAACTCTTTTGTATGCAACCTTCTTACAACCATGTCAACTGAAACGACAAATATACTTCTGACACCTATTTGCGCGCGTATATTACACTACACAACAATATAAATTTTTTTCTCTGCTACTGGGTTGAACATAGGTTTCTTATAGTAATTCATATGCGCTGAATACAGAACTGCAATCCGATTTGCCTCTGGCACGTCAGGAAAAGAAGTTATGTCCGTATAAATCTTTCCGAGGATAATGCTATTAACTACGTTGAATTTCGAATGTGAGAAATTTTTGGCAAATAACTGTCCGTACTTTGGGATGAAAACACTAAATATTACAATTAAGAAAATAATTATAAATGTTTATTTGACTCTGAAATTAATCGGAGGCCCTTAGTTACACCAACATTGGCAATACCATGGTTTAAAAGTGCGCCTATTCATCTTTCGCTTACTGAATCACTATATACCGAATGGACGAATCTTGTTATATGAAATCAATTAAATACGTGTTATTGCGACTGTTGCACTGAACTAATGTAGGGTTTAAGGCGAGATACGTGTCGATGGAGGAGGAACATAATAGCGTTTTGTTTATCCGTGTTGGAAGTGGGGCTGCTTTGAGAACAGTCATACCTGCTTATTCAAATCATCACTCCTTAAATAAACCATCTTTACGTTCATTAACACCTTCGTTTATTTTCCGTATAAGATCCCACACTAATTTTATAAAACATGTTGAATCCTGCCCGCTAGCTCTAGCTCGAGCGCAATTTAGAACTTGTCAAAGACTGCCTATTTGTTTTTACGACTGCTCGCTTTTCTTTTTACAGGCGTATAAAGCAGAGTAATCTTGAAAATACACACACACACACACATACTCGTACATCATACCAAATAATACATGTACAAGGTTTTAATAATCTTATGACTTTATCATTAAAGTCATATCTTATGATTTTCAGCTATAACTTTAAATCCAGACGTGCTACGACAATTCTGAATGCAGAATCGGAATCAGCGCACCCTATTACATGAGACTCACATTAATTTCAACCAGTAGCAAACTTATTGTTGCATAGTGTTATACAAATAACCAATGCAATTGATAAACGCTCACAGTTCTCTCTTTGTTTATTTGCGCATTAATTCAGTAACAGTACTTATACTTAACATTAATACGGAAGCGTATATACGCGTGCGGTACATGGCTAGATACTAATACGTGCCTGTATGTATGTGTGCGTGTGTGCGCGTGTGCGAGCGTGCGCTTGCGCGCACGCGTGGGTGCCTCTCTCTACCTGTTCGCTCTGTCCTGTCAAAAATGGGTGTGCTAACTGTGCCTCTGTCCATAAGTTGCTCTGCCTAGTTACTTATACTACTAATGTTACATACTAATCAACGCTATCAAAACTAACATGCGTTCAACGTTACTATTAATGTTTGTGCGTGTGTACATACACGTATACTTCTCTATTGATACACTCTACTACATGTATAGGTATATATTTATATTTGTCTTTTCACATACGAACATATATATACATATTTATATATGTCATATCTACATTTACCTACGTAAATTTGGGAAATGCCATTAGAGACGTGTCATATATGTCTAACCATATATATTGCACATATGTTTATACATTGTTGTTGAGCGTACGCCTACAGTTCTGTGTGTACGTAATTTGAGCACTGAGGAACCGTATTTTCAGCCATGGGAATCCACTGGAACTTGTTACTATACTTTTTCTGGTGTACGGTCTGGTATGTGTAAATACGTAAGCGTGTAAAATCCTGTGTGTACATGTTCCTAGTGAACCAAGTCTACTGCAATCATACCTGAACATCCCAGCCTACCGTCCTTTTTATTGTTTATCTGGACACTGTGACCCCAATCCTTCGTCTGACGTCTATGTGCTACGACAGAATGTTATGGTGGGCCGCACAGCGCTACATGAATCGAAACGAAGATCACATGGGCCCGGCTAATAACAGGTCGATCTAGATCAAAAAGCACGGAAGAAAGGCTTGTAAGGTAAAGAAATTAGAACACGGGCTTATCGTAGCTGCCGTCAGGCATAAAAAGAGATATTATCGCGTTTTAGCGATTTATTGTTTCCGTTCACTTCGTTATTTCTTAGTTGTTTCTTGAGAAGAAGCTACTTAAATCATCCCTTATTTAAATTGTTACACTACGTTATGTTCCATAAGTAGCATTTTCCTTTTAAAAATTATTGATTCGTATCACCATAAAGAGTATTATGTGATCTTCCTTATATCAGTTTTCCTTAAGAATAAACTAATTTTGATCATCCAATGTCCGCGTATTTGCAATTAATTAATTGGAATGCTAGCAAGAAGGTATTTTCGGTTGTCAACATTTTATTAAACTCGTAGAAATCAATGAACGTATAAATCGTTTTTGCTGATGCAACTGTTTATGTAACTGTATTCCGATTATTCAGCAGTAAATAAATTATGAATCGCTGATTCGTAATTTCGATCGTTCAAAACCTGTGTTATTTAAATATTTTACGAATTTTACGTAGAGTTTCGATACCGATTATATATTGAAGTTGCACTGCACTTATCTTGATTTGCTTGCATACCGAGTTATGAGATACGCAGCACTTAGTACGCTCCTCCTAAGATCGGTAACGTTTATGTTACAGGTTGAAACAAATGCACAAGATAAAGTATTTTTATAAACGTCATAAGTACAACAGTATGTAAAATAGTCAAGAAATTCCACGTACACTTTCAACGATGACAAGTACTTACAATTTGTAATTTTCTTTAAAATGAAGTAAACCTTCACAACTGACAAAATAATACAAATCATCCTAACAAGTTGAATGTTTTACATACTGCGTTCATAAACCTTTAGCAACAATCGCATATGAGCCAAGTGTTTTATCCGACACATCGCTCTGACGTAGTATAATATGATACACACGCACAATTATGTTAAAGTTGTAGGACTGTAGTAACGCATGTAAAACTGTGCTAGCAAATGATATACTTTATGTTAGAGCAGCATTATGATTGATGAAACCGCTTTGAAAGCATGATTCCTGTCGTAACGTTTCGTTGCTGATGCATTGGTGCTTTGTAGATTACTGTTGTTGTAGCAATGACATTCTTGCACGAAAGCCGAACAATTCCCCCAAGTTTCTTGCACGCTTTCTCCCCTGCTTCGTTATTTCACCAGAATTACGAATCCACCGCACTCGTACAAGTAAACAGACTTTACTTACGATTACAGTAAACTGATGTTTTTACTTATCCCGGTTTTCTATCTTTCTCTTTCACGGGTTTTCTTCAATTTTATTTCCGTACAGTGCTTACTATTTTGTTTCTCTTCACCGCAAAGATGTATTCCATCGAAATCTGACGATGCCAGAACGTATGTATCACATCTAAATGGCTACCTATTTCTACGATTACTGTTGTTTAATTGACTCTAACTGCCGCCAGTTTTAAACGGGGCAAATAATCGAATCTCATGCAAATCTTTACTGTTTTTCTGTCCACAGAAAATGATCTTCATCATAATCTGCGTCTTAATATCGGCTGTCATAATAATCTCCATAATAATAGGGTGCCTTCCGGGAAATTAAACGGGCTGGGCAATGAGTAGTAAAAGAGTATAAAGAGAAGAAGAATGGGGTGGGAATCGGGCTGCAAACGTGAATGTAATGACGGAAGAAAACGAATATGAGAAAGAGGAAATAGGAGAAATGATAAAACGTCGTTAGTCATAAATTATCTGGACGTCCCTGATCTTACTTTAAACGCGGTTCGAACATAATTCATAACTAGCAAAGAAAACTTCAATGGTGTTCTGTTTACGCGATGTGAATGGAAGTGCCACTTCGTAATATAAAGTATGGATGGCGGTGGTGATGGCTATCATTAAAGTCTGAAAAAAAATCTCTTTAATCTGGCAAAGTAAGTCGCTTGTCTCAGCTGCTAAGGGATAACAGAAGAGCGTGAAAGTGATGAATGCGATGTTAGTGAGGCTAGGCGATAAAAGCGTGCGTCTCTTAACAGAACCTTTGTCAGCTTCAACTAATTCGCCAACTAATCTCGTAACAGATGATGCCTACTAAATGTGATAAAGCATTAACCACAATCACTTTCCTCGATAATGATTACGTTTGGAGCAATAACACATCGTTGATACTTTCGTATCGAAAGCGCTACACGACTCACCACACTCACTTCACCACGACAGTTTTCAGTATCCATTATTGCTTGAAACGCGTAAACATTATCCACGGCGAAACGCATTCGACCTTAACACTTCTAGCGAAACTCTGTAAGAACTTACTTCCGTCCTTTCTGAGAGGACTCTCGTAAGAGGCAGAAGACGTTCAAGGTTAATCATTGTAATCCGAATGGGCTAAGGTTCCTCGAGTTTGTGCTGTCTACTAACTACTAAGCTGTCCAACCGCTACTAAACGCTTTCGAACGGTTTCGTGCTTCGGTACATTAACTGTCATGTATTATCATACTGCAAACGTTCCGCACTTCGAGTCGACGACGCTTGATCGCCGAAGGCGTGTTTGTGTTTTCGTGTAAAGTCCCTATTAGCCGCATACATTCATTCATGATTGTCATCCAAAACAAGCGATAACAGTGTCACAGCTGTAACGTCACGTCCCTTTGCGGTGCTTGATTGTCTTTTGCAGGGCGCTCGAAGTCGGAACAGTCCTCGTCCATTCATGACGCGCCTAATCGGTTCACGCCAAAACGAACGAAACTGATCCGGGAAACACGCAAATGCACAGTCATCTTTCGAGTGACGCCGAACGTTGTTTTGTTCACAGAAATTGATCCTGATCGTATTCTGCGTGACAATAGCGATCATCATTTTGATTATCATTCTGGTGGTTACCTTAAAGTGAAGCGCGAACGAACTCGCTCGAAGACCTTGGCGAGGGGAACGTCGATTGACGTTGTCATTTAGTGGACGTGTGCGAATATACAGTGTCACCTCTTTAGTTTGGAAAAGCATCGACAACGTTCGCAGCCTTAGATTTCAATTTGTTCGCACTTATTCGTTACCGACGCTAAACACCGATCAATGGCCAAGAAAAAGAGAGAGAGAGAGAGAGAGAGAGAGAGAACGAGCGAGAGAGTGTGTGTCTGTGTTACGAGCAATACGGCACGGAAAACGGTATAAGCACGAAGAAATTGATTGGCGAACGGAAGTTCACAGCTGCATTTCATCGTTGAGACCTATAGACGAAAAAGGCAAATAGATTTGTTTCCTGTAGCAACGATTATTAAGCCAATCGCAACAAGTACGATTGATACTGTTGACGGTCACTTGCTCAATGCAGTTTCTTCATGAAAGACTCCGTTCACAGCAAAGTGCCCTGGAAAGCAATAATCATATCGACTGCAATAAGCGCGGTACTTTGCTCGACGTGCATCAACGGCACGATAGCAATTTCCTTTGCATTTTCCCTTTCGTTCAGAGTTCGAAGAAGAGATCACGCTTAATGCGGACATTCAACAGCCACGTCCATTATATTCTACCATGCACCAACCTTTAATTTTTTCTGTTTTGTTACACCACACCTCGCACAGTCCACACCACTGGATTCAACACACAGTATTCGGGCAACAACGACCACGATAAGCAGGCAGGCTGAACACAGTGATTGCGGTGTTAATGATTTATTACGGAAATTTTGTCATGCGACATGCACCCATTCCTCGCGCGAGGTACAAAAAGAGGAAGCCTATGAGAAAGTATGTTACGCGACGCAGATCGAAGCTAACGGCGTCAACCATTCTATTAGATTCGCATGGGTGCGCATTGACAGACCAAAATTGATTATTATTATACACACACACACACACGTATGTATGTGTATATATGTATATATTATATACTATATGCTATGTGCGCAGAACGAATTGGCATCTGGTGTAGCAATGTCTTTGTAAATAATTTGTATAGAAATCGTAACGGTACCGTTAATAGTTACTGTCGATGATAAAGTTAAAATTAGTTCGTCGCATTAATATTCTTCTTTCCTTGTATGCGCTTCGGGGCGATGTATGTCTATTAATTGTAAGGGAGAACGAGTCTACGATTGTAAAACGTTCTATTTCTCTCGCGTTTACTCTTGTATCCTAGCAGCACGACCAATCGTCGATGTTGGAAAATGTGATACGAGATACGCTCTATGACGATAATATGAATGGACAAAGTGTGTATTCGAACGCTTGAGGAAAGCTTTTGTAGCGGAAATGATTTCGTTATTTTGTTTTCAATATCGCTCGCCAAATCGGCGTGTACAATGCACAAAATGACTGATTCGTTGCGTTATGAAAGCACGGTAGTAAACGAAGGCTAATAATAAGAATACACTAACGTTTAAACATACAAATAAAACGGAAAATTGACAATATCGCGAGGAAGAACGCAAATCATCTTGCAATTTCATTCGCCGCTGTTCACTCCCTTGTCACGGCGGGAAAGTCTCATTCGCCGATGGATCAACGGTCGTCGAAGTCAGTGTACGTATTTTTATGGGCAAGAGCTTCCTAATTGCACGAGAAAGTAATACTATTCTTCCATCGATTTAAAGTCTATCCTTCACTGCGGATCAAGTAGCATCTTGTTGCATAATTTCAATAACAATTCGATAAGTTAACAATGTATTTTAAGCTATTTCAGGTACTTACTTGTTCTGTAACTAATCGTAAATTAAATGTCGTGTAAATTTTGTACGCAGGTTGCTGAAACAGACATCGGCCATGCATTACGTCCTGGCGAGAAACGGGCAGCAGTTTCTTTCAGGTGCATCGTCACAGGATATCTTTCAACGAGTAAACGATCACACTTATCGCGTAATTATAACTGGCAGAGGTAACGGTGCGCACACCGAGAACATTGTCAGTAAGAGACAGACGCAATAGGATTAGGTGAGAGTGAGAGAGAGCGAGAGAGCGAGAGAGAGAGAGAGAGAGAAAGGATGAGAGGGGTTAAACAAAATAGAATAGCTGAACGTAGAGAATGTGGAAGAGCAGATGTGCAGAAGAAAAGACACTATTGTAATGAATTCTTTGAATTTTTGCCGATCCGTAACGCCGAGAGCAGAAGAAGATTATGATCATGATCTGTCTTGCTATACTCGCCGTTGTCGTGACTACCACTATTGGTGGATACTTTGGACTGTAAGTATTTCATGCAGGTAATACGGTCCTTACGCTTATTATATTTAGTACAAGCAAGTACAGATTAATTATAGCTTTGAAAGATCGACTTTCTTGCAATAGCATACACAAGACACGTGTAATCAGTCAAGTCTTGTCATTAGTGAGCTATGTCACTGTTGATTATGCAACAAAAGCATACAAAATTTTTTCTTTCAACAAGAGCTCCGGCACGTATCTGACCGACATCTTTTTCAGGTTCTGAAGACGTCGGCATAGTCTGTTTAACGTCATCACATCGCCGGCAGTACTCATCTTTACGCAAATCGCCCCGAAACGCAGAACAGTTCATCGTTCGAGAGAGAAGGAAATATGTTACTCCTAGGCGTTACCGTTGGCACGCTGTTTTCGCGGTAGTGTCGAACAAGACGGATCTCATTCTGGTGGTATTATGCCTATCCCATCGCTCTCGACGCAAGCAAGCAGAAGAGGAGCTAATATCGCGATCGTCCTTCACGATCTTTATATTCTCGATCTTTTTCTCGTTCTAGACTCATTTTCTCCTTCCTTCCTATTCTCCTTCTCCTCGTCGTCCTCGTCGTCGTTATAACGTCGCTATCAAAGAAACTATTGTGTATCGTGGACGCGTTAGCCACAACTCGTCTCACGTCATAGCCTTTTTCTATAACGTACGATCAAAATAGCATTCGCCGAACGTGTCTCGTCGGTAAGGTCCGTTTCCGTAGAGTCAATGCTTGACGCCAATGGCTTCTTATGTCAGACAAGCAGACCCTGTTTTTACTTCCTCCCACATCGTCCTACAGTCATACCATTCTGTACCTTGTCATCCTTTTTCTTTGTCTTTTGACTCATCCGTTTACCTTAGAACACGCGAGCGTGTGACAGTAAACCGAGATATTCGTACGTTGAGAGTGTGTGAAAGGGAGAGAGCGAGAGAGAAAGAGAGAGAGAGAGAGAGAGAGAGAGAGAAACGAGAGTGAGCTGTTTGTTGTGTGGTTGGTTTCATGTTTCGAGGGAAGTAGTGAAAGACGAGTGTCAAATGTCCACGAACTTATAAGTTTACGATGAATTAGATGACAGTTTAAACGTGTTCCATGCACTTATGGTGTGCGAATGATTTACAGTATCAATTGCGATATATTTTCCACACCGATACAAGTACGTATGGCTCATTAACTTCGCTGTTTCAACAAAAAAGATTGTCGTCGTACAGGCTTAGGTAAGGCAGGCGGGTGTACATATATATTATTTGATTTCTTTAAGTCTGAACATATCGAGCATATAAGAATTTTTCCTCGTTCGTGGTCATGTACTAAACTTGGGAATTGGTTCTTCCAGTCATGTTTCAAATGCACTATTCTTTATTTCTTGTGTTGCTGTTGTCACCTCACTGTTTGTGTTCCTTGTCCATCGTTTCTATTTGTTCTCTGTTATTCATCTTATTATTATTATTGCTAATGGCACTGATGATAATACCACGCGTGTTAAATAATAATTACAATAATAATAACAAGTTGATACACTTTTTTATAATGCAAGAAGTCTCTCGCAGAAAAGTATTACAGCGTGTATATTAAGTACATACATATTAATACTTTCCGTTGCATAATGTTTAAATCTTGCATATCAAGCAGTTGCTAAACCAAAGATGAATAGAATTTACATCTATGTTAGATCTTTGTCATATTTTAACGATTGTTTTCCTAGTACTTACATAAAGTAACTTACAGTACTATTACATGACTGAAATAGAGAAATTTAAACAAACAAGTTTATTTATCGTAAAAAGTTCACAGGTAATAAATTTCAAATGTGTCAGTTATTTAGTTAATATTTTGGCATCATATGTGATGCAGACGCAATTTGTTAAAACAAGTTATTCATATTTTGCATTAGTAAAATGAGAAATTACTAAACTGTAGCATTTGATTTGATGAAATTGTATTTCTTTAATTTTTGCGCATTTTAACGAAATGGAGAAAACTTACAGCGTTTCTAGTACGTATACTTTGTATACGTATGAAAAATGAAACATTTTAGTCCTAAGAAATTGATTTAAGAACTTTTATCAAATATTGGTGCGAAACGGTCGGTTAATACGAACATACGTATCTTACGTTATTGCAATGACGTTGGCAACTCGTCATATCCGTGATGATAAATTGTATAACTTGTAGAGTGTCTTGTAATCAACAGTAATAATAGCAAAGAAATAGGCATCGGTGTAAACTGAATTTTATAATGGAAAAAAGTAAATGTTTTCTTAATTCGTATAATATCTTAAATGTTTGTAAGTAACGTGATGTTTTGGTCTTCTTTCCAATGTTTGAAGACGTTTCGACCAATAGGTGTTCAACGAGAAACAATCAAGTTTTTCCCCAATGCATCTCGCTAGCTTTAGTACCTGCGACTGAGACAACCTAATTATGGTACTACAAATGTGTATCGATATTCGCTATGGTACACAACTATGACACTATGTTCATTATGGTGGATCTAAGTATATATAAATTGTAGCTGTCTGAGCTGAAGAACGAATTTCCAAGATATCCGCGAACGGTGGATGATGCGAACTTCGATTGCATCTACATATTTTCCTTATTTTTGACGCCCAACGTTGATTATCATTATCAAAACTTATACGTTTGCCGGATCGAAAGAATAATTCTCCATTGTCATCTCGCATCATGACAAATTGTTATTCAATTTTAGGCACAAAAATATTACCAAATACGACATTGTTTTGTGCAATGATTTTCTTGCCCTTGAATACTTTCAATGAATCCTCGACGTTGTCTTTATGTTACCAGCCGCATACGGTTTTTATTACATACAACGATAAGGTCAGCTATGTAGATGCGGACCGGAAATCAACTTGCTTCATTATATAAATATTGCCTCCTTTTTATTGTTTTACTGTTATTACTTTAAATTATTTTTATTTAATATATATATTTTTTGTGTTCATTCAAACAATCTATTTTCTGTTTTGCCAACAGAAAACATTTATATAGAATATTATATTTTTCTACGTTTTATTAGTTTTGTTCCTGTGAAATCTATATAACGTGATGGATTTTATTATAAGTATTTAACATTGACAGGTATTTTATGTTAATTATTCTGCAGTAGAAAGAATAAAAAGGAAGGTTGAATATAATTTAACCATGTGCATTTGAGCCTTAATAAATAAATTCGGCCGTTAATGGAAGGGTTTACACAAAAAAAAAAAACGAAAAATGAATCTGCGATATTATGAACAAAAAGCGACTAAAGACGGAAAAAGCGAGCCATTAAGATCAAGCAATAATATAATATAGGTATTATGGGGGAAAAGAATTAAAAGTAGCCTCTTTAATGAAAAGTATTAACTTCGAATGTCATGCCGCTATGTTGTATGTTCACGAAATATATGCATATACATACTATATATTTAATACATATATGTGCGTGTTGCGCCAGAAACACATATGTGTAGTTTAAGTGGCACAACGGACAGAATTAATAATATTAATAACATCAATTATTATTGACGGCGCTTACTCCTAGTCACCGATATAATAATCGGCATTGAGTGATTGGCGGACGACGTTAATGTTAAAGTTTTGTTGAACGTATTCTATGAAAGTTGAGGTACCTATATTGAAATGATTATGGTTATGAGTTAACGTTTAAAAGTGGTATAACAGTAAATTATTATCATCACGAAGGCGACATCTAAAGCGCTACAGTGCTAATTATAATTATATTAATATAATTATAGTGAGGATAAATGGTGATGGTAAAGATGACGATGGTGAAGATGACAAACATAACAATGATGAAGATGATGATGATGATGATGATAATGATGATGATGATTATGATCATGAAGATGATAATAATAATGATAATGACGATGAAATTGATGATAATGGTAATAGCAATGATGTTGATAATGATATGTAATGATCTGAAGATTACCTTAAATTGTACAGAAAAGCATAATAATTGTTAGCGTAGATAGCTAGTTATGATCTACTATGTAATTACTCCGTTACGTGTCAAGATGAGGTCAATGTGCAATATCCTTTTATCACAAGTTAGGACGACAGTCAATAGAGTAAACTCGAAATGTATTGTTTGGCTACACTAATAGATAACGTTCTGTGAGGGGGTATCACGCCGCCCGTGGCTGTTCTTTTGAATTCGTTTGAGAGCAGGAACGACTATGCATAATGGGAATAATTCCTCCGATGCGCGGCCTGTTCTCGTGAATGTCAGTATCGATGTCAATGACGCGAACGAACAGAAAGCACGGCCTAAATGCGCGTAACGTGTCTTTGCCACTTCAACCTCGTATCAATTAAGCTCGGCGGCAACATGTTCGTTCCGCGTGCGTGTGGCGTGTAGTGTGTGTTGAAACCGTGTTTCGCATTGCGAAAATCGAATGTCGTCAATGCGCCGACGTCGTCCTATTTAAACGTGACCCACGTGCTTGCACAAAGTTTTTCGGGATGAAGAGAGAGACGGACGGTATATTGTTCAACCGAAGCGTGGCGATCGTCCCTGTGCGAGAAAGCCATCTGCGAGAAAACGAAGTGTCTAGGCTGTAAGACGGCATCTGTGATGCGCTCAATCGTGTCCACTCCGCAGGAGCACGTAGCTTTCTCAGTGTTCACTGTAAAATTAGCGCTGCTCTCGAGGCGATACTATTTCTTTTAAAAGAGTACCTTGGCTATAAAAGAACGGTTAAACAGCGTACGTTTTTGTCGTCCAACCATATGTCACGATCTCCGATGGGAGCGGATCGATTTACGGCCGACGATCGCCGTCGATCCGGAGTGCATTTGAGAGTTCGTACAATTTCGAATGTGATTAAGTAATAATGTTATGAAATTTTAAATATTCGTTGAAAGGTAAACGGAAGGGAGGTTGGTAGGCGGGATGGGGAGTAGGGAGAATCGACATAAAGAGACGGAACGATACGGAAAAGACAGTAAAATCGTACAGTTCGCATTGCGAAGAAGTGCACAACCAGTGATTCCCTGACATACGATACTTGTAATTAAAACAATGTCATATCCAGTGCA
Source organism: Anoplius nigerrimus (assembly GCA_914767735.1). Lineage (NCBI taxonomy): Eukaryota > Metazoa > Arthropoda > Insecta > Hymenoptera > Pompilidae > Anoplius > Anoplius nigerrimus. Next base: position 10,758,162 of record OU612082.1, read on the forward strand.
GTATGGAGAAGTCTTTCGATTCGCATATCTTCATTGCTCTCACTCGGTTTTGAACGCTTTCGCTAATTCGCAGAATCGTATATCAGTCATGTTCACGAAGCCTGGTTATCATAACTAAAAATGTCAACAACGCACTCATCCAAACAATGAAGAGGTAAGAAATTAGCGCACGTGCGCGCTCGCGCACACATGCACACACACACACACACACACACACACCACATCACACCCCGACCCACTCACATGATCCCGATCAATACATGAATCCAGTCAGAGCTAGGGTATTGGCCCGATATAATCGCGCAACTGGCAGACTTCTAAGACATCTTAATAGCTTTAAGTTTCCAACGTTCTAGCGTATTAAAGGAAATATTAAAGCGTCTAGAGATCATCGTAATAGGAATTGAGAGAAAATACCCCTAATTTCTAATGCAAGATAAGTTTAACGCATGACGTCACATTATATTGGTGCACAACTACTGAGTGTTTAATAGCTGGTTTGGCCTAAAAGAAAAAGTAGCGAATGGAGGAAGAGAATTGGGAGATTAGTTGAGAGGGTGCGAAAGATCTAGAGAGAAAGAGAGAGAATAAATATACTGCTCATCCGTATGGTCATATCGTCGATATCACGATAGACCGGACGTCAGCTACTTTTTGTGATACTTGATAGCGTCGATGAATGTATGTATACCGATATTTCTCGGCGTCCGTTCTATCGTTCGAATTCATTACAATATAACGACCGTGTGCCGTAAAGGTTCGTTGCGCGTTGCACGTTCATCGAGTACTGATATAATGAAAAGGAACACCCTTCTTTCTCCGTTGCCGGTTAAAAGTATGCAAGTTAAACGCGATAAATGACTAACACATTCACTTGTCGCTTCGTTAATCAATACTGTGATCACATAATAAATAAGTCAGCCCTCTAGTTTAGTAGTCTACGATTGCACGTCGGTCGTAAGACTTTAGCGAAAATGTATATTGAACGTGAACTGAATCTTAGGACTTAGAACATTCTTTACATAGATTTAATATTGTTTAAGAAAAAGGACAAATTGTTTCGGTTCAAATGATCATTGTCATCTACAGTGCGACGCTGCAACGAACGCGTAGCCTCTTAACACATGAGAAAGTTTAAAACATTGACAGGACTGACAGAGGAAAAGGTGACAGTTAGAGGTAGCATTCAAGTGAAGTCCGTGAGAAAGAATAAAACGACTATTATTATTTTAGGAGCCTTCCACTTTTATTACATCGCAATAACACAGCATACGTGGCATTAATGTATGTACATGGTATTCGTGAAAGCGCATACGCGTACAGCGAATGTCCGATGAAAACGATAATGAAGAAAAATCGAAAAAAGATGGCTAGTTAGCGAGGCGTCGCCCAGCTAAAGTATTCTTAACGGAAATGGCGGGTCGACACCGAATTCTCACTGGAGAATGATTGACATTCGGATGTATAGAGAAATGAGGGTAAATAAAGTAGACGATAGAGAAGTAGATCGTTTGATTATGAGGGGGATGGAAACGTTTGCACGAGTTCCGTGTCTCGTTGGTGCAATTATAATTACAAGAGACTATTCGATAACCTTATCAGTGTCAATTCCACATTCAAGCGTTAATCGTAAATCATATATTTCGCGAAAATATTAATACAGACAAAAAAAAAAATACGAGAATGGATGGCGGTGAAAGAGAAATATAAACTGTAACGTAGACAGAAATTGCACGTTGTTTATATCTTTGACCGCCATACGATAAAGTGAGATTATTAATACTTTAAATGATTAAAAGAAAAAAGAAGATGGAAAGAAAGAAAGATAGCGGAAAATGGACATATGTATAAATATATGTATATGTGTATATATATACACACACATGATATATCATATAATACATATATATTATATATATATCCAAGTATTCGTATATATTAAATTACACTGTAGCAGGTGCAAGAGTATCAGAGATATGAATACTTTTTATTGTAGGTATTTCATAGATGAGATTCATAAAAAAGAGATATACTGTATTAATGATTACTTATTGAATAAAAAAAATTAACGATGTTTCTCTGCCTGTACGTATTCGTATCATGTACTTCTATGTCGGGCGAGCATTATACTCTTTTCATCAGTAAGCCAAAAATGAACAGAAAAAAATGTAAAAAAAAAAAAGACACAGGTTATATAAATCGAATTGGATATGAGCATACATCCATTTTTGTCTTTTATCAATGATATTACTATCGACACTGTACAAATTTGGCAATAATTTTAAGTGATCCTCTCATGTAATAATTATTTGCTTTACTGAATAGTAAGCGAGTATCAGTGTGTATTTACAGAATAAATGTCCATCGTTGAGAGTACGAAAGCTTTTGGATATCGAATACGGATCAATACCTTATAGCTGTACGATTGGAGATAGCGAGCAAGTAATTATTAATAACTGTTATAGAATCTAACACATGAACCGATGTGTCCTTTCGTCATCTACAGAAGCACAAACAACATTTTCCCTATATACATATAATATATATACACATATATACATATATGTATAATGATGTAGGCTCTTGTAAAATGTAGCTTCGATTCTGTACACCTATCTGGAACGATTTACATAATACATGGCTCGGTTGACCATCGAGATACTTAGGCCCGACGGATCGCCTCTGAGAGAATCTAGGGTGCAATGAACCAGTTCAAAACTCAGAATGTTGCATATAATTAGAGAATGACAAGAAAAGGGGAATCAAAAATTGTTTCTTTATGTGTAAGCTTACAGTTAATATTTGATCGTGATATTGTGCACTTTTCAACATTCTATCCGCTTTTATCTTGCTTTCGTCTATAATCCGCACTGTTACTTCTCGACTTTAGTTGGCTTACCTTCTTCCTTTCGTTTGATTTTGATCCGTCGGCTTCAGTTCTCGTGTCACACTCGTGAAACATCGAGGTTTAAGAATAATTTTCAATTCACTCGTCTATAAATGCGAATGTAATAATAATGATAATAATAATAGTAACGATGATGATTATGATGATGTTGATGATAATGGTGATGATGATAATGATGATGGTTATGATGATGTTGGTAATGAGATTGATGATGATAATGCAATGATCGTGTTGATGATGATGATGGTGATGATGATAATGATGATGATACAATAATATAATACGAATGATAATAATAATAAATAACAAGGAGCCAAGCATTTATTGTACAATTATATTCTTTTACGTTGAATGACTTATACATTTAGTAGGTTGGATAGCATATTTTACATTACAAAATATATATTAGTGTCATTTACCATACCCTAATTTTATATATCATTGGAAACAAATACCAAGAAGAACTAAGCTCATAACTGTTGCCGCAGTGAATTTACTACGAGTCTCTATAAAAATTGGCAAGAATCTTTTCAAAAACTGTCAGAACTGTTTGAAATTGAAAAATGAGAAATATAGTAAATATTAGGAATGTATCATTCGATTCGTTACATCCATACTTCCATACATCCTCGATCCAATTTTATTTACAATCATAAATATATGTGTGATAAATATCAAAATTCCTGATTAGAAAAGATGGTTAAGTGTTAACATATAAAATAGCGATGTAAAAATTACAGTTTAGGACCTTTTCGTTTTCTTGTTGCAGTAATAGCCCCATGTGACGTACATATGTAAAAAATGTTTTTCACATTTTGCACCGGCGTGATGATGTGGATGGCTTGAGGCCAATTAGTTTTTAGTTGTTTATAGTATTAAGATATTTTTATTATTCCTTGTCACATACATAAATGTTATTACTTTGTTAACCTTTTGCTCTCTCGAATACGGAGCGGTTTTCATATATTGTTGAGTAGCTCACAAAACTTTAAAGAAAGTATTGTCATTTCATGGCAGATTTTTTAACATACCTTCAAATAAATTAAAATTCTAGTTTACATTAAAGTGTTAACTTTTTTTATTGACGACCAAATGTGTAGTATAAACGATTAAGGCATGGTTTATGATAAATGAAAATATTCTATATCACAGGTTAAATTGCTTAATTTTTCTTCTTCGACAGTACACGATCATCCAATCACAAATTAAGTGTTTCTTGAAACGTTTCAGATTATAGGTTCGTTGGGACAACATGTGGAAATTAGGTTTTGGGTGAATTAAGAAGATCATTTGCCTTTCTGTTATGACAATTTATTTTTGTTCTTCAGAAGTAACTTGCGGGTTCACAGATAACGGGTAGTACAGTACCAGCAGTAATGAGTATGGAAATAGATTGCCTTTAGCAGATATACCAGCGGTACTAGTAGATAGAGCGCAAAGGGTTAATGGAATTTTCATCTACTTTAAAATAAATTATATTCAAGTACCTATACATATATATAAAAAGATGAATGGAGTTTGTTAACAGTGAAATAGACGATAAACTTCATATGACCCTCTGTTGTATTTGTCATGCATGTAGGTTCACAAGAATTCATCGCGCAGCAAATATACAAAACGCATAATCCTTTGTATTCATACGAATACAATGATCAGAATTACGACACAAACTAATCAAATAAGTGTAAAACTATAAGTCAAATGGAGCAAGTATTACAATGTATCATTGTCATTAATAACAGAGTGGATCTGCATATGGCTGTACACGTACCGAGTTCTGCTTTATGGCTTAAGAGTAAAAACATTCCATACATATATTGTATTAATACAAAATAAATATATAATCGCATTAATGACTCATATATGTTTGTGCGTAAGTGACATTGCCTAGTTAGTATTCGGACAGAGGACAGAGTCGTCTTGATCGGACAACAATTTTGCCCGCGTAAGGAGAGCATCGTCAAAATCACCGTCTCTGGAAATTTGTTCCGGTCCCCGCAGAGCCTTTTCACGAATGAAACGCTTCACTATTTCTGGATTGACATCTGACATTGTTAATTTGCAGCCCCATGTAACTAATGCAAATGGCTGAAATTGAGAAATACTGCATTGTGATTGTGTTTATTTTACATTGTTATAATAGGGAAATATAATTAGTATATGACAGCAGAACCGAAACTGCGTGTGGTAAATACTCACTCGGGTTTCATCCATACGACTGTACGGAGTTATAATGTGTCTTCGAAGGCAACTTGTTACCAATGATTTTAACCGCTTTAGTTCCAATGGATTTGCACAGGGATGATACAACATTACAACTGCTCCATGCTGTAAATATATGTATGTAATTTCTATAACAGGACTGTAGATAAAAATAATGTAAGCTAAAATTTGAAATGGAAACATTTAAAATGACATTTATTGTATTTACCTCCAAACTATGAAGCCATCTTTGCTTAGGAAGAAATTTATACTCTCCATATACAGGCCACAATGGTCTGTGTGTGCCACTAAAAAAGGATTTTAATTTTTATTAAAAATAAATAAAAATAATATACATTAAAAAAATACAACAGACTTACTAAAGCTGGATCCCATCCTCGTATTCAATAGTTTTATTCATGCACTCATGAGCAGCCTATATAGGAACAACGCATATGTACAAGATATAAAGTGCACACAATTTATACACAATTTAAGAGATTAACACAGAAATAATTTATTTATATTCACCACATATTCCTTTGGAATTGGCTCGCAGAATACTAAAGGAATAATTCTACGATCAGGTACAATCTTCGTACCATAACAGGTGTAATTAACAGCTGAGTGATCCCAGTCAACAGTTAAATTTGTCTAATACAAATTAAAGAGAATGTGGCAATTATTATTTTCACAATCAAGCTTTATCCACTGCGCAATACAAGTGAAATTTAATTTGGGCCAAATAAAATAAATACCTTGGCATCATCACAATCTGGCATTATAGACCCCATTTGTATTCGATGAGATGGCAATGCTGGATACTCATCTCTGTGCCAAGCGGCACTGGGCAAGACTTTTGGTGGTGGTGTAGACTCATCTGGTCTGCCTGGCATCCAGCGTCCTGTCCAACTCTCAACTTCATCATTGATCTCCCTACGATTTTCTCTCCTTTCATGGGCATACCTCTGTAGTAATTTTAAGAAACGGAACTGTGTGTTTTGCCCCACATCTACAACATTACGGAATAATAATTGTTCCGGTGTTCTACAAGGTTAGGAAGCGGACGTGTCACTAATGAGGCAATGTTTAAGATAACTATAGCCACCTTCGTACTCATTTAGATAAGCGCTCACAGTAGCCACAACGTAGACTAAAACGATAAGACAGACACATAATTTTGTTTTCATGGTGTCAAAGCTAGAAAGTTTCATTTACACTAATAGGAAACACCATGACACTTTGCAACACTTTAAGTTTCTGTCGTTCAATAGGTGAGGACATGTGTACCTTACTTTCGTGTATGAGTAGGCATGCGCAATTCAGTACAGCCTCTTTTTCCTCAAACTCTTCAGAGTCAGCAAATAATCAACTTTCGTAAGCTACTTTTCTTTACAATTTTACAATTTAACCCAATATACAGTGAATAACGATAATACAAAATTATACTTTCATTTAATAGATTTTCTCTTATCGTGTATATTCAGACATTGAAATCAACCCCTAGTACTATTCACGTAACATACATTATATTCCCATTCTTAACCCATTTGCATCCGTAAGCGGAATAATCCGCATATGTCAATTGTTACGTATCACCAAACGCGGAAAAATCCGCTCGCGTAGATGTTCACTTATCACCAACGGATGTATAACGTACGCTAGACATTCAGATCGTTGATGCAAATGGGTTAATGAACTATTGGCCTCATCGGAAGCGTCCATCGATATCGATTGAATATTCAAAAGCATTTCTCCGGCCACTTTCCACCGCTTAATGAAAAGCTCGACATTCTCCTTTTGTATCACAGTGAGGAGCATAGTCGCTTACGGCTATGGGATTACATCTGAAGCCGCAGATTAGATTGTACTCTTTATCTTAGTAATAAATAATGTGATAGGCTTAAATGTTATTTTAAAATGAATCAAACAAGTTTTATTCTGTTCTTTAATATATGCACGGACATTGGCAGCCAATATCTTATGCACTTAATGTGAGCCTCTACTTGGCGTGTCGCCATCTACTGATACCTATGTCACTAATAAAAGTGAATAAAATCGATGATGTTTCGGCCGTCAGGACGTGGTAATACGTTCAACGCACGTCGATCGTTGAGGGCAACGTGGTGTAGACCAGTATGGACGGGTACATCAGTAATTACATTAACAAGCCCGCCCACGTAAGTGCTGTTCTAGTTACCAATATCTACGTAACGCCAGGACCCCCGTACCCTGCTGTCTGGGTTCCAAAATTCTACCATGAAAGTGAAATCGTTGACTTCGCTACTAATGTATCAACTGCTTCTAGCCAACAATAGTTTCATTGAATGCGATTTCTGTATGACTGCGTGAATCGCCAATTAAAATTAAGAGCAGCCAACGAAATTAAACAGGGAATATTGTAAATATAATTTACACGTTAGCATTTTCTGAATATGGTTTTAATTGATTTTGGCAATATGAAGCTTAAAATTGAATCATCGTCAGTCATTTGTTAATGCTGAAATACCATTTATTTCAGTAACGTATTTGTACATTGCCTGATATGTTGGTTCGACCGCAAACTTTGCGTCCTGTTTTTTTTACTGCGGTAGGCACATTTTTGTCGCTCAACACGGAGAGTATGAAAGGTGTTTGCACTGATTATCGTTACTCACCTCGTATGTGCCCAATTCGTTTGTAATCTTTACGACAGACGATGATAAACCGGGAACATAAGTGTATGTTCCACAAAAAATTACTCGTGTTTATCAACACATTATTCGAAGAATTTGATAGCGACGGAAATGCGTACACTGCAAACAAGTTCACACCATTGCGTTGGCTTAACATTTTTACATTCCAATAATATATTCTCACAAATATACGTATCATGCAAAACATTACCCTGTTCATCTGACGATTAATGTCATGACATTATTTCTTAGGTAATAACAGTACTATTCCATGCGACGATAATTTTCGGTGGAGATAATAATGCGTACGTAGAGAATATATAAAACCATTGCACACTTGATAATAAAATGTTCGTGCGCAGCCCCTGCCTTGAATCAAAGTAATGCGTATTGACCTGATCACGCGCATACACGCACTATTAGCAGCAACATTTAACCTTTGTTCCGTCCGAATGCGTTCGCGCTCGCTTCATCGGCATATGGCGTTATCAAAGTCTACCGAGTTCAATGTGTATGCAGGCCGAGTTGATTTGTTGGAATGATAAATGGTCTTTGCGCCGGGTGCTTTGCTCCTGAACAACATCGACTATGGCCACCATTTCGCACGTCGTCGTAAACAATGGATACGATCATGAATGCAAATCGTACGCCGTATCGAGATGCTGGCTGACATATTTTTACCAGTGGTTGGCGAAAGGAAAATGTCGGTTAAACGAGTTATGCCAGCTTCCTACTGCTAATAGCTCATCCTCTTGCAGATTGATAATAATGACTTGTAAGGAATTGCGGAGATTGGGAAAGTTATTGTGGCGGATTTGTTAGCAAACTAGGTGCCAGTGTTGGCACGGCGATGAGTAAGTTTGAAAAGTTAATTGAATATACATGCCTGCGGAACGCGGCGTAACCATACGCAAATCCATGCACAAAGACCTGTAGCTTTGGCACGATCACGTTACCGTGGAAGGGCCAACGTAAAGTCACGACGAAGAGCTGCTGAAAACAGCTGACTTCTCGTGGCAAAGGAAAGCGCCAATACCGTAAAATGGCGTGTGGACAAAAAGCAGACGGGGAACGGTCGAAAAACGGGAAGAAGGGAAAATAAAGTACCTAGGTGGGAAAATGGGGCACAGGGGAAAAATTCACGTTTTGCCTCTGGTTTAACTCGAGGTACTTGGTTTGAACCTTGCCGGACCAATTACTTGAACGAGACCTTTCCTTTTCAGTATCCTGCCTCCCCTTCACCCCGCCGCCGTCCAGCCAGTATTCCTTCTCACCCCATTACGACACAGGGGTTGACGAACCACGAGGGTCGCTTCTCCGAGTGCCCATAAAACTGATTTGGCTGCGTATCGCTTTCTTGCCTTCAATTTTCCCAACATTGCTCCAACCCCTTTTCGTTATTACAACAGTTTTCATTAATTTCACTTTTCCGCGGGAGCATTCGAGGCCGCGGAGAAAACTCCATCGCCGTCATAAGTTACCTTAACCGTATTACGCTCGCGTCGAGGGATCAAACAAAATGGAAATAAAAAACGCGAGAATTATCTTTTAATATTCATTCATGAGCGTATCGACTTTACACGATGCGCGCCGCATATGAATGACAAAGCCTGCCGTTTCATGTAACATGCATCCGTCAAGGCGAGAGACAGCGCGTGCACGCGGAAGATAAATTAAAGGCAAATTAAAGATTAGCGCCATCTTTCGCCGCGGAAGTGGTGGGATTTAGGGGGATTACACGGTCGCGCGGCGAACAGGCGTCGAAAAGTGTCGGAGAAAGCACGTTGCTTAAGTACGGCGTAGGTGGGACGGGGATGGCACAGGTTATGGCCGTACTTACGGTCGCCGTATTAACACCACCCATATTGCCGAGTACAAACATTGTTTGGCGAACGCGGCGGAGCGCTGCTGTTAGCGCACTCGAATGCTTTTAAACGCGCTTGATCGCCAGGATCGATGGTACACCCTTTCCCTACGGCCGTAGGCGTGGAGATTGCTCATATGCGCACCTCTCGACGAGCAACGAGTGGCAAACACTAAACATCGTGATATCGTTTGACGTTATTATCAGCGGAGTCAAAACACGCCCGGAGTACGCGTAGTGGCTTTTCATGTAAGAAAAAGGGATCCCGCTCGTCCCATTTAGGGCCTCCAGCCGGGCGAACGACTTGCTTTTCTTATGGATACGGCCGACGGATTTCAGTTATCGTGTAGAACACGCCATTCGCCTATAAGTGACCCCCCCCCCCCCCCCCCAGTAGTTCGTCGCTTAGTAGCTCGCTTCGAGCGAGTGCAGTAACGGAATCCTGGATTCGCTTTATTTACTTTATAATCGCATATGGCTAGCCGGGTTTTGTTCCGCGACACGCTCGTTAATCACGGGCACGAGGTATCGGAAAACTATTCGATGAAATTATTCGTCCGGGCGGAAGATCAGCCTGTTTAAAACGTGATGTACAATGTCGAGCTCATGATTAATTATGTTTCGCGCCTAGACGTGCTCTTTGCGCACGTCGATGTCATTATACGACCGAATGAGTTTTGACGCTGTTCCGCACCATTACGAAGTGTTACGTGTTAAGCGAGCGTTGCCTCGTTAAGAAGAAAACGATCGGAAGAGCTTAACTAGCGCCTCTTTAAATTCCACTCGCTGCTAAAGTACACGCTGGCGAGCGTTTGCCGTGCGGCAGATTAACGTCGAACATGGACGGCCCCCACCACGCCGAATTATAATTTCCGCAGAGGCGGCCGCTCTTTGGTAGTTCTATCGCTTGTAAATTAGAGAGACGGGCACCTTGAAGGAACGAAGTAAACGGCAGGACGGTTATCTTTTCCACTGCGAAAGGGTCACGCACCAGTCCTCGGAGGCTTTAATTGATTTTAACTCCTCTCGCTCCCGCTCTTTTTCTCGCCACCTACTTTCTCCCTCTGTCCTCACCACCCCCCCACACCCGCCCCCTCTGCCACGGTCCCTTTTACGATTGCCTTTCGTGTTTTTACAATCGCAAATTGCTTCGCGTCGCCGATGTTTCGCTGCCTCCTCGCTTCCTCAGTCATAAAACATGCACGCTCGGCGCCTGAATTGGTCAAGAGGATCAGGGTCGACGATGTTGACGAGATCGTAAGATTTCCCGACGAATCAAATTTAAACTGTCCCACGGACGTCCTCGGCAAAATACGGTTTTTCGATGGCGATATTCGCCGTGCGTGAACTGACATCTCTTCCATTTTTCGAAATGAGGGTAGCTTGACAAGATTTTCCCTATCTTCGGCGCTCTTTCAGGGGAAAAATTGCCCGATATCGTGGGGAAACCGGGAGGTCAGGGTAAATTTTTCCGACGAACGAACGACAGTGGACAACACAATTTTCCGTCAGTCGTAATTTATTTTCGGTTCTTACTCGTTAAAAGCGCCGACTACAGACGGGCAGCTACAAGGTTTTTAATCGTGCATTGAAATATCGCGGTGCGCAATCGGTGTCCCTCCTCGTTAATCTTCAGTTTCCTCTGCTGTTTGGCGCAGGTACGCATGCGACTGCCACCGACATCGGTTTCAGCTGCCATTTGTGACGGAGCGATTCTGGTAGGGGTGTTTCCGGAAGTGCATCGTCCTCGCCGTACCGATCTTCGGATAATCCGATAAACTCGCGCTGTCTAAGCACGTACACCTGAAATATACCTTTACCGTAAGCGCAAACAGAATGACGGCGCACAAGATATTCTCCCTACTGCGGCGCATCTCCCATTGAAGCGCGATATTGTATTTATTACGGAAGTTGCGCGTAAGCCGATCGCATATCGAAGTCGGACGACAATGAGCGCAAACTTTCGGCCCCGTTCGGTTATTTGATAAAGAAAGCACAATGCCGTAATTTAATGAATGGGGAGCTGTCTCTCTTTATCGCGTGGGAAGGAGCGCGAGAGTGCTTCTGGCTGGCTCATCTCTCAGTCGTCGTTAGTGCGAAACGAGAGCAGAGAGAGAGAGAGATAGAAGGAGCGAGAGGGAGATCTAAAATGCGATCTTAAAAAACTTTACGCAGTTACGTCGCCATTTTCGAGGACAGTGATCACCGCCGTTTACGATCAGACGTTACGACGGGCTAAAATATAACGTGCCACTTGTGACTTCGTGCTTCTCTCTCTCTCTCTCTCTCTCTCTCTCTATCTATCTCCCTCCCTCTTTTTCTCTATCCCTGCCGGCTTTTACGGGAATATATTGATTTGTCAGTTAGTCTCACCATATAATGCAATAGTTTGCACGAATTGAACCTGGTCTGACACACTCTGGGTTTGCAGTGCGATGCGGTTATGTATCGTGGATAATGTCCGACGCCCAGGTCCCTTATTTCGTACTCCGTTTCGCACGGGCAAACGGCCTGCAGTGCCATGTGCGACATCGCCGGCTGTAAAGGTACATGATTAAAGACATATCCCGAACGTATCGCACGGCGCGGCGGGCGCTAACCGTGTTACACGCTGAAAGCCACGGTTCCCCGAATGAAAATGGAGGAAAAGAATCTTAATTGAAGTCCCTTCGCGCCACTCGCCGATACGCGCGCTACTCCGTTTGCCGAAGAATACGAAAATTTCCCGTTAGGCGGGGCTGAGTGGAAGATAAACTTAATTAACGTATGCGTTTACCCTGGACGGTAGGCGGGCTTGAACGGAAATATTGTCGGGGCCAGTGACGCGTTTCATTTCCCTGTTAAATTCGTCACGGCGAGAGGCTTGATTTCCGGCGTAGAGTGTGCCTATGATTTCCTGTAGCTCGTTCGAGGCCGGCGCGTACTGCTCTTGCAGACGATCCGCATTCCAGCCGGCAGATGAGAATTGCGCACCTTCGGTCTCTTCACCCGCAAGGCCGTGCAGTATGATCTGCAATTAAATTTCCGTTTTGCGATCCGCAGGTAAAGGTCCTTACAGTTAGCTTCGAAGCGATGACGAGCAGTGGAAGATTCTCGACCGGCAATGAACTGAGCAGTCGGACGGATAGGCGTATTCACTGTTTGTTCACTGATATACTGGACCGGTAATTCGTTGGTTTTTGATAAAGGGCGTGATACTAACGGCGCTTATGCTTACGCAGAGGAGGAGCATCTTCATCTTTCCGGATGCGTTTTGATTCACCGACACTGGACCAAGAACTGATGAGGGAGATGCTGCTGGATGTCCTTTTTATATGGGACTATTAGGAAGATGTAACGCCCCTGCTTGGGACAGGTGATATCCCATTTCAACGTATGAAAGAGATCCATTAATGCCATTCGATATCCATTTAGTGCCGCCTTGCGTCTGTCTATCTCCTTAGATACCGTGATGCGGTCGCATCATTGTTACCGGTAATCCATAATTAGTAATTGGGCTCAAGGGACATCACGTATTTGTTTATTTCTAATAGAATTTCGAATTGACCTGTGATTGTAGTGGACGTGACAAGGTTTTTGTTAAACTTACCGGTAATCCGTAATTAGTAATTGGGCTCAAGGGACATCACGTATTTATTTATTTCTAATAGAATTTCGAATTGACCTGTGATTGTGGCGGACGTGGCAATGTTTTTGTTAAACTAGAAAATAGCGCTAATACTAATTATGTCGGTGTATATATTTCATAATAGCATGTACAGCATCACGTGATATTCTAGCATGACGTGAAAAATAGATTACCGTAATTAACATTGTTATATGAATTTTTAATTGAATGACCGGGGGAAAGTAAAATTATATTATGCAAATACGTTACGGTGCTTTCACTAATTTTCTACTGCTTCATTCATCATTTATATAAGTACCATTCTGAGTTTAAATGCTGTAGACAAAGAATCTGCTTTTGTCAGAGAATAGTAAATTGTAAAAGTGTAAAGTTGTAAAGGTGAACCATTGTTAGGCTTTCATAAAACAACTGCGCAAAAATCCACTTAATACTCAACGTGTACATAAAATATACTTGAAACAGACCTAATCTTGAGCACGCAACATATGTGTAACGTGATCTTTACGTAGAACGACAATAATGTGCGGCCTCATGAGAATTAATGGCGTTACATTATCCGTTACAGCCTACCTGTACCCCAATTATCATCAAACGCTTGCTCAGGTTAACACGAAAAGAGCCTAAGAGTTATGTAAAAAGGAAACATTTCGCACGAGTCCGCGTTATTATCCGCCCCATGCAGATTTATGCACACGTTTGTTAACCTAATGCGGGTCGCATGTAACCGGCGCCGTTAATTTTGCACTCGCTTAATCATCGGCGAGCACAATTCGGATCGGCCATCTTTCTCACTCATTATGATGCCTTTACACGCGTACGGGCACTGCCTATTACACGTGCTTATGCACGCATCGTTTCAGCTTTCACGGTCACCAGGAATTAGTTTCTGCACCAGATACGTTCGCACATCGATCGCGTTATGGAGCTTCACTTTTTTTCCCACGGTGTCTTACCCGATTTGCATCGCATCGTTTCTCACCATCTTACCTTCTTTTTTTACGCTCTTACGCGTGAGGAGTTTTGTCTGATTAAAGTGCCGCTGCCGCGATGTAACGAAACGTGTCCGCTGATAAAGGGGGACGGGAATGAGATTGGAGCTTGCACAATAGCTGGAAGGGAAAAGCGCATAAAAAGAATGACGAAGTAGCCTGCTGTCCATGCATCGAAAAACGGAAGTACTTCAGCGAGAACAGCGTCGGGCTTCTTCCGTCGGAAGATGTTGCTTCCGTGTCCCGCATGAGAAATCGCTGGTGCGGTTGGAAAAATCTGTTTATCTCCACCGTTCCCTATCGACATTGCTCTAACTTTGTCTTCGACCAACGTCGAGGACTTTAAGTTGTAACGAAAGACAAGTGTTCGGATTCGCGCGTAGTGCGATGTAATCCGAACGTATTCTCCGACCGCAGAGGACCCTAATACGTCAAGATCCAACAACGGCCAACTAAGGAAGGAACTATCTCGCTACAAACATAATAAAAGGATAACCAGCCTGGTTCCACTCTCGACGCCTACTCCAACTCCATTCGGCTCTCTGTCTCCCTTTGATTTTAATTAATTCAAAGTCGTTCCGCAAACCCCCGCTGATCCCCCGCTAACGAGCAGAGTGATTCGTTTAAGAAGACTCTTCCACGTATCCGCAAGAGATTCCCGAGACGCCGTAGGTAAGAGGCAGGATCTTAGTGGCCAATATTAAAAAGCACCCTCTTAAGTCGGACCGTCCGTCAGTAGACAAAGCCACAGTCAGCGTACTCTCTTTCGCCCACGAAAAACAGCCACCTTCATCAACATCCATCCTCATTCGCCAAAAAACGTCTCAGCCATCCCGATGTCACATCCGACGTCCCACAATGCATTCCTACGGAAGCATCGCCGTGCAAAGTCTCTTCATCATCATCGCAGTACAGTACCCCGAAAGCCGGGCCACGAACGAGGTAGGGTGGCCGAGGGGGTGGTGGGGATACGGTAAGTGCTGCGGAAAGTTTTCATCTGTTGAATTATCTAATCTTTAACGAGCGGTGCAACAATATTCGGTGACGCGTATAGTGCTGTTTGCGCACGCGTTCGAGCGACGTTCATCCCTCTCCAACCCCTTACAACGGTGACGGGCGCACTGGACAGCCCTCTATATATTCGAAGGAGGCACAAGGAACGGAACACTTCCCACGCTTTTCACCGGCGTAACCGCTACCGTTCGCTGAAAGCATCGAGCCAGACGATAACCGAACGACGATCAGCAGGGATAGAGAGGCTCATTGATCAACGCTGCTCATCCCGGCGTCAGGAAGAATTAAACCCGCGCAATCCTCACGGACGATCGACGCAGACGCAACGGACACCCGAAGATCTACAGGACAAGGAGGAAATATGGGAAGATTCAGAGTAGCACCACGACTATCAGTCGCGATCTTTCTAATTCTCGTCTTGGCCACGAATGCCATCGCATCCGCTGTTCCGGTAAGTCTGTTTGATCTTTCCGTTGGTCTCTAAGCAGTGGCTGTTCTTTTTTTGTCGTTCTGTTTCGTTGCTATTCCGCGTTCGGGCAAACCGGGGAGCCCGCTGTTTGTTTCGGGTAATTTATGGAAAAAGTACGTTACCGCTATCTGATTGAAATGCCGAGAACCGGTAGTTAGAGTTCTAGATCCGGCCAGCGCTAGGTTAGAGTTTGGGCTTAATTGGGCCGTTAGTGTCCTGTTATCTCATAAAGTCTACTGTATTTCGGTTGTAACGGTCTCGTTATTAAATTTGCCTTCCAGAATTTGGATTGAAAACATTATGGGACGAGCTCTTAACGCACTGAATTAACAGAGAAATTCTAGAGTGAAATTGGTTGTGAAATATTGCTTGAGTTATAATCCGACTGAGTAGGTAGAAAAACAAGTTGATAAAACGTAGCGGTGCGCAAGGCGACCTAACATAGGATAAACGCAAAGGGGAATGGTAATCATATTGTGTTGGGGCGGCCATGGTCGAGTAGTGAGAGCCGAGTAGGAAAAAACTTGGCTCGTCACATTCGCTACTTGTTGCATCGCGGCAAGTAAAGTGCACTTTGCTGGTAGGTACGCGATGAAATCATTTTATGCCCCTGCCTGTTGAATTAATTCCCTTCCGAACTGCGTGCCACGTTATCGCCTTGTTACCTCTAACGCTTTTTTGCGCCTATCGCGAGAAGGTCCGCATTAAATGGACCAATCGGCGTTACTCGCCGCCGCCTAGAAGAACCTCTACTAAAAGCGACACCTTAATATTTATTATGTCATGCCTCTTGACGACACGGCGCGTAAAGTCGTTGGCGTTTATCGCCCTCGCACCGATATCGGCTATTATTTAATATCGGCCCCGCCAAGAAGCGGCGACCGTAACTTGTACGACTTTGTCGACACAACGACCTTCCCGTACGACATGAGGATAACGTAATGTTCGTCCACCTAATGACTGCCCCGATACGTCGACAGTTACGATGCATATCCGACTTTCATCTAGCGTCGCGTACCTTTCGATTTCGTCCGCAAGGTCGCCCACGTGACCACTTAATCACGCGCACCCACTCGTCTCATTTGCTTCCAGCGGGAGGGTACGACGCACGATTTCGCGCAAAATGTAATTCCGAGCCCTACGCTCCGACCCATTACGAGCGTCGTCAGTCCTCGACTACCCCTCTCATCACGCCGGACCCGACCGGACCTATGCTCGCAAATTTTCCCGTTAACGTATCATCCAACTTTTCCCATGCATACTAAATAAAATAGGCGCTCGCCGCATGGCCACACACTCGCGGCGGGTTACAGCGCCGCGGAGGATCGTTCACTAGGATCCGTAAGTTCGGACGAGTCGAGCAGATCGAATTTGCCTCGGAGCCACGTACGGACGCGACCTTTTTAAAGCATCGTACGATCGGCGTCCGGGCGTACCGAAAGACCGGGCGTCCTAAGCAAACAGCAATTGGTACCGAAAAGGACGTCGAAGCTAGTCAAACAATCCATGTACGTTAATTGTGGAGTATCGAGTCCTCGAGAGAGCGTAGGGCCCGCCGGTCTGGCTTCTATATATATATATATATATATGGGTATTGCCTACGTGACTCGGTTCTTTTGCCCATTCTGATTACATCTGCGCTCGCACGCACACGCGACCGTAGCTGGAACCGTCGTGGGGGCTGCGTCGCGCTTTACATGCCAGTTCGTACCCTTGCGAACGCGCGGAATAACGACGACGCGATGTCGTCCCGTGCATTATGCATTCCTCGAGTATGCGGTCGCGAATTAAGGCACATATCCGATGATTCGCGTGCCTCATCGAGAACGCAGTCGGATCGATGAATGTATCTCCTCGGAACGCGTGCAATTGCGCGTCGTTACGGTTAGGCGCACTTCCGTAGATCGTATTGCAAACTGTACTGTAAACCGTATTATACCACCTGTTCGGGAGTAAACGGGGCTACGGACATTGTTTGACGAACGGGGGTGAGAGATGTAACATAGCGATTTGCGGCACTGTAAGAAATGTACTCCGTACCAGGCAGCCGGGCGCCGAGAATACAAATGTGCTAGATTATACTTTTTTGTATGGGTATCATGAACAAGTGCGTGGCCGACGGAATAACTTTGGTCACTTTTTCAATTCTAGAAAATAAAAGAGTGTTGTTTCAATACTGGGTTAGATTGTATAATTCTTAATATATATAATCTAAAGAGTTTTATACTATACTAAGAATGATTTTTGCGGACGGTCACGAAGGGTGTCATGAAAAGAATGTCGAGTTATATGCTTTTTGTTCGTGATGTATGCATGCGACTCGATGGCGATGTTACGTGAACACGAACGTGTAATGTTACAGAAACGCACGAAGGTCTACCCGCTGCAGGAATATTTGGAGGAATCCGGTAAGTACCTTTGACACCTGTAGCGACAGTTTAGCAGTTAGGCGAACATCGCGTTAGTTACGTAAAGCGACTCGCGTCGTTACGCGTCCACACACTGGTAGGCACGCGCGCCACTTAATTCCGAAGAATTATGAACGCAGTCTCTAACGGAAAAAAACGTTAAGCCGATCGATCGCGGTGCCCTACGTTCAACTAATTCGCTGCGGTGTATCAGACATTCAGGCCGCGAATGGAAAGTGCTCGATCGAGAGTTGCTTTTAGCGGAAACTTTATAAAGCGAAATGAAATTGTCCATTCGATAGCTGGGGCACGTACAACTAACAATTTAATATTCAGCGGTGTTTGCAGCGCACCGACCGAATCTCGACAAATATTTCACCACGTTTTCTTACTCGATCGTAAGCCAGATGTGACAAAGTGTTAGTGGATGAAAGAATTTCCTTTATGACGCCTAATGAAAACGGATTCTGGAGCTCGCGACCGGTTTATAAAATTTTATTCAAAATTACAGGGCATGGCTGAATGTAGAAATCGTTCGAACGTTCCTTCAACGTTACCAGGTTCCGTTCCAAAAATAATACCGTCAAAATGTGCTTCATAAATTTTGACCACGAGTGAAACAGTGGCGACCGTGCTGAATAAACGGTCGTTCCAAAAAAAATTCCACGATTTAACGACGGTAACGGGCAAATTTTCCCAGAGGGTAATTGGTCTGATTGTTTCAGTTCTGCGCTGCAGATCGCGTACCTTTTCGCGTTTATTCGAAAGTGTGTCTTTGGTTACGTATTTCAAAATGTTTGGACATTTCACGTGGGGCGAGTGCCTTTGCTAACGAGCTTGTCCCTCGTGCCGTTTATCGTTTAATTTAATCGGAATTCTTAATACCATTTACCCTGCCAACCGAGGGTGTCCCTACTCAAGGAGTATATTTAACGGCAGAAGTGACCCACACGCATCATTGGCCTAACCGCGTCGCAAATCAATCTTTCAGGAAGGTAGACGGCCGTCCTATGCGTACGTTTGATAAACTTCCACCGAAAAGTACACACTTCCCGACTCAGACTTCCGTATTTACCGCACAGTGGCCGGACACCCTTCCAGAGCAAACAACACTTTTTCCCGTACAAATCTTACGAGTGTTGACCGTTGACGGCTTAATAGATTAAGAACTGCAAACAGTACAGAATTTCACACATTGCGCAAGATTCGCTTCTAAGAATTTACACACATCGTAAAAGAAATTAATGGCTTTAAAAGAGTATATTGTGCAGTTACGGTTTCTATCGAAGTAGATAATTTTGAGAAAAAAAGTCACATACAATAACAAGGATAGAAGGCTATGTTTCTTCCGATATTTGATTTTCCAGTGGAACCGGTGCGAGCGAAAAGTGCCACGCGTCGTTTTCCTCGAATATAAATAATGAGGTTTGTGTTTTCTATCGCGTGACATTCTCGGTAACGTACGTGACATTCCTTTGCCCCGACTTCCGGTCAGCGCGCGCTCTTGTTAATATGGTGTCCCGTGCGCAAAATAAGATTTCGCTCGTCGAGCTCAATGAAAGGTAAGCCAGAGTAAACTTCCCCCGGTTCCTGTTTTCGATGTCGTGTGTTATACCCACGCTGTTGGTATTGGCTCAGTTTCTTTGCACCTCGAATGAAACTTGTCGCCTATGACGCATGCGGATTTCGGAAGGACCAATCTGTCGGTCCTTTCTTTTTCTTTTAACGTCAAGAAAATCTTCGGAAGACACCTGACCAATCTGTCGGTCTTTGCATGAAAGTGTCTGACACCTCCCTTTAACTTTCTTTTCGCGAAAAAAACTTTCCTCGGCATTTTAATTACGATGTTAGCACGACGACTTAAGAGCTTGGTCAGAGATTTAGTACGCTATTTCTAGGCAGGTAATGAGATTGATTTCGTTGCATACTGCACCTACGCTAGTTTTAGTCCGTTTGTTTATACTCTTTCTTGTTTACTCCGCCCGTTCGTACTCCCGGAATAGGTTTAATTGAAACATTAGACGCATGTCCGGCTCGAATTGCACTCTTCCTGCCTTCTCTCCGAGCAGTAGGGAAAATCCTTAGCAAACCATACGACCGAGGTGGTAAAAAACGAATGGCCGAAACAAAGGTCAAGAGCCATTGAAACACCCAACGCTAGCTTGCGCTTCGCATTTGCATGTTGAATGAAATTTAAACGAGGCATCTCATTTTATACCTCAACGATATAAAAGAAATAAAGGCTCGGAATATGATTGGAATTATTAACGCGCAAATTAATTAAAATCGGTTCCCTGAACGAATTGCAGGAATCTTACTCTTCTGTAATATCATTCCAATATAAGCGAATTTTACCGAATATTCCATGAGCATACCAACAATCGCGATTGATTACAAGACTACTTGAACGAACCGTTGAATGCCTCTCCCAACACTCAATTATCCAAATTATGACTGAAATTAATGATAAAATATTCTGTTATACATATAATATATCATATATAGACTGTTATTGTAATAATAAACGTATATATCATTACAATAACAATAAATTAAATTTTGCACCGCACGACATTGCTTATACACTTTGCTCGACTTTTGATCATTCGAACCACTGCATGTACCGTTCGCATGTCACACGCTTCTCTTTCATTTTAGGCATTCCAGGGAACCCGAACGATCCTGGCAGCGGCAGAACATTGACAGAAATCAACTGGTACTCCCCGTCAAGTAAACTTCGCGAGGAAGCTCAACGATTTCCTGAATTTCCGCGAGGAAAGATGTACGAGAGTCGCACGAGCGACGGGCCAAGTGGCGAAGGGGAAACATACCGAATGAGGGATCGTTATTTACGTAACCTCGATCAGATCGGCGGAGGAAATCTGCTCCGAAGAAGCGCGCAAATGACGGACGGCGATCGTTTGATGAATGAAAGCGTAATGGGTCTGAGACCTTTCCTGCCGAAGGGATCAATACGGATTTCGAGCGACTCGTCGGCAAATAGAAATCTGAACGATATGAAAGAGCTCGCACGCTTCCTCCTCGTCAACAATTTGGCCGAGGAGGACTCGCGGAAGGACAAGGATCAACTTTAGTGCGATCAGTCGTTTATAGGAAGGAGGGGGGAGGGACAATGCGCTTTGCTCGCCGAGCGTATTAACGGTAGAGTGTGCGCATGTTTGTCCCAAGCTACGTCATTATCCGAGCTGAAAGCGGCGCCTAATGAAATGTGGTGGACTGAGTAGATTAGTAGCGAGCTTTTCAGACGATATCTAGTCGAAGATTTTCATTCTCCGCCGATTACGGCGTGTAATGGGTACGAAGTGTAATCCCGACCGAAGAGTATGATTCTTCCGTGTCGGGATCTATTTAGGGTCTTATTCGCTACGAGATAAGGTCTCAATTCAAGGGGTTCTGTGGTTGCCTTATTCTCCATATCTTATGCAGTATTAAAGTCGTTATTGACGTCAAAATGATTGTACGGAGTTTAATATTAAACCAAATCCCCCCATTCATCCCAGCTCCACGATCCCGTCTCATCGTTATTGAATTCTCGAATTTTTTGGTCGCGATGGCGACGCCGCTGCCTTCCGCGTTCTCGATTCCGGCCATCAATAATTCTTGGACAAATGTTTAAGGTGACATAGAAGGGCAAGACTTTTACGGGCCCGTTGTTGGCTATCCATCGAAGCAGACACGGCGCAGTTTGGATTCGCTGTCAGGGGCAACCTTCGGCGAAAACAAAAGGTTCGTGCTACCGAGGTAAGGATTGCGAGAGATCTTTTGTGCCACGTAGCATTGAGCATGTGGGTGAACTTTGGGTCGAGTTGCCCATAATTAGTGTGACTCCGTGGAAATAGAGAAGGAAAATACTGCCCATGGACAAAGAATCGGTCGGCCAGGCAAAGCTGGGAATAAAGGCGGATTTGTAATACTATTCCGATTCCCGGAGAGCTGCTTTTCCTCCCCTAACGCACGTTTTCTTCCTTGCCCGTGCCTCTTATTCCAAAAACACTGTATTTTTCTGCTCTTACTTTTGGAGGATTGACCGGAAAAGTCCACAGCCTTGTGTACTATATTCGATGAATACTACGTCACAAATACTGTTTCATGCCCCGACTCTGAATATCGATTTACACATTTTTATCAGGTTTTTCGTTGCTATTACTTCGGGATGTTCGTACTTAACGAACGGCAATTATATCGTTAAATATATTTACTCGCTATATGAGCATAATGCGGCTATACAAAGCTCTAATGAAATTCCTTCGACATCGGTGGCTCTCGAATAGAAGCCCGGAATAGAATGACCGGACATCTATACAATGACCAACAGTTTCTATACGAAGCGCTGTCCTACGAAAATGCAATTTATTACTTGAAACGTATCCTTACTTTCGAGCAGTTCCAACATGTTTCAGAAGTTAGAGGAAAATAGGGTAGTCAGCACGGCACGTAGTCCTGTTACGTGTCATATTGCGTGTCCGTAGCACGGAGCACGGAGGCAAGAGAAATACGGAAAGGCGACGTTAAACAAAAACGCGTCAAAAGAATCAGTCGCCAAAGGTGAAAGCACGGCAGTAGGTAAAGAAAAGACCGAAGTGCTCTCGTTAAATTCCGAAAAAAAAAAAGGAAGGTAATGCGGCAAATAAATTCAGGGAACGTTCGTGCGATCAGAGGGATTTACATAAATTTTCAATATTTCTTTAATTCGCCCAGCGCCCCGGGCTTTGACGTATTTGTACTAACAATTCGGTCGTCGAATGCAACAGGTTGGAGAAAATGTCAAGTGTGTCGCTCCGTTATAATTGATTTGTTGGCTTTAATACCGCAAATTCGCGTGCTAATGTGATGACAGCGCAGCTTAAAAACGATTATTGAACGGCGGGGAAAAAAGGAGAGGCAGCTTATCATCCTGACAGCGGACTTCGCCGTTTTTAACGCATCAAAATGAATACGTTTTCGGCAATTTTCTCGCGCATTCCGAACTATTTACTGGACACACTGCGAGCTCCCCTGGGATTAATGGAACTGCTAAATTGCAAAAGTTGGTATTGGGAGTAAATTGATTTTCAACACATTCCCATTACATACCCGTGCACCCGAATTAACACGAGTCCGTAACTGCGTCAAACTACGAACGTAACGGCTAGCGCGTCGACATTAATATAACATATCATGTCTGACACGTTAAAACCTTCACGGATCTGTAAACACACAAACTGGTTCAGGTTTACTTCGAAAGCATGCTAGGATACTCCACCTTTGACAAACACAAGTACGGTCATACGAAGGCAGTTATTGAGATCGCTGTGAAATAGTTTCCATAGAAACTACTATCGTTGCTTTGAAGAATTTTCTGTCTGAAGTAGCAAAGAAACGCAGAGGTAACATGACGGAAAAGTGGATGGAACATTGTATGGAAAGTAATTTTCTTAACAATGGTTATATGACTGCGGCACACAATTGGTCCGATGTATTCATCAAAATCTAAGAAGAGGCCTAAAGTTGTGTCTGCCAGAAGTATTAACAGAGCGTCGAATAATATAATTGCATTGTTACCGTCAATGGCACGCGGCCGATTACTTTCTACGAATTCCGACTAGCAGTAGAGACATTTCCCTGTCCAATGCGCGATGAACAATGAATTTACGTCGAACGAATGGGCGCCGGACAAAAGAATTGACGACAGACTGGGCGACGCGTTAACAGAAACAATCGCTTCGGGTGGGTGACAGACGCATTCTGGCACGCAATTTCAATCGATCAAAGCTTAATACTGTCGGATTGTTCGCGCAATACGTTTAATGCATGCGATGGCATTTTTCGGATAACACGACGTTGACACTTATAACACCCCCGCGCTGCACACGCAGTATTGCGCGTGCGTACTTTTTTTTTCCCTCGCAGAAAATTGATATCTTGTTTCGTGCCACGCACTCAATGGAAACGGTATAACAGCATCGACCTAGCCTGATTAAGTTAAAAAAATAATAGTCCGGCGCGGTGGTGCTGGAGTTCGTTAAGTTAAACGCTATTTTCTAGAACCATTACGAAATACTGATGGTAGTATAATATTGTTATACCGACGTACGCGCTGATGTAAGGGAATGGATACATAACAAAAATCGATTAACCGGGGTCCTATCGCGTGTGCTTCTTGTCTGAAAGGTGTTACTTTTTGTCTCCTGGATAGTATTGTTCTTCTGACCTTTAATCACGTCCTCTCTCGTCCATTACGTGCGCGCAAAAAAGACAGCTACGTTTTTAATCGCGAGAGTAATCCAGGAACTGTGTTTCGGAATACATTTGCGTACTTTTTGGATGTAAAAATCAATACGGAAGTTGCATCATTTCATCAGTCGCTTGCATCGTCTTATCGTTTGACAGTGTGTTGACTTTTCAGCAATTCCTTTATTCTACCTCTGAAAGAATGTCAGTGTTCGCAGAAAGCAATCAGCCGGTGTTCTTTCCATTACGTATGTAAGAGCATTGAGTTTCTTTCCTATTAGGTGACCTCCAAGCTTTTTTTTCTCAAGTCTGCACGTATAACGGTTTCTTCCGACTTTTATATCAATGATGTGAGAATCGTCTAAAAACTGTATCGCGAGAAGAAGGAGAACAGCAAATAAGTTATTTGTTTTTGTGAAGCCTTCTGCAATTACCCAAAGCAATATTTTATTAAGATCATTTTGTTGAAGCTACTTCGTTAAAAGGTCGTTCGATCGCTACAAAATTGCCTCTACGGGAAGAATTTGGGCCCAAGGACAAATTATATGATGAAAACCAATAATGTGTTCGCATGAATACGATGGGAGAGAGCGGGCAAGGATTTTAGGATAAAATAAACCACTGGCCAACCCTTCAGGTTATCGAATATTACAACGCCAAGTTATCCGTTATTCTAAAAGATTTTCATAGCCCTTTTTCCACTTTTTACATGCACACGATGAAGTAAATCGCATGCAATCTTTTATGCAAATATTTTCTTTCCATACCGCCATTATATTACGCAACGATCTGTAATTCATGAAGCCTCTGAAGAACGAGATACCAAAGCGAAAGACACGGGGACTTCGCCATCGTTTATGTGTAGCTGTAAGAAGAGGTATGGTTTCGTAACAAGCATATAACATGGAATGTTTTAAATCAATGTTGCAGAGACGTCCCAGCTTCGATGAATTTACGACCGAATAACGTCTTTGACCGTTTTGTGAAAAGAAACATCGACGAAATTGATCGCACGGCATTCGACAGTTTCTTCAAGCGAAACTTGGATGAAATCGACCGAGTCGGTTGGAGTGGTTTCGTCAAAAGACTCGACGATTATTTAGTTAATCGGCAAACCCATTAGATAATGTTCGGCGGATATAGTAAGGAGAAATGGAAGATGAACTACAAAAAGAAAATGTGAAAAAAGTTGAAACATAAAAAAAAAGCAAAAATGTCTGACCAGTTGATAATTACGTATCATTACCATTTCCTTTCTAAATCCGTCAATTTTCGTTCTGAAAGTTATGTAATTGATGTTACATATATATTAATGTGCGAGAATGTGTATACACAATTTCGTGAGAACAGTTAATTCGAGAAACGGAAACAGGAAAATATATCATCACATACAATACGATATGACATTATGCTATGCATTATTCGTCCCTGGACGACACTACCCTTTCCACTGGTCCTTGCTAGCTGCATTTTCATAGCTTCCAAATTCGTGGATCTATTGCCTAAATAAATTTGATAACATCCGACAGCTGCTCGCAAAGTAATCTTTTTGTACAAAATAATTTAGTATCTGACAAAACTGAAAGCTGTTAACTTTCAATTGCATTACTTAGCATGCTTCTAGATCTGGAATTATAGATTTGTTTTCTGGATTTTACAAAAAAGTAAACCATTCATTTTTAAATTCGTACAGAGAATTGATACTATATATTTTTCAAGCAGTATTCTGATATTGTTACATAAGATATTCTGGAAGCTGTAAAATTTTATGCGGTATTCATATTATGGAAATTTAGAAGTTTTATATCAAACTGTTGCTCAGGATCTAATTTTTCATCTCCTTCTTGTTTTTTTTGCGAATTTCTTGTTATACTTAATATCTTCATTACTTCTTCATTTATGGAACGTGGTGTGCCAATCATGGTACTTTCTGCATTATCATTTATTCGCATTGACTGAAAATTGCAGGTAAGAAAACTTAATTTGAAAAGCTCATTCTCTTAAATATTGCAATAGTATAAAAGTGTTTGATTCTTATTGGAAGATGTCATTATATTAAAATTAATTAAAGTGCAAATAAGAAACTTTTTACCTCAATAAAATTTTCTTCAAAAATGTTCAAGCGATATAATAACTCTGCAGTTTGGGAGCAAAGCTTTGTTAAGTTGTGAGTAAAACGTAGTTCTTTTTCAATGTCCTCTTTGATCTTCCACGACAATATTAAATTTCAAAAAAGTAATAAGTGTATGTATATACTTGTAGAGGAAATTTGCAAAGAAAAATATGCTATTACAGCTTACCTCCTCCATTGTTTCAGATATTTTTGCACTTACAAATTCTAAACTAGTGTGTGCATCCTTTACCTATAAAAATTATAAAATTTCCTAATCAATGCAAGCTGTCAAGGTAAAGCTAAATAATTAACGTATGTATTGCAGGTATTACAAGGGTATTGAATTCAACAGCCTTTTTAGTCAGCTTGATATGTTCACTCCACACACAGTAAAACTACAAAGAAAAGGTTCATTTATATATACAAGGATAGCACAAAATAATCCTGATATATTGGAAGTAGTATTCTTACTTCTGTGAAAATATCAAATATGATAACTAGATTTACAAATATAAAAGTAATATTAATAATGGGTTGAAGAAGCAAATACATGATTTTTGCAAGTGAAGGCTGCAAAATAAAAACAAAGAAAAAATTGATTTGCTCAACAAAGTGAAATTTGTCCATGTCTTAATATTCAATTTATAACTAATTTCAATAACTCTGAAGTCATTGCAAAATATAATATTAGTATTGTTACTAATTTCACATGAATATTGGAAATGTAGCTTTTCTCTAAATACAAAAACTCTGTTGCGAAATATTTGTTTATAAAATAATTTTTTCCAATCACCGTCACAGTAATGTAATAAAATATATGGAAATAGATATTTACAGTATAGATTAATAATTGTATTTTTGATTAAAATTACATATTCTGTCTTACATGCGCATATTTACGATTATTATATTTTTACGCGGTTCTGGAATTAACCACTCTATTTTGTGACATCAAGAATATTGTTCATCTTATCGACTAGGGTATACCGTCGGGTAAATTAAGAAAAGACCGATAGGTTCGTGACTGTCGATGCGGATCAATTTGTCAACAAATATTACTGTGACGATGACATTTTCGTATAAGCATATAAATAAAGACACCGTGAGACAGGAGTGATCGATTGTATTACGTGTTTTCATTTTACCAAAAGATATTGTCAGAATGATGCCTGCGAGAGCTCCCGTGTCGGGTAAGTAAAATAACTCAATCATTGCCAAACCTAACCTAATGATTGTATTTATGTTGTGTATTTGAACAGAAAATCCTTTGGGATATTCTTGGCACGACAGTGCATGGATTCCAGTCTTAAACCCCAGCAACATTATGGACTATTTTTCTGAAAGAAGCAATCCATTTTATGATAGAACTTGCAACAATGAGATAGTAAAAATGCAACGGTTGAGCCCTGATCAGCTGACGTATGTACATGGATCTATTGAACACTGGAAACATCAAAGCCTCATGTAAATATAACAGGACATTTATTCTCATTGCAGGAACATGACTGGCCTAGAGTATATCCTTCTGCACGTTCAAGAACCTATTTTGTATGTAATTAGAAAACAACATCGTCATTCTCCTACTTTAGCTGCACCACTTGCTGATTATTATATTATTGCTGGTCTTGTATATCAAGCTCCAGATTTAGCATCGGTTGTTAGTTCTAGATTGGTAAGTTTATATATAAATAACAGTAATCAGATAATAGAAATTAATTAATTTGTATGCATAGCATTGTGATGGATAGCATTGATGGCATGAGTTTCCATAGATAGAAATTAAGAACAGCTTGAGAATATTTTATAAATAATACTCTATCAATTATGACAATTTGAAATGCTTCTGACAAGATGTATTTACAGTTATCCACAGTGCATCACTTACAATCTGCTTTTGAAGAGGCAAGTTCCTGTTCCCGTTACCACCCCACCAAAGGCTATTATTGGGATTTCAAAAATGGAAAAGCATTAGCAGCTAAGAAAGAGACGCCCGTTCGAGAAGAACCAAGCTCCTTATTTCAGCGTCAGAGGGTGGATATGTTATTAGCCGAACTTACACGAAAATTTCCTTTGCCTGCTCCGAAACCAATTCATCAAACGACAGAGCCTTGTATGTATATCAGTGGACTAGGATAAATTTATGTTTTATTATTTATTTTCAACTTTTTCTCTCATTGTGTTGCAGCCATAGAGATAAAGCAAGAAGTTAAGGAAAAGAAAGACATGAAACCACCGCCAGAAAAAAAACCTAGAGTTAATTAATGATAGGTTTTATAGATATTTTAAGCTAGATTAATATTGTACAGTATATTACCAAGAATATTCATCCTGAATGTCACTTTTTTGCGGTATACGTATTGGTTCGAATGCTTGTGTGATTAAGTACAAAGTTTCATATGGAATAAACTTATTATCTGTATAAAGGAGCCCATTCCAATTATACCACTCGCTTTCCGCAAAACTTTGTATAAAGAAACTCGTAGGCAATTAATAATTTTCTTTGTTCTTGTATTCTAAAGAATACATACATTGCCACCTATGCAAACGTTTAAATACCTATTTTTTTTCTTTTCGGCACCACGGACACTCAGAATCTACGTGCTTATCCTTTGAAGCTTTCCCATTTCGCTGTTGCGGTCGTTTGCACGCAAACCTACGATTGTAGAGATGCAAATCATTGCAAAGTTGAAAATTACCATTCCTCTCTATCTCGTAGCGAGAATCTTTCTTCCGTTCTTGATGCAGTTCGCCATCTCTTTCGAAATCTTTTACCATGGCCTGGTGAAAGCATAATACGGATTATTTTCTGTTTACTCCGTTCCGGCGTTAACGAAGTTGTTTACGATGCATACTTTTATTTTAAACCCCGACGCTCGGTCTCTATTTCAGTTTGAAACGGACAGTCATTTTTTGTAGAAATTGCAGAATTTTGTTACATGTTTGCCCGAAAGGTGAGGTAGATTTGCTGCACAGTGGCTTACATCGCAGAGCCCGTTTTACGAGTGACCGCCGCTTGAGGACAAGTCGATACCACTTTGAATATCGTATAAATATCCCGCTCGCTCTATTTTCAGCCCCAATTAATCAGCGCTTCGACCTACACGTAACTTCACGCCAACGCAATACACGCTCCGCAACTCTACCACCACCGAAACATTTTCCGCCCGGGGCCTAGTTTCGCTCCCCCCGCCGGTATCATCAGTGAAAATGTTATGCGACAGCGTAACGTGCGACAAATCTTGCACGAACGTCGAAATGTACTACGGGGCTGAGCCGAATGCGAACGAGTTCATCACGAATTTACGGCACGAGAAGTGTAAGGTGGTCAAATTGGTGCGCTCTCAAATTCACAGGTTGGAAGATACCCAAGTACAGTCTAACACACTCATGAATAATTTAGATAGGGGAGGCGGGGGTCGAGTGGGGCGGCTCCGATGAGCTCGCTCACGCCTTATGACGGGAGCCCCGCTCCTTTTAATCCCGACGAACGAGTGCCCTCGCACCTAGGTCTCCGTAGACGTCGAATGCGAGTACGTGCCGTTCGACGCCGACGACCCGCTAAACTCCGACATTACAGTTCCAGAGCAACGAGCCGTGGTACGTCTCCGGCCATGTGGTCGCCAGCTCTTCGGGCCCGAACGGGAACTTGGCGAAGCCCGAGCTGCCCGTCAACGTCCCTCCACACTCGAGTTTCGCGGATCCACCGCAGGACACCGGGAACCCCGTCCCGAATGCACAGACTAGCGTGCCGAGCCCCGAGACGTGGCCGAAGCGCATCATTCACCGTATTCGACAGCGATTAAACTTAATAATCGCCGGTCTCGCTATCGGCACCCTCGTCTGGCTCACTCTCGTCTTCGGCGTTCTGCTGGGAGCATCCTTCTGCGGAAACGGCAGGCCGTATTTAACAACATTCAGATACGCTCACGCGAAACACTCGTTATTCTGAGCGGTTTCCCCATTTAAAAGGAGCAGAGCGGCGCATTACGGGCATGCAACATTTCTGCACGTCTTACATGCGTCGTTAGCCGACGAAAGAAAGGGTGGGGGGAAAAAAAGATGATGAGAAGGGTGGGTAGAGGGGCTGAGGAGGGAGGAAAGGAAAAGCGCAAGAGATCCTCCTGCCGTTTGCCGGCGTAACCTCGCCGAACTCCGACTCTTAAGGTCTCGCACTTTTGTTCGAGGATAAGTGCCAACCGGCACGCTGTCTGAAGGGCGTAAATGATAAGGCGTTGCAAGACTTGACACAAAATATATTAAACCTTGGAATAATACACCGTGTGTAGCGCTTGGTTAAGGTATGCGACTAATCATCTTGACGATTCGTTTATTCGTTTTTCACATGCCCCGCTTTTGACCCGCCACCCATGAACTTTCATTGAGGAAATGATTCGACTCTCTCGAACGGTGCCTCAAGCCGCCGTAGATACTTGCTTTTTTTTTTTCATCACCCACTTATCTTCTTGTATTCATTATGATATGGCCGTTACGACACAACTTTCGCTTGACAGAATGAGAGCGTCTCTCGACGCACATCGTCTTCCACGCCGATTCAACTTCCTACTCCTCTCTCTGTCTGTCCCCCTGTCCCTCGATGTGCATTCTGATACACGGCTTCGTCGTTAGGCTTCGCGATATGTCGGTCGTCCTGATATGTTTGCCGTAATCCCGCAGACGACGGACCTTAGACGCAACTTTCCGGGCCGGGTATGGAGTTGGCGATGATGATTTCCTTCATAAGGTTGCGGTCAGCCTTGAAGCTTATGGGCTCCCAGGATTTCGTAGAAAACGGATTCAACTGGAAGGGAAAGCAAACGTCAGGCATATGCCGTAAGGCGGTCGCTGTCCGAAAATCAACATTCGCGATCGCGATTGTGCGCGCAGCTTCATAGGGTAGCTAGCAAAGCTCCCTATTCAGCGCGCGACGACACAAGGGATGAACTTACGCTACATCTATTTGTTTGAAGGCCCTGCTTGTGAATGTCGTACGGCGCGAAGAGCGTGTCCGGCCTGACGGGTAAAAATAGCTGGGGCTCCCGCTTTATCTTCTCTTGATCTGAAACAATGGCGCACGTACGACGCGCTTACTCTTAATTGCAAATTCATCCGACTGCGCGGGCGGTTCGATCGGCGAACGGGCTGGATCTACGACCGCTGAGTTGGTCATTACCTTGCGGCGACTGTATGATATCGGGCTGATTATTGAGCGCGTAATCCGTGACCTGCTTAAGCGTGTACTCGACGAAGTAGGTGTGATCGCCGTGAGTGACGTCGAGCATCGAATTGTTCCTGGAGTCCGGGGGTGTGATTATCGGCTGTTTCATGTACGGCTCAATATGTACCGGCGATGTGGTGCCTCGACGGCGATACATCATCAACATCACCGACAGCACCGTCACACCGAACGCCATTAGGCAACCGATGAGAAGCAAGATTAGCGGGACCATGCTAACCCCGCTGTCTGAAATTATCGATAAAAACCCTTGATAAATCCGCCCCGCTCCGACGGGACGTGTCGATCGACCGTCGAAAATTGCCCCGCGGAATAATTCAGCCGCTCATAATTGTTTCCCGCAAGAATAATTCCGGAATTCCGTCGGACTGCCTCGAGTAGGGTGGCCAAAAGGAGGGAGGAGGGGGAGGGGGAGGGGGCGGGCGGCCGGGACCGGTGGGGATGGGGCAGGCTTGTAAGCTGAGGGGTTAGCGTTAAAAGTTAATTGGGTCGAGAAAGAATAACTCCGCGGAAAAGTTTCGGGCCGACGGTAAATTGCCTTGCGCGAAATTCGTTTTCGGGACGCAGTTCTGCGATGGGTGGGCAAAAAGGGGGTAGGGTAGGAGGGTTGCGGGGGCTGGGGGGTATAGGTGGAACGCGGGAGGAAGAGGAAGCGCGCGCGAGCGGCGGAAGGGGCCGAAGGGGGGGGGGGGGGGGAGGGCGTCGAATAAAGACACTCGACGCTCGCCGGGATAGCTCGTTTTCCCGATAATTACTGCACGGATAACTGACTTAAGTGTAATTTAATCGACGGCAACTCGTTTGACGATATAATTCGCTTCCCCGGAAATCGTATCCGGCAGGCGCGATTAATTCGACTGGCGCGGAAGTTCGCCCCCTCCGGAATAACATACTTGACGTTAATTGCCCCCCTCCCCCACCCCTCACCTCCCTCACTCCCGCCCACTAACCACCCACCCACCGATCACACCCTTCGGTACCACCCATCAAAACGTACGGATCGGTCGGTCGGCGAAATTGAAAATACCTGTATGCTTCTCCGAGTCGCGCAGCATGATGTCCTCGAGGACGGACACCTCGCTACGTCCCTTGGCATTGACGGCGTAGGTGGCCAGATAAAAGTGCGTCGCCGGCAGTAGGTCGGCGACGGCTATTCGGAACAGCGGGACGTCGGCGGAGACGCTGGAGACGTTGACGCGCAAATTTCCGGTGAGCACCTCGTACGCCTCGAGGCGGAACTCCTGGCGAAGGCCGCCGTCGTATCCTGGCACGCACTCGACCTCCAGGATTTCCGAGCTCTGATTCAGCGAGGCCTTTATCGTGC
The DNA here is from genome assembly GCA_914767735.1 of Anoplius nigerrimus. Taxonomy (NCBI): domain Eukaryota; kingdom Metazoa; phylum Arthropoda; class Insecta; order Hymenoptera; family Pompilidae; genus Anoplius; species Anoplius nigerrimus. Next base: position 10,791,220 of record OU612082.1, read on the forward strand.
AATTGTTCAGCGGGCTCGGCTTCACTGAAAAGAGGGAAGAGGGGCCGAAACGGTTATCGGCGACACGCGCTCCGTGGTCGGGGGGCTGGGATGGGGTGGGGGGGGGGTAGGAACGAATTTATCGGTTTTCGATGGAAAATGGACGGCCATTCATGGAACTTTCGTTACATCGACGAAAGTTCGCCGTCGGGATGGCGTACAATAACGGATGGACACGCCTTCGGTGCTGCGGCGAACGTCGTCAGATTCGGAATCGGAGACCGTGAGTTAATTAATGTCGGGCACTGGGGGAATGGACGGGATGTGTATCGGTCGGTTTGAGCGAATATTCGATTGGAGAGAATTTTGAAGCGAACCGTTCGTTTTCCGACGATACCGAGCGGCAGTGATGCCGTTGAAGCGGGTTCGGGATAGGAATTCTTGTTCGACGGGACGAGATTTAATCACCTGCCGGTATAACTCGATAGATGCACGGCGTCTCCTGCTTGCCGATGACGTTTCTGCCCCAGCAGGTCAAAGCGCCGTAATCTCTCTCCGATACGGGGGTGTAGACCAGTTCGCTGGTAGTGCCGTTGTTGCCGTCAAATTTCGCCGGGGCAAATTCGAAGTTCTCGCCGCTGTTGTTGAACTCCCATACGAAGTCGACCTCGCTCGGGTCGGCCTCGACCTCGCACCTTATCTTGACGGACTCCTCCAAGGAGGCACCGATGATCGTCACCTCCTTCATTCTGCAGACGGGCGCGACTGCGGATCAAGGACGACCGAAGGGCAGCCACGTTAAACAGGGTCCGACGAAGAAACAGGGTGGGTAGGGGTGGGGGAGGTTATGGGCTCGTTTTTGCGAATCGTAAAAATGACAAATGTAATAGGCACTTTATCCGAAGTCCGCAGTAATGGATTTGATGATAAACCTCCGTACGTGCCAGAAGACGGACAGTGTAAATACGGTCTATATCACAGAGTTTGTAGACTATAAATTCCCCTGGGGGGGGCACAGGCCCTGTAATTTGTAGACTTTACATTACGCAGACTCTGCAACTTATAGTTCCGCCCGCTGTATCTACACGGAGTGATACGTGTGCGGACGCGTACGTGTGGTCTCCGGTTATTATGATGCATACAGCGCGGAAAGTTCGATGAAAACCAGGGAGATACGTGTACCTGCCGTGTATCGGGCGTCATGCAGTACGTTACGGGTATGCATCTAATTTAACTGTTACATTTTCGAGTAGCTATCCCGCACTGGCACTTACACTGTACTCGAAGAGTGACCACCGGACTGGTCGTTTCGCCCCGATCGTTGCTGGCAAGGCACGTGTAATTCCCTGCATTGTTCCGTCCGATGTTTTGAAGTACGAGACTCTGAGTGCTCATGATTATTCCGGCCGACTGATTCCGCGTTAATATCACTCCCTGGAAGCAGATCGATTAAAGTGCGACCGCTCGGCGAGCCTTTACCTGCTACCGTTTCCGGCTATATATATATATAATTGCCGTATCCGCATCGTACGTTGTGTCTCCACGTGATCTTGTGATGCTCGGGATTGGCTCGGACCTTGCATTCGAAGTAAACGTCGGCTCCCTCCTTGATATTCTCGGCGTCCAACGTGCTGCCGAGATGTAACTGTACCCTAGGCGGAACTGCGCAACGGACGTTTTATTATTACGGCGCTCAAAACGTTTACGACTCTCGCGTAGCGTGCCGCACCGAGACTTACAAACAACGTTTAACTGGAAGGAATCCTCCAGGTAACTGTCGGGCAGCGCCGGGTTCTCGCCTCGGCATTTAAGGATTTTCCCGTGATCTTCCGGCACGGGCGAAAATATTAGTGTACTTAGGACCACGGAAGCGTTGCCGCCATCCAACACCTATCGAACGGGTCGATAACTTACAAGATCCGGTTCACAGGTAACCGAAGAGCGAGACGCATAAAGCTAAATTACGGAACGTTAAAAACGATAATGCCCCGCGGGACGCCTCGCCAATGCCGGCCGGCGGAAGAACGGCGGAAAACGAGCGCAAAGGACGCGTCCGAAGGGCAGATCGTTAAACGGGTAAGAGAGCGCGTGAGTCGTACCTTGCCATTGCGAAAAGGAACATTCCCGTCGATCCACGTGATCCGCGCGCGAGGATGGGAACCGGCCGTCTCGCACGTCATCGAGTAGTCCTTCTCGGTCTCCAGGATCGTCGGCTTCGACAGAATCTTGACCGACAGCGGCCTTACTGAAAGAGGATCGAGGGCGGCCGCTTGAAAGCGTCAACTCTGACACGAGCGTGTCGCGTTCGTTAAACATTCGCCCGGCACTATCGATCACAGAGCCGGCCGTTTTGTGTGCGCCCCTACCGTGGTAGGTACCCCCGGCCGTGCAAACTTACGGTAAACGTCCAGAAGAACGGACTTCTCTAACGGAGGTATGAGGTTTGTGTTGGCAGCTCGGCATTTGTACGTTGTGTTGCGGTGCTCCCTTCGCAGTTGAGGTACTGTCAGCTTGCTGACTACGATATTCTGACCGATCTCCTCCAATCTTCCATCGACCTCCTTCTCGTTCACCAGCCAGCTCACCACCGGCGTTGGCTTTCCTTTAAACACCGATTCGCCTTTTCACACGTGCCCGACCGAGCGTGTCTGTGTACGTGTCTGTGTATGTCTCTCTGTGCGCTCCCCTCGCAAAAAAACGGGGCGCACTTCGCACGATGTCGTGCGAAAAGTGCGCGTTCGATAAACGACATCGGCGCTAATAAAGGGTAAGAGTTAAACGGGCCAAAGAGAGGCGAAGCGAGATAGATATAGATACATAGATAGATAGAGAGAGAGAGAGAGAGAGAGAGAGAGAGAGAGAGAGACAGAGTTAGAGTGAGAGAGAAGGATAGGCAGAGATAGAGACAGAGTGAGAGAGGAAAGATAGAGTACAAGAGAGAATCACCTCCTCTTACTTCGCAGGATAGGCCAAATTCAACGCCGACTTGGAAAGGGCCAACAGTATTCTCTACTTCCACTCCGGAACTGTCGTAAATGAGAAGTTGATGAGGCGGAACTGCAAAGAATTCCAATAATTTTACGGGCGGGCAAAATTATTACGGCGCAATCTTCCCCGTTTTGTCGTTAAATGCGAAACTTTTGTCGGATGCCGTCCTCTAAGACGGCGGGGGGGTTGGGGGGTGGGGGGCTGGGAGGCACTCCGCCGCGATACAAATCGAATTCCGCCGTTAGGTGCCTCAATGTCGTCGGATTATTGAACTGTTCCCTTCTTATTTATATTAATAATGACGTCGCCCGAGGGGGCTAGGGGGATGGGGGCTGGTTAGCGGAGGTGGATAGTCTGAACGGTAACGGGGCAGCACGTTGAGACGGGAAACTTTTGTCGGCGGATATTGCGGTGCCTGAGCTTCCCAGCAACTTGGACGATTTGTCTGCTGAAACTCCACCCAAAGTTTTTTTACCCTCCACCCCCGTCCCTCTCCCTAACCCACCTGGCCGACTACCCTACACCCCTCCCCCAGCCCCCTGCGTCGCTTTTATACAAGCGTCGCGATTTGCAATTAAAATTATAAATAACCGAATTACTTATTCAAATGTCCTCGTCAGCTCGCCGGCTGACATTTTCAAAGCGGCGCTGACATAAAACATGAATGCGACCTCGTTCGTTCGAACGGTCCTTGTAGTAATTGGTATCCTCCGCTGCCGAAAGGTGGGGGTGGGGCGGTTGGCGCGCAAAGAGGGAGAAAAAAACAGAGGAGAGAGGGAAACAAAAAATCAGTTTTCCATGGAAGATCAATGGCACCTTTTGTACGGCGGTTTTTAAAAGTGCCCCACTCCAATGGCGAGCGGGAGAGACCACGCGAGCGCGCGCGCGCGCGCTCGCTCGCTCGCGGACACACTCGCGGCAGAGGAAACGGCGATAAAGCGACAATGCAAAGCGACGCTATAAAAACTGCATTAATTTGCATTCAGATGGCTGGAAAAAAGAGCGCTCGTATACAGCGACAGTTGGCGAGGCGGGGGCCAGCTCGTCTTTTCGGGGGGATGAAATTTTCGTCGAAATGGACGAGAAGGGAGCCGAAGAAGGGAAGATAAAAAAAAGTTTCGCAAAAAGAGGCGGCGGCCGATGCGCGAACGTCGATCGACGCCTCTCGTTCGTTCCGTTAATTATTTCGCCGTCGGGTTCGTTAAAAATGTACGGAAAATTACACTCGGGCAGGAGCGTGCGCGCGCGCGCGCTCACTCTGCCTCGCACGCTCGCGTACATCGTTCGGGGGCCCTTAAATGACAAAGAGGCCGTGTGTCACCTCCGTGGCCTGCCTGCCATCCCCCTTTTGTCAGATTTCCGCGGGAAGCTGCCTGGGCCGATACGCGCGGACGTATTTTTAGCGGATTCATTTCCGTGTGCAGCACGCTCCCCTACCCCGTCCAGCCCTCCCCCCCCCCCCCCCCCACCTATTCCGCCTACCACCCACGCGACGCGATGTGCGTTCTCTGTTGATCGCCCCCGGGGCAGGAATTATTTAACGGGTCAACGTTCGCCCCCGAACGGCGGCCCCTCATTAAGGCCATCGCTTACGCTCCGCTGCCGATGAATTAATGACGCGCGTCCGGATGGTGTCTTACCAATTACGGTGAGATTCACTTGGAAGTTCCTCGTCGGCGACTTCTTGAAGTCCACCCGACATCTGTATATGCCCTCGTCGTCGAGCTGGACCGCCCCCAGGGACAGGGCGGCCGGCTTCGTGACCGTGACGAAATAGGCTCTCGGCCCCACGACATTGCTGTCCGACCAGTTCAGAGCCTTATTGAAGGACCTCCCCCGCACGTCGAAGCTAGGGAATAGAGAAGAAAGAGAAGAAGAAGAAGAAGTGCTGGAAGAAAAAAAGGGGGCAGTCTGCCTCCCTCGACGGAGCCCACCGAACGACATCCGATCGGATCCGATCAGATCCGATCCGATCCGATCCCCTTCATCCTTCCACCGAGCGCGGGATAGCAAGAGTCCCCCGGAATTTTTCCCATAACTCAGCGGGACAGCGCCGGCATCGATAAGCGGGGCGAACTTCCTCGCGATTGCGTTATATACGGGCGTCCTTCTAATCGCGCCCGTCGGAGACTCGCGGAGATCCCGCCTATCGCGCGGACGGCCATTACATCCGACGGTCGGCGATGATCGGGATCGGAGGCGGTGAATCAGAGTGAGGCGAAGTTTATCGCACCTTCGCGGGCTATGCTCTCTACCCCCCCCCCCCCCCCCCCCCCCCCCGCCCTGCCCTCGCTACCCCGAGAGCCCCACGTTCCCAAGGCTCGCGGGCACGGCTAGCCGTCGAGCTCGCCAGCTCTCGACGCGCTACCACCCCCGAAGGGGGACGAATACTCCGAATTTTACATTCGCCCGGGCGCTCGTAAACTCCCCGGGCCGGCGGGCGGCTTCGGCGGCGGCGGCGGCGTCCGCGTCGGCGGCTACGGCGGTTAAGTCCAATTTATGTTTACGCATTGCGTCGCCATGTCTACCTGTAAATCGGCTTCACCGCGTAGTCGCGGAACCATAGCACCATGTATACGCGATCCTCTCGCGTGGACGGCTCAATGTCACAAGGCAGGCTGGCGGTACCTCCGAGAACGGCGCTCACCTCGAACGTCGCGACTGAAAGAGACAGAGGGAGAGAGGGGAAGTGAAAAAAAAAAGATCGTCATTCCCAGCGTAATCTCGCGCACGGCGCTTCGAAAAGCGGAAGGGGGGGGGGGGTACGGGAGGAGGGGGGTTGGGAGTGGGGTGCCCGGATGGGTGGCGGAGGCTGAAGAGGGGCGTGGGGGTCACGTCGCTTCCAGCGATTCCAATTTCTGCCGGCAATTCGCGGAACGGCGATCTAATATAAAGTTCGCCCGCTCGCCGCTTAATAAGGACGTACTCGTTAAAAACCACCCCCAAGCCTCCCCTTCATCCTCCTCCTGCTCCTACCGCGGTTCCCTCACTTTCCCGTACCGCCGGCTCTTCGGCTCGCGGCCCCGAACCCCCGAACCCCCGAAATACGTGAGATTCCCGCGAGACAATAACCGAGCGCGATTAATCACAACGACGTCATGTGGACGTCGTAAAGTTAATTTCGAACTACTGCGAGCGGATATAAATCGTGCCCGAAACCGCACGCGAGTTCATCGACGCGCACACAGCGACGTTCGGGCTACGTTCTCCGGTTCCACTCTCTTTCTTGGGAGAGGAAGAGAGAGACAGAGATAGATATATAGTTAGAGAGAGAGAGAGAGAGAGAGAGAGAGAAGGATAGAAGGCCGGAGAACCTAGCCACGCTCTCGAAACGTCTTTACGACGAAGAGATGGCACGGGAAGTTGATCACGCGGTCGACCGCCGAGACGATCCATTCGCAGATGCACCCCTCCCCCCTTCCCCATAACCCCTCTCCGGTCGCTTCGCGACGACGGTCGACGTAGCGCTTCCGGTCGTGAGATACGCACCTAGATCGTCATCCTTGTCCCAGTTACCGCTCGCGTTCACGTAAACGGCGACGGCGAGTATGTAACCGCTGATGACGAGTCTCACTGCAATCTCCGTCAGTGTTCCAACTGCCATCCCAAACGGGAATACCCTCGGCAGCCTCCGCCGTACATTCAAATCCTCCCCGTGCATAATACCACCCCTCGCCGGTCGTTCGTACGGCCCTGCTTTATTGTCATTCCACGCAGAGAGGTAGACGGCCTCCTCCCACCTCCTGGCCGTGATGCGCTCTGATGTGCAATTCGTCGGAGAGCTTGGGCAGAGGTGAGCTCAGAGGGGTGGGGAGGGGGGCGGGTAGGTGGGTTGGGGGGGAGGAGTGAGAGGGGTCGCGCTCAGATGGATGGAGGAGCGTAAAGAGCGGAGGGTCGCGGGCGGTGGGGTGGGGCGGGAGGAGAGGGGCGAGTCGGAGGGTAGGCCGAGTATGGGCAGAGGGGGCGGTGTGTGGGGTGGAGGAGAGCGGGTGTCGGTCGGGCAGGGGTTCCCACCGAAGGGGCGAAGAGGGTCGGGGGTGGTTAGAGAATCGTCGTAGGAGCGCAGGACTCGACGACGCTCGGCGAATGCTGCTGGTCGCGCGATGTTCGGCTACGTGCGACCGGCGGAAGATCGGCGAGTAGCATCAATGGTGGCCGATAAATCTCCGGGCCGGCGAGATTCCTACCAAAGAGGACGCGAGAAATTCCCTTTCGGCGAGATTTATGCCCCGGAGGAGGACGCGTGCCGAGTCGAGCTTTCTCCTCTCTCTCTCTCTCTCGGCTTCTCTTCTCTCCGCGTCTCGCTCCCTTGCTCTAACTTCGATTTTAGTCGCTTCTCTGTCTTTGCCTCCCTCTCTCTCTCTCTCTCTCTCTCTCTCTATCTCTCGCTCGCTTTCTCTTTATCTGTCTCTCTCCGTCCCTCCTCTCTCGGTCGCGTTCCTGCGCTCTTTCGGCCCCCCCAAGGCGAAACTTTCGCTCGGCGAGAGGATACTCCGGGAGTTCGAGGGTGCCGAGTTATTGTCGTTGTACGTAAATCAAGTGGCGCAGGGGGTTCTCGAACGATGACGCTTAAATTTTCCCTGGGGGAGGACGCGCTCTCTTCCTGCTTCCCTTTATCGCGCTTCGCCCGTCGAGATTTGAGCCTCGCTTCGGATAAGAGTCATGGGTAAGCGCCGGTGCACGCTGTGACCGTGTCCGCCGACTGTGGAACACTGGCCTTTGACAGTCGGTGATGGATGCTATCGCCTCCCGACTAGTCCTGATCGCGGTGAATGCAGACAGGCCGGAGCGCGGCGCCGTCCAGTAGTGCAGCTCGACGATGGAGTGCGACGTGCGCTCGCTCGTCGCTCTCAAAGGAGCCCTCGTCCGTTTTCTTTGATCGCTCGCGACCCGCGGTGTCCTTTCCCAGACGCGGAGTGTTCATTAAAACCTTGGATGAGAAGTAGAGGAGATCATTTGACGGCGCTTAAAGTGCGAGCGACGGGGAGAGAGAGAGAGAGAGAGAGAAAGAGAAAGAGAGAGAGAGAGTGAGGGAGACAGAGAGAGAAACAAGGTGATGAGCGGAGGGGTCTGAATGTTTTAACTGGCTTGCGTAATGAAGGATAGTCTTTCGACGATCGCGGCTGATTCGAGCGTAAATCTTGAAAAAATCCTCTGAGGGCTCGGGAAAGGACGTGTCTCGCGCTCGGTGCGCTCAAAGAAGCGTGAATGATGGCTCGATGATCGGGCAATAAAAAAGTCTTTTAGTACAGGTGCAAGTAGGCAGACGATGTTTTAACGCTCGGATTGCCGTTGCTGAGGAGCTCGCTCGATTAATCGTTCGGCGAGGGAAGTGTGCGAGTCCTTTTTAGACACGTAGCGCGAGCTACGTCGAGCGGGTAAACCGAGTAAAATCGTGCTTTCGTCCGATAATACCCCCGGAGGTCTCTACCTTCCGTGAAAAAGTGTCCGACGTGGCACGTTGCACTACGTGCGTCGTAAGCCGCGTAGAAGCCGCGAGCTCTCGCCGACGATGTAGAGGGGAGAGGGACGGAAAAAGGCTCAGTTCCGCCCGTCGAAACTTTCCGTCCGAATCTCCGTCCGGGGCTCGGAGCAATAACTCCGTATTAAAGCCGAGTAATACCTCCCGCAGAGCCAGCAATTTTTCCTTCTCAGCCCCCGACACGTTCCGCTAATTGAAGCTCTCCCGTCGGACGCTCACGCCGCGCTGCTGAGCGAACAAAACACGAGATTTTCCTTTCTCTCCCACAGCTTCCTCCCGTTCCGGCAGACAGGGGCTGGCGAGAGTGCGATGTTCGCGAGCCTTTTTTCCGCGCACCCTTAGGTCTCACGTCGTCGTCGGTGTCGTCTGCGTCGTTGTCGTTGTCAGGACGAGGCCGATGTTCGCACAAAAGAATCCGCTCGCGATGCCCACCACTCGCCGTTCCCAACTCTTTCGTAGCACGGGAGCACGAGGTCTCACGCTTGACGTCTATGGACCGGTGCGAGGCGAACGACCAGCACCACCACCAACCGCCACCACTACTACCAACCACCGGCAGCCAGCCTGCCTGCCTGCCAGCCAGCCAGCCAGCCAGCAGCAGCAGCAGCAGCAGCAGCAGCACCGGGTGGAAGGACGACGGCAACGACGGACGGCCAGCTCCGAGGGAGCAACACTCGCCGTAAATCGCGCCGATGTAACGGACGCGCACACACTTTCCAGGCGTCGCTAACCCGACGGCGATGAGCGCCGATCGATTTTCGTAAAGTCAGTCTGATCTCGCTTCGCGTTTCGACGCTCTCGATTCCGAGCGCGATATATACATCGCGCGTACGTGTACGGCAATGCACGTATCCAGCCCAGGCCTACACACTCGAGCACCTCACATGTCCGCGGTTGGGGCCTCTGCGCGAGAGTCTACAGGGGACCGTAACACGTGTGCGAGTGAGACGGGGAGAAAGAGTCGAAGAGACTGGAGACAGAGAAAGAAGGAACGGGGAGACAGAAAGAGAATGGGACACAGAGAGAGAGAGGGAGAGAAGGGGGATGGAGAGGGGGGAAAGGGAGAGAGAGAGAGACAGTACGCGTGTTGTTCCCGGGTGGTATGTACGTCCGTGTACGTGTCTATCCGTGTGTATGTCAAACGCGTCGAGCAACGTCCGCCCGCGCGAGCGCAAACACTCACACGCGTATGTAGCGCACGCACGCTCGCGAGACCGACGAGAGGGTAGGAGAGCTCACGCGATCGAACGTGACGTGCCACTCGTCCGGTATATACCCGCGGCAAAGCATCCGGTTTCGAGTAACGCCGAGCCGGAATTGCAGGACGATTCGCCGTCCTCGCCGGAGTCAAATCGTGGCCCGAATGGCGCGGAGGTAGGGCCGAGTTTCGCGAGAAGCTTCCGCACGAGGGACACTCAGCGAGATCTGGCGGCGGGTTTAAGGGGTTGTTGGACGCGATGATGGAGTGGCGCCGGAGGAAGAGGTGGAGGGGGCGACCGAGGGGGTGGCGGGGGAGCGCGAGGGTGTAGGACGGGGAGGGTGAGGGGGGCAGGCGGATGAGGCGCTCGGCGCTAGCTCGAAACCCGGTGGTGGGGGATGCTTCCGTTAGGGGGGGTGGAAACGGTGGTGGTGGCAACGGCGATAGCGGTCGGCGGCGATGGTGGTGGTGGTGGTGGTGGTGGTGCGCTCGTATTTCGATCAAATTCCGCCGTTGGGTGCGATGGCCTCGAGCCGGCGCACGTGAAACGCTGGATCCAATAGGAAACTGAGACGGAGGGGGTTGGGGGACGGGGGTGCCGCTTTGCCAGGCAAACTTTGCCGATCGCCGATCAACTGGACTGCTGGCGAACTTTGACGTTTCGCGACTCTATCGTATTTCGATCGGAACGAGGTTCAAGGCTTGGGACTTTCCGACTGTAGGATATCCGAAAGTGGGTGGTAGGGTGACCGGAGGGGGGGGGGGGGGGGGGTGAGGGTGGAGCGGGGGTCGAGGAACGGGGGGATCTGAGGAGTTTGCGAATTCCGGGACTGTCATCGCCAGATGCTTAATTAAAGTAATTTCGTCCGGTGTACAGCTCACTTGGAGTCGCTTCGCTTTTCCGCCTTATCGTCAGACGCCTCGCTAAAGTATTAACGAGGGGTGTATAAGATTAAAGGCGGGAAAAAGAAGGAGGTGGGACGGTATTTCGCCTTGTTCGCCCCCCCCCCCCCTCCCTGTTTCTGAATATCATATTGACCCATTTTACGGCGGCTTATGAGTTCTCGCCGGCGTGTAACGAATTCTTGCTGGAGTGGGGTTTTATAATCGGGTGGAGCGAGGCGGGATTTTTCTCTCATTTTTTTTTTTTTCGGGCGTAGCTTGTCTGTAGGGCGTGTTTGCGTTTGTTAGAGACACTTGTCCATTATGCTCGGTTGTCCGCAGCTTTCCCAGGTTTTTTTTATTAATGGCCGGTCGCGTATGGCCCAGTGTCAGCGTGACCGGATAACGATGCTCTCCGAAGCCTATTTTCGCGGAAATAGGAGAGGAGTTCTGAACAGGGGCAGTTAGGGGGATGACGACGTCATTTCTGTATCCGTCACGGTATCGGGCGGATTTCACTTGTTAAATCATTATTAACGAACATCGCCGTTCCATTTTGCCAACGCTCGCCGAGGATCATGTCAAAGGGATGTGATTTCAACATTCCGCCCTCTCTCACTCCCCCACCCCCGCACCCCATTTATTTCCACCCTTTTTTCATAAAGGAGGCTCATATAAGCGAGTATCGCGGACTCGACGGTGGGGGGGTGGGTAATAAGAGTATTCGGCGCAAATTTGCAAAGTTAATTCGCCGGGGCCGAGCGCGGCGGAAAAAGTTGCTAATTAGCGACTATAATTCGTTCGAAGTACGGACCTTAAAAAATGCATCGACCTCGCCGTTACATTTCAGCGTGTACGGCGGCCGTCGCGGCAACGGTGGCCAGGGGGATGGAGGAGGGGGAGGCGGATAGGGAGGATGGAGGTGGGGAAGGGGGTGGTGCCGTGAAAACACCGCAATTACGGTCGAATAAAGCGGAATTAAAACTCCTCCCGCGTTATCCCCATTATCCGGCCGCGGGGCCCGTTGATTAAAAGGAAATTATGTAAAACGGATATGACTCATGAGTCGGCCTCTCGGCTGCCGGCGGATTCGAATTGCAGCGCGCGACGCCGGCAATATCCGGCCGTGGGCGTGCGGGCAGAGTGGCGACGGGGGAGAGGAGGGTGAGGAGGGGGTCGGTGGGGAGGGGACATAAACGTCCCGGTGAAAATGATGGGAAAAGTTTCGAGTGTATAACCGGCGCGCCGGGCATCGGTTATGTCGACAACAACGCACGCTCGCCCCGGGAAGAGAGAAAGTGCCGTGAGAGAATTGAGAGGCACGCTGGCGCTTAGCGCCGGTTCAACGCATTCTTGCCTGACCGCGATTCCCTCCGACGGTCCTATACGAGGACTTCAATACGATTCTCTCTCTCTCTCTCTCTCTCTACCTCTCTCTCTACCTCACTCTTACCTTCCCGCGAAGGGAAGCGTGTAGCGCGGCGAGTGTTTCATCGCTGTCGGTCAATTGACTCGGGCTATGGATGTCAAGGTTCCGCGCCTCGGTCGGACGAGACTCTTTCTTACGGCGGCTGGCACGAGAAGCGGACTAGCGTCGCGAGCGGGCAAAGCGAGCGAGCAAGTTCACTCCGGCCACTTCCGAAGTTATGCGCATATCTTTGTACCTCCTTTAAACTTTCTATTGTCTTCCTCGCCTCGTCGGGACAAATATTTTATGTACACGACGTATGTACGGCGCTGGAGTCGACGGCCGTCGGACACCGGACTTTGCGCGCGGATACCGAGTTCTTTTTCTCGAGTCCTCGCCTTTTTTTCCTCTGTCGGTCGTTTAGATTCGATGGGAAAATACGAGCAGCCGGGCGAATATGTCGCATTTGCCGCGGGCGAGGTTTATGAGCGCGGAAAGTTGAGCGCGGACAATCGGTGGGCGGGAAGCAGGTCTCGTGACGGTGTATCGGCGATGTGTCGGGACGCGTTGGGTATGCATCTCGAAATACGTCGGCCAAATAAAGAATCGCATCTGGACCCGGCCGGCGGCGGCGGCCGAGCGCCTCGTTGCACATTCATCGTGGACGAGGGTCAAGAAAGGTGAAAAACTCACTTAAATCAGCAACCTCTTTGCCGGCGCGGACTCTTTCGCGAAAAGAGGAGGGGGAAAAAAAAAAGAGCGACCACTCGGACAGATATAATCACTTATCCGACGTCAGCGGCAGCAGGTGAACGTTTCGCCGGGGTAACGCGCTAATACAGAGTCGGCGGCGGTAAATGCGGGGCAAGGAAAAGTGGCTAAATAGGAGCGTGGGCGAGTCGGACGGCAGGGGTCGGCGACTTGGCGGGTTCCTTCGCTGACGAAACGTGAGGCCGACGGAGACACGTACCGGCAATCCATCTCCCCGAAGCCGGCGGATCGAATTTGAGCGAGACTAAAGTGGGCCAGAAATCGTCCTTGGCATCCTTGCCTTCCCCGCTAAGTGGCAGCGGGCGCTAGAGTAGGCGCTAGGGCAGCCGCTAGAGCGGTCGCTAGAGCGGCCAGGTAGAGGCAGGCAGTCGGAGCGGCAAGCCTGAGTCCGTACTGCCCGGCTGGATTTCTCTCATGCAACGATCGATCGGATCGATCTCATGAAGTGTGCAGTATTTGTCGGCGTATCGTTTGCCGTTCGCCGAGTTGACTCTCCGCGCGGTAGAGGCATATCACGCGAGGCAAAAGTCGCGGCCAGAGACACGTCCCGAGCGAACGCTGCCCTCGACATATCGCACCCCTTCCTTCCTCTCTTCCTCCTCTCTCCCCCCCCCCCCGCCCGTTCGCTCGTGATCCGCACGTAAACCGCGACTATCCGCGAATATCCGCGTACGTAATGTGTCCCAGCCGTCGCAGCCCGGCGCGGGATCGTCATTTAACCTTTGCGTGTCTCGGCTTTTCGTCCCTTCGAGCCGCGCCGTTAATAGCGAGTGATCGTAATTCCGTGCGTCATGCACGTAATTGCGCCGTTACGGCTGCATCGCGGCCGGCAGCGTATATTCGAAGTTTGACCGAATTTTCGGGGCCGGCGGAGCCCCGATATCGTCGCTCGCTAAATTGGGGGTCACTGGAAACTCGTACAACACGCTCCCAGGCACTTCTGTTAATAATGGCATTATATTTGAAATAGTAATGTTTACAACATACAATTGCGACGTTACTACAGTTTTTTATTTTATTTTATTCATTTTTTCTTATTCTCTTCACTCCTCAAGTATTTGATAATGTCTCGCAGAAGGTCACGCACCTGTTCGATTCCTCGTTTATATATTCGCCCCTATTACATACCATTTTGTCTCCTTTGTGTTTTTTTTTTTGTTCTCTTTGTATCAATTGAATCGTGCGCGGGAACTGCTCGGGCTTCTCTCTTGCCGATCTGAGAATCAGTGCTCTTTTTTTAGTTTGTCCATTTTATTTATTAACCGTAGACTAACGCGTGTCGAAAAATAAACGGCGAATGTACAGTAACGGATGTCCCAGGGAAACCGAGTGACAGGCAGATCGAAACGTAATCTTATTGTTATATTGTCATATTGGTGTCTGTAAATTCTAAACGCTATTCCACGGCGAGTGATACTCCCAGATTGGACGAGCTACAATGCGCTTTGTGGCTCACACTCTTTCTCTCTCTCTCTCTCTCGCTCTCTTTCTCGCTCACTCACTCCCTACCACTTTCTCCGCTTTCGCACAATCACCCCAATAATAATAATATTAATAATAATGACGCGATGTCGGCGGGATCGCGATCATTTCTCTTCCCATAATTCGCCGCCCTCCTGGCACTATCAATCTCTATTACAATCGTACTGTGACCTATGGACTATGGCACTTGGTGCAGCTAGTTGAGATTTACGGTTGGATACCCACTTAAACGTGTAAAGTTACTTATCGTTAATGTTATCGATCGATAGCGTTAATATTACCAGTATTATCATATGTATGTATATGCATATTTATATATATATTTATATATTTATATTTATATATATATGACACATGTTAATTCGTGCGTTTCAGTATGATACAGGCGTAACAGGGCGACACGGCCAATTGTCAGCTTAGCGTCCCGGGCAACTCTTCCCCCCCCCCCCTTCCCTTCGTTTTCCCAAGCGTTGTCGCGCCTCGATCGAGAAACGTGTCTTTTCAATCGACCGTACAATAGAAACTGACGCGGGCGGCTCGCTAATTAATTAGAGTGTCATTGCTTAGACTGTTCGAGGGTTACTTAACGGACTCGTTACTGGCACGAGCGGCGGTATCGGGCCCTGATTGATCGACCGATTAACGATCAATCCTGCTCCCGAGTCAATTACCGAAAGGTTCGTTCGGTCGACGGACGAGGACTACGTCTTTTTCTCACTTCGGATAATGAACGTCCCGACGCGCACCACCCTCTGCCTCGGCTTCGATCGGGGGAAGAAAAAACGTAATTGCCCGCGTCGCCTTGAATAGAAGGACTATTCTTAATCGGTTCCTTATCTAAGCATACGTCTATAGTCTATTATACATTTTAATAGTACGACGCATTTTTTTTTCGCGCAAAAGATCATGCAGGCATGTGAGACAGTAATAGCGGATTCGTCGTGCATATCTTTTCCTCGTCAGTTCAATGACACTATCGTACCTTCGGTTCTTCCATTCTCTCTCTCTCTCTCTCTCACTCTATCTCTCAGCACGCTCACACCCACATCCTCCCTCTCCTCTCCTCCCCTCGTTCGCTATCTCATCTCACCCCCTCACTCTCATGTAATCCAGCGGGTCGTGTCACATTCGCGGCAGCGGTGCATCGCAACCGGCGGTCGGAGCCGCTCAAACGTGACATCTCTACTCTATAGGCCATTTTTTGTCATTAGCCGCGCGTTAGCGCGGACTCCATCTCGATCAACACGCGGCGCACGCAAGAACGTCCGAAAGCCCGGTATCCGACTACTATGCAACTCTGCATTCACAGATCGTCCGATCGTTCTCTCTCTCTCTCGCTCTCTCTCTCTCTCTCATTCCATCCACTCGTCTGATCCGTTACGCGAAAGCTTCATTGAAGGTAGCACCAATTTGTATTTTATCCCCTAATTCACCCACTTTTGCCCCTTCTTTCACGCTGTCCCCACGAGAGAACACTATAACTGCTATCGTCGGTCACCCGAGTCTGGACTATGGTGTTGAGTATCGGATCGCGGTATATATCGCGCGGAGAGAAGGCAATCAGCTTTGTTCGTGCTGTATATATAAAAAAGTCGCGAGTGGGCGGCGAATTGTAAATCGAAGTAGGCTCTCTCCCTCCCTCCCTCTCTCTCTCTCTCTCTCTGTGTGCGTCTCTCTGTACGGTCGAAAGCTCGTGACGGCGTTAATAGGCAGCCTGCTCGCGAACGACGTTGTCTCCCGGGCGAAAACGTGCGCTGAAACGGTCGGCTGAAACGGTCGGCTGAAACGTTCGCTGAAACGTGCGCTCCCGAAACGTTTCCCGCGGACACGCATATGACACACCGATGATATCGCCGATGCCCTGCGGCCCCTGCCGATAGCCCCCGTCCCCTACCCCTCCCTCCAACCCTCCACCCGGCCCGCGGAGCCGGAATTCGTCGGAAATTGACGTTCGCTTATTTCCTCGCTATTTATCGTGCGCCGCCGCTAACCCCTCCGAGCGATACGGGGCGCGACGCCGCGAAGCACGTGAGCCGTGCAAACTGCCGTTTTGTATCGATGCAATTAATAACGGCTGGCGTGTCCTGCAGCCGGGTACCCGGAATGAGGGAAAGAGATCGATTCCGGCCGGGAAGGGGGTAGAGATAACGTTGTTACGGCTCGTCACTTGCCACACCGGCATTCTCGAGTGTTAACGTTCCCCGGGCGACTCCTGGGGGGGGAGGAGGAGGTGGGGAACAAGAGGGATGGAGGAGGAGGAGGAGGGGTTGGGAAACTTAATCGGCCGATGGGAAGGCCGACGTGCCTCGCGTATGTCGCTGAAGAGACTTCTTCTCGCATTCGAGGCTCGTCCACCCTTTCACCCTCTCCCTCACCCTCGCGCTCGCCTTTCCTTCCCCCTTGTTCTTTCTTTCCGCTCTCTCTTTTCTCTCATCCCCTTCCTTCCTCTCTGCCTCCTCCCGCGCGCCCTTCCGTCATTTACATAATACACGCGCTCGCGAGTTATCGCGGTTAATATTTACAGCTTAGTTATTGTACACCTTTCACCGGCGGCGAACGCACCCGTGAAAAATAGATAGATGTTCCTTGTCACCTCGCCACTTTTTTCCCCTCCATCTGCTCGGTTCTCAGTAACGCGCGCTCTCTCTCTCTCTCTCTCTCTCGCCATCCGGAAATTACAAAAAGGGTTCCGTCTACCGCCGAACGTATTCCTCGCCGCCGCCGTCGTCGTCGCGTCTATTTAATATTGCGTGCCGCTGTCGCTCGCTTTTTTTGCTCGCTTAGCCCTCCGGCGAGCGTGAGCTAGCTGCGAATAACGTACGGCCAACGGCGAACCGGGGAGGTTTTCGGGATAATTGTTCGCTCGGCTTTTAGCGCAGGGCGCACAGTTCGCCGTTCGCCGCCGCAATTCGGCGGGAGGGAAATTTTGCGATTGCCATCCTAAACCGACGCCCCACGCCGGGCGTCCCCGCTCGGAGCGCATTTAAAGTATTAAAAAAGTTCGATCGCCCCGGCTACAGTTGCGGGCGGGAAGGGAAGATGATATCTATTTCTCGTGTGGAAGAAGGGAAAAAAGGAACGGCGCTGAGTCGTCGGACTTTTTGTAAATCCCCAAGCCGACGGTGTGTGTGTGTGTGTGTGGGTGGGTGGGTGCGCACGCGCGCGTGTGTGCGTGAAGGGGGATTCTTTCTGAGCCTGCGTCCGTGTATACGTGGTGCGTACGCGGTAATAAAATAATTCTGCCTCCGAGTATTTCCATTTATATTACACGCCCCGTCCGCCATCCGAATATGTAACTAATATTGCGGCTGTTCTCGTTTCAATGCTCGTCCGAATTGGCCTATTTTTTCCCCTCTCTCTTACCGCTAAACGCTCGTACAGACAATTCATTGATATTTCGAATTTAATTGCGCCCCCGTGTTGTACGAATACGTACGATTCCCATCGATGTGCCTTTAGACGGTGTTAATGCATGCTTTGCCTGTACAATATATCCGACATATACAAATTGTAGCACAGTTGACGCCCGTATGTGTGTAGGAGCTGTTCTCTTTTAATTTTAACACCGTATGTATACTGCACTATTTTAAGGCAATGTTACACTCCCGCTTTACATTAGCATAAAAAAATTCGCTTCCTCTCTCCTCCCTCTCTATCTTTCGTCATTGTAAAATTCAGCGTCCCATCGAAATGCGCAGATCAAATAACTTATCGTAGATCGTTATAACTATCCGCCGACGAAGACGTTCATTCTGCTCGTAGAAATACATATATATACACATATACGCAGATACATATATGTATACCGATGACGTTAGAAAGTGGATAATTAGCGGCTATTCAGTCGTAAAGAATTTGCAAAACGTGTGTCGCATCGTCGACATGTTCAGCGAGAATAAAGGAAACGTTCCTGAGATATATAGTATATACGAGCGCGCGGGTGTTTGCGTGTGTATGGCGTGTACAGATAAATATAAGACAAAGTGTCGTATTCAACGAAATTGCGATTCTCCCCCCCCCCCCTCCGGCTCTCGTAACATATCGTTTCGGCGCGCGCTAACGTATGCGTCGATCGATCTCGCCGTCGACCGCCACACATCCCGCTTACATGTCCCTTGGAGAGAAAAAATAGGGGGGGAAGAAAGAAGAGAATGCACTGCGGCACAATATCAGCGTGTATACGTCATTATCCAGCGTTATATAATTTTTTTTTTCCCTAACCGCCACTTGATAACGCAATCTCCCGTTTCTCACGTGCTATTTTACAGAATACACTCTGCGCCTTTACCGCTCGAGCGTGCGTGCTCGATTCTTTCTACTCTTTCATGTCTCTATCCGTCTCTCCCTCTGTCTCTGTCTGTCTTCATCGCTCCCCTGCAATCGCACTCGATCCCCTGCGGTAGAGACGGCAAACGTTATTCTCTTCATTCGGCCGATGCGATCTCGTTATCACTCTGTCTTTCTCTCTCTCTCTCCCTCTTTCTCCCTCTGCCTGGCTCGCTCGACGAGAATACGGATGAATACGGAATTTAACTCGAAGACTTGGTGTTTCGTTGGAGAGCTCGCTCGATTGTCTATACGGGGGGTTGGGGACGCTGGTGTGAAAAATTGTGGTATAATAGCACACGGGAGAACGGGCACAGTCGTCGTCGCCGTCGTCGTATTCGTCGTCGTCGTCGTCGTCGGTGTGCCCCAATGGACGAGCATTACATTCCTTGGCATACTATGATTTCTCACTCATACGTGTAGACGAGATTCTTGCAAATGTTTATTTCAAACGTACACGAAAAAATGTCGTCGGATCGTGATCTAACGAAGAAAAACGGAACAATTCGTGTTACACTGAATATCGGTCATGAACATCGTAATGAGACGATAATAGAACTAAAAATAGTACATGAATAACAATAAAGGATAAAAAAATAAAAATTATAATTGACAATAATATATTTTTTTTAATAATAGTATAATCAATGCGTTATATATATTTATATATAATTATATATATAATGGGGGGCGGAGGGAGATTAATATTTACAGAATACGTAGTGGTATCAACTTTTGCGGATTCTTGTGTTGCACAATGTTCGTTCGTTCTCTCTCTCGCGCACAATCTCTCTCTCTCTCTCTCTTAGACTATTTAGCTCCTACCGCAAAAAAAGAAAAAAAAAAACAAATTGAAAAACTATGGCAACTAACGTAGTAATGGCAAGTATCTGTTGACGAAAATCGAATAACGCTTCGGTGGACATTACATATGGAATGAAGTGATGAAAAGACTTGCAGTAATTAAAAAAGAAATGGACAGAAAATAATAGAGGGAAGTTAGAATGGGTAGGAAGAGGGGAATAAGGAGAAAATTAAACCCGATAAATAAAATGTAGCTAATGTAAGAATTAAATCGCTTTACACTGACGATAATTGGAAATCGAATATCAGCAAAAAAATGTACAGTTGAACGAAGCGACGCGTTTTAAGAGATAATATAAATCACAATACAATTAAATAAATCGAAAAGGAAGTGCCCGTATGGATTTCTGCAAAAGAATACGTTACAACCTCGACTGCCCATGTTGAAGAATCAAAGACTTGTCCGTCATTCCGAAGAACAATCCCATTAGATCGTAGTTCGTAATTCACTTTGTTCCATGGCTAGAAATTATATATATTTATATATATATATATGTATATCGAAAAAATTATCATAATTATCGGCTACCAATTCTTTATTCCGCGTGCCACCGCGATTGATCCATGCACATGAACTTGTATTCTGCTTACAAAAAGCTTTCACACCGTTACCATCAATCAATGTCGTCTTGTTTTCATAACCCACCGAAATAACATTTAAAAAAAAAAACGAACGAAGCTTTCACCTAGTGCCAGCTAAATTTACACGGGGTGTAGGAATAAAAAACACAACATGTCTCTCTCTCTATTGCTGATTAAACCTTAATCGCTAACACATCCAACAACTACAAACATTGGTATCGTGCTGCAGCCGATATATGACTCTCTTCGCTCCATGGAAGTTTTCTCTTTCAAACTCTGTTCACTTTGCCTTTTTTTTTTTTTTGCTCAGGTGCTGTGCGGAGGTCTCATACGTTGCAACGGTCGCCAATTCGATCATCAACATAGCGCGCATCCCCCTTTTCCCTCAGAGTCCATTTCGGCTCCCTCTCGGCACGTGTGTACTTTTAAACATGTGATTTCAAATAGAAAACATGGAAGCCACTGGAAGATTACTATTTAATATCGTTATTATAAGCCGTAAGTCAGTTTAATCTGGTATGTACGAGTATACTATATACACGGCTGCTGCGCAAAACAATGTTCACGGTAAGAATTATTCAACATACTTGAAACTGTGAGAGAACGGGAATCACAGAAAAGAAAGAAACGTCCTGCTCGCCGATTTTCGCCTTCCTGCAATATGTATGTATAATATGGTACAGCGATCGAAGGAATAAGCGTCGCGCGTTGTCGACGTTTCCCCGATAGTTGAGATGAGGCGTGAAAATTTCGCTTTCGGTTCGAAAATCGTGTATATTGTTCTATGTACATGTTGCATCGGTCGAAGGAGAGCGCACGCGCGCGCGCGCGCGCACGCCCCCTGCGCCGATTGAAAACGAGAAACACGGCGTTAATCCGACTAACTGCGCTTTATAATGGAAACAACTGACGGATGTTATTCGGGCGGTCGTCGAGACCGATGACGAATTTTAACCTGGTAGAGAGCATTTAAACCGAACCATTCTCATCTTCTGTAGTTCCTTCGCTCCAAGTTTCAAAATAGATTCACAAGTGAACGTTATTAAACAAAGAAAAAAACAACAGACCATACGTTATCACTCGAGAACAAAAAGATTTGGAGACTTTTTGAGGTCTAATGTTTGACGTGCAAAAAATGCCTTTGATGCGTGTATGTAGGTGTTTAGTGTGCGTGTGTGTTCATGTAAGTGTGTTGTGTCTCGTGTGTACGTGTTCATTTTTTTTTTCATTCCTTTTCAGTGCGCATATTAGTTAAAACATATATAGTTATACTATGTATAATATGACACTGCGGTGTATAATACTACAGACCTTAGGTCAGTATGTTCAAAGGCAATTTTCACGTTATCATTTACTCGCTATACCAGACGATATACAAAAGTACTACATACAATAATGAATACTTTGTAAAACTTTGCCCGACGAAACAAAATTCTACAATAATGATTCTGAATGTCCTCTTCACTCACTCTCTTCTTTTCTCTCTCTCTCTCTCTCTCTCTCTCTCTCTTTCTCTCACACGCATACACGCATACACATTCTCTCACATTCTCATTCTCTCTCTCTCCCCTTCTACTTATTCATATTCACTTGCGTAAATGGAGGTGTGGCTGCATCTAAAATTATCGCTAATAGGCGCTTCTTTCCATACAAGAGCGTTTGCGGCCCTTGAAATACAATTACAATAATATGATTAGACTTTACCACTAACGTAATATTAAAAAAATCGGATTATTTTAAAAATTCGAGATTACTTTAAAAACTGTTCCGCGGACAGTATATTTTCATTAACATCGTTTTTTCCCCCCTCCTCTTTTTCACTGGTATACACCATCGTACGCTGTGTACATTTTTCCATCCTCTTATGCTTTTCCTTTTGTTTTAAATCCTTCCTTCCTTCATCTTTAAATTATTTTAAATATTTACTTTGCGTTATTATGCACTTCGCCCTTGGGCAACGAAAACTTAGGACCATCACAATTCACGATGCGGACAAAACAGAATCGAAGAAACGTACAATATTTGCGTTAATTACGAGGTACATTTACATCAAAATCTTTTTTTTTCCCCCTTTAATTAGAATGTATAGGTGTTTTCTTTTTATTTTCGTTTTGATTATTCCAGCTGTGTGAGTGTCATATATCACATTTTTTAGACATTTGTTTCCGTATGTCTTACAGATCTTCGTTTTACGCTCATTCTAAAATCAGCTCTCATGAAATTTGTACCGCAAATTTGACACGTTCGTAATTGAGGTCGCACTTCATACCATTTTATGTTCTTCTCTCCCCATTTTATCATCTGCTCGCGCCTTCGTTCCCTTGGTGTTGACACGCTCGTAACGTCACCGTCGGTGCACGCTCAGTGTGTAACGTCTCTGTCCGTTCAGTCTAAGATTCCAGTTTCTGGTTTCACAATTCCGTGAGTGCAGGAGGGGCGCGTACGTTTCTCGGTGCACACGCTTTCCATTTCTTCCTATACACTGGAGCGATTTCATTCGATGCATAAGTGTGCAAATTCCTCTTTCTTCCCTTGTAATACAACAATTCACTGTTTAGATTAGATTAATGTCTTTATGTAACGAATAGCGGTGCTATTCTCAGTCGGTGCCGCCATTCCGTTGAAGTTCGTTACGATATACACAATTTACATACGCGACCATCGTATTTACCGTTGACTCATTCATTTTCTTCATTCATCGTTTATTCTTCGTTTCTTCTAACCCCCCTCTCTTTGCCTCTCGCTCGGTCTCTCTCTCTTTCGCCCCTCTCTCCCTCTTTGTCTCCATCCGTCGCGATCTCCATCTTCCTTTCTTAATCATTCCCAATTTAACAACGCCTCGTCATTGCAGTAAGATTCAAAGGTAGTTCGGTTTAAACGTCACGATCACGATACTTTAAATGTCCTCGTTATGGTGTATACACATGTTTCTTATTTTCTCATTTTTTTTTTTGTTGCTTCGTTTCGTTTCTCCCCTCTACACGGTTTATCACTGCACTCTCATTATTATTCGGGACGATGGAGAGGTGAAATTTAGGAATCGCAGTAGCTTAGAAATACGGGGGGGGTCACGTGAAAGGTTGGTTATCATTCATTTTTAATTAACAATTACCGTGCGTCTTCTTCTTCATTCGTTTCTTCGTCTTCCCCTTTTCGTTATTATTTTCTTTATCTCGTTTATTACACAGTTAAATTAATTTGATGTACCTAACGTTACGTGTTTATGAGTTCCATTACGTCACTTGTTACTCCTGTTTCACGTTCTCATTGCAGAGTTCTTTATTATCGTGGTACAAAC
The DNA here is from genome assembly GCA_914767735.1 of Anoplius nigerrimus. Taxonomy (NCBI): domain Eukaryota; kingdom Metazoa; phylum Arthropoda; class Insecta; order Hymenoptera; family Pompilidae; genus Anoplius; species Anoplius nigerrimus. The sequence goes on from OU612082.1 coordinate 10,814,480, forward strand.
GAATTGGTTGCTCATCATCGAAAATAGAGAAAAGTGAGAATATTTAGTTCAACAAGAATCGATTAAAAACAGAAATTTAACAATGTTTGCAATAAAACCCATAATATATATAAAAAAATTGAGACGTTTATTTTCAATCCACCGCAGTTTTAAGAAATTAACGTCGTCGGTAACGATGTAAGTATAATTCTCTTGAATAAGTCTATATTGACATATAGAAAGTCTATTAGTCTGTTAATAAAAATATACTATCTTTTGGTAATGTAGTTCGATAATAAACATGTATATGATGAGATCGTGAACACACGTTTACTTTTTTTTTTGTAATAAAATGGAAAGTTGTAATGATAAAAATGACACAGGCGACGATGAAGATGACGACAATAATAATATTAATATAATAATAATAGTAATAATTATAATGATGGCAATGACCATAGAGATTGGAATAATGTTAACAATAACGATACTAATTTCAGAAATAACAATTACGACGGGAATATGCAAAAAAGTAAAGATTTGTAATAAAGAACTCAGCAACAGACGACTGCTCGTTTTTGCAATATTGTTGGACTTACGGATTTCAATGTCGTTTGATTTGTTTAAGTTAGTTTAGGTTAGTTCCTAGTTAACCATGAGTGTATGCGACTCCATTGGTGCAGCACTATCGTACAATGTATCCGTGTCTTGAGTAGGCTCACCCTGCAGTTGACACTGATTGCTCAATGTTCCAGCACCACAGTCACAAAAGAACCTATGAGTGGGAGATAATCGAGAAAAAAATGTATAATGAACAGTCTACCGTTCAATTACATCAATGCATAACGCGTGATGAGATCATCGAGAACGGTGGAAAAAAATGGGATATCATACCTATCGTGTCTGATGAACTCTACGTCGTGTCCGGCGTGACAAGTTTTTATGCAATTCACACATATTGCATTGCGATCTGTGGTGTTGCATGTTTGACATCGGTAAAAGTCGTGCATAGGGAAGGAGGTGTACGACGAAATTTTGTATAAACATTGACCATTTCCAACTGCCTTCTCGACAGCGTCTTGGTTGTTAAATATTTTATTGCCTGATGAGAGGACAACGAGAAGGTTATTAGTCATTCAATGCACCTATGTATATTTAGAATTGGGCGAGAAGAAGTGAAATTTGAGAAGGTGCTCGAAATTTACCTCTAGTCGTTGGTTGCACGCCACTTGCTAAACATAAGCCACCAAACCGGTTATTGAAGATTTGATTGAACTCTAACGTGGCGGTGGCATTGTTAGTTATTTCGACACCCGCTGCCAGTCCGTCAAAAATTCGATTTCTCCTCAGCACTGGATGAGACTGCGTAGAAATAAGCACTCCCGCTTGCGCGTTTCGAAATATGTCATTTTCCTCTAGAACGCCTGCAATGAGACGAAAGTGGACCGCGTGATTACGAGGTATCGGAGGCATAGCATTTTTTTATAACTTCCTCGAAAAAATCGACTCTGTATCATTTACGTACCTTTTCCTCCATTGAATATACAGATACCCCCGTCACGACCGTCAAATATTTTATTCCTTTTCAGTGTGGGATTACTATCTGTCTTGATCCAAACACCTGCCATCGCATTATCAAAAATCTCATTCTGTTCGAGTAATCCTAAACCACTATTGTACACGAGAACTCCTCCATTTTGTCCGCCCCATATTTTGTTGCCACGTATAACTGGATTACTCCCAGTTCTATACAGTGGATAAGGAAAAGAATATCGGTAAACGTTATGAAACTAATACGACTACAGCACCGATTACGCGATACAATACCTTATTTGTACTCCTGAATACAAATGATTGAAGATATCATTGTCTTCTAGTTTCCCATGCCCATTATCATAAAAATAAACTCCGACTTGCTTTCCGCTGTGGATCCGATTCCTCCTTAAGACAGGCGTTGATCCTGTAGTTATCCAAACGCCTGCCAAGGTATTGGCGTACACTTCGTTCTCCTCTATCAATCCTTGCCCTTTTTCATGAACATAGATGCCGCCGTGCTGTCCATGATGTATTTTATTATGTCTAACAATAGGGTCTGAATTTGTTCTGATTTGAATACCGGCCAAGGCATTGCCATAAATATTATTGTGTTCAATCAGACCCCTTCCCTCTCCAAATATGTACACCCCACCCTGGTGACCGTTGTAAATTTCGTTCCGACGAATCGTAGGATTCGAATTCGACGTGATCCATACGCCGGCGAAATTGTTTGAATGGATTTTGTTATCGATGAATTGCCCTAGACCATTTTCGTGGACGTAGATACCGCCCGTTTGACCATGATGAATTTCACAATGCACGACCGTCGGATTGGCGCCGGCCTTTACCTCGAAGCCCGCTATTCGATTGTTGTGAATATCGTTCGCCTCGAAGTAACCGAGACCGTTATCGAATGTGAATATTCCGACGTCTCTTCCGTGATGAATATGGTTCCGCCGCATTATCGGATTCGCATAATTTTTTACCCAAATACCGGCTAACGCGTTTCTTGATATCTCATTATCCTCGTAAGTTCCCTGGGCGTAATCGGTAACGTATAGTCCGACGTTTTCACAATCCGATATGTCACAGTTCTTCACCACCGGGTTAGCACCGACGCCTGACACACAAACAGCTGCACCAACTGTAATAGGACATTTCGATGTTCTATTGAGATGAACTAAATAAAGTCACCTTCGCTTAAGAGAAATGAAAGAGATCTACTCGAAATGCATGTACATTCTATTCTCAATATTGTGGGTCAAACCTCATACGCCTATTTAAACTCTAAAGAATTACGTCATTAGGAGATTATAAATACAACATACCGACACTTGAACTCCTAATGATACAATGATCAACCGTGGGACTACAATTCTCGCCGACTTCTAAACAATAATGCTTGTGATGTGGGACCGTGCTGGTGACGTCAGGTGTAAACTTTAGAGTAAGATGTCCAGCATAAGCTCGTTTAGCTCCCTCAACAAACATAACCGTGGACTCGCTCTCTCTTTCTAATATAACAGATTCTGCGACATTGCCCGGCGCTGCTCCTATTAACGCAACGTCACTGTCAATTACCAGAAATTCGCCTCTGTATGTGCCAGCGTGTAAAAATACTAAATGTTGAGGTGCCTCTTCCATTGTCTGTGAGTTACTCCCGCAACAGTTTCCTTGACCGCTTGTGGTCGAGTTACTATTCGGCGACGAACCACTGTTACTTCTGTACTCATCGACATAGTCTAATGCGCCTTGAACGGTATTAAAGTATGGCAGATTCCGTCCCTTAAACTTTAAATCCTGAAAGCCAGGCCTCACGTGTACTCCTCTGTACAACTGCCGAAAACTTTCTTTCCATGGATTCGGATAGTCTGACTCGTCTGGCGATACAAATTCGAATTTACATGGCGCCGGATTGAACAACGGCAGATCATATTCGTAAACTTGCTGGTACAGAGACTTCCAGAGTTCGGTGTCGTTTGCAATCGCTTGGAAACGTTTGCACACCTGTGAAACTCTACATAGATCTTGTTCCATTAGGTAATTGAATATAGTAAGCAGCACCTCGTCAGGCAATTCATACTGAAGATAATGTGCTGCTGTGTTTGTATTTGTACCTAATGAAATCAATTTTGTCATTAGTACCACTGGAATTAAGCTGTTATCTGAATGATTTAGTATACACAATGCCACCTTTGTGCCATGTGTATAAAGTTAATATTGAGTTACACAATTGATCAGGAACTAGACAGGCATATGTAAAGTACATTGGTATGTGTGACAATGTTTTTATGTGGTCCTCTTCTACTTACCATCTGTGGATAGCGAACATGTCCGCCTAGGTCGTTTTCTTGCGGGGAGGGAAGAGGAACCAAGGGTAGCTGCTATGCTACTGCCTCCTGATGGGGGTAGTGCGGAGCTAGTGCCAGGTGCAGGGTCAGGGTGGGGTGGACTTTTACGCCTTAAATCATATGGCGAAGAATGTGAATGTGATGGAGAAGGTGAGGGTGCAGCTACTCCTGAAACGCTAGGAGAAGACCCTCTACCACCTCCCCCTCCTCCTCCTCCACCACCTCCTCCCCCACCTACACCTCCACCAGGAGGAATCTGATTCGATGCTGGACATGGCAGTTCGCATGGCTCGGCTGAAAAAATTTATTGATATTAAGTCCAAAGTGCATTCCACCCAGATTTTTGTACTTATTTATTAGATACTGTAATTAGGCCGATTTACTATGATCCAAAATGAGCAGTAATGATGTTTGTTCAAGCCGATTAACATATGCGGTGCAAACATAATTTTGATATAATTCGCACAATTAACATTTATATTTTAGAAGTCTTTGTTACCTATGGGCTGAATTAGTGCATACAAACATTACATAAACATTTATCTCTGTTAGGAAGCAATAATGACCTATTCTTTTAAAATGCATTTCATTTTGGATAAATGTATTTGCCTTTTTGTATAGCAAAAAAGAATTCATGTTTTTTTGGGGTATGTGATAGTATAGTAGAAATATTAACATGGTATGTGTCAAGGACAATAGAGAATATGTAAATGCGTGTGATGGGAAATCCAGGAAGAGAAATCAATATGTGCTTGTCGGATGATGCAAATATTTAATGTTTTTAATTGTTATCAGTATTGAAAATATTTATTTCAATTATTTATGCAGCAATGTGGTTCAACACAGACTACAGTGTTACTTATCAACACATTCCAACAAACCTGATAAAATCTTTGAAAAGACATTTGTTATAAAGAATAACAATCAGGTTCATTTTGAATTTTATTATAACCTGCTAACTTTATCAATGTCTCGAAATATTACCGTAATTTGAAGATATTATTTTGTTGAAGTGTATTAACAAGCCATGCACAGTTGTGTAAACACCATTTTGACATTTCATGTTCTACACACATTGTAGACATAGTTGGTTAATCGGAATATATCGACAAATAATGGCATTTAAACGAAATGTTTCGCGAAGGAGGGTAATTTCTAAGATACTTTCAATTACGCTTTCAGGTCATATCAAGTGATTTGGGAAAGTAGAGCACAATACCAATTTGACACAAAATACATGGTGACAAGGATGCCTCTTGTCGAAACTGACGCGATCCCGTCGGTTAAAGGGAAATGGGTGTCGGGGCAATATCCAAAATCGTATAAGCATCCATTTGGAATTCGTACAGCTGGGTGTCCAGTAAATCGGAATTACAAAAAAAGAGGAGGGGGGGTGGGGTGAGATATAGACTTTGAGCCGACATTGCGGAGTAAAAATTGATGATTGCAAGGGACGAGGAGATCGCAATCGATAGTTTCGACAGGCTCTCGATCGTGGAATGGGTAAGCGTATGCTGCATCCTGAAAACGTCATGTGAGGCAGCCGAGATGCGCTTTTGGGCACTCTTTTACACCCAGAAAATCCTGTACAAGACGTGGGCAGTGCGTTGACGGATATGCCAGAGACGTGCTCCCGATTAATTTCGAGACGCCCAGCAATGGGAGTAACGTTATATGGTCGGTATCATTCGGAATCGGTAGAACGGTTAACCAGGGAACATTGAAGTAGGTGAATGCGAGGAAGAGAGTCGAGACAGGTGAGCAGTGAACCGAGCTCCGGATGCAGGCTCTTACCCGAGGTGGTTCTTGAGGGCAGAGGGATTCTGTTTGCACCTTTTCTCCGGGATCTTCGCACGTAGCTGCGCGACGAGGTGAACGACGCGCTTGGCATTTTTGGCGTGCCCCGAAAAATTACGCGAGAAACGGTAAAACAACTAAACACTAAACAATGGCGACACTTCCACCGAGCCCAGCGGCCATCTTCTCATCGACGGTAGGACTGCCGACTGGTGCCAGAGCGCCAATCGGATGAATTTCTGCTCCCCCCCTCTCGTCCGCCACCACCCTTCGCCCACTACCCCTTACCGATCCCCCCTTCTGCAGTGGACCGCGACACAAGCAACCAACATCAGTATGGAGTTATGGAGACCGCGGACCGAAATACCGATTTACCCTGCATTTCCGCGATTCTGTCATGCTTCACCCTATCAATCGTCTTCGTGGCAAGCCTGTACGTTTGGAATTCTTCGCACGACAGGTATATACGACTCTAACGATTACGGAAACGTCAAGCTCGAACGTTCATTTCGAACTAACTCCGACGCTCTTGCTCCTTTAACAGTGAATCACAGAATACCACGAACAAAGTGTAACTGTATTCACGCAAAGGAAGAGCATGAATGACTACTCTTTGCTTCTCCCACTCACGCAATCGCTTGTTCTGGACAAGAATTTCTACGCGCAGCGCCTCTGTCGGCCGACTTTTTCGTTTCGCTCTCGTAACGTTTGGCGCGATCTTCGAAACCGTTACACGCTCTATGTGCGTACACGCTGGAAATACACGTCGAAGATAAGCAATCAATAAAATACGGGATTATGAATATATGCATGAAAACCTGCCAGATGCGTTTCAGGCATTCTTACAAAGTCATATTTAATTTTTTTCATCAAATCAACTTTGATCTTTTGAAAGTCAGCAACACATTGCCTTTAATAATGATGCCAAAAGAATGATTGAGTATTCATATTCATCCTTCTCACGTGCAGTTTGTTCATTCAATCCCTGATATCCCTTATTCTTTTCATTTCAGGGAACATCCTGCGACAATAAAACAACGATTTTTTAGCGTCTTTGTTGTTACCTTAATATCACCTGCGTCTCTGTATTTCGGTATGAACGAGAAGGTTTTTCAAAAGGTATTAGGATTTTCCAAAAATCGGCACCTATGATTAAGATATTCATGGGTCTGTATTTAATTATTCGCGTGAATTTGCAGGCGACTATTTGGGAATTACTAGGTTTACGATGGTCTGGCTTGATTCAGGCGATCGTGTTACCTTTAGTCTTAACAATGATTCTATTCCTGGGGCCTTTAAGCATGCAAGGTTTTAATGGACTGTGGAGATTATATGCAGGTGTATATTTAGAGTTGTTTTTTATATCACAGAATAAATGATTGTATGTACGGTTGCCTGTATTTGGAACTAAATCATTTTATCATGTTTGTATCATCAGAACCTATGTATTGGGTGGGAAATATACGCACGTTAACCTGGTGGAGAAACCAAGTAGTGGCACCGTTATCTGAAGAGTGGACGTTCAGAGCTTGTATGTTACCATTGCTATTGCAATGTTTTACACCAACCACAGCCATTTTCATATGTCCCCTGTTTTTTGGGGCAGCTCACCTACATCATGTTGTAGAGAGAATAAAGGCAGGAATGGACATTAAACATGTTCTTTTTATAACGTGTAAGTATTTCTGTATTTTTAATGCATCTATATTATGATGCAACTTGCTGATATTAACAGAAAATGTTTCAACCTAAGGTTTCCAATTTATGTATACAACGTTGTTTGGTGCCTATGCAGCCTTCCTTTTTGCTAAGACTGGTGGGTATAGATAACGGCTGACTTCATCCAAGTTTTTATATTGCATATTTATTTTATCTTTGTTTTAGGACATTTTGTGGCACCTTTCACAGCTCATTCTTTTTGCAATCATATGGGATTTCCAGATCTGTCAGAGGTGGTTGCGCATAAAGATCCACTCAAAAGAGCTGGATTACTCCTTTTATTCGTGATTGGATTATTTGCTTGGTGCTTCTTATTGACACCAATGACGAATCCAACATTGTTCAATAATCATTTATTTTGGCATAAACATTTTATATGAAACATATTCTTTATGACAATGTTATACGCACTACGACCTAATATTTTTTACAAAGATTTAGAGTAATTCACAACCTTTATATCGTTCCAATAATATCATGCTGCATGATATTTCTTCAGCTCATAAAACGTGCCGTATGTTCGCTAGTTTAATAATGCTGCCCTGCTAATAACAGTTTCTCCTCTGGTAGATCTCATTTTTACCAAATACATGTGATTCACTAAATGTATATATAACTATAAGTTAACTGTTATTTATTTAGATCACAGTAATAACAGTTGCAACAATTTTACAATATACTATTGTAAATATATATATATATGTATATATACATCCAGCAAAAAACGTAACAAAAATATATAAGTACTTATACATGAGAACAATATCCTTTTTCTAAGAGATTCTTGATTACTTACACACATTTGATGTATGATTTTATGAATTCAGTTCAAAGAGCGCATGATTATAAATGAACGGTATTACAACGGAAACATGATTCACAATCAATGTCTGAAGAATTACATGAATTTTTTGTTAAGCCAGCTATTCATGAGAATGTTTACTGCATGGATGGATTCGTTTGTTACCTAACATAATAGCACGGGAAATGCAACATAAACTAATAGCTTTTGACTTCCGCTTTAGCTGTTGATTTCATGACAATTTGAGTGTTTCTTATTAAAATAACTCTCTTACCTATCGCTAGACACATTTACTGTAAATAAAAACTTATTACCTATCATATTGTTATTATAAACTGTTTGGCGCAATGCAATAATCATTGGAATAGTAAAGAGGTTTGATAGTTTCTTCTTTTGACAGTGATATGGTATCATCATACGTACAAATGTAAGAGACGATATGATTATATTGTTTCAATGATTTTGATTGTAAATACAGGCTAATTGAAGTTCGTATGCAACGAATTGTGCGAAACGAAGTTTTACCTATCAAACCGCCTTAACGAAGTGCGTAGTATTGCAGCGTATACAGATCTGGGTACAAATGTAAACTTAATTATCGGTACAAACATGAGCTCCTTTCATCCTAACAGATAATCCTCTGTCATATGTATAATTGTATCTATTTTCACGTTGCACTGGTTATTTATAGACAAATCTGTAACGAACTATTCGATGTCGTTTACATTTAAACATGAAAAATCGTGTAATTTAGGAACTGTTACTACAGATTTGCATTGTACACAATTAACAATAAATAAATAAATAAATGCAAAATCCAGTCGTGTAATTATTTAGCGAATAAAAAATGTAATGGACTTGTCTCCGTTATAATTAATAAGTCAATTTTTATGCGGTCGCCGAACGTATTTACACTCAACCGCGTCATGTACGGGTTGCGATCCGCAATGAAATGATCCTTATGACTGATTGGATCCAGTCGTGGTCTCGGCGTTTTGTGACTGATTTAAAAATAGTACGTTACTCGTTTTTATTCTGGGGCCCGTGGCTATCAGCGACGGGCAAGGGCTGATGCACGGCGTTGAGCAATGACTGTTACTTAGTTCACACTGGTCTAGTAATTTCCAAAGTTCTTCTGGCGTGGGTCCCCCCGAGGAAAGTGCTAATGAACGGAAATATGTCCAGCATGTTAATAACTCCCGTTCCAATATTAAAATTGTAAATGCATGAAACTTAATATACCTTGATTTATTTTAAAGGATGAACCTAAGGCTGTCGTAAGATCCCACATTTGAATAGTACCGTTTGAATGGCCGGTAAATATAAAACGTCGTGGCCTCGAACCCATACGTCTTGAACCTTCGCATTCGTGGACGTAAAATGAGCTGATAACACTACCGTCAACTGACTGTATGACACAAACTCGTCTTCCGTTTGAAGCTAATCGCACAAATAATTGATCGGTCTCAGGTACAACTTTTTGAACAAACACTTGCTCGTCATCCTGTTCGCCAAATGGTCCTGTGGAAGTGATGAATTATAATGTCGTCACTTTTAATCCCACTCGCAATACGTACCGAAATCATTCCCAGCATTATAACTGACGCACGGCTCAATTGCTTCCAATGAAACTATTTTAAAACTCGCTTCAGGCGTTGATCCTGGCTGTGTAGAAATCATCCCTCGAAATCTCGTTACTGCCCAACTTCTCACGTGATTGTATTCAGAACATACGGAAACTAAATATTTTTCCGACAACGTTACCTGAAATATGACCACCTCAACTTGTGTATCGTTTATTTACTGCATCGATTAAAATTACAGGAAGCATTATGGTATCTGCACGTTTTATACTTGAGTTATTGTTTTGTATACTTGTATACCTTAGTCACGCTACTCTGATGAACAGTAAATGTCTGAAACAGTTGTGGTCCATGTCCTACAGTTTCAGGATGTTGCACAATTACTCTGACACTGCCAGATTTTGTACCATACGCAATCTCGATCCAATTTCCACATAGGCCTATTGACAGGGTTTAAATAATGTTGTGAATGCATACGTTATATGGCATGTGTACAAAATTAAATTGGCTATTCCAATATGAATGGGAAATGAAAATAATGTATAACGTTGTTCTATAGCAACATGAAATCATACAGATTTAATAGAAAAACAAGCTCTATTTTTGATTAAATATATTTAATGAAATTGTCTCGATAAAGAAATAGATAAGTTATTTATAGTATATCCATAATTCATGCATTAGGTGGTGACCAACTTGGAGAATTGTACACATGTGAATACAAGTGTGTATATATATTTAAAAAAAAACATAAATAAATAAATAAATAAAAATGAAATATGAGAGTACAATGGTGTAACATTCATGAGTGTGTTTACGTGTATTGCGATCGTTTCAATTAGAATTAGCATATCAAGAACGTAACGTCTACGTTGAAGACAATCGGTAGGTGCGTAAAATTGTCGTGCATAAGCCTTCTTTTCCAAATATAGTATAAATAAAGTTATAGGCAAGCGGAAGTATGTGTTTTCTATTACCTTCCCTCCCCCTCTCAGATGCTGGCATGGAACATATTGCTATGAATAGGGACAGCAAGCAAGCAGTTCTAGTAACCAAACTGTTTTGAAACCGAATTCGACATTTCGCGATAGAGTACAATTTCGCGTATAAACAGAAGAATAGAAGATATAGAGACAGGTCTTGCGTTAGTACAACTGGATGCATAAGGATAGCAGGGTTGTTGGTACAGAAAGCGATCTAGTGGCAAAATACACTTTCTGGCCGTTTTGGGTGGTTTCATGTTCTATACAAATGTATGAGGTGTACACTCAGCCTGCATACATATCAAACTTCAAATTGGCATTTCAATGGTGACACAATAAAAAAAAAGTTGCAAACGAAATTTGATCATTTCCCAGCATTCTAAACGGTGACACATGAGTACAGGCTTTTGTTCGGCAATTATCTGAGATGATATATCTGGAGAGGAAGGGTATGTCATCTACCATTCGAATGTACGATATGCGTTCAATGCAATACAATGTAAAGACAAGTGACATTCTGAGCCAAGAATTGATGTGATTGTGAAACGTTTGATTATATTAACCCATACTTGCCTTGTGCTATTTATCCAGTTGTACGAAATCATGAAGCAAAGAATGTAATAATAAACCCATTAATATTTTAAGAGTGGATTGACTGGCAATTACAAAATTTGGAAGAACGGTTATTAAAAAAAAATGTACACTTATGAGTATAACTGCCATCTACAAAAATAAATATCATTATATTTATGTTATGGTTAGTAAGGACCAACGTTTCAGCAACTTGTGGATGCCAACAGAAGCTTGGAAGTTAGCGCTGTACTAGAATTCAATGAAAATTGCTCGACGATTCTGAAGGAACTACTTTTATATCCGAGGCAATGTTTGTTATTACATTCCTGGGTATAAGCAGTGCCATATATTAATACCAACTTAATTTGACTCACGCAAATATAAGTTACAATTGCAATAAGATACTGCGACGTTTGGTATGCTGTTACACATAAATAATTAAAGACCATTCACCCACAAATTTGGTGTTTAGATACTCCTTGCAACCATATTTCGTAAGGTAACAGACAGTGACGTAAACTTACTTGTTTTAGGCGTCAAATAAACAGATATTGCCGTTATTGGGTCGTAACTTGGGTCGCGGTACAACTCAGTTACTAGTAAGTCATTATCCTTCATTCTGAGCGGGAATTTTTGCATGTCTGTAACAAAAATGTCACAAAAACTTGCTTTACTTAAATACTCTTTTAGCAGTAATATTTGTGATTTTGTAGGCGTTTACCAATATAGTAGATTGAACCATTGTTACAACCGAGCAGTAGAAATGAACCAGCAGTGTCGAATGATAATATCGGCACTACATCCTGTATTTGCAAATGGTGTGTCATGGCATGCCACACTCCTATTTTTCCGGTTGGAGATAGAGCGACCAGTCGGCTACCAATGAAGAATAAATACTCCACGCGAACGATTAAATTGAATGTTCCTATATTTGTCTTTACACCATTATCATCGAGGCTCCAGAGTCTAACTTGATTTCCATACGAAATGCCTACCATTTTCAAGTCAGCCCCACAATTTAATTTTGCATTTACCGCAACACGTTCGATTACGGCTTCAATATGTGGACTAGTAAAGGCATGCTGCCATCCTGAGGAGTCTTTCAGTCGATAGCACGTTATAAAATGTGCGTAAGCAATAACTATCCAGTTATGATGAGCTTTTATGATTTGAACTCTTAAAGGATCCACCCACGTTGAAACTGTGCAGTTGAATTGAATATAAGAATCCATAATTACAACTGTATAATGATACTTTTGGAAAAGTTTACATACCTTGCTGTGGTCCAAATACAAGTCCAACATCATTTTTATACAATTTATTTAAATCTGCCGAATTGTTTCTAACGTGCCTCAAATCTAATGAGGGAGTACGAGAATGGGGTAAACCACGCTGAGACAGTCTATAATCCAGAGATGAGTTGCGCATATGTGTTCCTAAAGTTGCTTTATGATTTTGTTGCCCTATAATCAGTATGAAAGATTATCTGTGTGAGTGAGGCATTCAAATAAAATACACATAACATCACATTTCCAATCAATAGCAACTCTGTACCAAAATCTGTCTACAGAGACTTATTTCCTTCAATAATAACACCAAAAAATTGACTACCATTTGTATTTTGATTGCTAGAACTTGTGGGCATGGTTGCCTGTGATGTGGATGGTGCTTCTGTTCTAGGTGTAGTCGTAACTGTTGTAGATCTTCCGTGAACAGAAACATCAGTTACAGCAGTTGTTACTGCAGTAGGTTCTTGTAGGGGTATACCTTTATCATTGAAAAAAATGCATGAAATCTTATTCAATAATAATCGCATATTTTATATTAATTAGCTGTGCAGAAACTTACTTGGGGGAGGTAAATAGCCATAAAATAACACATCACCACAAGATGACTGTGTTAGGTCTTCACATAGCATTAGACGTTTTACCAACGGCGTAATGCCATAATATTCTGCTTCATGTCTCAATGTACGAATGTCAACGTTTCTCAAATCAACATCCCTAGTGCGCAGATAATTTAATATAATAGAAAATATCTTTGGGTCTCTGTCTATAAATAAAGCACCATTGTCATCACGTTGACTAAATATGCGGTTGCTTAGTAAAGCGGTAAAAAAGGAATCTGGAATCCATGTTAATGTTTGTCGAGATGTGGTAAACCTAGAAAAGATTGCATTTTTCTGTGTCAATAAATGCTTTATGATAGATGAACACAGCAAGTACAATTAGATTGTTGGGTAATTATGAACGTAATTGCTAACTTTTTATTTGTACTTGTAATTATAAAATATTATTATGTACCTAGTTCCACCGACATTTAACGAAACAATGTCGCTTTTGCCTAATGGAAAAGGTGTAGCCATCGTAGCACTTAAAGGATTCACATCACTTCGATTCGCTGATACGCGTCAAATGCAAAGTGTCAGAACAGCAGAATCCGGAAAGGAAATTGTAAACAATCGGTTTTGACAGGTTATGTGTAGTACGGAGTAGCAGATAAGTGCTTCTACGACTTCAATTCAATTGTCATAATGCGCAGGCGCTCTAGCATTACTTTATAAATCATACATTTGAACTGAATTAGTTTTAAAATCGTAATATTAGATTACAGTCAATACGATAACACCTTGTTTATCGATAGAGATTAAAAATGAGTAATACTTTGGCATAAAGTATTCGAATTAAAATGTTAGTGATATAAATTTGCTCTATGGTACAAATCAAAATTAATTATTTGTTGCAGGTATGGTAAAAATGAATGTAAAATTTGAATAGGTTTTCGTATCACGATATGATGTCAGCACGGTTAACTTGATTATAGGAGTAGAAATTAATTGCTCTATTATGTCATGAAGCATGTGCGTACACAAGTGACTAAGAATGAAATACAGAACCAACGTTGAAGCTTTGAGGCATGAATCATCGAGGAAAAGCGAAGACGTTGAGTTGGTATGAAAAGCCGCGCGCGGTTGCGCACAGCCGGCGTATTATAATTGGTGTTTATGTGAATTTCAAATCGGAGCGGGAAAGTTTAAGTTAACCAGTTGAAGTGAAACACGCCACATTTATAGTTGTGTATACAAGTACCAAAAGTTAAAAAGTTGACGGCTCATGTCATATAAACAAACAAAGTTAGTTTGTTGCAACATTAAAGTGCAACATTACTGTAGCAACAATTACTAAGGTACGCGAATTGTTAGAAGGTGCAATGTAATTGATACTGTTAGATTATTGTCAATACACTTGAATTGACTAGGGTTACCGGAAGCGAAATTGGCTCGATGAATTTTGTATGATACAACTTGAGATCAAATGTCGAATTATCATGTCGACAAGTGTCTCGCGTAACTACTTCTATATGCATGACATGGCGCCGTAACCTATCGTATATGCGACGTGTGATTGTATGGATCCTTCTAAAGTGCCTGTTATCCGATAAGTTATAAGTTTGCAGTCCTCTGTTAAGGAAGTTCCAAATGTCAGGAATTACACGTCGAGTAAGAGTGGGGCGTGCACGAGTTGCATTGATTTTGCCAAACTTTGTTCGACGTCCGATCATCCGACATTTCTCATTTTTCCTCCTGACTTTGTCTGAGTCGTGGACAAACGGTGCAGAACTGTCGGGGAAACCATTGAGAAGTGTAGTAAAAGTCGATTCTTCGTTCGGTTACTTGGAGTAGCGTCCGAATCGCGATGAATTTGCAAATATACGATGCCAACGAGTACGAAAAGTTGATCAAACCTGTGATGTTAGTTTCCCGAGTGGTGACATTTTGGCCATTAGATCGTGACTGCAGCAGAGGGGAAAGAATTTTTAGGACTTTTCACTTATTTATGTTGATATTTATGGTAAGTACAGTGTAACTTGCTTTTACTTTATTATTACAACAGTAACAACGCCTAAATCTAAGGGATACAAGTGTTATAATCGTTGTTGCTCACATAATGAAAAATCATAGAATTCTCAGTCCGAAGCATTTCATATAACCAAATCTTCTATGCTATTCCCGTATGCTGTTGGCGCAAGTCTCCATGCAATTTTTGTCTGATAACACTGCTCGCTCAGGTCACAGTACTCCGTTTTAACTAAGAAATGAGTGAATCCCGTCTACGAACTTCCGAATCTTGAAGAAAGTATAAATCACATTTAGGTGCTAGCCACGGCTATTGCGACAACAGCCGAAGCAATTCATAATTTGGACGATCTGGACGAGGCGACTGAATGTGCTCTCATCTCGACCGCCTTCTATCTCTGCGTGGTACGTCTTACGGTGTACGGAATTCACCAAAAGGACATACTCTTTGTGGTTGAGACTATGAGGGCCGACTGGACGGAGTCGACTTACGAGGACAAAGCCGTCCTGAAAGAAAAATGTCTCTTCGCCTTTCGTCTGGCCAAATATTTTATCTCCACCGTTGCAGTGACTATAGTCCTCTTCATGACCGTTCCGCTTCTCGAAGTGAGTTCTGCACAGAGCCCCAGTCTTATGACTTCGTAAATGTCGTCCGTCGAAATAATCTTATGGGCAATTGCATAGCATAGGACAAAGCGATCTTATTTTACGTCATTTAAGGAATAATGTTAACACCGAACGTGATCCGTTCTTCAGATTTACGTCCTCGAGATGGAAGAACGATACCTCCCGTTTCGCGGATACTTCGGCTTCAACCACACGGTGTCGCCGATCTTCGAGTGCTTCTATCTGTTCAACGTGACGGTCGGAGGATTCGGCGGCGGTATGATCGCCGGTGCGACCAGTTTCAATCTGATCGTGATAATGCACGGCTCGGCAAAATTCGCCGTACTCCGGAAGAGGCTCGAGGGTCTGCGCAGGGACGATCCACGCATCGGCGAAGCGATGGCCGACTGCGTCCAACGCCATCAGGATGCCATTACGTAGACGAAGCTTTCGTATAACAAAACATTCCTATTAAAAAAAACAAAAACAAAAAAAAACAAAGACATAGTCCCGTACGTTCTCAATGGCAAAGGGGACGATTTCCTTTTGCAGTTTCGCCGACACTCTGGAGAGGATAATAAACGTACTGGCCCTAGGGCAGTTCGTCATTAGCACCGGTCTAGTCTGTTTCGCAGGGTTTCAAATAACCTCGGTACGCCAGTTCTAATGCGAAGCTGTACAGCGTGCTTCCCGAACTAGTTGTCAAGAATTCACTCGCGACGCCGTGACGTTTCAGATGATGGTGGACAAGGGACGTCTGATGAAGTACTGTACATTCTTGAACTCGGCCATACTGGAGCTGTTCATGTTCAGCTTTAGCGGGAATCAGCTGATAGACGAAGTGAGTTGGGCGTGTAAATTGAGAAGCATGGTTTATTAAGGACCTCGTGCTAAATAGAGTGGAATCTCGTTGAACAGAGTGTGGCCGTGAGCGAGTCTGCTTATAGCAGCGACTGGATCGGCAGCGGATTCACGCAGGATCTTCACATTCTGATGATGCGATCCAGAGTGCCGTCACAGATTACGGCCGCGAAATTTTACAGCATGTCTCTGGAGAGTTTCGCCGCGGTACGTTCTGCGTTCTGAAAAGCCAGTTTAAACACGCTCGACACAGTTTATTCGTATTACCGCACTGTTCTCCAATTCAATTTTCTCTGGTAACCCCGTGAAATCTGTTGGGAATGATAAAACGGAAAAGAAGCTGCCGAGCATGCGTTAGGATTACAATGAACGAGATACCGGTCTTTTTGTGATGATTGTGGGTAATATTAAATGTTCCATCGTACTTCGCAGGTTCTTAGCACATCCTTCTCTTACTTCACCGTCCTCACGGCCGTCAATGACGAGGAGGAATAAGAACACGAGGAGCTGGCCATAGTAAATTCTCGTATGTCGTTGGTCGCAATTGTAGACGGAGTCTCCCCCGTTGACTCATCCTACGGAGAATACGCCGGCCGTTCCTTTAGCCTAAAAATATCCGCGCAGATCAAAGAGGCGTCTGAAGACGCGGTGAACTTCGACGAGAATCCTGCTACGATCTCGTAAGAGGGATTGATGACTCAAGGCGGTCGAAAAGAACTCTAGTGACGTAACAGATGATCTTTCAAGGAGGTTGCATGTATAGACGATAAGTGTTTCTCGATGTAATCGTCGTGTTGCGTAGTCCGAAATAATAAATCGTTCTAGGTGAAAAGTTGTCGAAAGATGTCAAGAGGACATAGGCCAGTGTTAAACATTTCTGGTTTCAGGCGTGACAAGCGTAACCCTTAATCGGAATCGTGTAACCGCAGGGTACAATTTATGTTTCTCTGTCCATACTTAGGTAATACAAGTAATTCATTGGTATTTTTAATTTGACCATCCTGGGTCACTAATGACCCATCGATCGTGTCAAGTGCTCGACTCATCTCGCTGTAAGGCGAATTCAAGGTGCCCAGAACGCGAGGCAAAATAGGAACTTGTATAATTGAGGTCCGCAAAACTTGCGGAGCAGAATAGGTACGGGCTCAGCTGAGTTCTCCGGGTGGGGTAAACCATGAGCGGATGGTCTTGGGAGCGACTCGAGGGTATTTTCATCGCAGCAGTACAACACGTGCATTCGTCTAGTGCACGCACACGCGATCCTCTCCTCCCATTGCGTTGGACCGGGATCTATCTATCGTTCGGCCTCTCAACATGTAATATCCGCGACATCTTCCGCGATACCTTCCGCGATACCTTCCGCCGATCTCTGCCTCCCTCTCTCACTCTCACCGATCCGTTTCCTCGGACGTTGAAACTTTTATCCTCGAAGTTTAATTGCTCAGCTTAGACGCTGCCGATTGGAAAACTTCGATAATGGAGCTGAACGTATGACGCCGATTACTGTCGCTCGCGGGATGGCAACATGGCGAACATCAAGGTGGCTGTACGTGTAAGACCGATCTCCGCTAGGTACGTAGAAACACATCCACGTCTCGCAATCCGAGTATACATCCCGAATCCGTGTCAAGCGTTCGCCTGTTTCTCTTTCCGAATCGACAACTGAGTCTCGCAAACGTGCGGCAGAACCGAAAATTCGGGAGGATAATCATTGAGGGCACCCTGCGGGCGATAAAGCTATTTCGAGGGAAAGAGAGAGACGGAGAACGGGAGAGAAGTCGGCAGGTTTAATTGAAAACCACCTGACCTCGTTCTCGGCCGAGTGCCGTTTTCCGCGGATGCGGCCGACGTGGAGGACTTACGGAGATTACGTCGATTAACATCTCGCTCCCAAGAGTCGTCCGGACGACGACGACGATAGTGTACTCCACGCAGCCCGCCATCAGATTTATTCCCCCCGCGTGCCGCCGTCGAAACAAAGGTCAAGGTTTACGAGACAAGGTTTACCTGATGCCGCCGCGTCGGCCATGACAAGTGCGTCCTGGACGCCTTTACGAGTCCACGTAAGTGTGATTAAGGGATGCGACTCGCTCGACAGGACTGTTACGCGCGTGCCTGTATCCAAACTTGATACATCGTGCCTCCGTACCGTAATCTCGTAAGATAAGAAGACGCAGACGCGCGTAATGCGCATTCGTCGCGAACTTACGCATCTAAACATAGCCAGGAGGAGGAGGAGGAGGAGAGAGTCGGGGGAAGGGGAGGGTGGAAGTAGCGGAGGAGGGATGGAGTACCGTCGCGACGCAGTAAAAAGGAAGGACAGGACTCGAAGGGGGTCCGAGTTCGCAGGAAGGAAGCGAGCAAAAGGAAGACGAGGAACCCCCAAGCGACGTTCGCGTACGAGCGAACGGAGGGATGTCTTTTCATTCACGACTATTCCGGCGAACGGCCGAGAGCTAATTCCGGCCAATGATGATCGGGGCCGAGTGGGAGACGGCGTGAGGATCGAAAAATTGCTGGCCTCTCTCTCTCTCTCTCTCCCTCTCCTTCTCTCTCTCTCGTTGCGTCTGTACGTCGTTCTTTTCATCCGCGGCCAGGTTGCCCAGCCCCATCCGGGGTGGGACGCTCGCGTTCGCGTAACAAAGAGTCGAGTGCTGTATGGCGGAGAGTAGGAATAGTACGACACGGCGATGACACACGACTCGACAGTTTAACGACTCCAACAGGAATAGCGAGAGGGGCGTTCGTTCTAGAATAACACTCGACTCGCTCGTTCGGCGTGTGTGTCGCTCTCGTTCGGAGGACCGCGAGATAGGGTGGCGGGGGGCGGAAGGAAGGGGGCGAACGGAAAAGGACGAGAGAGTGAGAGAGAGAGAGAGATCGGGGAGTCAAATAATAACACGGCCACCCGCTATTGAAGACCTGCGTACACGCTCCTTTCGCACACTTCATTCAAGCTACCGTGTGGCTTTTCCTCATAAATTATCATTATGCAAACGGAACGGACAAGTCGATCTCGCGACACCGGCGTGGAGGGATCAGCGTCCTTTCGTACGTCAGGATCGAGGACATTGTCGACTTCTAGCGAAGGACGTGGATCGTTTTATTTTTTTTCTTCACCTTTTCGTTCGCTCGTTTTATTTTTTCGTAGTGCGTCGATTGCGGTGACAGCTGACGTTTTCCATATTTGATTGATTCGGTCGAACGTACGGAAATGTTTCTCTTTTTCACATTTCGAACAGTCGCTCATTCTGTATCGTGTAACCGTTTCGACGTTCGGCATGGGGCGCGTTCGAACGAGCGGTTTCGAATTTCAGCTCGAGGAAAAACGGACATCGCCGAGACGCCTATGCGACTTTTATCTCTCGACCGCAAATTTCGTACCACTTGCTCGAATAAAGGCCTCATTGTACGGTACAATGGCCCGCGTTTATTGCGAGTCTCTGCCACGGACGTTTTCGAATATTCATAAATTCCATAGTATCATACCTAACTGTACTGTTTAACATTTCGCGTAAAACGGAAATTGCAATTCGTGCACTTCACATTGCCGTGTCATTCCAAAAACGAAATACCTTTCAATGAAATACGAGTAATAATATCAGAGGAAAGAAGCAGGCGTTCTCGCAGGTTCTATACCAGGCGAGTTAATTATTATTGATAAGTCTCGAAGCTAGCTTCGTCCTAAAATATGCCCATTGACTTAGCGGGGGCTGCCGTCTAGGGGAGAATTATCTGTTGAGTACGGCGCCACATAAGACATTACGTTGACAGCTGCCACATCCGTTTATAACCGCTTCCGGCGCACCTACTCGCACGCAGCACAGTCTGCCCCGTCTTAACACAGTCAGCCTTTCGTTATTTTCGTTTCCACTCTCACGGAACGTCGGAGACGAGAGCATCGATAAGTTTCTCAGCTTAGCACGTCTAAAGAATCGATCGTAGACGTTGTCAAAATAATAATTCGCATTTACGACCAGAACACCAGACCATGTCAGCTTCGCATCGATCGAAGTCAATGACCAACGTCTGAATTTCGGGATCGGGAGGCAAGCATGGATTAGGCGCGAGTTAGGCGAGAAAGAGGGCCAGCTCGGTTCAGCGACGATATTTCATCGAGCGGCCAAGCCACCGGGCTCACCGTTTACCCGGTTCAAACTGTTTAGACTGGTCTCGAACTTTAAATAACCCGGCACGCTTAAAGAGTCCGCCGGCCGGCATGACCCGCAAAGACAAATAGCGTTTATTACCGAAGCGGAGCGCGTGCCGCGGCGAGCGACGAAAGAGAACCAGGCCGATCCGGGACCGAAAATTTCGCATCGCAAAAAGTACGAAGCCGCGGCACGAAATCGCACGGATACCGCCGATTAGAGGGGCGAGCGGAGTGAAGCCGGGGCCGATAGGGATCACGCGAAAACTGGGGTTAAAGTACTGCATTGCCACTCGCTTACAGTGGCGCGGAATGCCCGGCCCGCAGGATGTTCGTGTGCCCACACGTATGGGCCGTGCTCTTATTTGTCTCGTCACGCCAAACGTTTCGGCACACGACACGGGATGACCCGAAAACTCACTCGATCGTAATTCGCGAAGGCGCTCGCGTGGCATCGTTCGTAAGGGTTTCGTCTCTCGGCAGGCTCGATCTTCCTGTACTTGTTGCGCGCAATTGTCTCATCGACCTTTCCCGACGACGCGTTGTAAATCGTAACGATCGTTGGGGGAAAATCGGTTGACGTTCGGGCTCGATCGGGAAGCCGACTCACGCGTCGTCCGTCATTCGTTCGATGGGCGTGTGTCATTTCGGGTAGGCGGCACTTACCGTTAGGTAGCCACCGTCCGCTAGGATGAAGGTCCGCTGAAAGAGCCGGCGATAGATCCTGGTTAATGGCGTACAAAATGCCGTGCAGGGCAGTTAAGCTCCGAATAACAGGGTGAGGCTGTTGTGCGAACGCGACGTGCGCGCCGCTCGTTGGCGGCGGGCTATTGTCGATGATCGATTCTGATTTGCGGAGCGTGAAAAAATCTGCCTCGGCAAAAAAAGGACGCCGAGGACGGTGGCGTCGAACGAGCGAGGCGTCGAGCGAGGCGTCGAGCGACGCTCTGCAAAATGTCGGCGAAGTTGTACGTCCTCTCCGCACTCTTCGGGGCCCGATGCTCGGCGACCCACGTCAGGTCGAATGCCTCGACGTTTAAGCCTGTACTTCGTTCGGTCATTAAATTAACGATCGACTCCGATAAAGTGCCGGTATATACAATCTTCCTTTTATTTTTCGCCGCCTCGAAAATATCGACAGCGCCGCCGACGGGAGAGGATGCACTTTGCGGTGGAAAGTGGGAGATGATTGCCAGCTACGCGTCCGTATGAAAATTCAATTTTTCCCCTCGGTTAGCTCGGCACGCCTTTGTTCGGCACGATTAACGGTGCGTTTCGCTTCCTCTTTTCCGGTTATCGCCGCATGCCGAGCAGGGAGCTGAACGTGACTGGGTCGGAGGTGGTAGTACGTACCGATGGCAACACGATCTTCCTCACCAATCTGAAGGTGTCGGCCAGCAAGGCCGGCGACAGCAGGGAGCGCACCAGAAGGTATGACTTCAACTACTGCTTCGACTCCTCCGATCCGGATGCGGAGAACTACGCTAATCAGAGCAGGATCTATGAGACGCTCGGACAGTCGGTTCTGGACGCCTTGTTCACGGGGTACAACGCCTGCTTCGTGGCTTACGGACAAAGTGCCTCCGGGAAGACGTATACCATGATGGGCTCAAAGGTACCTTTCGCATTAATAAGCACAAATCAAAGAATTTTAAAGAAACAAGATATTGACAAAAATCGATTTCGAATGAACGAACGCAAACATTTTCAGTGTAATCTATGATTCAAGGGTTAAAATCAAAGTACCCTAGCGCCTTTACCTGAAGCCGACTTCATCCCCATATTACATCGCGAACCCGAAGACGCGAGCAAACAATTTTCGTTCGCGATTATTCTGACGCGCTCGCCAGACAGCAACGGCTCAATTATCGGCAAAATCCCATTGTCACTCCCGTCTCTTTCCGCAAGCCGCTTTCCCATTGCGTCGAAATTATCGGCCGGCACTTGATAATGCGCGGATGAATTTATATGCGCCCTCTCTAATTGGCCAACAAGGGCAGGGCCCGACGCTCGCGCCGCGGCGCCGAATTGACGCTCGCGTCCGCGCCTCTGCGCTCCGAAATTTTGCGAATGGTAAATTGAAACTGTTTTTGTGGAATGGCGCTTAATTAAATTGCCCGGCGGCTTCGCGCGTATCCCATCGTAGCATGTATCGCGGCCGCGACGGGGGCGGTTAAGGGAGGGGAGTTAGGGGGTGGGTTGCAGAGGGAGGAGGAAGGTGGTTGGGGGTGGCGTGGGTGGTCGCGAAGGGGGGGATAGAGCGGGCCGGTGTAGCAGACTTTTAAAAGCGTAGCACGTGTTGTGACTATACATTGCACTCGTTTGTCGAGTTTCAATTATAAAAGGATCGCCGAATGGCGCGGGGGATGCTCGATGAGTGACGGTTAACAACGATGCGTAATTTTCCGTACGGCAGCGGGTTGGACGGGTCAGCGCTGACTTGTCGTTCGTGAAATTCGAAAATTAATTCTTTTCCTCCCCCTGTCCGGTCGAAGCGACCTTCTGCATCCTCTGTCTCGCTTCAGGACGATCCGGGACTCACGCCGAGACTCTGCGAGGGAATCTTCGCCAGGATTCAGGAGGAGGAGCGGAAGGAGAGGAATCGTCGTGTGACAGTGAGGTAAGGTCAAACGGGCAGAGGTCGGATACACGGACGAGTCCGGTGCAGAGTTCGCGGGACGAGTACCTCTCGCGGCGAGCTTTTCGAAAATTGTTTCGCTGCGATCGATTTTCACGGTACGTCGCTCGGCGCCCATTTTTGAAATCACTCCGTGGGAACGTTCGACGGGGACTCGAGCGGGCACTTGGCGGTGGGATCGGTCATTCTGATCGAATGGGGAAAAAATAATCGAATGGCCCGGGCCAGGGGCTCGAGACTACGTGCCGCAGCGATGTTTTTAATGGAGTCCGGCTCTGCGACCGGCAGAAATATTGCGCTCTCCAGACTTTTTTTCGGCATTCCGGCCACGTGTCGGTCGTGACCCCGGCGCGGCATCGGAAAAATGTCCGATGGGGCCGTAAGATGCCTTTAGATACTCTCTCGAACGGGCAACTTTCCGCGTCGCGCGGGGCCAACTTGGCCCACCATGACTGCCACTTAAGATGCTCCAAGTACTTCGGCACTTTGTTCTAAGCGCTCGTGAAGATACTTCTGAGCCGCGCCGCTCCCGCACTCTTTTAGCGCCAAGAGTTTCGCGCAGCGCGATGAATCCCCGATGAAGTCAGCTTTTATTTTTCACCCGGCCGCGTGCCGACCCCTTCTGCCAATCTCTACCGCACGCTAATGAAAACGTTCGCAATTAAAGCGCCGTTGCCGTGATGAAAGGGCTCCGCGGCGCGGGCCGTTATTTCTATTGGCACCCGTTACATCGAGGCAACGAAGCGCATTACGTTAACCCGAGCGATAACGATTGCGCAAATTGTCGTGCTTCTTTGATCGGTTCCGGGAGCCTGTTAGATTGTTGAGAGCCGAGCGTGCGCGGTGGATTTGTCTGGGAAATCGCATTCTGATTGCGATCGATCCTATTTACGCCGATTTACGAGTAGACCGAAGGTGGTGGGCTAGGAGGGGCGGCAGTCCGCTTTAGGAAGCTGATAACGTAACGTCCGGCGCGATATCTGTGGGAAAGGTAGCACACTCTCACCGTCCTTTTCGGCATGTGCAGGCTATATCGATGGCCGCCATGCCAGGTGTCAGTAACGACATTGGCCGCTTTCGGTCAAGGTTCGCCTATCGGTTCAATTTCATCTATTATTTTCGACAGATTGTGTTTCAAGTTCGGCCCGTTCGTGCCGCCAATAGGTCGGGCCTGTATTACTCGATTTCGTTTGCTGCCTTGAAGCGGATTGCTTCGGACTAATCACCGAGTTATAAGACGGCCGATATTAGCATGCGCAATAAGAGGTTTCGCGAAGCCCACGGTCCTGCAAATTGATACCTTCAGTTTTGGCCATGTCTCGGCGGAATTAACTGCACGCGTTTGCCTTACGAACCGTTCATTCAGAATGGCCCCTCCCTACCCCGATTAGCTCAATCATAATTGTTCAACCGTTCGCTGCGTTCTACGCGTAACATTTTACAAGCCTCCGCAGACTCTTAATCCCATCAGTGGGTCGGACGCATCGTAAGACGACTCCTTCACCTGCCAGTCGGAGAATTCCGAACGCCGAAGACTGTCGGCATGAGAGTTGACGAAACGGGAACGGCGATCACGGAATCTGTCGTCGGCAAGCGTCCCTTCACGCATGCTTACCGGCGTCTCACGTGCAATCGACAGACGCAACGATGTCGTATCAGTCAGTGAAGCCAGTGGTGCAGGAAAATATTAAGTGCAGTTCGTGGGTGAGCCGAGGGGCGACGGAAGGGGCTCGGGACTAGAGACATGGAAGCCGAGCTTGCGAGTCGCGAGCTTCCGAGCGCGGTCTGTTGGCCTGAATGTGTCTTGTAAGCTCAGTGCTCCGTGACTCGCAATCCTAGACGGACGCAAGCTCGCTCCACCTGGGTAAGAATTCGCTTTCGACCGCTTGCGCGAATCCTAGCACCGCCGACCTCGCCTACCACCTGCACGCATCACCCGGAAGACAATTTCATCGTGATCGTCGTTCGGATACCGTCTCCCCGAGGCCTCATGCCAGCTCGCCGTTACGCTTCTCCGACTCGAAATTCATTCTCACGCCACGCTTCCCAATCGCATATTGATTCTCGCCCTCAATCGAGCGCGGATTCTAGTCGCACGTAAAACCGTGCAACGATATTCAGTCGCTGGCAGGGATACGCACGAGGTCGACAGTCTTCGCACTCTCTTCGAACTCCAAATCTTCGTCGCGGACCATCCGCACTTTGTACCCCGAGAAGATCTGCGAATGCCTCTGTGCACCGTCGCGTCACCCGGAGCGTAATGCGATGTGCACGATCCGGCTAGTCGAACGCGCGGCGATCGCGGAGTAGACCTTCCAGCACAGCGTCGAGCACGTTTCTCGAGCACGTTTCTCGAGCACGCTTCCGAGCATCGAGCGCAACTTCCGGCACCGCTTCGAGAACGTCGAGGGTACGTTCGACGGGAACGCGGCCGCTCTCCGCACGCTATATCCCGAAAGATGTTTCTTGCCGTGGAATCGAGCGGACGGACGACAAGCGAGCCGCTTTCCGTGGCATGTCGGGCGTGAAACGCGATCTGTCGAGAAGCGCTCTCTTTGCCAGGAGTGGGCAGACTTTAAGCGAGAATCAAAGTGCGCCGCCACGCGTCTGCCATCCGCGAGCAATTTCGACTTTCGCCGGGAAAGCGGGCGGCTTCGATCCTGGCTGACGTGCGTGAAGGGGCGCGGAGGAGCTTTCGGGAGGCTCGGGTCAGCGGCGGAAGTGCATCCAGTCGATGGCGGGCAAAAGGAAAAGTCGGCGGGAAGCGTCGAGTTTGCTCGGCTGTTGGCCGGAGGATGCGGAGAGTGCGAGGCGTCGAGAGAGGAGCTTCCGACGTCGTGTCGGATAAGCGAGGCCGGGCTTTGTACGCAGTTCGCCGGAAAAGGGATGGGAGGAAGAGGATGAAGAGGAGGAGGAGGCACGGAAGGAGGATGGGAGAAAGTGAGAGAGGGAGAGAGAGAGAGAGAGGATGATCTCACGTAAATAGGCCGTCCTGCGTTTCGGGTCCGGCGGTGCACGGTTCCGTAAAGCATGTCAGGCGCTGGACGTAAAATCGTTAAGTGGGTCGAGCGCGAAACTTTCGGGCGAGAGCCGTCGAACGTACGGCCCGCGGCCGTGTGTGTTTGGCCGCTGTTGCGGGTTATACGGTTGGCGAGCGAGTAAATTAAAATCGTCGGAAGCGACGTCCGCGGGCCTCGCGGCCGCTCGTTCGACGCAGCGCACGTTAGAGTGTGCCAAGAAATAATTAGCCAGCTTTCCGGGGGAGGCGCCGCGACTGGATCTGGTTGTTGCTTTCGAGCGTGCTAATTGTAGCCGCTGTGTGTGTGCGTATATATGTGTGTGTGTGTGTGTGTGTGTGTGCGAAGGGAGTGGGGGGCGTTATCGACACGAGGCTTGCACTCGCGTGCGCCTGTGACGAATTTTCTTTCTAACGTAATTAGTGTTCCGGCACGCACGAACTTTGCAACGTGACGATTGCCAGCAGGAAGGCTTACGTTCGCCGCTGAACGAGGGTCGTTCTTCACGTTGGTACTGCGCTTGGGCTCGCTCATTTCCTTTTTGGCGAATTTTCCGCGATCGCGTGAATGATCCGACTCCGCGCGCCGTATGGCGAAGCATGCCGCCGCTTAAAATCGCCATCGGTCACGGATGAAAGTTTAGACGGTATGAGGGATGGATCGAGATCGCGGGGGCGATCGTGAAAAATGCCGGAAGTCGTCGTGAGATACTGCCGCGACGTCGCGGAGAATTAAGGCGGCGGCACCTTTCAACCTCCTTCCACGCCCCGATTAACGATAATGCACGCCTCAGGTTGCGGATCGCGGCCGGAAGCGCGCGACATTAATCGATGAACGCATTAATCTGTCGAAGTCGACTGTCCGTGGTGGTCGCCGAACGTGATCGATCGTTCGACCCCGGTCCGTATTCCTGCCCAAACGCCCGACTAATGCGCGGCGGGCCTCGATGGAGCCCCGGGACTCAGATGGATAATCTGCGCCGATTAACGCGATTGACAACGCGAGCCAGTGAGGCTTTCAGGAAGGAATTCGGCCGCGGATAGAAATTATAATGCGACGCATCCGTGGACAGGAATTGTCGAATACGATTAAACTGACTGACGGACGTCTTTCGAAACGATCAGTTTTCCAAACTCTAAATGAACACCTCATCTCCGGCGGTTCGTCAGAATTGAATTTTGTCCGATGCCGCGCATTTTTCCTCATCTCAAATTGTAACACATAACAGTCGGATGTCCTGGTCTGCGTCACGGCGTAAGTCGGCGTCCTCGTCAAAGAGCGTCGAGTCGCTCCGTCGGGCGATGAAACGCACGAGTACGTGACCGAACGTAAAAATGCCGCGAATCGAGTGATCGAAACAACGTTCCGTATCCGTTCTAGCGTTCGACACGGTAACGGCATTTGCGAGGCTCCGCGTCCTAGATAGACGAACGTCACTGATTTCATTAACGTAGACCATTAGCGAAACAGCTCGCTCGGCGCGAATTTCTACGATCAGCCGGCGATTCCGCGGACGGCGGGCAATTGTGCGCCAGGCGCATCCTCGGCAGGTGGGTTGGGGGTGGGGCGAGGTCGGGGGTGACGTTCGCTGAAACTCGAAAAACGTTCACGCTACCGTTCGTACACAGATGCCGCGGATCGAATACGTGAAAAATCGCGAGCGCGCAACCCTGTACTACTCGCACGGACGGTATTACGGTCGGCGAGCGTTCTACGCAGGTCGGACACCGCACAAATACTATAAATTCCCGTTTATACGGTCGGTGGCAGTTATTAAAAGCACCATGGCGATTCGTCGTCGTCGTCGCCGCGGCGCACGTCGAGAGAAAAATATGCGCCCTGTCGCGGAAGGTCGCATCGCGGACGCTCGAATATAAAGCCGCCACCGTCACTCACGATTTCTCTGCGGGCGGGCTACCTATCGCAAACAACGATATAACATAATACCTGCGAGCGACGAGGGGAGGGGGCGGGTGGCCGCGCGTTATCGGACATTTTTGCCGGACGTCGGTCATGGGATACGTATTAGACGGAGAGCTGGCTACATGGTTAGCAACATACCTCGGTGCAAGCAAAATTTTACATGGAACAGGTTCGATTGTTGCCGGCAAAGCGACAGCCCGATGGTCAGAAGGCGCGCTGGAAGCTAAATGCGTGGGCGGGCGATTAAACGTGTAAATTTCCCGAAAAAAAAACTGTCAATGTGCAAGGCTGAAAATTTGCACAGATGTTGAAGAGCATTAGGAAAAGCAGGGGAAAAAATGTCAGAAGCGTAAGTGGATGTTAAAGGGTTGTCAGAAGATGCCAAAGTTGCGAAAAATCTCGGAAAATTTACATATCAAGGAAAACTTCTGACAATTTACATTTGTATTGTTTACCTATAGAATAGAGTACTTGCAAATTGTCAGAAGCCAAAGTGGAAGAGATAATGAGAAATTCGAGGTCAAAGTGCAAGGGCGTCTTTACGCGCGCGGCGTGGCGCGCATCGGACCGATCGCTTTTCTCTTGACTTACATACCGTACATATTTCAGTGCACTTCTGACAATTAATATGAATATTTATAGAGGATTAAAGATACTATTGTTCAAATACTATATATACTATATATTTACAAATACTATATATATATTTACATTACAAATACTATATATTTGCAAGTACTCTATTCTATAGGTAAACAATACAATTGCAAATTGTCAGAAGTTTTCCTTGACATGTAAATTTTCCGAAAATTTTCGCAACTTTGGCAGCTTCTGACAACCCTTTATCTTCCTCTTGCGCTTCTGAAATTTTTTTCCCTCTTTTTCCTAACGCTCTTCAACATCTGTGCAAATTTTCAGCCTTGCACATCGACAGTTTTTTTTTGTCGGGAAATTTACACGTTTAATCGCCCACCCACGCATACTGCTTCCAGCGCGCCTTCTGACAATCGGGCTATCGCTTTGCCGGCAACAATCGAACCTGTTCCATGTAAAATTTTGCTTGCACCGAGGTATGTTGCTAACCATGTAGCCAGCTCTCGGACTATATGTGGCGGTCGAATTGCGGCCGGGCGAGAAAACAAAAGTCCGACGAAAACATTGCCGTCGACGGACCGCTTCGAGGCGCGCGGGGCGGAAAGTTTTCGAAATGCCGATGAGGTAGGGTTCGAATCGATTCTGGTCGAAAACGATTGTCACCTGAGCATACCGAAGGGTGTGAGATCGAAGCCGATTTTTGACTCATTTGTCAGCGTAATCACCTCGTTAGCGACTGCGAGCGATAAAGATTAAGCATTCCGGTATCGTTAGGGGGGCCGAAACGGGGCAAATTGTACAGGGTAGCCTTCTGTCGTTTATAGGTTACTACCCGAGTCTCGCGGCGGCCTGTATCGCTTGATATTAGTGCCGATGGAGCGATATGAGGGGCGGCACGATCTCGTGAATCCCGACGATAAAACGCGATGGCGTTATACCGGTATGCGCCCGTATCGGCCATGACGGAGGCGCAGAAGGCGTTGCACGCAATGCGTATAAATAACGGTGCTTTACCAATATCGTTGCACGGCCCACCCTTTACGACGTCCATGACTTTCTTTCGACGCGTAACTCTTCGCCCGGCACTCGCGACGTACGTCTCCACGCGAACCAGAGTTTCGCCAAGATGGCGTCTCATTTGCGAGCGATGATGCGCACGCGACGATTAAACCTTCAATTTCGTCGCCGCGGTCGTACGCTCGCAAAAAAAGTTCCGGACTCGTCGGTGACCGACTTGAAAGTAGCTAAACGGATCCCTTTTCAAACTAGCTACCCTCACAGTGGCAAGGGCACGCGGCGCACGCTGTCCCTTTTAAAATGTAGGTAGCCCTGGTGGGAACGTCGCAATTAAATTCAAGCCCTCGGCGGTTAATAGCGTGCGCTCGTGTCCCGCAGCGCTAAAATGAAGCGTACGGGGCTCGTTTCAGCGTGTAAAGGGGTCATGGAGGGGGGGGGGGGGGGTATTACCCCGAAGTCGACTCCCGCTTAAAACGTCCGTTTAATTGTGGCGCAAGCAACTTTTTAATCCGCCCGTAATTATCTGTCATCGCGTAATTTGGCCGCAGTGCGCGACCCGACGCCGAGCGTCGTCGCAGCGTCCTCGTGCTATTCGGACGACGCGCGGTTAACGATGCCAAACGACGCCTCGAAATCCAGTTTAAACGTGCCCGCCTTGTCCGCGCGGCCCGTGGGACGGACGAGGCGCGGGCGGGCAAAAAGGGTGAGCTCCGGCCATTTTGCCAAGTTGTTATCCGGCGCACCATTAATATCGCCGGAAGTTGAGCGTCAGTGACAAAGCTGCCGGTCGGTCGGTCGACAGGCCAGCAGCGAGGCAGAGAGACGCGGGGGCTCGACGGACGGAAAGTGCGTGTATCGCGAAACGATTCGTCTCGTAAAACTGACGGCGCCGCTCCGAGCGACCGTGCCCCACCTCCTTCTCCCCCACCGATGCCTTTCGGGCTCGTCGTACCATGAAATGATACGGCACTGAATATTAGTCCGTCCTAAGGGACGGGCGCGCGATCCCTTCCCATTGATACGCGAAGCCATCGAATTTCACGGTTTTGCCTCACGGTCCGGCGCCGAGGCGATCTCGAAAAGGATCTGCTGACTCCTCGTCCCTGCTTTTCCAGCCAGGTTGAAGGGGGTAGGGGGTGGTAGCGGCGGAGGGCTGGCCCACGAAGTCGGCGGGCGCTGGAAATTTCCAATAAATAAAATCCAGTCGTGCGAACTGCTAAACGCCGTCCAGATCTCTCGGATTCCATTCTTGCACGAAATATCGTCGGCGAGCACTCGTCGGTAGCGTGGGAGGGGGGGAGAGATGGCGGATGAGGGGTGAAGAGTCGATTCGAGAGCGAGGGAAGGGTAAAAAACGGAAGCGCAGAACGAGGTGGGTGGAAGGCGCAGGGGGAGAGGTGGGGTGCCGACGATGGCGTCGGCGGTCGAATTAAAACGTGGCACCGGCGCGAGGGTGGAAAGAGCCGAGGAAAGGAAAACAAATGCCGACGGGCGGGAAGGAAAATAAAAATAGCGGCAAATAGAATTAGCGGGCGAGAGCGGTGCGTTCCGGCGAGGAAGGAAACCTTCCGTCGGACGACGGACGAGGATGGACGTATGCGCGAGAGGTGGGGGAGAGGTGCGGCGGCGGAGAGGAATGAATTTTGCTTCCGTTGCAAGCCGAGGAGACCTTGCCAACGGACGCTGCTCGATGAAATCCGCGGGTGGAAGGAGAGAGAATCCGGGGCAGCTGGTCATTAGGCGGCCGAGGCTGGCTGCCCGATCGAGGAACGAGAATTATTCAGCGTCGACTGCCGATCAGGCTCTAGCGCGCCAATTAATTTTCCCCGATAAGGAGGGTGAAAAACTGAGCTCGAACGGCCACGTTCCGTTTCCGGCCGGGGCGCGCGGATAAATTTTGCACGTTATTTGCGGGCTCTCGAATGCGCGGATGCGGTCAGGTTCATTGGGGAAATTGCACGGATCGCGGCGACATTTCCTCGGCTGTTTACTGACTTTTCGATCGGTCGGCTCGCATACATTACGACGATGTAACGCGGGTCCGGCGTCCGGCGTCCGGCGTCCGGCGGCAGTCGGTTCGAGAGGCTCGGACGAAGCCGCGGATTTCGCCCACCTAGTTATTATTTGATTCCGCGCTGCGCGGCTCGATGCGAACGCGATACGCTCGCAAATTGATATTCAGATTAAATTTTTACCGCTCCGACACGTTTTTCATATTCCATTAATCTCGTACCTGCGGCGATTGAACTCGCTCCCCTCCTTTGTTAAGCGCTACAACGGATTATACGCGAACGTTATAACAATCCGACTGAACGGATGTACAGAGTGCAGAAGATTTGTTGGGGTCTGATACGGGGTGGAAGAGAGAGCGTATTAAAAAGTCTTTGAAAGACAGTTACTCGTTAGAGGAACGACAGTGGTGCGGGCTTCTCAAGGAAATTAAGGACTATAGCTAGGCGTCCCGATAAACAGAGAAGTGCAGAACAAATTTATGCATTTATCAGCCGACGCCGGGGGAGCTGAAAACTTGTTTATACTTTCTCGAAGAACTAATTATCTACTTTGGCCCGGCATTTCGCGGCTGTCTAATTAGTCGGTTTCCACCCCGCGCGGATGAGCCAGGCGAATTCTCGGCCTCTGTGTGCGCGATCATCGTACTCGCGCTCGCGTATAATCATTTCATGCGAGAGCTTACAGAGCGTCACGCCGATCTGTTGTGCCTCCGTTTTGTTGCGCAATTAATTATACCTATTAGCGAATCGTAGCTGTCAATAAACGCAGACTGAATATAGATGTAATTAAATTTATGACCGGCACCCAGCTACGAGCGGTGATGCCGGTTCTGTGAGTGACGAGCGAGCACGCGTGCTTCGACTAATGCTGTCGCGTTACAATGTATCAGCGAGTGGGAGGCGAAAACTGACGCGGGCTCGCCCTTCAATTTCGACAGTGCAAACAGATGCATCCTGCCGCCGACTCGTTACATTCCGCGCATACCTGCCTCGATATACCGCTAGCGAACGTTCAATTCGAAACGAGCGAAACATTGACGAACAACGGCTAATAACCGGCTCCTTTGACTGCGATCTCTGAATTCGCGACGTGCGGGGCGTCGATGACGTGTAAGACTGTCAGGTACACGTTCTGACATCTGTCCGGCCACAGGAACGTACGCCGTGTTCCAATGACGGACGTAGCCAAATAGAGGCTGCCGGGTTCGAATCGAATTAAATTTGCGAATTAATCGCGATCGGGTAATGATCGGAGCGGTAATCGAAAATGCGCTTGGGGCCGAATTGAAGCCTTAGAGAGGGGAAGGGGTGTCTGGGTGTGAGAGAGAGAGAGAGAGAGAGAGAGAGGGAGAGGGTGAGAGAAATGGGAAGACAAAGGGCGAGAGGTGGATGGACGGGGTGCGCGAGGGTGGATAGGGAAAGAGCTCTATCGATCAATCAGCCATAAGTAATGCGGTGCTTTTGATGGGTAACCGTTTCATTGCGGGTCGGAAGAGCCGCACGGCATGTCAACGGGCAGAGAATCCGGCGACTTAATCACATTAAATCCCGCTGCTTCGTAATCACGTCTGACGGACAATTATTAATCGCTTCGTTACTCTTGCCAAGTTTAGGAATTTATTCGCGCGCCCGCGGGTCATCATAACATATTGGATGTCCGCATTAATTCGGGCGAGCGACGCGTTAAAAGTGTATCGACACGAATTCCTGCTGATTATTAATAAAATTACTCGGCCAAATCGCTCCGCCCTGATATCGCGCATGGAAATAAGCGCGTTCCATCGAAGTTTGCCCCTCTCTATTCGTACGTCGAAAATCGTCGCGCATCGCTTATTTCCCGCGACTCTACGCGCTGTACCTTCAAATCAATTCTTTTCCCTCCCCGACCGCGAGTCATTAATCGCGGGATTAAGGAGCGAGACCTTGGGAAATACGCGCGTGTCGTTCGAGGGGGGTAAAAATTAATTTGCGAGACGATTTGCATGCAAATACCGTGAACGAAATCTGCTTCAATTGCCGTTTCCGTGCGGCGCAGCGGCACAGTTTTGAATTCTATCGAAATTACGTGTCACGCATGTCGAATGGCGATCGCAGCTGAATTTCGCAATCGCGCACTTGGCACCCGCCGAAAGATCCGGCACACATCCACGCCCCGTGACCCACTAATCGCCGATCGATATCTCGAAGTGTTGGGGACAGAGACTGCAGACGTTTCTATCGGCGGCACGCAAAGTCTTAATCGGATTTGTGTAAGCACGCATTCGCACGCAAGCACGTATTACGAAAGGCGTTCGTCGGTAACGGCTCGCCCGTACCGGTTCATTCCGGCGTGAGAACCTAATCTAAGTTGAAAGCGGCGCGTACGGCGGGGCTCAATAAAATTTTGACGCTGCCCGTAAAAGGAATGTTAACCGGGGAGCCGTGTTTGTTGCGCATAAACTTTCTGCCGAGTCTTCGCGACCGCTCGGCAACCGTCTTAAGCGGAGTTACGCGAGTGTAAAAAGATAGATCAGACTTGTCAGCGGTTGGGCTTCGGTCAACTTTTGAACGAGCCTCTGCGGCAAGAAGCGGACTCCTTCATTTTGACTCCCGGATGCTTTATAAGTATTATCGACGCCGCGCCGCTCATCGGAAAGTTATTAATTCCTGACCCAACTGCTGGCGATGGATTTTTTTTCAAAGGGAGCTCAAAGTTGCCCCAGTCGGATCGACTTGGATTGACTCGATAAACGTTTCAGCCGACGAGCGTTCGTGCTGACGCAGTTGGAGCTCGACTCCCGGAGTCGATTGTTTTTAAAGCGTAACGAAGTCAGTGAGCCGCCGCTCGGGGCGTCACAGAGCAAAACGACTCTTTCTTGCCCTCCAAGTGCTCGGTCGTCAGCGCGATGGTGGCATCGTGGCTGCAGATCGATTCTTATTCCGGCAGCTTTGCCCGCGTAATATCCGACAGGCACGAGAACCGGCTGCGTTATACAGCGTGGCGCCAGCTTTCGTTTTCGAGGCGCCTCGCCATCTCCTTTTTCGCTTCTCTTCCATCGCACTCTCCTTCCCACCCTCTCCCCAATTCCCACCCCGAGTCCGCCGTTCCACCCCTCGCCAACCCCTACCATCGCCTCGGAAGCTCGCCGGGAAGCGAAGCGGGTTGGGGAGAATGGTCGGTGGAGGAGGGAGTGAGAGATACAGAACTGATGAGAGAGCGAGAGAGAGTGAGAGAGAGAGAGAGACTGCGAGGTACTCGAAAAGTTTAAAGCTCTTAATAAATGGCTTTCACCCCGCCGTCCGGTGCCTCCAGCCTCGACAAGCCCGGATATCATTAATTAACAGTAATTAACGCGCCGACTAACGAACTTTCCCTGCCGGCGCCGTATGCATGTCCCGTATCTTGTCCGAAAAAACGACGACCGTCGTTTTCGGAGTTGACGCCGTCGTCTGTCCCTCTCCTCTTCTCACCCTCCCCCCTCCTCTCATTCCGTCCGGTCAATCTTGACATTCTCGACCATCGATCGCCGATATTCATCCGGAACCACTTCGCGCCCCTGATACGTTATTTGCCGTCGCCGAAAGTTTCCCCCGTGGGTCTTACCGGGTCTGAGACTCGCAGGACGCGTTCGTAAATCAAAGGGAAGCGGAACGCAGACTGACGTTTTCGTTCGTGCGAGCGGACTTGATTCATTCCTCCTATAGGTTTCGATACCTACCATGGAGTGGCACCGACTTCGGTGCCGGCGGATTTTCTGATGCTCGTAAATCGAAGAGCTTAAGGCGGCAAAGGGGGTGTTGGGTCCAGATGCGAATGAGATGAGAGCTCATTGTCTGACGTCAGCTCGCTTACCTCTCGCCAGCCAGCGACGACCGGCGAGGACGCTGCTTTTCGTCCCCCGGATCGTTCTACGCGGCCGAGACGCAGTAGGTGCGCAACGTCTTTCATCCAATTGCTTCTAATCTCGCGCCACGTTCGGCCGTAAGGCTCTTTCGTAATTTCGCTTATTGCCTAGCGGGAATCACCGCGTCGCAGTAAAAAAAAAGGAACTTACGTGGCAGGCAATATTCGCCGCCCCTCCCCGCCGCCCCCGTCGACGTAGGGAGAGTCGTTTCTCCTGTAAAGCCGTGAAACACCCCGGCATCCCCATTTTGCCGACAAAACGATTCCGTCGAATTTCGCGTCGTTTCGCCCGCTCCGAATGCCTTTTACGTATGGACGAGAAAAACGAGTCGGATTGCGCACGGAGTCTACGGATACACACGCTCGCCGCCGTTCCATTTCGACGGATTACGTCTCTTCGGCCTGAAATATTAATCATAAACCCTCCTCGGCAACAGCGGCCGGATGACACACGGGCTTCGGCTTCTGAACGCTGGCGGGCTCGAATTTTCCACTGACTCGGCGCGAACTTAGAAGCTCGCTCGCGCGGGGGGGGGGGGGGGGGTACGATTTTAAGGTCAAGGAAAACGGCCCCCACGGCATCAAGGTCTCAGGCTGCTCGCAACCCCCCTCCGGCATCGTTGTACGCCATTCGAGCCGTTCGATTTTCCGATTTCCGATAACGACTCTTCGCGCCGTTCGCCAGCCTTCGTCGGCGCGCTCTTCGAAAATTTGCGATTCGGTCGCGTTCGTCATGCGGGACTCGGTGAGAAAGATGTCAGGATTCGAATCTTGGATCTCCGAGTGGCAGGCCGAGGTCTCATCTCGCATTCGAGTTCCGAAAGTGGCCGCGTGGATTCAACAAGTTCGCCGCGCACATTCATCGATCAGCGCTAATTGTTCTCGGCGCGAGGTGCATATTTAACCGGCAACGATTACCGGTCCCCCGCCATTATAAATCGGCAATTAATAACTGTAAATATGTATGCCAATTAAATGAGAGCCAATTATTTGTACAATACGATTAAATATGCGGCCGGCAAACGAGTAATTGATCAATCGGCGCCGAATATGCGATTCCCGATTTTGCCCTCCTTCGGATCCCGCCCCGCCATTCGCCCAATCCACTTGCAGCAGTAATTTGCCCCGCTCGTGTGACATCTGGCACGCTGCGAACCTTTCTTCGGAAGGTTCTTTTTTTACTACCGCTATTTCTCGAATACCAGGCGCCGCGGCGAGTGTCGTTCGCTGGCGCGCAAAATCGCTCGGTTCGATTTTCTAATTTCCGGTCCGTATATAAGGTCAAGACTGAGGAAACCTCTCAGGACGCCTGATGAATCGTTAAGAGAGCTAGGTGCGCCCGAAGGCTGAGGGGCAGAGTCGGCGAGGGGGGCAAGAGGGTCGGCGGAAAACAGTCGGAGAAGGTTGATTCGCGCTTTGAGGCCAGCGGGAAAGTGTTTTAGCCAGCGTACGTGACCGTTCGAGGCTGCGATCGCCGTTAATCCGATTTACGGCAGCACGTGCGTCCGTTCCACGGAGCACAACAGGCCGGATAATGGCGTTAAGAGGATCCGCGGGCTTGCCAAGGCCCTCACGTGTACGTGCAAATTTCCGACGACCCGCATTTCCCGCCTGTGAGTCGCGTGCTGCCGCTCGGATTGTTCGCGAGTCGTTCGATTCCGCGAACTCCACCTTCCCCATCGAGCGCGACCGCCATCGATATTGCCCCCGGAGCGATTGCGATGGCACGAATCGCCTCGAGCGACGTCTATTCCTTCCCCGACGCGGGATGTAAGAGTTGCGTCGCAGTCAGACTCGCGGATCTCAATTTGTAGTCACGCGCCGCACGTTCTCTGCTTTCAGCTACCTGGAAATCTACAACGACCGCGTGAGAGACCTCCTGAAGCCCGCGGCCAGCGGAAGAGGATTGAAAGTGCGTGAACACCCGCGCCTGGGACCTTACGTGCAAGGTAATGAGAAAGTATCGAACGAAAAGACCTAACACTGTATCACTCGAACGTCCGAATCGAAACTATCCCTCAACATAGTGTTCCGAAGAAATGACTTTATCTCCGGGAACGATAAGGTTCGCTCTTAGACCGACACGTGCAATCTCACTAAACGCATTACAACAAAACGGTTAGACCAACTTCCAACCTTCATATCGCAGCGCTCGCATTCCAGCGTGCTTACACACGCCCGCAGACACGTTCCTGTAGATGTAACATACCCCTATGCACTGACTTACTCCTCTGCCGGCAAAGCAAGTTCCATACTGCCGTACAGCACGGCTGAGCGCGTACTGGAGATTATCACTCGGCCAGCGAAAGTGACACCATTCCGCCGGACAACAATGACCTTCCCTCCCCCCGCAACAGGTTATACAGACAATTTTCCGTTCGTACACCTAATGTCAATTTGACACGCGCTCTGCCAAGGTCTGACTCATCACGTGGTCGGCACGTTGGGTTCGTTGATGTCGTACGTGGAGGAGGGCACGCGGGCCAGGAAGACGGCATTGACCCTGCAGAATTCGAGCAGCAGTCGGAGCCACGCTCTGCTGACGGTCTCCCTGTCTTCGGAGACGTGCGGATCTCTGCCGAGCGGCGGATCGTCGATCGGCGAAGCCTGCATCAGGAGGAAGGACGGGCCGCGCGGCGGCAGCGGCGGCGGCGGCGGCGGCGGCGGCGGCGGCGGCAATAAATTGCACTTGGTCGATCTGGCGGGCAGCGAGAGCGCGGCCACGTGCAGCGGCGTTAATCGGCTGAAAGTGAGTCACTCGACTAAAAATAATATCTCCGCGAGGATCCCGCGATGGATGCCGCGCAACCGGAATCGATAGTCGTCCCTTTGCCCGGCTTGCCGCGGCATCCTGCATCGTCGCCAGGACGAGTTCCGCGCGCGAATCGAACGGATTCCGGCACGCGAGCGTGGCTGATTGCGCGGCCATTTGCAACGACGGGGCTGGATGAAAGTTCGGTGTTATCATCCGGAGGTGTGCACGCGAGTCTGCCGACTCGAGACTCATGGGGGGAGTATGGGGTCGGGGGAGGTCGTGGAGGGTGATGGGTGGATGGCGAGGATTGCTTTAGGCGAGGTGCATGACTCGGTGACATGACTAGAGGCGGTTGGATTAGGTTGGGGTGCAAGCTTGAAACTTTGAAAGATTTTGTAATAGGATATGGAATGGATGGTAAGTTGGTGGGTTGGATTGGGTAATGTGGGTGTGTAAGAATTAGAGGAGAATTTGAAGACGGTCTATGTACGAGATTCGTGCACTGGATGATACGCGCATAAAAGGTACGGATGGCAGACGCTGTGGATTACGGTGAGAGGGAACGTTACCGGAGAAAATCTTACTATCAAATCCGGACGATGTACATATGCGAGATGCGCGATGGGATAGGTTTTGAGAGCACGTGTTGCCTTTCCAGGAGGGTGCGAACATAAACAAGAGTCTAGTGGCTTTGGGGAACGTAATATCAGCTCTTGCCGAGAGAGGTTCGACCGGAAGTGGGCCTGGCAGAAGGTTCATCCCTTACAGAGATTCCTCGCTTACTTGGCTCTTGAAGGACGCACTTGGCGGAAATGCCACCACCATTATGCTTGCCAGTGAGTATCTTCTTCCCCATTCTCGGCCTTTTGATCTTCCCTCCTTCAGGTTGCGCATTTCCCACCTTTTACGCTCGAAAATCTCGCTCGCGTTACATTTTTTTCTTCCACAGTCCCTTCGTCTCAAGTAAACCACGTGATTCACATTACGATTCGAGCCGCGATAAATGATTCAGTTTTCCCTCGTTCCCTTCACCTTGACATCGCGAGACGATGATTTCTGCAATGGCGATTCTTCTGATTTCTTTCATTATCCCGCATCCGTATCCGCGAGCGCTATTGATTTTTCTTTGTGCCCGATGCTCCGCGAAACCCGCACGTTGAGAGCTCGGCAAAAAGGTCGCTGCAACGTTTTGTCTGGCATCTCTCCTTTACCTCTGGCTTTCCATAAATTCCAGTTAGTTGCCAGAGAAGAATTATTATCGCGAGTCTGCGATTCATGAAATTATCCCCGCGGTACCGGAGGCTGGATGTAATTGGTTTAAATGCTTTTCCAGGCGAGCTAAGACGCGGAGATTAAAATTCGATAACCAAGGTAGACCGTAGAGTACTGAGACCGGTAAATAAGAAACTTGTATTAAGCTTATGACAGTAGCTGAACGACTAATGGCATTGGCAGATCGTACGTTTATCCCCGCATCGTCACTCGACGCCGCTCGTCGCGGCGGCATTTAAAAAGGGGCAACAGTAAGGAACGCACAAGCGAGCGAACGAAAAAAAGGGACAGAGCATAAGAAAAAAGGAAAAGCCTACCTCTCGCATCTGAGGCTCATAGACAGTGACGGGTATAACTAATTAGTTACACTTTTCACTGTAGTTTCGCTAAATGTTCGGCATACTTCGGCAACTTGTAACGACTTTTCAAATATCTGGAGGGCGGGGGGGGGGGGGGGGGGTACAAATAGTTACTGGCGCGAACCGACGCGGAAACTGAACGTTCAGAACGCGTCCGAAGTAAAACGTTCCGGTCGAATCGCATAATTGTCTGTCGTCCGTAGAACGAACTCGTAGAATACGTTGATCTCTCTCGGTGTACGTCAGGATGTCGTAAGAGCTCGACGATCTCTTCCACTCGTTCGATCTCCCACCCATTTTCGCCGCATAGAGAATCTATTGGCCCCGATTACGAGGAACGGCAATGCGCGGAGGTGCACGGAGGGTTGCACACGCCGGGAGATTCGGAGTTTAATCGAGGGAGGCGTAGAGCGATTCCTTTTTATATTTCGTATAATTAATCGACGAAATGAAAGCTCCGATTGCTCCCCAGTAATTGGTCGAGAGCGCATACAATCGGAGCGCGAGGCTTTTCAAATATTTCTGCGGGCGCGACGTGTATAATTAATCGTAGCGAAATATTCCAAACCGCTGATCATCGGCAACTAATTGAATTGCTAATAGCATTTGGGTTTATTATCGAAAGAGCGTTTAATATTCAATGCCTCCATTTGTGACTGACCGCATATAGATGGATATTGTAATGACGGATCGGGCCCGGCGTCGTTTTATCAAATTAAGCCGGACGCTTTTTCGCGCTGTAGCGCGGCAGGTGCGCGCTTTTTGCCGGGTCGGGAGAGCGAGTGGAAGTCTCGTTGT
The DNA here is from genome assembly GCA_914767735.1 of Anoplius nigerrimus. Classification (NCBI taxonomy): domain Eukaryota; kingdom Metazoa; phylum Arthropoda; class Insecta; order Hymenoptera; family Pompilidae; genus Anoplius; species Anoplius nigerrimus. The sequence continues at coordinate 10,855,544 of OU612082.1, forward strand.
TAAAGCGACATTTGCTCGGACCGTCCTCGGGAGTGGCGCGACCCGACACCTTGGCTGCCACGTAATGTACTACGTAGATTTTAGACGTTGGCTGCTATGTTTTCATCACACGCGCGTAAACGTTTCCTATACTATCTTCGATTCTCGCTGAAAAACATGCGCGGCAACGTTGACGTTGTACACATTATAAAGAAGTTAGGCACTGTTCAGTATCGAAAGAAAGGCTAGAGTAACGTTGGTACAAGAAGAGAACACCTTAGTATCGTGCACAGTCGGTCCCATTACGGGCAAATGTTGATGAGATACCGCTACTGTAATTCACCAGTAGACCACGCCTAGAGTGAGTGTGTTGGTTGGAGCGTGAGAATGCGAGAGCGACAGAGGTGTGAGAGTAATGACGCGAGGGAAAGAGAGGGAGAGGGAGACGGGGAGAGTGAGTGAGAGAGGAATGGAAAAAAGGCGAGAAAAAATGGATGAGCGTGTCAAAGAGAGATCGTGTGGTGAGTGGTACCGGCGAGGTTGTGTAATTTGATAGCGTTAAAGATACTGCACGGTAACGAATAATACTAGCAGTAGATAGAATCAACACAAGCGGCAAACAGCGGTGTCACGTAGATGTAACTTGTTACCATAGTCTATGGAGTGTGCGCAGCTGCAGGTGCCGGAGGAGAGAAAAGGTCGGGGCGTAATTAAACTGAATACTCTGCCGTTTTCAGCAATATCGCCGGCCAGCGGAAGTTACAACGAAACCGCGCACACGCTACGATTTGCTCAAAGGGCGCAGAGCGTGGTCAATAGACCCGTGGTCAACGAGAATCCCGTTGCGCGGATTATACGCGAATTAAGGGATGAAGTGGCGAGACTGAAGAGCCTGCTGTTGGAAAAGGTAAATGAAGTGCTATTTTCATTACGACGCGTTACGTTCCGCCCTTCGTCTGGCGAGACGAAACTGTCGCACCCTGAGGCTACAGGGGGGGGGGGGGCGGTGGATGGGGCGAGAATGGTGTTAATTCAATTTCGCAATCTGGGGAAGAAATCGCGTATCGAGGGACCTTTATCGGCCGCGCGCCTCCCATCGGTCGGATACATTACGCAAATGAAATGCGCGCATCGTTTATTTGATGCTCATTGAGTGCCCGTTGCACGTTGCGAGCGATTGCCTGGCCGATTGCTGATAAAACACGGGCCGAAACTACGGGCGCTTAATGAATGATCTGCATTATCGCTTTACCCGTCCGGGAGAACACCCTCTCTCTCTCTCTCCCTCTCGCCCTCACACTTTCAACCTGTCCGTATCTTTTAGTTTGTCTCTCTCGCGTTATGTGCAACGCTTTCGAGGATTAGCTGCCCAGCGTCATTACAGCGGGAGGTTAATTTATATTTCAATGTACTTACGGGGATGACGCTGATAACCTCTCCCTTCTGTCCGTTAGGAGAATATCGACCCGGGGAGTAAATCGCTATGCTGCTGCAAAGAGATCCAGACTGTCGATAATCCGGACAGCGATAAGGATCAGTCGGCGAGCAGCGAATTATCGTCGGATCGGCGTTGCATGGAGGTGAAAAATCGGAGCCGAAGTACCGAGCGCGCGAAAGAAGAGGAGAGGGACGCGCCATCGATCAGGCGATTCAATTCCACGGAAAGTTTGAGCACCAGCGACAGCGGATCGTCCGGGCCGATCCGAAAATTCGGCTCCTTCGAGTTTCTCAGCGCGAAGAGTCCGCTCGCCGTCTGTAATTACTATAATCGGGCCAAAGTGACCGAGCTGAATGACGAGGAGGATGAGATCGTCGACGAGATTAACGAGCCGGTTTTCGTCGACATACCGACCCTGGTAGCCGTATTAATAAAGCCGGACGACAGTTTGCCGGGAAGTTCGACGCAGATCGAGGAGATTTGCTCCGACGAGGTGCAGGAGGACTCCATCGACGTGGAGTTCATAGAGAACGCTAATGGTCAAGAGGTGTTCGAGAACATTGAAAAGCTCGAGCGTGTCGAGCGAGAGGAGACCGGCTCCGTGAATTCGGCCCAACTTTCGGCGGACGTAGAACCCGACGACTGTCAACGGAATACGGAAGAAGGTCACGTGTCCGCGGCCAGTGGACGAAGCAGGGAAAAAGGCAAGTTTCGCAAGCAGGACTCGATCGACGTGGTGACGCACTCCGGATCGTCGAATCTGCACACGTCGAAGAGATTCGGGTCGGTGGAGGGTCTTCAGAAGAAGAAAGAGCCTCACCTAGCGCTCGAGAGGTCTCATACGAACTTGGAGAAACGACCGGCCGCGTCGGACAGGACGAAGAAGTTGAACAACATACGGGAGATAGATGACCAGAAGGCGCACGGCAAGCAGCTCGGCGGTTGGAAAGGAATCGCCAGTTCCGGCAGCAAGGACCATCTTCAGAGGAAGGGCAGCAACGACTCGGACAAGAGTCTGAAGGAGTCGAACGGTGGTCAGAGCGGACCGAGGAGTAAGAACGGCACGGCTAGGAAGCCAAGCTTGGAGAATCTCAAGAGAAAGACAAGTAAAGACAGTAGCTCGAGCAGCTCGAAGGAGGAGCAGATCGTGATCTCGAACCTGACGCGGGACAAGTTACTGCGACGGAAAGGATCGCTGGACCAGGAGCCACCTGTCGTCAGGGCTCACACGCCGATACAGAGAGTGAAACGGGCGGAGATCGTCGCCGCGGTTACGGAGAGACTGTACGCGAGCCGGAAGCACGTGGAAGAATCCACGGCAGGCTCGACACCAGGCTCCGGGACTCGTTCTCCGCCGGAGGCGGCCGACATCAAGCTAGGATCACCCTTCACCACGAGGACGAAGCTGCAGGAAATATCGCGCAAGATGCTCGCCAAACGACGGCGCGTCTGCGTCGACACGCAGACGGACATAGATCGAACTGTTCGCGTCAAGGACACGGCCTCGCTCACCGAAGAGCCACAGGTGATCCTGCAGGATGCGGCTGTGCTAACGGATCACCATGAGAACTGCGAGGTCTCGACAGAGAGTAGCAGGGTTCCGGTGCTGAGAGTGAAAGAGATCGCGACCTTGACGGATAAGCCTAGGACGACTATCGTCAGGTGCAAGGATGCGGAGAGTCTGGCGACCGATCTCGACGACTACGATTACGAGATTCATTCGCCTCGGAACGATTCCGGCATCTTGTCGGACGACACGCAGAATTATGCCGAGAGCAACTTGTCGAGTACCGAAGTGTCGGACGCTTGTATAGAGACGGACAGGAGAGTGGTGTGTACCGACAGCTCGACGAACACGATGTACCTGTCGCCTGGTCGGAGTCCTATTCCGATTCCACAGGCACCTCGTCAGGAGCTGATCAGAGAACAGCCGAAAGCTCCCCGTTGCGACAGACAGTGTTGCAACGTGTCGCCGGAAGTGTCTCAGGTCGTCACTCCGGTCAGCTCGGAAAAGAACGTAATTTCCATATCGCTGCCGGACATGATCAGCATCACCATCGAGAGTACGAACGGGATCGAGTCCAGGATCGCGATGACCGACTGCTCCGACAGCGCGGAAACGGTAACGAGGCCAAAGTTGCGCGACATCGAGGCTCAAACTGACGAAAGAAGCGCTCGCAAGGACGAGAATAACGAGTCCGCGGACAGTCATTTCTGCTTCAAGGATTTGCCCAGGTCAGCGGCGGGTCTCACGGACGGCAAGATATTTAGGATCGAAAATATTTTCCAGGACCCTAAGATCGCATCTAAAGCCTGCGCCAGGGTAGATACAGTTTCTGACGCGGGCGAGGATTCCGGGCCGAGAAGGTCTGTTACTTTCACAAATTCCTTAGGGACTTCTTTTGTTCCCGACACCAGGGAGAGGGCGACGGAAATGGAAAGGGAGAAGATTCACGCGGTGGATAAGGCTATCGATTTTCAGAAGCGAACTTCCTTCGCGCAAGCTTTCGTTTCCAAGAGACGCGGACGGAGTCTTCCGGAAGCACCGCAGTCGGCGTTTTGCAGTAATTCCCCGACGATTTGTACTTGTCCGCCGGTGGCAATTGATTCTGCCGAGTTCAAGAAAGAGTTTGAGATAGTGTCCCCTGGCTGGCAGCGGGCGTGCAACGAAACGTCCCGCAACGGACTGATATTCTCCTGTCACAGCGGCGTCGTGTGCATGGCGGCAAACAATTGTGTTCCATTTCTCATGAAACGTAGACAAATCGATTATCCGTACGATCTTCGGGCTCCGTACAACGTTACCACTCTGCCCACATGCGACAGGTGTACGAACCTAAGGGAGTCCTGTATGGAAAAGCCGCCTACGATATCGCGACTGGACGCGAAGAACGATTACGAGTGCAATTTTTCGGACGACAGTCTGGACTACGACGAGGACGACGCCTCGAACGATAGTCAGCCGGCGAAGGATGACGTGAAGAACCGGGAAAATCATGACAATCTTTGCCCACCGGACGTCGTTGCCCACACTAAGAAGGACGCCTCCACGTCCTCGGGTTACATGGACGAGAACACGGAATCATCGGCGAACAGTGACTTCGAAGATAGTCATGTGGAACTTCCGAGGAAGAAAGCGGACATGTGCAGCGGGTCGAAGGTGCACGATTATAAGACACTAATACTCGGCGACCCCTTGATCATGTTCAGCGAGAGTAGCGTGGAGGAGGAGGACGGCTGCAAGACGCCGTCGAGTCAATCGAGCGGCAACAGCAAGAAGAGGGTATCCTTCTCGAACGTCACCGAGGAAAGAAGTCAGCGGAAGCTGGATCGGCAAGCGAGCGAGCCGAAACAGAGCTCGCACGTTGAACTGAAGTCGATCATTAAGAAGAAGAAGAAAAAGAGTAGCATGCCAGAAACGCTGGAGAGGTCACAGTCTTCGACCGATTCGACCTCGACCGACGACTCGGTGCACAGCAAGATGAGTCTGACGGACGATTCGCAGGACAGCTGCAGGGTGTTCGAAGCGGCCACGGCCAAGTTGGAGAAGCATCTCGGGTCGATCGGCAACGGTCAGGATTTCGACGAGTTCAGCGCGTCGCAGACGGATGGCGGTAAGAGCGCGCGGTTCACCGGTCAAGAGTACGATGACAATGACAGCGAGACTGACAGCGAGTGCAACGGGCTCAGCGACGAGGAATATTCCGGTTCTGTGAGAAGAGACATCGTCCGGGAGTACCTGGACCAAGCGACGACCTTTATGCGCAACATGAACTCTATGAACGAGTACATGAATGCCACCAAAATGCTTGACAGGTACCTGGGTCGCGGTAAAAGACGCGGCCATCGTCGTCGGGGATATCGTCCGCAGAATCAGGATTACGTCGAGTATCAGGGAAGGAGGATAAGTCTCAAGGACGATCCTGCCGAATGTATCGACGACGACGACGACGACGATATCGTCGTACCGATCGAGTCTTACGAGAGGTGCTTGGCGAGTATTAACAGACTGGAGAGCTGCATCGAGCGAGTCAACAGGCATAACGACTTGCTTCGCGAAAAGTACAATATCGATGCCGAGTCTGCTGGCGCTAGACACGATTTAGCGAGAACCAGTTCAGACCCTACGGCTCATCGTTCGTGGAACGACACTGTCAAAGCTAATCCGACGATCGTAGTGCCTCCGGAGAACGTGTCAAGATCCTGCAGGGCCCCGACGAGCAGTTGGCTGGCCGATCAGGCTGATTACGGGAGAGACTCGGACGCGGCGGAAAGACACATTGTGAAACAGATTTCCGATCTCGATCTCGATCGCAAGAACGGCGACGCGAGGCACGGATCGGGGGATGACCTGGAGAAGAGGATCTTTGATCAACTGATGAGCGTAGTTGAATCTAGTCGCTGTACAAAGAGACTCCGTGACAGATACCCATCGGAAACACTAGATCTGAGATCGGGTACTCCTACGACTTACTCGCGATCTCGGCTGAGATATCGTTCTGAGAAACAAGATTTTCTCAGTCGAGACATCGACGGCAGTCTCGGTCGGCCGATGTCACCTATGGAAAGCGCTCTGAACAATAATCAGGTTGAGATCGATAGTTTACGCGCTGCGTCTGCTTCGACGATGCCTGCCATGTACGAATCGCTGACCAGTGTCTCGAGAAGGTCGCGCAGCTTGGATAACGCGGACTCGGAAGAGCATGATTTGAGTGTATCCGACGAATTGACCGGACCGGCGAGGACGAAAAACGTTTGTGCGAGATCCTACGAGAGCGATGCCTACTCGAGGAGGATCAAAGACTTTGTGCCTTCAAAGCGAATCTCGTCGACCGGTATCGGCCCATCGAAGATCGAGAATTCGAGGCTCGGTGATAATGTCGGCGCGACCGTGAAGTCGATCGATACCGTTTCCTACTTTAGGGACAAATTAAAGTATCCCGGGAGTCCGAGGGTGAAATTCCTCGAGCTGCTGAACGAGAGACGGCGAATCGTCGAAAGTACGAGAGGCATGGGCGCTTCCTGAGCGGAGCCAGCCTCTCCGGCTGTCTGAATTGTAAATCTATTTTTCGCGTATTTTTCTATTTTAGTATGTAACGTTAAGCGTTTCGCCATGAGCGGTTACCGATACGACGCGTAGAACTACCGTTTCTACTAATTCGCCACGTCTTGTACATACTCATGTCATAACTTCCGATATTTGCCATCGCATTGCGCCATGTTACCGTAAGCGAAGCTACTCGTTTCCCATCGTCGCGTACCATGCGAAACTTCTACCTTTTTGCTCGTGTGACCTGTGTACGATATTAAATAATTCTTTTCTAAATAACATCGTCTACGCTTCCCAGTGACTTTATCCCCCCTTACAAGTTTCCTCTTCATGGCCTTCTCCCAGTGGCCCGAATCGTTCCGCGGCACCGTTCGAGGGGATCTGAGAAAAACTTGGCGCACGTCGTAAATGCCAGGAACTCTCGTAACATGCGTGTTACGACCGTTGCAGGATGTGCTTTCCGTCGTTTCGGTGAAACACACGTATTTAACGTGCAAGTCCGGCGCTGGCGAAAGCCACCGGATTGGGCAACAACTGTTGCCCTAATAATCCGCGTACAGTGCACTCTTTCGTCCCGGCCCGCTTCCAGTATACCAACAACACAACGACACTCCATGTTGACGATAACGCGTGTCAGGCCGGCACTTACGAACGTTAAAAGCGTGAAATTTCAGATTTTCTTAACTCGCACCTGAAAAAAAGTTTTCGATCGCTGCCAACGGCTCGCACTGCAGTTTAACATTCCGATCGCAGCTGGATTTGTTATTGTTCATGTTTTCCAGCATGTCCGCGATTATTATTCTCCGTCGGTCGTACAGTCGGGTCTTATCAATACAAGCGTATTAATTAAAGTCCGCACGTGATTAACGGCCGACATGTCGCCGGGCCTGCACGCCACCGACTTAGCGTCCGATTGTTAATTCTCTCCCCTTATCTCGCCTAACGCTGAATTTAATTAGAATCCTCTTTTAATTCGACCGCGACGTACCCACCGTCCCAAATCCGCGGCCGTCGTCCGGCAATTATGCCGAGGCCGGGGGCAACGACAGGCAGGCGGAAAAAATGTCGCGAAAACAGAAAGAGGAGACGGTCTTGTTTACCCGAATCGATGTGGCAGAGCGCAAAACAACCGGGCAAGCAGCGGGAGGAGCAATTTGGCGCGAGCGCGGGCCTTAAAAAAATCTGCGCTGCATGCATGCATAAATTCATAAGAATCGACGACACTGCATCCCTGATGCGGCCGGGCGGGGCCGTGCCTTTTTGCCGGCGAATATCTGCATACTACGTGTGCGAGCGTAAACGAGCATCGTTACGCTTGCATCAGCATCAAAGGCAAATACTGCGGGCAGAGTGCGGGGCACGTGCAGCGCCAGTTTTCACGGTGCTCGCACCGTACACGTACAAGCCCGCACACGCTAAACGGACGGAGTTTATCGTCTACTGGCCTAGAAATGCGCCCCGCTCCCCCACTTTGCCGGCCTCCGCGGGCGGAAAGATTATCATGTCAATTAAAGTTCGCCGTCTGATGTCCCGCGCGCGCGCGCGCGCGCGAGCCCCCCGGCCAGGGGAAGAACACGATCCTGGCTTGATTCCGGGCAAAAAACACTCGGCGACTTCGCAATCGATACCGGGAGAGTTATTTGTGCCGGAACGGTCGCAGAACGCTCGGGTCGCGGAACATACATATGTATGGACGCACATGTATACGCATGCATGTGCGCGGCGATACGTTACGGGCGCAGGCATACGTATGCGACACCTTCATTTCATGATTGCACTTACGAGGACGCCGAAAGCAGCTAAAGTCTATAAAGCCTAAAAGCCGGGCTGGTTTGCGGAGATTTGAGGATTTGATGCAGCCGGAACGTCCGTTATTTCGTGTTAGTGTAAACACATCCGTATCGGGGTCGCTGTTAATGAAAGTACAGTTCGGTGGATGAAGAGTATAGAGGATGCGGAGAGATCAGCCGTGCGCCTGTGCTCCGGGTTGACTTCGGACGCCGGGGCAGGCTCCGTCGGCGTCGTATGGACTGATTAGGGCAATTAGGTAAATGTTTGGATGACCGGGGGGCCCGTTAAGATCAGATACGTATATATCGATCTGCGGAAATTCGAGCGTTCCCGCCGATTTGTTCCCACGATAGGCACTCGGCCCCGATCTCTCGACGCGAGATTTTAATTAAACGGGTTTAATCAAAATTACGGCAGATCCCTGCCGCGCGATACGCACCGTGGCGCGTTACAGGGAAAATAAATAAAAAGCTCTGCCAATACGTGCTTCGTTAAATTTACGGCCGACAACGAAGTGTGCACGCACTTTGTTCGCGGATTCGCGCACTGTTTTCGTCCGCTGATTTATCTGCTTCTTCGCAATGCTGGGTTGACCGATATTTCGGCGTACACAGATACGTCGAGGAAGTATCGCGGATACTGTCATTTTGGTAGGTCCTTGAGCGGAATTTGTTAGTTGGTCAAGTATCGAAAGGTTATCGTCGTTCGATTATCTTATCAGGGGTGCATGTCGCTGGGTCATGATTCACGTAGGCCAGACTGCTTTCGGATGTTCTGTATGGCGGCCAGTCAAAACAGGAATCCCGTGAGAAGAGGAACCAGGATGGAGGTCGAGTATGGGTTGAACGAGATTACGGTTCGTTCGTTTCACGTTCTCTGCACCCTGATCGAAGTTCATAGTGTCTCTCCTTCGAGTGCCGTGTGCCAAGATATCTGTTGTGCACTTTGTTTAATGACGCAACCTTCTGCAAAGACAAATGCGCAGATGAAAGACAGCTACCGTCATCGTGAATTGTCGGCGAGCTAGGCAGCGTCTACGGTCGACGTCGAATTAACGCGAATTTCGAGCCTGGCAACGGGAAATGTGCTCGAGGACACCTACAGTCTCCTTCACGCTCGACATCCCATCAAAAAATGTTGAACCCGGGGCCAGGCGATATCAATTGCGCGCGAAGTGAAAATGTGGCCTCGACTCTCGGCGCGCCGATTTTACGAGAGAGGAAAAGAGAGAGAGAGAGAGAGAGGGGGAGAGAGAGCCCGCCGCGGTTTCAATTCGGGACAAGATAATCTTTCAGTGAAATGTGACATCGGACGGACGTGTACGGTGCATAATTGGCCGTTAATTGACACGTGCGCGAGACCGATTAATCTGTCCATTATTCGTTCGGTCAAGCGTCGGCGATCGTTAATTACATTACGCGCGCCGGCGCCGCGACGGTCTTTGTTATCAAGACAATTGGCAAATTTTATACCGTGGAGCGGGCATGTTGTATTGATGGCATCACGTGCAATGCGCGGACGTCGGGGCGATAGCGGCAACAAACGATTAATTCATGTATACGAATTGTTCCCTTTTGCCGGGGCAGATAGCCGGGAAGCAGTACGTGTGCAAGGCTGTTTAGTCACGTTACGCGGATAAAATACTGCCGGAGTCGCGCGAGTCGCCGTGGGGACAAAGAGCGATGGTAAAGGTCGCGGCGATAAGTCGTAAACCGGAGAGGTCGCGCTAAGCTGATTCGGCGACATAGGGTCAATAATCCGGGAAAAGTACCTTTCCCCGTATTTTTATCTACCCTGTCGTAGTGAAATTCCGAACGGTATCGCCTTCCCGCTCCGCTCATCCTATCCCCATCCAATCCTGAACCCCCACCTCTACCACCGTCGCTCGACAACGAACGTGCGGAAAATTTCAACGACCACTTTAATTACCTGAGAATTCGAGACGTCGAGGAGGTCTGTAAATAAAGATCAATTTGTAATTTTCGGCATGGAACGATGCCGGTCGATGATAACGGGCGGGCCATAACTGTTACGAGCTCTCGGCACTGCCGGGGCATTAACCCAGGTTATTTAATAGACGAAACGGCATCGGGAGAGTAGCTCGACCGTGCAGGTCGGACAACGCAGGTTGGAGCATGCATGCTGGACCATGGTCGCTCATCTCTTGCACGAGCGACGCAGGACGCTGTCAACTGCGTCCAATACGGTAACCGCGTTCGCTGTCGGAAGAGGAACGCGCGGGGTCGAAGGTCGCCGATAGGGAATCTCGGGCCGATAGGCACGTTAAGCGGTAGGGATAAGTAAATCAATGAGGCGGGAAAAGCGAACAGTTAGGTGCCGCGTATCGGGCCGAATAATTAAGCTTTCCACGGCGACTCTCCGCGCCTTCTGCGATGACACTCGGAGCGATGAGGGACCCGAACAGAAAGTCCAGCAGTCTGGATCTGGAGGATCGTCTGCGGATTAACTCGCGAGGCGGATCGTCGAGCGGCGAGGAAGATTTTGTTTTGCCGACGGTTGACGTAATTATTATCGAACCATGACTTCGATCTTGCCACTTCTTCGCTCGCGTACGCGAACCATGGGCGGGGAGGGTCTCGCATCGGATGGGTCTAGCTGGATTGAGCAAAGTAGCGCGGAAGAGTCGGGGGAATGCAATTACCGTGTTGCGGATTCGGTCTGCTCGTCCGTGCCTCGAGACTCGCCGTCTCGAGAGCGATCGCGTCTCTGGGTCGATTAATGACGAGGATCGTCTCCGTCGGGGCTGTTCTGTCGGACTCGAGGACCACGCTCCTGGCCGGATCATCGCTGGAGTGGGTACAGAACGGGTTCAATTTGTTTTTCCAGAACGACGAGGACTGTCTGGTGGACCCCTTCTGCGTGGAGGGACATCCGCATAAGATTACGTTCGAGGACATCACGTCGGCTGCCTTCAAGATCAAGTGTGGAATTATTAATACGCCATGTGTCGTAAGTAGAGCGTGTCGTATTCACTTTTAGACTAGTGGACGGAAGTGTCTTGAGAATTGAAGGTTTCCTTTGCTCGTACAGCGATCGCGCTTGTCAGAGATGACGGGGATCGACCTGTACCTGAAGAAGGACTTCCTTCAGACGACCGGAAGTTTCAAGGAGCGCGGTGCGCGTTATGCCTTGGTGAAATTGTCCGAGGAACAGAAGCGGACTGGCGTGATCTCAGCTTCCCTCGGCAATCATGCCCTCGCTCTCTCTTATCATGGCCACTGTCTCGGGATACCTGTGACTGTAGTGATGCCCGTGGTGGCGCCGATAATGAAGATTGCAGCCTGTCGACAATATGGGGCAAATGTAATTGTCGAGGGGCTTGATATGGGCGAAGCTAAGAGAATTGCTCTGAGGGCGGCGAAACAAAAGGGATTGCTTTACATCAATGGGTAGGTGATGAAGAGCGAAACGGAGAGTGTTTGAGCAATTAAGCTTCTTTGCGCCGTGGCGTATGTATGCAGGTATGATCATCCTGATATCATGGCGGGCCAGGGAACTTTAGGGTTAGAAATTGTGGAACAGATTGACGATATTGACGCTGTCGTGGTTCCCGTTGGAGGAGGAGGCTTGATTGCTGGCGTTGCGTTGGCGATAAAGACGTTGCATCCTCACGTTACCATAATTGTAAGTACACTGCGACGATTACATGGACTCCAACTAGGAGCCACGTTATGCTTTCAAAAGTGAATAACATCGCTTGACACGTTGACAATGGGAAAAATACATTACTCACCTATCACTTTTCCAAATTGGCAGGGCGTCGAATCTGAAAGGTGTTCCAGTTTCAACGCAGCCCGCGAAGCTGGTCGTCCTACATATGTCCCTATAGAATCCACTTTGGCCGATGGCCTGGCGGTGCCCATGGTAGGATACAATGCTTTCGCCACGGCGAATCCGTTGATCGATAAGCTAGTCGTTGTGAAGGAGGAATGGATAGCAATTGCGATTCTAAAGTTAGTCGAGAATGAGAAATGTATCGTCGAGGGCGCCGGTGCCACTGGATTAGCTGCAATTTTTGCCGGGCAGCTCGAGGAACTCAAAGGTAAACGGTAAGTAAACATAAATGTCGAATATCATGCCTCGTAACATCGTATCGAATTCGCTACCGATCATTCCAGGACAGACTCGTAAACACAGAGTGCAGAAGTATACGTGAACTCTTTTTACCTTCTATCTCTGTCAGTGTGAGTCTTGCAAAGTTTGAGTCGAGTCCGTGGTAGATTCGATGTTATTCGATCAATATCGAAATATTCACATTCGCCATTTGTTGGGTCAGGGTGGTCCTGCCCCTGTGCGGCGGAAATATCGACACCACGATATTGGGCAGATGTCTGGAGAGGGGATTAGCTGCGGAAGGACGTCTTCTGAAATTCACGGTAACAGTGTCAGATCGACCCGGCGGAATAGCCGAACTGTGCAGGATGTTGGCCAGTATTGGCGTGTCCATAAAGGATATCATGCATGAGCGCGCCTGGATCATGTCGGACATATTCAGCGTGGATGTCAAGGTCGTATGTGAGACCAGAGATAGGGAGCACGCGGAGCAACTGAAGGAAATGCTCTATCAAAATTACCACAGGGTCGTGTTCGGTTCGATCGATCACGCGGTAACACGTACCGGCAATAATACGACAAGGATACCGAACTCCGATTAATCGCCAGATCGGGCCGCCCTTCGCAAGCGGAGGGGCAAGAATGCATAATCGCAGGAAGCTGGCTTTTTAATTTAATATTTAACACGATTTTTGACCCGAGCCGCACGTCGACATCGAACTGTTTCAATACACCGATCCGACCTAGATGCCCCGAATACTCCATCGATATTTCGCCGCATATTCACGGCGAGATATTTTTTCGCATTATCACGCTCCTCTGTCCTCTTTTCCTAAAAATGGTGCGGGGGCCGCCTGTCGAAAAATTGGACGGGATGAAATACGCGCTGCTCCGCTTGTTTATCGTAGGTAGGAAAATAATTATTTTCCCCTCGGCAGCGGCTCGCGTCTGGCCGGATATTAATTTTAGTTATATTAAGTAACAGAATAGTTATGTAACGAGTTATTTTCATTATAGCCGCTCCCGGTATCCGCCGGTTCCCGTTGCGCGCATATTTCCAACACTTTTATTGCATTTGTTTCGGGCGCCGGCAGCCGGACGGTAAATAATTAATTACTTCATTCTCGCCAACGGTCTAACTATGGCGACTCTGACTCGCGTGCGACATTTCTTTAACGCGCGCTAATAGAAATTTACGCCTTTCGGCGGTTTAGCCGCGGCATATATTTCACTCTAATGCGCATGGTTAAGCGTAATCAGAATAACCAATGATTATTGACTGTTCACCGCGCCGAATGGCGCACGTAGAGTCGATGAGACTCATTATTGGAATCACGTTAGTCAACCCATTTATTTATCATGAACCGTTAAGAATAAAGAAAATCTGATAAACATTGAGAAATGGAATAATCTCCCACGCCACGTTCGTAAACTGTTTCCACGCCCGGATGCTAGCTGGCTCCTATGGTGAAAAAAGGTAAGCAACGATTGCTCGTTAACTCCCACCGAACTTAATCCGTGTATGACTCCGATATCGCCGCGAAGCTCGAACCTATGATTTCGACAACCCCTTTACGAGCATCGTGTCCTATCGGCGCTGGACTCGCAACGCTTGCCAGGATTTCTGCGTTGTTATACCGTCGCAAAACGATCGTCCGGCGGTTCGCAAATATTGCAAATTCGTATGACGCACCTGGTGCGCGTACGCTCCTTCGTTGTGTGCCTCGGACAACGGCCGACGATACGCGCGCGCGCGCGCGCGCGCGAACCATTGTATGCGTGTGTATATGGCCTGTGTTGAAGCGCGCGCGCGTTCGCGCACACGAGCGTCCAATGGCGCGGCTCGTCTCTGATGGGAAATAAAACTGAAAATGGCTCGTGAATACGTATCACGTCTCCTCGTGCCGCGACCGAAGCCCCTCTTCAACATCCACACGTGGCGGTCCACACGTATCGGTACGTACGCCGACGGAATACGCACGAGCTGACGCGCACCGATACGCGGGAGCGACGCGAGAGAGTGTGAACGCGGACAACGGCGCATTTGCCATTGCCCTCGCGCGGCTCCGTGTTACGCGAATATGATTGGGTTTTTGCATAAACGTCCGCCCGTAAACTTTGCTTTTACAGCCCTGATTACGATGTCGGACGATGGACTTATTGACATAGGAACAATGGAAAATCGAGCGGCCCGTTCCGCGCGCGCGTTTTGTGTTCAACAAGGGTGCTCGGCCGGCGGATGGATTAACGTGGATGTCGTATAAAACCGGACGATCCGACGTTAACCTCTTCAGGAACATATTCCTCTAGCCTGGAACGGAAACGTTCGATTCATTACGTTCTCAAATTTTCATAATTCAAGCCCTACGACGTCTTCACGACTAACAGACTATTGACAATAACATAAAAATGCTATACAACTCAGGGTATAAAATGTTCAACCATTCCACTTTAAGCGTTTGTCGAAGGCGAGCGGAGGAGCTGAAAGTAACGAAGTTATCGATTAGCCCTCGCGCCCGATTGAATGGAATACGACGAAACGTCGGTGCGAGAGGGTGTAGGTAACGTGCTGGTTCGCGGGAGCATGGCAAAACTTTCTGAGGATCCGTTGCGGCCGGCGGTCACCCTTCGTACCCTTCGGATATACTCCCTTGAAGGAGGATGACGGGCGCAGAACTCGGCCTGGATGACTTATGACTGCCGCTCGAAGGCTCGGTCTGGCTGAAAGCGTCAGAAAGAGCCAGAGAGCGTCAGAAAGCGACGGAAAGCGTCAGAAAGCGACGGAAAGCGTCAGAGAGCGTCAGAAAGCGGCAGAAAGCGGCAGAAAGCGGCAGAAAAGGCCAGAAAGCGACGCCCGTCCGAAAGAGAGGTCCGCAAAGAAGTTTCGCACGTTTCTTCCCTTGGCGGGCGTCGCTCGTCGGGCCTCTCGCTCGTTCTCTCCAGCCTTTTTTCCCCGGCCTCGATTCCGCGGGCAAAAGAGGGGTGGTGTGGCCGGAGGGAGGCCCGGTTACATCTATTGGAGGGCGATGGTGGCGGCGTTGGTCGAGAAGCGGGCAGAGCCGCGGCCTGAATTTACAGCATTTAATATCGGCGAAATGAAGTACGGCCGCGGGAGAGAGCGGGCAAGGAGCCGCCATTTTGTGGCATCGATAAATCCATTTTATTGCCGCAGGTCGTAGGTGGGTGGTCTAAAGCTGGCTACCGGTGGCGCTACCCCTGGCCTGGACTGCCTGTTTGCCTGCAGGTTCGCTCGGTTGCACGCCTGCCTGCACGCCTGACTGCCCGCCCGACTGCTTGCCAGAATTCAGCCAGACTCCGGCCAGGTTGCGTAGGTCCGAGTTGTCTGCCTGGACGGTCCAGGCCCGGCGTGCGTACAACAAACGGCGAATAAAAACTAATGCGGGGCGAAGAGGGGTCGCCAACGAGCCCTCTAACTTTCCTCCGCACCCTCCGCGGGCTTCGGGGGTGTTGGCGAAAAAATGACTGCGCCAAGCTCGCTGCCAAAGTGGACCTATCTTTTTGTTCGGTCGCCGGGGGTAATGAGAGTTTGCCAGACTGCTTTTTTCCGACGATTTCTTAATGTAAAACGGATACTTGCGCGAGAGTTAATTGGATCCGCGTCGAGGGATGAGCGGAGCGCAGTGAAGCTGGCTCGTGTAAGCCGAAACTGGCGAGTTGCGCTCGGCGCGCGTTATTGAAAGCCGTGTTACGTGACTCTTGGGAACGTTAGGGAAATGTTTGCAGACAAAAATGTTGCAACAAAACGAATCCCGGGGAATCTTGAAAAAACCTCACGTTACACGAGGGCCTGACCCTCGTTACGCGTGGCCTGCGTTCAGCGAGGGCTCTTAGCGTGAGATTACCGTGTCATAGGAGACCCACGGCGCAATTTTGACCGCGTTGCGTCGAAAAACGTCCTATCGAAGTGCCGCCTTTCCACCGGCGTTGCGGTGCATTAACGCGACGCGAGGAAAAGGCGAGGGAAACAAGAAGAGGGTAAGGAGGGAATAAAGATGAAAAGAGAGTAACCTCACTTCCCTTGCACGCCTGATCTATTGATCCTCCCCGTCTTTATTTTTACATCGTGCTCTCCGCGCCGCGCGGCTCTCTCGCCCGAGGCCGCCTCGGGGCGAGATGATTCTTTTTAGTCCCCATTGAAATTCCACGTGCTCGGTAATCTCGGGCTCGGCTAACGGCGCTAACAAGAACGGCGACCTTCTCTCTCGCCGCTCTCTCGCCGCTTGCACCTTTTTATCCCGTAAACCGTAAAACGAGTAAAGTGTCATTCTCGGCTAGACGAATAGAGAGCTTTATGAAATTTATGCGAGTTCGCCTTTCGGAGGAACCTCGGCGAGGGATAAAAGTGCGTGACGCGGGCCAAGGGAGCGGAGAAGGTGAAGGAGACCTTGGATTAGCTTTGTCGGGCCGGCGTGACTCGCGGAAGACGCATTTCCAGCAATTAGCCAACTACGAGAGCCCGTAGGAGCGTATCCGTGCAACGTCGGGACGGAGAAAGAAGCTCGCCCGCGGGGGTTGAGCGCAAAAAGAGGAAGTTGGAGGCCTCGGCTCGCTCGAGCGACAAACTCATCTCCAGGCTGGTGCGCGCTCGCTCGAAGAAATGCAAAAAAGCGAGCCTACAATGCGGGAAATATGCCGCGCAAGGGGCTTGCCGAGGTGACGGCCGAAAGGAAAGGGGGGCAAAAAGTGAAAGGCAGCCCGGGCGTTACTTATTAGTTTTTAAGCTGCCCGCGTTTAACGTGTCCGTGGCAAGTGAGAGAAATGAACTTTGCGAAATTGAAAGGGCGCGGGACTGGATTTTTAACGACGCCGGTGAGAGACTCGGCGGAGGTAAATGATCGAGGCGAGCGAAGCGGGTCGTGCGGAGTCGAATGGGAGAGTGAGTAAATGTGGAAAATCGATTATTTCTGCCCGTTTCGTAGCTTCTGTACGCGGTGTTTGCACGTTAATCGTGCATTGATTTCTGTTTTGTTTCCTGTCACTTATTCATTCATTCGTCAGGCTGTTCTGTTTGAAGGTTTAGAATGGTTAATTGTCTGTTTGACGTGCAATCACTTTATCGGTTCGCAATTCGAGGCGTACGTAATCTTTCGATGAATTGTTCGTTCCCCGCAAAGCCCCGCGGAACGTTTCATAACGAACGAGGTGTGTAATTGTAAATGGCCGGGTAAAATGAGCAAGGAAAGAGTGGAAAGTGGCTGAACTTGCTATAACGAGATTTTAATATTTAAAGGCGTCTCAAGGAACTTGATACCGCAAATGAAATTTTCAACCGTTACCGTTTACAAGGGCACCCGGTGAGTTCAAGCGCGGCACTGTATGAATATTCTACCCTACTGTCTGTCACGCTTCCTACTTCCTTATCAGCTAAGCATTGATAATGGACTCCCTTTCGCGAAAAGTATAACTTGCCCTTTAGGAATAATCTATGATCCGCGAAATCACGCCGAAGGATCTTTTATATCGAGGGGCAGCTCGCTCGACCTAATTGAATTAGCAAAATTCTGGTGCTTCAAGGCCGTGCAGGAGAGGCGTAGCTCCAGGCTTAAATAAAGCCATTGTTGGAAACTTCTTTAATTAATACGATGTTAAAGACTTCGCGGTAAAACGGTTACCGAAAATGTCAATTTCCCGGTGGCGCACATGACTCCCCCTGCCCGATCGAACTTCACCCCAGCGGTGGGTCTTAGACAAACAAAGAAGGGTGAGAGGGAGACAGAGAGGGGCGCGGCAAGTTGGAGAAAGGGTGCGAGCCAGGAGACAAGGCAGAAATTGGGGAAACAGACGATTAAGCGTCGGCGAACGTTTAACTTCGTGTCTCCTTTAATTAATACTGAAACTGCTCGGTGAAAACACTTCCCAATTTTATAGGAAGTTAAAGATGGGCTCGTTATCCATCGAATTTTGCGCGAGATACGCAAACACTCTGTGTATCAACTTTGCAATTTGTCAAGCAGAGAATAAACCTCTGCCAATATGCTCAGGATTCTTCGAGCTCTGTCAAAAATCTCATGACGCATGCCTACGAACGTTGCTCACCGAACACTGTAAGACGGCGCGACGTCGAATGCGTTAACTCTACTGCTACCCGGAGCACTAAAAGCAGCGGAGTCGTTTCGGGTTTAACGGCACGGCTTCATTGCGCGTCCCATTCTTTCGACGCACTAAAGAAAGGCGACGGATGAGAATGGAGATGGAGCCCGGTAGACGGCGAAGGCAGAGATAGAGTTTTAACTTGTTCGCAGATATGCAGGTAGTAACGCAACCGTGGATCAGCGCGTACAAATGCCTCCTCCAGGAGGCGAGCGTGCGCTGATTCGCGAAATTTATTTGCCGAAAGTTTGCTCGTTAAAAGCATACACCTACCGACTACCATCAGCCAGCCGTTTTCTCGACCCTCCACGGGCGGCGGTTGCTGCGCTAGGAAGCGCATCTACCGGGCCAGATAAAGGATGAGAAAAGTGCCCGAACGAGGAGTGTACACTAGCGTCGTCCTTCTCCGCGGCGGTTCCCATTCGCTTTTTCTCCGCTCTTTCTGCGCTTTTTCTCCGCTCTCACCCCCTCCGCGCCACCTTCTCCACACCCTCTCTGCGCTTTTTCTCCGCTCGTAGCTGCCCGGGAGGATTCACGGCCGACGATATCGATTGCCACGGCCAGATAGTTACATTTCCATTGGCCCCCTTCTACGCCCCCCCTCCCCCACCCCCACCCCCTCCCGCTGTTGATTTATCGAATTTCCCCGACGGTGAAAATCTTCGTCTAGCTCCGCAGTCCGGCCATCGATTTTTCCATTCTCGCGACTCAAACATCGCGTCGTCGCCAGTCCTTCCCCGTCCGTTCCACCCTTCCTTACGCCCTCCGGCGGGGGCTGAAAACTCAATTAGCAAATGAAAATTTATTTGCGCCTTATCTCCAGCCCCGATGCGCACTCCTTCCGTCAGCTCTGTCCATTAGGTTTGCTCCTCTTGTTTTTACGCCGTTCATTATTGGCCGTAGATTTAATGTGATCGAGACGGATGATCGCGGAAGTTCGAACGTGTTATTCTCGCCGTTAGCGCGTTGCTTAACGGAGTTAGTCAGTTGGCGAAATAGGGGGGGGGGGGGGGGGGATTAAATTTATCTCGCGACTCGAGTACGATTGAGTGCGATCGGTTTACCCTCCAAGCCTGCATTCCGAAGGCGATTCCCTTCCCAAGGTTAAGCGCGAGTGGTTAACTGAAGTGGCTATCTAAGTAGGGAGTCTGGTTTTCCCTGGCGATACCGACCTCTCGATATATACATAAACGGCGATAATCTGTGTAACGAAGTTTCGCTGGAGTGGTCTGGAGAGATCGAAAATATACCGTGGGCAGACGGTCGAGGGGGCACGGGGGATGGAACAAAAGGAGAGAAAAATGATGGAGAGCTTACGAACGATCAGAAACGGCAGCGACGAAACGCTCGGTTATTATACCTTTCCATTATCGTAAATATTCCAGGTGCCAATTTGCATTTATATAATGTCATTTATTCGATTGTTGGTCCTGTTCTTCTTTCTTTCCCTCCCCTCCGCTCCCGCCGCCCGGAACGTACCGGGCGAATTTTCCCGATGGTCGTGAATCCGAGGAATCGGTCGTATCGAAGAAAAATGAATAAAGCTCCCCGAGCGAAATAAAATCCGCGCCACCGTTCAAGATGCGATCATTCGCTCACATACTCAATTCATTTTTCAATTACCCCTCGCCTGGCAAGCTCACCTATCACATTCGCCATCAGCGGGCGCGAGCGCTAGGCCGCGAAAAATCGCGACAGTCGCGAACTCACCGTCTGCAAGAGGCTGCCACGCAGTGATGATCCGCGGCCGTTACCCATGAATCAAACATGAGACTCGTAACGAGTTGGCGCGAAGTGATTTTCGACGGATGATTTCCGAGTCTGCGGACGCGTACCTGCGGCGGGCGAGCGAGCAGTTAAATCCACCTGGCATGTATCCCCTGACGCGGCCATGACGGCGGCTGGAGGGTTTGTATCATGGGTACCGTCGTCACGCCATGGGCGAGCTTAAACAACAACGTGACCGTATACCACACGTAAACCCCCGTGTCTGCGCCACCCGCCTCCTAGCCTGTACGTAGAACGGCATGCGGAAAGCCGGACGGCCGTGGCGGAATGCTAACGTCCGCATTAATACAAACTCGGCGTAATTAGTAGCAGCCTGGGTGCCGGGGACGTTATTCTAATGCGCTCACCAGTCACACCACGTCCGGATATGCGCGCGGGAACCGCCGTTTACTTTCGACACCAAAGCCCCCCCATGTGCGATGGACAGCGGCAGTCTTTCTCGCCGGCTGCCCGAGCCCGGGCTAGGCCGGGCCCTCATCGCAGCTAATTAATATCCACGAGGGCGAGCTCCATTGGAAGATTTGACGCCTCCCTGCGGACCGAGTGCGTTACCCTGAATGATGAACGGCCATTAGCTGCGGCGCGAAGTATCGCGCGCGAGACGTGCTTGCGTAATGTCGCCTGATGCCATGGGTCACTTCGCATTATTGGGCTTCTTGTTGTGTTGCCGGTTTGTTTGGATTTTTTGAACCGGGGAGCCGGTCGTTCGACGATGGTATTGACGGTGGATGCGATAATGGGGTCTTGTTGTGAGGGATTGGGAAAGTTTTTTAGTTTCGCGAATGGGTAGAGAATGGGGTGGCGGAATGGAGAATGTAGGTTGTAAACAAAAGGGTAGGATATATGAGTCAGGTCAGTTCGGATGGGAGGGGAAGATGGAAAGATAAGTGTCGAAGTTTGGAACGGACTATTTGTCGATCGCGCGCGACCGGGTTTTGAAGGAGTGGGTATGTAGTATGAGCTGTTGCTTTAAAATCGGGGTTTAGAAGAGGATTATGTGCAGGCGGCGAGGTAATTGAAGAATATTTGACTTTGTAACTTTTATTGAGTATTTTGTGTGATGTAAGGCGTCATAAACAGTACGGCGGATTATGGAGAAAATATTCATTGTTGTCTTGACTGTGAATGGAATTAATCTTATTATTGAAATATGCTTCAACATCGCATTAATGTGATTTTTATATAATTACTATTTCACATTAACATGAGAACGTCGTATTTGAAGATCGTGCAAGACTGTCAGCAAAGGTGCAGAAATCTTTCGAATTACTCTAGTTTCACGTCTTCGATCTAGCCTTAAAAACAAACCGTGTTTTCCCGCGTCAGGAGAAAGCAAACATGCCCATCAAGGGACTAGCGAGGCAATTATCCCAGAGATGGCGCAACTCGGAACATAGTCCTTCGAGTGGACTTGCGTCTGATTGGACGCCGTAATCTTTCGAATTAGTGACTACTTTCGGCCGCGGCCGTGTGAGACGTCTGTGACCTGCAGTGACCTGTGATCGAGAAAAATAAGTGAAAACAGTGGAAATTCTCTCATTGTCCCTCGTCGTGAGTGATCCCAGCAATTGTCTACAAGCTTCTCGTGCAAAATCTGACGTAAAAACAAACTTGGGAAAAGTAAGTTGATCGATTATTTGCTAAGACAGCCGAGTCGTTCGTCGTCAATTTCATTGTCATTTGCACGCGAACGCATATTTCAAATGAACGACTCCTCTTATTGCAGTTTAAAACTCGCGAAGACCATCAATCAGTGACGATAACATTCGCTTAAATTCACCGTTAGCCGCGCATAATTTAAAAAGTGATTGTGCCCTTACGCGAAAGAAGAAAGCGATAAATAATTTTACCGAGTGTGGGCCGTTCCATTGTTCGGAGGGGGGAGTCAAGTAGGTTAGGACGATCGAGTCGATTATTCGTCAATCCGACGCGCGAACTCACGTTTCAAATTAGTCGACTGTCGCGCGTAAAGTGATTGCCTTACCAAAACATCGTGTTGCAACATTAATCGACAATATAATTCAACAAAGTAAAGAATGATCGAGTGTTACGTGCTTTTCGACTATCACATTAGTCATGGAACAATTGTCATAATTCGCGGACACGTTTTTCTCAGAATCATCGTAAAATCCGCGAACGTCGTGACATAACCAACAAATGTAAGTATCACTTGTCCGATCAAAGTACATTAAAAACCAAAGTGTGTGCAGTGCAGTTCCGTATCGAACGACTTCCTCGTCCTCCGAACTCCGTGAGCTCGGCATCGAAGTAGTTCAAGTGAATTAGTCAGTGCATCCGCGTACAAGTCGGACACTTGATACGGATTCGAGAGTACGAGCGACGGCCAGGTCGATCATCGTCCCGTCTCGTGCGCAAACTGTCAACCGGCGAGTGCACCTGTCCGGGTATAGGTTATTAGTGTCGCATCAAGACGTTCAGTACGAGCCGGCTGACATCGCTGCCAGACGAGACTTTGCCGAAGAAGCGGCCGCTGTCCGGCGAGGCAATCATCCTTATTGAAGAAACATCCCACGGGAGCGGGAAAGGACAATTTTCGCTCCGGCCAACGGCTTGTCCCGGCGTGCTCTTCGCATCGCACGGTAAGTGTATTTTCCACTAGCGTCTTCTTCCGCATCTTCTTTCGAGTCACCCCTCGGACCTCCTCCCTCTTTGCCGCTTCACTTTTTCAACCCCCTCGCCCCTATTTGCCGGCCGCTTCTCCATCGCTTTCAACGTCGACGCCACTCTCGGCCGCCGCCGCCGCCGCCGCCGCGAGCGCGCTCGTAATTTTTCACTCATGAGCGAGCGGCGATTTAACGAGTGAGCGAACGTGACGAGCGATGAAATTAGTCGATAGGCGAAATTGACACGGGCAGGCGGTTCGCGCCGCTTATCGAGATGCGGAAAATCCTATTTCGCGGCGCCGCGGTATTGGTTTTCGGCCACCGGACGCGGTCGCCGGCATAGACTGCGCACGTTCGATCGTTTTGCGCGCTCGCCAGTAGAAATGAGTGATATGCCAGGAATCGTAGTGGGCGCGCGTTGCTTCTGCCGTGAGGCGGGAGGGGAAGGAGAGGATGAAAGAAGCGAGGCAACGACTTTAACGAGCTCCAGATGTCTCGGTCTGTCCTTTTCTCTGTCATCGGTTCGCTCTCCTCCTATGCCGTGCGCCCTGCCTGGCTAGCGGATACGTACCCCCTTTCTTTCCCCCCTTCTCATCCCCTTTCCCCTACCACTCGGCGCACCGTTCATTCTCGATCGCGCGATTTCTTTTTCCTTCTCCCCTTTCCTTTTTTATCGCGGCGCTCCTCTCGTACGCGCGAGTATGACAGTGTAAGTACTCGCTCGGCAGACGGCGACAAAACATCGGCGATGAAAGGGAGGAGGCTGACCAGCCTCCGGCAGGCATCCGCTAATGAGCAACGTTACCACTTCGTTTGAGCAATCCACGCGTCCAGGTGTGTCTGTCGCGATCGAGGACGCAGCTTCGCAGAAAGCAATCACGCCCGACCGACGAGGATACAGCCTCGTTCAAAACGCGATCTCTCGCCTCTGTGTCTTGGAAATGCCGTTCGATCGGCTGCTGCAGGCTTGAAGTTGGGAAAGGGTGTGGGTCTCTGAGAATTACACTGTACGCTTTTATTGGAAAACAAATCCGCAACGATCACGTAGGCTTTTTATTTACATAGCTACGTTGTTGTGATAACCCGTTTTCGTATTCTCATACGTGACGTTGAGGAAAGAATAATTTTACGCGATGCGCTTTGTATAGCACACTGTAATTTTCGATGTAATTTCTGTTATTTTAACGAAGCATAATTCGAGATCGTTCTATGTACGGCTGTACTTAAACTGTCTGGCTACCCGTCGACGCGATGAAAGGAAACGTCGAGGACTCTCGTTCCATCCTGGCTCCGTTCCGCGGTTCGCACTTGGCGCGCAATTTTGCAGATGCGATAATAGCTTTAGCTCCTTGACCGTCGTGAAATGTCGTGTAGCGACGCTGGAAAGGGTAGCAGATTGCAGAGGAAGGAGAGCGTGACGCGGACTGGCCTAGAGCACTTCCGAAGATTCTTCGGGGTATGCTCTGGCCGTGCGCAATTTCTCATTAAAGATAATGCCCGCCGCTCGTGGACTCGACAACTTAGCGGCCGCGACCGGATATAAGAACTGATCGTGAGAGTGGCATTCCTCTTAATTAGGTGCTACGCGCGTCTCTACGAACTCCGACGGACACGGTCAGTACATTCGTTCGCCGAAGCCGAACAACGCTCGGAACACTTTATGCCCGTCCTTTAAAGTCATCGTATCGATCGTACGCACGCATCGTTCAACGGTATACGTTTCATTCTGCCCATCGCTCGCTCTATCAATCAAACGTTATACCGGCTATCTGCAAAGCATTCCAGTTATTACCTAAATTTTCAATAATGCAGTCGGACAGGAGCGTGTTCAACCCTCGAATCACTTATGCGTTCCTCCGAATCGACAAACTATCCATATATGTAGATCCTATTTGGCGGGACGCACAGTTTGCTCTAGCAATCAATTATCATCCCGCATCCCGCCAAAATATTTAAACGGCCGCCGTTCGTCCGCCGCCGACTATTCTAATTATTATCTAAATTCTCGATAACTCGCATCCCTGTCCGTCAACACGCTCGCGCGCAATATGCGGGCAAGCGCTCGCCGCAATTATGAATTTCCAAATATTGAACGTCGCGCGATGCTCGTCGACGCGTTAATTTGCGATTTCGGCCGTTGACCGACGACTTACCGACGTCGATGACCTTCGACCTGCCGGTGACGACGTCGCACTTCGGGCATGCACGCATTACCTCGTTCGGCGAACGATCCACCCTCCGCTGAAAGTAGCACGAGCTCACTCGAAACAATGGGGGCTGCTCGTGCTCGAGATCTCGAGCTTCCACCGGCGACGTCCTCGCGTCCCCGTATTCATCCACTTTGCAGGTCTCGAGAGTGTCGGGCGAGATTGGATGGCTATCGTTGCTATTTGCAAGGTCGATTGCATCGGTCATTTGGGAAAGGCGAACAGTTTCTTCGCCCGGGCGCCGCCGGCATTCAGTGGTCCCCGTAGGCGGAACATTGAATTCCGAAGGTTTCTCAAAAGGGTTTTCGGCCCGAGGTTCGACAGGGGGGGAGGGCGGGAGGGGAGGGGGATGAAATCACGAACAAAGGGCCAATTCCTCGCGACGCGTGCGCGGCATTAGGAAGCATGGGGTCGCAGGGCGAAATAAGCAAAAAGCGGCCGCGGCTCTTTGTGCCGTCCGATGTACCGGATCAACTTCTCGTTTTACATACGTCTTTCGCTTCCCCCGTTTCGCAGCGCTTGAATCACCCCCGAGAGTCACCCCTCTCCACCGAATGATTTCGTAGTGTTTATTTACCCGTGAAGATCGAAAAATTTCTCAATGTAATTTTTCCATCCGATCCACGCTTCGGTACACTGGGAGATCGCGATGAAATATTGAGCCCGGAGACCGGCTGTTGCGCCCGCGATTTTTCGAGAAAATGCCGAGTGCCTTTGAGGCAATTACGTTTGAACTGTCAAAGGGAGGCTGCCAGGCTCGTCGGTGCGTTGACACTCGTGTCGGGATGGAAGCGATGGCATGGGTTGGGTCGCTCGGGGAGGGGAGAAAATCTTACTTGCCCGTAGAGGACAACGTTGTTACGATGACAATGAGGGCTTAATGACGATGTTCGACAATTGACTTGTGACTGGTGTCATTACTGCGCCTACGACGTTCGTTTCCGCTCGGCAGGCAGCGTACGGTTTTTATGTCCGATCATCCCGACGGCGTCAAACATGGAATGATCTGTCCTTCAGGGATCCAGTACTCGTCGCGTTATACCTTATTTGCTAAATTCTTTCGGGCAGTTATTTAATTCTTGCACTCGTATATCGTTCGACTCATCCTTCTTCTCCTTGATTCTCTCGTAGCGGAACAAACAACAGATGGTTTACACATGTTCTCTTACTTCATCAGATCAGCTTTGAAATCTATCCAATTCTTCAGTTCTTTACTCTGACATCTGTATCGTCAGATTGCACTGTACCTGTTTTACGCTACCCTACATTCGACCTCGATTCTCTCTCACTCCCGATTCATCGAACCGCCGAAACGGAGGAAACAAATGTTTAATTTAATTTTCGATACCTTCCACTCATCGTATTCTCCAATTCCATCAAAATAACTTTCAAATTTAACCTACCCCTCCACCCCTCACCCTGTAACACCCGTATCATACCATTACACTATCCCTACATCATACCCAATTCCCTTACATTCCGGGTTCATAAAATCACGGAAACGAGGGGGAAAAACGTTTTAGATTTAATTTCCAATACTCAGGCTCGATTCGTCGGGAAAATCTCATCAATCCGTTGAGCTCATCTCGTTCGAGCGGGGCGAAATACTCTTTCCGCGAGAATCACTTGTCCGCCGGTCCGCTTACCGACAATCGGCCCCGTCCGACGGGGCGTATATTGCGAAACATATCTGGAGAATACATCGGGCATATAATTCACCGGCGCACTTCCCACGGTTAACGCCGCGACGTGTCCGGCGAGCGGCGTGAAGAGCGGTCCCCGTCCCCGTCGTACCGGAGCCGACGGAGAAATTATTAGGCTAATCGCCGGGATTGATGGCGAGACTAGTAATGGCTCGACCGAACGACCGGGTTTCGTGCTTCTGCATCACGTCTCTGTCGGCCGGCTCTCCGGTGATTATGGAGATGGCATTAACGTCCCA
The DNA here is from genome assembly GCA_914767735.1 of Anoplius nigerrimus. Classification (NCBI taxonomy): domain Eukaryota; kingdom Metazoa; phylum Arthropoda; class Insecta; order Hymenoptera; family Pompilidae; genus Anoplius; species Anoplius nigerrimus. Next base: position 10,882,548 of record OU612082.1, read on the forward strand.
CGACAGCGAAGGGTGGCGGAGCAATTCGACGCATCGTCGGGACACACTCTGCGTAGGTATGTTCGCCGACGCACGTGCGACAGCCATGGACTTTCGCCGACATGCTCCTCCTGAGGGTCGACAAGTTGCCCGATTAAGGATTTAAACCGGAATCCGATGGGAGCTCGTAATGGCGCGTGATCGGACGGCGGTGAGCTGAGATGTTTTTGGGGCCGATCTGATGGATTGGGGAGATAATTGATTGGGCCGGATGAACGTAGTAAGGAATCGTTATGGAATGGAGATGAATGTCGTCTGTGATGGAGAATCATATACAAGATTGTGGGAGAACGAACGAAAGAAAGCTTGTGGAGAGATTGAGACTGACGAGGTCAACTGGTGTGACACGTGGGACGATTGTAGCGGGAAATGAATCCAACGGATCGCGGATAGGTTTTGACGGCGAGCAGACACTTTTACTACGATGTTGCGCGGCGAACATGAAACGTATCGCGCGCGAAAAAAAAAGAAGGTCCCACCTACCAGAGATGAGAGACGTGTCGTCGTCGTCCAGATGGCACTCCGTCCGTAATTTAATAGTCGCCGATGAACGGCGCTAATAGGCAGTTTCTTTTTTGCCGCCCCCCCCGTGCATCGTAGCGGCAGCCGAAGTGAGGGGTTGATGTCGGAGGAGAATCAATTACGAGCTTTTAGTCTCGTTAGCTCACGTGTCGGCCCGACACGACAGCGTGTCGCGCGGCCCTTTTTAAAGATAGCAAGATTATTAATAAGCGGGCGCGCATAGTTTCGCCAAGAAGAGCGTAATTTCGAGAACGCGGCCGCGCTATATATACCGGCGTAGACGAAAGGGTGTGTAACGAATAGAGGGACAGACGTTCAAATCCTCCCCAGGCCGCTCGCATAATATTTTCGAGCCCTAGCGCGTAGGTGAGCGTCTGGCGATAAATAATTTAACGTTTACGGCTCTCTCGCTCGCGTCTGGATACGCTTTGTCGCGGACGAACGAAAATACATCGTCGCACGACGAAACAGGGGATTAATAACGTCGCTGCGGAAGGGGGATGGAAGGGGGTAAAGGACGGGACGAAGGTGGTGAACGGCGGAGGCGTAGGACGGGGGTTGACGGAGGACTGGGAGAATAAGAAAAAGCGGAGGACGCAAGAAGCGCCGTGCGGGAAGGGCAAGAGACGTGATCCAGCATTGCTGGAAGATGATGCACGAGCTCGCGCGGATGACAGCCGCATCCGGTGCTATCCGGGACACACCGAAATGCATTTCCCCCGCCGGTTTATTTAACCGTGGAACGCTATATATGTCAGATGATAGAGCGCCACCAGTGTTTCACTGACTAATGCGCCTTGCCCCGCTCCCCGCCTTCTTCTTGCGCACCCGCTAAGGTCTTCTTCTGGTTTTATTTTCGGCACGTAGCCGCTTGGCGAGCCGAGTCGGGCCTTTTCCAGAAGTTGTCGCTTAGCATTGTGCTAAGCGTTCTGTCACTCCGGACAGTCCCTTCGTCGCGGAGTTGTAAGCGATTATCGATTCGGGGATAGTATTGGTGTAATAGGCTGCTGAAATTGTTGAGAAACGTTAAGGTTGGAGGAACGGAGGGTCCTATGAGACGTCGTTGTTCGCGGATGGGGAGAAAGTTGTAATCGGTTAGTTTATCGGGCAACCGATGAACGTTGGTTATCGCACGTCGCTGTTATTCCATCGCGACGACGATTTATCAGAAAATTCAGCTATTTTCCGCGCATGCAAAGCTGATTACGCGCAAACAATTTCGCCATTACCGTTGCGGATCCGAGCGCTTCAGCCTCCTGGCAATTTACTGCGCGCGCGCGTTTCGCAGACGGTATTCATTCGGTATTGGGTCCGAAATGTGTTTTAACGTTTTACCAACGAATCCGTCGCATTTCAATGACGGCCGTGAATGTTTCGCGCTCGCGCGACCCCACGAGCGAGAAATCGATGGAACGCATCGCGACGCTTAACGACGCTCGGGTCGCATCGAGAATCGGAAGTTAGGCGGACAATGAAGGAAAAGTCGTCGGCCATAAAAGCGTATCGCGTGCAGCCGATGGGAGCGAGGCAATTTTCGCCGGTGGAAAAGTTTTGATTGACGGGCCCGCCATGCATTTTTATAGGGTATCCGTGGAACGTCTTTCACTCCCCCCCCGACTCCGAGGCTGCGATATGCATCAAGCTAGATGGCTCGGTCGCACCTGTTTTGATTCATGTCCTTCGTCGTCGTCCGCGGCTCGGACGAGCGAGGTCATATGACGATTAGCTGTCATTCAAATCGGCACGTGCCAAGCAACGTCCTCGCGCGTACAGTGTTCGCCCCCCTCCCCTCCACCTCCTCCTACTCCTCCTCCTCCTCCTCCCCAGCGGCATTCGTCGCACGTTTCTAGCTCGGATAATCGCGTTTTCTACTCCCGGCACGGAGTTTCGGGCGAACGTTGACGCGAGACAGGCATTTTGTTTCGCGGCTGGGATTTGCCGACTGTCTAGGCACGCCCACCCCCTCGCAATCAAGGGTTTTGACAGGCGCGTAAGGGGCCAGGAAACTGGCTGGCACCGGGGGCCGCAATAAAGCGGGGCGAATGTTTACGACGTCATTGGCGCTGAAAATCATCCCTTTAGGGCATAAAGAATGCGCGTTATTTGATTCGACAAATCCGCGGCACGTAACGGCGTGCGCGCGGATGCGAAATAAACGCGAACGAGGCTGGCATTATGGATTCGACACACGGCCCCGTAACCGAGCATTACTTTTAATGCCTCAATAACGTTGCGCCTCGTAATGCAGCCTCCTCCTGGCACAAATAATCCGTATCGCGCGAGCACCGACCGTCTACGACTCCGCGCGATCCTCTCTCGGAGACAACGACCGGTAACGACTGCGAATACGCCCCGAAGGTCGTCCGGAATTCACGTCATTCCGCCTCTGATACGAGTTTTTTCCCGCGTATAATGTGATAGCGTCGTTGGCTAATACGAGGCGATACGAAAAATATGATCTGGAAATCGATTTCGTACGAGGGACAGAGTGTTTTCGCCGACGCCCCGAAAAACTTGTAGAGCGCGCTCACTGGCTCGCTCGTAACGCGACGAATAGCGTATAACGCGGAGTACCCACGCAAGAGGCGAAAGTGTCGCTCTTGTAGATCGCCGCAGACATTTTTCCGGGTTCGTGTGCTTTTTGGTGCTTTCTTTTGCGTTCATTATCTTTCATGTTATAACAGAATATTTAACGTAACAGGAATCGTACGTCACAACGCCGGCAAAATATCGATTTTCTATCATTTTTGCACGATTTTCTTAACATTTCTTGACCGTATCTCCGAAACTATTGCACTTACAAGGCTCGGGTTATGATTTTTTTAAACTATTATGATTACTCCATCAGATCATAGTGAAATAATTGTGGCAATAACTGTCATATAGCGAAGAGACGGTGATATGTTCATTTTTCATCATTTTTTTTCATTTTTTTCACTTTCAAAAGTCTCGTTAGTCGACGTAAAACAACGTAGGAACTGAAAGAAACCATTTTCAGGGGATTTAAAAGGTGTTATCGTGTTATAGTAGGGCCAAATTATCCCAAAATACGCTCCATTGGACGCCCAATGTATTTAATGTGTAATACTTACTAATATGATAGATACCGAGGAAAATGGTGAGCGAAGCAGACAATACATTTCATCTTTTTCCACCCCCACGATCGAGATGAAAGTTGAAAATTCACAGAAATGCTTCTCCCTTTATAAGACTATCGAATCGCTCCCTCAGAATTTCAATCGGTTTAGGGGCACTTTTGACCATCTCATTCGGCTACATCCTTTGGCAGTTTTTTATATTCTCCGTTGGTAAACCGATGGAAGTGGAACGGAATCAAGTTGGCGAGGGGGTGCGAGTCGCGAAAAAAATATCATTGATTTACGACGTTGGCCCCGTAGCGAAAGTGACGAGTGACTACCTCAGCATTTGCGTTGACAGGCCGGTCCTTTCTTGCCTCCCGGAGATGGACGGCCGATTCGGCCGAATTCCGCTCGCGGGAACGTCAACTTTTCTATAAGTGCGATTTGTCAAACGTCCGCGAAACGTCCGCGGTATCGGGCACTCGCGCCTCTCTCGCATTCTAGGATCGACGAAGCTGTTCAAATTGTACGTCGCGCGATATATACCGCGGCCGCTATCGATTATCGTTTCGTTCGATCGCAATGCACGAAAGTGCCGCGCACGGAAGCCATTCGTTCGCGTTCGATGTTGCGTCGAGACAATGGTATTTTTTTTTCTTCCTTTTCTCTCTCTTTCTCTCTCTCTCTCTCTCTCTCTCTCCACCATCGCCATGATAACGATCGAACAATTCGTCGGCGTGTACTGACACGGCAATATTTGCGGTGGCCGTAAATCGGGCGAACGATGTATCTGTCGAAAAGTGGCCGATGATTCAATGGATCTTACGTAATTTGCGCGAAACCATCCTTTCCCACGCTGCCCTCGCTTCCGGCCTGGCGTCGATAAGGTCGAACTCGCACTTCATCGCCGAGCATAATTTTCGTACCACGCCGTGACGGAACATTGTCAATATTTAAGTGTATAATTGGCGTTGGGAAAAGCTACACGTTAAAATTGCCGCGGATGTTTTGCGGGACGTGTAAACATTGCGGTTCTGATCGTTAATTACAACGTGTAATACTGCCGATTACGCCGAGTGTGCCAGTGCGCCCTGGGTGTATCAGGCATTTCAAAATAAATGGGTCGATGGATTTCCACCGATGCAGATTATTTATCAAATAATATTGAGTAACGATAGTATTTAATCGTCGGCCATAATTTATATAAGCCCGCAGGTTGTCGGACAGCATTAATTACGGCCGCGCGTTGATGGAGTCCTTGCGCGAGGTCCGCTAGTAACTTTCGTATCGGTTTCCATTATATCGCGTTAATTATACCCAGTTGGATTAGACAATGGCTTCGAAGTCATAAGTCATTTCGGTGTTGTCTCGGCACGGACAAAACAACCCACTCGCCCCTGGCCAGCAGGACAGGAGTGCCACTCGTGTTCGGTCATGCGGTATGCCTCTCTTTTTCTTGCATTCCCTTTAATTTTCCAACCTCACGGCTTCATTAATGCATTCTCGCCGTTGAACAAGAGTAGAACGTCATATCGTACAAATAATTATTTCGAACGGCTCGGTATCTGCTTCTAACATCCTTCACGTCGAAAAACAATTCTACAATCTGTCATCGCGTACAAGGCACCGTCACTTAGACGAACACCGTCCGCAGTCATTAACATCTATTGTCACGACACGAAACAATGAAACTGGTACATACTGTAAAGTTTATCACTGCGATTCGAATAGTTTTACAAGCCAAGCGCGGGAGCTTTAGTATTATTATTTGCGAGTTATATGAAAAATCTTTCGGGTCCGGGTTATGTCCGTGTCGAGAGGCCGCACACGTCTCGCCTGATATAACTCGTAAACGTACTGTTGTAACATTGTACAACGCGGAACCGGGCACAACACAATGTCGCCCGGTGCCGCGCAATTTACTGTTGATGGGAGGTAATTCCGCCGGCTGATAATCGCGGCAGCATCCGGCCGGGTGATCCGCACAATAAATACGGATACCTGGCTACGCGGTGATTAATAGTGACCCAGCCATTGGTGCGCCTACAGTTTCTGCCCAGAGTTTCACCCTCCGGTCAGCGTCAACGTGCGAGCAACGTATTTCCTCGAAATAAGCAGCATGAAGGCTTTCCTCGTATTCGCTCTGGCCGGCTGCCTCGTGCTACTCGCCAATCAGGTGAGAGTTTAGAGTGGCAACCTTATCTGCACCCCGTCCCGTCGGTCTCGTTCGTCTCCAAGTTCTTCGCGGTTCGAGTGTAATTTTGAAAGGAGAATTTAACCGTTAGATTCATGACGTATGTAAAGTAGGTTTTCATTCGTGTTGAGTCACGTCTTTTTTGTTGTTGCTGGCGATAGGACGGGTGGATTGTTCAATGCTCTTGGTCTTTGGACTTTTGTTAATCTTCAGGCATTTATATTGTAGACGGTAGCTAGTCCACAGTTCCCTGGTATTCCGGATATGACCGACTTGGCTGGTAAATTCAGTCAAATGTACGGCGGTCAAATGGCAGAGAAGTCCATAGAAGTCGCCTGTAAGATGCAGGAACCTTTGCAACAAGCTTGCGGAGGAGCCTTAGAATGGTCCGGCTTTTTCTCTCAGCTAACTGCCGCGGCGAAGGGACAATAATTCCCCGCTCCAAAAGATCCGCCAACTATTCTATAGATTTGATCGAATCTCAGGCAATACGCTGACGTCTGTATAGTCTATGAAATAAATAACCAATCGCATCCTTACAACCGACACAATCATTCCTCAATACGGTCGCATGGCAATTACCAAAATCATTACAATTTCTACGCCCTAACTGCCATAACCGAACCTTCCGCAGTACATGCGATCTGATTCTTGACGGTGTAATTGAAGAAAAAGTGTTAGACTTTCTTACCATTTAAGCGACGCGTCAATTCGATCGACAGTACATACGTATGGCACATATGTAGCCAGGTGGGTTCCAGACTCAGACGTTCTCAAGGACCTACTCACTTCCGACCTGTTCGGGGGTGAGAGACGCCACCCTACGACGCACAGTCTGGCGCCCCCGACGCTCGTCGGTGCGCGGGACATCGACGTCAGTGTGGGTGGCGGCAGGGGGGTGGTTCGGGGGGGGGGGGGGTCGGTACGTGCAGGTGAGCTCACCGGTGGAGAGGGCGACTGACGAGGGGAGGAAAGACTAAGCGCAGTCTCGTTAAAAATGCACGCGTGACAAGCTCCTTTACACGCTGCGACTTGGTCGCGTGCTATTGCGTTCGCGCGAATGGGGGCTGATGGGGGTGGATCGGGCGGGGGCGGCAGTGTTCTGGGGAAATCTGTTTTATGGGGGGTACTCGTTAGTAATTGAATAGTTCGTTGAGAAGGATACGCGGCTGGCTGACATTGTTGTTCGTTGCATCCGTCGCGGGGTTCGCCGCTCTAAAGCACAATTGACGCCGAAGCTTTAAATGCGACGTGTGCGCCCGCTCGTAATGGTTACTATCTGACGATGATTCGACGCGAGCGCGCGGGAAACGCAAGCGAGGATTTATTCAGCTCTGTCGAGTGTAGAGCTGATTTCGAGAATGTTTTCAGCCGAAGTTTGACACACGCCGAACTGTCGATGGCTGCATTTTGGGTAGCGGAAACTTCTACATCCCGATCGAAAGTAGTGACACTTTCGAATATGTGTCTGGTGGAACCTTGACGTATCTTGAGATATCGACGGTCGAAGGCCATGGGTGCTATTACGGACTTAACGGGCGAGAGTGGTATTTACAATAGAATGTAATCGCGAAGGGAATCTGTGTGATGGGCGGGCGCGGAGCGTAAACCCTCGAGATAGGAACATAATGCCGGTCAGTTGGCTGGTAAGGGTGACATATCGACAAGGGGCCAACCGTCGAAAGGTAGGCAGCTGACAAAGTTCGCACCCGTACATCGGGACATTCTGTATTTCCGTTGCCCGCCATATCCTCGCGAAGGGTGAATCGAGAGTCACGCAGCTTTTTTCCTGCGGTCACTCAGTCGGGCTGACTGCGGAAGAAGAAGAAGAAGAAGAAGAAGAAGAAGAAGAAGAAGAAGAAGAAGAAGAAGAAGAAGGAACGTTTCGCGTCTCCGGTCTGAGCTCATTGGTGAGCGCGCGCGCGCGCGCGAGCGCACACTCCTCCATCGGCAAACTTTCACCCCGGGGAAACATTAGGCTCGGTTTCGAGCGGGGAAATTCGATAAGGCCACCTCGCCCTGACCGGCCAATAATTCTGCGGCGATGCTTTTGCGCAGACTTCCGGCGAGTCGCGATATATCAGTCGGGGCCGAGGCAAGCCGGAACCGGAAACCGTCAATCATAGGACTAAGTTAACGCCGAGTCCGCTCTACTTGCCGGGAGAACCGACGCTATACTGTTATATGAACTATTTTATGGACCCTCTTCTCTCTTCCGTCCACCCTTTCCTACGGCCGCCTCTTTCGCTTTCTCCATTTTCCAAGCTCTCTCTCTCTCTCTCTCTCTCTCTCTCTCTCTCTCTCTCTCTCTCTTCCTCTCTCTGTCTTTCTCCATCTCCCTTCTCGTTCATACGCATACCACCCCCTCCTCCCGGCTTCTGCCGTACCTATGTGCAACCCCCGTCATACCTCTAAAATATATTTTCGAGCAGCGAACATCGATTTTTTCATAAATAACCGCCCACCTGACCGCCCAACGCCGGTAAATCTCTCAATCTGGTTCCCCACTCGAGCCCGTGGGTCGAGTTAATTCCGCAAAGCGCCATGGACGCAGATACAGGGCAAAGCACTTTGCACGGAAAGCAGTTTCGACCTAGTGTGCGGATTACTGTGCCGAACGGCGCTTAGAAATTAGCACGTGCAGACAGCCGCTCGTTATTGTTTCGCGATCTTCACACGGGTTAGCTCGCGTGTGTATGAGGTTGCTGGCGAATTCATTCGTAACTCTGCCTCGTTCCACCGATCAAAAGGATAAAACGGGTTTCATTTATAACCATTATTCCGGTCAGCGAAATTGACATTTTCAAATCGGCGAGTGCCAAAGATTGCGTTTGACACGCTTCGCTCGTTTAGTCACGACTTTATTGGAGCGAGAAATAAAATTCAAATGCTGTCTCTACCTGGTTAGGTGTAATGCAGACGTTTTTCGTATGTCCGGAGGTTCAAAGGTTCGCGTTTATGAAATTGGAGTGGAAATTAGGTTAGCCTAGGATTTGATTCAGATTGAATGAGGTCACGAAAGGTTCGGCTAAGAAGGGCTCTCAACGACGTATCGGGCAACGTGTACGGAATAATCATGGAGGGTATCCGACTCGAATTTTCCCGACTCGGGGGCGTCGCTCGCGCAGTTCCTCCCTTATAACGGGCAAAATTTTACGGACCGTTTTATGTCCGGTCATTAGCGAAATCGGCGGTAGCTTATGTTCTCGCTTTTACGAGCAACCCTCATGTTCCGACCGTTCGAAAAAAATAAAACGTAGAACCGATCCCGCGACAGGATGGCCGGCTATTTCGGGTTTCTCCACGTTGCCGGTAATTTCGGAGTGCCGCAGGAACCGAGGGTGCACACAAAAACTCGAAAACTATCTGGGACTCAAGCGCGGAGGGATAATAACGTCGGAAGCCTCTTCTCCGCGGAATGCCGTGAAGAATTCTGTTTCCCTTCGGAAATGCCGCTTGCGAATTTCAAACCGCGCCAGCGTCGGTTTAGTTTACGCTTCGGAGTTAAGAGCGGACGACTGCTTCAGCGCGCATTCCTTCTTAACGTTTCGCGGTCTAATGTCCTTCCGATGAACCTTACGAGCAGTCTCGCCCCCCTCCCACCTGTCCAACCGCAATTTGAGCCACTTCGAAACGACGTTTGTTCGGAATTCGCTAATTGAGTGCCGTCATCCTACTAATTATAACGTCCGCGAAAATGAAAATTGCCGCCGTGTCCCGATATCCGAGCCGTCGTTCATTTGCAAATGTTCCGTGTAAAATATGGCAAAACGTCGGTCGGCAACACTCGGCATTACGATATTGGCTAATGGGAAAAGCGTCACGATGACGACGTAATCGATTACATCGAAGCCACGGTTCCTGCGCGCGCTCGAGTGCGCCCGTAGGCGCGCGTCTGTGTGAGCTTTTTTTTATTTTAGTGCGACGCGTACAGCGTGGCCAATACAATACAGGCATCGCGGGGCAGCACCTGTGCGCCACGAATCTCGTATTTTTCCGACGTGAGTTACGAGTCGATGCTGAACAGTGGTTAAAGGCGCTGCACTCTAATTCTTCCTGGACGGACGTTAACAACCCTGAAAGGATAACCACGTACGAGTCGTACGTGATGCGAGATAGCTCCTCCGGCGGCGCTATCTATAATTCATGTAATCAATTGGCGAGACGAGCGATAACTTAGCTTAGAGTGTGCTCGCTTTTACGAGCGTCCCCCACGCTAACGACACTTTCCCAAGTCTCGGCTTCCTGCCCGGATCGCTCGATTCTGCGCCCAGCGCCACTCACACGTATCCCTCATTTCGGCCATCACGCTCGATACACAATCACGTATTACCGATACTCAGCCGCCAGGTTCCTCGCAATTCCGCAAAGTTCGCCGAACAATTATCGCCCGTCATTTCGCTCGCCGCCGATCGTGACTAATGAGCAACAGATGTAAGATCGTAGGAAAGTAGCGGCGGATGGGTGGGGCGGGACTGGGCGAGGGGGAGGTGGAATGTAAATCGTAGTACGTGGGCTACCTATTGAGAGCGAGAAATCGTAGAATGCAAATTGACGAGAGGGACTCGAACGTCGAGAGGGACCGACTGGTGCATTGCAGTGGCCGGCTAAACGGATAATCAATATATACAAGGCGTCAACTCGATTTCCGCGTTCAAATTTACAACACTTACCGCTCGGGGGGCTCCATTATTTCATATAATTGACCTCGTTCCCGGCGCCCCGACGTCGAAGACGTCCACTCGAGCACGTCCCGATCCGAGGATTAACGATAAGAAACGATCGAGCCCGTCCGGCTTTTTCCGCTGCGCAGGAATAAATCAATCATGTCCGGCCGGTCTCTCGCTTCTTTCGGTATCGCCGATCCCGAATTAGATTCGCAACGGCGGAAAATTGGAACGGCTGCGCGGATTTGTATGCACGCCGTACCGTTGTTTTTCACGTTAATTGCGCGACGTAATTTATCTCGGGAACTCATCGCGCGCTCGCTCGTTCGCGCGAGCGATCTCCGATGCGAGATAAAGGTATACGGGACAGATTCGTGCGTCCTGAGACTGGGAAATGGAGAGCGATGTTCGAGATTCATGGGTCATTGCGAGAAGTCGACGTAAGAGAATCGAAAGTCGGACGAGATTTTTCACGACGTACGGGCGAACGTTGAAAAATCGTCAAGACAGCCTGACGAATCACCGACGCGGACGGCACTCGTACCACTCTTGCCAATAACTTCCTCTATTATGCATACTCGGTCTATAAAATCGTAGCATCCCATCCCGAGGCCTCTTAGCCTCTTCCGCGCGGCGTAAAGGCGGAGTAAAAACGGTCCTAAAAAGGGGCGAGTCATGCAATTTCGCCGACCGACACTCCTCGGCCGCTGCCGTTCGCGAGGAATCCTCTTTTATCGAGGAGGGGCCTCGAAGGGGAACCTAATTAAAGGTACATCGAAACTCCGGCACGTCGCTGGAATTAATGTTTACCCGGCAGCCGCGATACGTATAAGCTCCTTCGCGAAGAAACGGCCACTCTATTTACTTACGGACTTGGCTGCATTCATAATAAGCTTGCGAGAGCGGAACCGGCTTAAACGACAAATCCCGGGCTTTATTTGCGCCAACCTAACTCGCATCGGATGTCGAATAATGCCAGAGTCGCATTATCGGTCCGGCGGCCGCGCGGAATATTTGATGCGACTTTGCGGAACGTGCGCGTGAGCGCGGAGGAAGTAGATAAGGTCCTCGTCATGCCAGACCTGGGCGGCGCTAGCCGGGTATTTATTGAAAGTGGATCTTCGAGGCGGAGAGTTGCGAGCAACAAAACGGGTCGCTATTATTCTTTTTACGAGGTCGCTAACAGCGTGGCGGCACGTGAGACCGCTACTCACCTACATCGCAGCCCTGTCGTTACGTCTCGGAGTCAACCGGTAATTTCTCCCGCGACTATTGTAATATCTAATTTCTTTCGGAATTTATGCTGGAACGACGCGTCTTCGGCACGAAACGGGTTGCGGGAGCATCGTCCTCCGATCTCGTTCCTCACCGCTCGTCGCGCAATAGGCCATTGAAACTGACCGTCCGGCGAAGTAACATTCAGCGACGACATTGTGCCTACCCATACAGACGTACCGACGGCAACGAAACAATCTCTGCAGACCGTCGAATAAAAGACATCTATCTCTTAGTCCGAAGCCAGCGAATCGACGAGACGCGGAAAATCGTAACAGCGCAAAGCGACAGACAGACGGGCGGACGCAAACATGTAAATGGACATTTTGCGCTCGTAATCGCCGGTAGATGCGTCATCTTCATTCTTTATCATCCCCATTCTCCCCTTTGCACCCTTCACTTTCGACGGTGGCCGCTGTTAGTCCCGCGTAGCGGAACCCTGCGGGGGAGGAAAGTCGCGCTCGGGGCGAGAGAAATAGAGACGCGGATGCGGAGGATGCGAGGGAAAAGGGTTGGCGGTCGGGGTGCGCTGATATTTTCATGCAAATGCCGACTCTCCCCTTTTTTCAACCCCCGCAGTCGGATCGCGGAACAATAGCGGTCGAATTCGTTTTCGCCCGGAATCGCGCGTCGAAATTGTCGGGATTAACGCGGGAGAGCGGCCCGTTCTCGGTCTCGACATTCAGGACTGTAAACGCTTTCCGTACGGGGGAGTGTGAGGAACGCACGGCAGACAGGCGGAAAGGGGCACCGGCGGGGATTGGTCGGTTTCTTCACTTCGGGCCGCCGGGATTTCTGTGTAATTTTGCCTCGGTAACAAGATTGTATCGTTCGCCGCCGCCGCCGCGAGATAGTCGCTTTCTCGTGATATACATTCACTGCGGATAAATATTATACCGGCGTGAATCACCGCCAGACGACAGATTACGAGTGAGGACCATCTTTTTTTTCCACCGGGAGCTCGCTGGTTGACTTCCGTATTTACAGTAATTCAGGTGCTTACGCAACTAACGCTGTTTACGTATTATCGGAAGCGTAAGGAGCGGATAATTACACGTGGAAATGTTTATAGTCTACGGTTGAAGTATTGCGTTAATGTAAGCGTACGAAGGGTACAACATTGCACAAGCTAGCAGCATAGTCGGTGATTCAGTATCGCAACCTTAAAAACGGCAATATTTCAGACAGATATATGTATCCTCAGGATTTCGCCGGTACTCCACGATCGTTCGGTATATCTTCCGGGGTAGATTCTCTCAAGTCTACCGTGTTCCGACACTGTCTATGTATCGAACACCTTCCACTCACCCTGCACACAAGCCCGGACGAATCCAGCGCGAAGCTTAAAAGAATCTGTCCTCCCCACTCTCCCGCCGCAAGTTCATCGCAGAACACCCTCGGCGAACTCATCGTCGAACTCCGCTGCGCGCATCTCACGCGTGAACAGTTCGGCCCGTTCCTGCGCACGCTCTGCCGGATTTAAGTCCGGTACATAAACGCGAGCCCCGGGCCGGCGGATGTTTAGTATTCCTTCACGCTTTTTCTATTTCTCCGGCGACATCGTCGGCGCTTTTACTCGGGCCCGGGTCACCTTAGAAGTTTAGTCGCCGTCTGATGGTCCATAAAGAGCCCGGTGAAATTGCGTCTCCTGCCTCGGCCCGCTGGTGGTTGTACGTGCCCACCCTTTCCCCTCGACTACGGGCACCTTCTCCCCCTCCTCTCCCCCGTCCTCCTCGCCCAGCTTCCTCATCTCCTCTCCTCTTCGCCTATCCCCCGTCATCCCTCCCCATCGGCCCCTGGGCCACCCTTAAAGCTGTAATACCCGAGTCGAGCGTATACAGCAACGGTGCGGCATAAACTTTACGATGATGAGGAAGGGCAGGAGCAGGCCAGACTTGGCCAACTCTCGGCCTCCGAGCCAACCTTCGCCTCGTAGTTCCGCAACGGCGCTGGGATAAAGATATACTCGCCGCGCGCGGTCATCGTTTCACTACTCGCCGTCTTTGGGGTTACGCGGTTTTCGGACCCCACGACGTCTTCGCCGCATCGTCCTGTCGGATACAGGAATGTCGCACGTAGACGCGTATCGAGCCGGAAGCGACGGACTCGCACGGGCGAGAAAATTGAACAGAGGAAGTTCAGCGCACGGAATGATTCGAGGTTCGCGATTATGCAGTAACTTTTGCAAATGTCGTGAGCCTCGGCGAATTATACTGTAATTAATAAGGTTCGGCGTTTCAATGTAAGGACGTTAGACGCTCGCAGTTCTCGGCGCGAGTAGATGGGTTACACTCTACTTGCCGCGAGTCACTCGAAATCGCGAGAGGGCGTCGCAATTTCGTGCCGGTTAAGCGCGAAGTACCTCTTACTTCGTAATCGATTAAATCGCATAAACGCGGAGTACGTCTCTTGGCGCGCGTCCATCGTCGCTGCGAGTGTCGCAATTTAGCGAGGCAAGACGGTGAATGAAGACGGTGACGTTCATTGGAATAATTTAAATAATTTCGCGTACTTCGCTTCATTGTAATTCCGCGCGCCGTCGTCTGGGCTGCCGGTCTTTTGTGGAAGGGTGGGGCAGAGGTGGGAGGGGGGCGAAATGGGTGCGCAAAGTGCGGGACGGTGGGAAAGAGATGTCGAGGTTATATAAATCCTGTCTACCTTTCGAGGGACTAAAGGTCGATGGTGTAATCGCGTTAGACGGTCCATTAAGCGAGTGACTGGCGCCAAAACTCGGCGAGCTTCTGATCGCTGAACTTCGACGGGAGTAGTACAGACACTTCTAACGAATCTACGTATGCCGCGCTACTTTAAGCCGTTCGTAAAAGTCTTCGACCCCTCAATCTCACCCCCGACCCCCGCCGGCGCTCTCAAGACGCACGTCAGGTCTACGACGCTGCAGTCCTTCCGCTCGGAAAGATTTAAAACGTTAAAAAGTTTTTGATGCCGGCGCACGTCGCCTCTTACCGTCAAGGGCATGGGGCAGTTTTCAATCTGTCTCTCTTCTGAAAATTCCGCGGCGGTGGCAGGAGGGGGTAGGTGGGGCGAACGGCGGCGGTGGCTTATATAACCGGTCGCAAGTATGTGCGCGAAGGACTTTCGAACGATTCCAATTCGAAAGATTTATGGGCGTCAGTTCGAGTTCGATGGGCGATCCGTAGACTGCGCGACGTCGTGTTTAGAGTAATTCGACATCGACACGACGATCGGGCGGAGCATAACGTACGAGTTTTTACGATGTCGGTACGGTTCGATGCGCGTCATAAATTCTCGTCCGCGAGCACTCGCCGGCGACTTTTATACTGACGTATAATGGGAAACGCATTTGCATACGCTTTCGATTAATCAAAGGAGTCCGTCGGACGATCGCTGTTCCAGGATGCTGCTCTTAACGCTGGATCCTGCGGATCGGTAGAAATTGCCTGTTTGATCCTTCCTTCCAACTTTTGCTTGATCACTCTTCCATTTCACAGAATACCAGTTCCGTTGCTTAGTCAATAAAGTTTACAGCAGTGTCTCGTCATCAGATCCAATTAAAAGTAGACATAATAGATATCTCGTAAAGTAATAGATCTTGATTATATAGTTTTTATTCATTTCTCATTTATAATGAGGTAAATAGTTATGGTAATTAAATGTAAACTGAGAATTTCTGAAGGTCTTAAGTAGTAACGTTTCATATTGGTCAGCCGCGGGAGAGCGCCTGAGCAACGATTTCCCTTCGTGCGCCCGCGCAGAAAGGTAGAATCGTCATTAGGGGATTCTCGGTTCCCCGTTATATCATCAAAGCTTTATCTTGGTCGGACTTTCTTCTTCGCCGAACGGAAATTGCAGATGCATTAGCGCAGGCAGCTGAGAAGGACGATGCCGGGCACGCGCCATTTTCTCGGCCGAAATTAACGTGGCGTTTTATACGGCGACACGGGAATTAATTGACGCGATTTTTCTGCCCAAGGAGAAAGACGGAAGCGGGAGAGATTGCCTAAGACTGGCACGGGAGAGGTGGGGGGAGGGGGTGAAAAAGGGTAAAAAGTTGACGGGGACGTGTCTGCCTGATGGGATTCGAGACGGCAAACATTGAGGGACCGCGGGGCAAAGCTTATAACGAACAGGACACCAGAGTCGAAACGTTGCACTGGGTATAGATCATAAATCTGCCAGGGATTAGTAAATGCGTCCAGCGAACGTTG
Source organism: Anoplius nigerrimus (assembly GCA_914767735.1). Classification (NCBI taxonomy): domain Eukaryota; kingdom Metazoa; phylum Arthropoda; class Insecta; order Hymenoptera; family Pompilidae; genus Anoplius; species Anoplius nigerrimus. Next base: position 10,898,512 of record OU612082.1, read on the forward strand.
CGTGCCTCGGGAGGAAGGAATATACATGTACTCCTGTACATACACCTATATATATATATATAGACACAAGGGAGAGCACGTCGAGAGTCGGTTAGGAAAACCGAGCGGGTAAAAGAGACGAGATTAAATAAGACATCACAGTTATTGCCTCGATATTACTCGCAGTTTATGTCTTAATAAAATTCATCGATGTGCAAAAGAACGTTAACCGCTGTCGTGTTCATTAAACTTCCCCGCTGAACGAACTTGTACCCACCTGCACAGACGCGTCTGTCTGCTTGTAGGCGAATAGGTAAACGGTTAACTCCGATGGTAATTCGGTGATTCGCGCGACGAGAACAGAGAGCCGGCATTGAAGACGCCCCGACGCGCGGCGTCGAGATCGATTCTCCATCGACCAGACGGAATTATTGAGATTCGTCGCATATGTCGTGAAATTCAAATGGTGTCGAGGAGCCACTTCCGAACGGACGTTTCGAGGCACGAGAACCAATCACGTCGCTGCTACCACTCTGTATAAACCGTCCTCCGTAGCTCTGACAGAGATTGAATCTCGAGGCTTGCTTAAACAGAAAGGAAAGGTAGGCAAACAATCGACTCCGTCGGAATGAGAGCTGCGACTCCGCCCGCTCGTCTCGGCAGCCAGTCTCGCGACAGGCGGAGGATATATACGGTACTTGTCGAGGGGCGGATATATCCACTTCCGAGGTCGTTTGCACAGGAAAACGTCGTAGTCGATGTTAATTCACGACGTCAACCCCCAGTGGATCATCAAGCCCATTAGTCGCGCGGCCTGGCGAACCTCCTGGCATGGAAATGGTCTGTTTACAGGATCACAGCTGGCTGCGTTTAATTTAGCAGGATCCCTCCGTCCCTCTCCATCTGCCCGGCACAGTCGGACTCGCGCTCACTCCTTTCGACGTCCCCTCCCTCTTTCCGCATCCAGGATAGCCGCCGAATTGAAATATCATTTTCATCTAGACAGTTTCGCCCGCGTCCGGGCTATGAATACATTATTAGGCAGCCTCCGTCGCGAGTGCGTTTTCGAACGCTTTCATCGATGGGAGTGTTGAGGATTAACGGCGGGGAAGAGTGTCAGAGTGGATGAGGAGGATAGCGTCTTGGATGGGAGTAATGTCATCGAGCGCTAGGAACATCGTGGGAGGGTAGCGAAGGGTTTGAAGGGAAGCAGCTTTTGACTAGGCAAATGAGAAGCCTCTACCCCTCTCATCTCTTTCGCTCGATTTCGAGCTCTCTCTGTTTCCCAGACAAGAGAGTAGTCGGCATCCGTGGGTCCAACCCTTACGGCGGAGTATCCCAGAAACGTCTTCGTCGTTTAAACTCCTGCTTCGCCGAAGATGAAAGATGCATGCCTAGACCACTTCGCCGAGATCTTCGCCTCCCTCCTGCCCTTCTCCAGATCCTACGTTGATGCTCTGTTGGATGCCCCGGTTACTTAACGACAGAATAATTTCGCAGGAAGTCGACTCTAACGTCCGACTGAGCTCGTCAGGTATGCCTGGCGCGTTCGCACCTCGTTTTCCAACTCGGTCCTGCTGGATGAGCACTGGAAGTGTTCTGAAAAGTGCTACTTTTCACTCTTATCATTCTCAACTTCAGCCTCGCAATAGAGGGACTATTCGACGGATCTGTAACAATTTGACCGAACAATGCGCACAACGTATCGGTTCTGCGGGCAAACCGGAAAACGTGTAATGCCTAAGTTAAACCTGGCCTGTGAAACGCGGAAGATTTTCCGGTCGAGCGATTAAATCCATGGCCATCGCGACGATCGTATCGCGACTCGACCGCAGTCGAGTATCAGCAGTTATTTCGCGTCAACACGGCCGGACGTTTCAATATTGGAATACCTACGAGCGGGTTAATTTATAGGTGTACACAGCGCCGGTAGCGCGCGCCGGCCGTTTTTCGTCCTGCAGGACGACGGGAGAGTGCACGGTATCGCGACGAGTCATAAGAATGACGTATTCGGGTCAAATGATCGGCGAGCCAGAGCGCGGAAATGGAAACAGCGTGCGTTTTGTCGCGCGAAATCGTTCGCGACGGGGGCGTCCATCAAAAGTCTACCGACGCCCTCACATCGGAGGCGCTTATCTGCTTGATTGCCGTAACGTACGCTCGCGTTGCCAAAAATCTGGACGATGCGTGTCCCAGATTTGACGCTGATTCGACGCTCGCCCCGACTGCGTTGTAGCCGCCGGACGAATTTGCGCCGACGGCCGACGGCGAATCGATAGACGGCGGGCAGATGGAGGAAGGAAGGAAGGCATGTTGCCCGAGAACGGCTCGCCGTACAATTGCGAACTGGTTCGAGCAGATGTGCGTTTGGCGCGTTCCGATCGTTGCTTTTTCATTTTTTCGCTGTTGAAGCGAGGTCGGTTTCAAAGTCTCTCTTTTCTCTTTAAAGAATAAGAAAAAGGATTGTAATGATCAGGGATTACGGTTTCCATAAATGTTGTTTTATGGAAAAAGGTTTAGATAGATACAAAGTTTAAGAATAGCAGCGATTTTCAGAGTACATTATAAGAATCCATTTTTCATATGTACGGGAAGCGTAGCGTATCTCGACGGTCGCGTCTTATTTCGGCTGAATCAATCGAGACGGAGAGTCGCTCTCTCGAATTACTAAGGAATTATCTTGAACAGCGGAGGAGGATTCTCTGATGAGGAATCGACGAATGGAACGTTTTCAGCGTCGTCGTCATTCCATCAGCTCGGGTCAAAGGGACTTCTATGCATCCATCGTACGTCTCGCGGAATATGCGGGTTCTGATGACATGCATGAAACCTCCGCCCCCCTCCCAGTCTTCCCCCCTCGTCGCAAACCCCTTCGCCCCTCCCCTCTCCTTGCCCGGTTTGCGTCTCAATCTCGCGGCAGCACGCTTCAAGAAACGGAACCGGGGGAGCCTCAGTGAACCGTTCGCTGGATGCAAATCAAGCAATCCCAGGATAATCAGATCTCACTGTATTATGGCCTACCGATTCTGCAATAAGTACCGCCCGGCCTTAAGTGTAGAGGAGATGATTGGAAAGCGAGGAGACGGACGAAAAGGATTTCGCTCTCGCGCCGAGGCCGTTTTCGGGGGCCCCTCTTCGCTGCCACTCGACTCTCAACGAGTCGCCGGCTATAAAACAATGCCGCGATAATTGTTATCGAACTCCGCCCCGTCGGCGAATCCGTGAAAGCGTTTAGCGGCTCGATTTATTCCCAGCGTCGCCCGAAGGACTGGCGCAAATTGGTGATCTTAGCCGACGGATCGTATCACCGGCGAAAACGAAACGAGACGAGCATCGCGTGGATGTACTCTCGTGTCCGTGTTGAAGGGGTTTGGCGCATTCTCGGAATTTTCAACCTGTGTTCGGGCAGCTGTCTCGACGATCATTGTTGATTGTCTATCCCGTACGGAACCGTGACGAGGAAGGACCACTGTCGATGGCATGTTTCGGCCGACAGTATGGTTATCTCGCCGACTACCTCGCTTCGAGAGATTCAATCGATATCGTTCCGACCTCGGCTCTCTAATTAGATGTTCAAACCGTACGGAGGAGCGTCTCTCCTGACGAGCGTGGCACGGTTCGGGCAAGGGGGTGGGGTAAGGGGGAGGGGGTGAAGAGGGAGGAGACGAGAGGGTAGGATGTCCATCCCACCTCGTGCCTCGCCTCGTGAGAAATAGAGATAAAAAGGCGGCAAGTTGGAAATGACTTGGGATAAGGATCCACGCATAGTGAGATGACTACTATTCCCGTAGTGGCCGACAAATAGGGTCCGACATAAGTGGAAGTCTCGACGTGACCGGTAACATGCCTATTAGCTGACCCATCTAGGCTAACTAGACAGGTATCCGGCGAGTGGCGTGTCTTTTCAAGAACATCAAAGCGGTGCTAAATCATCATTATTTCCTATGATCCCTGCGCGACTTTCTACGAATCCTGAAGTGAGCCATTAGGTTCTCCGATTATTTTAAAGGTTACGTATATTCTAGATTGAGTTTAAAGCGTTCTTTGATTATACTGATCGTTATTCTGAGTTCTTTGAGACGACGACTTTGTTACTTTTTATCCTAAATAGATTTGTTTCTTGCTTTAGGCTATGATTCGCTTAACAACTTCGGTCACGTTATCTTACGTGGTAATAGTACTCAATGAATGAGCACTATGTATCTAATAGCTAAATTGCTAAACCTACCAGAACGACTTGAGTATAATTTTATGACTACCGATGAGTACCCCATCAGTACTACGAGTGCCGATACCTCCCCAACATGACTTACGTAATACAACCGCGACTTTTTGCCAAAGATAACCTAGTTGAGGACCTTCAATTAGAGCAACCTTGCCGCTTAGAATCGCTAACGAGCGTTGACCGAGAAAGCTGGGCATATCGATTTTGCGGAAACTTAAGAAGATTTATGGGAAGCACATGGTTAGCCGGGTGTCGAAATTTTCCGTGCAGTCGTAGTTTATCACGCCACGCCGTAACGTTGGATAAACCGATGCGTCCGTAGATCGACGATACAGGTACACACACGCGCGCGCGCCACGTATGAGCAGTCACGTTCGGTATGTTCATATTAATTATCTCGCGGTCGACCGAGCACGGATGTCAGATTGATGGTAGCCGCTTTCCACCGTGCCGGCGTTAAGTTCAACGCTATGCCGTGATATATCGAAGCTAGTTCAGGTGCCTTTTTGCGCCCGCTAAGGACACATCGAGGACTCGCCCGCTGACGATAGTTTTCGCGCCGCACGATACGGCCATTCGGGGGGCTGCAAAATTGATCGCCGTCTGCTCCCCGTTCGGAAGTCGAGCGTGTTCTCCACCCTCGCTTATGCGATCCGGCGTAGGTGGGATATCAATGCAACGCGGCCGTAGGAGCTTCGCACGAGGACGCACGGAGGACGCCCGAGACACGCGTCCAGCTCACGTTGACACTTGAGGATAGCGGGCCGAATCTATACTGTAAATCTTGTCGGCTGCCTAACAGCCGGCCGGCACGATCCCTTCGTCACGGTAATATTCCTCTCCTAATCGTCATTGGCGCAGGCGCAAATGTACCGTGGCGCAACGCGTTCCGGCACATACGATACCGGCGTCCATATTTCAGGCCGTATCGCCCGCCTCTCTCGCGCTCGTTTAATTTATTCGCATTCGCGCGATAATTGCACTCGCGATTCCTCGGCCCGAGCCGCGCGGCATTTAACATGCGCCAACGGCCGCCGCCGCCGCCGCCGCCGCCGCCGCCGCGCTCGCTCGGGCTCCGATGACGTATCGGATGCGAGGCAATTAATTTTTTCGCCAACTTTTTATCGACTCGCCTCCCGCGATCAATCATACACACCCTTAATTCGATTTGAGATATCAATATGACGAGGAGATTGAAAACCGTGCCGGATCGAACGCGCGGCGAGGACATAATGGCCGCGACGGTTTGCAGGAGGAGGAGGAGAAGGAGGAAGGGGTGGGCGAGAATGAGATCTTACAGGACTTTTTGGCCGAAAGCTAATCAATCACCTCGCCTTAATTTGACTCGAAAAATTAATTTGACGAGCGGTCATGAGAGTCCCTTAATAAATCGCCGATCGTTAGGCGCTTACGACCGAAAATATTTGCATGACGTACGGGATAGATGCTGTTAATGGAGACGACTCCGTGGTAGACGGGGTTCGGCCTGCCTAAGAGTACGTACGTTCGTTCGCATGTACGCTCGTACTTACGTTGCCGGCCTGCGCGCCGAGCTGCGCGAGGAGAGAAACACGTAGGGTACTCGATGATGACAGACGACGAGGATCTCCTAGGCCGTTGTACATCGGGGAATCGCCGTGGACCACCGGCCTCGCTCTCCGGTTATGCCCGTCGGGCTCTCGTGGCTTTGGTCTCGTAATATCTTATTACACGATCGCTGCATGCCACGGAGCCGCATGCCAGGCGTGTACGTATACGTGGGCGCGCGCGTGTGCGCTCAAGTGCGCGCTGACGGAGTAGCGTACACAGACCGGTGCTTACACGTGTGCTCCCCAAGGTACAGGGAGCCTCAGTAGTGCCGATCCGGCTTTCCGACCTGTACCTAGACAGACTTTTCCTATTTTCCGCGTCGCGACACGTACCCTTGTCGTAGGACGCCGTACGCGCGCGTTAATGGCTTTTTGATTAGTGTCTTCTAATTTCCGACGTGTGAACACGAGCTTCTGAAAATATGAAGAGAAAGTGGAAAGGGCGCTTCTTTTATATACCTAATAATCGTAAGGTCGTTGTAATCGTCGATGGCGTTGGGATGTTGATATTCGAGTTGGTTTTATTTACAAAATGTTCTACCTGATCGCTGCTATTATTGGGTCCGCGTGTGCGTCGTCCAAAGTATAGAGAGGATCGGCGAGGCGGCGTATAGAGGCCGTACTCGTACTTTTCGATTCTGTTCTGTTATACGCCGTGTACGAGAGACCACCGGCACTTCGTATGAAGTTATTATCTCCGGCGGGGTTCCGATCGCTGCGTACACGCCTCTGCATCACCTCGACACACTGTCGGTCCCCTGCTCCACCTCCTTGCGAGTCAACGAGTCTTTGCATAAAAAGAGACGAAGTCGGGGGGGGGGGGGGGGGGGGTGCAGGGCATGTAAGGAGCGAGCGTACCGAAAGGAGAGGCAAAGAGGCCAGTAGGATAGCGAAATGAGGGACCGAGAGGGGCTGAGAAAGGAAGCGGGACAGGGAGCGAGCGAGAGGAAGATGGAAAACGATAGAGTGAGCGTGGGCAGCCCTTAAAGTCACGTTCTAGACTGAGATTGCCGGCATTAATATCTTATTACGAGATTATCGACGTGGGGTTTCTGTGCAGTCAGTCTAGGCCTACCAGCAATCGCGTACATGCACGTCGCTATCGAGAATCCGTAGAAGTTAAACTGCACCGCAGTCTGCGGAATCGAACGACTCCGATCTTCGATTACTCTGGGGATTGGAATCACTGTCTCCGGCGCTATTAATCAATCTTCCGTCGTTCCCCGGGAGCGGGAGACTCCGAATTCAAAGAGGTTTCTTCTTTCCCGACGCGCCGCTCGGATCGGAAGAATTGAATGTTTAAAGAGGATGGGGACAAAGACGGATCGAGCGGGTGCTTACTTCTTAATGATAGATTCATTGACTGTAGCTGCCTTCTTTCACTGGGGACTGCGCCGATATAGGCGTCCTCGCCGTTGTGGATTTTCCTTTGTGTCACGTGAACCAGGAGTTCCTCGACTTTCCGCTAGCGACTCGTCGACGGCGCAACGATACGATACGTTTCAGTATCATTCCCTTATAACGATCTAGGAGACGCAATTAGCCAGACGGTACGAATAATCTTTCGCTCCGATGTCGGGAACAAAAACGGAGGCGCAAGGTCCCTGCCGCCATTACGAGTCAGCCTGAAAAGAAGCTGCTTATAACTCGTTTCGCAGCAGCCCGGGTTACGTAGAACTGCAACCGCAAATTGTACGCCGGCTTCGGAAGGTCGGCCCCGACCACGAATTCGCTCCTGGAAATGATAATTTTGACGATCGGCCGCGTCGAGGCCAGAGCCTCGTTCTCGCGATTAATGCGAAACGTCATGTTTGATTAACCGTAGGAGAGTCCCGCCGACTCCCTTTGGCCACTTCATCATTTTCGGCATGACCGCCGAAGTCTGACGAGCGGGGAAAAAAGTTTCGCCGCGCTAAAGACTGCTTCTCGCTACCGTGCGCCGTGGGCCCGGATGTAAGAATAACGCGAGTCTTTGATGTTCGAGTCGCGGATCGACACTCATGAGAACCTCTGCACAAAGCAGAGGATGCGGCACGTCGTGGTGGATGGCTGGATGGATGGACGGGACCTCGCTCACTTCGCTCACTCGGCAAGCGAAGGGTATTATTAGGACCAGGCCCGAACGTAATGACTTAATACCACGCGACTGTGTTAGTTGCCCTATGCTGGAAACAGTCTGCCTGCACACGCCGAACGACTTGGAGTTTCTTCGCGCTAACTCTCGCCCTCGGACGGCCGGAGCTCGCTCGGCTCTCCTCTTTAAAATGCCTTCGACGCGTGTTTGCCGAGGGTGAGGTCGCATTGTTAGGATCGCCGACAATAATGATTTTAAGTATGCCCAGCGCATACTTATTTGGGGATCCGCCGGAAACGTCTGACGTAGATCGATTCGAGAGGGACCCTTGCAATTAGGCCCCGGTGTTTGCCCGCTCGTCCCGATCCTTTATATTCATTTATTTCGAATGTGCAAATGATCGATTTAGCGCGATGATGGCCCACGTCAAATATGCAACGATCGGAGCCCACACGTTAGACTTAAATATACGTATGAATGATCGAACGAGTGCGAGAAAGGGGAGGCTAATAAATGGCATAATGCCGGATCTCAGTCAGTTTTGCTCGGAGGAACCGAGTAACAGATGCGGTGTTAAAGACGTGCAAATTTCATACATGTCCGGCGCGGACGGTGAATATTAATGCACCTTTATCTTCTTCATTAATCGCAATGCGGGTTTGATTAGTTGGAACGCATAACGAACGTCGGGCGAGGATTGCTTGTCGTCGTCAACCAGAGCCCTGCCTCTCTCACTTCCATCTTCCATCTCGTTTCTTTTATTCCGGCGCACGAGCGGCCGCGCGTCACGTTCATAATTTTCTCGGAGGGCCGAGAGGTACGAGTAGTTTAGCGCGAAGACGGTTTAGCGCGGACTCCTTTTTCGCTCCCCCCCGCCCCGCATGTCCTCGGGGCGCCGCTAGTCATCCTGTAAATCTGCTCACGAAGGGACCTGCCGCCTTCATCTAGCCTTTCGTCCGTGTGTACGAATGCGCTGCAGAGGCCGGGCGTAGGAACGCGACTGTGAAAGGTTCCTTTACCTTTTGCCCCACTATTTTTCTTCCGACATCCAGTCCGCCCCCAACCCGCGCCGCCTCCTGCCTTATTTCGTACGTAGACGAAGCGTTCGATCTGTAGTTTCTTTTCTACTTCACGACTTCGCCAAGGAATAAAAGCACGCCGAGTATCGAGACAGTCTATCCCTTCAGGGGTTCGTGTTAAGAAACATTCTGCCCTTTTCTTCCTCCTTTCTTGTTTCACACCACTATCACCTCACCTCTCTCTCTTCTTCTTTCTCTCTCTATTTCTGTTTCTATCCTTCACTCAACCTCCCTATCCCACGTCTACGACTGGCCCATAACGACGGTGAAATTATAACACGCGGAATTAGCGAGGTCCGGCCATTCCTTTACAGTCACTTCTTCTTGCATCGTTACTCACCGCTCGGCGTGCGGTGCGTGCACTTGATGCTGCAACTCTTCAATCAGGCCTTTCATTGCACCTGCAGCTCCGTTCGGGGATGCCCTTTGAGCCTGGCACAAAGAAAACTCCGTTAATCTCCTCTTCTCTATCCCCCTTTTTGCGCCCTCTTCTTGTCCACTCCTCTCTTCTACCTGATATCCTACGTTTCCCGCCCGGCGTCCCTCTCGTCCCGCCACTCGGCCGCTTCCACTCGCCTCTCCTTCTTTTCATTTGCGCCCACGCGATTCGGGCCGCACACGCGAGAATAATTGCACCTTTCGCGCATCGCCCTGCCTCAGCCGCGGACAATTCGAGACTTCAATTAACGGGCTGCCCCGGCGACGGTGCCTCGCGGAAGATCTGCATGACTCCGGAGAAAGGGACCACGGTTAATCTTAATTGCAGACCCCGTTAATTGGCGGACGTGCAGCGGAGAGAGAGAGTGCGCACTTTCGACGGAAGAGCCGCGCCGTGCGTTTTGCGAAAGTAGGACTGAAGGCGCACGTTTCGAAGTGGCGCGGTAAGCGTTTCAATGTAACAGCAATTAAGCGCGAAAACTGTAGTTCGCGTTAATTGAATTGGCCCGCGAGTGGGCGGCGAGTTTGTTTACGGAGTCAGCGCCATCATCGTTTTTCCGATCCGATTCGCCGCGGCCGTTATGGCCGCTGGTTAAGTCATTCGTCGTGTCAATCGTCCCGCTCGTCGATCGGTAATTAAGGCCGACGAAACTGCCAGACATTCTCGGCCCTTTCTTACGGCGAGCGACTAGCAATGGGCAATGTAAATGCGCTCGCAATCAGACAGAAGTCGTCCTCTCGTCACGAGTACTTTCAGGCGCAAAGAGCTGCCTGTAATGACTTCATCACAACGCTGTATACCTGCCGGGATGTGATTAAAGTAATTACTCGCCGCTCCTCACGCCCGGCTCGACGAGTTATCCTCTTTGCGTATGGAGAGGGCTAGGGAGGGTGGGAATAGCTCGTGGAAGTATCCGATACGTTTACGCCAGACATGTCGCTGGATGATTTTCTTCATATTATGTGCGAGTAGCTGCCTACGTCAGAGGTTACTTTAGTTTAATTTCTTCATGTGCATTGACCATGCATAATAACTTGTTCGTTCAATCAAAATTCTTCAACAAACTACTATTATCGATCATTTCGGTAGCTTGTGCATGTACGGGTGGTTTCAATGATGACATTCCAATGACAGCGACAGTGTTTTCATTCTGAGCCCATTGAGCACACTTCTGAACAAATATCCGACGCGAGCGTTGATTCGTTCGCACGGCGTACCGTTAAGAAATTATCGACACTGGGAGCGGTGAAAGCGGCGAAAATCGGTATCGATTTCAGAAATCATAGAGCGGCAGTTAATTCGATTCAACGCACGCGCGGTTATAATGCAATTTGAGCCGTTCGCGTGACAGAGAGAGTGTCGTAATGACCGTGCGTGGCGCATTTACCGACGTCGTCCGGCCAGTGCAGGCTAATTATTGTCATTACCTGCGCGACCGAATGGTACGCAACGGTTCTGCAGATGACTACCGACACGGATAATGGATCGACCGCGGAAGAAATTCGAGAGGACGCGGATCGTTGCCCTCCAATCGCATGCGGGCGCCGCGGACGAGACGTATTATCCTTCGACTAGACACGTTCCCTAACATTTGACGAGCCGCGATGCGGCTTAATAACATACCTATAACCTACGGATTACCTTATGTAGGTCGAATCGTTCCGGCGCGCCACGTAAGCTAACCGGGGATGAAAGAAAAAAAAAAAACGTGGAAGTATGGGGAAGCGAGACATTACGTCGCTGATATTTCTCTAAACGTGCAGCGAACGGGACGATTTTCAAAGCAAAGTGGCTTCCTCCGTCGATGTAACGGAGGTTAAAAGGTCCTAGCGTCGGCCGACCCCATCGTGAGATTTCGTGCGAACCGAAAGGAGCGGCGCGCAATCACGAGCCGAGCAGGTTCTGATCACGTTGTGCTAAGTTGCCTCGTTTTTGCGCAATTAGCATAATTACCGTGCGCGGCGCACTCTCGAACGTGGCCGACTCGCTCCGGGGGCCCACGGCCGATGTATCGTAGAACTGACTGCACCCCCACAGTCCCCTCCCCCCCCCTACCACCTCCCTCCTGCCTCCCTTCCTCTCCCGAAGACTTCTAACACGAAAGGGTCACCCGGTTCGGTGCGATACTATCTGCCGGCCGCAGCGCGGAACGACCCAGAAATAGACTCGATCAAAGTCTTCCGGCCGGAGTCGTCAAAAGTCGAAACGAGCCTCTCGTTTATCCATCACGCCATCTTAGCTTCGGGCTAAACGATGGAAGCACGCTAATCTACCTTCGACGAAGACCCTGCACTTTGCCTCGCATTACTCGGGACTTTTTCCTTGTTAAACTTCGTGTGCCCCGGCCGGATTCGAACTGGGAACGCCCTTATTACCTTGTCATCATTGGCCAGTGTCGCGTACCACCTGACGCGATCCTTACCGCGCTTATGGATCATGTAGGCGTCGGAAACATGCAGTTTAGCATGCCTTTTCAGCCGATCTGCTCGATGTACCGCTCTCACGAAGGCCTGCGGGCCACTCGCGAGGGACATTTTTTATTTACGTGTTTCGTCAGGCATCTCATTTGTTATGCGAGTCGCGGATGAAGTCATTTCTCGAGCCGTTTGCGGCACGGCGTTACGACAATGAGATTCTTCGCGCTTGCACATCGACGTCACCTTATGCATTGTACTCCTCGTTCGCAGCTGGTCCCGATGCAACGACTCTCATTACGACGCGGATACTGCGCCTCGTCGAAAGTGCTCGCTCGTACCGCTACCGTGTCGGCTAGTCCTGGCTGGCAGCTTAACGAGTCTCGTTCGGCACTAACTAAGTAATCGTTGCGCGAAACTTAAATGTTCCGCGAGACAAGCGTGCATCGCCAGGAGTCGGTCTCGCGGCAAATACAGCCTGCGGTCGGTTTATCGAATGAGTCATCGTTGCGCGCATCGCGCAGATAAGGTCGCTCGCGGCGGATCGCGAATTATGTACTCGGCGCATTTTATAAGTCCCCGTTACGGGACGGGATAAAGGTGCCTTGTTAAACAGGCCGCAATATCGTCGCTCTTCGTAATGCTCATCGCGGCGCTCGCCGCTCGAAGTACGAGTTTACGGCTGCGAAGGAAAGCGAACTTTCTGCGCCTAAGTCGTCCTGCCCGGTCCCCGCTTTCTACCCGGGCAACATCGTCCCGTTTGCGTCCCTTTTGTCGGGACTCGACGTCAATGGACGATATCGAGGGTCGACGATGAAAGAAGCCGCGAAGTTTAATTTTCATACCCGTTCACTGGTCGTTCGCCGCCGCCGCCGCCGCCACCGCCACCACCACAGTCGCCCGCTTAAGTGACGAAGCTTTAAAGACAAGTTAAAACCTGGCTGCCGCTGTCAGATGCCTCTGGTGGCTTGCAAAGCTTCGGGAAAGTTGCGGAAGTGCGATCGAACCGCGCGCTCTCGGGGGAAAACTTGGTTTAATTATCGATAAAGCCGACAGCGCCGCGGCCAACTATAAGACGTTAATATAACGAAGTCGTGAGAAGAAGAAGAACGTCGAGAGCCACTCCGCGCGCGCGCGCGCTCGGTTTTATACTTATTTCCCCCCATCCTCGGCTGCGGAGCGATCGTGAAACCCAGTTTACAGCGCGGCCGCACTTCTTGCAGCGTCTTGTTTCGGTCCATTGTTGCGCGCCGGGACGTGAAACTAACTTTCGCCCTGTCGCTCGTCGTTAGTACATGTCCCGACGATCTACTTACGTCAAAATAGGAACATTAACATGTCTTCCGCCCCGAACAAAGCGGTCGGGAGTGGGTGACCCTCCTCCTCGTCCTCCTCCCCGCCCCCCTCCTCGCCCTCCGTCTCGTCCTCGACACCGACGGTCGCGCTCTCGGGCATATTTCCGTCGCGCGACACGCTATGCATTTTAAGAAACGAGCTTACGCGCCCAGATCGCGCGGGCGGCCGGAAAAAAATGTCTAAACGGCCACGGCCGGATTACGTGCGCGTCTGCGCCACGCGTTTTTACTTGCAAATTCCTAGATCAGACTTCAATAGCCCCGGCGGCCGAGCAGGTACCTCGTTGTCTCGCGTTACAGGGCGATCATCAAAGGGGACACGGGGTATATCGCGCAAGTTGTTACGGCCACGGAGAAATAGCGATAGTGGCGTTTGTTCTCCCGCGAAGCTCGTGAAACCTAGTTTATGTGAGGGCTGTTCTTCCAGCCGGGCCCCCGGCCGCCATTGTCGTTCGTTCGTTCGTTCGTTCGTTCATTCCTACGTTCTCGAAACGATATTTTCTTCTGGCCCGCCGCGGCTATGCTTTTATCTCGTAAATAATTTACTAAGCTCATACGGTGTATCGGCGGTGGATGTACCGATGATCCTCCGGAGGATCGGAAACTCGTCGACGGCGACGTTGACGTCGGTGGCGTCGGGTGCCGTGGGACGAAATAAACACCGAGCCTGTTCTCCTCCGGAGTGTCGTTCGTTCGTTATGCGCCTCCTTTAAATCCCGTTTATGACAGGGATAGCGTATCGGGAATCCGAGCGGCGAGCCATTGGCCCAGAATCGCGACGAGTTTCTGACTTCTGTCCCTGTCGTTCTTTCCCCTCGTTTCGATCTGTCGCAATGGGCCCTGTATAAACTTGCGCTCTTCTGCTCTGCTTCGGGGCTGCAGGATAGTCGGATGCGTTCTTCGATACTGTTCGATGTGTGATCGCTTTCGAGTTGTCGACTGTTCCGAGTTGGCAAGAGTCACAGACTTTTCGATGTACGACATTTTTGAGAGATACTTGTGTGTACTGTACGTCTAGCATTTCAAATAAAGTTCCGAACAGTAACAGAAACATTAATTCGACGGTAGAAAATTGGAGATACGTTGACAGTTAAAAAGTTCTCGTCCAATATAGAATTCATGTTTAAATTGAACATAGCCTACCATCGGCCGGCTTAATTCCAATCGAACGTACAGCTTGACGAAGATGCGGTCGCGACCTCGAAAACTCGTGTGCATTCCCGCGCGAGCGGCAGCCCCTCGGTAAAAGTTTCGACCTTCGCCCTTAATTTCGGGGGAGTCCCACGGTCCTTACGTCCGAGGCAATACGTGGAAGTAATTCCGTGCGGCGCTTTAATAATTACAGCTCGCGAGGCGTAAATCACTTCGGCGAAAGCGTGTATACCTCCAGCCGGCCGGCTCGCCGTCTCGAATCTCGAGCCTCTCGCAAGCAGAACTGGCCTCCCGGAATGGGGAGATCCTCGCCAACAGCCTGCGCGAGGATCACGGGGCCAGTTAATGTCTTTATTAGCCGCGATGAGCCGGCGCGTGTTCGGTGGCAGAGCCCGGGGAGTGGCGGAAGAAAGTGGTGGCTGGCTGGCGGGCCGGGGCAAAAAAGGAGGGACGGCGGCGAAATTTTTTGCACACTACCGAAGCCTGCCGGAAGCCTGCACGCTCTGCCGGCCGGCTGAACTTTTACGAGGGCGAAATCATGATTCCCGGCCGGGAAGAGTCGTTCGCTCGTCAGGCAGCGCGCTGCGCCCGGTCGGCCATTATTATCATTTTACGATTAAAATCCGCGGCACGGGCATCGCGAGCTTTTCATTATCCTGAGGATCGAGCCGACGATCCGGCGAGTCAAATCGCTCGCGAAGGACGCTCGTCCTCTTCTGCGTCGCGGAACTCACGGTCAACGTTAACGGCGCGCAGGTGGCGCATAATGGCCGTTCGGACGGATCGTTTCTTTTTTCCCCGCCTCGGGATAGCTATCGTAGATTGAGTCCGGTGATCCGGCCGCGTCCCGCGCGGCGTCCTTTTTCCTAGTTCAGAGAAATTGGGCTACGACAGGTGGTCGGAGTCGGGTTCGGGAGGATGGAATGACGGCGGAGGTTGTTCGACACGGTCATCAGAGCCGGATTTCTTTCTCGCTTCTTCGATGGAAATCACGGTAGATTATTATTATGTTACGAGCCGTAATTGGTCTCCTCGGAGTTCCGGAAGGTTGTTCTCTCGGATAGTCTACCGGCACGGCGCACGAACACGCCCTGACTCTCTCTCTGTCTCTCTGTCTCTCTGTCTCTCCCTCCCCCTCTCCGTAGGTAGATGCTCGCGTACGCTGGCTGTGGCGAATCTTGAGATCCGTTCAACTCGTTTAGCGGTTTCCGTAATATTGTTCGTTTAGCCGTGAAAATCTGCTTTTACCTGTTGAATACCGGCGCCACGCTCGAGATGAAGCTAATGAACGAAGCTCGCGCCGCTCTTTCTTCAATAATTGCCGGGTCGGCCCTTCGGAGCGATCCCTTTTTTTTTCCTCTCTTTCTTCTTTTTCCCCTCCTCCCGCCCGCAGGTCGCGCAATGCTCCGCTGAGCCGTAATTGAATCGCTCGGGACATAATCGAAAGCTCCGACCTCGACAGGTGGCCGCGGAGGACGTAAATAATCGTCGGCTCGATGTCGTTTCGCGCGAGGAAGCTCGAGCCGGCCGCACGAGAGCTTCGCGCGGCGAGTGGCGCGAA
The DNA here is from genome assembly GCA_914767735.1 of Anoplius nigerrimus. Lineage (NCBI taxonomy): Eukaryota > Metazoa > Arthropoda > Insecta > Hymenoptera > Pompilidae > Anoplius > Anoplius nigerrimus. The sequence goes on from OU612082.1 coordinate 10,914,379, forward strand.
AAAGCGAGAACTCATTATCGCGCTTGCGGGCCGCGAAAAAATGGCCGTCGTTACGCCGCGCTCTACTCGCGCCGCCGATCGTAAATTTTGAGCAGTCCTCATAAATCGAGCAACGTCCGCGCTTCTTAGCAATTACCGCTAACGATTCCGCACGAACTTCATCCGCCTCGCTTCGAGCCGCAAGTCGGCCTCAAGGTTGCTCGTAATAGCAACGGATTCGGTTTCTCTTATTAGGCGGAGCATGATTATCTGGCTGCTCGCGCAGGTGTATTACGCGCAGGTAACCTCTACCTATCTATCTACCTCCCTCCTCCCCCTTCCCCCTTCCCCCTATACCCTCTAACCCTCCGTGCCGACCCCACTACGTCTCTCGGTGTGGGCCAGAAATTATATTCCCTGCGTCCCGCGCGTTTATACGGATTCACCTGCCCGATAATGACTCTATTGGGAATAGAGGGCTCCCGGTTCACGATTTCCTTTGCACCTGTCCCCATCGGTTTCGCGGCAAGTTCGGGGCGGTGCGGGGCGAGAGCGGAGGAGGGAGAAATTAGCATCGGAAAGATTCGGCGGCACACGGAAACGAATCGTTACTCTCCGTTTAACGGCACGCAGCGTCGCGTGATTGACACTCGCGCGGCGTAACATTCAATTTGACGGGAAGGTAACGTCGACCGTGCTAGCGCCGGATTCAAATGAGGGTGCGGAAGGAGCGGAGGTGAGGGAAGGTGGGTTCGATCGCGAGCCCTCGGAATTCGAGAGGAACTCGGGCTCCTCTCGGGCTCGCAGTAATTCAGGCGGGATCGAATCTCGTGATATCCCTTTCGCGGTAAGATGAACGACAGTGGTAATGGCGCGATGGCAGGGGCTAGGCTCGTCTTTTATATCCTATCGCTCAGTAGAAGCGCCATGGCGGCGCAGCGGCTTAACCTCCGACTCCTCGGCGTGGCGCCCGAGCGGAGGGAAAATTGGAAATATGGCTAAAACGAGGAAAAAGTTAAATTAAATACTCCGCAGTCGGTGGCGAGCGCAGACACGCGGCTCCTCTCTCCCCAACCTCTCTCTCTCTCTCTCTCTCCCTCTTTCCATCTTTCCCATGCTACCCTCAGCCTATCCTCCTCGACGCCGAGCGTCGGAGCGTCCTTTTTACTCGGATTTTTCAATTTCCTCCGGCGAGCGGAGCTTCTTTCCCTTTCCTCCCTCACCCTATCGACCTCTGCCTTCATCTTCCTCTCTCTCCTCCCCCTTCCTTCTTCTTCTCGTTCTCCTACGTCTCCTCCTCCCCGCCTTCCTTCCGCCTCCTTTCTCCTCACCGTCGGCTCACTGTCACTCCGTTACGTGCTACTCTTTCACAGTAGGATAACTCGAATATCTCGTGCCTTCTTTAAGGTAATCACTCGAGAAATTGCTCCTCGCAGGGCGCGGTTGCGGGCGCCCATGTTTGGCGCCTTTAATTCAATCTTTTTCTCCGAGGCGTCCCGTCATTAATGAGACGGACGGGCGTCGAGTGGGGCGACGCAATTATTCCGAGACGTCTTGCGGGAGAATTTCCTCCTCGTTACGAGATTTGCGGATAGTCAGATGTGCGCGCGCGGATCCTCCCATATGTCCGATCCTTTCTCGTCTTTCGAACGCGGGAACTTAGCTTCGCTTTTATCTCTCACGACGTCGCCTCGCTGTCTGTTCCTTCGGATAGCACGGAAATTCGTGCGGAAATTAGCACGAGTCGCTTCAACCGGATTTTCGGACGACTCCTTCGCCTGCAACGCTGTTCATTACTTACCTCCTTTATAGGAACTCTTCGGCAAAAAAAAAAAGTTCAAACTCAATATGTCTCTTTTCCGAATTATTTTGCGCCCAGATCCCCGACGATCCCTTCCCCCTCCCCCGAAATTCGCGACCACATTACAGTGCTCGGTGCAGCTGCAGTTGGCTAGAACTTTCTTGCGTCGGGGCTCAATAACGGGGAACTTCGGCCATAAATTCAATATTAATCTGCCATAAACTATAGGCGGAAGTATTGCGCGGAGGGCCGGCCGTTCGCTTAATGAAACCTCGTGCGTATCCCGCAGATATATCGATGTACATTAATACGGGGGTGAGACACGTTTCGACGGCGCACCGTTCGCCCGTTGACTTATTTTCGATAGTTACGCCGGCGGCACATGTCCAAACGTCCGCGTCGAAACACGTCGAGTGGGTTCCGCTCCGAAAGTAATCGTAACGGCTGTCACCCCCGTGACCGCGAACATTGTTCGGCGACGTTGCTCGGCATATTCCATTGTAACGACGTATCGATACGTCGACACTTCGAGCTCGTTCGCGGCAGTATCGCAGTAGTGTCGCGGCCGTATCGCGTTGCCTTTGATGCGTTTTCCGCGCGTACACGCTACGCTTCGACATCTTCACGGATCCGACCCGGATCGCTGTCCTTTTGTCCCGTCGGCAGTCCTTTGGCACTTTGAGCGGTTCTTCGCTCGGAAAGTTCTCCTTTGCCGTTCGCGCGGCACGCCATTGAGTAGATTAGAGTTTGCCGGGGCTAAACGCGGTGACAGATATCCGGCTAAATGAGAGCGTGCATTATAGTCGCGAAAATTGGGGGGCGTCGGGCGAAATGGGATGTAACGGGCCGGTTCGCAGAAAGAAGGCGGTCTCGGAAAATGGCACGAAACCGAGATGACAGACGGACGCAGAGCGGCGTGAAATGAAAGTCAGGCCTCAGACGCGCCGGCGTCGTCGATATATGACAGAAGCTGTCAGTCAGGAGAGAGAGGCCTCAGTCTACGGGCACGTTACTACCAATATCCTCACCCTTCGATATCCTGCCGAGTTCGGTGGAATAAAAGCTCTCCACTCCTGGCAGGAGGAGACCCTTCGGAGGAGCGGCCGTAGTACCGCCGCCAGGCATCTATCGCGGATTTACAGGTCAATAGGTACGACGCCGTTGTGTCAATGGGGCGATACCGCGATCACGATTGTCCGCCCTTTACATTTTTCAATCATCCCCGAGCGGCCGGGGATACGTCGTCTCGCAACTCGGGAATGATCGCCGTATAAAACTACTCGGCCGACAGTTACAGCTCTCTTATCTCTCGCCCGACGCGCAAGAGTTCCGACTACAGACAATGTTTATCCCGCCATAACTGTCCGCGCTCGTATATATTTATCTCCCCGAAGCTAACGATAATGCACCCCGCCAGCTCTCATCCTCCATTTCGCAGTCAGCTCCAGCCAAATTTCGTTATTCGCCCAGAGTCAAGATCCGGAATCAAAGTTTTTAACGCGCTAGAAAAGGCTTCGTCCGGTTCATCTAGATCGTCGCTATCCAACGCGATCAGTCTCACTTTCTCTCGCCTCCTGGCCGCCCTCGTAATAGAGTCTTTTGATCCGGGCGCGCTATCTTAAACTGCAGGGCATCAAGTGTCGCTCCTCTCACGGCGCCGACTCTCTATGTAGGTCGGCATATGCAACATCGTTCCCGCATCGGCGTTTATCACCTCCGTAACAGTTTCCCATCCTCGGGGGTCTCTCGCCGCTGCCTTTGAACTCCGTAAGATGCGATAATTGCAAGTGACGTTGCCCAAGGCGACCACCCCACCCCTCCTCTCCACTCTTCTTCCCCTCCTCATCTGCGCGCGGTCGCTCCCTCGCCATCCTCCTCCTTTTCTCCGCTCGCCGACTTCGCGTATCTCAGGCCACTGTTTGTCTCTGTCGATCGTTTCGCCGTGAGCGCAGCCTCTCGCCCCTTTCAACGATATTGCGTTTCTATGAAAAAAGGACGACGGGTCGATGAGTCGATTATTCCGCATGCGGGCCCCCATCCGGATTTGCATACGTTGGCACGCCGTACGGTTACCGTAACGGCGAAACTTATTGCGGCCACTTTTTTTCACCCCACCCACCCCACCCCCTTGCTAGCAGCTTCGGCGGAGTGCGCGCGAGTGCTGGCTCTCCTACCTCGACAACGTCATTACTTTTATCCTCGTTGGGCAGCGAGCGACCAATATTGTGTACTAAGAAACTGGTTCCGTCGCGCGGCCAATAAAATTAGCAAGGTAAAACTAATTTGGTCGGACATTCTTCACTCGCTGAATTTGGCGACCCGCGTCGCAGTCCCTTGTTCGCCTTTCGTCCCCCTCCTCGCTCTCCCCCTCCCCGACCACTTGTCTTCATCCTTCTTCGCCATCTTCTTTCTCTTCTTCTTGTCCTCCTCCTCTCAGTCCTCGTTAAATCCTCACCTCGCGTCAGTTTTCTTCACTCCTTTCTTTTCTTCGTACGCGCGAATCCGCACCTCCCCTCACCCTCGGCCCCTTCCCCGCCCTTTTCGTTCGACTTCAGCAGAGATATTTACGATGCCCGCTCGATTTAATCACGATTTATGAGCGCGATCCGGCTGATCTACGGGCGCGTGAATCGTCGAGTCACCGCGAGGAGGCGAAACGACGACAACGACGCCGACTTCTTCCCTTCCGACGCTCGATACGAATGGCACTCAACTGCGAGCTGCTTCTAGCCTTTTTTATCGGCCCCGACGCTCGCGCCGGGACGCCGATCGCCGAGAATCGGTTAGTCACAATTTTGCTGAGAAATTAAACGCCGGGACAGCGGTCGCAATTAATGAAAATCATAAGGGCAGGTGAATTCGAATTTAGCTAGATGACGGATAATTATATTGTAAGAATGAAAAATAAATGGTGTTTACGCGAGCAGAGTGTGCGTTGCTGTGGAAAAAAGGTGATGATCGAAAAAAAGGGGGTACGAGGACGACGCGTGACGAGTGGTAGTCAGTCACGAAAAGCGAAAGAAAGAGCTGTATAAAATAAAGAAAGGTGAGAAAGTTCTAGAAAGACCCATTTTCAAAATTCCATCTTCATCCAGCCATCCTTATAATCTCATATAATTACGACGGAATAGGCGTTGTTTGCTCATTTTTCGCAAGATGAGGGCGAGAAACAAGTCTATAAGTCGAAAATAGTCGTCTTTTGAGATTTGCCGGGCAGATTCGAGCTGCTGATTCGTAGAAATCAGCGGCGGATGGTAATTAAGGATAAGGATTGATCAAGTCGTCCGTAGAGATGGATATGGGAGGGAGGGTTCTATTAAGAATCTTTATTAAAAGTATCAATGAATCGCGGAATGTTCGGCGGAGACTCATTTGTCGAAGTTTCCTCGGGATTAAAGAAATGTTCCTCGTCGAGTAGGACGACCCTGACAAGGATCCTGACGCAGAAAGAGGTCCGATCCAAATCGGGCGCAAATTATATTTCCACTCCTCGCGTCCTTTCGGACATCCGGATTTTCGACCTTAATCAGCGTCCGCTCCTGCGTCGTTTTCAGAAATTTACGTCCCGCGTAATACAAATTATAATTTTTTACCCTTCCCTCCACGGCGCGGGCTCGAGCGGACGCGCGGTATTATATCTGACAAAGCGTAAACGGCATTGCAATTCCGCGAGGTAACAAACCTCAATTTCTCGCGTAATAATATTACACGTGTGATTTTACACGTCGGCGCTCGCGCGCGAGAGAAATGGTTTAACAAATATGAATTAAAATATATTTGGCGCGAAATGCCTCGACACGCCGACGCGACCATATTGTCCACTCGTTCGCACGATAATTAACACGCGGGGAATACAAATAAAAAGCTATACGCTCCCGCCCGCGCGAGCGCGCGTCCTGTCTGGCAGCGGGGCGAAGAGTGGGAAGGAGGGCGTTATTTTCAGTGAAAATGTGCAGAAAACTTTATAGGCCGTTCCGTTCATTAGCCTCGGATTAAATGACGGTTATCCCTTGGCGAACGACCCGCGGAGCGTACCGTACATCATCCGCGCGAAGCTAATCGACTAGGGTGCCGTTTCCCTTTAACGTGCGTGTCGTCCGAAAAAGAAGAATCCCGGTCCCCGTAATGTATGCATGGTCGCCGCGGGAGATCGTCTTAATGCCTCGTTCAAGTTACTGCCCACTCCCATAAGACACCGCGCTTATTCGAACGCCATAACTCTTTCCGCTAACCTGTCCGCCGTGTAATTACCGAAGTCTCCTGGCTGCGGAGCGAGGAAGGGAAGACAATGGCAGTCTGGAAACAGGACTGGGTCGGCGAGCGTCAAAAGCGAGTCTGCTCCAGAAAACCGGTAACGAAACTGGTTATTGACATTTCGCGTTTCTCACCTTGCGGCGGCACTTTGTCTAACAGTTACGCGCCTCGCTCGCGCGTCCGTGTACGTACGCGCGCGTCGATGGAAGTATGCGCTGTCAGTGACGCATTGATGTATTGCGGTAGCTGTTAGAACCGGCGTTTCGTCGCTATCTCCACGTTTCCTCGCGCACATAATCGAAGACACATAGCTGATCGTGCGTATCGATCGGCGAAGAGTATTGTAATTTAACGCTTTCGCGGCAGAATATAGTGCGCGTGTGGGCGGTGCAGTATAGAGTCGAGTGTTGGGCCGATCCTGACGAAAGACGTATCGGTCCGTTGAAATCTCGCCAAAACGCGGCCGGAGACCATCTATTCGTCACAGAGAGTGAATCCGAGATGTAGACAACGGAGCGTCCGTTTTGACGGCGGGAAAATGCATCGGCGCGTCGCGACGCGAGTCGTCTCCGTGCGAGTTTATTTCCTCGACTGCCATACTTCTTCCTACCTCTCTTCTCTCTCTCTCTCTCACTCTCTCACTCTCTCTTCCTCATCCCTCACACTCTTCTTCTCAGCCCCTCCGAGCCTCACCACCGAACTCTTTTTCTCTCTCACCGTGAACGTCTAGGAACCCCGAGCCATTCCGCCTTGAGATTTGGAAAATGACGTATCGGGGTCGCCTAAGCCGGCGGATGAGATCAGGATGATAGATGGAGTCTCTCTCCGTACGGGTAACTCGACTGCATTATACGTTTAGCCGTACGGCCCATATATAGATATATAGCCACCTGTAGGCCGGGCTTCATATCGCCATCTGCCTATCCAACATTGTTGCTGCGAACGTCTGATTTATCGCGAGATACCGGTGCGTAGGACGGTATTCATCTGGCCCTCCTCTTCGTACCTGCCATTATCTCACGCTGATACCGTGCACGCTACCCGCTTCCGCGAACTCTCCTCGTCTCGCTCCCTCCTCCACCCCTCCCCTACGCCCACTTCACTCCCGGCGCAAAGAATGTTTTTCGCTCATAATTACTCTGCGCGCGAACCCGGTGGCGGGCGACGGGGGGGGGGGGGGGGGGGGGGGGGGAACGTTGCCCAGCCACGCTCCGGCCTCAATCAAGATTTGTTTGGCGAGCTATAAATATCGAGCGCCAGTAAATATCCCGTATCGGTCGGCGAGCGGTACAGGCGAACATCCGCGAAGACTTCCCGATAATATGCGCCGCTCGCGGCGTGTTCATGCCTCTCTCTCGGCGCGTTGTGCGAGGGGCGTGTGTATATTACCGGTGCGTCGAACACGTCGATGCCGAGTCGGCCAGAAGCATATTCGTTATGACGGAATCAGGTCGCGTCCGTTTCGCGGCTGAAATATTGCGCGACTCCCGTCTTTCCTCAAGGAGTCTCCGCAAATTTACTTTGGCCTCGATTTTTCGTCTCTTTCATCTTCCGCAACCGCTCGGACGTGTACGGCGAAACTCGTAAATTGAACCCGGAGAACTCCCCCATTCGAGAGCGTTTTGCGTACATTTTTCTTTGGCGGGCTTCGAGCTGCCGGCGATTTACGTACCGATTTTCGCGGCAGTCGATGTTTCGACGTTGGCTTCGACGGAGCTGCGAGAGGCGAGAATGTAAAGGGGGAAAGATCAATCGGCGAAAATTGAGTGTTTTCGAAAGGTAAAGTCGTAATAATCAGGTTCCGGACGAACGTCAAAGCACACACTTTTCGTATTACATGTATTTTGAATACAGTGTAAGAAAGAGACATTTAGATGAACGCATCGCATATTTTCTGGACGTATGTCGCATTTCTCTGGGCATATCAATTGCATCCGCGGCAATTTTTGAACCATAAATTCACGATACCGCGCCACATAATTCACAACGTAAGGTCGAGTCAGTCATTTCCGGCGCATCCGCGGAATCCGGCGTCGAGGCGGCAGTTTTCTCCTCAGCAAAAAAAGTCGCCGACCTTTCGAAAAAAGTGCCGTTCGAGCAACATTTGTCGTTTTTCTAATTACGATTCAGGATCTCTCGTTACCCCCGGGGGCCCTCGTGGATGTCAAGCGTGTACGTAACTTCCTCGCAATCTGCTCCGAGCACGCTTGCGAATGAGACTTCGAGGTTACGCGCGGTCCAATTAAAGATCATGTAATCGCGTCCCGAAGCTCTTCCTACCGTTCCGTTTTATCTGGGCCTGCATAATGCGACACGACTTTTTAATTGGTGCCTTCAGATTCGAGGCACTTGTTACACGAATTCCCCTCGGCTCTGCCCGCTCTGTTATCCGATTCGAACGCCGCGGATGACATTGTTAAGATTTTGCGTCCCGAGCTCCCTTCTCGCTTCTTCCAGAGTTCCCGCGATCGAAACGCGATCGAATGAGGACATTTTTCTCGCAGTCATCCCTGTCCGCCGTGAATGACAAATGATCAATTATTCGAACGTCATGCTATCGTGTGACGCGTGGGAGTGGCTAAAGCGATCGGTGTCGGGTTGACGGGCGCGCACGCAATTTGCTTTTTACGAATTGAAATGTAATGCGATACTCTAATTACGAGCGTAACAAATTATTTGCGGCCTGTAATATCGCTCGCGTCGAAATGTCTATAATGATCATTTGTGCCGGCGATAATCGCCAGTTTGATGCAACGATAATAGCGCTGAAAGAGGAAACGAGTGCCGGTCGCATGTAAACATTTCACTTCAATTCGAATCGAATTGCGCATTACAATAATTTCGCACTAGACCCCTATCTCCACTCTTCGCGTTCGTACATCACGGGATTTTGACGCGGTTCAAAATTGATGGACTGAAATCGAGAATTTAGCGTACGCCGAACCATCGAGCAAAGCGTTCCGGCTATTATCTTCCACTCTACCGGCTATCAGTCCACTTTCCTCGAAATGCACCGTTGAAAATGAGAAATGTATCCTGACCAAAAGCCAGCTATTTTAACGCCCCTCTGTGGATTCAATGAGCAAAGCAAAATAACCCAATCTCTCTGTAGGCAGCCCATCCTACATTCGATCGGCCATAACTCTCGTTCGTTTCCTCCCCACGCAATTTCTGCGCTTCCCAGCAGAAACGCGCAGTTCGGACCCTAAGAGCAGTCAGAGTCCACACCGACTGCGCACAGTCGCTAGCCGCAGGCTGTCCCGAACGACGTTGGCATTTCGAAACCGGTCAAAGCCAATGACGGCGACACTGCTTCGACGTCCAATCGGCACATCTGCAGACTCCACGTCCCGAGGACACGTATGCTCGCTCACGTACAGATCGCACGGTGCCAGTCCCTGAGTCACCCGAACCTGCAATCAGAACGAATGGCAAAACTTGCGGACTCGAGAGCGCGCGCGCGCGCGCGCGCCCTGTGTAGAACAGTCTGGCCCTGCAGGAGGATGGGCAGTGCCAGTACGAAAATGCAATTGAATACGAAATTGTAGGCCTCTCAAAATTCATGACGATTTATACGTATTGTATTCCCGATGCGGTGGGCGTGCACGGCTGCGCGCGCGCGCGCGCTCTCGGCCTTTCGACGAAGCACCATATATTAATTACACCGTGTGAGCAGACTTCGTCGACCGCTCTCTGCGTCTCTTCCCCTCTCCCTCCCACCGCACCTCTCTCATTCCTTTTTTTGCCTTCATCCTCTCCCGACAACGTGCAACACAGGTGTCATGGCGGACAGGACCGACGCAACACACTTCCCGCCTGATCCAGGTAAAGAGCAATTGTGTGTCGCGCCGTTAAGGACATTAGGCCGCGTGCCAGCGTATTGTTTCATTATCCCGCTGGTTCGCCTGATTCCAGCCGCTGCGTGCGTTTTTTGCCTGGCCGCCAGCTCGTACACGCGAGTTTGATTCTCATGTTCTTACCGCGCGCGGGTTCTGTGTCGAGTAGGTAAACTGGGTTGTTCCGCTGCGCTCGTCCGCTCGTTCCGCCGGCAGGGTACGTGTTCGGGGGCGCGTATGAGAGTGTAATCTCGACGACGTCATCGGCGATTCGCAAGAGAGCGACGGACGCGACGGGTCTTGAAGCCCTGGCCCTCGGGGGCACGAGATTACCATTCAATGGATGATCCATCAGGCCTCCGGGCCCTCACTAAATCACGTTGCACGCAACAACACGCCCGGTGCGTAACTACGTATTCTCGACGCGTATAATATACGCGCCCTTCGCCCGCCGGACTGCGCGAGCACGCACACGCGTGCGACGTTACACGTACGAGGGCCTCAAACCTACGACGCATAAGCCTGCTGCGGGAGGCTGTGGACGCATTCGCCAAACGGCTGGACGTGCGTGAGTGCGTGCGGGTGGACGGGTGTACTGCAGGCGTGTGGTGGATGAGAATGCGTGCGCTGCACACCCTTGCGAGAGACACGCATGTACGCCCGGTGCCTGCACGTCTTCGAATCTTGCCAGTCTCGCGCACGCACGATTTATATACGCATCGGTTACGCCCAAAGTTTGCTCAGCCATGCATTCCGGCTTTTCGACCCCGTCGGTGAGCGGGCCGAATTCGTACTTATTTACGCACGCGTTATCGGACTTTACGCACGTTACGCACGCCCGCGCCGATGCCCGCCGGCTGACCCTGTTTCCTTCGGCGACCGAAGGAATCCGTCGACTTTGTTCGAACGGAGACCGGAGTCGGAGAACGGTTCGCCTGGGGTTGGTCGGGGGTGTAGAGGAGTTTCACCGCGGCCAGAATGTTCGCCGTAAAGGTAAACGCCGACGGAATTTATGACTTTCGAGTTTGTCGGGTTTGTATTATCGATAACGCTTTGTAATTGATTGTTAATTAATGCCTTGGTTGCGCGCTGCAGGTGTTTGCGCACGCATGGGCTTACGCCGAGGGCCGTCGATACTATATATAATGTCGCCCAAGGGAAGGAGAGGGGCGGAATTGAATTTGAAATTTCGGAGGCGTGGACGCTCTCGGGACCCTCGAATTTTCTAACGGACGCCAATGCCTCGCAACGCGACTGCACGATGGGACTCGTGAACGAAGCAAAGGCGTGTCCTCGCTTGATTTCCGAAGCGGTAATTAATATTCCCCGCCCGACGGACGGAGAACGGTACGATCGAAATTATTAGGCACTTTCTCTAACAAAAATTATACATCATCCGTTTAAACGAGCCTCTTATTGGAATCACTTTCTCCCCCTTGAACTCTCGAAGTCACGCTCATCGCCGCGGTATCGAACCTACCCACGTCATCGAAAAAGCGTAACGAAGCGATTTTAATAACGCGTCCGCAAAGATGTCCAAGGTCGTCCCGTTCGGTGATCCGTTTTTGCGCTCCCCGGGACAGGGAGGCGTCCGCGACAAACAGAAGGCAAGAAGTAGGCCAGGATATATTCTTCGCTCGCGATTCTGCCGTGGACGCGGGTCGACGCAGATTTATCGGGAAGAGGGTGACACGTCACGCGTGACCCATAAAACGTACTCTAAATTGACACCGGCGGAGCTATCTTCGTGGGAGCGCGTCGATGGTTCCAGTGAAATTCTCTCCGTGGGCAACGGCAATGAACAATGCTGGCCGAACAAAGGCTACGAAGATGAATATCCGTCGGAACACGGCGTGTATACCACCTATAACCCGAGCCGGTGGTAGGAACACAGATATCAGCGGGCCTGCACCGGGAGTCGGCCCTGCGAGCCCGGGGTAGCGTTAACAGGGCCGAACCCCGCAAACATATTCGTTTTCTATAAGGAGCATGGCGTTTGGCTAACAGGCTCTATCTGCGGTACCGATCAGTCGTTAGCGTTTATGTCGCAGTTGGCAGCCGTACCTCCGATGTTGCAGCTTCGAGAAGCGGACGCCCCGGCTACCACTGGTCCGCGCAGGTGCTGCATCTTCTTCTCGGCCAGTGGCTTCTTCTTTCCTGGCACTCCTCCTTCCTGTCCGCTGCAACCGGACCGACTCGCGGCCGGTCCGCCGCGTCCTTCGCGCTCGCATTTTTCTTATTCCCGCTTATATACCGTGGACCCTTCGGGGCAGGAACGAGTGTCAGAAGACGACGAAGGTGTGGGCCCCGCCGATGAAAGATACCACCCGGTAATGGTTTATTTAAATCAGTCGAGCGGGCTTCAGCGGAGGATAGGTCGTCGGGGTTTGGGCAACGAAAAACCTTGTTAGGCCGGCGCTCGTCGTTTGATAGGGAGACGCCATGCAGTTAATTGACGCCGAGGATCGCTCGGCATCGGGAGATTGACGATAACGCGGACGCGCTCTCTTTCGTTAGCGGCGCGAGAGCAGAGGTGGGCAGCACTCCTCTTCCAGGATCGATGTCTCTCGATCCACGCTCTCTCCTCCCCCCCCCCCCGGGCTTCGCCGCCTCGGGCGATTATTACGAAATGGGAATTGCTTCGGGGAGCGAGCGTTTTTCGAGTAATTCTCGAGCCTCTCAAATTTTCCTCGAAACGGGCCACAGACTTTTTTTAATTAAGCCCTTCGACCTTAATGGCCAGCCACTCTCCTGCCGGCGTCCTTATTTCGCGCGAGCCTGGCAATAATGCGGCCATGTAAATGCGCTCGACGGACGACGTTGAATCATCTCTGTTTGCGGAAGAATTGTGCTTCCAGCGGCAGAAGCCGGCAGCGGCGATCATAAAGAGATGGCGCCTGCGGTTTTGATTTACGCGCAAGAACAATGAGGGACGACATTCGCACATGTGGGCGTCGAAGATAAACCGCGAGATAGTCCACGTGGGTGCTCGCAGAAGGGGTCGGCTCCAAAGTCGAAACGTCCCCCGGTTTTACCTATTTATCATCCCAGGGAATGAAGGAGGTGGATCGGCCTTGTTTATGCGAGCCGAGGTAATAATACGATTCCGCGAGGTAATGAGCGTGCATACGCCCGCTAATGCAACTGGAAATTATGTAGCCACTCGTTCTTCCTCGGACCTGGTCTCTTTTCTCTTCCGCGGCGTGCCGTGATTAATGATTACGCGAAGCGTCATGGCACTCCGAGTATCGTTAGGGCGAACGTATCTTAATTTTCGTATCACGATCAAATTTCGTTGCATACTATGACGTTTTCGAATATTGTACCTCCGCTCGTCATTTCTTTAACATATTCTTCAGTATATCACATTGCGGTTTTATTTGACAATATACCATGTAACTTGAAATCGTTAGTCATTTGTGTATTATAAATTTGAATTCATATTTTTGCAACTTTATATTCCCGGTACCTAGGTTGCTTCCATCTTTGAATGTACGAAAAATGCAGGAACTTCTCGAGTTTCAAAGTTATGTCACGTACGACGCTTGCCAAAAACAGCGACGCTTTATACATGTTGCGCGCATTACGCGGTATTATGTGGGTCACGATGCATTGTTTTCCCAAAGTTCCGGGCATTATCCGCCTTCTTTCGCGCCGAGATTTTCCCCGGGCAGAAAACCCCGTGCTCGCGCGGCACGCAGCCGATGATGCGGCGGCCCGGCATTGTTGTCGGCGAGCGTTGGAAAATAGTGCGGCCCGTCATTGGTCATCGAAAGAAGCGGGCACGCAACACGGTACTTTGCTCGGCATCGGGCCTCGGAAAATAATCGGGAACGGGCCGAGCACGTGCCGACAGATGTATGGCGGGGATCCGACGCTATCCGAAAATGAATTACGTGCCAGCGAATTAATACTTTTTTTTTCACGCGGAGACGGGCCGCTGACCCGCGAGATGGATAGATACGACACGAACTGCCTCTGCAGATGCTCGGGGGAATGACTGACGCGGTTAAATATTGTGCTTCCTAATCACCCGCCGCTGGATGAGCAGCCTTGCAAAGGGGAAGGGAGGCGGTGCGACGCGAACGCGTTTAAACAACTTTCGACGAAGATCCGCAAACGGCCACTTCCGCGCGCCCGATTTTTGCCGACAATTTGTTAAAGCGCCCCCGGTGAAAATCGGTGGGAAACAAGTGTCGGACGGATAAAATCTGTAGGGCGTCCAGCTGCAGAACGGACGGTGGGCACTTTTCGGACAGGGGTTCGGACGTGTCGAGCTGGACAGAAAGTACATAAATGGATGCTGACGACCTCATCAACCGCATATCTATCCGATTTCACGTGTCAGCGGGACTTGCGGTTGCGGTCAGGGACAGTCACGTTTGATCCTGTCGCAAGATAATGTCCCCGTTCTTGATGCCTTCGGCCTATCTGCCATTCATTCTAAGTTCGCCCACTCCGACCCCCCCGCCTTCCATCGTACGAGTGCGACATATCGGTTTTCTTCCCCCGCCGGACGGTCCGGGGGCCCGTCGTGTCAAAATATCGACAATCTGTGAGCGTGTTCGTTGCCATTGACGCGCGTGTCAGACGTATCGACGACACGTAAGAAGATCGAATGTTCCGATACGCTTCAAAGCCTCGGCGTCCTTTCGGCCGAAGCGGAATCAAGCGCGCGTACCAAATAATCTCGCGCACTAAAGAGCGAAGCTGCAGAAGCGGGAATGAAAGATTCATCGCTATCGGACTTCCGTCAATGCTTCGCAGTTCCCTGACCCGTTCCTTCGTTACTTCAGCTGATGATCATCCCTGGTGCATAATGAAGGAGGGAAGTATCCGCGCGAAAAGTGCTAATTGCATTCTAACACGATATTTCGCCCCGATTCGAAACTAGTTTCGCCCGAGATTCCCGTTCATAAATATCGCCACTTTTTTGCTCCCCTTTTCCCGCGGAATGATCTTATAGTTAGAGTTGTTGGCGTTGCGAGGCCGCCGCGTTGCCCGGAACTTCGGGGAATCGTAACTTCGTTACCGTTCCGTAAGCAGGCTGAAGTTGTCTCGAATTAGTCGGCGCCGTTCTTCCCCGCGGGATTAAATTAATTGTTTTTAAGCGAGCAACTCAGCGAACTTCCAAGTGCGAAGTTAAAAGGTCCGACGGTAGGATAGACGTTTCAGGCAAGGCCTCCTCTAATTATTGTCACGAAGATACACACCCGGCGACAGATGTTACACGATATTATAAATTGTTTCCGGAACTTGAAGTAGTCGAACGTACTTTATGGAATCTGAGGAGGAGAAATTTCCCGGAATAATCCGATTTACACTCGCTACTCCGATTCTCCGAATTTGTTGCGTGTTTGAAATGACCTAGCACTAACGATAGTTCTTTATAGCGCAACATACTACTACGCTATTAACACGTCGTTTATCTCCATTTCTTAGTCTGGCGAATATTTACATGCCAGCACTACATGTAGTCGACACATCGACGCTATTAAGCGGATCGCACTCAGCGCCGGAGCCCTAACGCTCTTTTAATTTATCGCGGAATACGGCTGACCCAATAAAAATGTATGAGAGTCACGTTAACGCGGCGTTAGGGAAGCGGGAAGATGGATTTTGGCCGACGTCCAAGTCGGGGGCCCTCTCAATCGGAAAGTCACGAGCGGATAATGACTTCTTTCATCTGTATCGTTCTGGAATCTGAATTTTTGCATTAGCCCTCCCGCCCCACTTTCCACGCCGCGAGCGCGAGGGGTGATCGATCAAGATCAGCGGAGGGGCCAGAAGGATACACTCGCCCGACGAACTTCCGGGACGAACGAATGATAGGGCTGAATATTTATCAGGTCCCTCCGTACGCTTTTTCGCGCAAGGGCCACCGGCACAGTCTGCGTCCGTGGCAACGGCTCGCCCCGGTATAAAACATCCCATTATCCGGCATGAAAGAAACCCGTCCCGTCTTCCAACGCCATAACACTGGCCGACCTTGTCTCCCCACCCGCCCGCCCCCAACCCCTCACCCTCTCACCCCACACTTTCGCTCGGACGCTACACGCTTTCTCGCCCGGCGACCGGCAGAAAAGCAGAGCGAGCACATCCAACCCTCCGCGTCGACGCTTTTTTCCTCGAACAAGTTCCGAAAGGTGCTTTATTGCGTAATGCTCCCCCCACCTCCCACCGCGCGCTGTCTTTCGACAAAAATTGAACCAGCCCCGCTCGCCGCGCAAATTCGATCACCGTTCCGGCGCATTATCGTTACGCCCGCGCCCTCCCCTATGCAAATCGTCTATTTTGCATCGGCGTCATCGGAGCCCCGCGGCATTCCAATTGCCACGCACTCGTTTTCGCCGGTAAACGCATCGGAATCCACTGTCTGCACGCCGTAGTGCGCATCCGCGTCTGTGTTGCGTCGAGACGAATCTACTTCGGACCAGTCGCGCGCCTCTCCTTTTTTCCGTTTCAATTATTTTAGTCGCATTCGTCCGGCTGTTCTTCGTCACGAGCCTCTCCAGTCTCTGCACCCTCGCAACGGTGCACCCTATGCGTATACGTATTCCGTCACCCTCGACCCACCCCACACCCCTTCGCCGCCACCGCCGAGCCACCCTTCGCTCCTCGCCGCACACGCTCTGTCCCAGCGTATCAGGTTCAATGAAACTATACAAACTGCGGGGGTGTAGGGCTCTCGGAGAGATACTTCCCCTGCCATTCGTCTCGCGCACACAACCCTCTCGTTCGTCTATCCCGCTCCCCGTTCACGTCCGCGAAGTAGATACGGGACCTACGCGGAGAAAGGACGACGGAAATGGAGGGCTGCGGTCGAGGGGACGAAGGTGGGGGGGGGGGGGGGGTGGCGGGGTGGCGGTGGAACTGAAGGTTGGTAGCTACGAGGAGGATGAGCAAGTTGGAGGCTGAGGTTGATCGGAGGAAAGAGTCGACGCCGGCAGATAGGAAGAGGAGCAAGCGAGCGAGAAGGAGATTGATTAAAACGCCGCGGGAGTTCGGCGTTTTCCTTTCACCATTGATTCCGTTTACCACCGTCAGCCGGGAGGGAGCCTCTTTCACTTATCTGTCAACACTTACGTCCGCCAAAGCTCTCGAATAATGGGTTCCTCGTCGGAGAGCAGCCGTGAGAGGCGGGTACAAGCAGTGCACGCCATCACCTACCCTCCGTCTTTCCTCTCTTTCTCACTTTCTCCCTCTCGTCCTCCCTCTGCCTACATCCTCTTCCTTTCCCCTCCCCGCCTACGATCTCCTTCTTGTCTCGTCCGTCTCTCTCTCCTCTCGCCCGGACTCTTTGCCGAGAGGCGAGATGAAAAAAGTTTTCGATCGAACCAAAAAGCAGCCTTTATTATCGGTACCGACTCCCACCTCTCCTCCCTTCCTCGGGGCCACCCCATCGTCATCCCCTCCCTCGAGCCCCACCGGTTCCCTTTCAGCCCGCTCTTGTACCCTTTATCCCCCACTCGACTGTTTCCATGAGAACTTTTTGACTTTTAACGCCCTGGCCCCGAAGAGCGCATTCGGTTTACCTTTCGTCGCGAAAGGTAAAAGGTTCCGAGAGCGTGGGTCGGGACCGTTTGTAGATATGTACGCTCGCTTCGTCCTGGCCTCCGTGAGATCGTAGTTTCGAATTTGGACGGGCACACTCCGGCGACAGTTCGCCTGGCAAATAGTCAAGCGCCGCGTCGAGGAATAAGACTTCAAAGTGAATTGATCGTCTTCCGTTCCATTATGCCGAGGAGGACGTACGGACGGCGACGGACGTGAATCGAAGAAGTAGAACGGACAACACGCGTCGGTAATGGATTCGTAGGGACCTTTAAAGGATTTCGCGCGCGCGCGCGCGCACGTGCGCTTAAGTCGCTATTTGCCGGAAAAGAAGCCGGCGGCGGCGCCCTGAATTAGTAACTCGGCTCCTTCCGCGTCAATCCCATCCACCCCCGCGGTGATTTATCTCAGCTATGACAAGGCCATTATATCGGCGAGAGTCTCCGTATCTGCGAATCATGCCCGTAATGGTCGGAAAGTATCGTGGGCGCTTCCGGACAGCAGAAACCGTACTTTCTGCCTTTCGAGCAGTCGCGGTGGTCAAGGCCGACGCTGTTACGTACCGAGACTGTGTGTCGTCGGCCTCCCCTGTCCGGCTGAATGGCGTGCGAGGGTGCAGTCCGAAGTAGTCCGCAAAGACGTCGGCTCGCGAGTCAGATCGCATACATACTTCATCTACTTACCGAACCTCAGCGAGGAGACTGCCGCGACGGCCGTGGCCGCCGTCGGTGAGCTTACCTCGCCTCCGTCTGCGTGCCGGCACACACGGACGCAGACTGGCTGCTGGCGTTCCTCATTAATGTCGGAACCGGCGAGACCATTCTCTCTGTCCACCGTCTGCCTTCCTTTCGCTCGACTCGCTCCTCCAGCCGCTGCTTTTCCTCCTCATTCAGCCCTCGGAGCCCATCTTTTCGCTACGCCGCTTGTTACCTTTTACCTCGATTTCTATACGCCCCCCTCGCCACTCGTCCCCCTCCATCGATAAGAAGCCGCGTCTTTGGCTGATAAAAGCTCCCGCCGACTGATTCGATGATATTCGCTCCGAACTCCCGATTCAAGTCCCCGAACGAACGAGCAGCGGAGAGACGTCTTGGGCGCAGATTCGATCCGAAGTCTCGCGGGGTTCTACACAAATGAGATATTTAATTGAAACGCCTCGCGGCGAGTAGCAATTAACGTGTAAATTTAAGATTCCCCATCGACCGGCGGAATTGAAATGGGGTGGGGCCCGGCGAAGCGCTCTTTGGGAGGGAAATAAGTGATATTTTGTTTACGGGTAATTCTCGAGACTTCTGCTACCGGGCATATAACTCATTTTATCATCTCGACGGCGGAATGAGGATACTTAAGTGAAAAAAGCGGTTGAGGGGCTAGGGATGGCGATGGTGTTGGCGGTCGGCAGAGGGTGGGCAGGGAGTGGGTGGCGGGGTAAGGTAGTCTTAAGAACGTAACCAAATACCCGATCCCCACCGCGGTGCAGGCAATTTTCTTAATCCCTCTTCTCGCGGTATCCAGCGGGAAGTGGAGCGGGATCCTTCTTCCGTCGAAAGCGCCAAGTCAGGCAATCACGAGGATGAGGCTGAAATTGGAATGGCGCTCGAACGCCAAGCTAGCTCGCCATCCCCGATAGTTGACGAAGGACGATAGTCGCTTCTCGTTGAAATTGCGGACAATTTGGACCCGGTCTGCGCTTCCGCTCGCGCCTCCTTTCTGCCTGGCTCGCCTCGGCCAAAACGAAGGACAGGAACCGGATGCGAGGATATACGAGCGGTGCGCGCGACGTGTACGGCCGCGGGAAAGGTTAATTCGTCAAAGATACGTGAACCGTACCTTTTTCCCCCTTTTGCTTTCGGGCGCGGGAGGCGAGTTTAATCAGAAGATATGCGCGGCGCGCTCGGAAAATAATGAAACGGGTACGGCTCGCTGGAAGGAGGAGCAGTCACTGTCTTCCCTCCCGCAGGAATTCTTCTTGAATAATTTTCGTAATTCAATTCTAATCCCTGGACCTGTGTTCGCAAGCGTATGTACCCGATTAAAATTGAAACTAACACATTGGATCGGGACTTCAACAATTCCGCCTTGTCCCCAAAACTCACAGTGCTCAGTAGACAAAGAGTGAACGCTCGAAGTAGGCAATGAAAGAAAAAATCGATCGATCCACCGCGCGTGGCCCTCCTCCGCGCCCCAAGCGAAGCTCGCGACATGAAATTTCGCGCGGCACGCAACCGTGCAATCGTTTCGGACGCAACAATGAGAGTGCAACGGATTTGCGAGCGATAAGAGGGCGGGTCCGGGTGGGGCGACGTCAGTCAGTCAGAAACGACTGACTGTATGGGAGCAGTGGGAGCCGTGGAGGGTCTACAATCAAATATTCAACAGACGCTGAGCTGCAAAGTGCCAGAAACTCGTCCTGGCCCTGTGCCTCTCCTCCACGCAGTCGGTCCGCTCCCGAGGGAGCGACGCTCTCCGAGCGGGTAGAGAGCCGAAAATCCGACAAGCCGTACCGTCGGCTCAAACCAGCCAGAGTGCAGCCGTGCCGGCGAACAAATCTCGAAACGTTTCGCTGAATTTTCTATCCCCCCCCTCTCCCCCCTCTCGGCTCCCACCCCTCGCCCATTCCCGATCCGGCCAGCTTCCTGCCTTTCTCCTTCGCGCCCGACTGCGCGTTTGTCATCCGCGTGTCTACCGTGAAAATTATCATTCTTTCCCTGTCGACGAGCTGGGAGAAGCACGGCCGAGCGTTAATGAAGTCTACCGACGCGAGCATAAACTCTGGACGGACGGATTTTTGTACTGCAGCGAGGAGAGAAGGACGGTGGCGGATGGAAACGGCGCTGTCGAATGACCTCGATTTGCTCGCGGAAATTATTCGCTCGAGCGCGCAGCATCTTTCACCTTCTTTCGCCTCCTCTCCCCCCTTCTCTCCCTTCCTTTCCCCTTCTTCCGCCTGCCCTCTGCCGGCGACCGCGGAACATCGATTTTAATGAAAATGAATTTCGGCCACCTGGAATGCAAATGCGCGATTTTAAAGTTTCGCGATAAATTATCACCCGGCCAGCACGGGCGAAGTTCGTAAATTCGGCCAGAAACTATATTCATTAAGTCTCGTCCGCGCGACCTCGAGGGCGCATTTCGAGGGAAGCTGCTCGATAAAAGTGTCGCGAGTTGTCGTTCCGAACGAACGGCCGAGTGCGTCGTTTGAGGATTAAGAGGGCCGGAGGCAGCGGGCGAGATTTCGAACGGGCGGGAGTGGGAGGGTGGGGCGGGACGCGAACTTATCGTCGACGTTGCGAAGATTAGCCTTCAGTCTCGATGGATACGGATGAACTCCGGTTTAAATCTTACATGAGGGACGTAATGTCAGGGAAATTCAGAGATGTGATCCATTAGCAACAACGGCGGCACTGACGCGGCAGGGCAAAGGGCGGGGAAGAAAGAAGGGGCGGCTGCGGGGGTGAAGGGTGGCAGAGGGGGGTGGGTGAAGGTTGCCGAGGGGGCGGGTGTCCCACGAGAAATAACCGTAATCGCTATTCTCCCTCACCGCTCGGCTACGCGCCCACGAGCTTCCTGATCTATGTGGAAAACTTATATGTAAAACGGCAAGCCCTCGACGGGCTCAAACGGTTTTTTTCGGCAGTAACTCTGAGCTTAATGGGCGTTGCCCAGATTGGCAAGCGTATGTTTCAAAGCAGTCTCGCTCCCTGACAGAAACAGCATTCAATTATCTCTCAGGAGCAAAGAGAATTACGACGCAGCTCTCGAAACGAATAATTATTGCGGGTCCCTTAAATTCATTACATCGACCGTAATAACAATGCAAACACGTATTTAGGTACCATTATCGCATCAATTATCATCCGCGTACTAGGGTAATAGATATTGATCATACGCACGTCGACAGTTGATATTTCCTGTAACAACAGGAAAACACAATTTCCCGAACAGTGTATATGTGCAACCCTTATATTTACCGAGGAGCCGTCGTGCAAGGCTTACACACACACTCAGTCTAGCGGAAAGTACTTAGTGTGCCTTGCAGCTGCGCGAGTACGCTTACATCGAAGTCGGATTGTAGTAGACAGAACGAACCCACTCGTCACTGCCAGTCGTAGCTCGCCCGTGCTCCACGCTCGCCTTTCCACGTTTTCCCTTTCAGGCTTCCATTTTTCGCGAGTGTGCCGCCGGAGTCGGAGGAGGCGATAGCATGTGGCTTGGAAGTAAGAGGGGACAGCTGCTGCCAAGAAGCGAGGGAACGTCATAGAGAAAAACAGAGAGTGGGGTAGGAGACCTAAGAGAGCGACTGCGGGCGAGATGAAGAGAGAAAGAGAGAGAGAGAGAGAGAGAGAGAGAGGAGAAGGGAGACTTTTCGCTTTATGAACGATCGGAATTTAAATTGCTTTTCCTTCGTTCCTCTTGCTCGACTGGGCGAAGTTTTCGTTCCTCCTTATAAATCCCAATACTCCTCGTTCGACCGGCAACGCTCGTTCTCTCTCTCTCTCTCTCTCTCTCTCTCTTTCTCTCGTACTCGGCCGATGCCAAAAAGGGAGGCAAGAGGCGAAATGCGGCGGGGGCGGGGCGAAGGTAGGGTGGCAGAGGGGGAGGGCGAGCAGCAGTTGCGAATGGAATATGAAAATATTTGGTATAAGGATGGAATTCGCGGTGTTTCCTTGCCGCGGCTTTGTACAAGCTGCGCAAAAAGCGTCGGCGAAATTGTGTTCGCCGCGATAACTCGTCGGCATGCCCCGTTCATATGTATTTACCGTATGCAAAAAGCTTTTTACGTTTCCGTTGCGCTTTTGGACGGCCGTTCCTTAAACGGATCATTTTTTATCGTACCTCCGCCCTTCGCACTTCGTGCGTCGGTGTGTGTGTGTGTGTGCGTGTGCGTGCGTCGCGCCCGCTCTGCGGCAAATTTTACCATGCGCATTCGATTTCTCTGTGTCTGCTTCGTAATGGCATTGGCTTTCCTCCATTGTCCTAATACCCGTTTCCTACTATTGTGACTGTCAATCCATTACCGTTGTAACTCACTGATTTATCCGCTTGTATCGGAACTATGGTTACTTTCCGCCGTAAACGTTTCCTTAAGGATTCGATGAATCGCATAAACGTCGACCGTGACTCGGCACGACGCAACATTCCCATGCCAACCCTGAAATGAAAGGCGACCTTTAAATTCTTCATACGGCCGAGTACAACTGTCCCCGCGACATCTGGCCGGTTTCGTGGAAACTCGTCAAGCGGATCGAAATTAGCGTAAAAATTATTCGTCACAGATCACGCCGGCGGTATCTTTTCCGGCAGAACTTTTGAGCCGCCGGCCAACGATGGAAGGGATAATGCAGAGAGAAAAGCCCCCGTCAGCGAAGGACGGAGTCGGGACAGGAGGAAAGTGAGAGAGAGAGAGAGAGAGAGAGACAGAGAGAGAGACAGAGAGTGAGAGGAAGAGAGCGAGAAAGAGAGAAGGAGAGAGAGAGAGAGGAATAGAGTGCGGGGCGCTTTGGACATTGTGGGATAAACGTGGAATAAAGAGTCTCGTCCCATCCCCCGGGATCCTCGTGGGCACCGGCAAATTTCCAGGGTATTCCCTCTACCTGCTGCGGGCCGAGCCCCGGCAACGCGGGACGCAAACACGTGCGCAAGCCCGCGTAATGCGTGTCCCTGTGCGTACACTTACACCGCGTACGCTCAATGCGGATTGCCGCACAAGAGGAGGATCTCGTCACGCGCAAGGAACCGTAAAGCGGTACTAATTTCTCTCGGCCCGGGGTGGAGGCCAGGGTGGGGACCGCGGTGGGGACCGGGGTGGAATAAAAAGAGCGCGGACCGTTTGTATGGGGTTCGAAATGAGATTTCCCCGAAGGGGATGTCACCGTATTCTTAAGATAAAGGACAAACCGACGGGAGCACCTGGCGAACGATGAGACGAATAGGTGAGCGAGAAGTGAGAGCGGAAAGAAGTTGAGCCAAGTGGAAGAGAAGCTTGCCGGTCGAGACAGGGGCGGGGAGGGGGAGGGAGAGAAAACTTATCCTCCCCCTGCGGGCCCTCTACCTAGCCCACCCTCGACAGCCTTCTCCGTCGCACTCCTCGGCCGAGCACGTTGCACCGCCGCGCTGGAAACGTCCTAATAAAATCAGGCGAATTAATCTAATCTCGCCCGGACGATCCCTCAGGCTCCGGGCACAAAGGGCCGGCACCCCGGGAGGAAGGTAATTCAATATGATTCGACAAACAGTTTAACGGAGATTACGCCGAGTGTAACTGAGCGGAAGTAATGGGGCTGCCCTTCATCGTCATCCTTTCGTTTTGCGCCGAAAGCCTCCTTCTTTTCCGACCGCCGACGCTCTCGGCATCAGCGGGACTCACGTCGCTCGTACTCGCGACTCTGACGTTGGGTTCCTGCGGCTCTAGGCTGGGTTAACTGCGGAAAAGCGTTTGGAGCCACTCCGGAGGTGAGACCGTAAACTGGCGCAGAGGGAGAGAGCGTTGTCAGTGGGTGGATTAAATGGACATCTTCTCCGTCCCATTTTACGTTCATTTCATTTTGACCGGGCAGCGTCGGCGCTCTATTTACAACTCGTTTCGCTCGAATGTCCGTCCGTCGGACCCCTTTCCGAGTAATTCTCCACTTAACGGGATGTTAACGTTTTACGTCCCTGCCCCTACCCCGCCGTGCAATTAATTACCTCTCGTTATTCCGGATTTACCGCCTCGGCCTAACTCCCCCCCCCCCCCCCCCCCCTTCTGGATTCGGCGGTGCGGTAGATAGGTCGGTCTGTCGCGCGATTTGTCCTGTTTATTCGCGCTAAATAGGGTGTTGCGGTGAGCGGGAATTTATTTCCGGCTTATCTCCGGCTCAGCGCGAAAGGCGTCGGCGTCTTAAATCGTCTTCGGCAAGCTCGGATAATTCTCGGAGGGCCGCCGGCGATGACGGCTTCGCCGCCGTATTTTCCTTCCCAGCGAGCTACTGCCCTCTACCGGGTAGCCCGTAAACTAGCGGCGGGTGTCGCCTCGACAGACGGCCGAAAGTAACCCCTGGAACAAATCGAATCGTAGGCGGTGAGCTCTCGATGACTGGTAGAACGGAGCCGGCGCTTTTAATCAATATTCGCAGAAGAGACGGGCTAATGACCGACACGTTTCAACGTCCGCGCAGAACCAACCAGTCATTCAATTTAATGCAAAAAAATGACCGACTTCACCGACAGCCTCCGCGAGCGTTCCGTTCTTGAAAGCCCCTCTTCGAGCTTCCAGCTAATACCGAAATTTCATCGAAGGGAAGGGATCTCGCCGTTCCAGAATTCGGCCCAGCTTTTAAGCATCAATTTCAATTTTTTCCGCAAAAGCGGCCAGCACAATCAAATCCGTCCATCAGCGAATGAGCGTATAACGGAAACTACTCGGGGCGCTGTTTGAACGAAAAATATCCTGAAAAAACTTCGGAAAACGCCCTTACCCCATTGTTCCCGCACTCAATTCGAACGAGCCGCTTTCCCCCAACGTCGATCCGAAATCAATCCCCCCCCCCCCCCCCCCTCTCATCGATCACCGCGCGTCTCAGTTGGCCGCCGTTCCCCTCCCCGTTCGGCGGCATCAATCTTAATTTTTGCAAAAAGCCGGACGTTTAGCCGAGTGATTTAAGTAAGCGGCGAACGATGCCAAGGTGGCGCTGAGGGCCGTCAGAGATTAAGATCGGTCTTCCACGGCGCGCGGCTACAACAAATCATCGCGCACTCTCGTTTGCCCGGTGAGTTAGGTGGCCCCGATTAGGAGACTGTAAATTCTAATCTCGCGCGGCAGGCGGCCCGGCCGCCCTTCGTCACTCCGCCATATCCAGCTCCATCGCTCCTGACCTCCTCGTCCACGTTTTTAATTAGACGCGCCGGCGCTCTGACGATAAATAAGGGAGCGAACGCGCGCGCGCAAGCCTGCAAACTTGGCTTTCGGGCGCTAATAGGGAATTCAGCGTTGCTCGTGTAGCCTCGAACGAGCCGAGCGACCCCGAAGATGAACGCGCGGACGTTGAACGAGGAAAGATGACCGGTGGTACGAGCGGGTGGATATAGCAGGGTACGGGTGGGAGGGTTGCGGGGGGCGGCCGGGCGGAGAGAAGAATGGGGCGGACGGAGGTGGAGAGCGAGCAGTTCAGTAGAGCAGGCTGATTAACTTTTTCGCGTTTTTTAATCCTCGTAAATTATGTAAGTACCAGACGGTAGGTTCGCCCCGGGGTGTTAAAGGGCTGAACCGCCGAGCCGTCGGTAGCTCAGCGTAGGTGTATTCACCTTCGCGGCCCGTGGAATGCGGCTGAATTACCGGAATGCATTCCGTGCGGAAAGGAAAACGAGTAAAAGGGGTGAGAGAGGCTCAGGGAAACAGAGTGAGAAGGAGAGAAGTGGGGTGGGAAGGGGGTGAATAAAAGTGACGGGATAGGACCGTGAAACACAGAGATGCGCGGTGGCTGCCCTTTGACCCTCGTATTCTCTGCGACGTGGGATTGAATTATTCTTTGCGTTCCTTCCTTTTTTTTTTCTACTCCTTTTTTTTTCATCACGCTGCACACGAAGGCCACAGCGGCGCGCGACGAGTGCAAATTATCCCGGAAATGCGAGCGGGCCGGCTCGCGAGGGTCGCAAGGGTGGAGGAAGAGATAGGGGAGGAGATGGGTAAAGGGGGAGGGGGGGTTGAGGCTGCTGCGCCGAGAAAGGACCGGCGAGGTTTCAACATTTGGTGTAATTCAATGTTTCCTCTCAAACCCCGGCATTTCGACGTACGATTAGAGCGAGGCAAAAAATTTTCACGTCCTCTCTCCCCGTTCGCTTTTTCATTTTGATTAACCGTACGGCAGCCTCTCGCATCGCCGCATTTATTCGGCATCCACTCGCTGATATCTTACACCTAGCAGCAACGCATCGACGGTCGTAATTAATTCCATTTCCCGGCGAATTTTTCATCGGTCGCTGAATGAGGTTCGGAAAAAGGTTCGATCCGTCCGACCAACGGTAGCTACTCAATTATTGACCTCGGTCGATTTTTCTCATCGGCCTTCCTCCCTTCGCCCACCTGCCACCCACCCATACCTCCTCGTTCTACTCTTCCCAAACGGCATTACTTTCTGCCGCTGTTTAATTTTGCGCCATTTAACAGAAGTCATTTTCGCCAGTAATTATAAGGCGATATTAATTTTTTCCAATGTTGTTCCACGGTCGGTTCGGGTGGAATATTCGAGAGAGGAGTTAATCAAGCAAAATAAACAGTGCCCTGGCGAGGGCAGGCGGCAGGACCGCTAGACAATCTGCTTTTTCTTGGCCGTAGCTCAGGGAGATTGCAAGCGGACGTAGCTCGCTCCAGTCAGGCTAAAACGTGGAAAGGAGACGAAGCTTGCGCCTTATTAGACGGGGATAATAAGTCAGCGGCGATGGCGGCGAGCGTCGGCCAGAGCCGGCAAACACCGTCGTCCCATTATTTCGGTATCGGTATTTATATTTGCCATGGGAACCGCGGACGAAGCCGAACGCGAACCTTCGCTTCCGGCTGCCGGCGAACAAATTGGAAAAAAGTACGAGCCTCGAATCGCGGTCAGCTTCCGCGGAGTACCTAAGTCTGGACGGTCGTAATTCTCGAATCTGGCCGAGCTCTCGTCGCACGAGACGATCCTGCGAGCACGCACTTTTCCCCTCCTTCCATTAGCGCATATTTTCCGAGCGCAGGGGGGAGGAAGTTATTTTCCCGAGCTAAGCGGGTGGAAGTCGACGGAAGGAACGACGACGTCCGTCTTATTAGGCAGGGCTGTATTCAGCCGCGTAATAAGTTGGCGCGCGAGTCGTAACGGACACCGCGGCGTTATCTTCGCGATATTGGTATTTACATTCGCCGTGGGAATACGGCGTACTCGTTCTGGTATAAAATGAAATAGCCTCTGGTCTCCGCGGGAGTAACGCTCGCGGAAAAAGGTAATGGAAGAAGGAGAAGAGGCCGTTCGCGCAGATACGCGCAGATAGGCGCGTACGTGTGCGTGCGTGTGTAGGCCGGCCTTATCTGTGTCAACGTACGGTACGTACAGGCGAGTCAGAAACGCTAATGCAGTCATTTCGATAGAGGGGCGGTCTAACTCATATTTACCGGTAAACCGGAGTCGTTTCGACGCTCCTCGGTCTCCGCCGCGGTTGTCGTATTGTCGTTTGCGCAAACTTACCGGAAGTTATGCATCCGCGGGCAAAGTTACGTGCGCGAATGGAAACACGGGGGGAGCGGTGAAAATCGATCACGCCTGGGAAACGGTCGGCCGCGCCTCGTTGAAGGTGAGCGACGCTTGCGACTGCCCGGCGCGTGCTAATTGAAAGCGTTTTCCTGACTGGCGCCGGTAAAATCCGTTCGCCTCGCAATCTTTTGACCCGGTCAAAGCAACGGTAAATATGCCCTGCGACGGTGAGGAAGCATGAGTCACGTCGCGACAGCTGAATATACCGTTAAATTACATTTAAACTTATGTAAGTACGAATGCATTCGGATAATGTTGTTTATCAACTGTGCACGCCCTTCTTGAACTCGCTGGAGGCATTCGGTGGTTAGATATGCACCATTCACGACACTGCCCGTTGATTTATCATTCAAGATATGTCATTGTCCCGTAGCCGGCCTTTGTTGCCGAGACAGTCGATGTTCGACGACATAATGTCACGGTGCAACGATATAATGAAGGACGTATAGGCATAGCATTGTGCCGGTTATACTAACTCCGTATAACTGCGATATATGAGACCGCCTAGTCTGTAATTTGACGGGGGAATTGTTCATCGTCTGCCATTCGCTTTCGCTGAAAAGGAATACGCGAGTCGAGAGAGTTGCGAAAGGACGTGAATGGGTACTTTGCATATTTGCTCGTATTAGATTAATCCTCGCAGCGAGTATCGCGTTACGAGCGGATCGATCAATTAACTCTAGAAGGACTTCTAAACTACATCCTTTGCGCCAACAGCAGCGAGTCACGAGAGCTTTAATTCAACGATCCCGTTTTCAGTTGGCCCTTTTATTGTGAAACGGCCCCGGATGTTTGCCGCATCTAACAACCTCGTCTCCCACCGCCACCCCTCGTAATAGACTGCCGGCTAAAGGTTCGTCTGTTTTTAAAGGATCGAAGAAGCGGTCCCATTGCATAATCGCGTTGTCGACAAAAACACACTCGTCGAATGACGAGACGGGAGAAAAGCCGGACGACGAACGGGGACAGGACGCGGACGAGGGACAAACGAGCGATATATGTTTGCTGATCCTGAGCACTCGAGCATGACTGTAAGGGAGGCACACTGTACGATTGTCGCGTTACAAAAGGGAGGAGAGCTTAAGGCCACCTTAGGAACGAATCTAGGTCTCCGGGCACAAACAGTTGTGACAGATGCCGGGTTATGTAAACAGGCCTTAACGATTCCGAGCATTGTGTCACTGCGGAAGAGGGGGGGAAGGGGAAGACACGCATACTTGGCGGACCGTTTAACCAGGGACAATAGTGGGATTTGCGAAATACATGGGCGCACGACGGACGGACGTAGTACCGAAATGCGTGGAGCGGACCGTCGCCGTCCGTGCCACGCATGCGTGCCCACGTTAGCACGCTCCTGCGAACACCTTCCACGGACGTTTTCATCCTTATTACCTTTTCCAGTCTGTCGATCGAGACGACGCGCGGTCAGCCGGGACGAGGCTGGAACGACAGTCGCTATCGGATCGGCCGATCTCGAATATTTTTTTTCACCCAAACCCGGATTACACGCACAGAATAGGCCGTCGGATTTGGTAGTCTCCTTCCGTATAATCGTCTTCGAGAAGCCGGCCGATCCGAGGAACTCGCCGCGACGATCTCGGGGTCCATTCACCGGCGACGAACACACGCGCACGCGCACGCACGTAGACCCATACCAAAGCCCGTACGTTAAGGTAAGCTCCGAATCTGCGGGCATTGTGCCGCACGTCGTTTACCTTCCAATTTAATGTAGCCACACCCGACAAAGATCATTACGCCGCATCATAACTTGCGGTCAGATTTCCAGCGAAGGCGCAGGGCGGCCTGCGCCGAACGTCGGCGGGCTGTAGTGTCGGTGGAAATTAGAGTGGCCCGAACAGGTTCTCCTACGGAGACTGATTCCTGACGATACTCTCGACGTGCCACTCTCGGCGACCGCGTAACGACCGTACGGCTGGCTCTCTGTTTCGCAAACAGCACGTACGTTTTCGTGCTCGACGGACGAGGAGCCGCTGGCCAACCGGCCGGCAACTGTAACGGAAGTGTTTGGCCTTATTTGGCCCGTTGGCCAGCGGTTTCGCCCGTCAAGCCACCCTAGCCCGTAAGACACGGCCATTTATGAATGACGACCTTAACGAGATTCCGGAATGTCGTCGAAACGTTCGCCCATCGACCCCGAATATCCAAATAGCGTCTGGGGCGAGTGTAACGCGCACGACTTAAAAGTCGATTCTCTCCTTCTCGGATGGCACTCGATTCGACGATGACGAGGCCGCTCCTACGCGCGGCGAGTTTCCGTTCCAGGTAACGGACCTCCCGGCGCTCGAGCGGCGCTCGAGCGGCGCGGTAATGACTGATACAGGGAGCATCCAAAAATTAGTGTGGTTTTCATGCCGGGCGCGCGATGCTCCCGACGTTCCAATTTGTTCGAGCTGAAAGGATCGCTGCGGGCACCTGGTTCACGGCGGGCGGTACGTGCGGGGATAATAATAGTAATAATAACACGTATCCTCTGCCTTCACGACGATCACGTGTTCATGTCCGTGTTGAGATCGGTATTGCCATTGTGGACGGATGCATTGCCGAGGCCTGGGCCACGATCCACGCTCGTGATAGGCACGCATACACTCGCGACCCTGAGGTCCGTGAGCGGGAATACACGAAGCAGCGGGAGTCAAACGCTTCCGCCATCGGGGTAGTCGCGGCTTCCCGCCATTTCTCGAGGCGCGAGTCACGATGCTATCGGCCCATCCTCCCTCGCATTCCCTCCCTTCATTGTCCTTCCACCGCCACCACCCGCCTACGCTCTCCTCTCCTACTTCCCCTTCCCTCCCCACCTACGACTCGTCTCTAGTCGCAGCATTCACATCTTCACTCCTCCCCTTATAACACCTGCAAGAATTCGCACGGTAGGTGGCTCCCGTATGTGTAATATATACACCCGGAGCTATTGCATATATGTATCGCAGTTGCATACATGCATATTATATGGCGTCGAGCGGCCACGCCAGGGACCAGAACGATGTTCCCGGCCGTTCCGATTTATTCACACTCGCCGCACGATACCGCCGAATGTTTATACCGGCGGCGACGGAAAGAAACGTTCGCTGCCTTCCTTCGACCTCGCACCAAAGTTACCTTCCCCCCCGCAGGCGCGTACTGTGCGCAGGTAACGACGCGCGAATGAAATGTCCGCGCTAATTACCATTAATCCGGACGCAGCGCGTAAATCTCGAGAGGCGCTGCTATCTTTGCTCCGGAAAAAAAAATAAAACTACGGCCGGCTAAGAATTTAAAGAGGATCAATTAATTTTTTGTAAGGGACGGTAAGGTTCAGGTTCTAGTAATACATACTTAAAGTATATTCGTTGCTAAAAATTCCGACATCAACCCAACAGCGCATGAAGACCTGAACACGCCCCTCTACTAATTGTTTCATCCTACAACTTCATCATGTCGTCTCTATCTCGCGTTTCTCCCTCTCCATTCGTTACGACCATTGTTTCGGTTTAACACATCGTCCCCACACACAGGCACAGGTCTGATACCTGACTCCACGAAAGTCCCTCGACGACTCCAGCGCCTCGGGCGAGAATAACGCAACATGCCGCCCGATCATTGTTACCCCGATTACACTCCTTCCGATCGGTTTTCCATTCGATACCCGGCACCCTTTTCTCGCCCTTTAAAAACAGCGACTCGCCACTCGACTCGCACTCGCCGTAGGAGGTCCACCGGTTCCCTCACCTCGGCCGACACCCTCAGCAGAATCCTCGGCGGAGTCCTCTATCCGCAGTCGGGCAGGTAGTCCGAGGCCAAGATCGTACCGAAAGATTTCGGTCGGCCCCGGGGTCTCGCTCCTTGTATTCCGGAGTTCGGCCTCGCGTCGCATCCGTGAGCCGTTCGGGCCGAAAAGAAGCGTGCATAATGCGGGGGCCCCGACCATTGTCCTCCGCGAAAGGCACGGCGGACGACGGCAGGGGAAGGTGCTAATCGCATTGAAAATTCGCGCCCCGTGTCCGACGATGCCCTCCCTCGGCCGGAGTCACGAAAGGCGGCCCGATTCCTGCCCGCCTTGCCTGGCCCACACGGACTTCACGGTATAATCGGGCCCCGAGGCGCTCAAATTCGCCGCGCACGGATTTTTCGCCTAGCCTTTAATGGAATTCCGAGCGGCTGCGTATTCGTCGCGCACCGATCGCGGAACTTTGTCGCGCTGCCCTGCGATCCTTCTGGAATTTCCAGCTGCGACTTTCTTTAAGGGCCCCATTGTCAGCGAGCTGTTCTGTCGGACTTCGTTGTTCCTTTAAGCGTTCGACGTCTAAGAGTTACGCGCGACTGTTCGTTTAGTTGAATTCGACATTTCAGTATTCGTCGGATTCATTCTTAAACTACTCTATTTGTGGCTCCGCACGTAATTGGGCGAAAGTCGCATGTGACCGTTAAGCCAAAGTAGTAACGGAGCAGGATTCTGTTTATTCGTCGTAATATTGTATAAGCACGATAATATCATACATTCCGCAAACGCGGCATTAATGCCAAATATATTCTGTGACCTACATTTATCCCGCTAACTACCTACATGTTTACCGGCGATCCAGCCAGAATAGCGTTGCTCTCCATCCGCGGAAGCGACGTCCTTCGCATTCGAGCCGCTCGTACTTCCAGCGGGAGTACCGGATGCTCGCCGAACGTGACCGTCGAGGATTCCCGATTCTGGGCCAGTCAAAAATTCCGAAGAACATCGACTTCTCGCAGGACGCGACCGACTTCGCTTCCGTTCGGTGCTCGCCCCGCGAGGCCGAGGGGTGCGCGAAATTACCAGGGCGGACTCCCGACGTCTACGGGCGTCGTCGGGCTCTCCACTTGGAATTCGAGCATTGAACACGGCACGTGGTTATCGTCGCTTCCAGGCCAGTGGCTTTCACCCTCCTCCCCCGTGTAGCCGACTTATCCCGCGCAGTCCGACTCTCGCCGAGGAGGACGAAGCTCAAATTTACCGGCGACACACGTACAGCGAATATAGCGGGCCCGGGCAAGAAACGGATATATCGTACGTCGTCCGTGCGATGACAATAGCTCGTAACTTCCCTGGGCGGGCTTAAAGTTTAAAGTGACTTTAAGTGTCCCCGCCGTATTATCGTAGATCGGAACGTCGCGCTGTGAATCTTTTACGCGGCGCGACTGCGGAACTCGCGCTCGCGCGCGCGCGCGCGGAGCGTAAATTATGCGCCTCGAAATATCAGGGAGAGATATTGAGGCTTTTATCGGGTCGACGTCGGACGCGGGGACTGCCTCGCGCGGGAGAGATCCGAATTTTTCAGCCCCGAGACTTCATTTGGAACGCGAGAACGCGCTCGCGAATTGCCGCCCATTCGTATGATAATGTTATCTACAATGTAACCGTCCCCGCCGCTCCGTACGAAAGGTACACGGGTAGTACGTACCGTGCCGTTCTACGTTATGCCTATGTTACGCCGACGAGCGTTTTGTTCGGCAACTCCGTAGTGCGACGATTACGATGAAGCCCAGGTGGAAAGTAAGCGGGCGTGCGCGAATAAACGCTTACGTCGTGTTCACGAGCTGGCGAGGTGAGAAAGGGACACGACCGGCGGGATTATTACCGAACCGAACGCATCGCTACATAGACTCGCACTGTCTTTCTCTCTCTCCCTCTCTCTCTCTCTCTCTCTCTCTCTCTCTCTCTCTTTCTCTCTCTCACCCTTGTCTCCCCAAGCAAGATCGTACGAATGCATAATGCAATGGAGGCCGGCCACGGCCAGGCAATCGCATCTCGCGCATACGTTCCTCCCGTTTCAGCGAAGGCCGTCGCAAACCTCATACTTACTCACGGACGTCGAGAACGATCTTCTCGCGCGCATTCAACCTGAGCGCCAAACGCGGTGGCTGAAAAAAATGCATCCGGAAAAGGATCGCGCTCTGGCAAGAGAAAAGAGTCACATTCCCGACGCGATTCACCGAGAGGGGACAGTCTTCGCGAGACTTGTGCCGTCCGTCGGTCCGTTTTCTTTTCCTTTCACCGCGGTTCGATTTCTGGAGGAACGTGACGCCTTCGTCGGAATCGGGCAGCGCGAGGAAACGAATTAGCCGACGTGAGCGGACTGCGGATCGTCCTGGCAGGAGGTTCCGTCCGCGAGTCGCACCTCACAAGAGGACTAATCCGGAGCACTTGATTCCGGTCGCCGCCATCGGCCGCCTTCCGTAATTCAGCAATTTAGTAACTCCGCTCGGCCGTTCGCCGCGCCACGGTGTTAATCAAACGCAGGTGGCAAATGGCATCGATCGCCTGGCTCGGCCCGATTCCTCGCCTAAGGAAATTATTCCCTTGTACAGCGAATCCCATTAAGCGTCCCTTCGATTAGGCACACGGCGGATGGATCGATCGGCGCAAATATGCTGCGTAAACAAGGCCGGGGATTTACTCCCGGGGAATCTCCAGAATCCCTTTGAGGTGTGTGCACAGGGAAGACGGCACTGTCCGACCGCGGCAAGATCGAATTTCCACCGAACGGACGCGAGACCCACGGACGTCGGCGAACGATCGTTTCACGCGGAATCCGTGGGATCGTTCGTTCCTCGGCCTTCGACTTCGGTCATGCGCGTTTTAACGACCCCTTTGCCCAGACAGACAAACGTTTTTTCCGCCGAGCGAGTATTTCGCGGATTACGTTCCGAAAATGTGCGAGAATGGCAACGTTTAATTTCGCTGGCGAGCGTCGTAACGAGTGTCGGCGCGATTACGAGCGTGACCATTTAAATTCCGGGGGAAATAGCCTTTGATAGTGCGTCGCGTAATGCGCGCACGACATGCAGGCCCAACTCTCTCTGCCCCCCCTCCCTCTCTCTCTCTCTCTCTCTCTCTCTCTCTCTCTCTCTCTCTCTCTCTCTCTGTAATTGTCCAGTTGCCCTTTGAACGTCGCGCACCTTGTTATCCGCATTCAACCAGTGTCTCGCGTAAGCACTCGCACGTGAGATTTTTCGCAACGCGGCTTTCATGGAAATGAGCTCGCCAAATGATTTGCCCAACTTTCCCTCTCGCCTCGCATCTTCGCTGCCCTTGTGCCCGGAGTCTTTCGTCCGATGGGAGAGGAGAAAGATCGATTACGGGATCGCGAGAAGGCACGGGGTGGGTGGCCCCTCTCTTCTCCCGAAAGTCTCTCACGGAATGCGTAAAGGAGCATCGACGATTGGCGACGTGACGCAGGCCGCGGCCAAAAGCTTTCGGGCGTCACGGACTCCTCGTGTGTACATTCGAGACCGCCAATCATGCTGATTGTCCTGATTGTGTCCGTAGGCCCGTTTGCTCGTCGAGACCTACGCGCAATAATTATATTAGCTTTGAGGGCTAGAATTTGAGGGCCACCTATATGTTAGGGCCCACCCCACCGATTCCCTTAATCGCGGTTCATCGGCCGTGCTTGACTCATTAGCGATACTGCGAGCAAACAGAGGAGGGAGGGAGAGTTCGAACGGACCGAGCGTACTACCGATGCCACGATATAGACACTGACGGAGAGCCGCGCCGAGTCGTGATGAGGCGGTCGCAGAGGCCGATTGCAGAGACCGGAAGGGACCGTAACTTTTTTCCTCGTCCGCCAACTACGATCCTCTCCGTCCGTGCGACGCTCGACGCACGGTTCTCGGGCTAATAAGCGTCGGCTGACATCGCTCGCGTGTCAATATTTCATCGTGGGTCGCAATTGGAGACGCCGGAGCGTGGATAAGGGACGCGTCCGTAAACAATTCTTGCGACCGATAGATAATCGAAGGGATCTGGTCCCGACTCGATCACGGCCGCATGTCCGTCGTGCAGGCCGTCGTAGAGCGTGCGGGGGTGGCGCGGGGAGAGCATGGACGTCGGGCAAGTACCTATTTGCCGGCCGTACATATCTGCCGACTCGATTGTGCCGGGAGAAGCTGCTCGCCCGGTGACGTGGACTGGGCTATTACAGTCGCTGTATCGATATATTCTGTTTACAAGTGAACAATGGCGAATAATCAGCGCGCGTAATGGAGTGCAGGTACCCCGACCGGCGAAGCGGGGGTGGTTGGCCACTGCGGGTGACCAGCTATGGGGACCCATGGGGAGCTATGGGGAACCATGCACCGGGATGTAGATAGAGGGCCGACGCTCCGTGCAGATACGTAACGACGTCCACAGATGAGGATGACGATGACGACGACGACGACGAGGTCGGCGGCGCCGGCGTCGACGGCGTCGGGGTGTATAGGAGGTCGACGCAAAGGACCTGCACGACCTCGCCTACGTCCCATACATGCAGAAGGGCGCGCGCTGTATGCCGAAGGCATGTTATTACAACATGTACCCACTCTATCTTATCTCGAGTTCGCACGGCCCTTCGAACCGTGATCTCCGCTCCCGCATCTGCATCTGCCTGCCTGTGTCCGAGCGCGAGGCAGGAAACACTACCGGTTGCCGGTTATTGCCGGCGTACGGACACCTGCAAAAGTTCCTCCGGGTCCACCATCGGCCTCGGCCGAGAATGTCGTGCTTCGAGTTTCGAATCAAACGATCATTTCAATCTGTCAGAACTGTTCTTTCTCCGATGCTCAGAAGTGTTCTTTTTCCCTGCGGTTTGTAGTGTAGCATAACATTTTTTGGTTTATGTTGTCTCTGCTGGGTAGTTGTACTGGTGGCGGTGACGGTAGTTGCCCCGTCGCGACGCTCGGAGTTTTCTGCATTGTTTTCATATGTTTTGTTCCCTTCTTCTTTCATGTTGTTCTCCTCATCCGTTTTACGTTCAGAAACTTTTTTTCCCGGCACTCGCAGACGGCAGGTGCGTTACAATGTAATTTGTCGGGGCCGTTGTTCTTTAGAAATGTGAATTTAATTAATGCGACGGCATTAGGCGTACTTGAAGCCCGGCAAACCGAGCGCGAGGGCCGCTATTCTTACGCGCGTAACTCGTGCCCTGGATCGTTGCCGATTATTCGCAGATTACGGCTGAGAGACGCGCGGGGAGAATATGCGGCCTGCTAATTCGCGAGATTCGACGTAGCCCAGACGACGTTGAGTTACATATATGAAAATCAGAAGCCATTCCGGTGACCGCGATCGTTCGCGCCACGTGCGCTAAGTGGATTGTAAATTTTGCAGCCGATTGTACCTGCGCAGTATACCTGCACCGGACTGGCTCCTGGAAGCACGTCGGATTATACCGAGCTGCGGCGCGCTCACGCTCTCGATCATGCACGCTTATACGAATTCTGTTACAGTCGTACCGGTAATAGCTTCGTTCCGAGACGTATTTGCAGCTTTGCGACCGCAGGTGAACTCGCGCGCTGGATCTAAATGCTATCGTGAATGGGTCGTTTCAGATCGCCTCATGAACTATTAATTCCATACGTCAAACTCGCCGATAGAAACGTTCGCTCCGGTCAGCGATAAAATCCGATACGCGCCGCTCCGTTGCCAGTGGCCGGACAATGAAATACTCTGGCCGACCGTGCGTCGAATGGCGTATCTCGCCCCGCCGCGGCCGAAAGATAACGAGAAAACCTCTCCAGCCAGCTCCTGGGAGCGGAGTCAACGACGTTTATTAAGTGCGCTCCCAGTTTCATAGAACCATCCCCGCGCGTGTCTATCCGGCCACGCGTAATACCGTTAGTCCGCTTTACTCGGAGCTCCTTGCCACCCAGCGGCCGACCATTCCGCAATTCGGGACCTCAACTTTTACAGCGTCTGAATATCCCGAGATTTACACCGCTTAGCTATTTACAAGCCTCACCGCTCGGCGCCGAAAGTGTCGAGAGCGTCGAGAGTGGCAGAGTTCAACTGACTGTCGCAACTGAGATTTTCGAATCCGGATCCCGGAGTCCGCGACCCGCTCAAAATCCGGCAAGCCAGGAGTTTCTCTGGCGGCGGGCCGTCGTAAGTCGCCCTCCCACGTGCCCTTTTAATTACCGCGAACCGCCGTGAGCGAAGCGGCACACGCATTTGCATTTTCCGGAAGAGCCGTTTAGAAGTTACTCCTCCGCCGTGCCCGGAAGCGGCGGTACGGTTATTTAATGAATAAAAGGAGAAACACGGAGGAGATAAAGGCTGAGACGGGGGCTGGCAGGAGGAGGGGGGGGGAGGGAGAAGGTGGGTGCTGTTGCCGAGTCGAAGCTCGGGCGGCCGGGAGAGCGAGAGGGAGGGTCGATGGCAAACACGAGGATGGGCAAAGGAGGTCTCG
This sequence comes from Anoplius nigerrimus, assembly GCA_914767735.1. Classification (NCBI taxonomy): domain Eukaryota; kingdom Metazoa; phylum Arthropoda; class Insecta; order Hymenoptera; family Pompilidae; genus Anoplius; species Anoplius nigerrimus. The sequence continues at coordinate 10,952,258 of OU612082.1, forward strand.
TTGAGGGGTAAGATGTGGGATTGCATTTTAATAGAGGCATTACGGGATGCTCGCCCGTGTGGGAGGGAAGTTTCTCTCTTCTGCTCGCCGCAGTCGTCCTCGTCCTCCTCCTCCTCCTCCTCCTCCTCCTCCCCACCCCCTGCCCGTCCTGGTCCACCCTCGTCTTCGTCGCTCGAAGACGGCACCGGGACGCCGCTGCCTCGTCCCGGAATCCTTAATAAAGCTCGGGCAGGATCGGTAGGACACGCGGAGGGTCGGAGGAGGGGTGGGGGTGGTGGAGAGGGGGCAAAAAAGCTCGATGCAGCGGAGGCCAGCGGGATGCAAATGCCGGAACCAATAAAACCGCGGCGCTCATTACGAAACTGAGACACGGCGAGGGGAGGGAAGCGTAAAGAGTTTACTGGGTAAACTGGAGGTCCGACAGGATGGTACGGGAGAGGAGGATGGTTCGGCGTCGCTGGCTCGAATCGCGTACCGACGCCGCCGTCGGAATACGTCGCTACTCTTTCCTACCTCGATTTTACGCGCGCGGCACCGTGAAATTTAATAAGACGTTTAGGAGGGAACGTTAAAGGCAGCCGTCGTTCGACTTCCCCTCTTCCCGCGCGCGCGCGCAAAATCTTCGTACGACAAGACGAGCTCGTTGGCGAGGATTTAGACGCCGACGCCTTCGTTCTCGCCGCGCGTCCGCACGAAATTTTCGGCGGCGGATTGCAGATTTTGCGCCGCGTCGAATGAATGGACCCGGCGTTGGCGCAAATCGTGGGTTTACATTTGTAATGGGCGAGGTGTTCGCGAGTTCTCGCGAGGCAGGAGAAGCAGGCATTGACGACCGGGTCGTATTAACGAAGCTTAACGATGTTTCTCCTAACGTCGACGTTCATCGCTTTAATGCCGGGACTCGCTGCGTCGCGTTTTAATCAACCTTAAAGTGCTCGCGCGTCGGCGAAATTTTTCAATATTCCGCCGCGCGCTCGTTATCGTCCGCCACTACGGTTGTCCTCGCAATTATGCGAAACGCACATTATCGGATGCCGACGAATAAATCGCAGTTTAGTAGATTGACCGACTTTACGCGCTCCGGCGAGCGCGAACGAGCGGAACGTATCATCGGCGTCGACCGAATACGGAAGGAATGAAATCTAACTCGTTGCAATGGAAACGCCGATTCGTATATACGTGTATGTACATTATGTAGATATACCGCGCTGTTCGTTGGTTTTGCGCGCTCGATGCGGAAACGGCAGCCGACGCCAATCTGATCGGACGACTCTGACAATCGGGTCCGCATAATCGCTTTTACATAAAAGCGCTAACTCGCCTTTAACGTCCTCGTAAACATTCAGCTCCGGGAAACATAAAACGAAAGTATTCGAAGAGCGGCCGCGCTCGCTGTCTTGTAAAATCCGATAGGTCGTTCGCGCGCTTTATCGTCGATAACGCTGTCTGATAAAGGAAGTAATATGATTCAAGACTTCTCCGGGTAGCCGGCAGTCCCTTCCTCCATCCCGGTGGAGGGTCTCTTCCGACAATGGGAAAGAAACTCTTTGCGGAATCCGACTCTTAGCCGACCGATATAATATCCCTACCGCAAGTCGGCGGTCAGACTTACGTACAGTCCCCGACAGCGGAAATATGCATTGGCTTGGCACGGTCTCTCGATATGTCGGGCAGTGCAAATATTCAGAGCCACAAACAGCCAAGAATCTTAACACCGTATTACGGACCGTCGCTGTTGCACAACAGAGCGTCGTGCCGCGCGGCACAATAGTTTCAAGAGCGTCTGAAAAACTTCTGGTGCCTTCTATTTGAAAATGCAATTACGCCGAAAGAGTGCCCACATTCGACCGCCGAGCGTACACACGCGGGCACACAGGGTTGGTCAGGGAATTCACCGTTAAATACCTTTCGGGAATGGCACTGAGTACAGGCATTAGCGTTCCGGGTCTCGAGTCCGACGAATTCGGCAATTAGGGACACTTTTCTGCGGCATTATAATTACATTTGTCGGGCGGCCGTTGGCTAGGGTTCAAAACTCTCTCGGCGAGAATTGGGTCTTTCACCCTTTGCCTACCCAGGTCGGTGCAGGCAGGTAATTGGAGGGAGACCCCCGCGGCGAAGGGGTGGGCGAACTGTCGGGGGTGGCTGGGGGGGGAGGGAGGGCGAGAGAGGGTACAGTAAGGAAGCTAAGAATCCAGATCGGGATGACCTACTTCCCCTCATAATTTTACATCATAATACATTATGCCCGCGGAATATAAAGTTATCCGCGGAATACTGATCGGGCTTGTCTCTTCCGTGACACTCGTCGTTTGTAACTTTGCACTCCCTCTTACCCGAATAAGCCCGCAGTCCCGAGGAACGTCGCGACTTTGCGGGACCGAGGACGGGCAGGAAGTTTTTCAACGCTGCGAAATAATTGCATTGCGTGGAACGGAGAATGGGATGTTCGAATTACGACTAATCCGCAAATTGGCACACAAACCTGATCGTTTAATTCAGTTCGATTAACATTCGTTCTTGCCCCATTGTCTCACTCCGTCACATTCGTAAATAATTCTACTCAGTATTGATTCTGCGGATCATAATCGAGATAAAAGCCTAACGCGTTAGAAGGAAAATCCAATATACTCGAATCCACCCCGTTCGCCGCAGACGCCCTCCTGTTCCCTCTCCCTTTCACGTCCGCCCGAAAACGAACGTGCGATGTAACGAGTTCGAAACGTCGAAAGTTCGACGTGTAACTGCGCGTAACGCGCGATCCGGGGAATTCGATGAAGCCGCGTGACGTTTCTCAAGAAAGGCGAAAGCGTGACTCGCCGCAATCGCGGCTGCGGGGAACTTTTCGAGTACGGGACAGCGACCTTCCCCCTTTTGTGCCAGCCCTCACGGTATCACGCAACTGCGCCGCCATGATTTATATTACCGCCCGCAGTCACGTCACGTCACTCACACGCGTGCGTAACTTACGCAGCTCTACGCATTGCGGTCGCCCAGAAAGACACCTTCCGCGATTTTCTTCAATTTCACCCTCGACGTCTGCGAGTACCGACCAACCTCATTTGCCCTCCTCGTCCTACGTGAGAACCTTCTCTCCCTCATTTCGGTTACAATGATAACGGACTGTCATTCGCACAGTTGTGCGCTCATGGAAGATTTTATACATCTATAGGAAAGTTCGGGCGAACCTAATTCTCGTTTTCTGCCCGTTGGACGTGACTTTTCGATTTGATGGCTTCAATGAGAGACCCCACCTCTTCCGCAACGGCCCAGAAATTATTATATGCCCCTATGATCACGGTCATCAGAGGAGGTCGTATGAAAACGGCCAAGCGCCGCTCGCTATCGTGTTCCACTCGACGCGCTCTGCTCCCTTTGTTGGAAAAAAAGGGAAAAATGGAAAAAGGAGAGTCCATTCGATTGGCCTATTAAAGGATACCTCGGACGGGGAAACAGTTAAGCCTGACGTAAAAGCTCCTATTCGATTCAATTTTTATCTCCGCCTTTTCCATCTCTCAGTCCTCCCGGGCGGCGCCGATTTATCGTTCCGCGTCGTAACTTTCGTTATCGACCGAAACGGCCCGCGCCGTTTCTTCGATACGCTGACCGACCGTTCGGCGGGATGAAAGGGGGGAATGGTGGAGGATGTGTCTGGGGGGTGGTCCTTTGTGCGGGGGAAAACGTTTAAGCCTGAGTGCCGACTTCCAGCGCGACGCTCGAAAACTTTGATTCGCAATCGGGAGACAGCGTGGAATTCGGCGGTTTTTTCCGCAGCGATTCTCGCTTTGTATGAGAGCCGACAAAGGCGATGAATCGCTGGGAAGAGTCGATTTCGCGCTACGAACGAGATGACTTACCATTTTTCCCGTCCGCATCGTCGTTCGTGCCGTAGCGGACTCTCGATTAAGAAAATTGCTGCGATTCGCTGACCAGGAAGACGGAATGTGACAGATTCGCTGGCATTGCGTTTTATTACTCCGGCGTGAGCACGTTGGCGGATAAAAATAATATTGTGACTCGGCCCGGCGAGTTTGAGCTTCGGAGCGAAGGAGAAGTGCTTTCGGAGAATCATGGGCGAATATAAATTGATACTTCCGTCGATGAGAATGTTAGCGCACGATTGGCGTGATATTTGAATGGGAATAATAGAAACATCGGGATTGGGCGTATATATCGAATAGGTTCAATTGAATGGGCGGTAAAGCGGACCATAAAATTGTGTCCGGGTGATCGCGAGGAAGTCGATCGTCCATTTCTCTTCGGCTCACCCCAGTAGCCGCTGCCACTGACCACTGCCACCGCACTCGCCACCATCGTCGTTGTTCTCGTCGCCATCTTCGCTCGAACGTCCTTCTCCGAGAGGTACCGATGCTATTCCTCTTCCGCTGCGGCGGTGCCTGCGTTCAGATTTACGATCCATACGACCGTGTACATACCTTCTCTGAGAAGCTCTAACGTAGACCAGCTTAGGTGAGCAAGGATTGCGAATGAAGAAACAAAGCTAAACTGGGATGGCAAAAAACGTACACACGTCCTTACGTACTGCTACTTTACTATAATGCAAGGAGAACGTAAATACAGTATCACCTACATCCAGTCCCGAGAACATAAATTCATTTGGGATTCTCTACCTCCACCTTGAAAGAAACACGTATCAACACCGAGATACCTCTAGCCATCTCAAAGCTTGCCTTCACCGCTTCCAGTAACAAGACGTACATCCTCGCGGCCGAAAGACGCGCACTGGAAGCGGCCAGGAACAAGACTCGGATCCGGAGCCTGTTGACCGACAGAGAGAAACGGAAGGTATGATAACGCCAGCAGTGAAAGGCAGGGACGTTGGGAAGGTGGTTCGTCGAGCATCGAGCGGGGGCGTTTCTCTCGAAGCGGCATGCCAGGAATTGCCAGTCGGGAATTCAATTAATGGCAGCGTGTTGCGCATCCTTCGGGCGCGGTCGCGATTCTCTCCTTCTCCCTCTCTCACTCGATCTTCCCATCGTTCTCTCTCCCTCCACTCACTCTCTATCGCGAGTCCGTCTGCAGCTGCAGGTATTATGTATCTATAATGCGTGAGCAACTGGGGCTGAAGCGAGCGCGGTTTGCGTCGGCAGCGGCGCCGCAAGCCTGCGTTCCGATTCTCGGCATAGCTATCCCGTTCGAAGGGCGGAAACGCGTTCTTCAAGTTCCCGGCTCGTGCCCCGAGCCGAAGTGAATGCCGCCTTCGATGCAGAACCCGTCTTGCGTGAGCAATGCCTGCTCGGTGCGCGCATCTGCCCGTTTGTCTCCGGCCGTAGGCCTCATAGGTGGCGTCCGGGGCGGATGCTAACTTGCCGCCCAATTCGACGATCTGCGAATTCCATCGATAGCCCATCGCGAGATTCGGCCGGGAACCCACGGTTCATGTTTTGCGAAATTTGAATTCTTAGCTGGGAATTTGGGAGTGGTCATAAATTGACGGACGTAAAGCGGTCTAAATGTGCAGAAATGAATGCATGCAATGTATTCTGGACGTTTTTCGTTGTAATGCGGAGCAATTAAAGATTGAGGAAAATGGTTCAGCTTTCACGGAATTAGCCGGTGGAGTAGATAAGTTTGGAGTAAACGCGCGTTGATCGTCGGAAGGGAGTACATTTCCCGCCGCTTAGCGTCGGCAAAATTTAAAGCGCCCCGCGTCGTAATGTACGTCCGGCTCATTGCTAAGAGTTCCCGGGGAATTCCTGAAATTTTCAGACGGGAATAAGTAGGCTGCTTAATAGGGACTCCCCCTCGGCCGGAGCAGCGCTCGTCGGTCGTATCTCTGTCGGCCGCGGAAGATTAAAAGTACCTGACGCGGTGGCTACACCTAAAGTCGTTGAACGTCGCTTCAATCCCTGTCTTTACTCTATCTTGATGAATATTAGGATCAGCAGGTCTGTGTACCCGGAGGAACGTTTCCCGCGGAGGTCGGCGGCAAGGTAAGGAGATCCGCGAGCAAAAATCCTTCTCGTAGTCTCTGATTATGAAAACAATCCTCCTTACCTTCTACCCCCCTGCGCCTCAGACATCTTTCTCCGCCTACGAGTATCCGACGTCGCCGTTGGGTGGGCTTGAAATAATATTGACGCAGTGTTTTACTTTCCTCGGATCCACTCTGTTCCGTTTATGCAGGAAGCCACGGGCAAAATAAAAAGAGTCCGCGGCGGCGCTCAGATGAAAACTTGAGCGCACGGATCGAGGACTCCGGGAGACGAGAGCCCTGGCCATCAATAATCCCATTAAGGCGGTTAAACACCGCCGGAATAAATCGATAATGGACTTTTACCTGCGAACGGATAATATTTGCATCCGCGTTTATCCCACTTCGTGCCCCACTACGCGGCCGAGCGCGTATAATGACGCGCGAGAACTTCGACGTCGGACTGCTACCTTCTGGAATACTCGATAGCCTTGCGCAGTCCAACGATACTTTCACGCAGTTTATTCGCTTTCAAGTAACCTGTACCAGAATCATCGTTCCCTATAGTCGCCGAAGCGATGTATGTCGTCCGTTCCACGCTCGCGCTGTGTCGTAAACAGGATACGAATCCTTTCTGTCACCGACACGATCTTTGTTTGCGGACAATGCATTAAAAATACATAGGCGGCGAGATCGTTCGTGCCTGGCGTGTGGCTTGCCGCTCGGTGGAAACTGAAAATGCCTGGTATCGCGTTACGTGGAAGTGCAACTTTCGCCTTCACGCCCAGTCCTTATCGCGGCACGTTGCACGGCCGGCGAGAAACGCGACTTCGGTTGGAGGGAGGGAGGGAGGGAGGGAGGGAGGAGGGGCGAGAGCAGGCGGCAGAAGTCTGCGCGGAGTCGACGATAAGATCTCCCAGCTGTTTCCGCCACGCGCTGCAAGGAGCCGCGACCGTCAGATAAGACCGCGAGCGAGAAAAAGCGCGAGATCCGATCGCGACCGGAGAGACACGGTCGAGAATTCAATTCTGACGCGGGCGCCGATTGGCCCGCATCAAACTCCGGCCCCCGGTGGGGCCATTTTATGTCGTCGAGCATGAGCGCGGCCGAAAATCGCAAAAAGTCGGCCGACGCTTTCCCCGTCATTAAGATTTCATTAGGCAAGTCGGTAATCCGACCGATAGCCGGTGCCATTTAAAATGTATCGGAGCGCCCCCCCCCCCCTCCCCCCTCGCCCCTAACTTTTGGCAAGCGTCCTGCCGTTACGTGATTTAAGAGTGGAATACCACCGCAATCCGGAACCTTGGCCGAGGGCCGAAAAGTTCGACTCCGCCGGGAATGTGTGACAAGAGGGCTTTAAGCTCTATCTCGAAATGTCCCGCGATACGTGCGGCATTTCGAACGAGGTTACCGCACGCGCTGCCATCTCCCGTCTTCCTTCCACCTTCCGCTTCCTCGCTCATCTCCCCCGCCACCTTCCCCACCCCCTCGTCCTTTTTCGGCACGCTTTTTCTCGCCGTCTTTCCCGTGGCTCGCATGGGCGTAGAGGCAATTTATTATGAGCGAGCCAATGGGACGGGTAAAAATTTGCCGGCGGCCGTCGGCGTCGGATCGGACCGATGGTGGGGGGGCCATTGTATGATCGATGGTGTGACCTCCGGGTAATTAGGCGCCGACGATTCATCACGTCGTTTCCTGTCCTTCGTAACGCCGACGGAAGCCGCTGTTTCGCTCGCCGTACGTATACAGCCACCACCTCCTCCCACCTCTCTGCCGAGTGTGTGCCGTACACGCGCCGGCGAGTGTTTGTATTTATTTATCCTCTCTCTTTTTTCTCTCCCCCCTCCCTTCCCAAGCCCGTCCACCTCGCACCACTCCCCGCCCACCCAGCTGCCGCCGGCGACCGGCCAAATAAATATCTCGCGGATAGCTCTCGGAAAGTGGGAAATTTTCGGCAGCGGCGCGGTGTGATTAATCGAGTATCGCTCGCTGTCCGCGGTGCATGCCGGGTGGGGTACTCGTCATTACGCGTCTTTAAAAACAGATTGATTATTCGCGCACGGGGCGCGCGTGGGCCCCATAATCGAGGCCATTAATTCGCGACGTAACGAAGCAATCGTCGCTCTCGGCCTAGCGCCGGTTCCGCGGCACTCGTTCGTCGAGCAGCCGATGGAGAGGGTGGAGGTGGCCAGCGCAGGGTCCTGGGCGCATTCGTCGGCTAATGAAAAATGAACTGCAACCGGGCCGAGGTTGAAGCGCGATTCGCCGGAGTTGCGGGAGAATCGTCTCCGCGAAATGTATCATCCCGCGAAGCTGACGTAACGCAGACAAGACAATATGAAGATGAAGTGCCCCGCGGAACATTGATATAACTTCCAGGAAAACCCTCGGCCGCATGACAACGTGATCCATCACATTGAAAAAAGGAAGGAGGGCCGACCCAAGGATTCCAGCGCGCCGGTACTTCCCGCGAATCCCGGGGTTGTCCTTGCGGGCGCACTTTGCCCCGAATCAAATGAAATTCTTCCATCCCCCATTTCTTCTCCATCACCCGGCCTTCCACCCCCGCTCGGTCCACCCTCTTCCCACCGTCCCACGCCCTTCCGGCCGATTCCACTCTACTCCATCTCGTTCCTCAGATTGCGGCGCGGCACTTGTTAAACTGAAATCAGCGGGTAATCGATTTACGCGGATAGAGACGCCGGTCGTAGGTAGACAGAGGGATGTCCGAAGGAAAGAATTGGCGAGGGGATGGAAGGGGAGAAGAGCGGGAGAAAACAAAAGCGAGAGAGACTGATATTAAGGAGGGAGAGGAACGGTAACGACGGGGGCTCTTCGTTACCTGGAGGGGTTGGAGTCGAATGGCTCAGACTCCAGTCCGGTTATTTGGTTCGTTGCTCCCACCCCCGCCTCTCCTTAGCACTTAAATCCGACGGTAGTTAAAAGTAGATTTACCGTTAATATTCGCGGAGGACTAGAGCTAAGCCAGCCGGCATCCGAGGCGTACGCTGAGCACAATTCATTGTCTCGGACGATGCAAAACATCTTCCCGCTCGCTCTGTCGAGCAGCAAGTCGTCTGTGCTTCCCTCTGTCTCCCTCTCCTTCTTCTTCTTCTTCCACCTCTTCTGTTCCTCGTTCCTGGCTTGCCTTGCCTTTCGTCACGCTCCTCTCCTTCGCCGACGCCTCCGTTCGGCAATTTTTTCGCCGCGTCATCGCTATTAATTAGGAAACTCGAAAAATAGTCGATTCACTTTATTGCCGATCCTATCGTTATTTATTGCGCCGACATCAACTAGCCGTCCGGCCGGCGGGCGCTACTTAGGGAAGATAAGTGGGAGATTTGTTTTAGTAACCGGAGTTTTCGGCCGGAAAACATCAGCATCGCAATTACAGTTTCGTTAAGAAGTCTACTGTATCTTCCCCTGTCCGACGGCCTTCCTACCCTTCTCTCTCTCTCTTTCTCTCTCTCCCTCTGTTTCACTTCATCCTTTCCACCCCCCGGCAACTCGTTTCTGCCGTTCCGTCTCTCCTTTTTTCTCCCCTAACTCATTTCATTTGCATACCCGACTGCGACTCTTAAAGAGTTTCGATATATACCGCCCGGCAGGAGCGACGATGCGACGACTTGTCGCAGTTTGCAAACTCCGGAGGGTGCGCCGAGGGGGTGGCCACCCCCTTTTTCGGCACCGAGTCGCGAACGAACCGCCGTCCTGGCCCCCCCCCCCCTCCCACACTTACTTACTTCTGCCGCGGCGAATCGCAAAGCCTTCCGGTCGCGCCACTCCAAAAAGTGGCACGGGATTTCCTGAATATTTCCTTCCTGCGTTAACGCGCTATTACGCGGCCAAGTGTCTCGCTCCCACTCGCCTGACGAAATGCTTCCTTACGCGGGCTAATGCTTACTCACGGGGATATTTCTTGCGAAAACTCCGTCAAGATAGTCCTACCCTTTCGGTGCTTGAAGTCTAAGTCTGTTCGCTCGCGTTCCAAACTCGTAAGCAATATCTTTTGAATATCCACCATTCTTGAGTCTCGCTTCACTGCTTTGTTTGTTGGATTACATTTACAAGACGCAGCGCTGCGAAATATAATATGCCAGTGACATTTAGAAACAGGCTTTAATACCTACGTCAGTTAGTAAAATCGTCCTCCGGAGTTAGGATTACCGTATCACAAAAGCCTTTTGCAGACCGGTACGTTTTACGTATCACGGAAGCCGCTCTCGCAAATGTGTTTATCGCGGCTCCCTCATCCCAGGCCAGCATCATCGCGCGGGCATTTTCCCTTTTTTCTCGCCAAAGGGCTCGAGAGCACACTTTCTCGATCTGCCCCTAGGGGCAGGCATTATCGACCGCGGGAATGTCCAGAGTCCGAAAGACTTCCTGTAATTCTCTCCCGTTTCCTCGAGCCGCCTAGGCATCATTTCTAATAAAACTCATCGACCGGCTCTGCATTGAATTAAAATCAGCTTCTTTTAGTCAACTAAGCCAGGTAACGCTCGCCAGGTCCTATCATTTGATCTCTGTCCGCCTAGATAACCACTTTTTTCCTCCCTCTCAATTTTTAACCGACATCCTTCGAACGCAGTCGACGCTCGAGCTCGTGCGCAGCCTATTTTATATTAAAATCGAAGCAAACTCCTTCGCGAGTCCGAAATGACCCGCACTTTTCCCTCGAAACGCCGAGTCGTTCGTTCGTGCTAGTTCCATCGAACTCGAATCCTTTGTCCGAGCCCTTCGGCCGTCAGCCTCCGTTCCCAGTAGTCCATATTTTCGATCGCGACCTCGTCATGCAAAATCCTTTCTGCCATGAAAATTGCAAGCGAAACAACGACCTTCCGTCTCTTGTACACAGTTATCCAACCGGCCCACTAACCCGGAAGCGCGGCTTTAATTCGCTCCGGTCCACCGTTAGAGCCGCTCGTAATCTCGGGCGTAAAGTAATTAGGGGCATTCAGTCGGAACGGCGGTGAAACAGTCGTTGACGGCTCGTAGTCCCTATCGACGATTCGCGTGATAGACGCGAACTTTGCCAGTTGACGCTCGTTAGGCCAACTACTCGCCGTGGCGCGATATCTTCGGGGCGAACAGTAATGATAAGGGCGCAGTCCGCGCGGATGAGCGAAGTTGTGCGCGCGAAACTCGCCTCCGGAAAGCGGAGTGTAACGCCTCGGAGAAGTAACACTTCCTGTCTGCCGCGTACGTAGACGAGCCGTACTTCCGTGTGCGCGGTGGCTCTCGTGTGCGGAGAAGTCGTCTCGGTAACCGCCGCCTGCACGTTTGCTGTGGGCTGCCGCTAATGACGTGGGCGTCATTAAGAAGACGCGAAAATGCCTGCCGGGTTAAGCGGCTTTGTCGCTTGGCAAATGAGTCTGGCCGCGACTCGTTTTTTCCGTACTACGTACGGCGTGCGCGAACTTTTCGCGAGCGACACTTCCGAACACGGCCGCGCGCGCGCGTGTGATCGTTGGCATAAAGCGGATCGACACGCTGAAAAGAAACGAGGCCGTCGCCATTGTACCTGCCCATTACCGGGAGCTTTGTGCCAACTTTCGGCATTGTGCCCACTGTGTCGCACGGCAGCAAATTGATGCGAAGTGTATTGCTAATGAAGTTTTTCCTTTCTCCGGAGCCAGTCGGAACTCAGACGCGGTAAGTGCGTTACTTCCCTCGACGCGAGGACCTTAACGATCGCAACGACTAATCCGGCAGGTAGACTGCGCTGTACCGAATTCTATTTTTGGCCGATCGCGATGCTCCCACCCTACCGGAATTGAGCGTTAAACGTGCGCGCGCGCACACACGGCCATCGACTCCGGGCGCGATTATTATTCAGCCCGATCGACCGATAACCCGAGCATAAATCCCGATGCACGCGCTCTATTATTTTTCTATGAATATTCCCGCAGCCGTGCGGCCGGTAATTGGGATCGGGCCACCACTCTGGCTGCCGCACACGATGGCACCGTTGGCTCGACATTAGCCACGGATGTTGCTCGAAATATCGCCGTTGCTCGGATCCGGAGAAAGAAGGAGAGTTTTGGCGCGAGCCTCGATTTCCTCTTTCCAGCGCGTCGGGCTAACCGCGCGGGAAGGTACGCGCGTACGACCGGAACCGGGCGCAGGTTGGCACGGGGGATGAGAAAGGGGTGAAAAAGAGGCGAGAAACGGAAGGTGAGCGAGAATCAATCTTTCACCGAGCTCCATCAGTCGCGTTCCACGCTTATGCGGGCGGCCGACTTCAAAGGAGGTCGAACTCGGTCCCGGATCGACAAAGTGTACGTCGTAAATGGTTTGCCGCACGGCATCGCGACGGGAAAAAGGTGTACAAATATGCCCGCGACGGTAGGCGGAGGCACGAGATGCTTGGGGACAGGATCGGGTGAGGGCGAGGGGGGGTGAGGGATGAGCTCGATGCACGTTTGTCGGCCGAGCGTAAATGCACGTACGCTCGTTACGTTCGGCCCTGTGGTCCTTCTGCCGATGGCGAGAGAGCGTCTCTACCCTCGCACGCTCTTAACCCGGTTTCTTTTTCTAGCAAATCGATCTCTTTCGCGTTACCTTCGGAGCGGGTTAATAATAAATGTATCCAAATGCATCTGGATTACCGTTCCCGTCAATTGCGCGTTACTGCAGTTATTATTACTCCCATCCGATACGTGATTGCGGATGTTTTTCTTTGGACGTTTATTTTCGCGTTCCGCGCGAGACATGTTTTGGTGGCACAGATTCCGAGTCAATTTTCTCTCGGCAAGAGTACGTATATGACTTTCCGATAAAAATCAGGATTACCGGCATTCGTAATGGATTTGTATTTGCAGCTTCGCGTTACTCTATACACGGCTCTCGCATTCCGGCTTGACAACACACGGTCGAATTCTTTCATCCGTCGGGTGTCTACACACGACTTTCCGACAAACGGATAAATACCGTCGATGATGAAGGAAGCCCGGGCCGAAGAGTATCGTTCTTCACGATGCAGGGGTTGCGGCTGCTGCCCGGCGGGGGTTGCGTTTTCATAATACACGACACGGGGGGTTCTCACGCGAGAATGGCCTTGGTCGGTGAGGTCACGAGCGCGGATGACTTTCGTAGGAGACATCAGAGGAGAGCTGCCGCCGCGGTCTACGCTTTTGTGAGGCCGATTTGTCCGACATTGTGTCCCTCTCGTCGTCGAATCTCGCGGCGGCGCAGATCAGAGAAGAAGCGTCGGAGGGTGTCGAGTACAGAAGAGTCATCCGGGCATCCCAGTTCTGGGTCCGAAAGACGTCCCACTCGATGAATGACCCCGACTGCTCGTGAAAGAAGGTAGTTGTCACGTTGCGGGATCCGAATTGACGCCTAAACTGTGCCAACAGACTCGCGCCGCTTTTTCGAAAGCAGAGGGTCACAAGTGTAACGCACTTGCGCGGCGACTTTTTGAGGGCGTCTCGAGATGGCGAGAGGGTGAGAGGGCCAGAGGGAGGGAAAGAGAGAGGAAGAGGGCGGCGTGGCTTTGTGCACCGGTAGCAACGCTAAATCGAGGAAGAAAGAAAGGACGGAGCTGGGGTTAGGCCGACGGGAAAAACTCGAAATAGCGCGCGGGCGGACGGAGGGGGTGAAAGACAGGGTTGGGGTAGCGAGAAAGACGATACTGTAGCGCCTCGAGCTCGTAAAAGGGAATGCTCATTGTGATTTGGCACCGGTGAGATGGCCGAGGCTGCTTTTCCCACGACCCGGATACGCCGACTGACTTCGACGACTCGCAGGGCATTCGCCCCGGATATTGACTGTGTGCCAGTCGGAAAATGTCCTGCAAAGCGCGTGCCAATCTGCGAACTTCGTACGGGAACTTTTCGAACTGCACGGCCTCGCTCCCGCGAACGTCTTGCCTGGAAATTACTTATTCGCGTGTCATTTCGCTCGGTTACTTCTTATGTAGGGCAGCGTGGATTCGTTTTTCGTACCAAGCAGGACGTCGCAGAATGCGCGAAGCGGGACGGAAGGTTTTCGAATGTCAACGTTGATGGCGGAGGATGCAAATTCTTGAATTTCGGAAATATGGATCTCTTTTATTTGTTCATTGAAACACACAGACCCTTTTTTTTGTCCCTGTTTATTACTCGGGATTTTAGGTTTGAAGGGTGGTAGGAAGCGAGCCGTGACGCGCGCGCGAAAATTGCCCTCCTTCCCCGAGGTAAAAGGACGTTTATTCCTCTGGCATGCCGTTCACGTAACGGTATTGCTGCGTTTTGACATTACGTATTCACTGTCGCGTCTGAATGCCAGAGTGTAAATATCCCAGGGCTGAAACAATGCCCCTCGAGGGTCTTCTCCACTGATTCGTTGTGACAACACTTTACATCCATCGGTAATGCCATAGCGGCTCGATGTGTCATCGCACCAAGCTGTTGTCTGTTGAACTGCTAATCTTTCGAAATCCGACTAACTCGATAATACGTGTCGCCGACTTCGGACGCAAATACGAAAATTACTTAAAAGGTTTCGTAGATAATGGGAACGTCAGAGAAGCAATTGGAGGAAGAGCATTGACACGTCATGAAAACTTAAGGATGCCGAATGTTATCGGAATATCACTTGCAAGGTTTCGTAGGTTGTACGACCGTATTACACGTAATCCTCGCGTAAATCCACTGTTACTCGATGAAAACAAGGGATTACAAGGCTTTATCGAACGACAGCGAGCGTCATCCCTCATTTCTCGTACGTACGAGATCACTTGTAAAGGTTCACGGATTGTACAAATACACGGGGATGGACGGCTGGCTGTCGCGCTGTCATATCATGAAAACACGGCATTGTAGGTGCCCTCCACAGAACACTGAACTCCTTAAGTAGATTTGATTGAAGCCCGTCCCGTGCCATGCGCCGAGCAAACGTGGCAAGCTGCAACTGACTGCCTTTGATCACTAAACCCTTATCCTAACACTGGCTGCTTACATCACTGACTAATAAGTGACGCTCAAGTGGACAAGTCATTAGACATCAAAGGTCCAAGGCCGCACTTGACCCGACCTTAAAAGACGAGATGCCGGCAACAGTGGGAGTCTGTTAAAACTGCGCGCCGCGCAGCGAGCCGGAGTTTTCCTGAAATTACAGTAGCGCCATTATGCTGGCAATTCACTTCGCCGTGAAAGATTTGACCCAATTCTCGCCGCTTTATCATCCGACTCCCTCGCCGTCGATCCGATCCTCGAAAGTATTTCAAGTCGCTGGAACTGCTGCCACCGAGTCAGGAATTAACATTGTATCTCACGAGCACCGCAAGGCGAAGAATTTCGAATCGACTTTGGCGTCGGGAAAACAATTTCGACCGATAAAAGGAGCCCGACGATCCTTTTATCCGGAACGATCTGCGAATTAGTGTTTCCTCGCGCCAGTCGACAGTTGGAGGCGGAAGTCGCCTAGTCGCCACTCGAGGATGGAGAAGCAGTCGGAAGTGGAGCCATCGACATTTGAGAATCGGGAAAAGAGAAGGCGCTCGAGCCGAACACGAAGTTGCTTGCCGACGCCGAGTGGCGCTGGGAAAGTGCTGCTGGTATGTGTTGCACGTACGCAGACATTTGAGGAGGGTATTCGAAGCAGCCCGTTCGGCGTACAATGCCGGCGCCTGATGCCTTCTACCTCGCGGCGTGAGATATCAAAGCAGTCTCTATTTTTGGGACGGCACCGCAAACTCTGATCAATCTTCTCTAATTCACGATCCGTTGCACTGTCGAGGTAGCATCGCGAACTTCGAAGATCCGTAACTCTTCGTTTAGCGGAATAAGTCTGCGTCGGCGCCATTTTCCGGAGTCTGAATATTATGATGGATTGTAAAATTCGTGAGCGGCCGCCGTAAAATGGAAGACTCTTAGCGAAACGTCGCGTGTCTCGTTCAAGTTCTGGGTAGTGCCATTCGAGTTTCGCGCAGTACACTGGCCTTCATCGGAACAGCAGCGGCAGACGCGGTACCAGAAGCAGCGGAGGCAGAAGAGTTTCATGTACAGGTGGACGAAGAAAGCGGTATACCGTGCGGCACGTACCGTTCTCGTTACGCTGGACGGCCACTACCGTAAACATCGGCAAGTGGCCACGTCGTGGATGGCGGAAATTGGCTGGAGGGACCGGAATCGTCATTTTTGCGATACACTTACGACGAACTGCCACTACCAAATTTCTCGAGGGACTATCCACGGGGCGGACGCGATCGAATTTGTCGATGCACTTCTAATTTCGGTAGGCTCGACAAGAAAAACCATTTCCTAATCTTGGGCCGCGTAACGAATAATTTTAACGGAAATGTCTCTTAACAGCTGGATGAACGTAATCGTGCCATTATCGGCCGTACAAACAAAACGTATTTACTTGCTACATGGCTTCGATCCATTAACAGCCTCAAATACAGCTAATTGCACGAAAACGAGCGATTCCCACGCAACTCCCACTCGCCCCCACTGCGGCGGCACTTCCGGTGGCGCGGGCGAACAATTAACGATTCCCATAATAAAGAAGCCACGTTATCAGGAGCGGGGTGTGCTTCAATTGGCCATTAGCCGTGGCCATTGAATTCCTTTCGGGGTCGACTCGCCCCGACTCTCTAACCGGCATCCTCGCACTTTTTATCATCTACTTAGCTAAAAGCATCGTGAAAAATAGCGCGGCAATTAGGTAATAAATAGCCCCGAAAGCGATATTATGTACATGCAGCCGCCGTCCTTCGCGCAAGGTTAACGAACAATGGTAAAAGAACATCGTCCCTGAGCTCACGATGACGATAACGTTAAATAACTCGTTACGAGTAGAGCGAGGGCGAAAGAAAGGGCCAGAAGAGAGAAAGAGAGTGAGTGTATGAGGAAGGGAAAGAGAATGTGTGGGACGATAATGTTACCACCGGCAGGTTACAACGACGGTTACAACGTCGATTACAACCAGGACCCCCGGAGTTTCGCAGCGGAGGGAGGAGAAAATTGCCGTGGCTCGTTCGACGTAATGCGCTCGTACGTGTACGTCTAGCCAGCGACAGTGTATATAATTCGCGGGGGCGAATGTTGCGCGAGCAAATTAATATGAGTATCGACGGCTCCGCCGCGACGTCATTGAGACACGGGGTCGACCGAGGCGGCATGACTGTTACGTCGATACGAAAACGGTTGCCGGCAGTTTAATGAATCGAGGCAAGCCGCTCGTTCGCTTACCGACGCCGAGCGACGTAGCCGAACTCGCAGTCTGTCGGCGGTAGCGCCCGGAAGGAAAGGGATTTGTAGGGAGCACTTTGCGGTGAGCGGATGCTCGATACGATTCCGAGTCGATGGCGATACGGTAATAAGTTTCGATTGGTCTCTGTCGCGGTAAAGGCCGTCGACGCAAAAAGTACGGATTACGGATCTTCGGAGTGGTAAGGATAGCCTGTTATTTTCACGTCGTTATTGGTCGGGTTTTGTTATCCTATTACGTATTCAGTAACTGATTCGATTCGATTCGATTCGATTCTTATTCGACTGATGTAAGGTGATGGAGGATTTCTATGTTTTTACTTTTTCTGTTGCGAACTCATTACCTTAACGTTCTCTTCCACCGGTTGTTAGCGAATCACAGTCGACAGGAGATCCAGAAACAGTTCAGCGTTACAAGCCGGCGGGAATCATCGATGTTCTATCCCGAAGCATTCTCTCATCAGGCCAATGCGTCGCCGATATTTTTCACCCCGACTCCTATCGATCCCCCTCCCTTTTCATCTGACAGCCAGACAGACGGACGGAAGTCGGAACGGCCGCTCATTCACGCTGACGCCGATAATTCCCAACCCTGCCGTCGATGGTCTTACGATCCCTGTCAGACTAACAACAATAATCCGCGAAGTCCCGACGGGCAAAATTGAACGCTAAATTATTCACTTTCGCGCAACTTTATCGGCGAGCCTCGACGTTCTAATAATAAGACCCACCCACACCCCGTCCAATCCTCACCCCTGCGCGACGTTAGTTATGCCGATGCCCTCGTTCATTATTCACGGACTTTTCGATGAATTCGAACTTCCGCGCGCCGGGGTACGTATCAAGTATCCTGGCCGGATATCGGAAATATCGGGAAATCGTCGTCAAGGCTGCTCGGCCCGTTCGTGCCGGCCGTTTTCGTACCCGAAATACCGAGGATCGGCACTGCAAGTCAATGGCGTGCGAGTGAGACGGACCGAAATGGCAGGGGTTGAAAAGGGGCGGCGAGCTGGGTGGCAGCAGGCTCGTAGGGGGGTGGGCGGTGAGGTTGGAGGTTGGGAACGGGGCCACGAACGGGTAGGATAGAGGTAGGATCGATGAGGAATTGAGAGGACGTAGTCCCTCCTATTAATATAGACGTACGGGCACTGCAGTATCTCTATATCTCTATTGAGTATTCAGGGTGAGGCGACGCGTTTGATTGGCGCCTCTGGGGTCATTTCGATGGATGAATGGTTCCTCTGTGTTCGTCCGCCGTGTCATCGAGTCTCGCCGAAGGCTTTTCGGAAAAAAGAGGAGGGGAAAAAAAATTGATTGGCCCTTCAGAACGTGATAGCGCAGCCGTGAACGGGGCCGGATCCGCGCAGCTTCGCTCGCTCTCATTGTCACCCGGACCCGTCCCCCAGGTTCGGCTAATTTTTCTCTTCGTTCTCTCGGCTCCGCGCCTCTCCACTTTTTCCCCGTCCGCGCCGCTCGCGTCCGTAGACGCGGAGGGCTGCGGGACGCGGCCGGAAGCGTCTGAAAAAATGGAACGCAGGTGCGACGTCGAGGGCTATGCTATCGGGCGGAGCGTTTAAATAGAATGAGGGTGCGGGAGGGTAAGGACTCGCCGCTCGTTACGGATACGGTTTTTCTGTTAAATTACGCGGCTCGCTTATAATCGCCGCTCAATACTCTCCGCGGGCGAGCGTGTAATTTCGGAGAAAGTGGGGAATGTCATGCAGGATTAACGAGCGGAGTTATCGAGCGTCGTTCCCGGTTTCTTCCGCGCGGACCGATGTCGAGATTAACGCGGGGAAGGAAATCTCGAGCGTACCGTCGTGTTTCGCCAGCATTGCGGAGATCTTTGAACGTCTTCCGGATAATTAATTTTAATTCGATCGGGTCTCGCTCGTAACGAGCCCGCGCGCTCGCCGTCCGCCCGAATCGCATCCTTTCACGGCCGAACGGTCGGCCGAAGGAAACGTCTCGAATTTTCAGTCCGTGACATAATTAGACAACGCAGCCAGGTGTCGCCTTTGCTCCTCGACATTATCGGGGACGATCCCGGCCGAGGCTGAGGAGGACGACGAGGACGACGAGGACGTGGCTGTTACCCTCTTCCCTTGGCACCCCTGCGGAGGAGAATCCCCCCCCCCCCTTCGTCCATTGTCTGTTTTGCATTCAGCGATTTTATCACGCTAGGGTAACTCTTCTAACGACCTCACGCTTCGTGCCATTAGTGATTTGCGAAATCACCGATCCGGCCGTTCGGCCGAGCATCTCCTTGCCGCTCGTGTGTCTCCTCTCGCCTTGTCGGGTTTCGGCGGGGTCGCGCAGGTGCGGACGCTCGGGACGATGAAGAGACCCTCGTGACTCAGGGACTTTCGGTCCGCTGAACGCTCGCCCCGGTAAATTGGTCAAATTTTGTGAATGCGCGCCATTACAAGGGAACCGGATGAATGAGGATACCGGCCGGCCAGTAGTTTGTATTTAATTCCCGACAAAACGCGCTCACCGATCTTTGCCGCTGTTTGCCCACGGACGCCTAACGTCTTGTTTGGGAGAATGTTTCGAAAATCTGCCGGCGGCCGAGGGTTCGCTTCGAGGACTGGTGCAGCCGCTGAAGGAGGTACAGGTGTGCCAACCAGAGATGTCCAAATAAACATGTAATTGGAGTCACTCGAATTTCGTAGAACCCGAAGCGATCGACAAGTTGAATACGTACACAATTAAGTGCGAATTAATGCGAATTAAAATCGCCTCTCCATACGACATTCTATACTTTCTTCTACCAACACCGCGTGGACAGGAAAAAGGACAGAAACCGCATAGGAGGAAACGTCAACGTTTACCAACCTCCCAGCGCAAGGCTCTAAAAAGCAGGCTCACATCAATTGCGGTCGATCTTCCCGCTCACATAGGCACGTAGGCATCGAGACGCTACACAGTCGTCGAACCTAGCGGCTTGTATCGATCTATTTTCCGAGCCCGGTGACCAATGTTTCGCCAAGGGTTTTCTATCCGTGGCGCCGGGCATTGTGTCGACGCGATGCCGGGCATCATTGGAACCCTCCTGCCCCCCCCCCATCCTCTCTCCCTCTCTCTCTCTCTTCTTCCCACCTCCCCAGCATCCCTCGGCGTCAGGATGCGATTCAGTCGAGGTCAGCAAAGCCGCAACCGTGTACCGCCCTGCGCTTTCGTCCCGAACGAACGAGCAGCGGAGCGGTGCATATACACCTCAGCAGGACGACCACGACGTCGTTCCTTTGATGTTGGCATCCGTATCCATCGGAGCGTGAATCTAATGTTCCTGGAAGCCCCGTGTGGTCGACCGGGGCTAGACTCTCGCAAATTGTAACATCATCTTCCGTCGAACTTCCTTTCGTCGTTCTGCTCACCGGCGCGTGACGAAAGTGCGTACAGGAGACGGCGGGTAATCGGGCCGCGGGTAAGAATCGAGAATGGGTCCGGCAACGAATCAAGGGGAGGAATCAGTTCTCTGGGCCCCAAGGAGTAGAGCGCGGCTGACGAGAGTCGACGCGGCCGTATATGAATATATGGATATCGTCGGTGTGTACGCGCAGGAACGAGCGTATGTGGCGTACATTATAATTTATGGGCTGGAAATGCTTCGCGCGAAGACAGATGCGAGTAGGATGTCTCGGGGGATATCATAAAGGTATCCCGCAGACATCATTGGTACGTGGGGCACCGCGGCAGCGGGAAGAGAACATCATTCGATAGACGTCCGACAGGGGCGTGTGCCTGTATCGATTTCTGAAATGCCTGCGAGGCCAGGCGAGAGGGAACGGTATGCCGATCGGGAATTTCAACAATATCACACTGGGAAATACCGCGACGCTACGAAAACTCGAGGCCCCAAAGACGCTAAGCCGGCCCCATTCCGTCCCTCCTGGGTAATCCTGTTACTAACCAAGGATAACATTCGACCGACAAAAGAACCGTATCAAAACTCACGGATTCTCAGATAACGATCCGAACCCGTCTGCCTACCCGTCAAACAATGAAACAGATTACGGGATCCCCAACAAAAATGCAACGAGTCATCGTTACCAAAAGACCATCAAACGCGTCTCATCCGACGGGATGAGACCGACGGCGAACCGCGAATTGTATTACGAGTCGGTTTCCGGAAGACAAACGTCAGTTCGGGCCGGAAAATTGGCCGCGTCTCAAACGGAACCTGTGCAAGCCGAGAAGCTACACCCGCCGGGCTCGTATTGCGGGTGCGGCGAGCAGGGGGGGGGGGGGCAGAGGAAGAAGAGCGGTCCTTTGAGGTGTCGACAAGACACCTGGCCAGGACTATAATGGCGTCCCGCCGCGTCTCCGTCCTCGTCCGTCAGGATCGGCCCCCCTTCCCGGTCCTGTCCGGTTGACAATTATAAACTTCCGCTCGGCCGCGCGTCCCACGGCCGCCATTGCCGCACGATCGACTACCGTTTCTTCGGCCTGCACCCTTCGTCCTTCCGTGCGAGCCTATCGTTCGCCTATCCTGTCGCAGGACCCTCGCCCTCTGTCCCCCGGAATACTTGGGCGGAGTTCGGCGGCGGGCATAATCGTTACGACGCATCGTTCGAAAGCCGCGGCTGAATGGAGAATGCGCCGCATTCTCCGGAATTTGACTCCTTTCCAATGACGATTGCGACGCATTGTGCTACCCGTTGCGCCGGCGGGACTTTGCGAGCGAGAATGTCTGGGGAGGAGGCGACCCGCTTATTCAGCGGGAGAATGGACTGGCTGGCGGTTTTTCTTTCGGCCGCGGAAGGTAGGGGAGGATACGCGCGCGATTTATGCCTGACGCTCTGCGTGGATGACGTCTTTGTCGGCGAAACACTTCTGTCGAAGGTCCATTCTGCCGGGTTGGAGACCGCGGTCTTTTTACTCGGTCGGTTTGGTCATCGATCGAGTGAGACGGTAAGCGTTTAGCAACTGGTCTTCGAAGACAGGATGCATTTTCTGCTGGGATTGCGATAAGGGACTGTAGGACTGTAAATAGGATTCTAAATGATGTCGCATTGTTGAAGTACTTTATTACGTGCTAAATTCCCGCTCCGTCTCGGCACATTTAGAGCCAGCCTTAAAGGATTCACTTGTCCTGTAAAACTCGGAGTCAATGGCGCCGGAGAGGTTCGTCACTTGGCTGAGCAGCCCTTCGGAGTATCCTAATCGAATCAACTGGGTCAGCGAGATCGGGCGGGCGAAGATTCGTTGAACATCTCCTCGTCTTATTATTAATTAATTTGGGCACTAAGCTCCGTTTAAGCCGGCTGGTAGCGCACGGCGAGGCCCTTCTCGGCAATTGTCTAACAAGGGCCATCCTCTCTCTTTTGTGCCGACCGCGGATCCTCGAAGGGACGAAGCATCTGCAAGCACTCGAACCCCTTCGAATTATCCTCGAATCGGCAGTGTCAATGGAACCGCTCGGCCCTTTAAAGGGAGATCACCGCGAGAATCCAATTACGTAATATCGTAGCTGCGGTTCGCCGAAGAAGCATCCGCGATTCACGACGACAGAGGATCAAGGAGAGGAAAAGAGAGAGAGAGATGGCGAGGATCTGTGCGGGAAAACGAGGCTGAGAGGAAAGACGGAGAAGGTTGAATAGGATAAGCGAGCGGAGAGAAGGACGAGGGTGAGGACGAGGATGAGGATGAGGAGGAGGATGAGGCGGAGATGTCGAGGGCTTTTTGGTGAACGCGTCAGACGAACGGGCTCCGGGTATATTCACCGTGGCATCCCTATCCCCCGTAGAAGCAGTCTATGGAAGAAGCCAGGTGAGAATAACGCGCATCTCACGCTGTCCTGACTCCATCTGCCAACGGTACGTAGGTGCTCGCGGAGTCCGTACGCGTGAAAATAAAATCGTCCTTCGATCGTTCGGCCTCACCGACGACGCCGACGACGACGACGACCACGACGACTACCGGGAGTGTAAGCACGACGTTATGCGAGGCTGATATCCGCCATCTTCCGTGTTCCGCAGTATGCGTGTAGCGCGCGTAAGCGGCGCTGTATCGTGAGCATAAAATTATTGCCCCATCCCTCAACCCTCGGCCGAGCGAGACGCGGCACGAGCAAGCGTCTATTTCTGCGCGGCTTCTAGCGCGTAGGCATTCTGAACGCTCTAGGCGGCGAAGAAATATGATGATCGCTCGATACGTCCGACCGCGGCGGCGACTATTTTCGTCTGCCCACGTCGATATCGTATGTCAGTGTCTCGCGTAATTACCGTTATGGCGCGATGGCTTGATAAACATCGTCGTATCGCGTGTAGAGCGTGACCGATTCGTGGAGGGCTATTAGGATTTTTCGAGGATTGTCGAGCGGCTCTCGAAACGATTCTACGAGCATCGACTTGTCACGCCTACGTGTATGGTAGAACGTACTCGTATTGCGTTGGCGAACGTGGCAGTGTGCGCAGAGTGACGAGACTGTCGTTGAGTTGCAATTTTATGCTATTGACGAAAACGCTTTTCGCCAGGTGCTCTTTTGACATAATCGTTAGAGCACCTACGATCCCTTCGAGGCGGTGTTTGCGCGATAACTCAGATGTAACAGCGGCGATGGCACGTGTTACAACGGTGGCTGCGCGGGTATGCACTATGCTCGCGGATCTCTAAGCCGCGGTTGCTTATACCTCGCCTTCTTTCCCGGAAACTTCAGCGGCTAGATTGGATGGGAAAATGTATCCGGACTTAAGAGATGGGCGAGAACTTTTAATAATTTCGAGAGCGAAGGAGGGCGCTCCCTCATACGTTATGATACATTACCCGCGCGAAATCCAGAGCTTAACTTATAATATATGGAAATATACGGGCGAGAATGGGATCACCTATATTTAAAAACTTTTCCCGGCCACTCGTTCGCCGTTCATATTCGAACGGGGGCCCGATGTTTGTTCGAACGACGCGACGAAACACTGGCGGCTTAATGAAAATGAACCATTCGCACCCGGCGATAAATAAAATTTCGTATAATGAAATGTAATAAGTCGTAACGCGCGTCGCGGTGTATTTCACAATTTAATTTTGCATTGTCCGGGAATTTTGTCGGACATTTAAAAATGTACGGCGCCCGTTCGGGCGGCGAACGGGAAGGTTTTCAATTAAGCCGCAACGTTATTTTCTACTCGCTCGCCGCTTTTCGCGTCGCAAAAATTGAAACGTTCCGCCTCGATAATGATTACGGATCCGCAACGGAACGCGCCCGCGCGCGCGCGCGCGCGCTCCCTCATTTCGGAAATCCGCCCCGACGTCGAAGCCGCAGCCAGAAGCCGCAGGTGTAAAGTCTATAGTCAGCGATAACCGTGGCGGGGCGCATTGCGCTAATCGAAAATGATTTCGCGGTCGTTAACTCGTCGAACAGCGCGACGCTCGCTCGGCGGTAACACGGAATTACGATGATAGGCGACGAAGCGCGGAATGCGAAACCGCAAGGTGATCCAACCTGCGGGGTGAACGACGAAAGGTAAGCCCAGACACGACGTTTGGAGAACCTCGTCTCGCAGGATGAACGGACGAATTGATGAACAGTTAAACGGCTGAACGGATGAACAGATGAACGGGTGAACAGATAAACAAATGAACAGACCACCATTGCGATGAGAGACAGTCAAGGAGCGACCTGAGACAAAAACTCTAGCCATCGAAATCTCGAACGACGCTGGAAGTGAGGACAGCGGGGAAAGGAATAGAAATGTGACTGAGAGAGAATGAGGCACGCGGACGGCGGTGGAGAATGAGTGACAAAGATGGTAAGCGAGGAGAAGGAGTCCAGAGGGTGGGAAAGAAGAGGAGACAGGGAGAAGGCATCCAGCGAAGCAAAAGGAGGAGCCGAGGCGAGCGTAGGAATAAGTCTCGGGGTAGGAAGCAGTGCTGAAGGGTAATAAGAGGTGCTTTGCTTCGCGAAAGAAACGATGTACGGATCGCTACCGGTGTATCCGACCTCCTCCGGGTACGTCCCTCCCACTCTCTCTCTCTCTCTCTCTCTCTGCCTCTCTCTGTCTCTCATTCTCTTGCATCCCACTCGCTGCCCCTCGCCCCCGCCCCACCCGATCCACCTTGAGCGTCTCCTCGTTTTGTTCGGTGTATCCGAAGCAGAGCGTCGGTCGGCGAGAGCGGAATCTTGTACAGAGGCTTTACTCGAGGAATTAATTTCCTTTGTGAGCTTTCAAAGAGCGCTTAGTGCGGTTGCTTTCGAGAATGACGAGAGGTTGATTGTGGCTGAGGCCACGACTGCCTCCCCTCTTACCACCTTCTCCATCGCCGCTGCCTTCCCTCTCTCACCCTCCCCCGTCTCTCGATTCTTTCTCTCTTCCACCGTACCCTCCTATGCGCACCCTCCGTCACGTCTTTGACGGAATAGCACGGATGGGAAAAAGAGAGGGTGTGCTCTGGGGGTTGCTTCCGACGAAGCAACGTGAACGAGAGTGAAGTCGGCGGGAGGCACGTGGTGGATAACTCTTAAATACGATTAAGATTGCAGCGCGCCGAGCGGATCATATGTACTCGTCGGGACGGAATCGGATATTTTTTGACGTCCCAGTCACGGTCGAACGATCATCGGGGCTCCTCGTCGGCGGATGCGAGTCTGCCGAACAGTCGAAAACTCCGTAATCCTGTAAGACACCGAGCGATAGTTCTCTTTGTTCCGCCGTTCTCGCGCTGCAAGAAAGGCAAGCCGCGGGATAAAACAGACGGCAGACGAACGGGGTACGTTCAGCGAGGTTGTCTGATGTCAGGACTGGCGCCGAACGACAAGCCGCGTAATAACGGATGATAGCCAAGATTGCGTTTTGCGCAGAGCAGTGCCTGCACCTGCGCTCTCGCTTCGAATGTAAACATTGACGTTGGCTCCGGCTGAAGGGCGCGCGCGGTATCCCTTTGTTTCGCTAAGTAACCCTTTCCCCCGGCCGACTTTGCTCAATTTCTTGTTAAGGATATTATTCGGCTCGCCCCGCTACCTGGGCTAGAGACCGTAGGGCCGGGAGGATATTTACACTTTAATTATCCACTTTGGGTAGCGGATCCCGGTCTAGCCTTATTTTTCGCTCTTTTGCCCCGTACCTTTGCGGCGTAATTATATTTTAAAGCCGGTTCCCGGCGGCGGAACTCGCGACGAGGCCTGCGCAGTCGTCTCGGCGCACGACTGGCATTCGGCGTCGAAAGCTCGAAATTCGACGGCCAGGATCCGACGCAGACGACGACGACGAGCGCGACCTGCCGACGAAGACGGGAAGTCCGGCACTTTTTCGCGGTTACGTAGTTAACCATAAGCCGGATGATCCTCAAACGTGGCGCTAAGCAGTTTATACGCGCGGCCAGTCTCGGTGCGAGCGGAGGCGGCGAGCGAGTTTTAAAATTGCCGGCAGCGTAGAACGGACGCGATAGGAGAGCGTAATAATGCGCTGCCCGAGAGAGGGGTGGAAGGAGGAGGGGAACGTTGCGGAACGGACGAAGGAGGAGGAGGACAAAGCCAAAGTATGCGGTGGTCGGAGAGAGAGGACTTAGGGGATAGACAAGGAAACGCACGAAAGTTCCTTTTTCGGCGAGAATACAGCTCCTGCTCGCCGAAGCATGGATGGATACCTCGACGGCGTATCTTCTAAAGCGCACGCACTGCTCGAACTATCACGGCATTCACACGCGTGGGTGTACGCACGCACACGCACGTGCACGCTGGTGCTAGTCTATAGAAAGTTCCGATGGCCGGAATTCACCATAGAAATTTTCTTCCCGCCGGCGAAGGAGGTGGAGGAGGAGAGGGAGCAGAAAGGGGAGGAGGAGAGGACCCCCACTCTTTCCCTCTGTACCCCTAACTGACGGTGCCAAGATATATTTCAATAAGGCATTCAGGTAAAGCCTCGAGCATTCGCTGCGGTTTTGGATATGCAACGGAGAGGGAGTGGAGCGAGTGAGGGAAGATAGCTGGAGGAAGAAGGAGAGGGAGGGAGGACTCGGCGGCGTGCCTGAAGGAATAGGAATAGGGAGGCGGAAGGAGAGGAAAGGAGTGGGGTGGGCATGGGGTCGCCGGTATCCGAATTCGTGAATGGGGAGACATTAGTTACGCGTGGCTACCCTGTACCACGGTCCTTGGATCTATGAGGTTTACGAGCCCGTATGATAAAAT
Organism: Anoplius nigerrimus; assembly: GCA_914767735.1. Lineage (NCBI taxonomy): Eukaryota > Metazoa > Arthropoda > Insecta > Hymenoptera > Pompilidae > Anoplius > Anoplius nigerrimus. Next base: position 10,979,517 of record OU612082.1, read on the forward strand.
TGCTTAATTTACCATGGAACCCGCCGGCTACGGGAAGAGGAAGAGAGAGAGAGTGGGAGGGAGTGGGAGGGAGAGAAAAGTAGGTAGAGACGGAGAAGGGCCGCGGATCGCGGTGCTCATTCGTTTTATGAAAGTGCCTGCGGCGATGGACCGGCCGCGGGACCGTTCAATGCTATAAGGACAGCGGGATAAACTTATATGCCTAAGGACATTAATATCCGACCGTGTCAGCTTCATAACTTTTACGGGTAACTACCTCTCCGACGTTAAGCTCCCGCCTCGAATGCCCAGATGAGGACGTCTTAAAGAATTATGCGCCTGCTTATTTTTATTAGTGCCCCTCTATGCCTTGAAATATGTACTTACCTATACACTTTGCGCGCGAGCGACCCGGTAAATACCGTATCAACAAGTACGTTGGATGTGAACGGCGAGATGTGAGGTTGAGAAGTAGCGCCATTCATGTTCGAAAAATGCATTATTTATGGAAATGCTACTTTTACGGTAATAGGTGGGCAACGTGCGCCTAGAGAATGGCAAGGTATAAAGTGTAGCATGTATCCGAACAGTTCGTAGGGAAGAAATATTGAAGATCGTAGGCATAATCGTCGGGTAGATCGGGGTGCGATCTTCGATTGAGACGTCAGACGGTCTTTGAGAAGCAGAAAAAAAGTTGGGCCCAGGCTGTACAAGCGTCGCGTACAATGCTGCTATCGGGAAGGCATTACGTTCGTCGCTGGGATCCGTTTCACGGGTTTTCGCCGAAGGATTCGGCTCGAATCAGGGAGCATAATTCCACGGGAAGGAACGCAAAAAGAGGAAATGGCGCCGAGAGGAGAGCGAGAAGCGAAAAAGCGCGTGAGCTGAAAGTGTTAAAGCAGTCTAGACGGTGATTTCCGTTTCGCGTCGACTGGTACTATTATGCTTGCGAAAAATATTCTTCAGTTGTATGCTTTCTCTCTTCCCCTCTCTCCTCACACCCTCCGTATACAGAGGTATATATTTAGATACACGTATATATATGCAACGTTCGATATTCCTGGCAAAGTTCTTTGTCCGCTGCGATATCATTCAGGCGATTGACGTAATCGGCATTTTTTTGATATTCGTTATGTGGCCCGATATTTTTAACGAGTCTCGCGGCATTGTCGAGCCACGTGCTGCGCAGCGAATTTTTTATGGAAAGCTATGTTTTATCCCGGAACAAAACGTTTCGACGTAAACGATATTTCGACGCGGATGCGAGAACTGAATGAGGCCGCGCGCGCGCAACAATTGATAAGCGGAAAATAATTTGGCCGATGTCATAGACAATGGTTATGCAGGACTGGATGGAAATGCTGTGCGACAAATTTGTACTCTGTACAGCATTCCAATGGACATCTCTTTATTTCAATCAAAGGGCATAGTAGAATAAGATTATCATGTCTGCAACTAGGCCGATTGAAATTGTGAAGGAGCCATTAAATAGTGTAAAAAAAAAAGGGCACTAATATGACTTTTCAACTTTATATCTCGACCGTGGTGGGTGGGAAATAAGGGTCGAAAAATGAGTAAAATAAATAAATAAAAAAAAACAAGTTTCCCAATCGACTTGTGACTTTGCACGTTGATAGAGGGACAAAAGACGATCACAAAAATCGCAACCGGAGCCTTCTAACTGCAGTAGTTTCGAAGATACAGTCAAGGAAAGACGGAAAAACACTACAAAAATTGTGCAAGAATGATATTTTTTCCAGCTCTATAGCGTATCATGCCTGTTGCTTTAAATATTCAGTTAAAACATGAAAATAAACTTGGTAATATGCGAAGCATTTTCGGATGTAGCTCTGACTTCTTTTCAGATTCTTTTATCCGCTAGATTCCGAGAAAATAGTATAAGAAGCATTCAATACATCTTACCCTTATCCACTACCCACAGTCGAGATACAAAGTAAGAAATTCACTGAAATGCTTCTTTGCTTGTACAAGCTACCGAATGATTGATTCATAATTTCAATCGGTTTAGAAGGACTTTTTACCATCTTACTCGACTATGCCTTCATATCGGCCCTGCTACGCTTCACGTTTATTTTTGCCACGGGCGACGATAATCAAGACACGTTGGCAATGACGCGGTAGCTGCGCATTATGTCACGTTGAAATATTAAATGGAACAGCCGCAGGCGCGGCGAATTACGAGATTCGAGCGATAATATTACGGGCGGAAATTTAAAATTCAATATTGCTCGATGTCGGCCAATTGGAAGCCCGAGCGCGCACTGCCGGGCGATAATTCGATCGTCGCACGCTCGCTCGCCGGATTCCGAGGAAATTGACGATGCGAATCCTTCGCTCGCCCAGAACGCGTTCTTAGCCGATGCAAGCTTTAAAAGCAACCTGTTGAGGAGCTCGTCCGGCATTGCCGTGCGTTCCGTGACACACGTCGCGGCGACCGCCGTCGCACCTAATTCGGGATTTAGATCGCGCGGCGCGGACTCATTTGTGACACTGTATCATCCGCCCTGTCCAGATTTAATCCCCCGAATGCGCCGCTTCGGGCGTCGGAAGCATTTAAGACACGAACGTACGCGCCGGAACCCCTGATATACGGACGAGCAGGTTAAAACCCATTTTGCGTAAACCCACCCTCTTCGCACGACATTCCTTCCACCCATGCATTTTGCCGCGACAACGAAGTCCGCAATTTCTGTCCAAAGTTCACGTTCTCCGCTCTGACAGTCTGTCGCGGAACCGACGAAACGGCAACGATGCCTACGGCCTCTTAGGGAAATTTTGGAATTTCGCTTTAGCCAGCGATTCGCACTCGAAGCGTCTCGTTTTGCGCTCGCCGACGTTGACCGGCCGAACGAGTGCTCGCGCGTCGATTTCACATCGACGCGGTCGACCGAAAAGCGTCGGTTTCCCGCCGCTATCAAAGCCCAGAGTCAAAAGATCGCCCTCGCTCGAGCGTGGACGGCGCCGGCGCACTCTTTTTTTTTCGACGTCGGCGGGTTTACGCGATGCATCAAAGGAATCACTGCGCGAGTCCAGTTTCGATAAATCGTTCGGCTCCCGGCGCTCGAGGGGGGCGGGAGGGGAGGGGGAGAGGGGGTGAGTCGGAGGGTGGCTAGCAGCGAAGGAGGGTACGGCCGACAGAGAGGCAGTTGAGGTCGCCGTGAGCGAGTCGGCGAAGGTTGGTGGTCGGAGAAGTGGGAAGAGAGCGGGCTGGCTGTCCGTTAAGCGGCAAATGAAACGTTAAGGGCTCGGTCAAGCTCGATTTACTGGCGCGGCCAATAAACCGCGCGCCTGTCGATTGCAAGCTACGCCGATTGCAAATCCGTCGCGATACGATAATCGGGTGGGGGGGGGGGGGGCGGGCGGGAGGAGAGGATAGGCGATATCAAAGGATCGTTCCGCCCGGACGAAATCGAGCACGGGGACGCGGGCGCATTCGTGCACTCTCTGACGAACAGAGCCGACCGGCGGCGGCCCGACGATGCTCACCGGGACAAGCTTGCAACATTTATTGCCGGCCCGAGTCGCCGTTCGCGGCCGACGCCTGCGTCGATGACGGCCGCTTCGACCGAATCTGCCTGCCCTCACGCCGTTGCTGACGGACTTGCCGGCTCGGCTGCTGGCTCTAGCTGGGTCGAGACGATCGATAGCTTGTCGATTGTTCCGTAATTGAAGTCGGTTACGCTATATTATTCGCGGTCAGATTGTGGATATTTTTATCGGATTTATTTGCAATGATTTTTCACGTCTGCGACACATTTAACAGAAGGATATTAGCTGTCGTCGTGTTTTATTATGTACTTATGCGCATTTTTGGGGGGATAACGTTGTGCCGTGAGAACGATTGATTCATGTTCTTTATAAGCGTTTGTCAATTGTCCGTCTCTGTTGATTGTGTCGACAGTCACATAAATGTATTGTACCGCCTCTGGCCGTCCATCTCGGAATTCAAAGCAAATACGGCGAAAATATCATTCGCCGCGATAAGCGGTCGCAGCTACTTGATCCGTGTCCGAAGTAGAATGTGCCATCCGGTAGATTCGGCTTCCGGTTGTCGGCCATGCTCCTGTCGTTTATTTGCCGACGTTCGCAAACATTGTAGTTTGCTTCATCAGGGCCTGTTGTACACACTGACGGACAATGCGTATCAGCCCCGACATTCCCTTACCTACCCGTCTATATCCCTCACAGCGACGTCTGACCGGTCCGTTCACAATAAATAACCCAACACAACTTTCCCCCAAACAATCTCCCGCAAGCCCCGTCCTCGCGTCGCTCCCCTCGAAATTGAATATTATTCCCTGCCTCGCTAATTGATGATTACATCGACGCTCATTTGGTCAGGAGCCAATCGATGCCTAAACACAGTGAGCGGCATCAAATTATCCTCAAATCGATTACCCGGCTCCCGCAAACTCCAATATTCCCTCTTCCATCCCCAACCTCGTCGACCTTACCCGCGCATATACTTTCCTCCCATCCCCCAATAACCCAGAGCCGACAAAAATTTCTCGCCGTCCCGCACGCTATCGCAGCCGCCTTTCGGCGCGCAAAACCGCAGGGCCCCCCGTGTCCTTCCGGCCGCAAGAACTACGAGTTACGTACATCGTCCGAACTAACCGCTCATCCATCAGTTGCGTCGCGCGAGATCTCGCAGGCTCGCCGTTTTTCGCCCCTCGCAAGAAACGTCCTCGGTCACTTGGGAAGTCAATGAGATTCGATCATTCGTCGAACGTAAGTTTTTCCCGGCAGTTTCTGGCTGCTCGCGGGTCAACGCGATGCCTATCTTCTCTCTTTCTCTCTCTCACTCTCTCTCACTCTCTCTCACTCTCTCACTTGATCAGATTCAGAGGCAGGACGGACGAGGGTTTCGTTGTTCGACGCACTCATCGGAAGCCGGCGTTGCAGCTGATCGAGCGAGTTCTTGCTCGTTAGCGCGCGGCGGTCGCCTCATAAGAAGGGGGTTATCGTCGTTATTGTTAATTACTCGCCTGGGATGAAATTGGGCATCCAGCCGTGCCGGGCTCCCAGTGCTTTCGCGCGAGACGCCGGATTAAGCGCCCGACCGTGCTCACCTGCGAATATTACGAGCGCGCAAGCCTCCGATGAAGGAGGATGGATCGTTTTGCCGGCGTCTGTCGGTGACTCGGTAGGCTCTGTCGGTGAATGGGTTGCTTCTATCGATCGGTGCCAAGGCTTGTTGCTTCTTTTCTCGTTAGCTCGACGCTGCTTTGGTACACGCGAAGACGTATTTAGTTTAAAGGTCGTTCGAAACGTTTATTTAGAAATTACTACTTTACTTTCTCGGAAGGTATTTAATAATTCCTGTTCGCACGTATAAGCTGTAATCCACGCACTGTCTGACTCCATATTTAAGAGAATGTAGTTTATAGTACTTTGGAAATATAGTTGTAGTGGTACTTAGTTTATTAATGTAGTATACATGTATAATAGATAGCTATACGAGTACCAAAAATTGTTGTTAGCGCATTGCTAAGAAGACACGTTTTCACGTGTTCATTTGATATTTTAATGGTGTTGAAGCGCTTCACTCCCGAGAAGTGTAATAACGCACGTTTCATCTACCGCAGTGCAGGTTCTGCATTACTCAAATTTTGTATACATTCTGTTAAAGCGTGTCATACCACAAGCGCGCAAATGAAACTGACAGCGTTCAACCGAAATATTGTACATGCAAACGCGTGTTCCTATTTGGGGCGGGCGTGATGATCCATGTATATGTACGCGAATGCGAATCTACGCTCATGTAATTCCAACGATGTTAGAGGAAGTGCGAGCAGACGTCTTCATTGTTGCGCGACGGTTTATTTTGGCTTGTTGCGGACTAAAATTCCAAAAGTTCTTGCCAATCTATTCCAAGGGGGAGAAAAGTAAGTACAAGAAACTGCAACTAACTGCGAAAACTCCAACTTTTATCCTGATTAAAGTAACTGAATATCGCGCCACGCTGAAGGGATTACATTTTCAATCTGCGTTTTAACACATTGAAATTCGTATAACAGTCATATATAAACCGTCAATTATCACTGCTACGCGCACAACAATATAAACTCGCAGGTAATTAACTCTTCTTCATATTTATACGCTTGCGCAACCGTACAAAGTAGACTCCATTCGTCACGGGAAAGGAATTAAGATACTCCCTCGTTTCTTCCCTCCCTTTGCCACATAATGTACAATTTACATTCCACGCGTTATTTTTCATCCAATCCTATATTCCGTCCTCTCGCGCAGCCCCTTTCAACTTCACTGCTTCATTCGAAGGCAACCTTTGTCCGCCCGGGAAATAATTAGACATACAGATGAGTCCAGCCTCGGCGCCGAATTGATTATTTTCCGCTCTGCAACCCTGTACGTGTGCCTCCGTCATTGTGTGCTCCTAGATGTACTTCGATGAAGGACATCGTGAGCCCTTTGATCGGCACTGTAATGAAAGGATCAGCGCCTTGCCCTGCACCCCCGGTGGCCAAAGTAAAAGGGAAATGAGCGAAGGACGAAAAAAGAGTGTGTAAAATAACACCGTCGGAGTAACGACCTACATGCGTCATGGTGTGCGCTCTCCTCTGTTCCTCACATTGCCCCCAGGTTTCTTCGGCCTCTCGAGGAGCCTCTGTCACGGACTCTCGTCAAAGGGTGCTACCCGACTAATTCGATAATGCACTTCATGAACGGGAGACAGCCAGGTGCCGAGAGGAAACCGAACAGGCTGCCGGCCAGGAGTACAATGAGCTTTGATTCGCGCGGCTTGTAATTACAGAGGGGAAAATTGGGCAGCGAATTCTGATTTCAGCGCGTCTCACGTCAAATTCGACGCGCTCGAAACTGTCGGCATCGAAACGGACTATACTGACCAATCGGGCTAGTCGGCGCTTGAACCTTATTTCCCGACACGGTCTGAACTTAGCTTACCGACTAGCTAATGTCCAGAGCGACATACAGACGGGAAATGTTTGCGGACGCAAAGTAGATGGCCACTCGCAATCGGATAAGGGCCAAAATTGCCGCAAAGTTACCCTAACCGTATTCAATCGACGTTATTTGCGCCGCAGCGTACCGCGTTACAGCGTCAAGGTATCAATCGGCGCCAGACATTAATCAATGCCACTCGTGGATGTTGCGCGCGCGATCATCGCTATCGCGCCACTAGCAGCCACCCCGAGGGTCGCTCGGGGGATGTTTACGAATTTCCGTAGCGTCTGCGTAAAATCGTAATTATCATTATTAACGTCGTTACGCCGGCGGAGCCGAAAATAAGGGACTTTCAAGAGGGTCGAGCGATAGAAGGAAGGAGGTGGGTAGACGTTTTAGAGACACCCACTCACGTCGGCCTGTTAAGCGATACGGCCCTCCCTCTCTCTCCCGCGCCCTTTGGGTTCTTTGTGCCGGTGACAAAATTTAACGCCCTCTCCGTAGGCGCGCCATTAAACTCGGGGAGTAGTGCGCGTCGCGCCAAAACCACCCCCGTCACCCTTGTCGCGACGAAAGCCGCCAATTTTCACGTGCGGCGGGCGCTGCATGGCGCTCGGTCGCGCGGCCGGAGGGCCGAGGATGCGGGAAATCTTGCGGGACATAATGGAAAATGTAAGAGAGTGCCGCCCAGAAGGTGCCTGAGAGTGGGTGGCGCAGCCACCCCTGCGGTCGCAGGCCTGACGGCTGGTTTGATCCTTTGGAAAATGTTCCGGGATAGAAATTATCGCCCTCGGCCCCGCTGGCTGCTCGGCAAGGAGGCCGGGCGTTTGCATGCTGGGAAAACAGCTCCTTGGCAAGGATAGACGGCGCTGTGGAAAGGCTAGGCGTGGTTTCCGGCGACTCGGAGACGCTGGCAACGCTTCTATACAGTCAACGAGTGCGGTATGATCGTACTACTGTTACGGCGGATGAATCATTGAGTCTGTCGCGGCTGGTATTTCAGGACGATTCGATCATTCGTACCTGACTCTCGAGTAATCAATTTCCCGGAATCGTTCTTCTAATACGGATGGTATCAGTTATCGTTTAGCGCCGCTCTTCACTCATAAAGCAATTAACGCGCAATCGTCGTTCATCCGACACTCGAGGAGGATAGGCGGCTCTTTTGTTTCGTTCGCGGCGACTCGTATCGAGGCGCGAATTGAATCGGGGCACCTTCGAAAAACTCTGTCCCTTTGTTCCTCTCTCGAATCCCATTGCGCCCGTTGCCGAGAGCGCGCGATACCGGACCGATTTGCAAGCGAGCCCGTCGCACTCGCCGCGAACTACACCGCTCGGACGTCCATTGTCTTGGACGACGATCGATTTCGATAATAACTTTCGCAAAGCCGCGCCACTCGCCGATCGCGGCTGTAATTTTTATCTTCCTCCCCCTTCCTCGACCGGCTCTTCTTTGTGGACGGTATAACGACCAGTGCGCGCGCGCTCGCGCGCACGCGAGAGAGCGCAAGCGGACGTTGCTCTTTTTTTCGCCCCGCTCGCGAGCGCAATATTGCGACGTGAGATTTATAGAGGGCCCGGGCGCATCGAATCCAATGCAAATCGACGGTTCCTACACCCATGCATTACCAGACTGTCGAGGATATCGATGACAAATAAACGTACAAAATCTCTCGTTTCAAAGCTTTGACTTCCACTATCGGGTTTAACTAGCGTACGTAGGTACGCGGATGGCACGTCGGAGGGGGATATTCGGGCCCAGCCAGAGACGGATTATGCACTCGATCGCTCGGCAACGATACGTTCGATGTGCATGGAATTATGCGCTGTGACAACGAGACTTTGCGTTTATTGGACGTCGCCCCCCGTCGATTCTTCCCGCGTCCCCCCCGTCGCCGCTGCCCTCTCTTTTTTCCCGCGTTTCCCTTCGACTCTCCGCTCCGTTCCGTGCCTCTCTTTCGCCTCGGCGGGCGTAATTTAAGCAAAGAGATCGATGGCGGTCTGCATGCGGCTGGAGCCCATATATAACGCTTTGCGCAATGAATTTATTACGGCGTATATCCTTTCATAAACTGTCTGAAACTTGAAAAAATATTGTCGGTTCCCGCGGCAACCGGCGCTGTCATAACTTAGCGGACATTTGTCCCGGCACGCGTGGCAATCGGTCACGCCGCGAGCAAAAAGGCCGGAAGGATCGCCGCTGATCGGCTCTCGGCCCGCTTCCCGATACTGCAGCCCTACCTGAGAGCTTTAGCGTCACACGTTCGCAATTTACACCGTCCCCTAATGCCGCGCTGATCAACCCCAGCGTTCGAACCTTCCCTCTTCTCCTCCCTTCCTCCCTCCTCCCTCTGTCCGCTTCGCGCTCTCACTCCTCGGCGCAGCGGCGAAGAAATAAGTGGTCGCGATTAATTACTACGATGCGCGCTTACGGCGTAACCGATTTGAGGTTTCATTAACTCGAGCAAGTTCGGCGGGCGTATTAAGCGCGCACGCACACCGGCACGTCGGCGCGTGTCGATGGGAGGGCCGGAGAACACGTTCGCAGGACGGTGCGCAAGCGTGCGCGGCAAAGGCGGGCGCAGTTTCAACCGGCTCTCCATTATTCGGGAGTGCTTCCGACGGTAATTCGTGTCTGGCTGGATCGTTCGGCTGCAATTATAAGCGCGGCCCGCCGCGGCGAGATCGAATTCGAATATGCCGAGGGTGCTAGGCCTAGCCTGCCAGCCTTTGCCCCCTTCCGCCCCCCCCCCCCCCCCTTATGCCACCCCTGCGAAGCTGCCAGCCTGGCTGCCTGCGAGTCCGCTCACCTGCCTGCCTGCCTGCCTGCCTGCCTGCCTGCCTGCCTGCCTTCGAGAGCGAAGCAGAGGAGACGTTTAATTCGCGCGCTCGAGCTCGCGCTCCGGCGCGGCCAAAAATTTACGATCGAGCACTTCTGCTCCTGCGGAGATATGTGTAAGGGGTCACCGGGGTTTAATTAAATTTCGCCCGTCGCATATTTTTATATACAGCCCCTCTTGTAGATTGCACGGTAGGTGTAAAATGCACGTGGCTCCGTGCACGCCCTTTCCAGTCCGCTCGCACAGTCCGCTCGCACCACTCGCTCGTACCGTTCGCTCGCCGTCGGCGAGATCGAAGCGAGATCCGTAATCGTTCGTCGAAACGTTCAGAAACGAGACGCCGCTGGCTCCGACCAATCTGAGGGGGGGTGGACGCTTTTCGTTACGCCCGCCAGCTATAGCTATAGGTCGCCATTTCGAAGCGAAAACAAAGTGTACTCGCGAAACTGCGTTTTTCGAACGACCCTCCTGAATCCCGTAGCGGCAGCCTGCGCTGCCTATTACGGATACATTTCGAGCCTTCGAAATGTGGCCCGACACCTTCATTCAGCGTACCTTTCCCTTCCACCTTTTTCGCATCGCTCTGCCCTTTCACTCTTCTCTCTCTCTCTCTCTCTCTCCTACTCTCTCTCTCTCTCTCTCTCTCTCTCCTCTCTTTCTACTATGTCTAGCCGGACGGAAATAAACGTTAGTTCGCATTTATCCGCAGTGTTTGAGCGCACTCTAAAGCGGGCCGGTTCGAGCGCAGTGAAATCCGATCCTGGACCCGGTTTGTTTGGCTACAGGCTACATTGTATTTTATGGAGAAATCGATGAATATCCCTTTTCTCATGTCGTGCGTTCAGCTGCGCTGCTAGAGGCACATAGAGAGCTGTGAATTTTTCGATAATGACGGCGCGAGGCCGAATATTTCCCCGAAAGATCGATTGGCGAATGCCTCGATCGGCTGCTGAAAGCATCGGAGGTTCAATTTCTCGCGATTCTCTCTCTCTCTCTCTCTCTCCCTCTCTCTCTCCCTCCCTCCCTTCCTCATTGCTCTTTTTTGCCTCGAATAAATTAAATTCCAAACTACGCGCGCGCACCGTAACCGCTTACGATTGATGCGCATCGTATAGCTTCTGCCAACAGACTAACCGCAACATTTGCTTGCTTGACAGGAAATTTAATTCCGAAGAATCCCACGTCGAATGAAAAAACATGGCAGCGCAGACTTTCGGGAACTGAATACAGTAGGTTCGGTAACCGGTGGTACAGAGGCATTGTTTTCGAGAAATTCGACTTTGTTTCACCGTGTACGCTTTCACTTGCCCATATCTAGTTACAACGGGTCTCACTGTAGGTCACTGTGCCGATTGAAGCTTTTGATATTGATAAACGCTTTTAATAGTGTCCACGGAAATGTTTCTCTTCTCACTGTCTTTAGTACCCTTTCCACCTCCCACCCCATTTATCAGCACTCCTCCTTCCACTTCGCTGTGTATGACTGACTACTTCTCCAATGTCTGACTACGTACGGCCTTCCCGACCGCTGACTCCTTAAACAATTGTCTGAAAAATTGGTAGTCGAAAACTCGGTAAAACTCAAAAGTCTTTCGATCGACTTCTGAATGTATACATTGGAAGAGTATCAAAAGAGGGTCACAAAAATCGCAACCTGAGCCTTCTAAGTTTAATAGTGGTAGTTATTGGTAGTAGCCCCTACCATTCCTACTGTCTACTACTACTACTACTACTCTCCTCCGTCTACCATCTTTATTACCCACCCCTCCTTCCTTCCAGCCCTGTGGTAAAGTAGCGTGCTGTTTTTCTGCGGACAGTACGCCGAAAGGAAAGAACGAATGATGCGAGCGGACGACTTAAAAATCGCTCTTTAAAAATCCGTGCCGCTTCAAACGACCGGCCATAGATCCTCTGATATGACGTAACACGGGTCCGTGATTGCCTCCCATAAACTTTTGATGTACTCCTCTACATATTAAGTGCGTATTTACCGGCTGCCGCGCGCGAGCTGCTCCGGACGTGTGTGCGAGGTTGTATGAAAGTCGGCTGGGGTTGGAATTCTCGACCCCAGCGAGAGGGCGGAGAAAGTGGAAGACTCGTGACAGATTCTCCGGCTTTTTCTTCGTCCTTTCGACGGGAAAGTAGGGAGCCGCCGAGCATTAAAGGAGAAGTAAGCTTAATGAATTACATGAAATTTCGCCTTTTTTTTCACCCGCGCTCGTGGGCTTAACGTTAATACTCGGCGAGCAATTATTCATAGGCAAAATAAGTGTAAAGACGGAGGGAGGATTTCAAGGTGTATGATGTTCAACTTGAATGATGACAGGCTCCCTTCGAATGACCTCTCTTATTTCGTGATTAACGTTCCTTTTTCCTGCTCGGCCGCAACCTGAATCTTTTCCCTCAATACTTTATCACCCCTCCATTCAAATAAGTCGCTCACAGTATTTTATATTGACTCAGTCTTGCAAGTTTGGGTATTCCTTGTTGTGCAGAACTACTGCATCGACAATCCTTCAGTTTTCTACGTCACTACGCAGACAGAAGAGAACGAATAAAGAAATTCGACAAACATCCCTTAATGCCATTCACCGAAATGCCAAAACGGGCGACGCAAACGCGCAACAAAGCCCGGATTCCGCGTAACATAATTACGACGTATCGTTCGCCGGTCCTTTTTGTCCCGACAAACCGTCCGCAAAAATTCTGCGGCAAGGGCCGTGGCCCCATCCATTCACTAATTGGGAGCGTCTACCCGGGCGCACGTATTTTCAGAAGAATTTGTGGGGGGTGCCGGAAACGGAGGGCCGCAATGGTTTCCGGGTTGTAACACGATCGGGAGCGGCAGGAAAACGTACTACCCCACCGGCCGTACATTAATGCTTACACGGCGCACGGTAGTACTCTCCTAATCGGCCAACCCTTCGACAAAAACCGGTGCAATTGGTCAGATCGTCGGGCGGGCCACGAACGGAGCTTCGTGGTTCCCCCTCTGGAAAAACAAACTTAACGTTATTTTCTCTCACGGACGAAATCCCCCTGCCTTTTGTCTTTCTCCCCGCCCATTTCTCTCCATCTCACCCTCTCACCCGCCATCTCCTTCCAACTATCGCTCGCCTTCCCTCTACGGCCGACTCTTTCTCATCCCCCTCCCACCCCTCATCAATCCCATTTTCTCCCGATTTGTGGGGATAGTTCAATTGAATTAAATCCTTTGAACTTTATTGGCTTCAGCGGGCTGACATTTCGTTAATTACACTTTCCGCTATGACCATCCCCCTACCCCTCTGCTAGGTAACTCGATAACTTTCTTCGCTTGAACATCGATAGAAAACTTCGTGTATCGCACCCCCGCTCCAACCTGCCCATTCTGTTCGCCGTTCGGTCGTTCGCCATTGGCTAGCCGCTGGGTGGATAAAATTGCGGCGAATAAAATTATTGCACGGCACGGATGATGTTGATTGCGGCGTAATATTGTTTTGGGTATCCGGGGCAGGCTAAAAATGGGGCCCAATAAAATTTGTAACGCTCGACTCGCTCGTCCTGCCGGGCGTTCAGTTGTAAATCCGCGGGTATCGCGCCGAGCGACACCGTTGCCAAAAATGGTCAATGCAATTGAAAGCGGTCTGCCGTAACTAACGATCCATTAATCGAATTGCATATTTTCGCCGAGCGGTAGCAGAAAAAGTTCGTCACCGTTAATAATCGCGGACTCGGGGAGGGGGGGGGGGGGTCATTTTTCCGCCAGAAACGGACCGATCGAAGTGCGGGACGCGTAGTCTTTCTGATAAATGGCCTTTGAGCCATTACGTCTAGACACCTACGGATGCCACCCCAGCGATATCCGGGGACACTCTATCCCGGTACGGGAGGGTAGCGCGCACGCTGATAAATCTAGAAGGAACGCCGTGGAAATTGTCGTCGGATATACAAAACCCGCTGCGGATAGGAGGGCGGGGGAGCGTATATGCTCGCACGTACGATCCTCAAGATTCAGAATGCAAGTGTAGCCCGGCTCCCCCTACGCCAGCTTTATTTCAGTCACGTACCGGCACAATCAAATGCGCGCGGTGCGTGAAGGATCCCGATACAAAAACACTACAGCCCCCCCCCCCCTTCAACCTCCTCCCGCTCCCTCCTGCCCAAGAGCCGACGTTTGAGCGAGTCTTTCTATCGGGCAAATAGGAAAAGCATCGGCCGCGAAACTTTTGCAGTCGAAAGAAGCGCGTGGAGGATGAGAGCGGGCGGGGTGGAGCAGGAGGAGAGAAAAAGAAGGAGATGGGGGTGGAAGCGGACTTTAAAGGCGCGAAAAATAGCGAGCCCCGATCGTGCGCGCCGTTCAGCAGCCACGGGAGGCAGCCAACCCTTAATCTCGAATGGGTGGATCGGACTGGGAGGGGGGAGGGGGCAGGGCCGTGAAAGACTCGACTTTAGACGCGGAAGAAACTTTCGTAATATTCCACAACGTTTCCCATTCGCCGATCGTGCCTCACCTCTCGTTCGATCCGTTCGCCAACTCGCGCGCGCGCGCGCGCGCGCGCCTGTCCTCCTTTTCCGGTGAATTTCCCTTTCTCGTGCGATCGAAATTTTCATTTCTCCCCACTCGTCGAGCCCTTAACTTTCGACAAGGTCCGATTACTGTTTGTCGCTCACCGTTCGGCATCCGATCGAATCCCGGGAGCTAGTCGAGGTCGACGCTGAGGATCGTAATCGTCTCCGATGAATTCTGCGAAAGTGTTGCGGGAATGTAAGTCACGGGAATTCGTTCTATGATTCGTTCCCGCGACTTCAATTTCGAGGAACGCGTCTGACGAAACGTCTTCTTCCGGGAACGATTAACGGGTTTCCTGAGAGGCGGTACCTGGAGCAGAGCGAAGCTCGCTAGAAAACGTGAGTCGACGCTCGTATTTCGATGAGGCGTCGTTAATTAAATCCTTTCGACGAGCCAAGGATCGCGCGGATCGCGTAATCTTAGGCGTGTCGGTGGCCGATCGGCGAGGGCGATAAAACATAATTTTACGCCGGGCAATTTCCGCGGGAAAAGTTGACGGGGCGCGATCGCAAATCTTGGCGATGCTTTACGATCGGCCGTGTCGGCACTGTAAAAGTGTCTGCTGAACAGCGCGGAAGCGATGAAAAACGATCGACGTCTGGTGACCGTTCGACGTAACACGTTTCTTGTATCGCTCGATCGACGAAAGGGAAGGGCGTAAAAACGGGCGGCGTGGAAGCAGTCGAGCGGCGAGGAGGGGGAAGGGAAGGACGGGGGTGAGAAACAAAACCGTTGCGCCGGAGTCAACATTAATTTACAATCCGCGCGCATAAATCTCTTAGGGCGTCCGTTTACGAGCTCGATGCCAAAGAATCGGGAATCGGTCGGGGGGTCGAAGGAAAGTATTAAAAAACATCCTCGTGTTTACCTCATCAAATTCTCATCTGCCGGAATGCTTCGAGCGAGTGAGAGGTACCCTCGGGGGTGGGCGCGCAGGGGGTGGAATGGGATGAAAGAGGAGAGTCGATCGACGGCACTCCTCTTCTCGGGGCGGAAAATTAACAAACAGGCCAAAAAAATACGCAAAGAAGGTGAGAGGTGGGAGGGATGGATAGAGGGAGTGAGAGAGAGAGAGTTTAGGGTCGGATCGGGTGAGAATGGGAAGGGTGAAATGATCGGAGCAAGAGTTCTGCCGAGTGGTCGGAGCCGGAGCAATAAATTACGAAATTCATCTCTCGGTCGAACTGCGTCCGATAATGGCGTGCGAATTCGAAAACTTTTTTCTGGCCATTGATCTGCGTGACTCTCGGTGTGGGCGGCGTGTGGGACGGTAGCAAGACAGCCGTAAAATTTTACGACCCTCGTGAGGTGAGATGAGCAATCGGGCTGCGTAAAGATTTCTGTTTCTTTGAATCAGTGACTCTGAAGTGTCTCATTCGCATCGCATTAAAGTCACATATTATGTTGTCTGTTTTTTATACCTTTTTAATTTCAACTCGATCACTCACAAAGACGGTTAGAGCATTATGTTTGTGAGTTATAATGTTGCAGCACGTCATGTCTTTCGAATCTCAATCATAATACAAGTGTATAATAACGATATTACATAATTTCATATCCGGTAACTAGGTTGTCACAGAAATCGGTTATCTGATTTACTTACATATTCGTATTCTCAGAGTCGCTCGTTCTCAAGCTACGCTCAACGATAGTAGTTGTATCTCGTCGAGAAAAAAGCACAAATGAAAAATATCAGTGGGTAACCTACGGACCGGAAGACAGCCTCTACCCCGAACAAATTGACCAAAAAAAAGTCTTCGACTAATCGTCGACGACGTGTCGTCTCGATAAGGGGGACGCCAGAAGAACATGAACTTTTGAACGGGAATGGAGAAGGACGACAATGAAATTGGTCTGCGAAAGACAAAGAGAAATGCCGAAACGATGAGAGGGAAAAAGACGTGCGCGCCAGAAAGATAGAGAGAGCCGAATAGGACTGCAAAGGACAAAGAGGAAGAATGTCCTGGCAAGATAAATGAACCAGCTGGTTCGTTCTGGCCGCGGATGAAGGCTATGCGAGCCGTGAATACGTTTCCTGTGTACCCTCGTATATATGATATATGCGTAAATGTCGTGTACACGTCGGTACTCGAAAAACTCTCTGTCGGAACTCTTCCATCGTCGCATACGCTCAGTTCGGACGCGGTTGACACGGGGCACAATATCCGGTTGAGCATTTTGTAAAGGAATTTTCTCATTTAACTCGAACGATCTCTCCCGAAGCGTACATCTTAATTATCGCTCGCCGCTCGCCATTAATCACGCTCCTCGCTACACTTTCTCATTATCGCGGCTTAACGGCATTGTCAGTCGCACAGATACGATACAGTTCGAAGAAACAATGTTGAAATCAACAAGCGCTGCACCTCCAGCGAAGCTTTGCCCATGCAATTCGTAGATTACACGCACGTACTCGATCCCTGTCTGCGGTTTCAGCCGCGAGATCCATCCCATCCCAGGGCATTCTCCTTTTTCGCCGTCCACTTTTTGCACTTCAACGGTGGAAGCTACGAGAAAGAGAGAGAGGGAAAGAAAGAGAGAGAGAGAGAGAGAGAGAGAGAGAAACTACACGTTCGACGATCGAGAACGGAACCATCCGCGTAGACGCACGTACCACGGCCCGTTCAGCTTAGCTTTCTCGTACCTTTTTTCCCCACGCCGACAGCCGATGCCCAGGCTGGCTCAGCGTTTATTTTCAAAGGGATAGGTAGCGAAGCATACCAGAAGGGTAGTATGAATGTCTTTAATAGTTGCACCGTCCGTTGACACGACGAGTTTTGACAGACAGCTCTTCCGTGCACAATGGTGCCCCCGGGGCAGTATAATGGCCGCCGTGCCATTGTATGAAATTATACAGGTACATACTGGAGCATGCATCCCTCTCCCCCCACCCTCTTCCTCGAGGAAACCCCTCCCCTGTCTGGCCAAGTACATCGGTGTTCGTAGGTGAGCGACGGGAGTACACCGTCGAGTGTTCAAACTCTAATACGAGTACGTGCGAGTTCGAGTACGAATGCGTGGATTTCAATGCAGGCCGCTTTAACCTGCCACGCGGACTACCTGCGAAGCGATGAGGTCGTCGTAATGAAGATGGACGGGTCCGCTTTCTTATTCCCTTCTTTAACAGTCCTCGTTTATTCTCGCTCAAGCTCCATTTTTGGTCAGACTCGACTTTGAGCCTCGGGTGCCGTCGTCATTTAACTACCGTTCCGTGTGACAGATGCGAAAAGGTGTGGGAAAGGGTGGGCGACGTTCTCGGCGAGGTTGGGAGGAAGCCGAAGAATGCCGATGGAAGGGCTTTCGACGTTTTTCGAGAGAACCTCTTCGGCCCGAACGGCCCGGCGATTATTATTGTTATCATCGTCGTTATCGTCATTGCCGCTATTATTGTTAAAGGCACTTTTTCGAGGATCCCGAGTCCCATTGACTTCGTGCCGGGGCGAGGTGGGGCCGCGGAAAAAGAGAAAGAGGTTACAAAGTCACCCTCGAAGGGATGTTCAACGAGGGCGGATCCATTGTTGGCTCGAAAATGAGAGAGATGGGGAGGATGGGTGGCTTTCAGTCACTTTCTCACTTTTTCCCCGAGTTACGGGTAGAATGAAAATCTGTACCCATATTGTCGGCCTATCAATCGGAGTTCTACTCTTTGAAGAGGGCAGGGTCATACGTTGCCGTCGAGCGCGATTAAATCGTTTCTACTTTGCGGTAGAAGCGCGATGTATTCGACTAACGATCAGGTTGAAACCTTTGCTCGTCCCTCGGCACTTTTTAACGAAGCCCTTTTGCGCCCGCGTGCGCAGCGTTAGGCACGGACTCACGGAAATCCTTTAAATTACGCGTACGCCTGCCTCGGACAAAGTAAACCGCGAGAATCGGCTTGACAGCTTGTCACGCGAACCGTAATTGCTCGGTGGTGCGCTCGCGCGCACGAACGCACGCACGTGCAATTCGTCGCGTACGTTTGCGTCCGCACGCCGACGAAGACACGCACGGCCCACGGCAGTACATTTAAGCCGATCTACTCTATTGTGCCGCAGGTGTTATCGCAGTTTCTGTTAACGATCGTTGCCGAGGTATTTTATTATTCGTGAAATATTCGTACAGCATCCGCGATAGTCAGCGGAAGTACGCCGGCGCAGCGCTGTTAATTAATTTTTATCGCGCTCGCGCGCTCCCACACGTACGGCAGAATGATTGGAATTCTGCCGTTACGCGAGAATGAGAGCGAGAATTAGAGCGAGAATGAGAGGGAGCCCACTGCGGGGGCATCCTGTTTTTCGCCAAACGATCATCGATGCGCCGGAGCATATTTGCGATTAATCATGCCGGCTCGCGTTATTATTTTAGATAACTGCCTCGTCCGGTTAAATAAGCCGGCGAATCGAAACGGACAACTTGCCAAACCGCGCAGCTCGTTTTCGGACCGCAAATATTGGGACTCCGCGCAGTCAGTCGGTCAACGAACGGCGCCGGAATGTACGTATGTTCACTTTTCGAGTCGGTTATCCGACAGTTTGAAGTCGCGCTAATTACGGCCGACGTCGCTCGCCGCCGAGAGTAATGACGCGCCCGTCGTTTCGTCAAAGTTATCAGCCGCCGACTCGAATGTTACGACATTTACAATATTTCGGAATACTCTAATGTGCGATACGCGAGCTCTTCGTCGCTTCGAGGCCGTAACGTGCGGTCCGGTGTACGTTTCGGCAGGCTGGCTTTTTGGCAAACTTGTTAACACACCGCTTCGTATACGTTATTCATTACATATGACTCCCCTAATTTCTCCCATTTGCGTCGCTAACGCAGTGCACGCGGTGCGCCCTATCGCGAAACGCAAGATATGTATTAAAAACAGTACGTATTCATTCGTCACTCCCACGGAAAACAATTCCGACGTCCATTTGGTACGCGTCATTGCCCAGGGCGGCAACGTCGTCCGTAATTAGTGCCACTTGAAATTGGTAAAAGTGACTCGGCGCCGGGCCGTGGGCACGTTATACCGAAATGCCGGTCGAATCGGGCGGCTGCGGGGGCGTAAAAGGCCGAAGAGCCGAGAAGGGGTTGCGCGCCCTTTGTTCGACGCGTGTTCGAGGATCCGCAAGAAAGCGTTTAACTTTTTCATCGGGATCCCACCCCGCCAACCTTCGCGCCGAAGCCGAGAGGGACG
This sequence comes from Anoplius nigerrimus, assembly GCA_914767735.1. Lineage (NCBI taxonomy): Eukaryota > Metazoa > Arthropoda > Insecta > Hymenoptera > Pompilidae > Anoplius > Anoplius nigerrimus. The sequence goes on from OU612082.1 coordinate 10,999,000, forward strand.
GACGGGCAGGATATATCGCGGTAGTTGGTTTTTTATTAGCTCCGCTGTAAAATAAATTAGGGGTGAAATTATAAAGGCGCCTTGGCACTCCCCATCTCAGCCCCTCTCCCCCCTCTCCGGCCCTCCTCCCGTCCTGCCTGCCAGCCTGTCCCACCCTCCACCGACACTCGCAGTACTTCCCTCTTACGACCTCGCGCTTTCAAACCATCACCCATACTAAGATTTTCGTTTACTGCCGCGCGAGGGGTTGGAGGGTGCGGTGAGTGGAGAAGACGCGGAGACAGAGGTGGTGGCGGAGAAAGGGTGACGGCGGGGTGAGAGGGGCTGACGGCAGAATTCCTCAAGAATCTCGACCCATCCATAAGGTTAACCTTCGATGTCGCGCTGTAAAAAATCGTTTCCACCCTCGCGAGTATGCTCGGGACGGCGAGAGAAAGAGGGTGAAGGGGGGGTTGAGGGGGGGTTGAGGGGAGAGTGCTTTTCGGGGCAGATAAGTCCCGACGCGCCGGTGGAGGAGGGTTGAAAGGGAAGGAGTGGTGGCTGGGGGTGAGTCTCCGTACATTCCTTTTCTTTCCCGCAGGACACCCGTTATACGTCAATGCCGATGTAAGAGACGGCGGGCGCAGCGCACACGAGGGGGACACTCGAGTGAAACGGAGAAATCTACTGGGACGAAGGGAGACAGAGAGAGAGAGGCGAGGGGAGTGGTGGCAGGCGGGAGGGGGTGGGGGAGGCAGGGCGACCACCCTTCGAAAAATCTCATTTCGCCTTCTACACGGGTTAACACCGAAAACACGTGCTGCCGACTTATGAACTTCCATTCTTAATGGTTCATGAAATTGCCTTATATTTCACGTCCGGCAACGCGTACATGGGGCGGACCGGATTTCGGAGGGTCGGCACCCACTGCTGGCGGTGAGGCATTGTAACAAAGAGTGCGCGGCGACGAAATTTGAAAATCTACCACCCCTATTTCGAACGGACTCTGTCGGCTGTCACTTCGAACGCCGCACGTTTCGTCGCTCCGCCGACTTCCGCCGCTCTCTTCCGCGTTCTCTCCCCCCCCCCCTCCCCCACCGCCGACGACGACCGCGAAGGGGGTGGATCGAAGCGCGCATTTTTTTGTCGGCGTTCGAGTGCCAAATTCGTTCATTCGCGGCCCGCTGATCGACGCTCTTCTCGGTCGGTTTGCGGCGAAATTTAGAGCGACACCGTGAGCTACGCCGATGCCCGCCGGCCGAAAAATGGATTTTAATGGCGCAATAATTTCCCACCGCCAATATCGGGCCGTCGATCGTAGCTGGGCATCGAAAGATAATTCGGGGCAAACTAATTTCAGCGCTGTATATGCGCGACGGCAAATCCGAAAGGTCAATAAATAATGGCTAGATGGTATCGCTGCCGGGGCGGTTTATGAAGTGCCGTTTGTTTACCCGTTAAGCGTGTACGTCGAGATGAAATTCAGCCGTATCAGTTATGCGAGCGTACCTCACGCCGGACAGTCGGGATTGTTTATTGGTTGGGCACTGCCTTGCAAGCCTTTTTTACCACCCTCCGCCATCCCTCTCTCCGTCCTTCTTCCGCGATCCAGGGCTCAGACTTTAGCCAAGCGACAGGAGTATAGGGTAATATAGGTATATTTTATCGATTCGCCGCGCGAACCGTGCGAAACGGCCGTCGACGAGATTTCCGTAGATGGCATCGGTATTCGTTGGCTTCGATTTTTCCCTCTCCATCTCCCCTCGTCCCGTCGGACGCTCTTTTTTTCAAGCGTGGCCGAGCAGAGCTGCCCGGTCATACGGCGTCGAGCAGTTTCGAAGCAAAGACAAAGTTGGCAGTGTCTCGCTGGCATTTAATGCACGGAACGGCAGGAAGGGCTTATTAGTAAAAAGCATGACAAACGACTCGCGGTTTACCTCGGCTTAGCCCGTAGACCAACCCCAGTAGGGCCGTAACCAGTATGCAACACGGTGCACGGTGATATATGGCGATTTTTAGTCACGCCTTTATACAGAAATAAATCCGACGGTTAACGTGTAGCTCCCCAGATTCCCGTAAGCGTGGAGGGGCGGAGCAGGGGGGGGGGGAAGGGCGAGGGGGACAGTGGGGAGTGTGGCGAGATGGGAGGGGGAGGGTGGCTGATATGAGCCCGGTCTCGCGGAACGAGAGAAGTCGTTAGGCGGAGAGGGAGGTCCTTCCCGGTGCGTAAAATTTTCAGATTTATAATGCTTATAAACGTCGAGCGCGGATACATTGTGGAAGTAAGCGCTAGTCCGTACCGTGTTTCGCTTTTCCTGCCCATTATTTCCCCGTTATCCGCCCACCCCGACACCCACGAAGTTCGGACACCGATAGAACGATCTCGCGACAGAGTCGAACATTCTACTCTTCGCGAGAGAATCTTCTCAAATCAACTCGCGTCTGACGCGTCGTCCGCGATCTGCGACGCCGAATCTGCATTGTGTACAGCGTTTATATTGAGATGGATCGTATACGGTTTCCCCTCGATGATCGAGATTATTTCGTATTACACGCGGCTCATCCCATTCCTGTGCGATTCACCCTCGATCATTATTATGCGTGATTTGGCCGAGAGCCCTGGCGATATACGGAGGGATGGCGTGAAGCAATGGTGATTAATACACGAGATCGCCCGAGCAGAGGTATAATCCTCATTACAAAACGGTGGGTGGGAGCAAGCGAGAATAACAGGGACGGACAGACGGGCAGAGAGAGAGAGAGAGAGAGAGAGAGTGAGAGAGAGGAGAGAATAGGTCGGACGTGTCCGTCTAAGAGGGAGGAAGTGGGACACACGTGGATGGGGAAGACGTGGGCTTGGTATTAGCCGCGTTTAGGGCAGGATATTAGGGTCAGTTAGTACCGCTCCGTCCGCAGTTCGTTACTTCGGTGGCGATACCAATCTGAATTTAAATAAACCCCAACACCTATCACTATTTATTACGCTCGCCAGCCATCAGCCTGTCCGCTCGGGGTGGAGAGTGGCAAACGATTGCACGGCCAATCATCGCACGTTAATGGATCCCCGACCGAGAGGACGAACGTTCGGACGAGGGGGGGGGAGACAGGTAAGGAGGCGCCATAAATCACGAAATTGGAGATGAGCTCAAAGGTATGAGAGACTGAAAGGTTCGGGTAAGATGGCACGCAGCTCGGGTTACCATCACCTATATCCCGACGCGTCTCGTCTGTGCCTCGTAAAATTATCCATTCTAATAGTCTCTCTACCAGCCTCGCAGACTCCGAAGAGCAGAGGCGAGCCGCTCCGATGTCCGACGGCTCGGTAATTTGAATAATGCCGCGAATAAAGCGATTGTCCGTGGAAATTGCTTTCGGCGCCGTCGCGCTAATCGCCATCTGTCGAAAGTCTCAATTTTTCGGAGACCGATGGCAGGACGAATTCCTTGGCACGCGCGCGCGCACGCTGTCGCACGAGTGGCGAACAGATGGCGAAACGGGAAGCTCGACGTGATCATCCTGCCGTAAACCGATTTCGCCGGAGGCCCTTACCCTTTCCCATTATCCGGTATCCGCTCTTCGGCGTCCGCTGAATTTTCACCGAAAGCAGGAAGCGAACGCTTCTTCTTCCGACCCCCTCTTCGCACTTCCCTCACATTATCCTCGACAATGAAAAACATAATCGACTTAGCTGCGAGAGAAATTCCCCCGCTGAAAGGGTCGCACGGTGGACCGGGCAGCAATTATCCTTTGCCTCGGCATCTCTGTCACGTTAACTTGTCGTTAACAATTATTCCGCTCGCGAGTAAAGGCCAGATTACGGCTCGGAGCGAATTTACTTTCCTCCCACCCCATCCCTCGACGCCCTTGCGCGTTCGCTAACCGCGTACTCCCTCCCCGCGCCACACCCCGCTCCATTCCCGCAATTCGGCCGATAAATTAGCATCGATATTGGACGCATAATCGAGTCCTCCCGAAAAGCGACGGGATTGCGTTCGAGCCGTGTGCGATTTAGCTTCGGAGTCAAGGTGGCGTCGTAAAGTTGTCCCGGTTAATAACGACGGCGGCGTCGACGGCGACGACGACGACGACGACGACGACGACGAACGAGGACGAGCCGTGGAAGAAACGAATGCCATCCGAAACTGCCTCGTTAATGGGTCTTTCGAGCCCAGGCAGACTCGTAGTCCGACACGGTCGGGACTCAGGATACACGAGCCGACGGATGATCCCTCTGCCGGGCGCGCAAATGAGAGGGTGGAGAGGTTTCTGGTAATTTGCGTTAACGCCTCGTCGGTTTATGCTACGCCCCGAGCGATACGCCGCATTCTGGCCCCGGCCGTGAAGTACGCCGATGAGGCCGGCCGAAGGCCGCATTCACGGCGATCGGCGAACGATAATGGCGACGAGCGAGACTCGCCGCTGACCGTTAGCAAAAATTGACGTTTCAACAGTCCCGGAGTGCGTCGATTGAGCTCGATGGCACTTTCCTTAAATGGGATATCCACTTTCCGCCTCGCGCGTCAAGCGAAATTTGGAACACGTGCATACGGCTATGCACACAGCAGAATCTGCGAATCGTTCGGCCGCCGATATTTAACGTTCCATTGATTATTGCCCGGAAATATTTGCCTAATGTCGAATATCATTAATAACATCTTGAATAATGTACGCATGTAATTTGATTTATGGCGCATTGAATTATAATAAAGCGCTCGTGGGCAAAGTGCATAATGGGTCGATATGGACGGTAAAATTGTGTCGCTTGCAAATAGTTTATGATGCACGGCTGTTCGAACGTCCGCGCGGGCCGCACCCTTCGAATTTCCCACTTAATCATCGCAATCAAAAAGTTTGAACAACGGGCGAGCGAAAATCGTTAAATACTTTTGCACACCTGTTACGTGCGCTTTCAAGCCGCGCGGGGTGCTGAAGAGCAGAATTTTTCCGAATTATTCCTCAGTTACGATCGTCACCGAAAAATGTCCACCGAAAATGCGCGCATCCCCCTCCCACCGGTCTGTCGATAATTTGAAAAAGCGTCGGGCGAAAAACGATCAATGTTCGCGAATTAATATGCGCCGAATTAATGGGCGGCTCAATTTTTTGTTCGGCTCGTCCGTAAGCGCCGTAATTAGTTTCCGCCGCGGCAGTTAATAACGCGCCGATTGATCGGGGCCCCAGTTTCTCATCGATATACATCGCGAGTTGTATGTATGTATTCGTGATCGGGCCGTGTGAGCCTAGTGCCGATTTCGGTTAAGTGGGGTAAGGTCGATAAGCGGCGTAAAATTCTTCGTTCGACAGAGGCTATCAACAAAGATTTTATCAGGTCGCTCATAAAAAAAGAAAAAGGGAGAAGAAAAGGTCCGCCGTTATGCGAGCGACCCACATCGATTTCCGTGAGGTCTGAGAACGACCCTGGACGCCTATCGAGGAGTGAACTTTAGAACGCGCGTCCAAGTTGTATCAGCGGATCCTAAAGATGTTTACTGCCCTCGCGCGAGAGGTCTCGATATCTCCCTGAGGGACGAAAAATGATGGTCGTGCCCTGCCTGGGGCCATTCCTCATTGTCGCCCACAATTCGTAATATCCGATGATACGTGTTTCAGCTCCTTTAGGGGAATTGTTATTTGTGGGCGACCTTTCACTCCTGGCACATGAATAATTTAGTGTTCTTACCTTTTACAAGTACTCAAACAAAACGACACCTGAACATTTCAGTATTTATCGATCTGTACTATCTGAATACTATGGACAATAGTAGAAATACATATTTCCATTGTCCGATGCAATATGTGGCAAATTATATTTTTACATTCTACGATTCTAATATTCCATGTAATGTTAATGTTATTCGAGTATTATACTGTAAAAGAAAGCTCGGCAAGCACTGCCAGCTCTTTTTTTTTTTTTTTTATCGTCCAGGAAATCTTCGGAAGACAGCACTGCCAGCTCTGCTTCCAGTACATTCGCTGGTCTGCCGACGTAAAAAATCGATCGTCGCTAGAAAGCCACGTCTTCTTGTAATTCCAATGCCCATTCCTAACGCGTCCAATTACAACAGCGCTGTGTCGCGTGTGAGACCCATGCGCATAATTACGTCGAACGACATGGCATTTAATAGCTTGTAATTTTCTTCCCCCGACACGTTGCCGTTTTCGTATCGTTATTCCTCCGTGACCTGCTCCACTTCTGTTTCCTCCTTCCCGTTTCCCGTTCCCTGCACCCATTGCCAACCGTCATTACTCCCACTCCCCTCATTATAACATTTTAGAAATCACGCAACACTCCCGACCAAAGTCAGCGGAACGGTATCGGCCGCGGCGAGAAACCTTTCCCGTCCGTCAATCATCGTCCGCTGTCCGAGAAGTCGGTCACAGTTCATTCGGAACGCGAATGCACGACGAACGCGTCGAAGCCGGTCGACGTTCGAACGCAAAGGGGGCGAAAGTTCGGCTGGGCCATGAAGGTAGCCATGAACGTGGCCATCAAGGTAGCCCCGCTAGGTAGCGAAGTTGGGTAGTCGTTTGGCCAGTACGCTCGAACCGTAGGATCCTGGGAAGCTGTCAACTCGTTTTGTTCATAACAATCGAGTCGCTCGTAATCACCGTTCGCCGACTATGGCCAGGCCGGTCGAAGGGATGCAGTAGCTCGACGGACGAGTAAAAGTGATTTAGGATCGTCGAGCGAAACGAGCCGGGGCTGCGACGAACAAACAGTGGCCCGCTATTTACGGGCCCGAAAGCCATAAACGATTCGAGCAGCGCGCGTGGGTTTCTCTCGCCTCGCGTTTCTCTCTGCCTCTCTCTTCTCCTTCGTCTCTTTCTCTCTCCCACTCGCTCTCGTGACTCTCTCGCGGGCCGAGATGCAGGTTAGTGCACATAGACGGGAGGAACTGACACGTTTGGGTCCGTGTACAGACACACGGACGGTTGAGGATGCCAGACTCGCCTCTTTCCGCATGAGCCTCGTAAATCTAATTTGGAATGCAGGCGCACTTCGTCACCGGACGAAAGTCCCGCGAAGATCCTTGAACGGAAATACTTGGCGGAACGGATTGAACGGCATTCGTTCCGCTTACCGCTGTAAGGAGCCTCGCTTAGTTTAAAGAACGGCGCGGGGCCGGAGTCGAGATTGGCGGACTTTTAGGGAGAGAACGTTCTCGTCGGTACAGCTCCTTCATCGGTTGATAGCGAGTCGTAGGCAGGGTCAGTGTGCGACAGTGATTTGATACCGCGCAACGAGCAAATGCGATGCTAACAGTTAATGACGCGCGGTGGAAAAATGTTTCGCTTGTTCCGCGACGCAAACTGGGCGTCGATCAGGGGCTTTTCGGACTTTTCGGCCTTTTCATATTTTCCGAATCGGCTTTCGACGAGTAATGCGCGGCCAGAGTCGCGTACAGGGAGCTTTGCTCGGCCGAAAACGCGTTATGTCCGATGAGCATTCTATATTTCGTTCGGACGAGTTCGACGATGCCGTTTGAACGATCAGATTATACTTTCGTACAATATGCATGTTATAGCTAACTTTGCCGGCGCAAACTCAGGCGCGGTCGGTCAGGTAAGGGCGCGCAGAGCTCGCGTTTGACCGCGGCAGCAAAAATTTGATTAGCAATCTGCCGGGAGCGAATTAATTACCGGCGAATTTCGTTTGCCGGCCATTCCATTTTGCCGACTTCCTCGGCAAACGGTTCGTGTGCCGTGTTCCCCGTGCGCGCATCCTGTTGCCGGCGCGGGGCCTTGGAAAAGTTTCGAAATGCAGGCTCTAGCTAGCTGGCCGGCATCAAGAAAATTCCCGGAGCTCCGCATCGCCGTGCACCGAAAGTACGTAACTTCCGCGGCAATTAGAGTGGCGCGCTTAATGGGATATCATAATGGCATTGATTGTACGTACGATAGCGTCGAGCGGAGGTTGTTCGCGTCGAAACGTTCTAAATGCCGGCGATGAAATTAACTCGTTAACGGATCGACGTCCTTTGACTTTGTCATCCGCGCGGGAGCTTATTACCGCGGATTTCGGTTATTGCGCATTTATCGTGCATCGCCGGGACGGCGAGCGAACTGTTGCGGGCTTGCGATGCTGGATGTCGGAATCGGTGCCGAAAGTTAGGATGCTCACGCATAACGAGAGAGGCGGCACTTCGTTAAATTAACGTTCATTAGCCTTCTGCGTGGCAGGAGCGTAAATCCGACGCTTATCGCCTTAAGCCGCTGCTCGCCGAGCGCTATTGCTCGCTAATTCCGATGTTAGAGCAGCGAGGTCGGCTCGAAGATCGGCGTGGAACTATGTCGGAATTTCGGGCAGATCACTGTTGAGCGTCGAATAGCACGGGAAACATCGACTGAGAGCGTAGAACGTTGCGAACTGTTCGAGCGGACAATACGTGACGTGGGATCAAAAAGTTTCTGGCCTGGTCTAAGACGTGAGGCGTCAGTGCAATTCCGCGGGTTTATGTTTTGTCCGATGGAATTCGGAGAGTTACGATTGATAGACACGGACAGTTCCAGGTATTGCGTTGATATTAGACCAGGGTGATTACTATTGGACTTATAATGGAGAATTAGCGGAAACCGTCTCGATCAGGCTGACTACTATTGTTGCCAGGAATTTCTATGTACGAAACCATCGCGTATTTCCGAAATCGGGAACAGAGGTGAGACATTCATTATCGCGATCATACGTATACAGATAACAGCGATACGAATTGGCTACAGAGCACGTGTGCCACGTGCCTTATACCGGCTGTCGTCGTTATCGTCCGTCGATCGTCCAATCATCGAGTGAATAAAACATTTTGGCGCGTCGAGAAAAAAGTGATTGGTTTTCCGTTTCATGCGGTATCTCGCGGAAAACTTGCGCCACGGTTATGCCCAGAGAATAGGCGAGCGCGGCAGGAAAATTTATTCGGATATTCCGGCGCGGTTTGCTCCGAAATTAAATCTACAAATATTCGAAATATTCGTTACGCGCTCCGCGTTCCGCGAGCCGCGTTACGAATATTATGAAGCGAATACTTTATCGCAGTCAATTATATGCGGCGCAGTTGGTTTCCAATTATTTGTTCACGTGCCTGACCGCCAGAAAAAATAGGCTATTTTTCGAAAGATTTTCAAAACCTGTCCCCTGACCATCTGCCGATGGCGTGCGAGACTCCGACCACATGCTCTCGTGCCCACGGCAGCACGTGGCATCCAAAAATCTCTCGGTGTCTCGTTTCCCGACGATCCCGACCACGTGTTCCGTGACTTAGCGAGATTCTCAACGGCTCTCGGCACTTCCTAGGTCGCACGATCGCCTTTCAACGTTTCCCGAAATTACGGGCGGACCATTTTCCGGCAAATGACCGTGCCACGCTAATTCTCGTGGCCTGCCCGCCGAAAAATGTGGTCGGGGATGGGGCCACGACCGGAAAACCGAGGAAGGTTAAGGCTCACTTAAGCGAAATCGATATTTCATCCGGAAATGTTGAACCTGCCATTCGGATATGGCGCGCGCGTTCCGGATCGATTCGATGAGAGACGAGACTTGGACGGATCGGCAAGGAGTTAACGAACTTTACTCATGTCGCGCCAACCCATAAAGCTCGATACTTTAATTGAATTCTCTCGCGGCCATGACGCTCGAATAACTCAGCCTTTAAAACGACCGTCCGAGAATGCTAAATTCGATTGTCCGTTTTAGCGTATGGATAAAGTCGTATCGTTCGATCGAGCGGACTTGATATACGCCGCTTTGCGCGCTCGTACACGGGATAACCAATTCAATGAGGTCATATTTTATTAATGTTCCGAGAGAAAATGTGAATTTTCCGTATCCCGCGCCAGAGCCCGCTCGCTCGCTGTTGCGGTCGGTTTATGTTTATCTGCGAGCGCAATGACGCGCCACTACGGCCCGTATCGACAACAGATTTGGCGATGCTAATTCGACGGATGTTCGGTTGTCGGCTCCACCATGTTAAACGCCCGCAAAAGGGCCGGACTGATAACAGTGTTGATTATCATAATGAGGGTAACGCTTTTTTCACTCCAACTCGATTCGCACTTGCATTCGGTCGAGTAGATTCGTGATGTTTCCGTTAACGTTCGCTGATGGTGATGATCGGTAAAATGGACGTGGGAAGGTTCGCAATGTTCCAGAGGGAAAAATATTTAGAAAAATAAAGGTAGACAATTAACACTTTTATTTGTTCCTCAAGCGAGTTTGGTATTCTCATTCTACGGCTGACTATAGTTTCATTACGTTCGAGCGAGTGGAATTAATCGAAACAATTTAAATAGGAATTATAGTAGTTGCTGTCACTATTCCTTCTTTTGATTACATTTTTCAGTTGTACACTGTCTCCATCAATCTTATGATAATATCTGCGATAGAAATGATCCTGCACTTCCGCACACTCCCGCTTCTACAACCCTATCGCGTACTCAACTTGAACATTTTTAATATCCCCATCAGGAGCTTCCAAAAACATCGTTCTTCCGGGCCAGCCGCATGAACCTGTAACAAAAATCGGGGACACCCCAGCTTTCGTCACTTCCCTTATTATCGGCGTCAGTCGCGCGTCAAGAAATATGACGCGGCGACGTGTCGACGTGAGATCCGTGAAGGCATAAGAAACGTTTCTGTCGACTGTGATCCTTGCGTTTTTCCAGGCTCCGCCGGCCCTGCTACTTCCTGCGCGATGATTGCCGCTTTACGACAACCACATGTTACGCCGAGGAAGTCGTCCCCAGCCCCTCCGCCCCCTGCCCCCGCGCGTCCCGCAGACGTCGCACGACGCTTCCTGGAGCGTGAGTCTGGCCCGAGACTTCGGCGGCAGCCACCTGTCTTTCAATCCCCGGGGAGCACGCTCGTAGGTAAGTGCGCCCCCGTACCTACTGAAACTCGAGAAAATCTCCTCGGTTCCGCCCTTAGGAGTGGCAGGAATCGTGTTACAGGGCACGCCACGTGGCGACGGCATGTCGCGCGGAGTCGGAAAGATTTTTTGCCTTTATTCGCGTCCTTCGCGTCTTTCGCGTCCTTCGTCCCCCGAACGCCCGACGAACGCCCGACGAACGCCCGACGAACGCCGACGAACGCTGCCATCTCCGAATTTCGGCCCTTCGACGCCGTCGACGCTGACGAATGATTTTATCCGGATTTTCTTTCCCCCTCCCTCAATATTCCCGCACGCCGCCGGAGGGAAACGACCTTCGCGACGGGTGCCTCGGGATTATATTACTCCGCGTTATAAATCGTCTTTGTAAATTTGATTTTTATGTCGGGGGTAGTACGTCGCCTCGCGCCGCGAGGAGCATCGTTATTGCCGCGAATGTATGCCCGATTAAGGGACCCTCTTCGGGAAATCGCCGTCTAAGCAGCTCCTCGACATTCCCCACATGCCGCCCGAGCGTCAATAAAATATCCTAACGACGCCGGCCCTCGCATTAAGCCACCCGGTATTCACTTCGCCCGCAAGGAAAGAACGCCCCGCACGAAATTCTTACTCGAGCGCCGGCCGGGCACAATGAAAGCGTGCGAGTAACGGCCATTGACGAATTCTGCGGGGCGTGAGCGTTCGTGGAAATTCTCGCGGACGGTCCGGCCACACGTCCTCTCGTCAGATTCGTGCGTTCCCTTTTGACCGGCGTTCGTCGCTGAGCGGTCGTCGATAAATTCACGCGAAGGCTTTGGCCCTCTTCGCCGCTGCGGCCTCCTCCTCCGCGTCCGGATCCTCGATAAATTACCCTGGGGGATGACAGAGACATTATAATCCCGGGGTGTAATAAAAAGGACGGTGTCAGGGGCTCCTCACGCTCGATGCGCCGCCGTTACTTAGCAATAATTCGCGTCCGGGGAGGATGGGTCGCGTGCGAAGAAGAGAGAAGGAAGCCCAGGCGGGCGTGGAAGAAGGTGGAAGCCTGAAAGGATGTGAGAGAGAGGAAGCGATGGAGGAAGAGTGAGACGGACGGCAAGGGGGCCGGACCGTTCGGTGTGGGTCCGTTTTTTCCCGTCCGTGTGGGATGGGTGGGCGAGTGTGCGTTGGGGATGGATTTCTAAGTCGCGCGCGACCGAGAGGGTGTGCGCGATGTCGAGCAGATGCGGAAGAGAAGAATTCCGGACAAAGCTGCGAGACGCGGACAATGAGAGCGGCGGCCGGAGGATCGGCCCACAGTGACGATTCAGGGGATGATTTATCGGGCCCGTATTTGTAGGTAATACGGGAGAACACAATCGAGCCCCCCGCGGCCTCCTCGATGATCGCTGCGACGGATACGGAGGGGTGGCTCGTCCGAATGAATTATGTCGGGCCATTGATGCGTCGCTGAAAACTGACCGCAAGGATCCTTCTTAGCGGTGATTCTAATGAAGACGAAGATCGATCATCTTCGACTGCTTTGCCTTGCGCAACGGGGAGGGACAAGTCGGCTTGGCGATGTAGAGTGAAATGGCAGAAACTCGGACACCTTGCGGTTTTCGACTATTATAGATGACTCTTTGATTTGTAAGTATATGGGTATAAAATATAAGATTTAGTTCAGTACTTTTAGCTGGAGCAATTTTAATTAAAGGACAAATTGAAGTGGAATAGAAGCTGAAGAATTTTATGTGTCTTTCGAATCTTTTGGCAGCTATGAAGGACAGCTCTCGATCATCGATGGGACAACGAGCAGTTGATAGTCCGATAACGATCCGCGTGCTGAACAAACCGAGAAGTGACGTGCAGTCTCGCTACATCCCATCTGTTGAATTCCCGGACCGAGAGTGCTCTTACTGTTTGCACGATGTTAACTGGGAAATCCATGAAGCTATCAAGTTAACGCCGAGAGTTACTCCGCAAGGGCGATAATCTTGTTCCGTGTAGTTTTCGAGTTCCGGCCACGAAGATAGTCGGGATAAGATAAGAAAGACTTTGGCTGCGAGGACGGCGGGGGGGGGGGGGGGTGTGATTGAGTCAGGTAATGCATCCCTAATGAGTTTAAAGTCGATCGGTCCTTTTATGAGCTTGCTGACTGTGCCGCCTCGGGCGTCATCGTGATAGCGCGGGGAAAGCGATTACCATGGAATCCATTAGAAGTATGACTTATCTCGGGTAGGGGTAGGGAATCTCCCAAAACGAATTGCTTCCGAGCGTTAAACGCGGCCCGCGAAGCAAAAATATCGTTGCCCGGCCATTATCGAATTTGCCCTGTAAATAACACGCTAATTCCACTCGAAATCGACTTACGCTCGCTGTTCACCGTCAAAAATCTACCCTTCCCAAAAAGTTAAATCTGGTTAATTAACACCTTAGCCAGCCCATAGTAACTTAAGGAAGCAGAATGACGAAAACGAGCGACGAGACCAGCCGAGCGGACAAAATCGAATAAATACCATATATTAATAATATATTAAAAATTTGCGTCTGCCGCTTAATTAAAGTTTGAGAGTCTATGCCATTGATCGGATCGAAAATTCCCATCTCGCCGACAGTCCGTTGACGCGGTAAGCGATGCGGATAGATAAGATGAAATATGCCCGGCAAACAGTGAATCGGTCTAGCAGCGTTCGCGCTCGATTCCAGGGTATGAAATATCGACTGTGTGAAAGTTCTGCTTCGCAGCCGTGCGCGAACGTGTACAGAGCGTGGTCGGTGGTTCTCGCGTGCATAGGCCACGTCGATCGAACGATGATCGGCCGGCGGGAGATGAGGCGAGCGGATATCGACTTGGCCGTGCCGGCGGCCAACCTTGCCGGGCAAGAAGTATGGAGACGTTTGTTTCGCGCACGTTCCTAAGAGGCTCTAATGAGCCTGTGGCACGTCATGTTGTCTCGGGACTCAGGTATCTGGCACGGCGGATCGACAGCCAAGGTGGCGGAAGTATGCAAACTATGTCAGGAGAGTCCTCAACCGGTGGCGACGCTATGCAACCCTCCACCTAACTCACCCCCCACCCCCCCAGACCCATCTCCCTCTATCCGCCTCGTCTAGCGCAACCCTTACGAATATATATAGGGGTCGAATCCCCGCACGATGTAGCTTACGTAACGAAACTTCCGTGAAACTTAGCTCACGACCGAGTTGCGTTCCCCGTCACGGACGAAAATTGGCGTTCGTCGCTGCGAAACGATTATAGGACGATTTGCATTCCAATACGGAGTCCGTGGCCGGAGGCGGGAAGGTCCGTTTTTCAACGGAGACGGCGTATAATGCGACGGAAATCGCGTCGGGGGTCTTAGAACTTAGTTGCGTGCGAAACGTCGGTTCTCGATATCGTCGGGCAAATTGATTATAATAATCTCCATAATGCGTCGGCGGTGGAGTTCTGTTTCTTCGGATTTGCGTGGTAACGCGAGCGAGGCGATTATTGATATTAGTGGGACTAACTGTTTGTTGTACCGTTATCGGGAATTATAACCGGGCACGTAACTGCGTGCAATCTGAGTGTAACGAGGAAGATAGTTTATACAGTCTGGCTCGCGATACGAAGCCTGCTTAAACAAAGATTTACACATTGTACCGTAGCACGATCTTCAACCGTCAGAACAATTATCAACATACTCAATAAAATATAATCATCAGCAAACAATCGAGACTACATTAATTCATATTACAGCTACGATCAAACGAAATAGATATGATCACGCCCGCGCATAAAATCGAATTCGAAGAATGTCGCCATACCTATGAACGCCGTCACATATCACGGGGCGTTTCAATATTTGTCTCCCGGTGGATCTCGGCTAATTTTGTTTCTATTGTCCGTGATATATACGCCCTCGCCGTTCTGCCGGCGCAGCACGTGTGGCTACGTGCCTCACGAGCGTACATCTTTTCTATCTCCTTCCGCCGGCCTGAAAACGATACTCACCTGTCAGCCGAAATGGCCCATTTGCCGAAGCAATGTGTTGGCCGCGGAAGGAACGAGCGCGAAATGGAACGAAGTCGCCCTCTCGGCCCCCGGGATACGGCGTCAAGGTCCGCCTCGAAAGAAAGAAGCCAGTCGCCGATCAGTACTAACTGGCTCTTCCCGACTGCGGATTTAATGCGACTACGTGAAATGGCGTCCTGCGCCGAGCTGGACGATAAGGACGATTACGGCCGGGAGAATCGGTACGGGGGCGGGACGCGTGCATGTCCGGGGCAAGGCTGGAAACAAGCCTGGAAACAAGATCCTGCCAATGCGCAAAGTTCGCGGAGGAAGTCGGCCGGGCTCCTCCAACTGAATTAAGTACGGATCGTGAAACTTTCGGAGGCAGCGATCGCGCAGTATCGTGTGACCTGTAATTTGGCAATCTGTCGCTGACGCGGGCTTACGTGTGAATTTAGGGGGGGATGATGATGGTTTAATGTCATGTTCCGGTTATTGCTTATGATATAATTGAACGTAGCTGCTGCAAGGGAGAAAAATAAATGATGTCAGCGCGAGCGGAGTACGCGTTGCTTTGGGAAAAAGGTGATCATCGGAAAAAAGAAAGGGTACGAGGACGCGCGGCAGTCGGTCACGGAAAGCAAAAGAAAGAACTGTACGCATTAAAAAAAATTAAGAAAATTCCAGAAAAGATTAATTTCCAAAAACCATCTCCACCCAGGTATCCTTACAGTGCTGTAATAGGGAGAGCAGTGATAGTCATCGAAATTTTTGACGTAATCTCGCCGCCATTATCTTGCGCAGATTTGACGTTGTTCCAACTTTCTTCGTTCTTGCTTCTTGTTTAAAGGTCCCGCGAAGGGTAGCGCACCGCAGACGCTTCGATCGTCGTTTTTCGCGTCAAATTTCTGGAGGAAATGAACGACGCCCGGTTCTTACCGCGAACGCGGGAGGGGAGGGGTCTATCTCGCGCAAAAATACAGCCACAAATTGCCAGAACAAGAAAGGGCAAGTCGCTCGCGCGCCAGTGAAGTTTAACCGACTTAACCAGCGAACAGACTTGCCAGCTCGACAGAGGCTAATGATGCGCCATACATTTTCTTACTGCACGCTCGGTGCGCGCGCGCGGCCGAGGATCAAGGGGCCAAACAGGAGCAGCCTCGCAGCTAACGGGGGCGCAAAGTTTCAGTCTGCTAGCTACAACGAGGTCAGATATTAAAACGACCCCTGCCTCCCCCGCCGCTTCCATCCCCCATCGCCATCTCGACTAACCCCTTCGCCGAGATCGTTGCCAAGGTGCGCGATTCTTTAAAAACATATCGACCGTGCGACGGAACATGCTTGAACATAGGTACAGTCAGTCCGCAAGCGTCATTTAATGAATAAAGAATATGGTCAATCGTGGCTTTCAATCGTAGACTCAGAATCCTTGACTCATTTTATTTCTATAATATAATCGATGACTTCATGCAAACCTCTTCAGAGACTCGCTCATGCACGAACACTTGTCCAGCCGCCCCTATTTACCTCCGGTCGCCTGACCATGACGGGAAACTTAGAAAACTCCGGATTATCCCAAAATTATGAACTCCCTGGCCAGTCTCGTTCAGCCCGTTAAATCAGAGTCTCCATTCCCGAGGACGGATGCTCTCCCGCGCCTCTGATCTCACCCTCCCCCCACGGTACTCACCCCTCCCCTGCCAGGCCACTCCGCACATAACTCCCGCACGCTGTCCCTCGTGAGACACCCTTTCCCACCCTCCCCCCGCCAGAAGACATTCGCACAGACGTCGCACCGAGTCCCCCGGTCCCACAGCCATCCCCGACGGAACATCCAATTTCTCAAAGAAGTTTACGGCATAGAGCCGAGGAAAATTGCCCGTTATATATTAAAGACGTCTTTAGAATGGTAAACAGAGTGACTTCCTGTCGAGGGACGGGGGGGGGGTTATGCGCGCGACGGTCTCGTTCGGGAAGGAGAGGTGAAAGGAGAGGGAAAGTGAGACTAACCGGGAAGTCGAAGACGGAGAGTGGGATAGTGGGGGGGGGGGGGGGGGGGGGGGGGGATTATCAGACGTGTCTTCCTCCCGCGTCGCCTTATTGCTCATCCGGCTCCCCTTTGAGGAGAGTCTCTCCGTCGTCATCACCGACCTTGGGGGGCGGGGTGAGTTCAACTCTCAGCGTCTCCGCAGCGGAGGGTCTCCCTAATTTTCTTCTCCGGCTCCGTGAGTACCGGCCTGTGCCGCGTCGGGGAACTTTTTGGCGAGGGGGATATGAGAGGCCACATGAAACGAGATCGGGGGGGAGAGGTGCGGAAGACGGTGCCGTGGCCTATCCTTTATTACTTCCTTAGTCGAAGACAGCCTCCATGGGTAGGTCCTTCCGGCGGGTCCGTCGACTTCTTGCTTGCCTGCGTTAATATTTAATTGGACCCGTCCGCCCGGGACACGTTCGGTTCACAGGCGCGTGCGACTGATCTTTTTCCGGGTCCTTTCGACCGTGTCGTGGGAGCCTTTAGACCGAGTCGTACGAAAATCTTGTTTACGGTGAGTGAAAATGTCGATGCGGGTAGCGGGGCTTAAATGCTAATTACGTACGTGTATGGTAATGCGCGGAGTTGCTTGCGTTATATATGCAGATGCGTGCAGGGGGAAGGAAGATAGGAGGTGAATCGAGGGAGGAGAATGCGGCGCGGAGAGATGTACGTAGCGGTGTTGCAGATAAGGCGGAGTATCTTGAACCAGATGTAGTCTGGCTGGCGGGGCAATGTAATCGAGTTCGTCAGGCAACCGGTTGCCTCTGCCAGCGAAAGTGTTACCTCTCAATTGAATGATAAAAAAGGTCGTCGTTCCGGTTTAATTATGTAGATATGCAGATGCGCCAACCTGTGGATATCTTTGTGAGTGCGGCCGGTCGGTGGCGAAGTAAGATGGGACAGGTGAGGGAGCGGAGAGGAATAAAAAGGTCGAACACTTATGTACACACCTTGTGCCGGTCAATAGTGCGGAGGTGTTACTCTGAATTTGAATTGAATGCGAACGTTGTGCAAACATCGCGGTGAAAGTGAAAACTCGTCATGATTGATAAACATGAGTCACCGGGCGAGTCTAATTATATCCTCACGTAAATACGCTGATCTGCCTATGAAAAAGGTCGCATAAGTAAACCGTTACTACGTCTATGAAAAAGGAGCCGCACGAGCGACACTTATGCATACAGCTTGTCCATAGTGCGAAGGTGTTCAGCGTCCATTCAGTCCGGAAACGAAGCTGTCGTTCGCCATGAAAACGTCAATTTCTCACCACTGACGAGTATGAAGCGTCACCGATCGACGGGATGAGAGTGCAAGTTAGCCAAGACAGTAAATTTTGGCGCCGATGGAAAAAGTTGCGAACAACGCGTGGTTCGCAACGGCAGTTGCCAGGATAGATATGCTTCGAACGGTCCATTTTACAGCGTGGCACCCGCTGCCAGCCGCTTCCAGCTGACGTTTCAGAACCCTCGAAGCGGAGTAAATACTCGTCGAAGACGTTAACGAATGTTTTCGCGTTTTCACGGAAAGGCGGAGGACGGGAGCCGAGCGAAGGGGGCGTGGGATGTTGGTCGGCTTGTTTTTCGGTAACCTTCTTCGTGCCGTTTTCTTCGGCCAAGACCTTGCCTGGGCGGGAAACTCCGTCGGCGCTATTAACTTCGTCACGAAGAGACTTGTCTTGGCACGCGAACACTTTTCCACCTGCCGGGACGTTGATCGATCGTCGGCAAATTTCGTCAAATTACCCAAGACTTCGGGCTTCGGCGGACCTGCCACGTAATTAACCGGTGTTGAGGCGGTCTGCTGGTCCGGCCGCAGGATCTTTGTTATCTGGCTCAATTCATTGTCCGTCTGCGTCCGACGCCCTGATGTTTTAATAACGCGGCCGGCCCTGTATTGTTCCCGAGCAACGATGAAAATCGTAAATATTTCCGCGCCCTCTTTCACGCTCGCTCTCTCTCTCTCATCCCTCCACGGCCATTTTGAATTCCTGCCCGGCACTCCGCTGGCCTTTATGGCTCCGCGAGATTCGAATAAATTCCCTCCCACCCGCCACCCCAAGCCGCGCCTTTCGTTTCGCTCGTCTCCCTATCCCTCCTCTTGCGCAGCATCTGCCAGAGAGTTGAGACTTCCGCGGCACGTATTTCGGATCAAAATATTAGGTGCATCGGAATAAGCAAGGGTCCGCGGCGGGGAACATTCGCGTTCATAATATCGGAGTCGTGTAGCCATATGAGTAGAAAGGCGACGCTCGCTGGGTCGGGCGTCTGGTATTGATGTCAGGACGATGGGGTCTGAAATCTTGCTCCCGCCATGAGAATCCAAAGAGATGACCGAAGAATGGGGAAGATCGAGGGAGGATGGCTCAGGGGTGAAAGAGAGAGAGAGACTGGCAGGGGGTGGAGTCGAGAGCGATGCGTCGGAAGACGGAAGAGGATGGGACGGGAAGGGTAAGAAATTCAAGCAGTGACATCTGCGATATCGAGAAATCTCCTTCCAGTCGCGGGCTCGACGCTATTTCAGGATTTCTCAACTCACACTTCCAACCTGATCTCTCAATGCGATATTTGCTTACAGTCCCGCTTTGCACAATGTTGGCCGAGCAAAAATCATAATTGCCGCGGAGGAAAAATTCATTTCCGCCAGTCGTAAATTTGACGGAAATTTGTAGTGTCTTCTAATAATTTCCAATAATATTCAGACTACTCAATTAAGACTTATTGGTATACACAAGCGGAATTATTACAATTCCGACTATTCTATACACGTTACGTTCTGTCGCATTCATTCAATACCTATCTTATAGAAGGTCGGTCGCAAGATAACATATCGATCAATACCCGTTCAAAATTCCTCCTAATACAATTTCACACCGTAATTATCCGAACAGCGAAACAGGGTAGGCTCGCGATATCGAAGGGCGGAGCGATTCGAGGCGAGCAAAAACGAAGACCGGAAGGAGCCGTGCGACGTGTCGCGTTCGCCATAATAGCGGCGAGCTCGCACGTAACCGCGATCAGTTTCAGCGAGTGCGAGAGCCACTGGCAATAAATCCCGTTGCAAAAACAAAACAGCGCAGTTTCCGAGGCCGGCGCGGAAGGACGAGACGGCAGGAGGCCGGGAGGGAGGGGGATGGTGCAAGAGATAGAATCACATCTGGGGGTAGGGTGAGTTTACCGAGCATGGTCTCGGGGGCTCGTCGGCCACCCCCGACGAAGGGGTGGAAAGGGGGTGGGATGGGACGAGATCGGCGGAAGAGGAAGAGAAAGGATCGGACGAGATATAATATGAATATAATAATTTATGGTGTATTGAGGCATCAGTGCAAGGTGTTACCAGCCAACCCTCCTTCATCCCCCGCCCGCGGCCCACTTCGTCTACGGCATAATACCGTTCTCGCCACCCTTTTGCGACGCGACTGCGAACCCTTCGTCCCTGTCTACGGTCCTCGTCTACATTATCCACGCACTCCATACGTAACGCCATTGGAACAGCTCGAGGTGACGTGGACGAAACTAATGCGTCCTGTCCATCCGACGAGCGCTCGTCAAGCGGACGCGCGCGCGCCGACCATACGGGAAGGGAGACGGAGGGTGGTAGGGGTGTGAGGGTGAAACTTGATGGAGAACGCGACGTCCGCGCGTCGATGGAAAAACCTCGATTTCGAACCTTGAAAACGCCGCTACCCCCTTCTGGTGTCCGCGGTGGCCGCGTACATCAATCTATCGGCCTGCCCAGTTTTCATCGCACGTAAGCCGAGACAATGAACTTCGACCCCTCCTGTTCATTGACCGGCTCGTATACGGACCGGTCAGAGGTTAGCTTTGTTCGTCGGTCTTCATCCGTTTCGTTGACCTTGTGTCTTGACACCCGACCACGCGCGGAGGGAGGTTCGCAGCGCGAGGTCCACCTGCGTTACACGCGGATGAGCATCTCGTTGGCAAGCCTGATCAATGCCGGGTCGCGGGGGTTGGGGTGGTGAAATATTATCTTTGTCTGGGGGGTGAGCGTGTGTCGCAGGCGGACGGTCGAAAGAGAGAATCGTCGGAGGCGACGCGGTGGAAGGAGGTGGCTGGAGACGAAGGGGTGGGGGGTGTGATGGGGAGGTTGAATGGGGATGGGGGAATGTGAAGCAGGTCGCAGCGAGCATCGTGCGCAACGTCCCCCCGTTTTACTGCCATCGGCTGCGCTACTCGTCACAAATCGTAACGGAGCAATTTACGTCGCCGTCGTAAATCCACGAAGAAATTATATAGGCGCGATCTTCGTACTCCCGACTATTCGCCGTTATTTATCATGCGCGCGATTCGATATATCGCACCCTCTCGAATGGCTCCTCTGCCGGCGCGCACGGCAGACTGATTCTTACCCTTCCGCCCGATAAGTCGACGCACGCTGAATGCTCGCCAGTGATTTGCGACGGATGCTTAACGATTGGGAATGAAATGAGTTCTGTACTCTGTATCTGGACACAGACTTTAACAAAGACGTTATAATGAAAGATACAATGTAAACGATGAAAGACTCAATTTAGCGTGCCAGCTGTTTAACTCGCAATATCGTATCGCGATCCGGAATGAAAATTGTGCCTCATCGTTATTTTGAAACAAAACTTTATTCACCGATCTCGCGTTCGCTCGACGCATATCTTGCAACGGTCCGTGATCAGAGAATGGCGAAACGAAAGAGAGGCGCGACATGCGACGCGTAACGAGAGTCAGCCTTGCGCCGCGGATATTCAGAGTTTCAGCCCCGCAACGGTGAGCATAAAAATTTCATCAGCGCGCGAGTTCCATACCGACTTTGTGCGAGAAGGGCGCGATCTCGCGAGCGGTCACCGCTCTCCGTGACGGTTTATCCGCAAAAACGTACGTACGTAACGCGCGGCCGAAATTAATTACGCAACTCGTCGGGGGCTAATCTGCATATTACGAAAATTAAAAAGTTCGCGACTCTAATGCGCGGCCCCGGACGATTCCTAATTTCTGCGCGCCGCGCGAGGGTAATGGTTCTCAGGGCGTGTCCGTTTCACACTCGGACCCTCCTTGCCACCCATCGACCCTCTTCCCAACCGTCTCCAAGCCCCCTCTCCACCCCCTTCGTGCCACCCCATCTCCGTTCCGGCTGCGCGAAGATATTTAAGCGGCTAACGAATCGTGGGGACTAAATGTGTTTAATTGAACGCCTAATTCGACATTCCATTTTCTCCCGCAGTGCGCCGCTCGTTTCGACGTCGTGAATGCGGTTAATATCTCTCGAAACGCGTTCTTCCGCCTACCCGTAGACAGAAAGGAGGAGAGAGAGAGGGAGAGAGAGCGAACCGTTTTCTGCCTCTCTGGCTTCAGCCGCTTTATAGAGAACGTCGAGTACGGAATTCGCGCCGGGCCGCCAAAGAGGGTAGAGGGTAGAGGGTAGAGGGAGAGGAGGAGGCGGAGGGGTGGAGGACAGGGTGAGGGGTGGGAGGCATGCGATTTGGCGACTTTGCGTTTGAAGTTCCGCACTGAAAAAGGTCCATCGGCGCGAGTGCGTCAATTTGCGTTCTGGCGCACGTGAATTCGCGCGCCGTCGTCTCTTTTGCCTCGGGAGAGCGCGCGCTTGTTTTAAAGGAACAGAGAGAATGAAGCGCTCTTCGAAAGTCCACTTAATCCGGGCTCTTTATGGCGTACGCGCATGTGTCCGTCTATGGAGTTCGTGCGCGCGCGCGCGCGCGCGTGTGTGTGGATGCGTACGTGACGCGTGTGCGACGAGGGTAAGCGTACGCGCGCAATGTGTGCGTAGACGGTCGCGGTCCATTATATGGGGAGTAATAAGTCGCCCTGGGGGAACATTATCGAGTCGAACTTCTGTCCAGGGTCCGCGGGCGGTCGACGAATGTCGTACGAATTTGATGGGATTCGAGCGCTCGAGGGATTTAGCCCGTGCGGCCTGCCGGCGACAAACAAGTTTTGCCACCCCGGCTCGTTGTCGGCCATAAAGCGCGTATTAGGATTCTATTATAATAACGCGATTATATTGGCCTATAAATCGGGGCATTTCCGTCGGGCCGTCTAGTCTGGCCTCTGTCCGTATATCACCGGCTTAATTTTTGGCCCGTTGTCAATTGTTTCGAACCCGCGTCGCGTCGAATAAATTTCCGTCGCACCTGGCGTAAGTGTTAGGATACGCCTGAGTGAGTGAGACATGAGAGAACGAGAGACAGAGAGAGAGAGAGAGGGAAAGTAAGCTCGCTGCCGATGTCAAATTGATTTCTAACCCGTAATACGGCAGCGTCGGGCTAACTTTATCAGGATTATCGCTCCGCTTCTCTCGCTCTCTCTCTCTTTTTTTGTTAGTCTCTCCCCCTCGGCCAGTCGTCGTGCCGCGTATGCATAACTTTATTTGCACTCTTTTTCACCCTCCCGTTTGTTTGGATTTCCGTTTGCCGCGGATACGCGGGCGCGACTCCCCAAAGAGAGATTTAACACCGCATACATAAAATGCGAGTGCTTCCGGCCCATTCTCGGATTTAATTTTCGAATCAGTTGACGATTTTTTTTCTCCTCTCATTTTTGTTCGTACGCGAACGAGCCGGGTCGCGGAATATTATATCGCAAAGAGAGGCGTGCCATCGATATTCCTTCGCATTCGGCGACGATAACGCGCGAATTGTCATGCCGTATACGGGATTCGTTCGGGGATTAAATATTTCTCGAGGTAATGCTCCGGTAACCCCGTATTTCCCCGGAAAGCGCCCGCTCGCCGGGAGCTTAATACCGGGTGGGAAAGATAAATTTGGCGCTCCTCTCGCGGGCAGAAGGGGGTGAGATGCGCGATGCGGGAGGAATTCGGCCGGCGGAGAGGGAGCAACAGTTAACTCGAACGGACACGCCCAGCACCGACATCGAAGATAGGACCCAGTTCTCCAAGTTACGTCGACACGGGGGTGGAGCGAGAAAAGTCGGCAACATCGTCTTTTTCAGCTCATTCATTTTTCCTCCGCTTCCGCGAGGAGAGCGTCTCCCGTTTCCGTCGCTGCCCTTTTCCGCCGAGAACAATCGCCATTGACGGCCGCGAGAGAAGGAGCCGCAAAGGGGTAGTCGAGAATTGGCCGAGAAGCTGCCGGGAATCTGTCCGGAGCGAGTCTCGGTCCACTTTCCCACCCCCGTCCGCCGCTGCGGCCGCGGTTTCATGTTTCGATTGCGCGCAATGACTAAAGAATTCAGAGGACCGCGCTGGGCTAACTCTTTTCTCCGGCTGAAAGTTACTTGCGGCCGTTATCGGTGCGGACTGCGAGGCCGTCAGCCGAGAAAGAAGGAGCTTGGCCGAGTGTGAGGCACGTCTTTGAAGTCCTCGCTGAAGGGATAAGGACGCTCGCGAGAAAACACGGATCGTTCGAGTGAGAAACGCGAACGATGGGTGGCCAGCGGAGGGGAGGGTAGGGGCGGTGGCACTGTTGCAGAAGTTTAAAAGTACAGAACGAGAGGTGTGCGAACGCTGAGGGGGTGAGCGGAGGGCGGCGAGACAAGCGGTTCGCGCGAAAGTGGGATGAAGGGAGGAGTAGGAACTTCGGAATATCCGTTTCTGGAATAGGATATAGGATGTCGAAGATAGCGCGGAATAGTTTCGAAGATCACGAAGGGATAGGTATGGAAGACGTTAACGTACCCAGAGGGCTGTGCGGGGTAAGAGAATTCTCGGCAGGCTTCTAGACCGTCGTCGGCCAGGCAGGAGAGAGTGGAGTCGGGAGAGGAGAGCGGCGGGAGAGGGCAACGAAACGTATGACATCGTCGTTTGACTTTCTTACAGTTGAGAGAAGACTTTCCGCGAGGACTCTGTCTCCTCGCGTTCTGTCTTTCTCTCCGCCTCTTCTTTCTGAGCCCATCGACTGTCGTCCTGTCTTTGTTCTCTCCATCCGTGAAACGCTCTTATTGTCGGGCCATAATCCTTCCCTCCTTTCGGCAGTCGGCTTGAAAATAGTCCTCCTTCTACTTTTCTCCCTAGTGCAGGCTTACTCTGTCTCTCTCTCTCTCTCTCTCTCTCTCTCTCTCTCTCTCTCTCTCTCTCTCTCTCGCTACCTCCCTCTTCATCTTTCTTGTCTTCCCGAGCGACGTCGTCCGATCGACTCCTCGCGCACGTTCTCCTACACTCTTACCAGACTCCACCCTTATTTTCCATATTGCCAGATGCGCTCCATTTCCCAGCGTGCGAGCGGAAGAGTTGCGGCCTCCGATTTTGACGTGGCTTTATTTCGCGAAAGCCGTTCGGGCCCATTCGGTTCTGGAAGTGTACTAGCTGCGCTGTGTACGCTGGGCACAATTAGATTCGTCGCGTTTCGAATGCTGCCGGATTTGCGCGGTTTGCGTTTGCGTAGGCGGATGACGGGACGGTACCGATTCATAATGAAACTGGGACAAGCATGGAGCGACACACACGTGCCGCGCGGATATTACTGTTGCGCGCACGGCCTTCTTTTTCCTCCTACTTCCGGGCGGGATGTACGACGCTGCCGGGAAACAATTTCGGGAAAATTCGTTCGCGCGAGCGGATGAACAATATTTTGATTAAATACAGTGAGATCGAGCCGTAATTAAACGTTGACAAAAATGTAATGCCATGCCCGTGACGCCGTCGGTCTTCGGAGCGGACTGACATACTTATCGCTGCGAGGATTGTAGGAAAATGAAATTCCGCCGGCATACCTAATATCGGGTCGGCGCAGTAAAGCGGAGCATACCGTTTTTATTGTGCCAATTAGAATCTTTCGCGCAGCCAGTGTACTTTCAGAGGGATTGTTCGTACTTCCTTAAGTGCCCCTTAATTAGTTAGCCGTTCCGAAGAGAGCTCCTTCGCTTTCGCCGTGAATCGTCTTTATTCCGAAAGTTTGATCGACGCTGCGTTATTAGGTTATTACGGCGATCGTTGTAGTTTACGAGCTCGTGAAAATGGCAGACAACGGCTACACAATCTCTGCCCTCTGCTCTCCCGCTCTCTCTCTCTCTCTCTCTCTCTCTCTCTCTCTCTCTCTCTCTCTCTCTCTCGGCTTCCGGAAGGAACGAACGAGCGGGGAGGGCAGAAAGTGGAGTGAAAAAGAGCGAAGGAGTCGACGAGAAAGCGTCACGCCGAGCGGAATCACCGCGTTTATCCTCACAATGAGCGGACGGAGGTAAAGTGAAAATAACGATTAGCACGCTCGCGCGGCTATGGTCGTCGGACGAGGTGAAGACGGGGGAGAGGTAGGAAGAGAACGAACGAGAGCGAAGAGCGAGGAAAGGGAAACAGAAATGACGAAGAGGAGAGAGCGAGCGAGAGAGAGTAACGGAGAGCGAAGTGAGCGAGGGTCGGATTTTTGAAGCGTACAAGCGGCAGAGACGAACGTCGGAGTAGGAAGAGGAGGGGAAAAGTGGAAGAATGGTGCGTCGTTCGCGGGGCCATCATATTTCTTGGCGCGCGAACAATGCTGCCCTTAAACGCCTCCCCATCAGCATTTTACAAGTGAATATTCAAAAAAATCGCTCGGGGAAAGGTGTTACACTCGAATAGGACCATCCTGCTCCGCTGCGTGAAGAAAAGAGAGAAAGAGAGAGAGAGTGAGAGGGGGGGGGGGGTGGAATATAAGAGACAGCGAGCAGGGAGGGTGACCGAGAGTGAAAGGGCAGTAATCCGTCAATGGCCCTAATGGCCGAAATCTACCGATGAAAAGCGACCGTTTAGGAGTCGTCCATTGTGTGCCGGCCAACAAGCGGGAGACGGGGCAAATTTAGCGTGAAAATATGAAAACTCGCGAGCCTCGCACTTTTCTAGCCTCTCTCTTCCTCCTTCGGCCCGCGGTCTCTCGATGTGTCCACTTTTGTGAAGACGTTAGACGTACTCGTACCTTCTCGCCGCCGACAATGGACGACTCGAGAGAGAGTCCATCGTACTTCGACCGTCCGGATATCCTGCCTCCGAACGCTGCGTGTGTACGTCGCGTATATGTATACGTTGACGAAGGGTCCGGGATAGCGGTCGATGTAGGTATATAGACGGCGCACGGCCGGGTTTGAAGCCGGGCGGGATAATGGAAAAAGAGTCTTTTGACTGATTCCGTCGCCTCTTAATGCGATTAGAAGAGTGCGTGCTCTTTGTGGATACGCGGATTTACGGCTTTCCGCGCTCACTCTCCGACCGCGGACTGCACAGTCCATTCTCACCTGGCTCGTGATTCGCTCTGACCTCCGTGACGACGAGCATACAGATCGTTCGCGGATTCTGTTTCCGCGGGTAACGAACGATGCCCCGCACGACGAACTCTCCCGCCGGCTGCCGTCGAGAATTACGAATGCAGCTGACGCCTTCGAGCAGCCGGAACTATGCTTTTTGCGGCTAACATCGGCTCACCCCTCCCACCCTGCCGTCCGGTAACGAACTACCAAATAACGTTAGTCGATCTATGGAGCGAACTTGGTCATCGATAGTGCGCCGTTGTGTAAAATTTAATCTCGGTCGTTCCTCCTTCGGGAACGGTCAGTGATACTCAAATATTTGCCGACGTTTCGTTAACCTCTCGAGATCCCAAACATTACTGGACCCTGTCTGTAGGGAGCACTTCGCCGGCTTGAAAATATACCTGCCGCCGGAGTGTATACTCGTGTCAGCGGTATCCGTTACCCGCGCTCTTTACGGCGAGAAGAAAATAAATAGTGAAGGCCAAAGAAAACAAATGTCGCCGCCGGTGAACGCATGCAGACACGGAATGAGGAGGGGAGAGGCGAAGGTACTCCCAGTGGCGCGTGTAGGCCGCTTCTTCCGGCCGATATATATTTATGCCGAGGAAAGTTAATTAAAAAGCATAATGAAATGCCGCCAACATTCTCCACCGAGAATAAAAAAATATTTTCTCATTTCTCTTTCAGCTAATTTTGCCTAGTTTTCTAGGCGATCAATGGACGTCCTCAGGTCGATCGCCTCACTGTCGACCGATAGCTGCGTGTCTGGGCAAATTTTAAACAAGCAAACGAGCCGGCCGCCGCGTTAGCGCTCCGTGCGTCCGACGCATCAATTTCGACCCTAATTTTCCATTCTCAGCCGCTTCTATGGATAGACGCGACGCTATATTTATCGCCGAGCACCCTGACAATCGGCTAGTTTTGGCAGCTCGCTACTTGCTCCTCGCGGCCGGCAGCTATGCACGTCCGTCCGCCAATCCGAAAGCATCCCTTATCAGTTGGCCGCACGTCATTATATCTCCATGGCGCATTAACGTTTCAAATCGCGGCGAGGATCCGCGGCCCATCGATGCAGTCACTCCTGACAGTAATTCGATTTGGTTCGCGCGCGGCACGTCGAAGGGAGGGGAAAGTTTGCAAACAAAATAGACACTGGCGGCCGTAATAGATCATCGGATTATTTCGGGCATCATCCAGTTCGGCCGACCCGTAAATTTCCGCGACGTTTCGCTGGATATTTATCGCCGCGCTTAATGCATATGCTCGGCCGCGGGTCAGTCTTCGATGACGTTTTCGGTGGACTCGCTCCGTTAATTTTGTGATTATCAAGTAATGCGTATTGCATTAGCCGTGGGGCAAAGTCGGTCAAACGGTCGCAGAGCGATGATGCTCTTTGCGGATAATCTTATAATGTGCTTAGCGCTAAATCTTGATGAATTTCGTTGTCTTTCCGCATTATCGTATTCTGATTAATCCACCTAGACAGGTAGGATAGACGCGCAAACGGTTTCTCGAAATGTTTAATCTATTGAGCCGAATCCATTTGTAAAAGGGACTAATTACATCCCCGACATGCGTGACACGTTTATTCAACGTTCCAGTATGAAGTGAAGGATATTCAAACGATATTCATATCAGCACTCCTTGCTTCAAAACATTCTTAAATCGCACTTATTGTTCGTTCTTGAAAAAGAAGTATCCCAACTTAATCGATCAACCGTAACGAGCGTCAAACTTTGAAACCTCGATCGTAAGGCGCGTTTATCGCCATGCTCGCCGAGTGAATTAACCTTACCTCGAGCAATGGCGGAAGGCCGGTCCTCGAAGTGGCGAGGGTTTCGCCCGAGCGACGCCGTAACGTTTTATGCGCAAGGACCAGCTTAATTAGAAAATGCTTGACCCTCGTAAAGCCGAGCCGGAGCATCAGAGGATGTGTTCCAGCGTTGGCCAGTCCAGGCCAGCCAGCCAATCAGCTAGCCAGCCAACCGCCGTCCGCCGACACTGGCATCGTCACCCTAGCCGCTCGTACAGGATCTACCTAGGAATATTATAATCCGCAGCACCTAGATGGCTCCTGCAGTCTCGTCGCCCGTAGAACGCATCCCCTCCCCTAACCCTCCTCACCCCGCAATCCCTTCACGGCGACCCTTGGCATGCATAATGCCAAGCTCGGTCGCTGCCAGTCCTACGCCGGCGAACGTTCTCCGATATCGCTTTACAATACATATGAATATCGCGTAGAATCTATACGCGCTCACGTAACGCCGAGTCTGCTGCCCGATGCCGGCATCGACGCCGACGCCGAAGCCGACGCCGCTGCCGCGTAATACCCAGTATTTAGAATGGAGGGGAAACAGACGGCGAAGCCGCAATTTATGGCCGCTGCGAATAACATACATATGGATATTGACCGTGCGCCCCGCGTAGGTATATTCCGTCATAAAAAAAGAACGGCGATCGTTCTTTACGTCAAGCTGTCGATGGCCCTCTCCGCGATCCGACCCCACCTCGCCCCCCCCCCCCCCCAACTCCTCTCCCTTCGCGCGCGATATGGCAGTGACCGATTTCGGTCCGTCGTAAAGCTACCCTCCGACGGATTTTCCGTGTCGCGATGTTGTCGACGGAAATGTACTGCGGCCCCGATCCGACGCGCACTTCGAAGCGTCGAGAGCGCGCCGGCTGTAGGTCACTGGGTATCCCGTCATGGACGTCGACTAATCCCGATCCGTCATACCGAACATAATGATAGTTTTACGAATGCCGAAGTAGGTATTGACCGGTTTAGAGGGCCTCGTAAAGCTGTCAGGTGGCTCTCGCCGTTTGCATATAGCTGCCTGTCCCCCCTCTCCCACCCCCCCCCCCCCCTCTTCCCACACCCTCTCCCTCGCCCTCTGGCGACGCTATCGCATCATCCTACAGTACGGCCTGGCCGAGAGATAGGAGGGACGCGCGACAATTTGTAGGCCGGCGTCAGCGTCACGCCGTCGTCGCGCGCGTAAATCCCGACGTCGGCCGACAAAATCCTTGCTCTTATCGCCGTCGGAAAATTGGAGTTTGCGACGGTGTGTAATTAACTCGATGCTTTCACGTAGCAATCCCGCATATAGCGTCCTCCGACACCTCTCTCTCTCTCTCGCTCCTCCTCTCTCAGATGCATTCTCTGCTCCTTTCGCTCTCTTCACCCCCGCCCGGCTGGCTTTAGTAGGCGAGCACGCACGCTTCGCTTGTCCTCCGCCATCGACGCCATTGTCTTGCCGCAAGTATGACGGAAGCGTAAAGTGCCGACAAACGAGCAGGACGAGCCTGGCAAAACAATGGCAGCTTCGCCGGCCTCACACCGTCGAGTTCCAGAGAGCGAGCGTCGCGAGACTCGCTAGACGGACGTAACGGCGATTATTTCCGCCCCCATTTCCAGGATTCATCCTCCAAATGCGTCCGACGATTATTTAACGTCCGAGTCGCACGGCCGAACCGACTGACGCGCAAGGTCTTGTTGATGTTTTCGCGCTTCCGCCGGTAAGAAGGACGACCATGCTCGTCGGCCGACTGCTCGCTCGAGGATCCTTGGAGATTAGCGATGACTGGACGAAATTAAATGGATTCAAAACAACATCGTAACGTTGCGTTGGAATTAACCGAGGTCAGCATTAACGGCAAATGGGTCGGATAATTGAGTTATCGGGCCGGCGGCGTGACGGCGGTAGGTCGTACGCGAATTATCCCGCAATATTTCAAGCGGGAAAAGTTGTACCGTCCTATTCTCCTTATTTACGTGCTGCGTCGTTCCCAACGGCGTAATGAATGCAACGTCGACGAGGCGCGAAAGTTCGCAAGACGGGAGTTAGAGCGCAGAGAATAAAAGTACGCCGCTCTAATTTCTGATTCGCGACAAGTGTGTCATTTGGCCGTGACGCTGAACAAACGGCGCCGGTGCGCCGGTGTGAGTGAGTATGCGTTCGCAGACGAGCTACGCGGCTAATCAAAGTGGATCTCACGCGCGACGCGTGAAATGCGGAACGTTCGCAGGTTCGCGCCGAGAAAGCATCGAGTTAATTACGGTGTCGCAGCGTTGAATTTTCGTTGAGCCCCGACGACAACGATGAGGGCAAGGAATTTGTCAGCTGACGCGACAGCTGCCGCTCCCGCCGTACCTCCCGCCCCATGTCGAGAGAGAGAACGGGAGGGAGAGAGAGAGTAATTGTAACAATTTAGCGTTTGTTGCCACGACATAATGGAACCCACGCGGGGCACACTATAGAGAGAGGTGGGGCACACGAACATCTCGCAGAGGGGAGACAGAAAAAGGGATCTTCGATTCACGTACGTGAGAAGGCATACGTGTGCCGCGCCGAGGCCGAAAATCTCGTACCTATCCGACGTTCAACAGTTCGTTCGGCCTGTTTGCACCGAATTCGTCTCGTAGCGGGGAAAAACGAGCGAAATTGCACGGAACTCATTCGGCACCGCCGTCCGCGGCAGGTGAGCGCAGTCGAAAATATTTCAAGGAAGTTTATGCGGATGTTTTCGCCGTTTCGAAGTCCCGCCCGGACAGTTACCTCGAGATCGGATTATAACAGCTATTCGCATTCTTCCGTGCCAGGTATCCGAACGATTCGCGCGACCGCGTACGTACGGTGCGCGCTTCCTAAATCTCAATTTGTCGCGGTCGAGCGAAACGTAAATTTGGCCCGTCCGACGCGACGTTTCGCCCGAGCGTTCCGGGACGGGCAAGGTATCGGTTTATCTGAACATGTAAGCTGTCAGGGACAAGCCGATAACGGCTGTTCAAGTATTTCGACCGCAACAGTATTAGCCGGGGCGTTGAAAGTTTCGCAGGATCACGTCACATTTTATCGACATCCGCGAATCGGCGAGGGTGGCCGGCGGCCGGTGAAATAATTCTTCGTATCGGCCGATAGGCCACTGGCCGTTCGTTAACTGCGTCGGCCACACCGGCGGCGCGTACATATACGCTCGCGTCTCTGGCCGTGCGGAGAGCTCGCCGACAGCGGAGACGGAATGAGCGAGAGGGTGGTTTGCAAGTGTGCTACCGTCGACGAGGGGAACCATTTGAAGGTAGAAGGGGGCCAGCGATGCGAGGGGGTGGGTGGTCTCGCTCTTTCTATTGCGCTGCAACATGGAAAGCACACGCCTATGGAGCCCAATGGGCAGACCCATTGTCAGCGATTCCATCGATCTTTAATCTGAGCGTCGGGGTAAACTGTATCGATTCTAGTTTTCCCCGGGTGTCCGTCGACAGGAACCCGGGGGTGGACGAAGGGGGTGCTAAGGGGGTGCGCGTTTACCTCCCCCGACGAGGCTTTGTGCGAGACCCCCATCCGCCTATACCTCTCTCCAACCCATTTCGGAGGGCCACGACAACGTGGCCATAACTATGACGAACATTATTGAACTGCCGCCATTCCGTTCTTCGTTAACACCCCGTCCCATTCTCCCGTTCCCTCTCGCCGTCTCTTTTCTCTTCTACCCGTCGCCTCTTCCATCTTCGTCACTCGTGCCCTTTCCGTCGTCCTTGCCCTTCCCCCATCGGCCTTTGTACGCCTTATGGCAATTTATTGGCGCAGTCAATCCCCGGGCCTCAGGAATCTCCATTACGCGCCCTTGTAAATTATCCGATATCGCGATAAGGCGGTCTCCCTTTCTTCCTCAACTTCCTCCGCTCGCCCCTTCTCGTTTACTCACTCCCCCCACGCCTCCTCGTCTCTCGCCCCTCGTCCCTCGCCCCTCGCCTCCATCGACGCTCCTTCTCTCTCCGGCGTTCCCATTCTCAGTGAGTCCCCTCCTCGTCGCTCCCCGCTCATCCCCTTCGGCGTCCTCTTACTTTCGCAATCGCTCTCTTCCCCCCTGGTCCCGCTCCAGAAATATCGATGGCTCGGCAGCCGATCGATAATAAGCGGGCGGTCTTTTATTAGTCCCAGGAATTTGAGTTATCGCGTTAACGCAGCTGCCGTACCTCTTTTTGCGAAGATGGCGGCTGACTATTATTGTGACGTTCGGTGTATTGAGCGACGCGGGCGGTATTAGCGTGATTGGCTTGTCGGGCCACGTGACGCTATACGGGAAATTAAGTGAAAGAAAATAAATGCGACGAGGACGGTTATTGCGAGGTGTCAGTCCAATTTTCGCGTAATTCTTTCTTAAGCGTACGCGTTATTAGCTGTACTAATTTCGAAATTTCTATTTCCACGTAGAGTGACAGACGTTAATTACTCGAAATCGTAGATAACGAAACCATAGACAGCTGCTATAATATATTATTGTATCCGTGATTATAAGTTGATCTTTGATCATTTTGATACCGAGCCGCATTTCAGTCGATTGTCAGTTCGTACGGGAGCGACCTAAACATGCGCATCAGGAAGCGTCGAAAATTAATTGGCCTAAATCGGGGAAGAGCTTTGTTCGGCCGAGACAATGGTCCGTTGTTCGGAAATGTCGGGCGATGCTTTAAACATGCAGAAGAGCGTAAGTTTGGTCGGGGGACGAGCGACTTCGGCGTAAAGGCGCACTCGAAGGCGGGAGTATATTATATTATGCACCTGTGTACTTACGCGGCAGCTATGCACGAACTGCAGCACCTCCTAAAAGAAAACTGTTATCCTGGGGATGAGCCGAGCGGGTCCCTATTCACCGCCGACGCCCGGCTCCAGTTTGAAATATTTAACGCCGCATTTTCAGAAAACTCTTGTCTCAGCTCGCCTCGAAATCTCGCGCGGGAGCACTACGTTTTGTACGTCGAGCTGTTTTCGGTTTTAAGGCAGCCGGGCATCCCGAACGCGGCCACGTCCGCGTTGCCGTATGAATACATTTCCGAAGAGTGGATTTTCACTCGGCGTGATATTTCAAGATTTCGCATCGGACGTTGGCGGCTCTGCGCATTTCCAGGAGGGATTGCACAGCCTGTGATGCTGCAGCCCTTTCAAGTATTTTGTAAATATTCATTTTTTTGTGCCCGGTCTCCTCTTTCAGAATTTCACCGGACGAGCGGATGATGTGCATGGACGATTTTTCAATTTATCAGTAATTGTATATAAAATGAATAAAATCGATTATAAGTAATTTCAGTCTATTTTCGTTACCCTTCCTTTAACGGCCATTGACAGCTGAAAACGCGCCCATCATTCTATACCACTCTGGCCTTTTATTTTTATTTCGACTCCCACGTATTCGGACGGTGACACACATTTATTGCAGGACAGTGGACAGAACCGTCCAAAAATCTGACGCTCGAGAACGTTCAACTTATCGGACTTGGATTATTAATAATTTCGAAACGAAATGTTTACGGTACAAACAAGTACTCAGGGTGGCGAACGCATTCGTTGTCCTGGGCTGTTTATCCGATCATAATAACAGCGAAACGAAATAATGCGCTAGCGGCGTCATGCCTACATGCCAAATCGGGAGAAAGGGGGTAACGAGTACGTCTGCGCGCGTATGTTTGCGTGAAAGAGGGACAAAGAGGGACAAAGAGGGACAAAGAGAGACAAAGAGACGAAGGGAGAGGTTAGGCAGCGAGAGAAAGGCAGAATGAGTCGCGCGATTCAAAAGAGATGAGTTGCAGGAGCATGCGGGCGATACAAACTGTACGCGCGTTCAAGAGGGAGGAAACGAGAGCGGGGCGGTGGGGGCGCGGGGGTGAGGGTTGCAGAGGAATGCCAGGATATAATTAGCATTAACAAAGCATCATCGACAGCAAACAATGGCCCTATTAATTATGACCCACCGCGCGCGAGCCCTCGATGCCTGATATATTTGGCATATTTAACCTGCCGTTAATTTGTTTGGTAATGCCGGGATTGTTTTACCGACGGTAGGCTCGACGTTCTCATTTCGAGCGCGCAAATATAGGAGCACCTCGACGTATCGACCGATCGAATCTCCATTAATTTTGGCAAGGGTTCGTTCGCGCCGAGGCCGCAACATTTTTCCGATTCCTACCCCCGACTTCTCTCTCACTCCCTCGATCTCTATCCATCTCTCCCCTCACCTCCAGAACCGACCCCCCTTCCCCCACCTCTCCTCCCTCGTACCGGCGCGTGTTGTATCGAAACCGGGGTTAATTTTTTTTTCACCGTAAAACGACCGCAGCAGCTTCACCATTATTTCGACGAGGTCGCGCGTTATATATAGCGTGTGTAATTAATCGACTGTCCGTCATAGTCGACGTACGAGCGCGATATTTTTTTCCCTTTCTCCTCTTTTTCCTCCCCCATTTTTTTTTTTTAACTGTTCCCTCTACTACAGGTGCAAACGTTACTGTCATTTAACGGTGACGCTCCGCGAGCGATGGAAGGAGGGAGGGGGGAGGGGGCGGCTGGGCCGGGCAGAAAGGGGTGGAGGTTTGACGTCGTCGGGCTCGTTTACCGTTATACTTTTCCCGAACGGACAGCACGCGATACCGTGACACACGGGTAGAAACGAGAATGGCGAAGAAAAAGGTGGATCGCATTACGTCGCTCGTATAAATTAATATAAATGAGCGACGCTAAATGCCATGTTCGATTGTATCTCGCCCCGCTGTTTCCGACTGGCAATCCAGGCGTTCCCCACATACATCTACGCGCGCACGTAGACGTACACGCTCGCCGAATCGCCGAACGCTCGGCGTGAGCGTGTGTACGCGGGACGCGTGTGTACGTCGTCGTTCGATATGCACGAGTAACCGGTACGTGCCCCCATGAACTGCCGGCTACAAATAGCAAACTACAAGGTTAAAGTGCCAGAACCGACACGTAGCCGCCTCTGAACTCCGATACGGGCATTATGCGACACAGAATGGCAGATTTCGGGGAATCAATCGTCGCCGGATTTCGTCGCGATCGACCGGACAGAGGGAAGCCTGAGATCGATGGCCGAACGGATGATTCTCGGCCTCCGTACATTATTGGGTGGACGGGTACGATTGGTGGCTCAATAATTGAACGGAGAAACAAGCGGTCGTGTCTGCCCGAATTTTCGCGGCCGTCAAGGATTTTAATGACGGGCACGCTCGCTGGCAATGACCAGACGGCCCGGAGTAATATTAGGATGTGTAGCGAGGAACATATCGTCTAGCTCGAATTGGATTTACAATGGATACGGTCATCTGAGGCTAGCTGATCAGACAGTGGTCAGGATTTCTTCTGGACATTCGAGCGTCGATGGGAAGCGCGTCATGCTAAACAAGTCGTTTCTGTCTTTTATCAGAGGCTGCAGGTTCGAGACGCGGATCCTTACAGTTTGGCAAGCACGGCCGCAGAGCCGTCTGGACGCGACGGCTTCCTCATTCCTCGACGCCGCTAACCCAGAAATCGACGTGACCCGGGCAGCGTTCGGCCGAATCGCACCCACGGAAAGACAATAAGCTTCGGCGCACGGCGAATGAACATTCGCGAAATGTGCGAGGCACCGAATTGAAAGACCGCTGCCAAATGGGGCGCAAACACAATGAGGGGAGGGCGAGAGGGATGCTCCTCGTCTTGGCTTCGCGTCAGACGCTGATAAAGGCCAATAATCCGCGGGACAATGGAAATCTTATTGAGCTCGCTCCTCGTAACGTTACGTCATGCGCGACGAACGAATCAGGAAAGACGCGCACCTGCACAGGTCGGTTTGGCTGGCCAGACTTATCTCTCGAAGGATCCGATCGGCGAGATTTATGCATGCACGGAGTCCGAGCAGGAATGGCTGGAAATAATGCAGAGTCGGTGGGCGTCTGACGATCGCGCAAAATTTCGGCCGGCCCGTCATTCTAACGGCCGGTCCGCCCGGCAAAGTTGGCCAATTCGAAGCGGGAGGAAGAAGGAAGTAGGGTGCTCGATGCGACGAATATCTGAGCATCTAACGTGCTCGATTTGCCTCAATTGATTCGATTGCTTGAAGCGCCCCATCGATTCGGAATTGTCGAAACACTCCCGGCTATCTGTCCCATTCCATCGTTCGCCGAGCGGATATAACTCTCGACTCGGCGCGATCCAAATTATTTAAGCTAATTCCTGCCGGTCGCCTCACATTAATTCGCCGCAATTGCCGCGCATCCGATATTCTCTCTTTACGCTAACCTAATTAGTGTTAATTAAAGGGTTTAGCGTATCGCGGTATTCCGGCGGAATTTTTGAAGGGACGGTTAATGGTTATCAGGATTTCTTCGAAAATTTCCCGCTTTAATCCCGTGCCACGGACTTCCTTGCGGCGCCCGGCTCGATATCGATTATTCCGCGCTGCTTGTAACGATGGCGATCGCGCCCGGAGGGGGAATACGTTTACACGCATTAATGGAGGCGCGTCGTCGTAAAATATGTGAAATCCTGTTGATCCTCTACCGCGTCCACTGCATCAGAGGACCCACCGTCAAGCGAGCGTGTACAGCCCCGTTAGCGGCTTAAGGTGGCGAATAAATTTCTCGTGGGCCCGGTGCTACTCGCGGCGGATGCGAGGCGAGAATTCTTGCCGAGAGCGTGGGTGGTATCCAGCGGTCCATCCGGAATCTCGACGCGTCCCACTCTTTCTCACTTTTCAATGTTTCCCCGGCGACTTAGCGGTCCTCGCACGTGGACGGTCGCGCCGAGTAGTCCGGGGGATGATGACTCCGGTGGTACGGGCTGAGGTAGAAGGCGGGGTGAGGAGAGGGTGAGGAAATGCTCGCGGACTCTCGCACACAAGCGCCACTTGTATCCATTATGCTGGGCGAGTTATGAGGCCGACGTTTATTGGCTAACTTGTAACTCCTCGCAGCCAGTCTGAATTATTCCCCGGCCCTTCCAGAAGCCTCGTAAGTTTATTTCAATTTGGCCGCGACTCGAGGCACCCCAGTCCCACCCCCTCCCCGCCTTCCGCCAGACTCACCTTTGCTTCCCGGTCTCGCTTCCGCGTTCAATTCGTCCCTTTTCGCTCCCGCTCGCCGACGGCCGCTGTCCCGTCGCGACCCCACGCGCGAGTTTCTTTCCGGCGAGATTTATTGGCTGCCGTCGAGCAGAAATTTCCGCGAGGCTCGAACCTGCGGATGGGAAAGAGGACTGGCTGGAGGGTGTCTTAATCTCCGAACACCTTCGCAGCGACGGTTTGCATTTCCTTCTCGGCCGCTGGCACGGCAGTAAACCGCCGAAGGAAGAGGCGCGTGTGAGTTAAGGCAGTCGTGAAACGAAAGGAAAGGGCATAGCCGGGTAAGACAGTGAAATGTGCCCCAAAACCGATCGAAATTCTGAATGGGCCATTCGATAGCTTATGAAAAAAGAAACATTTTTGTGAATTTTCAACTTTGTATCTCGACCGTGGGGGGCGGGTGGGTGTAAAATGTACTGTCCGCTTCTCCCACCATTTTCTTGGAATCTAGTGCATAAAAAAATTCGAAAAAAATCAGAGCCATATCTAGCAATGGCGCGCATATTCCAGATTTTTTTCAGATTTTTACATAAAAAATCCTATTGGTAAAAAAATAAAAACCGAAAAGTCAATCAGAAAAACATTTATTTGATACCGAAGGAGGTCCGGATCAGTGATGCCGCTTTTTTGTGTAATGTAATATTACAATCAACATCTCTCTGATTTTTTTTATAATTTTTGCTCACCAGCAACAGCGTCGGAAAAATAAAAAACCCGTTTTTTCGTCAGTTTTTGGGTGTCAGAACAACGTATGAGGTAAACTTTGGTTTAATTTTTGTCACATAACTATTTCATGTAATGTTTAATGTTATTGATTACATTGCACAGTCGTAATAATGCAAGAAAACTAAATAAATGGAAGAAATCGATGTCACAATGTATGCCTTATGTTCTGAAAAATTGAAGATCAACCAAAGATCGTTGGTAGCGACACGGGTAAGGTGACAGTCTGTTTTATCGAAGCAAACTTTTTCTTTGGGTTCGAATCCTGTTAGGTGCCTTTTTTTCATCGTTTTTTTTGTCCTCTCTCTATGCAACAATAGTTAATATTTAATGTCAGATGATTTCACAATATTTTTGTCAAAATTTTAATGTTGTAATAAATATGCACGTGCCTTCTAACCGCCTTCCATGTTTCCGTTACTCTAGTCATATATTTTGGCAGTAATAATGACAAAAATGGGTTGCACAGAGAAAGTCATCTGACATTAAATATTAACTATTGTTGCATAGAGAAAGGACAAAAAAAACGATGAAAAAAAAGGCACCTAACAGGATTCGAACCCAAAGAAAAAGTTCGCTTCGACAAAACAGACTGTCACCTTACCCGTGTCGCTACCAACGATCTTCGGTTGATCTTCAATTTTTCAGAACATAAGGCATACATTGTGACATCGATTTCTTCCATTTATTTAGTTTTCTTGCAATATTACGACTGTGCAATGTAATCAGTAACATTAAACATTACATGAAATAGTTATGTGACAAAAATTAAACCAAAGTTTACCTCATACGTTGTTCTGACACCCAAAAACTGACGAAAAAACGGGTTTTTTATTTTTCCGACGCTGTTGCTGGTGAGCAAAAATTATAAAAAAAATCAGAGAGATGTTGATTGTAATATTACATTACACAAAAAAGCGGCATCACTGATCCGGACCTCCTTCGGTATCAAATAAATGTTTTTCTGATTGACTTTTCGGTTTTTATTTTTTTACCAATAGGATTTTTTATGTAAAAATCTGAAAAAAATCTGGAATATGCGCGCCATTGCTAGATATGGCTCTGATTTTTTTCGAATTTTTTTATGCACTAGATTCCAAGAAAATGGTGGGAGAAGCGGACAGTACATTTTACACCCACCCGCCCCCCACGGTCGAGATACAAAGTTGAAAATTCACAAAAATGTTTCTTTTTTCATAAGCTATCGAATGGCCCATTCAGAATTTCGATCGGTTTTGGGGCACATTTCACTGTCTTACCCGGCTATGCCCTTTTCCCGGGCTTCCGGGTGTGAGAGGGGGGGGGGGCAGAAATAGGGTCGCGAATGAAGAGACGAAAAACGGCGAGGATGGCGGCGGTAGTTAAGTGAGAAAAGAGGAGACGGGGAAAGAAACGAAGCCGTAAAAAGGAGCGGCAAGGAGGAAAAGAAGGATTCTCAGAAGAACACGTCGTTACAAATCTAACGGGGAAGAAACTTTATTAAGCCTTCCTTCTCTGTACGTTTCTTTCGATGAATCAGATTACTTTGCTTCATGCCGTTACATCCGATAAGGGAAACGGGTACAGGATTCAATTTGTCCGCAATTATGGTATGACCGTGAAACAAACAGGCCGTTTTAAATTTCCCCGAGGCTGATATGTCCCTGTAGACGCGAAAGGGTTAAGTCGCTGTAATTGTAGCTCTGGGACACGATATCCGTACTAAAGAGGACAGCCCTCAGCCAGGGCTTCGGAAGGTAATCCGAAAAATTACGTCGACCCTTTTCCGCGCGGCAGCCGGGGATTGATAGCGAGCAATTTGAATTTAAACGCTCTTTGCCTGGCTCGCTACCCTCTCTCTCTCTCTCTCTCTCTCCCTCTTTCTCCCTCACATAAACTGCAGAAACGCGCAGCTCACGTAGCTCGCGTGAGTAAAAACGGCCGTGAAACAGCCGGGCAACTTCTGCGGCCCGAACATGGCGGACCAGTAAAAAGGGTTGACGAGAGACGGAAGGATTTTAAATATGAAACTCTTCGACGCCCGAATGCCAAGCGCCTCGACTCCGACGAATCGCCGAACTAGTTCGACATAAATAACCGACGACGCCCTCACTTGATCTAATTACTCCGATCGTCTCTTAACAGATTGGCCGCTTTTGCCGGCGGTCGATCGTTCGACCAGAAGGACCTGAAAGGAGCCCCAGAGCGGCAAAAAGACTCGAGTTCCCTGGCAAGCAAGCAATCGAAGCCCCGCTTCTCGCGAATCGACATCGGCGAAGCCTAAAAGAAAGTCGAGCTTCTTCCCCGAGTTAGTCACAGCTTCCGATCTTTATATCGTTCGCTTTCGTCCGCCACCCTCTCCCACTCTCCAAATGTTGCCCTGTCTCTCTTTGACCGCCCACCGCTCGCCCCCGATTCTTTACTTACTCCCTCCCTCCTCCTTCCCCCAACCTCCCGCTCTTCTTATCCGCGGCACGGTTTCTTGGCAGTCTTTAGTCGCGCAATGTTTCCGTACCGCGAAAGTTCCCCTTCGGAAGAACCGTTCGGAACTTTTCCACCGACCCCCGCGCCAATCTCGAGGCCGAGAGTGGCGGCGTTCCACCAATTATATGGCTTCCCAGCGTATAGAATCGCTTCCGCGCGAGACTTCGGACGCGTACGCGCGCCTCCGGGGGCGATAAACAGTTTGTAAACAGATCCCTTTCCCGAGCCGGGCGCGGAATAATCGGTCGCGCCGTTCGCATTTTCTCGCCCGCAAAGCCGTACCTTCGCCGACGAGTCGATAACCAGCGCTCGGATATCGAATTCTCCGGTTACGGATGCATCGTTCTAAGCGGCCGCGCCAATATTTCCACCCCGTCGGTCTCGTTTTTCGCTTTGCTCGCCGCGCTGCCTTACCGTATCGCCATTATTAAATTGCATTTATGATCAAGATTCGCTTAATCGGTTTCCTTCGGTGGGTTGCAGCTGCTTTTGTGCGGAACGATTATCGTTCGAAACGGCTACTTGTCCATTCGCTTGCCGCCTCGCGCCAGCTTCCGTATGCAAAGAGGATGCGTTGCGAATTCCGTGCTCGTAAATTCGAAAGTACGTGTTCTTTGCGCGTTGCGGTTTTCCGGTTCTTCTTCCATCGCGGCGAACCCCGTGGCGGGCAACTTTATCGTTCGTTATTAGCGGAGGCTGCCTTGTGGGAGGACGGTGAATCCGAGGAAAAAAAGGACGGGCTAATGGAGAAGCGTGGGGACGGGCAGCCGACAGGGAGGGAAGGAAATGAGGTGGGCAGAGGGGTTGAAAGGGAGAGGTGTGGACGAGACTGATATCATGTCTGTCGGCTCTTCGTTGCTTCCACTCTGCTGGACTTTGAAAAAGTCGTCGGCGTCGCCCGGAGAGGGATGCTCGAAGCTCAGGAATCAATTATGGACTGAGAGACGAAGAGATAGGGGAGGAAGAGTGACGCGGACGGAGTAAGGGACAGGTCGTCTTTAGATACGTGGAGCTCGAAGAAAATATCGTCGAAGGATTTGGAGGTGTCGACGCATGGGTAATCCCGGCCAGTTTGCCCTTCTCTCCGTTAGGGATGATTCTTCTACCTTTTTTCCTGCCCCTTCTGACTCCAATTTGTCCTCATTCTTAACTCTTCTACCCGGAACTTTTGACAGTATCGTAAATCAATATACTGCATTATACCCACTGTCTCAATGAAAAAGCGTACAGTCATCCATCGAATC
This sequence comes from Anoplius nigerrimus, assembly GCA_914767735.1. NCBI lineage: Eukaryota > Metazoa > Arthropoda > Insecta > Hymenoptera > Pompilidae > Anoplius > Anoplius nigerrimus. Next base: position 11,041,341 of record OU612082.1, read on the forward strand.
CTCCGGAATGCGATGGGCAAACAATCTAAATATTTTTCTGCCGAACGTAGCCACTTCATTACTACGACCATCAGTATACTTTCCACTATGCCTCTATTACGGCTGCCCGATAAATCGTCATTGGACCCAGGAAAACTAGATTGAAAACGCATCTATCAGTCGCGTACTTCGGATCAATACCTACCGCCGGCATCGGTCACGTAAACGCCGTCAATGAAGCGTTAAACGTCGAATCGCCAGCGACGCGCATACATTTCCCGTTGACACCGGGCAACGAATTGCGTCCCTCGTACAGGCACCTACCCGGATATACGATCCTGCCGGGCAGCTCGGTTACGCCGGCAGCCGGCTTCTTCCGTTCCTTCTCCACCCATGGAGTCCGTGGAAAGAAAACGGCGCAACAATAAGTATCTCGGTTCGTGCCTCGAATTACGAAGTCCGGGCAGGGCAGCGCGGAGAGTCGAGAGATTGGCCCAGGAGCATCAAAGGCGTATACATCAGCCGCGCTGCCGGCCGGAAACGTATACGTGGGCCAATGGTCGGAAGATTGACTGGTGGCGAGAAAAAAATGACGGTAGATAGAGCACAGAGTGGCCCCGTTCATTCGGCATTTTATCATGGCGCCCGACGTTCTCCTGCGGGCAGTAGGACGCCTACGGCGAACACTCGGGGGAGCTCTTGCGAGGGGTTCGCCGGAGGAAATCAGTCGGGCAAGAAATTAAATATTACCCTTGAGGAGAGCGAGCCCTCGGCACTTAGCGCGCCGGAGTAGCCCGGCTGATTCAAAAATGTACCGGCGCGGGACAGACAATGCCGGAGGTGCTTGGCCCGATTGCCCTTCCGGACGTAAAGGGCATAGCCGCATAAGATGGTCAAAAGTGTCCCTATATCGATTGAAGTTCCGAATGAGCCATTCGATAGCTTGTAGAAAGAATCATTACTGTGAATTTTTAATTTTGTATTTCGACCGTACGGGTGGAAAAGAGGAAAAATGTAATGTCTGCTTCTCCTATCATTTTCTCGGAATCTACTTGATAATTAAAGATGAAAAATAAATCACAGCTACATTTCGTAACGGTGCGCAGATTTTACTATTTATTTAAAGATTTTTACATACAAAATTCTACTAGTAAAAAAATAAATACCAAAATATCAATTTTTCACAATTTTTCATTATTTTCTCACACTTTCTTGTAACTTTCAATGTCTTGAAGCAATAGATTTTTGAATCGTCATGTAGGTCGGAGCGTATTCTTCGAATTGCGTCCCGTCGGGCAGACGTCGAGCGGGAATTCGGCTTCTCGAATGCCGCACGCACCGCGAGTGTTTGCGGGGGTGGCCAGGCCGAGGGGCTGAGGGGCTGAGGGGGGAGGGAGGAAGGTGGTGGGGAGAATAGTGCTATGTGCGGCCTGTGTCACTGCGTCCCACGGGTACGCCGGGACAAATAACATCCAGACGTGGACGTGGCAAACAAGAAAGTACTTCGCCCTCCTCCGTGCCAGGGTCGTCCCTCCATCTTCGTCCTTTAAACTGCACCCTGCCATGCGTCACCTCTCGCCGTCCTGCGAAACAGACAGTATCGATCTGTCGCCGGCTGTCGTTGCCGCCTCATGCAAAACTCTCGCGCCAATGCGTTTCCACTCCTGTTGCTTAACCTTTCTGCCCATTACACACATCTATTCCGTCACGTACGCCGGTTCGAGGCATGCACCTTCGAATTGGCGCACCTTCGATGTTCCGGACGGAAGTCAGTGCGAGGTCGAAGGTCAAGCAGTACTAGCCGGAAAGCGAAGGTGTAGTAGCGAAGCAATAGTGGCTAAGCGACACGTGCTTCCAGACATGAACCAATTGTGTGCATGCGCTTACCGACCGCAGTACTTCCGCAGATGCGATCTATAAGGTAGCATAAATAATCGCTCGACCTCGAAGGAGCTGTTCAAGACTAACGTCAGACTCTTCCCAAGCTTTCTGTCGTTCGTCAAGGCAGACTCGCGAGACGGAAGGAAGCTGCCGCGCATACTCCGTAGATCGTAACAGGAGGCGCAAGAAACCGGGTCAGCGGGAAGCGGGGGCAAGTTTTAATTAAATGCGCGGTGACGGGGGATCAGCAAAAAAATTGGGCTGTCGCGGGGTAGGTCTGCGAGTGAGCCGAGCGATATGACCCCGTATCCGGTCGCCGTTATCCTGCAGAGTTGCAGATTCTATTCGCGCATCCGCGGCCCGAGCCCGGACCCGCGCCGCGCTCGCCACTTTTCATTCTTCCCCCCTTTTATTTTTTCCCTCTTTCGTCCGCGAGATAAGCGAAACAAAAGTGACGAGCAACTCTGTCCGAAGCACGCGTAACCTGCACTTTACAGTTCTTTTGTCGAGTGTGTAGGGTGAAAGGCGCAGGGCGGCGGAGATGGCGGAAGGGTGGAAGTAAAGAGAAGGGAAAGAGTCAAGAGAGAGGCGAAAAAAAAGGAGAGGAGGCAGAGATGCAAGAGAGACAGCGAAAGTGGAAGGCGAAGGGGGGGGGGGGGGGGTTGGCGTAAAGAGCGAGGGTCGAAAGAGAAGGACGCTTAAAGTGCGAGCTAAGCAGAGGGAGTTTAAGCCGACGACAGACACGATTCTAATTAAACCAGCTGCCCCCCACTCCCACTCTCCCGCCCCTCCTACACGACGCCTACATCTCGACTCCCAGTCCGTCCCGCTTCATCCCGCGCCGTTACAGTTATTGTTGTAATTATCGTCGGCGCGTGCAGTTTCGCCGTAGCAGTTTGCTGTTGTTGTTGTCGTTATTGTTTGTCCCGAAACTTCCTTCTCGATTTCTCTCCTTCCGGGCTTCTTCCCCTTCGCCCGGCCCCCTCCTCGCCGTCGGTTCGGCGGCTTCTATTGCGAGTCTCGGGGCACAACAGCAACTCTCGTACGTGCCTCGCTAACTGGGTTTAGTGCGCTTGTACCGGAGTCTAATATCATCGCGACCCAGAGCTCGAATGGACCCAAAGCTTCTCCTAGGCGTCTCTCCCTCTCTCTCACTCTCTCCCTCTGTATATATATATATATATACCTCTACCGCTCTCCCCCTCTCTCTCTGGCACGATGTCACACGCGTCTCGCGCAAGTCCTGGGGTTATCAATGCCTCCGCGAAATTCTCCGTCGAACCGGAGGTCCTTCGACGATCGTCTGGGATACGTTCGCTGTTTCGATGGGATTCCAATAAAGCCGGCATGTTCGACGAGTTTGTTCAACGTTATCCGGGCTGGCTGTCGTTAGAAAACGTTTTCGGCGGGCTGGCAGGTTGGCCTCGGTTCCCGGGTCTATTATCAGCTCCCGACGACCTTGTGATATCATCTACATACGGTACGTGCTTCGCCGACTGCATCTGATGCGTCTGCTAGGAACCTAATATCGTCGGCAGTCAAAGGAAATGGTCTCGGTGAGTCAACGTCTGTCTGGCACAGCCTCGCGTTTATTACGATTAATGTCGATCCTCTTATGCGCCGACGTTATTGGATGAACGTGTATGAGGGAGTCGCGCGTTTTTATTAAGTTTACTTCGAGCTCGCGCGGGATGCGCTATTGTGCTTCTTCGGATTAAGACGAGTGTGCGTCGAGTGTATCGTACACTCGCTATGTCTTCGAATATGTCCTTTAATACGACGAGCCAGAGACAATTTTCGAGAGACAATATCAAGTTTTACATTTAATGCGTTCCGAGCACGGCGATTTATTCGTTCGGCATTTTTGCACCGAGGCGGTCCGAAATGTCTAAAGAGACAACAGCGGAAGGAAGGATCCTCGGTACAATGGACGATGCCGTTGAAGGATATTGCGCGCGTCTATGCCGCGCAGGGTTTAGTGCACTTCCACCGAGTTTAATATCATTGCGGTCCCGACGTTACGGGACGAATCAAGACACGGCGAGCTCCACGGTCGAATCTTTAGTGTGAGTTCGCAGCACGTGTTTTACGACTGGACGTGTCGACGACTCGCCAGAATCTAACGTCGACCGCGTTTCCTTCTGTCGGAGTTCAAACGGCAAGTTTAACAGTTTGACATTGCACACTGTACATCCACGGGTGCCCGCCCCGCCGATATAGCGCTGCGCCGATGTCAGTCCGTACGTTTCAAAGTGCAATTTTTCCCAGATGAAAACTTCCGTAGTTTCGCCATGACGTCCCGACGACAGAAACTGCTTCACGAACGAATTATTATTTGACGTCGTCCGTGTCGAACTTCGCCCTTTTCAGCCCCCCGCCCACCCACCCTCATCTACCCTATGCTCTGTCCCAGCCTGAAAATTGCGCGCCCCCTCTCGTCCGCGCGGAGATTGATCCGTCCTCTTTCAGTTAAATTTCTTCCGGCGCGGAATTCGCGAGTTTATCGCGAGCGACGCGGCCCGGAAGACGTACGGCGTCGACGCGTTACAATTTTTCCACCCCTCCCGGTGGGAACGATCTTTCGCGTGCCGTTGTCGGACAAATCGCGAAATGCGCTTCGCTCGATTCGCGCGGAGCCAGGGAGCCGTTCTCCGCTGAAGCGCTTCATCGAGTCTCGCCGGGGCTGAGGGCAAGGGGTGGGATGGAGATTTCTTTATTCGGCGCATTCTTAAAATAGCGCCCCCGATTCTCGTCCCGGATTCGCGGCCATCGAGCGGCTCCACCTAGGGGAATGAATTATTTTCCCGCCAAGTTCGTCTAACTGCGTTACTTCGCCGTGGGAATTTCTAAGGGCGAACTTCTTAATGGCACCGAGTAACAGAAACATTGCTGGCGGACGGGGTGCGGTGAGGGGGGGGAGGGGGAGGAGGGGGTGAGATGAGAAAAAGCGCAGCCTCGCCGACGATGCCAAGGGTGGACTTCGCCGCAGGAAGTGGGAAAGGGACGGTCGCGGCGGTGGGACGTGCGGCCGGAGGCAGGTGGAAGTAGCCGCGAAATTAATCGCCTAACGGACCATCCGCTCTTTATAGCCGGGCTTTAAATCGGGTGGCAAGGAATTGGCAGGGTGGCATCGCTAAAAAGTTTATTGCCCGCCAGCGGTGAACTGCATTAACTCGTCTCGCCGCACATGCCTCTTACGCTATCGGCCACGAGCGTGTGCACGCATGCATGTATGTGTCCCCGGCATGCACGGAAGCGGAATTCTCACTTGCCACCGAGCGTGACGCCTGTCCGCAGGGGAAAAGTGTCCATCGACGCAGCACTCCTTCTTTCCCGAGCGGCCGTTCGCTTTCTCCACTTTTTTTCCCGGCCCTTCGCACCCTCCCTCCAACCCCCTCATTCCCCTCCCCATTTCCCTGTTTCGTCGAAGCTCGACGGTTACGGACGAACGGGTGACCGTTCCGCAAAAGTTTCCGCGCACCGCTCTCTGCCGGCCGAGCGTTACACCGGCCGTGTAATAGAATTTGTTGCGAAAGTTGCCCGCGCCCCGAACTTTCCCTCGTAACCCGCCGACGGTTACGAGGTCCATCCGCCGCATCCGTGAGCGGAGTCTGTTGATCACCGGTCGCTCATGCGACGCGACGCGCGGCTCTCTTCATAATTTCGGTCAGCGAGTCTCGCTTTTTACCCCTCCCGGATTTAGAGCCTTCCGCGGTGACGATCGCATCCTCGCGACTCACCGTAAAGCTTCAGCCCTGTATCTTCCGCGCTGAATCGACCGGCTACAATATTCATCCCCGCAGTCTACACCCCCTCTCGGCGTGCAACGGGTGTACATTTAATGCGTCCACGCTTTTACGGGGCAACGGTACCGAGCGATTAGCGAGGCGTCCGAACGAGCCTCGGCGAAACCCATCCCGTAAACGGATCGCACTCGTTCGCTTAATGACATTCCTGAGACGCGTGGCGTCGGGCATCCGTCCTCGATGCGAGCCCGATCGCCGCCAGTCACGTGTCCGGGATCTCATCAAACTTTCATTCGGCGGCAAAGACGCGATGCGCCCCGCGGCGTCTCCTGTCACTCTCCCACTCGCCGGCGTCGCCGGTCGCGTTAATATCGCGCGACGGGACGTCGTCGGGCATATTGCAGGCACGCGTGCCATCACATTGGCAAACGGATCCCCCCCTCCCCCCACCTAGCCGACTCGCGACGCCTTATTTCGCATTGGCGGCATTAAGTGCGGGAGGGCACCGTGTGCGCGATGCACGTCGTAAATATCGCGCTTCGTAGCCCGGCGACCGGGGGCGTGCGATCGACGGGGGAGCCGGTTATTAAAATCGTGGCTGGGATTACGAGACCGGGAGCGCGACGTTAAGGGCATTAATCACGCTCCTGCGAGCGGGGATCCCTTCCATTTTTCGAGAGCCTGGTGTGCGCCGCGCTCGTTAGGCGTGTCGATGCGTGCACGTGCGCGGACCAGGAATTTTCTGCCCTCCGCAAGCGCTCCGTCTCACTCCATCTTCCGTTCACCGTCTCACTCTATCCTCAGTTCTCCGTCTCACTTCACGCGCTCGAATTTCGACGTATCGATTTAATCGGCTTCTTAAAGTTTTCCCAGCCGAACTCTTTGTTTTCGGCATCGTTTTCCGTCGATTTAATAAAAATTGTTTCGGCGAACCCGACGTCGGTTGCCTGTTTGTTTTCCCGCTGCTCACGTCCGGGACATGTTAAATTGAAGGTTGGGCGCGGGCTACGGCTGACTCGCGGCTAATTTCTTTCGCTGGGGTGCGGTCAGAGCAGCGAAGGGGGAGTATGCCGTGGTTGCCGGTAGTCCGTACCGCGTGCCGAACGTGGGCTTAATGATTTTTTGAACTCTCCCATTGGTCACGCCGGATTCCGTAGATGGGGTCGGCATCAATTAAGGGGGCGAAACATGCCATTTACATCCCGCCCGCCCGCTGCACTCCGCCTGACGATTTAATTACGAGGCCGACGCCATCGTACCACCGCCCGACGGAGGTCAGGGATTATTAAGATTGTCGCGGTAGGTTCTCCGGCTGCCTTCCGCGTCATTGGGTAGGCAAAGGATGCCCGTACGCGGGGCTGAACGATGGCCGGCCGCCTCTTGTGCATCGTCAAAAGAGTTCGCTACCTTTGGTACGACGCCGCTCGTAACTCTTCATTATTCATGGATACCGCAGTCTGCCGGGCGGCGCTTCTAAGGCGCGGTGTAATGGTTTTCATCCCCTGAAAAGCGAATTGTATATTATCGTCGGCCATTAAAGCCCCGGTGGATACTCCCGCGAAATTCCGGATTCGCGTAATCTTTTCAGGAGATCGGCCCTGAGCAGGGAGAGGGAGAGTCGGAGACGGCGAGAGGGGCAAGAAGGGGGCAGAGGACTCGTGCCGCGCTCTCGTATATTTTCATCAGCGTTGTTCTTTTCATCGTCTAATCCGTCTTACGGCGAAGCACGATAATCCCATCGTGCCGTGGGAATATAATTAGTCTCCCCCTCGGAGCTTCGTGCACGCGTATATAGGCGGCTTGCGTTGCACAAACGTAAAGAGCGTGCTTTGCGTGGCTTGTGTATGTCGCGAGGGGAAAGAAGGAGTGAGCGAATAAGAGAGAGAGAGAAAGAGAGAGAGAGACTCTTGTACGTACGCGGAGAGGGAGGGAGAGAGAGAGTTCTTAGAGAGCTGATGTCGAGTGAAGTTTTTAGATAACATCTGGCGAGCGTAGACGCGACACAGGGAGAATTCTAGGCGGTAGTTGCTCGCGCAAGAGTCATAACGCGACATCTGTTTGGAATGAGCAAGGTTCGAGCGACAGGGTTGCGAGAAGGGTAAGGCGGAAGGAGAGAGTGTTCTGCGGTGAAACGGAAATGCGGCGACGTGCGGGACGAGCGAGACGCTTGAGAGTAATAGAGATTGCAAAAGAGAAAGATGGCGAACCGACGGGATCGGAAGAGGGAGGGAGGGAGGGAGGGAGAGAGAGACTAGAGAGAGAGAGACAGAGAGAGAGAGAGAGAGAGAGAGAGAGAGAGAGAGAGAGAGAGAGAGAGAGAGAGTGAGAGAAGTGGACTCCGTTCGCGGGATACGTAGTTTTTGGTACGCTCGCTCGAAGTACGATGCGGTTTAGAGGCAAGAACACGAAGAGAGCCTCTAGTGCCGACACCGAGACCACATTATCCAGTCTGCAGGCATTACGTTCTCGCCGTTGGTGCCAGTTGAATCACCGCGCACCCTTTCTGGCGACTGGCGTCATTTCACTTAACGAAAAAGCCCTGATCTATGCGTCCCACGCAAGACGGAACGGTCCTCGGCTTCTTACCGGCCAAGATGAGGCGCCCGCTCGTGCCTGAATATACGGACGCTGAACGTACTAACTGGGATAACTCTGTCAGGCGCAGATCCGGAATTCCGAGCCGGATGTGCGGCGGCCGCGCGGATGAAAAACGTAAGAGGAGCGCGCGGCGGAACTTAGCGTGCCTGAGGATTCTACTTATCTCCCGAATAATGTCGTTCGCTGCGTGACTGTTTTCGCGAAGCAGGCCATGCGAGCAGACGAGCGGCTGGGCTTGCCGTAAGCGGAAGTATCCCTCTGAATATCGCGATGCCCCGGATACGTCAGATTTACGTCCGACCGGCTATAAGGCGGTGGTAAGCGCGCCTAACTTCGAATTAGCTCGTGAGCGCCGAGGCTTAGTCCAAGTTTTGCGGCTTGTTTTAGGTAGTTGAACGTTATCTCGCCCCGGCGACACGATCTTCCGGCACGTATCTCGGCCTACGTATGATGCCTTATCGGCGCTCGTAATAATTAGTAGCAGTGGCGGGAGTATGGAAGGGTGGGGGGTGAGCACGGTCGGACGACGCCAGATTTTCGGCTAATTCGAGCGAATGACGGAAAGTGAGATAGCGGGCTAGAAGTTTCGGGATAGAAGGGGGTTCACGTCGGTGGGCCTTTGTATGGGCTTGAGCCGCGTCTGTGTGAGAGCTGCGTGTACGGGGAGGGTTGGACGGGGTGCCAACTGTCGCGGCGCGGGCCTCGTCGGGTAATCGCGAGGCTAAACTTTCTCTATAAATCACAAAACGGTTCGCGGATGTGCGGCAGGAATGGACGGAAGAAGACGACACAGGGCGAGCAGGACGAATGAGACCGACAGGGTGGCGGTACTGGTGGGGATGGAGGTGTGGGAGGGTGGGATCGTCGGTGGGAATATAATGGATATTAATGTCGCCCTATGCTGATTCCGTACATCCCGTATATACGTTCGCTCGCGCACATATATACCTACGCGTCTGCCCGACTCGTCTGGCGGTTCCTCGCGGATTTCTGGATTTCTGCAGATTCCTATCCCGCTCGGAGGTATATCCGCTCTCCCGTCCTCATTCTACCGCTCTTCCTCTCGTCGACCGGCATCGTTCTTTCTCGCTCGGCATGTCTGTTCGTCTGGCTCTTTCCCTCCTCCTCCTCCTCCTTCTCCTCTTACTCCAGCTCTTCATCCTCCTCGCTCTCCTCCTCTTCCGCGCCCTTCCGCGATCTCCGCCGCGCCCAGCCGAGGTCTCCCAGAATTATGGGCCTCCACTTCCGAGAGAACGGGGCCATCGAGATTTAGGTGAGGTACTCTCCTAACTACGTGTCACTCGTTTTCCACGGCGACGCCGCCGAGTCGAGGTATTCGAGCCATCTTGCGAGATTCAGGGGAAAATCGCCAGGCTTCGCCCGAATGAGATATTCCGCGCTGTTTCTTACCGCTGACGCGCCGGATAAATCTGTCTCGCTAATGTCGAATTACCTCGCTTCGAGCTAATGACTCTGTAACCAGTCGGTCGGGTCGTAAAAAGCAGCTTGTTAAAATCGACCTCCACGCCGTTCGCTCGATCCTTCCTCCGATAAAGTATCCGAGTGTCGAGAAGTCGAAGAGTGGACGAACTTATTCTTCGCCGTATTCTGCATTTAGATGCGTACAGAGGCCCATCGGGCTCGGAACGAGTCGCTCTTTGTTCAATTTGAGAATCCTCCACCGCGAGCGAGAAGAAGCAGACGAGCGGGCTGGAATCGAATCTGGGAACCATTCGCAGGAACCTTGATGAAAACGTAGCTTCCCGCTTCGCGGCAATAACGTTACGGCGAAATCTCCGCGAATGGTAAGTCGTTACCTTCTCTCCATCGTCTTTCTCATCATCGTCGTCGTCGTCGTCGTCGTCGTCGACGCCGGCGTCGGCGTCGGCCTCGCACGGCGCCGAGAGTTTCGCCGGGATGATGTTCGCGATACAATGGGAAACTTGTAACGCGCTGCCGCGGCCGAGCGCCGGCTGTATTACGAAGCGGAAAAGAGGAAGGCGACACGCCCCACGGGCTTTCACGTTGGCGAAAATGGCGAAATAACTGATATAGCCGACGGGGACAAACCTACCCCAGTGGCGCGTTTCCGTCTCGAGTGCGCCGCCATTCCCCGCCGCATCCGGCATCGACCCGCGAGCCGATCCACTTTCCACCGCGATCCTCGACAGAGGTTAAGCGCAGCTCTAATTGCGAACCAGCCCTAACGTCAGTGCTGGCAACACATATTTGTCGGCACAATTTAAGATGAACGGCACTGATAAGCGTTGAAGGTCCAGGAAACGACCGCTCCATTTCCCGAGTTCAGCTTCGGCGGAGATGACGTTCGCTCTAGGCGAGGCGAGAGGGTAAAATTCTTTCCCCAGATTCGACCTAATTAGCCGACAGATGTAGCCGAGCGAATTATTTATCGGAAGGGCAGATTTCCTTCCGCGACTTCCACGTTAAGTCGCAGCCGAGCCATTAGCGGTGGATGAAATCGTTATCGCTCATCCGGCCGTCGCTCATCCAAGTTATAATCCGGCCCTACCCTCTGATTTTTCGTGAACCCAATTAGGTCCCCTGCCACGGCGCGTTAAAGCCCGCTGCCGCAAATGCTCCCTGGCCGAGCTCCGGCCCGCGCCGCTAAGCTCGTTCGGGCAATTTTATCGTTTGTCTGCCAGCCAGCTGGCCAGTTTCTGCTCCTTCGTGACAACTAATTTATTTCGTCACGAGAGGAGTGCCGGCCACGGCGGGGGAAGGGGGCCGATGACGGCGAAAGGGGTGGAAGGAAGACGGAGGGTGGACGAGAGTCGAAGCGGCGGAGAGCGTAAGCGGCAACAAAAGGGGTGGTTTCTCGACGCGGAATCGATGGTGCGGCACTCCTTCAGTCTTCCGCCCGCCTCGATTCGCTCTCATTCTTTGCCCACCTAGCCGAGCTTGCCGAAGCTTGGCGAGATCCGCTCGCCGAGACTCGCTCGCCGAGGCTGAGGGAGGCGGAAAGTTTCCGTGCGGACGCTTAGTTACAGCGGCTCCCGCAGATAATCCTCCCGGCAATTTTCCGAAATTATGTTGCCCGGCCTTAGCTAAGGTTTCAATACGGAGAGGGCTCGGGGACGGGAAAGTTTAGCGCGAAGGGGTGGCTGCCGAGCGGCCCAGGCAAGTTGGCCGTAGGTCAAGTCGACGTTAAATCGCGCGATTCCGCGCATTAACCCGCACGCGATCCTATCGTCGGGCCGCCTTCGCACGGATTTCGGGGGAGGAGTCGAACGAGGCGGGGGAGCATAATATATTCGATGTGCCTTTAATAATTATCGCGGCTGTACGTAGCGCCGGTCCGTCCGCCGATTATAACGAATCCGCTCTCAATGGTTTTGCCGAGTCGCTCATGCGGAAATGATAATTATTGCGAAACTGCGGATCCGCCTAATGACAAACGTAAAATGAGTTTGATTAATGGAAAATCGACATGCATAATTGATCGAAAAGCTAATTACATGTTCTGTCGAGCACGGACATCGATTGGCCGCCGGGGCTGTTTATCGACCCCCCCACCGTCGAGCCCACTTCGTACACTTTTTCAAGGGACAAAAGCGTAATAACGGTTTTGACCACCTATGACGTTGAATCGTCAATCAGTTCGTAATGCAGTTTGCCGTCGGATATTGAAAAGTTTCCATCCCGCGTCTGTTCAGTAGTTTAAGAACCTCTCTCCCGCTGAAACGGTGAAGTAGAAACGGCCCCGTGAGTGCTTCGGAGATCCTCGAACGCGATGGATAGGAGGACGATGACGACGTCGACGTCGGCGGCGGCGGGTGCCGTGAGAGATGAGATATCAAAATTGTTTTAAAGTCTCGATCGAGTTGACGAGCCTTTACTTCCGAGGGTCTCGAGAAGCGGACGGGAAATCCTATCGCGGCCGGATCGGTATAAGTTCTTGTTAGGGGACCCTCCCCCGCGAATGGGCTTCCGGAGGTTTTTAGCTGCCGAAATACACTCCGTACCCGCAGGACATCGTCGAAACTTTTTTGCCACCGCCCGATCCCGGGATCCCATTTAAACGGCTCCTGGCGTCAGACTCTCGTTCCCGTAATCGTTTCCGTGAATTAATGCCAGCCGGTAACTTGCGCTTCCGGGACGTGGACATTGGCACAGTTGTTACCTTTAATACGCGACGTGTACGAAGCACTAAACGATTCGAAAAAAGACGAAGCGCGAACGAGCTTATTCGCAGTCAAATTGATCAATTTCCCTTCCTTCAAACGAAAACTTTTGCCAAAGTAACTTCTACGCTTTTTATCGCGCGCACTCGTTCGGCTTGACATCGGAGAGGCTCAAATATCAAAAGCATTATCATCAATCCCGACCTAACGCTGTTCCTACGATCCGATATCGAAAAAAGGTACCGCTGGCAGGCATGCAATCGATTTTTCATCCGCCCGGAGACGAAAACGTTGCACAACCGTTATCGCCTGCATGCAATTTGAATTGGGAGGTCCATTAGCGTCCGAGCGAGCCATCCCCGAATCGAGACATTGACTCTCGAAGAGGGTCCTCCCGTCCGGCGCGCGGAGCGACGCACGCGCGACATGCCTTTTTTTATCCCTCCCCATAAATTTCACATTCCGACACCGTGAAAGGAGCGTAAGTCTTCTTTATTCATGGAAAGGCGCGGTACGATGTATTTCCACGTGTCCCGCGACTTTCACACGTCTGGTCGTTACGTTATGAGTGCCGGGAGTAAAAGCGACCCTCCCCCCTCCTCGCGCACCTCCCACGGCGACGTGGGCGACATACAACGGTTTTATGTTTATAGCGTGGGAGCGGTCTGCTACACTTCTAATTGCGAGCCGGAACCGGGCTACCAAAACCACCAATGGGACCCGTGCCACGAAGGAAGGACGCCAGGTCCAGCGCTCGCGCCGAATATCGAGAGAGCGCGAGACCCTCGTAAAACGTGGTTCCTATGCAAATGACACGGGCAATAGCGGCAAAGGTTGTAGATCGGCACCAACTTCGCCCTTGTCCATATACATATCCGGCGGCCGGAACGGACTTCCGACGGCGTATAATGTATGTATCGATTTATGTTAACCCTGAAGTGCCCTCGCGGGGTCCGCCATTATTGGGCTCCCGTACCTTGCGCGAGAGGCTGGAACGTTATTGGCACCCACGGACGACGCGAAGGTCAACATTAACCCCGTACTTGCCGAGCGCAGCCGCCCCATTTTACGACTCTCGATCGCGACAGCTTTCCGCCGTCATCGCGAGCACGCCGAGACAAACCGACTCCGGACCAGCTGCGCAACTATTTAATTACGCAGAACGTACCTACATGTAGGATGCTTTTCAGTCGGTCGACGAAAAAGCGCCTGGCTCCGGATTTCCGAGAAGCCGGCGTCGAGCGTCAGTTCGTAATGCGAGATATTTTTCTCCCGACACCCGTATATGCCCAAGCAAAACAATACTCACCCTCGCGTCTCATGGCGCGGCCCACGCTCGGAGGTCAGCATCCTCTGGCCAGGACCCCAGTCCGTTCCCCCGGGGGACTCCGGCCGGCCAAAGATTGCGAACGTCGAGAGACGTACGGCCGAACCGGGAGAATAACGAAAGCGAAGGCCGCCGAGGAAGAATCGAACGCGCGTAGAGAGGGGTCCGGAGCCAGACGGAGGAGGGCGAGCGGAGGGAAGAGAATGGCCAACGAATTCGTAGGAACCTTTTAGTCCCGGCGGACCACGCCAGAACAGATTATCCGTCCATTATTTCGGGGGGGAGGGGGCGACCGACGGGGTGGCTCGTCGGGGTGGCGGTGGCACGGGCACAGGGGGGGTTGACATTGGTCGCGGGAGGCTAGCAGGGTGGTCGGGTTTGATGGAGAGCGTCGTGAACGGGAGCGAACGAGCCCGGCTGTCCCGCGAATACCCACGGGCTCGCAAAAGGCAGCCGCGAATTTTTGCCCCGGCCGCGGCGGTGTGGGACAGAATGCAGTCTGGCCCACGGTGTCGGGCACCATGGCCAGGGCCAGAGCGCCATGAACCGGCGGCATAGCCGCGGCTTATCCGTGTACACGCTCGGCCTTCGTTATATTCCCCTGTGCCTGCAGTCGATTCGTTTCCGTCGGGCGAAAGGATGTAATTAATATCGTCGCTCCGCTCTCGAATTTGCGACTGCGCGCCCGTTGCTCTTTCTCTCTCCGTTGTTCTCGCGCGCGCGCTCCTCTCACCCCTCCCACCCACCGGCCGCCCGCCCGCCAGCCCTCCCGCGCCTCTCTCTCTCTCTCTCTCTCTCTCTCTCTATCTCCCTCGCGCCCTCCCTCCCCCACGCGCGGGGGTGGCTCTCGTCGTCGAGGTTCGAGCCTCTCAGTCGTGCCGAGAACCCGCTTCGTTGCGGGGTGACCTCCTCCCTCGGTAAAGGTACCTCCGGGTCCTCTCGGATGCGAGTTCACTTGAGGAGCGAAGGACAGGTCGCTCGCGGAGTCGCGCACGTTCGTTCGAGGCCAGTCGCGAGCATCGGACCAAGTGACGATCGCGATTCAAGGCTCCGGACGACAGTTCGCGTGCGGCGAGTGAAGCGAGACAGGAAGCATCGCTGATAGTTTCGCGGATAGTGACTGTCCTTCGATCGGGGGTTGTTCGTGGGTTCGGGGTAGTAAACAGAGACTGAGGCGGCGAGCGAGAGCCGCGCGCGCGGCAAAAACGGGTGAATCGGGCTCGTTAAGGTGTCGTCGAACTCGCGAGAGGGTGAGACTCGCAGCAGTGCCGAGGAGGCTCGTGTTCTATGAAAGAAGCCGGTCGGGATGCCGTAAGAAAGGGAGTGACCGATCGATCGACGTAATAGCGGAACTTTCCCCGCGGAAGAGTTATGTCCTTAAAGGGACTTTGCGCGCCTACCGTGGCGGAAAAGGGTCTCTCACCCTCTTAGGAAGTGGACGGCGTGCAAGCTCGCTCTGCCGTGCGAGCGGACCTTTCTGCCGTGAGATCCCGCACGCTGAAGGAAGCTTCTTCTTCTTCTTCGTCGTCGTCGTCTGTTGAACGAACGAATAAACGAATGAACGACGCTTACCTTCACGACACCGGAAGAGGATACGTCGACCCGCTCGAGTGCCTAAGCCACAGTGCGCGGAAAGGGACGGACATTTAACGAGTGTCTTTCGAGCCTCGTCGATTGACAAATAAAAGGCCCGCGGTGTCAAGAGAGGGACAGGGGGAGGGGGAGGTGCTCGTTAAGCATCGCTCTCGCTGCCGGGCGTAATAGCGTTTCTCTCATTAGCGCCTTTTCCGCGCTTCGATGGGGAGTCACTCGCCAATGTGCACACGAGTCTCGCGCGAGTCTGCCATAAACTTCGCCGCAGCGGGGTCGTCTCGACGATAATTAAAGATACGATTAGCGGGGCCGCAATTAAATCTAATTAGCGTCGAAGACGAGACGGGATCGCCGGGCCAATTAGCGAGCCATATCGCCGCTCTACGGTCGGTGCTCTGAAAAATCGAGTCAAGGGCAAAATACCCTCCGACTCTCTCGGACGACGATTAGACGGATGACGGAGTGCGTCTGGTAATCGAGGACCGCGTCGGCGGGGGTGGACGGGGTGGTTGTCTGGAACGTTTCGCTAAATGCCCCCCGAACGATTCGCACTCGATACCCCATCGTCGTTATCGTCGGCCACACTCGCCCCGCCAACGTCGATATTGCCACCGTTTGCCGGCGAATTTCTGCCATATCGCGCAATTCTGGCAGCGAGGGTTGCACTCCGCGCGAAGACATTAACACGCTCGCGCGAGCAGCTCCTTCCCGGAATCGGTGCGCGGCAGTGAATCCGGTTGGCCGTACCGGCGTCGTCCCCAGGGGAAAGTAATGAAAGAGGCGCACGTGTCGGCGGGACAATCAGCTTAGAAGCTCGGACGGAAGTCGATTAGATAGCTTTAGCTGCGCTGGCCAACGGGAGAGGAGAGAAGAAGCCGGCCAGAGAATGATATAGTCACCTTCCTCGGGAATTACCTTCGCATTTTCGGAGATGCTGGCTCGAATCGTCGACTGATCGATCGTCTCCCGCTGGAAGAGGACTTCAAGGTTGCGAGTGGGGCGGCAGGGAGGATCGAGGGTGAGTC
This sequence comes from Anoplius nigerrimus, assembly GCA_914767735.1. Classification (NCBI taxonomy): domain Eukaryota; kingdom Metazoa; phylum Arthropoda; class Insecta; order Hymenoptera; family Pompilidae; genus Anoplius; species Anoplius nigerrimus. Next base: position 11,057,632 of record OU612082.1, read on the forward strand.
CGCGGACGAGGACGGAGGATGCCGAGAGGGTGCACGTGACGAACGGGGCTTCCCTTCCACGTTCGAACGGTGAGTGAGGATCCGGATTCCGTTGTGAGCGCACCTTTACACCCCCTACCCATTCCGCAGCCCCCCCTGACGCTGCCATTCTTTTCGCGAGCGAGACGCGCCGCGCGCTCGTCGGAAAGAAACGTTGAACAGAGGGCCGTCGTGGGGGGAGAGGGTTGGGGGGCTGAAGCCGGCTCCCATGGGAAATGCATGCTTACCAGGGAGCAGGAATTTCTCTATGTACGCCGACTATACGTATCCTACCTACCTACCTACCTACCTACCTACCTACCCTCGGCAAGCCCCGCGACCTTTCGCCTCGCCGCGAACGGAATTTCTCGGTCTATTATTTTCTTACGTCGTTGCCGACGTCTAGCGTTCGGCGATATTGCACGCATTGCTCCTGCGCCTTCGTTGCCCTCCGCAGAGGGAGGAACTGTAACGACGTACAGCGTCTCGTCGCGCCGCTCTGTAATATTATTCCGGCGAGTAACGAAGGCGGAAGTATTATCGTGAAATTACGGAAATATCGCGGGACGCTACGGTGCTTCTCGAATTCCGAACGGTGCGTCACTCGCGGAGCTTGCCAAGGTGAATCGTAATTGGGGGTAGGTATTATGAAACTATACTAATTTTGACGCTGCTGCCTTAGCAAAGACCGAAAGTATTATCTTGTACTCGTTACTGAAATATTCATTAAAAACGGCTTACGCCTATATTCTCACAAAACGCATATATAACCGTGCTATTACATATGAAGAACGAATAAAAACCAAAAGTACTACCATAAAGTCTAAACGAATCTTCTGTTGTATACCCTTTACCTGTTACGATCTTTTAGGAAAGCATTTCAATAAGTCACTGCCTGCCTACCGACGTTCACGATCTACTCAGAGCAATGCAGCGCAAGACTGCGCCGGCATGTCTGTGTATCGAGAGTCGCGGATTTTCTTAATGCATCGGTTAGCGATACGTTAAGCGATTAGGTTTGGTCCGTGAGTGGTAAGGCGAGCGTAGAGGCTGAGATTTTGCGAGGCGGTCGGTTGGCGGCAATTTTGCCGCACCTGCGCCCGCCGTACGGGTCGACCGCATTATTAAGGGCCTCGTGTCCTCGCTCATTATGCCACCTGAGAAAACCGCGTCGTACCTTTCGGCTTATCTCCATTAGGCGAACCGGAATTACGTAGACCCCGTACGTACGTCCGCACACAGTCGCGCCGCGGCGGCACACCGACGCCGCCGTGTAAATACGTAACGGGCCCACATTACAGAGCGTGCCACGCCACTTACACAGCTCGACACACATACCGACTCGCGCCCGGTACAATTAGAGGGACATAGGAATTGGATTGGGCGGGGAATCGAGCGATACGGGAGAGAAATTAAAGGCGCCTTTAAGCACTTTTCGAACGATCGTCCTTAACGAGAGAGAGGGGGGGGGGGGGAGTGAGCGGCGGGAGGGGGTCCCCGCTGATTGCTCAAGGAAACGCGGAGAATTCGTTAAGGGCACTTTTGTAACGAGAGTGGCTGCCGAGCGGGCGATTCATATTGTCGATACGGATGATAATCGCTACGAGCCACTGGGAGCGGGAGGATAACGGCCCTGGGAGCGGTCGATCGTAATGAAAGCCTCGTATTATCCTTGCGCGCCCTCGCCGCGTATTAAATCCGGACCGATATCGTCCTCACCTTTTTTCCCCACTCTTCGTTCCATCGCCTCTCTCTCCCTCTCTCTCTTTCGCTCACGCACCGAGTTTGCAGAACTCGTTAATTGTTTATCCGGAAGTTGTCGCCGTGCGTACCGGCGAAGTGCCTCGGAGTAATTAATTCGAAGTCACGGACACCGGCCGCGCTAGCTACGTGCTGTGCGTCCTGCGCGCAGGACGATAAAAGCCAGAGAGATATTACACTTTCTCTCGCGACTAGCGCCGCGGTCTCTACCACCGCCGGCCTTCGTCGAGTTTTATTAACTGCCGTTTGACACACCGATAGAATTCTCCGGAGAAATATCCGGCGTAAGCGGGCCATTTCGCGAATCGTCCTTGAGCCGAGTTCCTGGAAGAATCGATGACGCCGATACGACGCCGCCGCCGTCGTCGTCGTCGTCGTCGTCGTCGTCTTCTTCGTTCTCTGATAACGAGAGAGTGCCGTAACGATTATGAAGCCAACTCCTTCGCGACGAAATCGAGCCATGTGTCGCGACGTTGGAGATAAGGCTTCGGTAGCAGGACACTCCTCCGGCATCCTTTTATTCCCGCTTCAGGTTCCAGCCTGCCTACGTTTCCACGAGCGGCCAGTACGTCTTGCGCTAACACGCGCTCTTAGAATCTCGGGGAGCGTTGGCTCGCTATCCGACCGACCCACGCAGTCCGGTTTCCTGTATCTCACTGTACGAGAGCCGCGGTAGAAAATTCTGTCGCTCGGCAAAAAAGCTTGTAAACAGGATCATTGGCCGAGACTTATTATTTCCTGCTCGCGCTCGAGCACGTAAATTGCAACATCGCCGTCCGGATTTTCGTGCGCAACCGTCTATTTTTACGTCCGCGCGCCCAACGGCTCTGACTCAGGAGGAAGCAGCCTGAAAGCGAAAGCCGAACGATGTTTCGTTAAACTTTCGTACATGCCGAGCCATTGGCTCGCCCGATAAGACGAGGCGCACTAATAGTTTCTCGGAGATACGGGCTTATCTGCTCGTTCCGCTAACGGCCAGGCCGTTGATCCCCGGCGGGTCAGTCGGAGGTGTAAAAGGGCCCTTAATCAAAAGCTTCCCAGCGCCTGATATTAGTCAACGTCATAGGGCTTCCTACCGGCCGGGCGTCATTATTTAATCTGAACGCGCGCCGGCCCACACGGACGCCGGCCATGCAGATAGACTACTCGCGCCAGAAGTTAGAGCATAACTCAGGGCACTTTGTCATTGGCCCGGCCTCGTTAAGAGATCGACTTTTTAGCCGGCCGCGTTGGAGGACAATCAATGCCGGGGACGTATCAATTTTCTCGCCGCCGCCGGTGTAAATCCTTGTCATTTCGGAAACGTCGCGTGCGTCTCGTTATTAATCGTCGGCCGAGCTCGAGTTTCGAGCTCGGCAGTCGCACCTTGCGCCCGGTAGGAGGACTATCGCGCAAAACCGGAATGTCGAGGCCGAGGTCCGTGCTAGACGACAGTTATCGGGAGTCTCGTGCGGCCGAGGGAAACGTTTAAGGGCAGAATGCCGTTATGCGCGCTTACTTCTCGCTCGGGGTTACGAATATCAATGGCGTCGTCCCCGGCGAGATCCACCGAGCCCGAAGTCGATAGTGGTCCGCAGAGACCGTGGAGAGTGTAAGGTCGTAGAGATCCCACTCGTCCCACTCGAGCCGAACCGCCGACGAACGGAGACACACTCCTTAAACGCGTCTACCGGATAGGAAGGAACAGGTAGCGGATCCACTGGAAGAACGATGGCCCGAGCGAGACGGAGAGTGAAAGAGTCGAGATAGGGTAAGTGCGCCAGAGATGGGGAGAGCGACTGAGAGGGAGAGAAAGGAAGAGGAAGAGAGGGAGATAGAGAAAGGCCTCTTAAGCAAAAGCTTTCCTACGACTATCTCCTTTCGCCATCCAATCCGTGGAACTGTTTGGGCTACGAAACGGCAAGCAGATAGAGGGGTAGGGCTGAGTGGGGTAAATGCCTGCCGTAATGGCGCTATAGGAAGATTCGGAACCGGTGCGGCATTCGCCATTAAGCGGAAAACCAGTCGCGGAATATATCCATCCTGTCCGTTTGGAAGGCCAGCAATGGAAGCGGACGAACTGCAGCTTTTGGAGCTGTACGAAGGATGGTGGATGTGGGTGAGTTAGGGATTTTGGTGGGGGGTGGATGGAAGGGAACGATAGCCCGGAAACGACCCAGTTCTTCCTGCGCGTCGGATAAATTGGATTCGAACAGTTTTACCGTAAAACACCCCCACCAGACCCTTTCCCTGGCCTCGCGTCTCGCGCCATCGGCGACAGTCCAGTCATCGCCTACGAAAACTTTAACTCAATTCGGGACCCGAAGCTGTCTGTCAGCGACATTCCCCGATTTCCTAACGATCCAACGTCCCGAGCTTCTTCCGTTCCTAGCGACCGTTTCTTGCACTAGTCTATGTTCGATTGTCCGACGCTGAACGAATGTTTCGCGGTACTAGCAATTCCACGTAATTTTTCACTTTCCAGCAGCTCTGTGAATCAGCATTCGCTACGATGAAAAGAAGAAATGCATGAATTTTAAGTATTCCATCATGCCGGATACTGCATCTTGAATAACATTTACCAAAGGATTGGGTTTATACCCCTAACTCCCTAAAGCATTTACAAGCTCCGCTGTACCTGATTGACACAGTAAACTGTTTGCAACTTCAAAATGGAACACTCACTGCAACATTTACATGGCTCAGAACCGAATTACCGCCGTCTGTTGATCAACACTCCACTAATTCAGGGATGTAACGTTTCGAAGAAGACACGAAAATCTTTCGCAGTCCAACCGCGCTACCTTCCATAATGCCAGCGGCAACGTTTACACGATCGGACGCCACTCCCCGCAGAAAAGAAGTCCGCCCCGCGAAAGCTTATTTCTCTAACAGATTCGTTTAGTAAACGCAACATCGTATCTCGCGAGCCTGCATCTTTCACGCCCGCCGCGATCCATCACGTGCAAATCTCTCGCTTATTTTTCCACTCCGCCATCCGACGTCCACCCCCCCCCCCCTCCCCTCACACCGTCTACCCCTCCCCTTTCCGTCCGCGTCTTTTTCCGTCGCCCGTTCGCTCATTCTAAATCGTCTTCGGTCTCGTCGCTACGTCTTCCGTGAAATAGGAGGTCAGAGAATGTGTCAGGCCGTGCGATACAGCGAAGTCGGTTTAGGAGCACGCGCGGGGCAAAGGCCGGGGCGTTAATCCAGTGCTAAGTATTATTTAGTGGCGGAGGCCAGTGACAAGTCGATTTAATTTATATCCCGTTGGCTGCAGGGCGCGCGTGCGCGCGCGCGCGCTTAGGCGCCCGCGAGCCACACAGAAATATACAGCGGCCCACTAAATATCTCGGCGAGGCAACGTTTACGAGTGCCAGTCGCCTCGGACCGCTCTCTGGAGACGTTCCAACTTTCTTCCATCCGGGCTCGTCTTCTACGCCGGCCTGCAGTCGGCCTTACAGCCTCCCGCCTTACGGCCTATCTTCCGCGGCAAAGCGTCTCCTCGACCTCCTCTTGTCACCGCACATCGTCCTCGTAAGACGCCCCTTTTATATCGGCCGTATCGGCCGGGCGGAGCACTAAACGCTTTCGCTCGGCGTGTACTTGTAAATTTTACGACGATATACCTTGCCGCGTATAACTGATTCAATTTGTACGCTCGTTATTTCCTGCGGCGGGACGAATGGCTCCTTACGCTTTATTCCGCCTACCTCGCCGTACCTCCCACTCCCCCCTCCTCCGGCCGGGATTCGCTCGGCGGGCTTTACGATATTACGAATTTATCCGGCGGCGCACGGAACCGTACGTACATGCGCGCGCCACCGTCGGGGAATTAGTTGACCGCCGTTCGGTCAGCATTTGGCACCGAAGCGGGAGCCGCACTTACTAGTATTGGCCCCCGCGAACGGGAAGATGAACGTGAGCGCGGGCCGCTTCTCGTTCGGCGGTAATTATGCAAATGGGAATATTGATTTGGAACTGGGACGTGACCGAAAATAATTGTAACCCCGCGCGGAAAGAGCGGAATAAATAACGACTATTATGTTGACCGTCCTCGTTATAAATAATGGATAAATGTACATTTTGTAATTACGTAAATGATCGGTGAATTATATGCGGCCCCGACGTCGCTGTTTTTGCAGCCCCCCCCCCCCCCCCCTCCGATCAATAGCGTGTCCGGCTGGGATAATGTAAAATTGTCGCTCGACAAATTGCGCGCGTGATAATAAAGAGGAGCTCGAGCTCAGATGTCAAGCGGGAGAGGATGAAGAAGTGTGTGCGTATCGCCGGGACATCTCTTCAGCGAGATCCTCGTCATCGTTTATGTTAGCTGTCGAGCGTTAAGTCTTGTACAAGTTCGAACATGGCAACAGAGAAGAATGAAAAGGGAGAGAGAGAAAGTGAGAGTGGCTCAAGTGGCCGGTTCCTTCGATTTCGGTGCTTGCATACTATATACATATAGCCGTGTCACTCGGCTCCCGTTTTGTTTACAGTGCGCGGTTATTCGAGGGGACCACCAAGGGGGAAAATGTCAAGGGGTCTGAGGGGTGCCGATACAGAGACATAATCGGGCGAACTTTCTTCGAGCCCCTCTCCACTCGTGAAACAACGGGAGAAGGGGAGGGACAGAGGGAAAGTTGGAGAGAGACGAGAAGAGCGAAGTGTAAAAGAGAATGAGAGAGAGAGAGAGCGAGAGAGGGGGGAGGGGGTGGTAGGTTCGGCCTCCGCAATCAAACAACGATCACGCCCTTTAATGACTGAGTGACTGTTGTTACTCCTTCACTCGTTTGAGGGGTATTTCACGCCGTGGGGTTGAAACAGCTGCGAGTGACACCCCCCTTGTGTATATCCTGTCGCTGTTCACCCCCTCCCTATCTCTCTCTCTCTCTCTCTCTCTCTCCCTTGTTCTGTCGGTATTCTTTACTTTGTCTCGCCGTTCTGTCCTTTTCGTACTTCGGCCTTGCACCGCGTTTCTATCTGACACACTCCTTCTCTCTCTTTCTCTCTCTCTTTCTTTCTCTTCCCCTCTCTGCGTCTTCTCTCTCCATCGTGCCACTCTCAGTACAGCCGCTCTTTTGCTCCAGCACACTCACCCTCCCGTGGCTCCCTTCGCAATACAGCTACAGACCTCTCTTTTGCCGACACCCCATACATAATTACTCCGACTACGGACACGTCTCCCCCACCCGTCTGAAATTTGCATTATCGAGCCGCTTCGCATTTTAGGGCGGGGCACGAGTTCCTCCGCGCAATTATTAAGAAATCAATCATACTTGGTATCTGGCCCGACGCGGATCATCGTTTGCGTGTTACAAGGGCATCAGTCTTGCCTCGATCCTTTTTCGGTAAGTTTTCATAATTTCGTCGCGCTACTCTCATTCTTCGAGACGTCAGGTCGAGGTGAGAGAAAGAGAGAGCGAGAGAGAGAGAGAGAGAGAGAAAGGGAGAGAGCGAGGAGAGAAAGAATTCCACGTCCCGCTGAAATGTTTAATTCAGCAACGAACGTCGTTATGCCCGTAAAAGCAGTTTTATTTTGCCGAGCGAAAGTGGCGGGAGCGACAGTAACAGCGTTCGCGGAGTAAAAGCTAAAAAGGTATATAATCCTTTACTACCGCCCTAAGAAAGCCCGTACAAGTTACAAGAAACACCGTTGGACGTGTAACGGCCGACCTTTATCCGTTAGCCGAGCCGGCTGCGGAATTTGTTTCTTTATGACGCACGAACAGTTTGTACGGGTCACCCCCGCGACGCCCCCCTCCCCCCGGTCGCCATTATCGTCGCTAACTGATTTCGAAAAGGCAGGAACACGTGTCGCCGCGGCCCGTTCGGAGTCCGTAGGACGATTCCTGCTCGGCCGAGAGCAATGCACTCGAGATCCGTCGAATTCCCCGAGCCGCACGAAACTTTCGTAACACGAGTCCGTCGAGATCCCGCCGTTATTTATTTTACGCTCTTCCGGCTCGGTGGAAATCGGGACCTCTCGGGAGCGCGGGACACACGGAGGCGTCGTCCGGCACTCACCGCGGGACGCCTTTTGTTAAAAGGATGATCGAAAGGCGAGAAGAGAATGGCCAGGACGAGGCTGAAACAGAGGTTGGTGAACGGGCGACCGGACGCCGCTTGCGCAAGCGCAGTGACGCTACTTATGGAAATCGTCGCCGTCCGCGCTATCTCGATCAAATCTTCCCGGGAGATTATCCGCGGCTCACGGGAATCGCCGGGATCTCAACAGGTCCGACTGCGGGAGGAACGAGGTTGACGTCTTCATGCCCGGAAGTCGTCGGGAGTGGTTCCGAATGAATCTGTCACGCCTTCGGATCGCCACCCCTCTCGCGGGCGAATAAAGGTTGAAATTTCGGGAGAGCCCAATGCGCTCGCAGGGCGCGCCAGATAAAATCAAATTAAAAAGCACAATAATAATGCATTCTGCCTTCATTACGAACATTGTGCGCGAGGCATCTGTCGCGCAATGGGGGGTTCGGGGTCAGGCACACTATCCGCCCTCGGCAAGAGTGTCTAGCCCGTACGTTCTATACGTGCACGGGCTAGACCTCAGCGTCGTGCTGCGTTCCGCCGCCCCCCCCCCCCCGCCTCCTCCCTCTATCTGGCCACCCTGCTGGCATCCCTCCTGGCACTCTCCCCGCGGCAGTCGCCCTACGACCCTTTCGTGGAGGCCGCGTACGGTGGCAGCGTAGGGCAGAGAACGAGCGTTCGAACGAAATGAAACTGATATGTATGTAAATCACTCGTATCTCTATGTATGAGCCAGAAACGTTACCCACCTACGTCTGCATGCACATAGGCATGTATAAGCGGGGCCGCGCAGGCCACGGCGAATGCGTATGTGCCATGCACATGCATGGGGAGGCCGCGCGAGCGATTCCTGGCTCGTGAATTTATTTCGCCTTGTAAATAAACGGCCCTGATCGCCTCGATGTCGATCTGATCGATCGATCGATCCGCTTCGGCTGGCCTGCGATCGATCGGCAATCTGGAATATGGAGACAGAGAGAGAGAGAGAGTGGGTGGAAGAGAAAGGGAGAAGGGTTCCCGCGTACATGTACGCGCCGTTTATCGACGACTCGCTATCTCGAATCCTACGATACGCGTTTACAACGCGTTGGGGCGCAAACAATCGTGCACAAATCACCCGTGACCATTGCGTGCGTGGCCATTAAACATTCCTGCGCGTAGGTACGCGCACGCAGGTCGACGGCAGCGATCCCCGCTACTTGACTCCCACAACGTTATCTTTTGCACCTCTCGCATTTCCCTGATTTGTTCTACGCCAGCAGGCCCCACTTCCATCCCTCGCGAATTATTTATATATATTTCGCGGTCCGTCGAACGCGAGGAACGTTTGCGGCACGCGATTTTTATCCCACTCGATGTCATTAGCGGGGGATCGATCGTACGATTAATTGCCCGGGTCAATGAGATGAGCCTTCTCCGACCCATTTTTTTGTTCTCGCCACTTACAGTCGTTGGTACGCATCGCGGCGTGGCCTGACGTAACGTGACAATGTCGTTGTCAATCCGGCATAACGCCGGGCCCTCGTCGGGAGGCTCATTATTCGCATTTATGTACGAAACATAACTGGATGTCATTAACGTGAGCTGATTAATGAGCTTCATTGTTTATCCAATGAGGCGACGGATCTTTTCGTGAATGATTCATCAGCCGATTGACTAATTTCGCGATTGACATTTTCAAGTACAAAGTACACTGTCAACGGGGATTATCGAGTGTAATGTAATTAACGCGGTCTGCTTCCGAATACGCTTACATTCGTCGCGTTCGATTGTTTTGTTTTATCATGGCCTGACGTAACGCGACGTTCGGCGGGAGTGACGTTATCGGGCCGAGTTATTTTTCTTCTCCGATTGACGCTCGAAAATGCAGCCGCGGATTACGGGGAAAGCTAAAACGGCACGATTTCGCATCGACATTCACAGAATGCCCCGCAACCACGTTTTATTGTTGGTCTCGGGTTATAATTGCGCGGCGCAGTAAGATAGAATTTTGCTTACCAGCCGGCTGTGATGCAGCTCGCTTGTTTTGGAAACTTAACGCAGATTGCGGTTCCGTAAGTGCACTGTAGGCGGGTATTTGTTTTGCTACCGCTGTACGCCAGTGCAATTCAATATAATCGAGAATCCGTGACGCAGCACGGCCGTTCGTAGAACTGCGCAACAGTCTTGCAATTATGTTCGGAATAAAGGTTATCGTACAGAGAATACTACCATTTACGCCGCTAACATTCCGCCGTCCGAGTAATTCATTTCAGCCGCGCATTCGTAAATCACACCTTCCTCCCAGCTTTCGTCGAAAACTCGCCCGAATCCTCGGAACTATTTTCCGCGAAAACTCTCGCCGACAGAAAAAAAAGTCCCCCCGGAGCAGTATTCGTTTCGCGACTCCGTGGAAACGGCACGTGCCCGTTCGCTCGCGAAAATCCGCAACAATCTCCCTAATCGAGCGTGCACAAACGCGTCCCCCCCTGTCGTCCCTTAGCCCTGCGCGCCGACGGTAAATAACTTTCTCGTTACTCGCGGTCCTCTGGGTAGCTAACGAACGTGAAATTAACCGCGGTTCCCCGCGAATCTGGGAAATAATCAAAGTAACGACGCCTGAACGCTCGAAATCGCACTGACAGACAAGCCTGGCGTGTGCGCGCGCGCTCTCCTTTGCACGCGCGCGCAGGCTCACGCAGACAGGGACGTCCGGCAGTAATTATCGGCCTCGTCAAAGACACCCTTTAACGCGGCGGTACGCGCAATTAAGTTCGACAGACGACGCAGGGGGAATGCCTCTTATATGTCGGCCCGGTCCTGCCACAATCGCGCCGGTTAATTGTTTTAGCCGAGGACGAAAGGAGGAGATGTATTTTCGAAAATCCGGGAGCTTGATGGCGTCCGTCGAATTATCCCTACGCGACCTTGCGCGCCGAGCCGAATTAAGGGACTCGAGGCTTTCCGGCAAGACTGCTCGAGGACCGTAATGAGGAGCAATTGTGAACTGACCGTTTAACAGCGCATTGTTAATTGCGTAACAGTCGACGCGCGGTTGGAGGTTAAGTGGGTTGATTGGGTGGTAGAATCGAATTGATTTGCGGGTTCCATTTACCGGCGTAGGTAGAGGAATTGTTTTTCAAGAATTGTCGATCATTTCAGGTTTGATGGATTTGAAAACGGGTTCCAGTTACACCCTGTCCGTCGTAGATACGCTCGCCCATGTCGGGGGAATAATGCAATGCGCTTTCTCGCTCGACAGTCCGTGCACGTCTCACGGAACGCTTTGTAGCCAACCGGAAATGGCTGGATGTGCGCGTCATCCTATCGGCGGCCGTTTAGAAACGTAATACGACAATGGCCGGCCCTCTGTCGAAGGAGCGATTGTCGGATCGCGTTCGGTTTGTAAATATTGTTTCGGAGCCGCGAGGTTCGTTCTGAGTTATCGGCCACAGGCAGGGGTGTCCGTTGTCGTCGCCTCGACACGCCGATTCCCGGTAGTCAAATCGGTTATCAGTTATCGCGCATGAACGGCTCACCATTATCGCTGTGCAAACGCGCGTGCGGCGATACGTGAGATCGTTTTCCATGGTGTTACATCGTCGAAGCGCTCGATCACGCAACTTTAACCGTCGCTTAACATGTACCCACCCCTTCCCGCTGCGTACAGACCGGGCATTAACGGGTAACGAGTTCACAAGGATTTACTATATCGAACTGCGGACCCTTATCGGTCAGCGACGATCCGACGGAAAGTCGGCCGGGACAGTACTTTTACTGTGGCCGAGTGCGAGACGGCTTTTTATACATCGGGATAGGACGACGTTGGTCACTTGATAACGTCGGCTTTATCGAAGTTTACTTATCGTCGTTTCCCTTTTAGCGGATGATGCGCCGATAAGCGAATGGATTTTCGATGCCGGCCCGTTGCCCGCATCCTCGAAATTGGACGATATTGATTACCTTCGCCATACTTGTATAATTGCCTCGGTCGTTATAACTATTACGGGAAATTGAGAGAGGACGGGCAAATGTGCGGTGGGCTATCGACGCTGATGAAGGCAAGGGTAGGGGGAGAGGGAGGGAGGGGGCAATAATTGTCTCGTTCGATGACAGTTCGAAATGTCACAGATTGTCGATTGCAGCGGACAAAGCCTGAGAGTCTGGCTCGCATGTTGTCCCATCGTCGTACGAAAGTGGGATGACGTCATCGAGGCGAGGATACGCCAAAGTGGAGAAAAGTGCCCCATCATCCCGGACGCGGAGGTCCCTCGCCTATCTTCGACCGAGCGGATTTAAAAAGCGAGATATTCCCACTTTGCCGCTCTTCCCCGGTTACAGAAAACGAGTTACAGTCCTCTGCCCAACCCCCTCGCAGTCCTTTCTTCCGCCCCAACGGGCAAACAGCTTGAATAAACGCGCGTGATTGGATTCCGTGTATGCGCATCTGGCTACTAAATGCGGGCACACCCCGGGACCTTCGTCGCCCGGCATCAGAAATGCAAGTTACGAGTGGCACCCAATTCACCGGTGGCCCAAATTCGCCAATTCTTTTTTGCCAAACAACGAATCTCAAGTACCGCCCTCGAAAGTGCCACCTTTCTGGGACAGAACGCAATCACTTCCCAGCTCTGCAAATCTCCCCCTCGCGCTTCTTCTCGCGTATCCATTTTATCACGTCTATCTCTGCACTCCTTTCCCCGAACGCTGAGTATATTTTGTCAAATCTGCTCTGGCCCCACCCCCCTCCCTCCTCCCTCTTTTCGCATCGAATCTCCTTTATTTGTCTCTTCCTTGCGTCCCGCTTGACTTCTTTATTGACTCAGGCGCAGACCCTCCCTTCGTCCACTCGCCTCCTACTTGACCATTCTGCTTAGCGTCGCTGTCTGAAAAACACAATAACATTAGATTACCCACACCAAGCGCCACCGTTGACGCCCCACTGGCGTCCCCCTATACTTTTCCTTCCTCCTCACCGTCGTCCGTCGCATTTCGCAGCCCTCCATGCACCGGCCTGCTAACTCTCGGGCTCTCCCTCGGCCTGTGTGTGCGCGGGCGCTACTGGCGAGGGAAAACAATCTTTGGCGGAAAACAGTGCGTCGAATAATTTATCGTCGGTGGGCCGAAGTTGGCGAGAGACCGGCCAGGGGCCAAGACCACACCGTTATCTATCACTCCGCCCTGGCGGGCTCGTGCAAGGGGGTGCACTACAGGTCCGTCCAAAGTAACCGCGACGCGGGGCCGGGGGCGGAGGTTGCGGACCATTGGAAACTTTTCCACGTGGCGGTTCGCCGTCGGCCAAGACTGCTCGTGGTACCGATTTCGAAGCGCACCGGACTTGTCTTCGGCGACCGGTCGAAACTTTCCTGGGACCGGCGGCGACGGTGGTCAACGCTGAATGTACCGAGAGAGTTGATATAATTGGTCCATCGCTTAGTTATAGGTCATAGCCACGAAATATACACGGAAAGATGAGTTTACGTTGTAACCCACAACGGTAACGTTATTGTTTCCATTGAAATTCGATTATTAATACATTTGTTGCTTCTAAAACGGAGATATTGTAAGGATTCAGTTGTAATGAGGAAGTCTAACTGATATAATCGTTCATACGATTTTTTATGACAGTCAGCCGTGCCAATTTGCATGCAAACAGCATAATTATGTTTCAACGCAAATATCGTTCGGTTTCTAGTTACGATCAATCTCCCGGAGATAATCTAAATTTACGAGCTCTTGCACGCGGTTGTATTTAGGTATCTGTTGCCAGCGAGGAGGCGAAAAATAGCGCATTCTCTCGTTTTATTCCGCGACGGGGATGCGAGGAGTTCAACGATGAAGCGTTAAGGTTCTTTTTTATCCATTTCGAACCGAGCGAAGCCTTTGGAAACGGCCTGTAACCGGCTGGCATAGGCGCGAAGTTTCACGGCACGGCTGACTGCCGGCATTAACTTTCCACGTAGGGTTATTTACCAGAAGGGTCTGCCCGGATCGCGGAGAACGAGAAAGGGACGAGTGAGAGATGCGAGACAGACAGAGAATGAGGGTGGAAGAGGTAGGATCGACGATGTGCATTCCCGCGCTCTGTCTTCCTTCTCCTCTGGGGATCGGAAAGGCGGGGTCGAGAGATATCGCAACAGAACTAATCAACGTGAGGCAGTAACGATTTCTCATCGGCGCCAGCTGCTTTGCGCGCCCCTGATAAAAAATAGTCCCCCTTCCCCCCGATAATATCATCGGGGCGAAGATAAAGCCTGCTCCTTGCCGCTTTTCACTCCACGGGTCCGCATCGACCCCCTCTCCGTCCTCCGCTCCGCACGGCGCACGGCCTCGCGATGGGCTATGAACGCGAAATTCCCCTGCGGACATCCGGATTTTAAGCGGTAAATTTAAAAACTTTATCCGCCGCTCGCCGCTCTCCCATTGTCGCGGGCGGTTCTGCCTCTGACGTGAGAAAATTGAGTGCTTCCGGATTCGACTGTGTCCACCGCGATGATCGTTAACCTCGGTATAACGAGCCTCTCTCCGGTTTTATATCTATACGTACTCCCATGTAGCGCGCGTAACCCAGAAAAAGCGTGCAAGCACGAGAGCGAAAAATTAACGGTATAACAATTCTAAGATTGCCGACACGTACGTTTGCGGAAACACGGGGGTTGTCGATACTAATTTCATCAATTGGCGAGCCAGTGTTCCCGCCAGCCCGCCGTGATTATTCACGCCCGCATAGACATGCCGAGCGCCCGCGCGCGCGCGCGCGCGTTCTTGCATATTGAGTTAGCTTCGAGTGGATTCCACTGACGAGGCACGACGTTTAACTCGTTAACCGGGAAGCCCCGCTCCAGCATGACGTCGCGCGGCAACGAGCCACCCCTCCGCCACCCCCCACCAGCAAATCGATTTTTTATTGGCACTCGATAATCGACCGAGTAATTGAAGTGGGTCGAGTACGTGAGTCGTCGGATCGAAAGTTTCCGGCGGCTCTCAGCACTTTCTTCTTCGCCCTTCGAGCCCCGCCAACGGCAGCCAGCGCCACTCGCCAACCCTCGGACCCATCCCCGATCTTCCCGCGTTCGACCTGCATCTCGACCTGCCTCTCATTCGCACGCTAATTCGTGAGTCAGCCGAGCAATTAATCAAGTTCATTCGCATCGAGCGCGGCTTCGCCACCCGGAGTTTAGTTAAGTTCAACGTTACAGCCGAACGTCGGCAGCCCGCGCTCACTTATCGCTCTGTACGAGCTCACCCACACATCCCATTGCTACTCTCTGCACTCACACACACACGCACACACACACACACATCCGACGCAAGAGTTCGTCCCTGCGTCTGCATCGAAATATTCATTGACGGCGCTCTCGCATGTGCGCGCCAGTTCCGTACGCACACTCGCACTACTCGTACGTACGTTCCTACGTACATAGTTACGCACACGGACACATTCTATCGCGCACAGAGCCGCCCGCTCTCGTACGCGAGTCTCCGATGGGCCACACGAATTACTAATGTGTAGGTAACGACCGCGGCGTATATGAATGACGCGGCTGAACTCTGACACCGGTAACGTTGCTTTAGGGACACTCCAGACATCAGCTGCTGTTTGTTAAACATCGCTCAACTTGTCAGCGTGGCCACGCGTGCCGCGTACGTGCGCCGTGTGTGTAACCCGTGTATCCGTGCCGGCGGCGCGGAGTTTGACGAGCGTGTTCTTGTACTCGGAACACGAGACACAAAGGCCGATCCAGGAGTCTGCTTCTGCTGCTTCTGCTGCCGCTGCTACTGCTCTTAGTGCTGCTCTTAGTGCTGCTAGTCGTGCTGCTACTCCTGCTGCTGCTGATGCTGCTCACCAACGGCCCGCGCATCGTATAACGTTATCGAGGGTTATTAATGATTCCGCTACTTTGCGCCGCCTCTTCTTTTTAGCTGCCGGACGCCGCCATTAAACGCCTCTAACGGGGCTCGTTCTTTATCTCGCTGGCTTGAAAGTGAAATTGCGAGGGACGTCGACACTCCGCCGACGAAGCAGGCGTTTCACTTTGTACGTCCGTCCGCCGCGACGCTCGTTTCTCATTTATTAACGCTCCGACCATTCCACTCGATGCTCATAGATGTTTCCCACGTGCAGATAGCGAAGATTCGCGGGCAAGGTTCGAAGTTTACCGATCGTCAATGGGAGGATCGAACGTTTCTAGATTGGCGACGTTTCACCAGCGTTATTTATTACGTTAAACTGGCCGTTCGAGCGATAATCGTTGTTCAAATCGTCGTTAATTTCCTGCCGTCCCGCTGACGAATTAATATACTGTACGTTGTCAAGCTTCAAGGTTGTCGGTCGGCCTCGTTGATCTTCCGTCGATGCGCAAACGTTTCTCAATTACGTGTCCGCCGAAAGAGCGAGCGCGTTTATCGATCTTGTCATTCGCTAATTGAACGGACACATCGATATGTTCTCAACTTACGCGGCCGTTTTGCGGCGACGAGCCTGGGCGAATATTTCGAGCGAACACGTTTGTTTGCGTTACCAGGCGCTATCTACGGTCCATTACTAAAACGAGTCTAATTGACGTACTGTCAGGACTCCGGTCGGGCCTTTCTCATTAATCGCAGGCAAAGTCGAGAGAACGAAAGAGCGAACGAGCGAGTCGCAGGCTGCCGATTAAATTTAATCGTTCAAAAGTTCCTTAACAGCCTCTCCGGTGACTTATCTCGCGGCTTTGGCATCAGTCCCCGGAGTGTGCGATCGCGACGAATATCTTTTCCGTCGCTGCGCAGAAAGGTTCGTCGCGGCGGCAAAATTATTTATCGATTACGGGCCGAGGCGAAAGGATCGAGTCGGGAAACGTGGACAGAAAGAAGCGAGTACCGCGTCCTGAGGAAGGAACTGAAGAGGAATGAGCTTGAAAAAACTGTCAGAGGAAGGAAAAGATCGGCACCGAGGAGAGGTAAAAAAAATAAGCACGAATCTGTACAAAAGCGCTCCAGTTCTTGGAGTATCGAGTGGCGTCATTGTCGGACTCGTTCCGGCGAAGCGTTTAGCTGCGCGATTCGCTTTAGACGGCGGCGGCGATTAAACCGACCGCTTTGGTAATTAGAAGCAGGACGAAATCCGATCGATCATCGAATGGACGTGCGAGGCCGTGAACTCATTGCGTCCAGCGGATAGATGACCCTCTCTGTGATCACATATCGGGCTGGACGCGATATTACGATTGATTCGACGCGCACCTCGCAAGTGGCTTTAAACGAGCACCTTTCCCGCCCATCAACGAAAACACTCTTCCTCGTCATTTTCCGCAGCCAACGAAAGCTTAATTACGAAACCTACCATTCTTTCCAGACAGAACGTACGACGAGCTGCGACAAGAGCGCTTCGTTACGCGCCCGTTCGGGACATTCGCGGAACGTCCTGCCGACGATTGAAAAACTCTCCTGAAATATCAGAATCGCCGAATAAATATCTCCGCCCTGGCAAGCTTCCCAACGATGATGTACTAAGGGACGCATCCGTCGCCGCGCGCGACTGCTCTTATTGCGCGTTGCGCTGAACTCGATCGCGCGGCTAAATAAGCCCGGCCGAGACTCGCGAGAGACTCGCGAGAGACTCCGAGAGTCGAGAAGACATCGTGAACGGCGCCAGTCGAGGCGCCCTGACAGGGGAACTAATAAGCTTTCGCTGCCGGTCCACCCACGAGGCGCGCGGAGGGTGAGGGACAGGCGTTAATGTTGACCGCCCCGGATCGGCGTAATTGCGCGCGGACTATTGCGGGACTGCGACGGGCAAGCGAAGACGAAGTGGTAATGACGACGGGAATCCGTTTGGAGTCGACCGAAAAGTCCGAAAACCGTGCTCTAAATATAGGAGTCGAGCGGTCGGCGCTCGGCCGGAAAACTATTGTCCGCGCGGCCCGCCGCGGCAGAGCTGAGCCCGACGAGCTGGACGAGGACAGAACTTGTCAGGCTGCGGCGAGTATAAATATTTATAAAATAGTGTCGGCAGATGGTGGGACGCTCCCTTTAGTTACGGCACTGGCCCAGCCGGGTTTTCCGTTCGCCGGGACCCCCCCTGCTTCCTCCTTCCACCGCTTCCTTTTCTTCCCTTTTCCGTGTCACTCTTTCTTTATCCGGCGGCTCGCCCTCGCGCACGCCTAATACACTTAGAGCAGTACGTGTGCGCCGATGTCGCACGGCCAGTCGGTGACTTCGCTCCGGCTGCAACTTGCTCCTGGCTCCCTGAAAGAGTAACGAGATGGAGGGAGGTGAGGGGGAGGGGAGGGGAGCGTTTGGGAAGGTGGAAAGAGAAGCGGGGGGCTATCGCGGGCCGTTGCTATTGCCGCTGTTGCTTTTATCGTGGGCGTGTGTACTCATTAATAATTTATGTTCGAGTAACCGTTACGTGTACCGGACGTGCCGCGCGTCCCGGTCCTGACTTTACCCACGCAAATGGCGGACCATCGGTGTACACGAATTTCAGATGAGACTTAAAGCCAGAGCGGAGCGTCTCGCTCTCCTCCCGCTGTCTCGTAATTTTTATTCTACGCCGGGAGAGAGCGGTGTTTGTCCTCCGTCGTTCTGCCCTCCCCTCTCCTCTCCTATGCACCGCTGTGCTATATACGCGCTTATATATATATATTTTGCCTTAATTGTAGGTATATATCGTGGCTGTCGCGGGGCGAGGAACGGAGGAGCGTTAAAAAAACATTTATCTAAAATCGATCATGGGCACAATTACGTAATCTGCGGCCTGATTTGCATACGATTCAAGACTCCCCAGCGCCAAGGTAAAAGCCGTGAATACCGGGCGCGGAATTAGTCTGATTGGAAACTAACCGCGGCCGTGCGCTCCATTGGACGACCGAGTTTTTCACTCGGTCAGAAACGTCGCCCGATTATAAATTACACCGTCGCCGCCCCCGGGAGCGTTAGGTATGTACATTTCAGCCGGTTCGAAGGAGCAGGAGCGCCGCGGGGGACGCTCGAGAGGCCATTATTCGCCGACGCTGACGTCGACGGAATTTTGGGTCGGATTTTTCTCGCGATTGTATGATCGAACTTTCGCCGACTGTCGAGCGTACAGCGTTCGCGGCGGATAACGCTCGTGGCTTAACCAGCGGCGAGCTACAATGTTCCTCAGCCAGCGTGCGCGCGCGCGCGGGCGTAATGTGTGTCGCCCAGTTTGGCCAGCCTGCTCCTTTTTTTTTTGCCAGCCCCGATAAACCGCCGCTCGTTTCCACCCGGCCAGAGGCCAATGTTGCCAACGTTGTCCGTGCGATTTATCCGGCGCGAGCGAGGCTTGCTTGGCCGGGCCGGCAGTTACGCGGGTACATATTTCACTTTTAACACTTTTAATATCGCCACGTGCGCTCTTCAGCGGCGTATCTCATCGGTCGCGGCGCGGGACGTAGGTCGGCGGAGGATCGCGACAATTTTCGGCCCCGGAATAGCTTGACGGAGTCTCCTCGGCCGACGGGTCTCGCCTTATCGGGTCGCATTATCTCGTTCCTGATTATCGTGTCTCGGGCAGGCTTGCATGCGAAACGGTATCGCTGCATCGCCCCTTTCGACTCGACGATGCATAATCGCGTGCTTATTCGCAGTGGCGGACGAACAGTCGCCGAGTGCCATTACGCGAATCGTTAGAGATAAACGTTGGCTGGGGAGAAAAATGGCGAGCTCCGATATTCATAGTCGAGCGTGATTGCCAGGTTTATCGGAGTCCTCCGATGCGATCGGTACGCGTTTCGAATTTGCGAACGGTGACTTTAGTCCACCTCTAATCGGCGAACTGTTGATATTCCCAAGCTGATTACGGCTCGATTATGATATTATGCGAGAACGGCATCAAGAACGGTCGCAAAGCAATTCTCGCTTCGATCCGGCCACTTTGCTCGCAATCACTCCGTTATCGTCCTCCCAGCGCAACCGGAAACCGCCGGCATTTCCTCGACTAACTCATTACCCGCAACCGCCCTTCCCGGAGTTCACGCTTCGCCGAATCGCGGTTCGAATATTCCGCCTAAGCCCATACTTTACTCGCGCACGAGTACTTCGCGCCTACCCCAACCCTTCGAAATCCACTTAACTCGCCCAAGATCGAGGTGTGGGTTGGGGAGGGTGAAAGTCTCCGTACACAGTCGACGACTGCCGTAATCGCTGCTCGCGACGGAATTAGAGAAACAATAGCCTCCGCCAGCGTCAAGAATAAAATTGCTAATTACAAAACCGTGCCGCGAACTCACTGTCGCTCGATGCATATCTGTAATAACTTCATTTCGCTGCCCTTCTGTCGTTCGACTCTCGCAACCTGGAAAACGATCGCGCGCGTACTTTGACCGTCTGAATTCGTGAGAGGAATTCCGAAATATCGGAGTTAGCGACGCGCAGCTTCTACGAATTCGAGCCCGTTCGGGAGTCACGCGTGTCTGCGCTCCATTTGCGGCCGTTCGACTCCGACAAAGTCTGCCCCGTCGTAGGCCTCCGCCATTCCTCGGAATCGATCGGAAACGCGAGGAGGCCGGGAAGGCACGCGAGGGAGGTGCACGTACCGGCAATTAGAATTACGTCCCGCGAGTCGCACCGGCGCTAACAGCAGTAACGGAGATCTCGCGATCTGACGCAGTAAACATCGTCCTTTTCGAGCCTAATGGTCGTCTAACTGTTCTCGGCGACCTCCGGGGCGAACTACCCCTCTTTTTTCTTCCATTAATCTGACCGACCGCCAGCCGGTAATACGATTCGATTTCGACGCGCCGATAAGATTTACATGTGGGGCTTGTAATGCGGCTAGAGCGCAGATTGGAGATAGTGGAAGTAGCCCGAGAGTGGAACGATCGGACCCCATGACAATTTCAGTGCCTCGTATCACGTGGCTCGTTCTCGGAAGTGACTTGCCGGGTTGTCCAGGCTTCGAAACGCTATTACAGGAGTTGCGGGGCGAACTATCGACTGCGACGGTCTCATTTTCGTTATTCATCGTGCGCTGCGCCGGTGCAACAGGAAGTAACGAGCGCGCCTGGAATATCCGGCGGCGGAAGTTTTTTTTATATAGCCAGGAAAGTTGGCGCAGAAGTGGAGAGAATGGGGATGGGGGGGGGGGGGGGGTAATAAGGTTCCTCTTTGTTCGAACTTAATCCCTTGCGCGGGGGCGAAAAGAGGCGGGAAAATCTTCGGTAGACTTTGAATTTCAAGCGTTGAGCCGGTGCGAGAATCCTCGAACTTTCGCTTGAATCCGAAAGCGGGCGGCTTAATCGGGCGAAATAGTTGCGACCGACAATGGCGACCGGCAAGCACTTTTCCCCCGAACGTCATTATGAGCCATACTTCGCTGAATAACGATACGTGCGCCCTTTCGCTTCTGTCGCTCCCGCGCTAATCCGGTACGGCTAATGGTAAAGTTGGCGGAGTTTAACGTTTTCGGAAGTTTCTCGTACCGACAGTGAAAAATTTGTTACGCTCCTCGGTAAGAATTCATCCCCCGGCGAGCAAAACGCTCTTTCCAAGAACAATCCTGTACGTACATAATTCTTCGCGGCTATTCATATTTAATTCATAAAACGTACTGTTCGAGTTCAGTTAACTCGGACGGAATAAAATTCGATTTTCGTGTCAGCGTAACTTTATTTGCGGAATCTTTTTTCAGCGTCCGTCTACCATCGGTTTTACGTCGACAATGTGAAAGCGGATAAAAAAAAATAAATGTTAAGCGTAATTCGGTGAAAAGTGGTAAAATGAGAACGAAACCCGAGGACAGTAGAAGTAGTCGCAGGTGATGATTTCAAAAACTTCCATCCGTGCATGCACTGTCTGATTTTCAATGCTCGCGCGCAAAGACAGAGAGAGGCGGAGTGAATGCGGAAAAGTGGAAAGAGCGAACGAGCTAGAGGCCGAACGGGTCGTACGCGCCTACAAATGGAAAAGTAATTGACTATGAAAAAAAGCAAGCCCGACGGAAAATTGTTTCGCGCGCCAGCGTTTTGCGTATGAGCAGATCGGTCGAGCGAGTCGCCGCTATAGCAAGAACTGATTTCCAGATGCGCGCATCTGTGCGTCCAGCCGAACGGGGTCGCATTCGTTGGGAACTTTTTTATTTACATTAATTCGCTCCGTCGGCTGGGCGACCGCGATCGCTAACTGGAACCGAACTAATGAGGAAAAAGAAGATGGGCCCGTAATGAATGACGAGGCCGAAATCGAATTCTATCGATCTCTGCCCTGGACGCTATCGACCCTGCTGCGATTCCAGCGGCATCGATAAAATCAGTTTTATTCTCCCGGCCGTGGGCGCCTTTAAAAATGAATTCTGTCCGCATTAAACTTATCTATATTTATAACATATTATGCGCTGGCCAGCGTTGCTATTATACGCCCGTACTTATATTATTATTTCCCGCCATAATGAACGAAAAGCTCAAATCTCTGTTGAAATGTTAATACGCGAAATATTAAATTTGAGGCGGCCCCCCATTTAAATATTAATATATAATGTAACAAAGAATCGGTAGCGCGCGACCTACCTTTCGCCGGCCTTTTACAATCGCGAGACCCCCCGGCGCCCTGATTGCATACTTCGCCGCAATCGGCAGGCTAATTAGGAGCACTGCAAAAGCTCGAACACAATGGGTCCGGCTCCCAGCGTAGCTCTTGCTCCCCCGATCTCATTCGCCCCGGTGTATCCGATTTGCCAATGCCGGCTGTCGGCGATATATTCGGCCCGCTCATGAGTTAAACCGCGAAATTCGTATTGTCTGCAAAGGTGGACGATGACTGATATAGAGATCCGGCGATGTATCAGCGCCGCGGTGCAATTAATCCAATGGACGGACGGATATATCATCATTGTCGGTCAGAGATGCGGGCGACAATGGCCGTGCGCAGAATGAGTAAGCTCTGTATACCCGAAGCTTGTACTTCCGCGCTGTCGAGCGCGATGGCTTTTGTGAAAGACATCCGTGCCCGATTCTCTCTTCAAGGCGTGGGACGCGTGCGCACGCCCGATTTCAGACGCGAAATTCCGCCGAATCCGACTCCGACCGAACCGGGGACGAAAAGGAGTCGGAAAGGAATGCGGAAGCAAGTGGCACTCGTTCACGGTCACTTTCCGCGCACTTTCGGGCGAGAAGATTGAATTCGGAAGATTGAGCGACGCTGGATCGTTCTCCGAAGAATATTAAGACCGTCCTCGCACGCGGGGGTGGTTATACGTTTTCATTAACCCGTCTCGCGGAAGTTTAACCGAGCAGCGCGTTCCACCTGAAAGCCTCGCTCGCGGACGCATTATAAATCGCCGGGGAGTTCTAATTTTAATATTTGTTCCGTTCGGAAGGAGTGCCGGAAAAAATGTGTGCATTAAAAGCGGTAGGGAAACCCGGGGGAAAAGAGCGAATGAGTTATCGTGATTGCAATATAACCGCTATGGTAAACAAAGGGTCCGCAGCCACCGTTACGTATACATTTCATTATACACTTACGCTAACCTGGCCTAGGATAATTACGTTTCCCTTGCGCGCAGAAGAGAGCCAACCAACTCCAAGAAACTGCCCCCACTCACGAAACTACAAACTACCCCCGCAGTCAACGCGAGTCCTACTAACGACCTTAAGTATTCCTCGGAAATTCGGCCAATAGCATCGATATTGAACTGACGTGACATATCGATTTAGACGCGGCATCTTTAACTGTGAACGTGCGCGCGAGCATTTTGCTCTGAATAAACGTTCGAAGCGAATTTCTGGCCTCCTGGCCGTCGGCCGCGCCGCGGGTGGATCGCGGGCGAACAAAGGACGGCGAGTACTGATTTTTGTCAAGTGCATCAGTCGCAGCGGTGCCCCTCCGGCTGTCGAGGTCGGCCAGTCAGGCAGCCATCCAGCCAGCCATCCGCCCGGCCAGGTTCCCGTTGTGTATTCGGCATCGGCGACGACGAGAGGAGTCGCTCCCGTCACTGGCCGGCGCTCTCTCGGAGTTTTCCGCGCATCGCCCGGAAAGCGGCGAAATTGCGATGAGAGGCCGATTGTACGCAGCCGTGAAACTGTTCCGGCCATACGTGAAAACCGTTGCGTACACAGGCTGCGCACATGCTGCTTGACGAGAGGCCAACGTTCGGCGCTACGCACCGCTTAGCCCGTCGGCGACACGATCCTCTGCAGACGAGGGCTTTGAGCGAAAAAAATTATATACTCCTAGGTGTGTGCGTGCGCGGGAGATGGGAGGGTTGTAGGGCTGCGAGCGAGACCGAGCGAGACCGAGAGCGAGCGGAGGTAGTCGAACGAGGATGGCAAGTGTTTGCCTCGCCATCGGATATGGGAGCGAGAGCGAGCGGTGGAAAAAGACTCCGGTTAAAATCACTCCTCGCGTCAGCTCTTTCTGTTTCTACTGTTTTTTTGAATGGCGCGTGTAACGTGCGACCATCGCATGTGGTCGTTGCACGGTAACGCGCGGCATCGAGGGCTGAAATTTGAAAATTGGAATGTGGGAATAGGAGCGGTCGGTCGGGAAATGGTACTCGTTTGTTCTTTTACGAGCCGATCGTGTAATGGGCGTTTCGCGCGGGTGGAATGATAGGTAGGTGGTCGAGGTAGCGACGTTCTGGGATTATGTAGTCTCAGGTGGATGAACGAAAGAGGTTCTTAGATTGATTGTAAAGTACGCCGCTGAGTTTTGCAGCGATCGAGCGCTGGAAATATTGCGAGTGACGGAGAATGGCCTCGATGTT
Source organism: Anoplius nigerrimus (assembly GCA_914767735.1). Taxonomy (NCBI): domain Eukaryota; kingdom Metazoa; phylum Arthropoda; class Insecta; order Hymenoptera; family Pompilidae; genus Anoplius; species Anoplius nigerrimus. The sequence continues at coordinate 11,082,110 of OU612082.1, forward strand.
TGCGAGTGGTAATACGGAAGATAATATTTGCCATTAATCCGAGTCAATATGAACGTACTCCGCGGGGCGCGCTGCGAAAAATATAAACACTCCCGGAGACGCGCATTACGGGTCGGTCGACGGGAAGAGGGGAGTTTCGAGTTCGATTCATCCGCGAGGTTCGTATCGGGTGCCCTCGGATTGTATAACGATCGCCGACATCGATACGGCACAGATACGGTTCCCAGTCGAAAGGAACGAGTTTCGAGCACAGCGCCGAGTCCGCACCAATCTCGGGCAAGCGCTTTCCACGTTCTCTGCAAAAGTAAAAAAAGGGGGAGGCTTTATCGCGTTAAAGGATCTCGGTGTCCAGGACTCGCTTACATTACCATCCAATCTCATGTTAGATTCAGTTCGGCATGTAAGACGGTGTTTTCGAGACAGGACGATCGGGCCCAGTGCCGTTTTCAGAGTGCAACGCGAACAGAACCAGCCCTCATAGCTATCGATCGCCGTTCCGTTTGTTCTTCGAACCCAATCGTCCGCATGCCTCGCATGCATTTCAAAACTAACGTAGCGGCAAGACGTGTTGCGATTATTTTCTATTATTGCCCACTTCGATATCCCTCATAATAAGTTCATCGACCTCGTAGGCAAACGAAAGCTTCGATCCCAGCCTTCGAGCGCAAGCATCCAGCGCAAGCATCGAGCGCAAGCATCGGACGCAAGCATCGAGCGCAAGCATCGAGCGCAAGCATCGAACGCGCGCTTCGAACGCAACCAGATTGCAGAGCGGCGCGCGCCACCGTAAAAGCAACGTTCGGCTGGATTATTGATAACGAACGCGTCGAATTTGGTAAACTGTGGAAGCTTTCGAAGCGTGTTCCTGGACGCGGGCAGCATTGATTCCAAGTCCCTCGCGGTAAATAAAAGATTATTTTACCTACCGCCGCTATCGATCACCCTTCCGTAGCGTGCCGACCCCCGGCAACGAACTTTATCCCGAAACTATCCGCGCATATTTTTAAAACTGACGCGCGCGGGGGTCAGGAGAATTTCGGAGAATTTTCCGGTCTAAATCATCCCCCCACCCACCCTCCGCCTATCGCGGCGCGTATCTCTGCGAGTGGCGCCGTACATAAATGTTTCAATACGCAGATCCGCAGGAGAGATAGGCGTCGGTCGTGTAGGTACATGCATCGATCTACACACAATGCGCGCGTACAGATAGGCGTGCACGTCGATGTTACGAATCTGCCGATCTGCAGATGCACGCTCACCGGGCCCACCCTCGCGGATCAGATTGACAGGACCAACACAAAGGGTCCGAGCCGGGCAGGGGTGGAAAACAGTCATCTCGCGCGGACGCGAACGAAAGCCACGTGCTCGACGCGCTATTATTTCCGCAAAATTTCTCCGCTGCGATCGTTGAACGTTTTCGCTCGCGCGTTGTTATTCCAAGCTGTACTCCTCTCTCTCTCTCTCTCTTTCTATCCTATGTGCTCGGTCTTCTTTCGGGGACGAGACTTTACGCGCGTCCGCTCGCTAGCTGCGAGGCAATCGCGAAGTGCGACGGACGTTAACGCGGATATTAATGTAACTGCGTCTGTACGGTGGCGAGGGCGTCGTATATAATGTTTGGGGCTGACAGTAAGTGCTAAGTCGTCGCCGCTTGCCCGACGAACGCTCGCGCCCTCCGCTCTCGGCCGCATTTTCATTTTCGTCTCGGCTTTCGCTCCAGACTTCCGGCGAGATTCCGTCTGACCTTCCCGGCTTCGCTCGAGTCCAGTGGCGAGCATGTCGATTATTATATCGAAATGCGCTGCTTTGATGGAGAAGCCCCGAGGCTCGCCGGCGCATTGACGTTCATTAATTGATGGCAATTAAATTTTGTGCGCCGAACGTGGCAATAGTGGATACGCGCATATAAAATCCAAACTGCATCAAATTGATATTTGATTCCCGCTCGTTATGATATGAGCTTAACAAGCGAATGATATTCCGAATGGAGCATGATGTCTTTTGGAGTAGGGAAGTTAGGGTAAATTTAGTGGCAGTAATCGCGGTCTTTTAATGCACTGGCCGCCGGATGGCGATGACGGTTCGGCCTCAATATATCGTAAGCTTACCTACATATACAGACACGTATGTATACATAGGCAGCGTCGGAAGTGTTATCCAACAAGCTCGTTTTACACCTCACTTGGCATATTTTCAATTATACGGATTTCGTACTCGCGTTTGAACTTCGACGATGCAGCTTCATTTCGGCCGGCGCTTCATCCCTTTTCCTCTATTTTTCTCCCCCTTTTTGCACCCGTCCACCTCCTCTCAACCCCCGACGTCCAACGTCCTCCCCTTTTTGTCACTTTCGCTTTTCCTCGTTTTTGCACCCTTCCCCACCCTCCGCGCCCTTTCGTCGGGCACAAGCGTTCACTCGGTTTAGCACTGAAATGAAATTAACGGCAAAAAGCCCGCAGTGGTCGGCGAGAGGGCGGAGTGAGGGCGGCGCGAGGGCGGCGAGTCCGAGGGGAAGTTGTGGACAAAATCGGAGGGCAAAGCGAGCGTGAGCCTCGAATTCCGCGATATCGTTCGTGCGCGATTTCATTGTCGCGCCGCTCGTCGTTATCTCGACAGGCGCCGTTATATTTCATTATCGCCCCGTCGCTCCTCTGTTACACCCCTCATCCAGCCTCCCACCCCCTTCTAATCGGCCGACCGCCGGACCAATCGTCCGATTGTTATTTTATACGTTTGACGCGCCGTCGGGCACCGATAGAACGCGATACAATCTGCGAAACGCGGGTCAGAGTAATGCGGCCGGAAGGAGGAGTCGGAACGATCGTTCGACAGTTTTAATTAAAACTGACGCCGTCCCGAGTGTCGCGCTTCAAATCAGACTTCCGGCACGGAAGGCCGGACGTGTCGTTGTCAGGCAATCAATCGCCACCGTCAGCGTATCGGGAACTTCTAACGTATAATTAATAGGTCATGGCTTTCATCGGGGATCGGGATAGTCTCTGGGTCATACATGGTACCTGTTAATAAATCTGAAGCTTTGCGGGTCAATTTCGTAAACTTTCAGTAAGTTAGTACAGTCTGTTATCGGTTGATAGTTTTCATATTTCGATGACGGCATAGTGTTGCAATAGGCACGTGTAACGGAAAGGTAAATAGAGCTTGACAGTCGACCATGATACTCTGTCAAGAAGCACTGCCACTAATCGCGAATACGTGTCGCTGTCCAAGGTACAAGTATCGTCATCCGAAAAATTTCACACGTCCAGATCCGAATTCGCGTAATTCGCTAACAAGCGCAGCTAACCTCACGAATATCATCCAACTAAACTACGGGGAAGTTCCGTGTCGCGTTGAAGTGGCACAACAATCGGATCCGAAGTTTTCAGCGATCGTTAGTTATTCGTCGCGGCGAAAAATCGATAACAGCTCGAAACTGCGGTCGCTAGGACGGTCGGTGAAACTCTCCGAAGCGGCCAGCAGCGCAAATGGAACGGCTGAGTAATGTCGGCCTGCAATTCCGGCCGTTCGGTGGCCGATAGAGGGAAGAAGAGGGAAGAGGGGGAAAAAGAGGATAAAAAAAGAGGACAACGCCGCGGAGAAGCCTCTTCGTCAAACGTCAAAGCCCTTCTGGCCTCGTTCGGTGGAAGGTTCGCATTTTGGCGAGGCCGCGCGGAACAAAGGAAGGAGGCTGAGGCTCACGCAAAATACGCAGCCAATGAGGCACTCGCGATGTCTCGCGAACCTTTCGGAAAGCGACGCTACCGGACCTGGCCGACGTAAAAGGAGCGGGCGTAAAATCGTATCGCGCGCAATTCGGGCCGCACCGGAGCCACCCTAAGCTCGTAAAGACTTGCCGGCGTAAGATTGTCGTGGAATTTCCGGCGGAATTCTTTATGCGCGCACTGTCCTCGTAAAATTAGGGAAGCTACGCGAAATTACGCGCGATTCCTCCGACCGACGCCGCTCCGCGCGCGCGCGAGCGCGCTCGCCGGCGCTGCAGCCATTTGCTCATAGGTTTTACGAGCCGAAATTAAGTAGACGTTTCCTTGCGTTCGTCGTTGGAGGGATCAAGTGTGCTTCGACCTTTCTTCGAGAATGCGATCGTCGGCCCGGAGTACGATCTTTGTGCAGGACGGAATTAGTGCGACTATCTCGTTGGTTCGATAGGTGGAGGTAAGGATGGAAGCGAGGGTAGAGGCAGAATAAATAAATCCGATGGCGCGGGTGTGGATCTTCGATTTTGAGGATGAGCGTTGTTTGCACGGAACACGTCAGGTGAACTCAAATGCTGAATGCGAACGGCGTGTCCAGCGGGCATTTCCTCTTTTTATCTTCCTCTCGCTCTTTTCGAGCTCCTCACTTGGATTTGCCTCTTCGCATCACTCCTTTATACTCTCACTCTCTTCTCCCCGTCCTTACTCTTTCACCGCTCTAAGTACATCTTAATACATCTTCCTCACTCCTTCCAGCTTCTTCTCGCGAGTGCTCAAAGGAAACGGACATTATTTTCCCCCTGCCGTACGTTTAACAGCGCGAAACGACGATTTTCGTCGAGGCTCCGCGCCGACAAAGGTACGAAAAGCTTTTCTCTCACTTTCATCCCTCTCTCTCGCGCCCTCCATCTCACGATCTTCCTCTGTTTCACCCTCCCCCTTCCCGTTTTTTCTGCACCCTCGCACGACTCGGTACACAAATAAATACACGCGCGCCGAGGAAGCCGTTTACACAAGGGTGAGTCGCAAAAAGGTAGGAAAAGGGGGGGGGGGGCAGGGGGAGATTGAGAGGGGGAGAGGGAGAATCAGGAGTAGGAAAAAAAGGAAGAAGCGGAAGTCCAACGAAAGGAGCGTGAGCCGGGGAAAGAGCGCGTAACGGAGTTTGGGCAGCTCGCGAGGAAGGGAAAGAAAGGGAAGGAAGGGCGGGGCGATTTAAGTACAACCCAGTCACTTCCCCGACAATGGGCTGTTTAGTGTCCCCCTGCGACTCGGCCCCGCTCGTATTCCCGCTTCAAATTGGATTCCCATTTCTTCAAATCGACGAAGGACCCTCCATCCCAACGCGGCCGAGAAGCTCGACGAAGCGTCGATGCGAGCTCGGAGCAGGCTCGATGCGAACTCGAAGGAAACTAAGGGCGGTTCTAGGCAGCCTTCGAAGCGGGTCGAGGCCAAGATCCGCACCCTTCGCGTCCCACGAAGCCCTTCCCGAATCTTCGACACTCACTCTCGCGCGCGCACTCACGCAGGCGAGCCGACCGCTCGGCCTCCGATCCAGCTTTAGCCCCGTAATCCGCGTCCGAGAAGACGCTCAGCCCTGCCGGGAGACGGATTCAGGCTCCGTTCTCTAATTTGCAAGGGTGGGTGTACCCCAAGGCGGCCGCGAGCTACGACCTAGCCGGGAGTGGGGTTTCTACGGTTAATTTAGGTGTTGTGTTTCCTGGGGGAGTCGTCTGCCCACCCCGTCTCCCTCAATCTCTCCCTCTTCGTCGTTCCAGCCTGCTTCTCAGCATCTTTCCGCCTCTTGCCTCCCTCCGCTCCTCTCTTACTCTGATCTCGTTCTCCACCCCGATCCTCACCCCCCGACCGTCTGAGCCGCGAGCGCTGCTTCTGTTGCTCCCGCACGTTTTTTCCACCACCCCGGTTGCGGACCTATAGAAGAGGAAAGATATTACTATTGCCGGCGTGGAGCGAGGCCGCGCTCCCATCTTTTGTTTGGAGAAAAATCGATAGCTTTGTACGCAACGATCCTACGTATTACCACGCTCGTCCACCTCGATCCCTTTCATCGACCCCCGCCCCGCCAGTCGTGTCTTTCATTTAGCTCGGCTACCAGCTATTTGTCGTCGGCGCTCGCCGCGTGGCTTTATAATGGCGTTGTTTGAAACGTCAAAATATGTGTGTCGCGGCTCAAAAGGAGTGCGGTCGGCGGTGACTCGCGTGCCGCGGGTCGCAGGCGAAAATAGGTGAGCCGGGATGGGAGGTAAAAAGAGGAATCGCTATCTTTTGCGCACAGGTAGGGGCGGTTGGATAGAGAGGCCGTTGTGGGGGGAGGTTAAAGGATGGAAGGGAGGAAAAGCGCGCATCGCTCCGCTCGGTATCCTTTGTGCACGAGCGAATTCCGATGAAACGACAGATATTGTCGGACGTTTATTCCGCGCGTGCATCAATTTTATTGCCCAACGTTAACCCAATTTCCCCGTGCGTCTCCTTCACTCGTTGCGCACTTCTCTCTCTCTCTCTCTCTCTCTCTCTCTCCCGTGTGCGGGTACGTAGGTAGATTTAAAGAAGACCGTACGATTTGGTTCGGCAATCGTTGCGTCCGTTAAGTCTCTTCTTTCCTAGAGTCGCGCATAATCGGGACGCACCGAGTTATCGGATATTCCTCCGGGCGAGCCTTTCATTTCTCATTTGGGTTAATGGCGAGCACCGTGATTCGCGGAAGGACGTACGTCGTAGTGACGTTCCGCCCTTAAAGTGCTCGCTCTCTTGATGAAGATCGATCAGGGCGGCTCGATTCGTCGTTCACTTTCCCCCACCCCCTCTCTCCGTCCCATGCTAGCCCATTCTAGGCTCGACGCCCACTCTCTTTCTCCCAGGAGCCTATAAATACCGGGCGAGTATCTTAAATGCGATCTTCCAGCTTCCTGCACCCTCGAAAGTCCCGCGTCGCTTTCAGGAACTCCCCGCCGATTCGCTCGTGTTCACCCTTAAGTGGTTTGCCAAAGCAACCGTGGGGCTCGCCCGGAGTCCTTATGAGCGATTCGTGTTGCCGAAATGGAGCTGCCATCTTTCTGCAATCCGACCGCCGGCGCACGGAACATTACCCGGCCATGATTCTATCAGCCGGTTCCCGGGGGTAAATTATTTTCGACGGGCCCACTCGCCCTGACAACGGCGGAAAGTGCCTTTTCTGTTCCGCTGATGAGGCCAGTTTGTACAGTCACGCCTCATCCCCCCCCCCCCCCCCCCTCGCCATCGTATTTGCCTACGTTCGCCTGCCTCGCGCACTTACAAAGGACCGCCGCGGACAATTCTTTCCCGGCCCATCCTGCGCCGGTCTGTCTATGCGCTTCGAAGCAACAATTAGTGCATTCCCCACCGTCGCGTCTAGTTACGTAGTCAAAGATAATCAAGGCTGGGAGGACAAACGCAGCCGCGCTGATTGTCAATGAAAAATGAAGCAACCCGATTGCCAGATCAATGACCGTCGCCGGCGAGAGATTGAGCGTCGCGACGGGAGCGTGTCCGCTCGGGCTAATCCTAGACAGAGCCTCCTCGGGAAAAGAGAGCTCGACAGAAGCAACTTGTGTCTGAGCCCCTCCTTCTCCCTCTCATTCTCCTCCCCCTGACATCGGCCCACTTTCCATCTCGCTCGCCGGCCTCTTCCCTCTCTCTCTCTCTCTCTCTCGTCGTAGCTCGCGCCACGACAATCTTACCGAATGAATCTCGCCGACGCGCATATCGTATTGTACCGAGGCATTATGCACGAGTTCCTGCAAGGTTTCCTAATGACTCGGGACTGCCTTCGTGGAAGCGACGACACGACAGCAACGACGACGACGACGACGACGCTGACGACGACAGTGGTGGTGGCTTCACATTCACCCCGCCAGCAGTGCCGCCTCTCTTTGTTTGCGCGTCTGTCTTAATGCGGTCGCATAATTGCGGAGTCATGTTTTCGGCTTCCACATACATACACACATGCGCGAATGTCCCGTTCGACCGGCCGTTTAGCTCTCTCACTCTTTCTCTCTCTCTCTCTCTCTCTCTCTCTCTCTCTCTCTCAGCTCGGCCAACGAAGCACGAAATTCCCGACTCCTTCTCATTGTTCGTCGCTCAAAATTACTCGACGCATTCTTCGGCAGCAGGCCGTGTCGTTAAGGGGGACATTTCGGGGAACGATGGCATTCGGTTCTTTTCTGTCTCGGCACCTCGCTCCCGCGCCAATAAGCGGGGCCGAGTTCGAGGGGGTTTCAGCAGAAGTCCCGCGATTCTTCCGTTCGGATTCCGTGCACGCGCCGTCGGGTCTAACGATGGATATCTGGTTTACTCTGGCTAAATTTGAATTCGCCTTGTGGCTGCCTTCCGTTACTCCATTGTGCCGCGCGGTGCGTACAGACTGACGGGCGAGCTAGTGCCAGCGAAAATTGTCTCTGTGGCATTCCTCTCCTTGTTGGCACACGCGCAATCCTCTCCTCTTTCCTCCCTTCCCTCCCTCTCTCTCTCTCTCTCTCTTACCCTCTCTCTCTCCGCCGCTTTCTCTCTCTGCCTGCTTTCCTCATTCTCCTCCTCCCAACGCTCACCCCTTAACCACTCGCTTTCATTACGTTTGATTGTATCTTGTTGCGTCGCGATAAATGCGAGTTTGTCCGGGAGTTCGCATCGGCACTGTAACTTTCCATTTAAATTCCGCGCGCCCGCGGGGGCCGATTCCGGTTTACGCGAGGGGCTAAATTTGAATGCTCATCTTTTCGCGACCCCACCGCAAGCCGAGCCCTCCTCAACCCCGTCTCTTCATTTGCTTCGCGGTCGGATTATCGTCGGCAATAATAATCAATCCCAGCCGGCAGCGAGCGGACTACATTTATTTTCTCTCATTCCGTGCAGCGCGCGAGTCTCGGATGTCTCGGCGTCTGCAGTCGAGAAGCGGGCAAATCTTTCGCTTCCGGCTCAGCGACGCTGGCCGTGAGGCTGAGCGACACGCGAGCAAGAAAGTAACCCGTTCGGAATTATGCATGAAATACGAAGCGGCACTGGTGGGCGCCAGAAATTTTTGGAACTCCGACGACAGTGACGGCGAAGTTTCTGACGGCGGTTGTACAGGCTCTGGCCAGCGATTACCCCGTACGCCCGACATGTACGCTGATCCCCCGTCGGATAAAATCGTATAATCACTTTAAAGGGGCTGCTCGTGAAAGCTTTGCGGGGTTGGCTCTCTCTCCCTCTCTCTCTCTCTCTCTCTCTCTCTTTCTCTGTCTCTCTCCTTCCCCGTTGCGAGAGCGCATCGTGCGCCGGCCGAAACTAACTAAACAACTGGCGGATTAAACAAACGGCCGGCCCGTTCATCAGCCGCTTTTAAAATGGCCATTCCGCTCTCCAATTATCGCTAAATATCGCCGTAACGAGCTTCGCTGAAGCGCGCACGCTTGACCCCAATCCGGGGATTATGACGGCGGAAACACATCTCACGAGATAATCTCGACGGCATTTCTAAAGATATGATTAAGAGTACATGCATCCTGCCGGATTATCCCCGGGCGATCGAGCCACCGTCGGCCATTGTCTGCCGCGGCGGCGAACAAAAATGCGAGGGGGCATGCCCCGGACAACGAAAGTGGCACGGAATTTCCATTCTTCAATCACGCCAACCGCCCTGACCGCCTAACGACTCGGTAATTATTTTATAAATATTCCGCTCGTTAGGCCGGCACGGTGGCCCCGGCCATTCACGCGCCAATTTGAGCCTCAATCTCAGCCCTCCCCCCCTTCTCCGCCACCTTCCCCGCTCTTTCTGTCTCGAGAATCTTTTCAGTCTCCATTCCGGCACTTCAGTCCTCCCCGCGAGTTCCACCCTTCGTCCGCGAGTATCGTCGCGGGGTGGTAGGTCGCGAACTCGAGCGTTTTAGCAACAAGTTGGACGGACAGAGCTCGCCGAATGAGCTTTACAAATTCCTTCAGAAATCGTGCGTCATTCATAATGTGCCTTTATTACCGGAACAAATCGGTGGACAGAATGGCCGTCGGGGGTCCGGGGGTTGACGCGGGTTAGGTGCCTGCCGGACCGCTCCGTCGGATTAATTTCCCTTACCGGGCTCATTCAGTTTAAAACTGGATCCGCTTATACCGCGTTACGGCCTCAACGAGCGCCGAAATGTTCCATAAAATAGACGACGATCTCTCGTATGCCGCGCCGGCGGTGTCATAACGATACTTTACGCGCTCCATTCCGTAACATGAAATTCCCTCATTCCTCCCGTCGACTTCGTCTCGCTCGCCCTCATCTTCCCTCTCCATCTTTTGCCCTCTCCACCCCCTCCCTCTCGCTCTCACTCTCTCGCCCGGCTGCCTTCGCGAGTAAGAGATTTTAATATCCTGTCCTTTGATACCCTTAAAACTCACCGCGCTCAGACTCGAGATATCTGTACGTACGATCCAATTCCCTGAATAGAGGGGTTGAAGGTAGATACACCGAGTTACGTGCGCTCACCACTTGCACCCCCTCTCCCTCCTGCCCCGTGCCTCTCTGAGCTTCTCTCACTCCCCGCGCACAGGTTCTACATAACCCACATACCTACCAACCGAGCGACCTACGTGCGCTCACACTGCCACGGGCCCCGACGTGGATCGCTATAGAGGATATTCGTTTCAAGCGTTTGAACCGCCTGGCATGTAAAATGAATCTGCAATCAGAGACTTGGCTCGCAGTCAGAGGCATTGGGCGAAAGTGCCGGCGAAGAGGAGATTCGGCGGAGCCGAGAAAACCTATTTGGGATTTAAGCGCGGTCGCGTGAATGCGCGGATGTTATTAAATAGGTTGTAGGTGCCGCGGACAGAGTCGGTGAAGAAGGTGAAAGGGCGAGCGGGTGTAAACAAACGCGTGAAAAGAGCGCCGCGGGACCGTTTGATGATCAAAGGGTACGATGGGCACCGACTGGCGTAAAGATTGAGAGAAAAAAGAGGGCGGATAGATGAATCGCGAGTACTTTACGGGAAGCGAGGACGACTGATTTGAGCGGAGACAGTGGCTCGCGCGGAACCGAAGAATTCTATATCTGGGTCAACCTTTTCGTCAGCTTCCACATATCCGCTTTCCGAATATCGTCGGCGGTAACGTGTGTCACGTTTCACGTGCTCGCTTTCGAATTACCCGGAACGAAAGCTCGCATCCTCCACTGTTATTCTACGCGGCAGAGCGCTCGGTAACCTTCGATCTACCTCGACTCTGCTCCTCCTCCAGTCGCGAGCGCAGCTCCCTGCAAAAATCTCATGGACGCGCAAAGGTGCACCCCGGAATTTATCTCGACCCAGTTGCAGCCTACATCGCGGATTGATTGCGCTCGAATGTCGTCCGCGCCGGGCGGCTCATTTCCCGCGGGAGGCGGGAAGGAAAGGACGAGAAGGTGCGCGGAAGATGAGGAGTCGACCGACGAGAAGGGGTAGACGAGGTACGGAGGACGGAGGACGTACAAATTTTATGTCAAGGATGCCGCGAGCGCGTTTGTAGTTATCGGGTCGATCGCGCAACCTCCATTCTCTCGCCGCAGAACAATGAACGACCCGGTCTCATTATGTTCCAATACGGGCATCGTCTACTCATCGCCGCGCTCTCTATTATCCGGCCGCGTTCGTCGCCCGTGTCGACGCGGGTGTCGCGCGTCCCTTGAATATTTCATCCCCGATCGTCCCACATCTACGCGCCCGTTTGACGACTCTGAAATATTTAGCGTCCTCGAAACGTTGAGGGCGACGCGCGGCCAAATGAGCCCGATACGCTTTCCGCATCGTCGATCGTCGGCCGCGGACCCATTGTCGACCCTACTTCCGCGGATTCCGCAAGGATTAGAGTGCGCACTCGACTCCTCCATTGTCCTCACGCGGGACAGAGGCGCAGCGTCCACGGAGGGGACGACACGCTCGACGGTTCCCTTTGAGGACGATATTAAAATATACATTTTTCTGCCTCCTTTTGTGAGAGCTGTCGATCGATCGGAAGCGGAAGGAGCGGAGGAGAAGTTATTGCTCGGGTGATAAATGCGACTAGCGGCTATCAGACGGTGGAGAGGTCCTTTATCTTTAAAGCTCGGCCCGGACGAAGACGTTATCTCCTCGGACGAACAACGCGAAATAAGTGGCACGTCAAGGGCTCGGCGAAGTAGCATTGTCTCCTCGGAGGGAAACGGAGAAGGGCAGAGGCGATCAGAGAGGCGGTCAGCGGTCGTTTCACGGTGGAAAATCATGTTGAGGGGTTCGGTGGGGGAGGATGGGGTGTGAGTGCTCGGGGTAGTGCGAAGTTGGCTAGGGCTAACGGTGGTCGGGGTTAACTTCGCCGTCGTCTGCCTTCGGAGCGAGGGGGGTTTTAGTGGGAGGAGAGTGGCTGGCAGCGGAAGAGAGACAGCGAGCGAGCGAGAGGGAGAGGGACGGGGAAACAAAGAGAAAGAAAGAGAGAGTATGAGAGGGTGCACCGGGAGGACGACGGTGGCACCCTTTGTCGGCCGACGGCGCATTGTTTCCCGCGGCCATAAATTGTCTCGCAGCTCGCCTTGCTAGGCCCGCACTTCCTTCCTTCCTTCTCCTGCGCACCCATTCCGTCGGACCATCGACCCCTCTCGATCCTCTCCGCTTCTCCGGACAGCGACAGCGCTGGCTGGCTCCGAGAGGCTGCCGGAGGCGAGAAATCGCGATGGTGACCGTGCCTTCGATCGACGAGGCTCCTTTTCAAGAGTGATTGGCCCATGTTGACTGCGCGTCCTTTATTTTTCCTCCGCTGAAAGGATACAGAGCTTACGTGTCAACGTTAAACGCGCCGAGAGAACATCCTCTGTCGGTGAGAAGGTGGGAAACACCGTGAGAACGAAAGTTTTCTCTTTCTCTTCCTATAGATTTGGAGGAGCATGTTTTCGCCAGTTGTTACCTAAGGCGATTGTTTGCACATATCCGTCCTTAGAATTTATGAAATGTTTACGAGCGCACTAGTTACGCGAGTTACCACCCCGGGCAAAGGATACGTAGGAATCAGTCAGACGATCGTAGAGCGGATCCTTACACGAGCGTGGAAGCGACTTTCCACCTTCCCACGGTGCCATTTTCCTGAACTACGATCGCACCATCCCTTAGGTAACATCGTCTTCTCGCGGCGAGCTCCTATACGCCATTTTTCCCCGTACGTTCTCCGCTGTAACGCAACCACTCCCTCCCCCCCTCATCCTCCACCGGCCGTCTCTCGCCCTCACTTTTCTCCCCTTCGGGACCAACTTATCGACTTCGAAACAATATCTTTGCCCGCGGGGAGACGTCACAGTCGCGTCATTTATATCGCTTACGTGGGAGGACGCGTCGTTGAGAGTGAACCTGTATGCGTACACGCAGGCTTCCGCCCCCACCCCTACCTCACGTGAGCCTAACACACTCGGGAAAATACATTCGAGACGGCCGTATTCGCCGCTGTCGGGGGCACATAGCGAAAGATCCCCCGTCGGCTGTCAATTCGATAACATTGAAATTTTTCAGCCAGACGCGGGAGGAGAGCAAGGAGCGCCGCCGCCGACGCGATGACTGTTGTCTGAGAGCAAATTATACCGTCACTCGAGAACGTATCTCATTTCCATCGACGTCCACTTATCCCGCGGAGTGGCTCCCGTCACGGCCGGGATTAATGCAGAAATTGGCAGACGTCTGACTTTCGCGAAATCGATAACTTCCGCCGACTACCTCGGCCTCCTCCCTCCCCCCCCCCCTTCCCCGTCATCGTCGAGCGTCCTTATCTCAGATTTCCACATTTTCAATAGCGGATGCCGGTGGAAAAAAGTGTGTTTGCACGAGCGCACCGTCGCCCCCCGTGGGGGAGGTCGGATCACGAACTTAAATCCGGTAGGGTGTCGCGTGCTTTTTTTTCTCTCCTCTCACGGATCCCACTCGACTCGCTCCGCTCCCGAGGGAGTCGCGCGCGCGGATGGCATCTCTCGTCGGCCGGCCGCTTCGACGTTAAGGGGTTGCACGAATGTACGGTGAGAAGGGAGATAGGAACATACGTAGGAACATACGTAGGAACGTATCAGGCAAGCTGCACGACGTCCGAATGACAGTCGCTATTAATTCGATCGACGGCACGCGATTTTTCGAACCGGCCGAGCACGCGACGTCTCGTTCCCAGGACTGTCTGCGCCCGATGTCGGCGCGCGGGAGGTCTGCGTCAGGCATCGACAGGGTTCACCCCGAAGAATCGCGCCGGGGATTCACGCGTGAACGGTCGGCTAACGCGATAAATTCCTCGAACTGCATCGGCTGCACACGTCGATTGCATCGCGCGCTTTCCGACTTCCCTCGATTAATTCGATATCCGCACTCCCGCAGGAGAGGCACGACGAATTCATCGAGGTTCGCCGATGATGCGCATCTATCCGCATTCATCCCTACCTCTAGCCACCCCCAAGCCCCCTTTTCGACGAGTGCATCTCTCCTCGAGCGAATTGGAATCGCATCTTCAGCGCCGCGGGGGCGCAGACTTTAGGTTGGCTCCCGTCCAGGCGCATGGATTATTAGATTCATACCGAGGCCCGCCAATCGATGCTATTCAATATTGTAGCGCGAGATTTTATTTCATCGGTCCGCTTCCCTCTGCGCTCGGTCAAAGAACGATTTCCACGTGCAGTCATTTGCTTCGCGCTGATTCGGCGCTCTTTCCCGCGGTCTATCTCGCTTCCGAGTCGGCGTAGCTAGGTAGGTATGTATATATATATATATATATATACTTGGTTCCGGAGAATCGCCGTTTTGCATACCGCGGCAGAGCCTCAAACGTTACCGCCGACACGTTAATGGACTCCGTGACAATCGTATCGTGCGTCACGTTTCGGTTCAGAAAATACGAGGTTACGAAGTCCGGGTTAACGCTTCGCGGAAAATGTGATAATAGACATTCGATTCCGAACTAGTCGCTCTCTCTCTCTGTCTCTCTCATTCTCTCTTTCTCCCTGTGGTATCGATGCCCGCTGCCGCGATATTCCTCTGACGTTTTTTTCCTGTTTCACGGTTCGTATCTCTGTAGCAGCGAGAGCTTCATTTCCCTCCGCGGCCGGAAGGACGGCTCTAAATTTTCGCCCGCCTCGAAGGGAACGGGACCAGGTGATATAGGCAAGGGACGGCGCGAGAGAGTGGCAAAGGTCGAAGGGACGATTCTCGCCCATAATCGCCGATATCGCCCTAAGATACGGTCACGATATCCGCGTCCGAGCAACATTCCACGCAGGGGTGCAAATTCAAATATCCTGAATCTTCGCGTTTCCGCTTACATTTGTTCATTGTGTTTGCCGACACACCCCCGGCGACAGATAAGTGCATACTTACGCACGTGCGAGCACACGATACATATATACGAGCCGCCGTAACGAAATGTATAGATAACGACGGGTCCGAAATATGAGGTTCGTTTATGAAAAATTCTATACAGCGGCGCGCGGCCGCGATACGCGTCAACGGATAACTACAAAATTCATGTTGTCAGTTTGGTGGGATATCAAGTTTATATGTGAGAGAGCTTCCAGCGCGAATGAAGCGTACGTATATCAAATTCGGTACTAGGCCGAGCCCGCCGTTTGCGAGTAATACAGCCCGTCGGCCATTCATAACGTCTACGCGTATCTATTGTTATGCGAGGTCGGAGAACAAGGAGCCAGCGGAAGGGGGAGGGCGGGACGGCGGCGTCGAAAAAGGGAACGACGACTGGGTAATGGAGGCGATCATTTGTAACGGAACTGGCACCATTCAGGCCGGACGTTCTATAGACAACGACGAGCACCTTCTTGGCCTCGGTGTACTCAGGCCTCGCGTGCGCGCGCGTACATTCTAGTTCACAGGGACAACGAGCAAAGTTGCCGGGGCGAGGGTCGGCGGCTGGCTTAGATTATACCGCGGTAGTTTAGGCGCTTTGTATTGTCGAGGATCTCTGGATACACAGAGATAATGTCGAGCTCTGCGTGGGTTCGCGTCGCTCGGGGGTGGGGAGCGAGGGTTTCGCGGTTGTCGCAAATGCCAGTCGACAGGATTCGCGCACCACCGTCGTCGAGAGGTGGAGAACCTTCTTCGACCGAGGCCCGGTACTTTCGGCTCCTCCGGTTGCCTCCCTGCGCCTCCTGGAGGGATTCCTGCGGAATCTACTAATTGAAACCCATCGCGTCCTGGGTGGGGTGCTAAGGATAGGGGGGAGGATAAAAACGGTGGGCGCTGGAGGTACGGAGGAAAGAAGGAGAGGGTGGGGGTGGAAGAATGGGAAGCGTAGCCTTTGGTTCGCGCCGGTAATTGTTTTCCAAGAGCAAAGGAAGGAGCTCCTGTTTCTCGACTTCGTCCCTCCCCGAATCGGTCCGCTCGCGTCCGACGCTCGTCAAAGGAGAAGTTCGTCGTCTGTGGTAACGCGAGCGAGGGAGGCGGGCTGAAAAGGGGAGTTCGCGAAGAGTTGTCGGAGAAAGGCAAAGCGTATTGGGAGTGTAAACTCTTCTTTAAATCTCTCGGCGAATCGCTTTGTCGACGCTGCCCTCCGTGTCTTCCTCGCGGGGCGATCGAACGAAACCAATCAAATCATAGCTGAATATACGTTTCGTTGGCTGGCCGAGTTGAATCGATGCGGCTTTTTCTTGCCTCCATATCTGTCAGTCGGTCTTTATCTCGGTTTTAAAAATGGAAGATTCGTGGTAGATTCTCCGCTTTTCCGGGCGCAGATTATCGAATGCGCTCGTTTCAATTCGTTTGGAAATTCGGAGAGGAACCGAAAAGTCTTCGCTCGGCATTGAATTATTCCCCCGGATTATATCGTCTAAGTGCGATCCACCCTTGACTAGATCAGGCTCCGGTTCCAGGGCGAAGAATTGAGAGAGTGGCCTGATCGCCGTGAAGGAAATTCGACTCTTCTCCCTTGCTGATCCTTTGACATCGAGTGGAGAGAGGCCGGCGAGTGAGAAAAGACGAAAGGGAGAAGTCGCTCTTGAGAGTAGGACGGAGAGGGATGGAAGGAGAGAATCTGGTCGGAGGAAGTGGATGGTGGATGAAGGAACGATGAGAGAGAAAAGGGAAAGAACGAAAGTGGGAGAAAGAGAAACAAGTTCACCCTCTGCGCGAGGGTGCGCAAACCGGCGCGAGAAAAACCTACCGCGAAACTTTTTCCCTCCCGTCGAGGAGGTACTTAAAGTCCCGTTAGGAGGCCGAAGGACGATGACGGAGAGAGAAAGGCATCCCGAAAGTTTCGGGAAATGGGCTCGTCGCGTATACGATATTCCGCGCGCGAACATTCCTCGCATGCCTCCGCATCGCCGGATGAGAATTGACGGATCGATTGCGACGGAGAATTTGCTACGTCCTCCACGGACAATATTACGCTCTGCACGCTCCAGCTTAAGCGTGTCCACAGTACTTACCGACCACTTTTCAGCGTACGTTGGCCGTCCGTTGGCCGTCCGTGCAACGCTTGCTATCCTCGAGCGTGCGGAAGGGCCAAGGGAGGGAATGTACTTTGAAGCTCCAGGAGCGAGTTAAATTGAGAGACGAAAGGGCGCTTTGTGATCGTATGGCTCGGCGGATAGGTGACGGACCTCTTTAAATGTAGACATCTCCCTCCAGCAGGGCGACCGACATGTCCCGGAGATACGGAGCGACTCGAGAAGGAAATTCCAGCAGGGCGCACAAAGGGCCGCGAGAGCATGTAAAAAGGACACCGTCGTCGTCGCCGGCACTGGAACGCGGCCTCGAAAAAACGGCTGCGGGCCATGCAACTTTGCGCAAAAGTTCACTTAAGGTCTCGAGCAAAGAAGGCCGAACGCACGGCACGGCTCCCGTGAAATCCGAGACAGACATCGAACTCCCATGCTCGGAGCCGACTCGCTCCCGCGAAGTTAAACTCTCCCGTCAATCATTTCCATCATCGCCATCCGCGTTTTTATATAAGGCAAATACGTCGAGCGGATCGGATCCGCGGAGTGCCTGGCTCTGAAATCGAAGTCACTTGCGCGGAGCGTAAAGAGGGGGGGCTTCGACGTCAGTGTTTTATTAGATTTTTTTTTTCCACCGGGATCCTGCGATCGCTCGCCGTGGGAGCGGGTAAATTTCGTGGAAATTTTCAAGAGGCACCCGGAGGGTCGTTTGGGGGTTCGCGCGACTACATCGACGCCCGACCCTTTTGTATGCTTATCGACGCAGGGCTTTAAGAAACCGGAACGTGTCGGCACTCTCGCCTAATTGATCCCGTTTACGAAGCTTCGCCCGGAGCGAATTCTTTGCGCGCGCGTGCGCGCGCCAGAATTTCTCCGTCCCGATAATTCTGAGCGTCGAAGTTCGAGTCTCCGCGATAACGGTAACGATCGATTGCCGCGACGACGTTGATGAGGGAGGGTTCAGCAAGGGGGGAGGGGGGGGATTAAAATCCGTCTGGTTAACCGGCATCGCCTGCGAACGTTCGTTCGTTCGTTAGGTCTCCGATCGAGCAGGCGAGGGGCGATGCACGTAAGCCGGCAGCCCGAATTTAGTAGAATTCCAAGCGCGATTCGCCCCCCGAAAACGATCCGGTGAGCTCGCTGGATATCGCGCCGGTCGAAAATGCAGGACGGCTGAAATTGGACAGTTTCCTCGGATGCCGAGTTTCACAAATATTTTGCGCGACTTCATACCTCCAATTTGTTCTTTTCCAGTTTCCATTGCGCTCCGCATTTTCGAATCTGCAGACGCTCTTTGACACTTCGAAGAAAATCATGCATACATAGAGGTTGGGCAAAAAGCGACCATTGCAAAATGGCGCGCGAGAACTGCGCATACCGATGTCCCAGAAGAGCTTAAATCCATCCATCTTACAAGCCTCTCGCGGCGTTAACCGTAAAACAGCAAACCGCACCGTTTTCCATATTTCCTCGAAGAGAGAACTATAAAGCGGGAGTAAGAACGGAAGGCCGCGCAGCGCGCGGTCGAAATTTGCATATATCACCTTTGGGGGTGTCAGCGGGTATCAGAAGTCAGTGGAACGCGTCAAACGCGAAGAACAATGGCTGCCGGGTAAGGGCTCTCCCAGGAGGCCGTTGGCAGGGCGTGCGGGGGGAAAGACAAGGTGGAGCCGAGGTAAGGGCAAGGGAAAGGCCGGGGAAAGACAAGGGAAAGGCGAAGGAAAGGCGAAGGGGACGTAGGGGACGTAGGGGACGTAGGGGACGTAGGGGACGTAGGGGAAGCAGGGGGTGAGCATCTACGATGCATCTACGCGACGCGCCGTCGAGTGTGATAAGGCCGGTTACGACAACGTCGATGGAAGGGTCCGCACGTCGTAACTCCATTATGAATCTCGGTTATCCTCCGTCCCGAGGCCCGGAGCCTCTTATCGGTCGAGAAGCCGCGAGCAATAAAGAGACACTCGTTGCTCCCGCCTCGAAAATTCCGTGCGTCGCCTCTCGCACGAATGTATCTCAGCTATTTCAGCCGAGCACGCCAACCTCTATAACTGACTTTCTCCACCCGGCAGTGCGTCGAGCAACCGACCCTCATTCGGCACGATTAAACCGCGGCCTCCCTTAATTGATGCCCCTTTAACGAGACATTAACCACGTCTTTCGCATCGGGCGCCACGGCCTCGAAGGAGATGGGTGTTTAACATTGATGAGATTAGGCGTGGCGAATTATTATTTCCGTTTCCGTATCGCTGATTTTCCACCCCCCCCGCGAACCTCCGGGCGCGCTTATCGGATACTTGGGGATATTCGTTGGGTAATTAATGATCGATGGGACGACGAGTGTATCAGCGGAGGTTGCTCGGTGCCGGAGTCGGATTGAAAGCGTTTGTCGAGGGAAGCATTTTTAATTCTGTTCTTCCTCGCCTACCGTCGGCTTGTTTGTTAATATAGATTTTTGTGGCGGATCGTTAGTGCGCTCTTTGTAACGATGAAAATGGATGCCCCGGGGAAATGTACGAGATTGTGTCGGTATTGTAAGTCAGTATTGAATGGAAGTTATTTGCGAAGTAAAAGTATGCGATGCGAAATGCCGTGTTTTTTGTGGCATTACTCCTTTTGTCTAATTCCTCCCGACGAGCGGAACTGAGGGATTTAACGAACAACATAGGAAGAGAAAGAGGGAGAGAGAGATAGACAGACAGAGAGGGAGAAAAAGGGAGAGGTCATTGTGGCGCTGTCGAAAATAGACGCGGCAATTGCTATCACGCATGCGGCCGACATAAATGAATACGGGTCAATGTTCATTAGAGCGTATACCGCGCGGCGCGCGCAAATATTGGTTCTTCCGCGCGAATTGTTCAGCCGCGCTTTTAGACATCGCGTTTTTCACTTTCTCAAACAGGCAATTTTATATCGCCCCGGCAGAAACCGACGCTGCACACCCCAAAGCCCAACCGCTCATCCCCGCCATCGTTGATACGTCGCCGACAGACGCTAAACGCGTTTCGCGGCGACGAAAACTCTCATTTTCAACTTCGGCTCACGAATATTCAGCGCGCGACCGATGTTATTTGCACTTTCACCTATTTTGCTTCCGCGCTTATAGAAACAGAGGCGCGCTTATCATGCTGGCGCAGGTATCGGCCGTCGGTTAATGTTTATTCCGAACGACCGCATGAATATTAATTCTTCCGGGCGGCCTATCGGTGCCCGACGATTGCCGCTATCGTTCGAAATATCGTGCGAAATATCGTCGGAAATATCGTTTGAAGTGTCGTCAGCTCAGCCAAAATCGGCGTGACATTCCGTGAATAAAAATCGATAATCACCTTGGCGCCGGGGTGGCCGATCGGCTCGCAAACGGCGTCAGGGAAGCCTGGGCGTCCAGGATGAGTGTTCGACTCCGCATAATGGAATGGGCTCGGTAATGCACACTTTAATTAGGTTACATACGGAAGGACGGGCGGTCGTTCGGTAGATGCGCGTTCATGGAATACGAGCCTTGCGGGTTAACGGCTACGTATCGGCATTATCGGTCCATCTACAGGGAAAATCGAATTCGGGGCCACATTAGCCGCCTGACGAAGCCTCGTGCGCGCGCGCGCCACTCCGGAAAGGTCCATAAACGTATCCAATAAGCGAGGCCCTCCTTGTTTAAACCGACGACACGCCATTATGCCGCAAATTAACGGGGCAAACGCGACTGACGGCCGCGCAATTTATTCTCGCCAACGGTTCGTTTCTTTGCTATCTCTCCCGGGCTGCTTCGGGACGGACGTTAGACTCTCCGCGTTTTTTCTCTCGGGGGGCGCGAAATTGGAAGGGTGAGCGCGAGCTAAGGGTACTCTCGTTGGAGTAATGCGAGGGTGAAATTAGGGTGAGCGGGAAGAAAACGGGGATTATGTTATTAGCCTAGGATTTGTCAAAGCGTAAGAATGTTTGTTTGCTCTTCAGTCAGCAATATGCTACCGAGGGTGAATAAACGAGCGAACTTATTTAAATCGCAAGATCTGGCGCGTGACGATAAATGTTATCCATCTCTGTTCCGTTGCGCGAGAAATGACAAAGCTGACAGAGAGATACGTACATAATAGCTCGGCAATATCTGCATCGTGGCTAATCGGGGTAAGTAGAAAGAAAGCCAAGATTACTCGGTCGACTTAGAATCGGTCGACGTATAACAATAGCTGTTAGTTCTCAAAACGGACGCGCTTTAACAGATGGAAATGCCGCCTTAAGCTGCCGCGAATGAATATTTAAAGAGAGCGAAGCTCGTGATTCTTAACGCGACTTTTCTCTACCTTTTTCCCTTCGCGCCGTTACTATACCCTCATCCCATCGGAACTCACACCCCCAGCGCCCTATCCCACCGCCGTCGCTACCCCCGTAGTGCTCACGAGTAAAGCCCGATGCCGTGGCGCAGCGCGTGCATTGTGGGATCAAATATTAAAATCTCAGCGGTAAGAAGCCTTCGTTTTTACGGCCGCGCCCGGTTTCGGCCGGACGAGAGTCCGTACTGCAACATTCATGAGGCGAGAAATTCGAAATGTCGACGCGACGTCGAATGTGGCGGCCAGTCGATACGCTCTTTAATTTTCATCGGCCTCGGTCCTCCAAACTGCGCAACTATCGAAGGTACCGAAAGTCGCTCAGATATTTATAACGCAGGGCCGTATTGATTTTTTTTGACAGTGCTGTGTTTTGCCTCGAGAAACGGTCAATCAGGTAATGCGTCCCGATAAATATCAGCGACCGAACGCAAACAGACGGATTAAGAGAAGAGCGAATAGAACAAATCGTGTTCGCCCGCTGCGCAGAATGGAATGATTAACAAAAAAAAAAGCAAAAAAAATCGTATAGTTTGATTTTGTCCACATTGCTCGACTCGGACCATCGTCGGCGAATAACGCGCGAGCGGAGATGGCGGTAAAATGAAGTGCGGAAGACAATTACGCGAAAAATACGTAAATATGCAGGGACAATTAAATGAATCAACCGAATGTACTGACGGCACCGGGCGCTTCTATTTGAAATATCCATTTCGCTCACTATTCCCGCGCAGCCGTTTTAAACAAAATTCGGCCCTCTATTTCTCATAGCTTCGCGTTAACGCATTCGAAAGCGCGAAATGCGTGGTGGACACGTGTATCGAGAGCATGGTGGAATAGGCTTTGGAGGGGGGGGGGGGGCGATTCTAAAATGGCATCGCCAACGGACTAGAGTAGGTTAATGGCCCTGAATTTCCGCGATGATGTTCAGCATGGTTTAGCGGCGGCGCGCTTATCCCAGTCTAGCGCATTATACAATGTCTGCGATTTCAATGCAAGGACTGAAACGTCTGTTTATCGGTCGCGCAGTTTGCCCGAAACGTACGAAATTCAGTGGCCGTCCGCACGGGAGCTGAAGTACATTATTTTAGCGCCGCGCCCGTGGCGCAAATTTGCATTCAAATAGAATGTAACGATCGGCAGTAATTGCGATCCGGATAGAGCGAGAGGAAGGCACGGGATGCGTGGGCTTTGCGCTCTTAATGCGTCCAATGCGGGAAGACAAACGGCGGGCAGCTTTCTTCCGTGACGCGCGCCAGGTGGATGCCGGCTACTGCCCTTAAAGACATTCGACGCAGGCATGCGTGGGCGGACGGCCAGCGTTGTCGGCGGGGAAGCTGCGTGAGTGGAAAAGCGTCGGATAGAGGATACGGGGGAGGGAGGAGAGGAGAGGAGCGTACGAGGGCAGAAGGCAGTTTAGCAGACAGGCAGACATAATCCCCTGTCACGCCGCAGATAATCTCGCTTCCCTTCGCTTCACCCCTTCTGCCTCTTTAACCCTCTTTTTCTCCGTTCCTCTTTTCTCTCTCTCTCTCTCTCTCTCTCTCTCTCTCCCTCTTACACACTTGTTCGTCCCTCTGTCTCTTCGTCTTCGTCCTCCGGCCTTGCCCTCGCTCTCGCAGATTCGTGTCGCACGATCTGCGTGTATCGCTCTCGAACACGCGCATCCGGCAACTCCCACACGGCCACTTATCACGATAGTACGCAAGTGTGTAACGCAGCGTGTCGAGATATTATAATAACCGGCGCTCATGCCCGCGCGCATTATGCCGCAATAAATCTCTTTTCCTCCGTCGGTACCCTCTCGCATTCACTAAGCCCGCTCCTTCCTTCTCTCTATCCGCACGTCGATCTACCCTTTGCCGTCTCTCTTCGTTCGTGCCCGCCGTCCACCTCCCGTGCGAAATCTGGCCCGAACTCCCGCACGCATGTCCCTCGTCACTTTCGGACACGCGACTCTCGCCAATAGCTTTATCGGACCCGTTAAGCGACTGCCAACATATCATTTCATCTGATTTCATACGATTTTTTACAGGTCGATGCGCGTAAACTGTTATGGTTATCCTGTATTGATTTTGTGTCACGCTTACTGTCCGGTCATTGTATTAAACATCCGTATATCGATTTAATTCGACTGTTTAAATTGTTAACCGTTGCGCGCCTTTTTCGGCAGCGAACAACGGAATAAACATTTTATATTTTAAAGTATATGCAATAGCGTCGAAGGTATTAGCGGCAGATGCTAAAAGCGGGTTAACAGTGCCGAAATGTCTGTCGAACGAGAGTCATTGAAATGCGCGTATTTCGTCGTTAACGATAAACCCAATGCGCTGTGACCGATTTTTAAGTGGCGTTCGGCCGAATAAAGCGTTTGTTTGCGAAAAAAAAGCGTAAATTCTTTTCAAACCGGCGGTATTTAATTACGACCTGGCCGTTGTCAAATGTGTACATCGACATCGATCGAGCGCTCGCACGCACACGTTCGCGCTCGGTCGTTGGGCGCGAAAGCTTTATCGGCCGTACGTCAAGCGTCAAAAGATGCTCAGTTTATTAGCCGATGTGCCATTCAAATTTGCAGTTTGTTGCGAGAGGGAGCTCACTTGATTTTGATTTGATGTTAAATGCATACACTGGCGCGCGGCCAATGTTTGCCCGCACCGTCAATCCGCTCCGCGCCGCGCACCCTCTATCGAGTGCGTATAAATTGGCAAGTGGACGATATTGTTTTATAACAACTGATATACCGCAAATTAATGAATGCGCGCTTCTCCAGAGGACGACGAATAGCCGGCGATCGTTTCGGAAATTCCGGCCAAATTAAATTTCACCTCTTTATTACGATGCCGTGCGCGCGCGTGTGTGTGTGTGTGTGTCAGCGCATCAGTCGCGAACGCACTCCGCGAGTCGCATACTTACTTTCAAAGTCACGTTAAGCATTCGCGCTGTTCGCACGAAAAATCGCGCACAATGCACAGCGTCAATAATTGCGGCGAATAAATACGGCTATCAGCCGAAATTACGCGAAATTAAATGTTTGCCGTTCCTTACAGCGGCCCGCGTCGGATAATGAGGCCGAACGTATCGCGCCCGTTTGTTTTCGCGGTATAATGAATTAGCGATGTTTTCACCTGGAAGTGCGAAGGGTTCCGTTGATAATTCGCGCGAAATGCCGTACGAGTCCGTCGCAAACAATTTAAGGAACAATGACACGTCTCTTCGCTCGAAACGTCCCAAGAGCACTGAATACAAATTATCCGCTCATAAAAGAATCAGTTACCTGGCGGTAAACTTCCGAATAGTTCGACTCATCGATTTTATTCATTCGACGTTCTTCGTCGACGAGCGAGTGCTACGTTTAGCGTTCGGAAGTGCGAAAACAGCGTTCACGAGTTTAGCATGCGGCGACGGGCAGATATTACACTGTCCGTGCCTTCAGGAT
The DNA here is from genome assembly GCA_914767735.1 of Anoplius nigerrimus. NCBI lineage: Eukaryota > Metazoa > Arthropoda > Insecta > Hymenoptera > Pompilidae > Anoplius > Anoplius nigerrimus. Next base: position 11,107,002 of record OU612082.1, read on the forward strand.
GCAGTGAGAATAATTACGGGCAGCAAGGACGACGGCCGAGGCTCGAAGTCCTGGCGAGAGTGGCCCGACGCCGTCGGGAAGGAGTCGTCTTGCGCGGCTCATAGCTCGCAAAGCATTAGCATTTAGTGGGAAACTGTGTACACGAAACACGAGGACGGTTTCGTTGAGGCGACACTGGCCGAGCCCGGCCTCGTCCGACATCAGTATTTCACGATTCATGGGATGAGCTATCACGGCCAGTTTATACGTCGCCGGGGGGCCCTGTCGAACCTTTGCCGGTATGGATTTCCTTTGAACGACCAGTTCTCGCCGCAGAGACCTACAGAATGCATGACATTGACCTTACGTTTGCTCGTGCATTGTAATGCGCCTCGGCGAGTGCGGGAAACTAATCGCGATCCGACGATATTGCCTCCCTCGACACAGAGACGGCACCGAGGCTATCGGGAATTAATTTGGTTATTGCTCCGAATTGTCAGGACTTTCATTCCTCGAAACTCGGTTAAGAGAAAACCACATGCGAAGCATCAACGATTACTGCGAGAATCTATTTTTAAAGCGTAACAACTTCGCGTTAGATCATCGACAGGTGGAACTAGCGGGAACTATATTCGCCAGAGCAGAATATAGAGGTGAACTGGATAGAACGTTCGCTGGGGTGATCGGAATAGACTCTCCGAAAAAGTTGAGAATAACCCTTGTCGCTGAATATCCACTGCCTTTGACGCACGTCACTCTCCATAAGCGTTCGATTTTCAATCGCACCGCGCGGCGTCCGCTCTTAATTAACGGCTAAGTCGTAGCGGCGTAGAGGCAACTTCTGAGAAGCTGCGTGTAATTTCGTCAGGGGAGTCTTGTTAAGTCCGTGAAATTGGATCAACCGTGCCCGATTCCTCTGTCGCGCCACGACGAAACTGGCGTCGCCGCGAAGAGCGAGGCCGGACGGTGCGACTGTGTTCCGCGAAACCGGACTAATTCGGACGGACAAGGATTTTCGCTCGGCTCCCTGCAGGTACAGGAGCTTCACAGCTGCGAGGATTCCTTCGCCGTGTTATGTCCACCTCACGATGCATTAGCCGCCGCGTTAGTGGCAAATTGTGTACGGTGGACTCCGGGCCGTGCTTACAGCCTGACAGGATGTGCCCGGTGAGACGGCGTGAACCGTAAACCTCCGCAATTCGCAGTCCTCAGGACAGTTCTCACGATCGAGAGCCAAATGAGCGGGACGAAAGTTGAAGAATGGCCACGCTTTCGCCGCCGGTGCCGGGAAAGCACAGATTTGCGTTCGATCTGGACGGACAACTAAGGTAACTCGGCCGAGAATATTGGGTTTTCGGCGGGCTTGCACGCTGAACACGTAGGGAGCATGTGCGAGCGTGTGTATGTGTGTTCGGTATAAATTTACACGTTCACAGAATTATCGGATGTTTCGACCACTATTTCACGACCCCGCAGGATGGACGATCGTACCTTCGCCGCAACGGATTTCGGTTCAACCTCGCACGGTTCTAGACCATTCACACGCGGTCGGCCCTTTGTTACGATACAAATTCGAGTGCCAACTGCTTCTCTTACGCGGACGACGAGCAACAGAGAAAGGAGTTGAATGGCTAACGTCACGGTATTCAGCTCCGACGAGCGAACTTGGCCGTTAGCAATTTTTCGATGGTGAACGATTTCTTGTTGTCCTTTACATTGAACCGGTGACCTTCGTGTCTGTCAACAAAGACTGTCCGTTACTACATGACGCTTACCATTACAAATTCTCAAACCCCAACAACGTAAAGAAGATTAAAATGTCCATCACACACAGAGTAGTACCATCGGTTCTCCATGTTTGTTCAAACTGTCTTTCAATCACTGAAAGAAGCAATCTCGAAGCGAATTCTACGTTGTTTTACGTGGGCTAACGAGACTTTTTACATATTTTGACATTTCTTTGCATTATGTCACACTATTGTAATTACTTTACATTATTACGTCTCATTATTATGGATTATTTGCGTTACTTTACGCGGAACACAAAAGGGTAATTGAAGGGCTTACGCGTTCCGGTACTTACGTCACCGAACCTAATGAATCTACCCGTGATCGATAAGTAATTACGGAGTTTCGCTTCTACTGCATCCGCCGTGATACCAGGATGATTGTTTACAGAAATGTTACGCAGATGGTTGCCATTTCATTGCATGACCGCTCTTATAGTTTAGAGCACGCCAAATATGTTATGCTTTGGTGAAGAGTATTTATAAATGTCTGAAAAAGAGTATAAGTTTGACTTAATTTAGCCTATTTAATTTAGCGCTGCGGAGTCAAACGTTCTCTGTCTATTTGCTGCCGCTTTAATTCCATCGATGCGCGAAACTCAGTCCTATCGTGCCATTAATAGACGTCTGTCGGTATCGGGGAATTAAATAGAATTCCTTGTCGATGCGTCTTCACTTAAGTTCACTCGATCTCTTCCAGAGATCCGAGAAATGTGACGCGGCCCTATAAAGACGGCCTGAAAGGTCTAAACTTAGACGTCGCTTATCCGTAAGCGTTTACCTTGCCGGATTCTTACCGACGGTCGCATTTGCGTAATACTAATTAGTTACAGGAAGTCGAAGCCATTAGAGCACGCTCGCAATCCTTCAAGAATTCGTCCGGCAAACGAACTTTAATTAGTCGGCTCATTAGCCTCACCGACCGCGAACGCCTTAAATTCCGAAAATACGATCGCGCTTCTAAATTTATATCTGAGCTAACGAAAGCTCCTCCACGCATGACTCACGCCGACGAACCGACAGATCGCGGCGTCGTTAAGCGCGTACATTCCGCGATCCTTAACGTCCGTCAAAGAAAACTTCTAAACCTCATCATAAAACTCCCCGCTATCAGTATCGTCACTTATTAGCAAACCGATAATTGATATTGACAATGACGCGGTGACAGGCGAACAGGACGTGCCCCAGGTACGAATGCGCACGACATCGACACGCGCGTACACAGATGACCTTGTGTGCATTCCCGAGGATATCTCGCGCGATATTATCGGCCGACGGCACTTTGCGCGCGATCGTTATCGGCGCTTAAAGGCGGAACAAAGCGCGGCATGCGAGGCCGCGTCCGGATAAGTCAACGTCGTGCGCTGATGCGCTCGGCTAATCGAGATAATCTACCGGGCAACTGCAAGCTGCAGTTTTATGCCTGCCCACGGTGCCGCACCATCGAAACGCACTTAGGAATAATTGCGCGGTTGTTGCTGTCGATGCGGGAAATACGGGAGGCAAGCTTCTATTGGTTCTTCCCCACCACCCCTCGCCCCGCCACTCTCCTCCTCCATCTCACCCACACTCTCTCCACCTCTATCGCTCGCTCTCTCCGTCTCCCGCGCTCGGCACACAACCTCTCTGTTGGCGACTGCAAAATGGAGGCGGGAGGGTGTTGGTATGGCTTCGAACGGCGGGCTGATCTGATTATGTTAATGCATAGCGGACTCTCGATTGATAATTGCATCGGGGATCGCGGATGCAGAGAACTCGAATGGCATTCGGGCTACGGCCCTAGCTCCCGAGAGTGATTATCTATGCTAAACGCTTGGCTCGTTAATCGTCCTACGGCCGAGAGGACGCGCATGTGCCTAAATGTTTTTCCAACGAATTCGTTTGAGGCCTATAGGAGGCCGGAACAGTGGGAGGGGTGGGAGTTAGGCCGCTGTCGAAGAGTGGGACGAGAGGGTGGAGAGAGATGACGGAGGGGCCGGGGGGAGGGGGGCAGGTGATGCAAAAAAATGTTATCGAACCAATCCGTCCGATTGGGGATTGGAAATACCGATAAAAGCGAAGCCCATCCGCCGTTTGTCTCTCTTTTATCATCTACCGCGTACCCCGCGACTACCTTTGCGCGACGTTCGCCATTTAATTTTGCCTAATGGCTGACCGTGTCAGCGGAATTACGCGCATAAATCCGGGCGCGTTAACGTTCGTTCGGGAAATTTTGACGTAATCTGACGGGTTTGTAAGCCATACTTTTCCGAGGAATTATCCGACGCTCGGTCTCGGGCGCGCCAATTCAGGAAGAAGGGCAAGAGGGAGAGTGGCGAGGGTGGGAGGGGAGATCGATTTCGCGTTTCGCGGAATAATTGAGCCTTTTGAGAGTTAATCTTCGGCGGCCTCGTCTGAAAAGACGGCTATTTTCGGGATCGAGAGGCGCCGAGTGCTCGGCTGTCGGGCGAAATTACGGATTCCGCTCCGCGCCCATCGTCCTTTCCTCTCTGTCCAAACAGTCGCCATCGTCGCGCGACATATGGCATTTAATTCCGTTTAATAGCGGGGCGAGACAGCGGTCGCGAGCAAATTAATTAATCGCGACTCGCCCGCTCGCCGCTGGAGAGCACTCATTCCGGAAAATCATTGACAGAAGAGCGATTCGCGCGTTAATGGCAGAATTTCCGCGGAGGTGAGAATTTTACTGCTCCATTGACGGAGGGGAAAAAGAATATGGCGAGACAGGGGAGGTGAAGGTGGAAGACGAGGAGTCGGAGTGAGGTACCTGGTGTGTTTGTGTGTGCTTTTGAAAGAGAGTGAGAGAGAGAGAGAGAGAACGTGCCAAGCGTTATTACCGTCAAGCAGCGGAAGCAGGTAGGCGAAAAACGCTCCCGTTTCGACGGAGCTGCCGATCGAACATGAAAAAAACGTTACCACCCCCCCCCCCCCCCCCCTCATGGCCGCCGAAAGCTCGCCGCGCCCATTCACCTATGCCTGCATCGACATTGGCGACATTCCCGCGCAACACCTGCCATTTCAATTTGCCTAATAGCGACGCGAGGCCGCAGTTTGATTCGCATTAATTCGCGCATACGACCGGCGAGAGGAAAGGGCCGCAAAACGGGACAGCCGCGACTCGTACCCCCTACGTTCTATACCCGCTCTGGAAGGGGTCAAAGGGGGGGTTGAAAGAGGGAGGGAGCTAAAAGGGGGTCGAAAAGTGGGACTAGCCAAAGCGACGGTCAGAGGGCCGGAAAGCGTCGCGGTAAAGGGGTGAAGAGGTACAGCAAGCGAGTGGGGGTGGTGGGGGGTGCAGGGGTCGGAACGGCGACTAGCTTTTTGCAGGCGGCGCTCTTTTTTCCGCGTGCCGGATTGCAAATTCAATCGGTGCAATCAGCGCCTGACGAAGTTTGGTGCAGTCACGCGCGTCATTCGTCCTCGCGCGACCGCTTCGGACTCTCTCTGTGTGCACGCGTGCGCACGCGCGCGCGCGCGCTCTACTTCTATCCACGACGTCGTCGACGGTTTCTATCGTTCGCCATCCCTCTCGCGACCGATCGGTTCGAACGTGCAGTCCGCTCGTTCACGGTTTTGAGTGCGAGGATACGCCGTGAGCGTCGACGTGCCAGTGTTTCACGAGCTGCACGGATTAACGGGGCGTCATCGGGAGGAATATTCCGAAAATTTCGCGTCACGGTTTATGGAGATGATCAACCGCCGTAATGCGACAAGTTATACGGGTTATAAACCTCTTTTTCGAGCCGGCATTTACGGCGGTGCGTGGCGCAGCTACGAAATGAAGAGAGAGAGAGAGAGAGAGAGAGAGAGAGAGAGAGAGAGAGAGAAAGACAGAGAATAGCCGCTCGAACTCGTATAACGTTCGCGAAAGACGTGTACGAGCGTAGCGCAATTTCACAGCGGCGGGGAATAGGAGATGGGAGGACATTTTATTCTGTCGGAAATGACGGTAATCGCGGCTAATTTGACTGTTTAATTAGTCGCCGTCGGGAGAGCTAAGCAGTAAAATGAATTGGCCCGCTCCTATACACGCGATGCGCCCGGGTCCGGCGCGCTCGCTTCGGACGTACGACTTTGACTGCGGCGAAGAGATTCAAAAGCCCGTCCACGGCCCCCGCGAGCCCTTTCAAAGCTTGACCGTACATTCGGAACTTCGCGCCACTTCGTTAATGACTCCGTAAAATGATGAGTCATTCGGAAAGCCCAGGCAACGACCTAATTACCGCACGCAACGGCCAGCTCAATTTAATGACGCCCCGCGTCCTCCGGCGTCTAAATATGTATGCAATGAACGATAATGAACCCGTCGCGGAGCGTTGCCTTATTCATAACGGGGCCCGGTACGTCGTCGGGCGGGCAAAGCCAATTCGGCCGGGTAGATAAAATCGACAACCGCCCGTACAAACAGCGCCGGGCCGTTCGGCATAAATCTAAAAGTCGCTATGAGATTTGTAAATATCGGCCGATATCGGCGAATCGGTGATGTCACGCTTCGTGCCGTCCGTGTCGGAGGGGTCCGTGTAACAAAAGCGCGATCGGTGTTCGTCCCTGTCGTTCCGCGCCCATGCCCTGGCCACCTTGTCCGCGCGTGTAAACTTTGTCCGCGCGCGGGCAAAGGATGTCAACGGCAGATTTCGCTTCCCTCACCCCCCGCGTAATTGTTATGACCAATATCCCGGGCGCACAACTCTCCCGAGCCGATATACGCGCAGTCGCTTTCTATCCGGCGTCGAGCGATGCGCTCACTCCGCTCCAGAAGAATGTCGAAATAATAGTCCGATTGTGCGAGAGAGCGCGCGGGCGCGCGCGCCCGCTTTAGCGGAGGCTTTAGAACATGGCTTTCACGGGGTATCGCTCGCACAATGGCTTTTTTCAAGTGTCTTCGTCAGAGGGCCGATACCGGAAACTGTTAAAGCGCCAGGAAAAACAATCGGACGATCATTTCGGTCGTGCGTGCGTACTCTCTGCCGCAGCTACCAGTACTTTCTTTCTCTCTTACACTCTTCACCCCTCTCTCTGTTCCAGCGCTGTTTCGCTTTTTCCGATCGCGATCTCGTCGCCTCGGCCAGTTTCGACTCGCATTAATTCGCCCTTGGTACACAAGTTTTTTTTGGCCCCCCCGGTCGCCACGAAGCGCCCGGACGATTTCAAATGCAAAATCCCCACCGCGAATCGAAGCAATCACCGAGCGGCAATGTTTGCGCAGTTAGGTTTGGCAACAGACCGGCCCCGCGCCATTGTTCTCCTCTTTTCGACAATGCACGCGCGCGCCGGTACACGCATACGCTCCCTCGTTCCTCGTCGTGCACCCGATGCCTTCTCGCGCTTCCTCCCGTTCGAGCGCGAACTCGCGTCAGTCCGGCATTCTTTGCTCCTCTCCCTCCAACCGACCGCCACTCCCTTCCACCGAGCCTCTGTTTTGTCGGACCGACGTTTACTCTATTGTTACGGACTGTTTAGCCGAATCAGTCTCTCGCCCGCACGTGCCTCCATCCCTTTGCGATTCTCCCAACCCCCTCGCTGCCCTCCTGCTCCACCTCCCCCACCGCTCTGCCGAGTCGAGCCTTCGTACGAGTCCGCTCGCGCCCCGCACTCGCGCAAGGGGAAATAATTAAAAGTTAGTGTTTACCAAACGAAAGCAATCGGTTGCCCATCAGCGGTAACAACTGGATTCAATTATAAAACTAAACTCGACCGGGGCGCTCTGTTTTCCTCCGATTCGAGTCTCGCTTCTCGCTTCTCGCTCGTCAGCCCGGCCTCCGATACAAACACTGACGGACGGCCGTTCGACCGATGAGAGGCGTTCAAACGAGACCAGACAAACGGAACGATATCGCCGCGTAAGACTGTGCTGTCTACCAATCCGACTCTCTCTCTCTCTCTCTCTCTCTCTCTCTCGCTTTTTACCTTTCTCTGTCCTTCTCTCTCCTCCGTCTCTTCTTCTCTCCGTCAGCGTTGCGCTACCGGTGCCGAAGAAGGGCCGCTTCTAATTCTTTGCTCAGGAAGCCAGGACCAATGGCTTTCTGACCTGTCATCCTTCGACCCACACCTTCGTCTTTAATTGGAAATCCACGCGACAATGGCGGGTGCCCCCTCTGTCGCCCCTATCGTCTCCCGTCCGCGTATCCGGCCTCCCCGTTCTATCTCATCTTACTCCTCCCACCCCTCCGGTAGCCCTCAACCTCTCTCGCCCCTCGAAGGTTTCTACGCGAGACGACTTTTCTCGAGAGGTCGAGGAGCCAAATCCGAGAATCCTCGCCGACTGAGATCTTCTTCCGTCCTCGGCGGGGAAGGGCGAGGGCCATTCAGCGCGTCTCGACTCAATCTCTGGCCGCCAAAGATTACCGGAAAATTTCTCGTTACGCTCCCCCCGCCGCCCCTTAGGTAGGCAAACCCCTCCGTTTCGTTCGTTCACCCCCGATCACCCCCCACCAAAGGAGCCCGGGCTTGAAATCCACAGCCGCGCCATTTTCGCGGGAAAGAAAAGAAGGCAATAGGGCCTTAATCTCGGCCTGATCGAGTAGATCTTTAATCTCCGTAGAGAGAAAGCAGCCGTCGCCCCCACCTCGTGATAGCCGAGAGTTTGCTCGGGGCGAAGGGAAGGGGTGGAAGGCTGAAAGAGGGTACGATCGGCTGGCGGTCGCAAGCAACTTTCTCTCAGGCCACCCGAGATGCGAAAAAAAATGTTTTTCGATTCTTGAACAACTTGAGGTACAAAGATGACGAAGTTCGGAACCGTAGGTTAGCATGAGAGTCGATGAGTCAGTCCGACTCATTTTCCTGGAAACTGTTTGAGCAGATTGGGTTCCGGATCCCGTGATCTGGGTTACCGGATGAATATAGACTGGCCTGCGCGTTTTAATCTCTTTAAACTAGAAACGGCCGGGGCGGTAAGCGCAAGGGTAGGTATATATAGAATCAATTGGATTGGCTATGTACCGTGTCGCGTGCCGCCGATCTATCACCGATTCAGTTCGCTGGATCCCGGGCAAGATAGTATTGGATAAGCGAGGTTCCGACGAAGGAAGAGGGCCGGTCAAAGGACACGTCCAATTATCGGCTGTCACCGGATAGGCGAGAGTAATGGTACGAAAACTGCGTAAAAATCCTCTCCCTCGTCCGGCACACTCGTCCGACCCTCCGTGAAGGCCCTCCGTCCGACTCGATCTTTGCGCCGCTTGCTTCGGATTTTCCTTGATTTCCAACCGTCGACAGTGATATACGGTTCCCCCGCGGACGGGAGCGTCGAACAAACTCGGACGAAGCCTTCCACGATTTCGACGTTCATGTTTCCTTACGGACGCCGAATAGATCGCGCGCTACCTAACTCCGCTATTACGTGCAAATCTCGTTCCTGCCCTCCACGATACATCACTCTCACACGCTCGTTTGCCTGAATTATTTGCCAGCGACACCGTCCATTTACTTTTCAACTATCCGGCGGACGAACGCGCATAATAGCGGATGATCAGTTCGGCGAGATGCTTTTTTGAGCGAGCCCTTAATTGACGCCGGCGGACACAAATGTTTACCGCTCAGTTTACCGGCGAGCTCGCTGTAACTCGGAGCGAACAAGCTGTAAACACGACCGCTAATGATTTAGGGTTTACACGGATGAAAGGAGCATTTAGAAAGCGGGCGGAGTCGGATTCGTTTGCCGAATAGGCGCGCGTGCGTCGAATCGTAGATAACGCAACCGGCCGCGCCGACCTTTGATCCTTAAAGCGAAACGCGCTGCGGCGCTTGCGCCACAATGCGGCCGCCGCGCGAACCGTATTTAGTCGCGGTAAATATGATATTCACGAAAAACGCTCACCCGCGCCGGAGAAAATTTCTCGCGTCGGCCGCGGTCGCACGCAATTCGCTCTAATTGCGCAAACAATAATCCAATGTATACGTCGGAATTTGTCAGGCGCGGTTCGTGCGCGAGCGTCGAGTTTGGATGCCGTCATTATGAGATCTTTCTTGAAAATTATCGCCGTCGGTGGCGAAATTGCATCCTCGCTGTGTGTGGGTCTGCCTGTGTGAGAATACGCGGTCATGCCAGTGTATTGGTCAGCGTCATAGGCGAGCGGAGGCAAACAAGGTTCGAGCGACAACGGTCGGACAGAGTCGATGGGACGTCGATAATGGATCCTGCAGCCGGTTCGATCTCTCGAGAGATCGAAAGAGCGTGGTACGAAGGGCGACGCCGAGGGATCAGGGTCTGTCGGTACCTATGCAGCGCGTTCGTACCTAATTGTATTAATTCCGCGTGGTTATTAGTTTCCACGCCTCGCTTGATTCAACGAACAGGCTTCAACAGGCGGTCTCTGTACGCCGTCCGCGAACATCGTTGCACGTTTACATTAACTCACAATAACACGACTCTGTGTCCACCTATAAATTACAGATCGGTTTCCAGAAAATGTACGCTATTTCCGGTCCCCGTTTCCCGGTCATGCCCAGTTCCGAAACCATCTCGCTGAAATACTCAACTATGCAAGTATTTACCTTGCATTCGTTCTGAACCATGCGCTTCCCGTTCGACGAAGTATTCTATTTTTAGAGTATACGGGATCTATTTACTTTCCGTCAGGACGAATGTCGAAAATTGCTTTACCGGTCTTAGGCCGAGCGAGTCATCTGTCAAACTTTTCCCGCGCAGACGCACGGGCTGCCAGCTCTTCCACGAAGGCCACTTTAAGATTTAAATACGAGCACGTGACGTCGTCAAAGGCCCTGCGCGAGGCATGGGTTCGGTTTGAAGGTGGAACAAAGCTTTTCCTGGCACGTGTCCCCCAGCCACCGAGATCCTATCTCTGCCCCGTCTGCTCGATGCCGAGCTCCCCGCGAGGTAAGATACGCTTTCATCGCCGGGGACAGAAGCGAACATGTCGACGTGCGATCATCCTCGAACGAGCCAGCGGGAAAATATATTATACGCCGGGTTAGCCTTAATTGGCCGCTATTAGCCGTCTCTGTAGGCGTCATTAGGCGTCTGCGTATGTGTCAGCGTCTATATTTAGTCGTCACCCCGGTTACAGCCAGGCCGCACATTATTTATTTCTCACGATTATGGACCGACAATGTCGGTGCCAGGATTCTTCGCCCTTATCTTCCAATTCACGCTTCGCGCGCCGCGATCCACTGCAACGGGAGTTACGAGGATAATTGATCCATTGGTCAGCGTAGCTATTCCGCGCATCCAGGTTATATGTCACGTGAAGTGTCAGAAAGATCGTTTTTGCTCGTGCCGTCCAGTTGGCGAACTCCCGCGAATAACCTTCGTGCCGAGCGAACGAGTCGGAGATCGGCGGAAAAAAACGCAGCGATTTTTACGATCTCGTGTCGGCCGACAGTGTTTCATTAAGGCCCGCATAAGAGCTCCGCGCCGGCGGAGGCGAACGCTCCACTTTTTTTTCACCCTCTTTTTCATCTCGTAAAGCCGCGAGAGGGACATTTTCAATCTCGCCTCTCAAAAAGTCCGTTAAACTTCAGTTACTTTCCCCGCCTTGAATTGCGACTTGCACCACCGGCAGCGGCCCACTCCCCGGCCCTTTCTTTATTCCCCCGGAGAAATATTGCGTTTCTTTTTTCATTCAACGAACCGGAGTCCTTTCTACCCGGCAGTCACTCCCGTCGATTGTTCGCGGTAGCGCGACACGCCGTTTCTGCTTCCATTCTCCCCGGGACATGCATCTCATTACCTATCTTCCCCCTCTCCGTCGTCGCCTCCTCCCTCTTCCCCGTCCGCCGGCATCGAGACTCGTATAAATAAACTTTGGCGTATCGAGCCAACAATGCGAAGCGTTCATCCGTCCTGTTCCTCGAACACTGCCGATGTTTTATTCAGCTGTGCGTCGAACGTCATTGACGCACAACGTCCGCCGTGCCCTATAATTTGACTAGTCGCACGTTAGTGTCGCCGTGCGTATTAACATGCGACCTGATCACCGGCTTCGAGAATCGAGAAGGAGCGCGAGAGAGAAGAAGAACGGTGAACTTCCTTCGGGCGGATCGTCGTTCGCCAATGGGCCGGGCCCCGGCGATGCCGCTTAATTTTAGCGTCGGCCAAGAGACGACGAATGGCGGCCTGTGATCTCCGAGGGACATATATTTTCGAGCGAGCGGAACGCGTCGACTGCACGGCAGTGAACCGCGACGCCACGCGTCCCCACGCGTCCCCCGCGCGGAATCGCTCGCCACGTCGTTCGGATGCCATTGGGAGATTCGAACTCGTCTCGTTTCGTTTAGCCTATTTCGTCTTTTGCGTTCCTACCCCTTTCCCGACCCCTTCGGGCCCCTCCCACCTCCCCCGTTCGCGTCCGGCATCCCGTTCCGCGGTATGGCCAATCTTTTTCGCACGATGGAACGTCGGGCTACAGTGGAATGTCGAGCGGTGCGGCGGGCGAGAGACGAAATTCGAGCGATTCGCTGGAAGGTCGGAGTGGCCGGACCTGCGCAGCGTTTATGGGAATTTGCGTTTTGAAACTAGTCTGCCGCAGATTCCTCCGACATTCCCCGATACTCTTCTAAAATCGTGTAAGTAAATGGGTTTTTCGCGTTTCGAAAACTGTAGGTTACGTTGTTCGCGTTAAAATCGTAAAGTATCCGAAATCTCTACAATTTTATTCTACAGAAAACTGAATTGCGACTGTTGAATTTAGTAGAAAGCCAGAAGCGAGTTACGCTCGCTCCGAGCATATTCCAACAAAAATTCATCGGAATTTCAAGTTAACAGCCTTCGCCACCCTACTTGGAAGACTTTGCGAGGAGCCACGTAGTAAGACGTAGCCGAGTCGCATTATCATGAGCTCCCGCCACGCGAGATGTCTCCCCGTGCCGTCAAAAATACGATTGCATGCCCGGGCGGCATAAAGAAACGCGTCGCCGAAATTTCGTCCAACATCCCCGAAGGGGAGTTCTCTGTGAAGTCGCGTTCCAGACGCGTCAGTGCTCCGGAATGTAAATACGCGTTATCGCGATACGTTGCCGGGTCCGAGATGTCGAGCCGACTGCACGCGATGGGAACTAACTACCTCTGAAATATGGCCGAAGCAGGCCGCGTGCTGCGAAAAGAACGCCGGGGCAGCCGCAAGGAAACGTGATAATGTACGGACGCGCGCGCGAGGCTGGAAGGATGCTCGTACGTACAGATACACGCATGGTAGGTACGTACGTACACGTATTCGTCCGTCGGAGGTGCCAGAGCATCTTTTAGGCGCCGTCAGCGGAGCTCGCCTCGATCAAAAGAGATCCCGTGAAACGGGCAAGCCGCCGGCTCAAAAAACGTTCTCCTTGATTTGTCGGGGAAAAACTGGGTTAGCCGTCGCGTGCCGTGCGATAAAGCGTCATTTTTTTCCCGCCGCCGAGGGAAAGGGAGAGTCGCGATGTCAATAACGATTACATTGGAATTGCAGCTGCAGTGATGGCGTGAATGCGTGCTGCACTTTTCGTTCTCTTTCCCTCTCTCTCTCTCTCTCTCTCTCTCTCTCTCTCTCTCTCTCTCTCTCTCTCTTTCACCCTTTCTGTTTTTTCTCTCTTTTTTGAGCCTCGAAGCCTTTCACGTCGCCTCAGGCTGACGTTCTATCGTCGGATAGATTCGACGTCGACTTTTGGCCGCAGCGAGCACGTCGGCGGAGACGCGCTGCGTCGATTGAAGCGTCGCTGTCCTTTGATCCGGCAGAGCGACGGGTAAACAGTAATTTGACTCGGTAACGCTTGTAAAAGAGCAATCCGTCCCGAATAGGCGCCATTTGAACGTCTTGTCGCCGATAGACAGCGCCGATGCGACACGTGATTCCGATTATTTGACAATGCCTCTTCGTTCTCTTGACATGACGCCTAAATTACAGTCTATACCTGTACTTCTGCTCAAAGAATAGAAGACTACTAAAATGGCGAGTCTGGATCCGAATGCGTCACCGCTGTTCCACATCCGAAATATCTAATCCTTTCGAGAAGTCTTGGCCGTAAATTTAGAAGTAAATCCGGTACTAAATGTTACCGACGTTTCCGACGGAGTTTAAAAATATCTTCGACACTCTAGCATTTATCCGCTTCGAACGTTCACACGTCATCACACTATCGTCGTTACTTACATCTCGATATACACGGGGTGATACTCGAAAAAGGGAACCTTTGTAGTTGCGTCACTGTCCCGGCAACCCAAGACATATATATCCCCCTATCGTTCGGCTTCGAACGTCGCGTCGCGAGCAAAGGCAAAGGGTGACGTGGAAAATGTTGAGCTCGCTAACGAGAGCCGCGCTCGGTCGAGTCGCCGAAAGTGGCGACGGGGTCAGGCGACAAAACAATCCTTGAGGCACCGGGGCCGACTTCGACTTTATTTATCGGCAGCCTCTCGCCGGGCGTCTCCTCGAAGGATCGCGGCTGGGATCGGAGTCTGGGCGTGCCAGTGGTCGTATCAATCTCCACCGCGCGGTCTTTGATCTGCCAAAATAGCCTGACAGCGGGCGAGCGTCGTCGGGTGCGGATTCTGAACGCTTCTGGTGCGACGACGTCGAGGATCCAGCCGATTAAATTCACGAGCGAGGCAGCCTGCGAAAAAAAAAGGGAGGAAAGAAGCCGCGGCAAAGAAAGGCGGGAAGGATGAAGAGAGTCGCGGCCCGGGCGAGGCTGGCGGAGAGTGGGAGGGTGAGAAGGGGTGAAATGGGAGAAAGGTCGGTAGGGTGGGGGATATAAGAGGTCGACGAGACGACTCGACCGGCCAGACGATTATTACAGAAAACGGCCGCGTAATTATTTAGACTACAGCGTCCGGCGAGCGTCTACCGTCGGGCTGCAATTCAGTTAATCCTGCCATTCTGCGCCTCTGGGCGCCCTCCTTCGACTTGGCTTTTCTTGAATTTTTGGCGCCCGTCGCCGTCGGGGAGTAATTATATTTATTTTAAGGCGAGCATTCGTAGAACCGTTGATTGTGACTTCCTCGGTGCTCGAGGCAGATACGGATTACGCGGACGTAGAATGTGAAGCAGTATTGAGGTTTGCAATCTGTCACCGTGCACGGGATGATTATATTTATTCTTTGAGCCGCTACACGCTTTGCTTGCCGCCTGTCAAGGAGGTATGGATTTTTCAGTACCGAATCCGCTTGCGCGAACTCACTGTACGCGAAGTACCACGAAACTGCATCGGTGGGGTTTCATTAATTACAAACACCTTTCGCCTCGAGTAAAAGGTACTCTCCGCTCTTCCGTGCAACCCCTTTCCGTGACCGAGGCGCGCCACGGAGTCGGCGGTCTGCACCCTGCTCCCTCGCTTCAAGGATCATGAAATAGAAAAGACCGCGAAGGCCAAGGCGCACGGTCAAAGCGGGTGAGAGAGCGGTGGTAGGTATCCGAGCCCGGCAGACTGAGAATTAGGGGTAACAAGAGGAAGACGAAGCCACCGAAGAAGAAGGGCTACGCGCAGGGGAGCAGGAACAAGAAGAGGAGGCGGGGGAAGAAGAAGAGGAAGAAGTAGAAGGGTGAGCCGTGCGTCCTTGGTAACGGGCTTAGGTCGCTGCAATTTTCGCAAGGATCCATTAAAGGCCGGGAGCGCAATTAGTGGGTGCCTTAACAAGGCCATTGTCGCCTAAGCCCTCCGTCATGCTCCACCCCATCCTCCCCTCAGCCCCACCCGGGAGCCGCCACCCCCTGCTCGCCACCCGCCACCTTCCCCCCTCCCGCCCCTCTTTCACCCCCGCCGCGCGATTTTACTTGCGGATTTAATTTGCCTTTTTCCTAGCCTCCATCCGCCCCCTCGCCAGGCCCGAAACAGCCCGTCAAAGGGGTGACCGGTGGTGTGCGGGCTTTCAGGCTCGCTACCGTGCCTAGGGTTATCGGACGGGGCTATATCGAGTTTCATTAAGCGCATTGTACGCGCGCGAGGGGTGGAAGGGGGCTTGACCTGGGACCGACGCACCGCGATGGTTCCGCAACGCGGGTGGCTCCAGGCGGCCAACGAGGGGGTGAACGGGGGGTGGCGCAGGGTGGGGGCTCGGAGCGGAGGGTATGGGCTGGTGGGTGAACGGGAGGCGAGGGCGTGGAAGGGTTGTCACGTCAACCAAATAACCTCGGCCAGGGAGAGCCTCGATGCTCGTGGCAAGCGGTAATTTTCTCTGTTTACCCCATTGTTAAAGTACCGAGTGGATGTCTGTTACGCTGCCGTGTGTGGGTGTGTGCGAGTACGTACGTGCACGCGGCCGAGGCGATGCAAATAAGCGGGTAGGTCGACGTGCGCGATCTGGCGAACGTTCGGACGAATTAAGGGGATCCGTGAGCGTTTCGAAGTCTGACCTGAGAGTCATTTGCATATGCGATGTCTCGGAAACAATCGACGTGAGACGATTCGCTTGCGTCTTGGATGGGATTGTAATGGGATGCGGGAAGGGTCTGGATCGATGTGATTGCGAATTTGTCTTCTGCGAAGGATGAAGCGATCGTTTTGTAGGGCTTGGGGGTGGTTCCGAGGTTGATGTGTGTCACAGCTGTTGGCGGGGTTAGCGCTGGAATGCGTTCGTTAAAAATTGTAATGTACGATCAACGTTACAATGCGAAGGTTATCGCTTTTCCATTTGTCCCCGCTTCACTTTTATCCGGAGAATTTATCGCTCGCAATTCATATAGTTGAGCGAATCTGTCAATGTTGTCGTCGGGCAAATATACTTCTGGCAAAGAGGCACGCATCGTTTTGTGATGCATTAGCTTCGCAGCGATAAAGTGCGCAGTGCGTCATGCTCATCGAGTCTCCGTGCCGGACGAACGACGCTGCGGTTCGGTAAGATTTACTGCTGAGCGAGTAGGTGAACAAACGTGTCACAAAGACTGAAATTGTAACTATTCATTATTATATCGTTGTCGCGGCGAAAGCAGAGCGGGCAAACGAAATTTCGGTCGGCACGTGAAGACTTTAAAGAAATATCGTTGCGAATGGATTCACCTCGTCCCGCATCCGCACGCATGAACAATTCGCGAACCGGCGATACGTTGATTTTTTACGCTCGCCGTTGCACTATTCATGCGCCGCCGGAAGTGTTCGCGCATACAGGCGCGCGCACACGGGCGCGCGTACGGGCACGCATACGGGCGCGCACTGAGCGAAAGGGTAGAATGCAAGAGACGGAGAACGTGATCTCGCGCGCGCAGTACACACGGCCGTTTTTAATCTCGCGGCAAAGTTAACGATACGAATTAATTCCCATGCCGCGTTCCCGACTTTCCGTGGAAACGGTTAATTCTACAACGAAATTATTCCGCTCCACTCTTTGTAAACCGGTCGCCCACCGGCGGTGTATAATTACGCATCTGCTGGTGTCGTTAAAGCGGAAGACAAATTGATCGCCGATACGCACCCAGTTTTCCGCGGCAGGGCGAACGAAAGGGTTGGAGGGGGGGGGGGGGGGGTTAAAAACGAATAGGCGGCACTCTTTGTCGTCATCGTTCGCGGCATCGTTTCTGTACGGTGCAAATTGGCCGAAACGAGTCAAAGTGCAGACTTGACAAATGCAATTAACTCGGGCGCCGGGATAACAGCCCCGTTTTTTCCTCCCCTTTCGTTCGCCCCCCTCATACCGCGAGCAATTAATTCCCATTCTATCGGAATTTCATTTGCAATTTTCTAAATACGATGTCGCGGCGCGTCGCTCGCGACGCTCTTAATTGCGCGATCGAGTTCGAACGAGTTTCCCTCGCCTCGTCGAATGTTTGCGACCGAACGGCCGTGTGTAGTCACGTTTTCGAAATCCGCGCGCGGCGAGCTCAAGAAAGGTTCAGTCGAACTAACGGTTTAACGCCGTCTGCGTGCGCGAGAGCAATCAATTTTCTGCCATTCGGCTTAACACGTTCTCTATTTCCCATGGCGCGTATGATCGTCGCGCACCCGCGACAAATTCCACTTTTAATCTCGAAAGCCGACTCGAGCCGAGTTACTCGACATTTATCAAAGCGTAAAAATGCATTTCAGCTTCGATAAATCTAATCATACGCCACCTGTCCGTTCCGTGGCGCATTACGCGGGAGCGATCGCATTAATCAGAATCGTTGGGGAGAAAAAGTCAATGCGCCACTTAATTCCCGAGACTATCTCGTCAGGTTCGATCGGCCTCGGCCCGAAGCAGAAGCAAGAGACTCCGGCGATCGCGGTGGCATGAGTCAGAAGCCGGTCGCACTCACCCTCAGCTTCGATCTGACCGTCGCTGGCGGCGCGCTAATGGATTTGACAAGATTGAATTATAGACTGCGCCGTCGCCGGCAATATGTCAAAAGGGAAGAGGACGATGGAAGGAAAGCGACGCCCGGCAGCGACGCTGCCAGCGATGGCGGCGTACTGCGAGTGGGTGGCAAAAAAGGAGGTGCGGGGAGTGCGTCTAAATGCAGGAGGCCCGCGAAATGGGCAGGGGTAGGTGTACGAGTGTTAGTGGGTTCATTCGAAAGTAATGGTCCGCGTCCTGAGTGTGGTCAGAGGACACGCGACCGCTGCCAATAATTGCACCGCGCCGAGAATTCCACGTCGATTTATCGACGCGCCAGGAAATGGATGGAAGCCGACTCGAACTCTACCGCCTCTCGCTCTCTTTCCTTCTCCTTCCCCTTCTGTACCTTGCCTCCCCTCCCCCCCCCCCCCCCCTTCGTTCTCTTCGTACCCTCTGGACGTCATAGCGCGATAATGAAACGGCGAGGTTTATTGCCGGCCGACTTCCTTGAGAGACTTCGAACGTCGAAGCCTCCGACCTTCCTTCGAAGCCGTCACGGGAAAATGTCGATCCAGAAGGAAATGGCTCGTCCCGTTGACGACGCCGATCCCGGCCGACTGGACGTACCAGATGGAAAGGAATTCCGAAGTCGTTGTGAACTTCGCCCGTCCGCTTGACCGGAGCCGGAAAGTTTTCGTCTTAATAAAAATCCCGGGATAGTCCTTTGAGTAAATTTAGCGGACTCGCCGGGGACCCCTGGTTGCCGGGCAACTTACTTCAACGCTAAGTCCGCTCTAGGTCTAGCGCTTATTGTCTCCTGACCGCGGACTTCCCTTTACCGCCGAGCGCGAGGACCTTGTCGGCTAACAGTCGTTTAGAAGGATTTTCAAACTCGGCGTTCGTAAACAATGCAACGGCGTTACGATTTCGGAAACTTTCCGGAAACGTGCCTTGTTAAAATTATACGCCTGCCGCGCGCGGATAGTTGGAACATTGCAATTTTATGCCCCTTCCGAGAAACTTTCGGAAGCTATCGATTTTTAATTCCTACGCTTGTGCCACTGACCGATTTTACGGTTCCTTCTCGAAACTTTCTATGCTCATCGATTTTTCATTCCGACTTTCGAGCACACCCTACCGCAGTCAGCGCCGTGCAATCGGGCAGCTTTACATTTTTGATACTTCGGCGCTCGCCGTGGCGATAACTCGCGCGTAAGAAGGTATTAGGTAGGTAAAGCTAGGGAATGGTTTGGGCGAAATTTTAAGGACGTCGCCGGAGACAGACGTAGTCCTCCGTCGAGTGCGGAAGAAGGCTGTCGCGGCGAGGGGTCGAGAAGGGGTCAGGATGGGGTCGGTAAGAGGTCGGGAGGCCGTACGCATCTGGCGAAATTAGAACCTCTCCCGGTAATTAGGGCGGCCGCGACCAATTTCTCGCCGAGGGAAAAAGGGGGCGGGAGCGAAGACGCATTTCCTTAAGAGAATGAGATCCGAAGCACAACGTTCGCCGGCAGTATTTCAGTTACTTTCATTAGACCCTCGCCCCCGCTCTCGGAATGGCGCGCTCCGGGATCAGGCCGAGCGAAGAAAAGAGGGGCCGAAGTCGATGCCGGCTAGGGGGGAGTGGGAGAGGGGGTCGGAGGGGAGGGGAGGCCGGAGAAAAAGGAGCCGGAGGAGGACTTTGACCTCAATTGGCCTCAAACAATTTGCCTGGCGAATTGGTCCAGCTCGCCGTTCGCCTCTTCGACGCTGAGAGTTTATATACATCCCTTATACCCTTTTATCCTCCGGGGACGTAACTTTCAAGCCGCGTTAAACCATCGACCGGGCCCCCCAGTTACCGCATATATGTACGTATTAGAACTCGCCCGAGCACCTACGCTGCTCGGGCAACTCGAGTGAGTCGCATGAAAATCGCCGCGAAGGAGGGTAGCCAAGGGAAAAACTTTTCTTTTCCATTTCCCCGGCGGTAACCGAAAAAAAGGGTAGGGGTTCGCGGGCGGGGCGGGGGGCAGCGGCGAGGGAGTAGGTAGGTAATACCGTCGAAACGATCGAACTTCCGTAGGTATCGCTCTCGTTGCATTTACCGGGCTGCACGCGATAATAACGCTTCCAAATTGGAAAACTTCGGGGCGAAAGTTAAGAAATAAATGTTGGGCGATAATTCTCGATTCATAAACGGAGGGAGGCCGTTGCAGTCGGCCGTCGTAGAAACGGCCGGAGGGGGTGGGTAGCCCGGTATTGTGAAGTACGGTGCCATTTACGTCGGGTTAACTGAAATTCGGCTCGCTGTTGAAACAGGAGTCGGCCGGCTATTTAACTAAGAATTAGCTAATTATGTACACGGGGAGCGTTGGCCGCGATTTGAATTATATCGAAAAGTAGCTGTGTCTACAGCGCCGTTTATTTGCGCTGCCGCCCCGATTATTTTGGACTTTGACGAACGGATTATGACGGTCGGCCATTATTGAAACAGGTAAGGCGGCCGGATTGACGCACGCGTCGACTCGCTATATGAAATATTGCAATCCGATTGATTTCATTATTTAACTGAGTGTATCGATTTTGATGCCTCACTTTTGATACGCTTTTTTCGCCGCCGCTAAACGCTTCGCCATTCGAATGCGGGAAAAGAGGACTTCCCGCACCCGTTTCATCTCCAACCTGAAAGCTTACGCCGAAAACTGTTATAGTGTCCTTTGATTTTTGATTTTTATTCCCTCCCCTCTATCGCCGAATGCAGGGAACACGAAAGCCCGCCATTTTCCCGAGGCTCCACTTTATTTTCGAATTGTCAAACATACACTGTCGCGCTTCAAACGCTCTCGATGTTATTGAAAACTTGATAGATATCGATTGCGGGTACAACTGCCTTTGACCGTCTACAAAAACACAATTTCCCCGCGCGCTGTTTCGAATTGCGCGTACCCTCTGACCTTACGTTTCGCATTCGGCCAATACGCGCGGGGCCGCGGCAGAATTTGACATCAAAACGAAACTCTCGCTGTCGGCAAATAAACGACTGCTCGGCACCGAGTTCCGCAGCACTCATTAGCTAATGACGTGCCCGGCGACCATTATCAATTTAATTCGCCACAAAGACAAACCCCCGCTGGCTCGCAGAATATTTCAGCCCGGAATAATTCCCCGCCCCCCTCCACCCGCGGACTCGTTTTCAATTCCGACCACGGTCCGAGCGTCGAACGACGCTTTTCACAGTGATTGCGGTCCGCGATAAATTCGACAGACTCCTTTAGCCGATCCCGCGCCCATCCTCCACACCCCTTCCCAAGCCACCCCCGTTTATGACCCACTAACCTCGAGCACAGCGCCGGGACGACGCTCGAAGCGGAGAAGGGGCGAGGAAGATGGAGAGAGAGTGAAAAAATGTCGGCAGCACGATTCTCGTCACTTGGACGCACGCGAACGTTCGAAAGTGGGACGCGTACGCGCGATCGTAATTGAATCGCCCTCTTCGGGATGAAATGTCGGCCGGGGAGGGTGCGAGTGGTAGAGGGCGCGTCGCGAGCGAGATTGGCAACGTTTGCGGGCGTATATATCGCGCCGCGGCATACGGGCGGGAGCTTATTATTGTTTGATTAACAACCCCAGGAGTTTGTGATATTTCATAAGCAAGCAAAGGGTTGCGCAACGAGATTGGATGGCAAACGAATGTAACGTGCGTGTACCTACATCGGGCCTGTGTGCAGACGCACGCGTTTGCGGCTACGCCGAGGCATCCTTCTTGTTTAGTTCCTTTGCATACGGGCGCGGGCGTGTGTAAACGCGAGTGCGTGCCAGGCTTTCGCGCTGGATCGATGCGTTCGTTTTTATTGCGCGCGGGGTCGAAGAGCTATTAGCGCTGCAGGCTGCAAGCTCGGTGAGAAGTTGCCCGAGAGAATTCCTCGCTACGCTTAAAGCCAACGTCAAATACCCTCCAATGTTCGCGTCCGCGCCGAAAATCCGTAACGAGCACGAGTATCGACTCCGGCCCAGGAATCCTTCGGAATTTTACGAGAACAGCCCTCGGGATCCCGTCCTCGATTGTGCGGCATTCGCGCCGAGCCGGTGACGTAAGACGAAGCCTTCGTTCGAGTAAAGCTGCGCTTTCGGTGCCCGAAGCGCGAACGTGCGCGGCTGGCGAGCAGAGAGGCGGAAGAAGTGGAAGGCCGTGGAAGAAGCCGGGGAGAGAACTCTCTCACCGGCGTCGGCGGCTCGAACGGCAAAGTTATACGACGGTTATCCGATACGGTTCTGGCCGCATCGCTTGTTGCCAGGTTCAAACGGAAAGACCCCGTTCGCCGACTGCTACCTTTCTACCCGCCCTCCTTTACTCTCTCCTTCGCGGGCAGGAAAGTTCGAGCCGCGCACTCCGACTCGGCGAAAATCCGTCGGGTACACAGGTATCGAGTTCCATCGTGCGCTTTCTGTCGGGAAAGAGAGGAAGAGGGAGAGAGGGAGAGAGAGAGAGAAAAGAGAGAGAGAGGAGAGAGTACCTCGACCTCGCTTTCGAGGACCCTCGACGATTCCTTGCCCGTCGCGCGCGAGCTGGGCCCTTTTGCCGACGGATCTGGAGCATTGCGAAGCCCGAGCTGACTCGCGCACAGGGGACGACAATGTATACGTCTCGCTCCTATAACGCTGTGAGAAAATCTCCGGCAAACGGCACAACGGCCTGTACAGGCCGCGATCGATGCTTCGAGCGCGACGCGGCGAAAAGCGTTTTCGAGTTTCGAAACGAGTTTCGTGCGAACGCGAGTAACGCTGCTGCGCGCTTGCCGAGTGCCACCGAGATCGGGAAGATTGTCGGCGTCGTTATCGTAAATCGTAACGTCTGGGTGGAAAGTGACGGGGGTGCCGGAGTGATTTTTGAGGGTGTTTCGGAGTTCGGTGTCAGGGTTTGTAAGCTACGGAAAAAGGGTGGAGCGTGCGATAGGTGGGGATCCAAGTGCGATCTTTGGTTGTTAATGCTGCCCGAGCGGTTGGTAATGCAACGGAAACTATGATTGATGGCAGACAATATGAATATGATGATAGGGGTGCAAGGCGATAACCGCCGAACGCGGGAAAGTTCTTAAATTTCCTGTTCGCCGTTTACCATAAAATTCATCGCTGACCGAGCGCTTTACAGCTCTTTCGAAACTTCGCCTATGACCCAAATTCACTTTTTTAATTACGCCCCCGGAAAGTGGCATAAGAAGCGACGACTCGACAACGAGCAGCGCCCGCATACAATTTGCCATACATTCCCGGCGCGACAAAAGCGCAACGGACAAAGTCGCGACAGTTTCGGCGAACTTTCGCCAAAAAGTGGCAGTTTCGCGCTGCCGTCCAGTTCGAGGCTCGCGCGGGCGCGCCTCGAATTTCGCAATTAAGGGAATTCGCCGGTCGCGAATTGGTGAGTACCGAAAACCAGGGTCGTTGCCGGGGATCATTAGGTCCCCGAGGATTGCAGTTGAAATCGGAGTGTCTCGCGCGCGGTGGCCAACTCGGCCATAGAAGCGTGTAAGGTGTATCCTCTTGGCGCGACTCCGCTGGAAGAGCGGACCGCTCGTTGCGGTTAAAGGAAACACGGGTACCGTTCATCCACCTACCAGCGACCCGCTTTCCTCCCTGTCTCTCACACTCCATTTGTCCCTCTTCTCATTCCTCTTTCATTCCTCACCCATTCCTCGCCCATTCCTCTCCCATTCCAGCCGCCCGCCTCTTCCTCTCTCTCTCTCTCTCTCTCTCTCTCTCTCTCTCTCTTTCTCTATCTTTCCGCGCCAGTCGCATCTTCTCCATTCACTCTCGCTACCCTGCCTTTCCCTTTCTGCGCGCACATTCTCCCTCTCATTCACTCTTTCCGCTTCTGTCCTCGCGTCCGCCTCATTCACTCCCACCGCCCTTGCCTTCAACTTCTCCTTTTCCTGCGCCTTCTCCTTTTGCGTCTGCCTCCGCGTCTTCTTCATTCACTCCCACTGTGCGCTCCCTCGTCTTACCTCTCTTTGCGAGAGGCGCGGTGTGAATTAAATACCGTCGAGACGTTTATGCACTACCGGTCTAGACTCCTTTCCTCACGTTTTTGCATGAGCGAAAGTGCGAGAGACGGGTGGCTGGGGGTTGGAGAGGTACGCAGTGGCCGATGTGCAGAGCGGCAACGAAATAATTATGACCGTCGTTAAGAGTGGAATGAAGCGAACGGGAACCGTGCTCGTAGGCTCTCTTCGGCTCTCTGATGCGAGACTGCGGCCGTTGTGTAACGCGAGACGCTCAATGGGCCGGCGTACGCGGGAATACGTTATGCAAATATCGCATTATGCCCGCGTCGTTTGACAATGGGCTCGTTGAAAGTGAAATAAGCCAATATCGGCCGGACGAATTGATACGGCGCGTAATGATGTTGATATGAATAATTTTATGATGGAGACAAACTGCGCTCGCGAGCCTCTCGTAACGGTATCGATCGTAACTCTCGAGCCTTTCAAGACGAGAAACAATTACCGGAACATAATCCGAGCGAGGCACAATGGAAAATTTGCCGAGGTACTTCGGAGATAACGAATACGGCGTTTGCCAGATTAATGTCAATGATCCTGCTAAGAAGTCGTCTCGCTTTAGGAGACCGTAAAGCGTGATAAATAATTGATTCTAGACTCGCGGTCGCTGATATAAATGGCGCTACGGCCAGTGTCGGTCCGGGCATCCAACAAATCGCTGCTTTGACTCCGTCGGTTAAAAGCGCGTTTATCCCGGCATGCGGAGCCTGTCGAAAATGTATCATGCGCAGCGGGGAATGCGCAAAAATAGTTGTGACACGTCGTTAACCGGTGAGTGAGCGCGCGCGCGCGCTCTCCCCGTGTAAGAGCCAGCGCACATTTCAACTTATAAGTTATAAGAAGCGCGATGGCAGCGTGCCAGAATACGTCCGCGCGATGCTTGCCCGCAGATTTATGTTTGAGTAATATCCGCTATGCTTTCGTTCTTCATTTGCCCGGCATTTCGGCCGTTCTTTTTTGCCGCCGCTGAAGAAGCGGCAGTCGACGAATCGACGTTACGCACGGGAATAAATAACGAGCGAAATGATCCGCGAACCGTACGTACGTCGCACTGGCTTCCGTGAGATACAAGGTCGGTCGACGTAAGTTGCGAGGATTACTCCGACAAAGCAAAACGTACGAAATATGTCGCACAGCATGGAGAAGCTACAGTACGAAGTGCCAAATACTCGGTAGAAACGATCCATATAAATCCTTCGACGTACACCGTAGGAGGACGAAAACAATGAATGGCGAGGTCGTAGATTCTATACACTTGCCCGAATACTTGGTTCTCCTTAATCAATAAAAACGTTCCGCGGCGAAACCGCAAGAGCAGCTAAAACGGCGCGGATCGGAACTTTCGCTGGGAATTCATATCAATTTCCGGGGCAGCGCGCGGCTGAGTCTGGCTGCCGATAACGAGTTGGCGATAAAACAAATTTGATGTTCCAATTCGCCGTTAAGTTCCTTCTCGCGGGCTCTCACTTAAACTGCGCAGATATCCACGGCACGATATTCTCCCCCCCTCCCGCCTCGGCGACGAGCAAACTTCCACGGCGCAAAGCACCGGCGGACATCTACACGTCTACTTGCTTATAATATCATAGACCCTCGAGAACGGGTAACGAACCAAGTCCCGGTTCAATAAGTAAATCAGTGTAACAAGACGTCCCGGCCGCCGTTCGAGCGGAAGCCTTCGGCGCTCGGAGGCAGAACGGAAGGAGAGCAGAACTTCTTTTCCCCCTCGCACTCGAGCGAATTCTTTCGATTCGTTTCGAGGGGTCGCACTCGACGGGGCGCGAGTAAAGCGACGGAATCTGGGACAGCGAGTAATTCGAGATCTCGGCGTCCTCCTTCAAACCGGCGAACCTCTCGGATCTTTCGCAGGCTGCGCTTGACGTAGGATACAATTTTTTAATCGCCATCCGAGCATTAATTAGCCTCCGAACATTTTCGCGTGCTGGTGAAGTATTTTTAAAACCGCCACGAGGGACCTTCCTCGGACTGGCACTTGAACTATGTAATAATAATAATGAGAATGATAAGAGTAATGATAACGATGATGTAATCGAAGCAGAGAGAATGGTTGAAGCATATTTTGGTCTTTATGACACTTTCGCTGCTCCCCCCCTTCTTACGTCCCTGCCCCTTGACTCCGTCGGCAAGGACGATGGTGGGACAGGGGCGACCGGGTATAAAATGTGAGCCCATAACTATCCAGGCCGGTATATCCTTCGGTAACGTTATCTATCCCGGCGGTTAAGCCAGACGCAGACGTAACGCCGTTCCTTCGTCGGCGGTCGACCTAATCCGCAAATCCCAGGACACGTACCGATCCATTGCCCCGGATATCCCCACGGTGGAAGGTGCGCCCGAGCAGACGGGGTAGGCTTTAACCCCGGACTTCGTTATTGATACAACCTTGGCTCGCTTCTTGGCGCCAGACGGCCGCGATCTCAAATCTGCCCGCCGGCCGGCCTCCTTTGTCAATTTGTAAGCGTCTCACTTTCGCCGAAGCCCGCGAGTCGGTCTACTCGACTATCGCACGGTGACTCGCGACTATTTCCTGAAAGCAGAGAGTCGACCGTCAGGTTAGAAACTCGGATATTCAGTACCGTCGCGCGGATAGTTCGAAGTCTTCGCCTCGAATGTATATTTGACAGTCGACGCGAGAACAGACTCGCCGTCCGCTTAATTCTGTACAAACGCGAGAGATTCAACTCCAAAGTTCGTAAAACACCGCCTTTCGTGCGGGAGTAGGCGAAGAAACGTGCTCTGCCGTCGCCGGTCTATCCTACTTTTCCGAACTATCGGCGAAAATGGCGGCA
This sequence comes from Anoplius nigerrimus, assembly GCA_914767735.1. NCBI lineage: Eukaryota > Metazoa > Arthropoda > Insecta > Hymenoptera > Pompilidae > Anoplius > Anoplius nigerrimus. The sequence continues at coordinate 11,133,790 of OU612082.1, forward strand.
ATTAACGAAGAATGCCGAGGACGTAGCCCGGAATATAACTGGGAGCCGGGTGCCGTGCAGGTTAGCCGAACGTGCGATAATTTGACATGCGCGACGTGGCTACATCGAATTTGCGGTGCCGGCTCGGTATTCAGCGGAATGTCCACTTAGAAGCGGGCGGGTCGATTAATTTGCGCGGATCGGACTTAGCCGCAATTTGTCTCGTAACGCTGAATGGACTCGGGGGCTGTTTTCCCCTCGGTCGCTTACATCCTTCATCAGCCTTATCTAACCGCACGCTCATTGGATCGCTGTCGGGCGCGAGAATTGCTTCCAAGTTTGATACGACGTTCAATCTAATAACTTTTGATCTCGATCGCTGGGGACTCGTGAGCACTCGCCCGGTACCTACTTACGGTACTTATGTGCGCGAACGAGTTTACCACGTGAGCAAAGTTCGGGTGGGGATCAATATTATCAAGAAACTTGCCGATGAAATTAATTGATGGTAATACCGTAAAGAGGGTCGCGTCACTGTAATTAGCTCGACGAGTCCCGCTAATGACGCGCGCGCTCGAGTGTGTTGCGCTCGCCTGTCTTTAATGTCACCGATGCCTGACGGAATCCTATATAGCTCGGTTATTTCTTATTCCCATTGAGGCGCGTCTTGCGATCCGTTCGCCGGAGGTTTGCCGATCGGATAGGATGAAAATTCGATTCCCGCCGACGCTGGCTTCATGATTCGCCGAGTAGCCGAGTAGCCGAGTTAGTCGATTTAAAGAATCGTCGATGAATAATGAAACATTCTATTACGCCCCCATCGCCGTTGTTTCGCCCGGGAAATGTATGAAATGACACTCCATGGAAATGACAAATTGAACCCGGTTACTCCAATTAAGGCAGCTCCGCAACCCCTGAATAAATTCAATGCCACTATGGTAAATAACGCAACATCTGCAGGCTATACGGTTTCATTGTTCTTGGGCCTATATTGCTTAATTAACGGAGCTAAATTGTTTATCGTCCGAAGTCTACGAGCTAAAATGTTATATATTAGGCAGGGAGCCTTGAACCCGGAGGCTCCCCGTTCATTTTCCCGTGGGGTAACGCGATCTGCCATTATGCGGCGCTGCCAGAGCAATCTACATAATGCTCGTGACTCCGATTAAAAACGTCTGGCAAGGCTGCGAATCCTTCAAATTAATATTCTGTTGAACTTGAACAAGCGGTTGGAAGTTCCCTCAGACGTACTAAGGAACTTGCGGTGTCTCGAGGGATTCATTAAGAGATTTCGACCGGGCAAACGAGCCTTGCTTATTGCAGTTTTCGGCATTAATTAGCATCTGCCGCAGTCTGCCTTCGAGGGTTATTTGTTTTACAAACGTGATCACCCCGGCGCATCCGAGACACTGTCCACCGGAAAGTCATCCCGGCGCGAGTTCATTAGTTAAGCACCGGAATGCTGTACATTGAGCCTGATCCCCGCCCGAATGCCTCAACTTCGCCGAGATTATACGCCTCATTTCCTTTGCGCACAATTAGCGCGCCGACACGCTCCCGCGTATACTCGATTCGAAGAATCGGACGAGACCATCCTCCAATTCGAAGAATTCTTCACTCCACGCCCTTCGCGTCCCGACGCTGTCCGAATTCATCGGACCGTAATACTGAAACCTACACCGGCAACGCGAAAAGACCATCCGTCCGCATTTGCCGGCTTCGCAGTCTAATCAGCCGCCGAATCAATGACTTTAATTAAGGAAACGTCTTACGGCGAGATAGTTAGCGGCGAGGATCGGTTAAACTCCCGAATTTATACGTGGGTGCGCGTAAATATATGCGCGCGCGCGCAGAGGATGCGGCTCTCACGTGCGAGCACAACCACTTTACACGTGTAGGGAGATCAGAGTATTTCAGGCCGTTCTCAAAATGCCTACCTCACAGGCATCGAGCGATCTCCGGCCCCGTGTACGTACAGGTCCCGGATACACACCCTTCTCCACCCCCTCATTCGCAAGCTACGATCCGCTAGTATCTCTCGTGAAAGCTCCACCAAAGCGAGCCATACTCTCGATCGCGATGTAATCCCACCTCGCAAGAGGCCCCCGAGTGGCGAGGCTTCGCGAAATGAATTACTTATCGGGGAGCATCTCTCCTTGGGCCATAAAAGACGAGCAGATTCGACCCTCAAGATACCGCGGCTACGATCTTTTCGAGGCCTCCGGGCCGCCGCCGCCGCCGCCGCCATCGCCATCGCCGCCGCCTCCTAGAGTTACACGTTCACCCCCGCAGGGGGTGGGCACGGCAAAGTACTCTCCGATGCTATCCTTATTTATGCCTCATGAATTAGGCCCCCCGTCGGCCGTCGCCATCTTCTCGCACAAAATTATCGGCCGCAGAAACTTTTCCTCCCAGTTTCTGTAGTTCAGTTATCATTTGACTGTATAGTGGACTGGAATGAATCTTGGCCAACGTTCGGAAAGTCACGAAATCTCGTCTGGCTTGCGAGTTTAAGAGTCATTGTGCGTATTAGCTATTATGTTCTGTAATTTTGCGAAATGGGATACAATAATATATTGCATTATTTTGCGTTCTCCGGTTTGATTTAGCCAGTGAAACACGCAGCTGACAAGGCACCCAATGCGTTGCCCTGGCTCGCATTATAAAACGTTGGCGCGATAAAACATTTGCCGGTCAATCCGTTCCGTGTCGCCTGATTACATTTCGGCTCAATTTGTTTCCTCGCACTCGTGTTTTTGCCCACAGGGGAGAAAGGTCTGCACCTACACGGTAGCATGAAAAACGGGTCGATGTGTGCACACTCTTTATTGTGCTCGGCGGGCGTGCCTGTTTACGCGGCGATCGAGAATCATCACGTATCTTCCGGTTATTCGAAGCGTCAAATTAACGTTTCGCGGAATCTCGACGGGTGAAGCGATTTAGTTGTCACCGATGACATCGACGCTAGATTGAGCCATCGGATTCTGTCGCTCCCAGCAGGCGTGCATGAGGGATCGAGTCGCTCGGAATAAAATGGCCAGTATTAGCGAGGCCAATGGAAGTCGTTGTACGGTGTCCTGTTTCGATGCTGTCGCCTCGATTATGACAGAGTATCAATATCGCAGGCCGCTAATCGGCCACTTCCGCCGATCCTGTTCTTCCTTATCACCCGTCGCCGTATCCATTCACGGATCTCGCCTGATTCGCAACCTACGTACCTACACTCCCTCCCGATGCGAGCGAAGGTCCGCTTCTCTGTCATCAGGACACGCTGTCCAGAATACATGGTTCATAACACATTGTGGACGCGCAGGGCATAGATAAGAATCGCCGTTTGGATATCCGACGGCAACGGGAGATAGTATCTAAACCTGATATTGTACACCGACGATGCGTGAGCGCGGCGGGTGCGTGCGTGCGTGCCCGCTCGTGGAGACATAAACGTGCCATACGCGTTCAACGTTGTGATCCCTTGCACCGCCTTGTTTCCCACGCGCTGCAGGCTACGGGGAGACGTTCCGTGCCGGTGGAACGGAGAAAGGACGGGAAACAAAGCCATATGCGCGAGATGGGTTGACAGAGAAGGCAAACACAGAGTCAGATTGACAGCGGAAGGAGAGGCGGTCGAGTCGAGGGACGGAGACGGAACGAAGTAGCGAGCGTCGGAGATGAACGAAGAGAATCGGAGCGGCCGGAGGACTGAAAGGAGACGGACGCATCGCATGCAATGAAATGAGAGAGCGCGGCGCGGAGGGTAATCCGCTTAGCCCGTCTGACACGCATGCCACGCAACGCGCAACATCTCTCTTAAGGGACGTGCAGCGTGCGTGCGCCACGCCCACGTGCACGTATCATCCTCGATGCCATCATCCTCGGCGCATCGAAAACAGAGAGATCACGGCGGCAGAAAATCGTGGAAAATTACGATTTGCACGCGCGTCACCGCTGATTCATCGGGGGTGGCCATCGGACCATTTGCCCTTCCTGCATCGGAGGACTAATTTTCGCTCGCCGCACGCACGATTTTCAAGCGAGACTCCCACGGCTTTCCGCACGTGCCACTTCTGCTACAAATTGCCATCTAATTTCTCCGAAACTCACCGATTGAGAGTGTAACTATCGCTTCGGCGGAGTCTCGGTCAAGTTCGGTGTTTGTCAAGTTTCGTTGGAGAGTACACGCGCGTTCGTGGCTCCGCGTGTGTAGAGGCCTGCTCGCGCAAAGTCGATCGTTTGCCCATTACATATTTAGCCTGTCGCGGGGCGGCCGTGTGTGCGTAAGTGTGCGCTCGAGGAGGGTGGCGCGTAAAAGGGTTTTTCGGCGGGGCGTGTGTGTTATTAGTGGACTTCAATATCCTGAACGAAGTCGGCTGCCTTCGGGCCGTTCAACTCGGCGTGACGCCGGATATGAACGACCGATGTCGCTTGGGCCTGACGTCGGCGATAGGCGCCTACGACGCAAGGTGAACTTTCGGCGTACTTTGGCCAGCTGTTGCCCGAAGGGCGTGCGGGACTGCAGTCGAAATTAATCGCTGTTCGCGCGACTACGCACCCGGACGACTATCGTGTCGACTACCACGGCGACTACCACGGCGAATACCGTGTCGACGATTCGCTTGTCGGGGCCACCGAGCTTTTACGGCTCGATACGGCACGAGGCGGCACCTTGAGTGCCTCAAATATTTTCCTCGCGTCTGAACGAGCCTCCCGAGCGGTGATGCCTGAAACGTTGTTCATGACGCAATATCGTAGCAGCGGATATAAATCGTGCGTCGTAAAAGGTTGTTTCTTCGGAATAACTTCCGGCCGATGGCTACGTCGTAACAGTGGTTGCTGGCCGTTGTCGGGACGCGGATGCGCGTAGTTGTTATTCTTCGGTTGCTGGCGATATCTCTGATGCGAGGAGAGCTGCGAGGACGTAATGATCTCGACGATGCGATTTTCTCGACAGTTACTTTTGAATGCATGAAGACTTCTGTATAGGTTGACCGTAACGTGGACTTTGTTTCATACGTTTCTGTACAGTTGTTTTGAATGCGTTGTAAAGTAATTTGAATAAAAATTCAATCTTTTCAAACATTGCGTGTAAATAATAATAATTGTTTTCGAAACTGCTGTTAATAACTGTCTTGCTTTCGCGTTATCATGATTTCCCTTGCCGAAAGATTATACGTTAAACACATTGCCCGACGCGCTTGTTTGGGAAATATGGGATGGAATTTAAACAGCGCATGGAAAGGGATTGAATAGGTGAAAATAGGTTATGCAAATTGATGTTTGAAATTTGCGAAAGTGGTCTAGGGTGGGCGGCTTTTGTTTTGAGCGCGCTCAAACTCCGACGAACAGAACGGACGCCGAGTTGGGCACGATAACCTAATTCGCATCGCTATCCGGTACCTACATTTTAAACAAACTTTTAAATAGTTCCCCGAGCCTAGCGCATGCACCATCGCGAGCGAGGGATACAATTACCGCGGGGAATAACCGCGATTAGAGTAGAATCTGGCGATGGAACGAGCAGATACTACAATTGCCATCAAGCCCCATCTAATCAGAAGGCCCCGATCTGCAAACATCTCTGTCACTAATTACTCCTTTCCGTCCGCGACGCTCCTGGTTCGACCCTCGAAATATCCACGACACACATGCCGTCAATTTTATCGTCCTAGCCGCGGCCGACTCTGATCGCGAACAGCTACAAAGTGACCTCCTCCCCTAACCTTTCGTCGTGCGTCGTAGGAAACGTGCATGCGCACGAAACGGTTACCTCTCGCTTCCGGTCGTTACGGGCGGATCACAAAGACCGCTCGACGATCGTAAACAGGTTCGTGTCGGCTAGCTCGCACGAGCCTGCGCCAAGGTCCGTTTTGTGTGCCTGCCTAATGTTTCACGCTTCGATACGCGAGGCGCCGTTCGCGTCACAGCTTTATATCGGCACTGATGTCTCAATTACGGCGGTCGGCCGGAGAAACAGGGACGGGCGTGGAGCGAGCGAGTTTGTCAGAAAAGGACAGACAGGGATAGATTCAGGTTTTAGAGGGAGAGAGAGGGAGGAGCACAGCTGTCCTCCGGAAATGGGCCTGGGCCCGTTCTCGCTGCTGGAGAGTGGCTATTAAAGGCCCCGTCTGTTTTTCGTTTAACCCCATGATTTCGTGCCTAGCGTGGCCGTCTCCTAACTCGGCCGGACCGTAATTAGCGAGCGAGTGTCGAACAATAACGACGTAACGCCGACACAGCGGGGGCATATATGCGTGCGCAGCGCAGCGCTCGAATGTGGGTTGCCATTTGATGCGCACTACGGGCTCTATGGCAACCCGGCAGGAAACTCTGATTGCCGGGCGTGAAATTTCCGCGAATTTCAGGACGCACGGCCGCAGAAGGTGCCGTCGTAAAAAATCCACGCTCGCACGTACCCCGGGCAGCTACAGGGACCGGCCGTTATAAGCCGAATAATGTACGCGGGCCACTCGCGACCCCGGAGTTCGTATTCCCAGCGCACGCGTAAGATACGACTGCGGAAAGTCGGCAGTCGGCGAGGGGGGGCGAAACTGAAACAAGGGTTACTGTCCGGGAATTAAATCGTAATTTGCATTTATAGACCGTGCGCGCTAGGGCGCGGACCGGGGCTGTAACAAAAATTAATGCGCGAAAATTATGGTACGGGGGCTGGAAAGTACGTTTTTACTGTTCTTATAATTAGTATAGTTGGCCCGGGGTTCGGAACGGCCGACGAGTTTTTGCGCCGTATCTGGTATCGAGTGGAACTTTCATATTTTCGCTAAGGAACGAGTTACTCCGGCGATTCCGTACGTTCGAACAGTTTTTCTGGATGGCCGAGGGCAGTCTGGCGGATTGAGACGTTCTCCTTGACATTCTCTCGACGGACGTAAACAATGAAATTTAGTCGTAAAAGTGCCTTTTTGCCGAAACTTTTACGTCTTCGAGAACAATGAACGGACGTATCTCAACCCTTACCGTCCTTTTTACATGAATACCGATGTAGGTTACACGCCGCTGTACTACCGAAAGCGGAATATTTTCGAGCCAGAACTCGAGTCCCTTGCCGCTGACCGTAAAACCGTGATCATAAAAAAGCTATCACGAGCGTCTTCGATCCCTACTCTCTCGCCAACGACGTGGCGAGGCTTAACGAAGCGCGATAAAGACGGAGGCCCCCCGATAGGCATCCGTTAATGCCAATTTAAATAATTACCGTCCCACGAGTCGGATCGAAGGAGAGGGGAAGGGAGAGGAGGGGAAAAGGAAAGCCTTCGCAACGAGGAGCGTAATGCTCGCGATTTCGGTCGCGTGGAGTCGCCCGGTATTTACGATGCGCGTGCCACGATAAGCCCGATTCCAGTGTTTCCGCGCCTGTAATTTCGGTGTTAAAAGAATCTCGATAAAGTCCGCCGAACGATGGCGTGTACGAACTTGGCTGATATCTGCCCGCCAGACTTCCATCCCCAACGAGTCTCGACGCGCGTCCACACGTCCGCCGGCACGTCCAAGCGTCCACACCGACGCGCATACACGCCCGCTCGAGATCCGTGTGCGTTTGCACTTCGAGGTAAAGCCAGCGGCAAGGTAATGGACCCGGTCGTGGCGTGTAATTCGGAGTGTATTTCGCGTTATCCAGTGCGCGACGTCGATCGCTCTTGTGGTGGACGCACACAGACGGCCGTCGCTTCGATCGCAGACGGGAGCCGAACTCCGCTCGGCGTGCAAACAAGTGAGCAACGCGATCGACGCGCAATGCACGGAAGGCACCCTCTCTCTCCCCCTCGTCTATTCACTCTCTTTCTCTTCCCTCTCTCCCTCGAATTCGCTCGGATCGTCGGAATCGATTATTGCCGGTCACGGTATTCCCGCGAATCGGCATCGATACGTTTTGCCGTGCGTGGAAATTGTTTTCTGCCGCCTAACTGCCGCGCGGCACGAACATTGTTTCCGCGTACGCGCCCGCGACGTGGCAGGAGTCGGATTTACATAAAAATGTCCAATCCCTACCGCTGCCGGTGCCTGACGCGACGGCCTGCACGCCGTCTCTTCTGCGATGAGCCGCCGATGCGACCGCAGCGAAGCCGGTGCAGTCGAAGAGGAAGAGGGCAAGATTATAGTGGCAGGGGGAGGGAGAGAAAGGAAGCGACAGAGAGAGAGACGGCTTTCCGGTAATCGACGTGTGATTACGCTTTATTCTTCGGGGGAATAATTTCCTAGTATCCAGTCTCGCCCGTATCTACCGGCGGGATATCGCCATACACGTACTTGCCTATATATGTGTATACGTGCAGATGGTATGGGTCTATAGCTATGTTGCAGAGAGGCCGCTACTGCAATTACTGTTTGGTAAAATTCCATCCCGCCTAACCCCGCCGTGCCTATCTAATATCCGGCTGTAATTATTCTGAGAATCGGTAGGGAAACTTAGGCGCGCCTGTGTGCGTGAGAGTGGCCGAGCGAGAAGCGCGCGCATGGAATGTCCGCCCGGTCATTTATGCGTTTTTCGAGATGATACGAGCCAGTCCTGCCGGGCCTGTCAAGGTGTACAGTGTGCGATCGCCACGTAATTTGTACAGGAACTCGGACAGTGTTCGTACGACACGGATCTCGTGTTGTTCCGACAGCGTAAGACGGTGCCGAGTAGACTTAGACTCGGCGTTGAAATGTGCAAATTCATACGTCCGTCCGGACGCCGTTAACCCTTGTCAATTACCATCCACCTCCAACCCTCTCCAACCTCTGATAAACCGTCGGGCCGACGCATAAAACAGCGCGTTGAAATTCATCGTGGGCCGTGGTACGTGCCATTTCGTCCGATGGCGATTCGAATTATAAACGGACCGCCGAGCGGATCAGTCGGTAGGGCGCAATTCTCACAACACGAAGGTTCAAAGCCGCGTGGGAGATACTCGCGGGTCGTGCAAGCCGATTTTACTTCACGCACTCGTGCGTTCTGCTCGATTCTCTCGGTCCACGCCTGCCCCCACTTCCCTCCCCCTCTCTCTCCCTCTCTCTCTCGCGCACTCATCAATCCAGTCTCATCCCTCTCCGTTCCCTCTGTCTTCCTCGCCTCTTAGGAATTTACATATTTATGACTGTTTATAATGTATAATTGACGGGAATTCAGCGCGTACCGCGGCAAAGCTAGCAGGCTAGAAGCTACACCTTTGCCTTCCGCGAATGAGAGTACGAAGTGGCGAGGGCGATGGAGGGAGAGGGCGGAAAAGAGAATGAGAGCGGGAGAGAGGGGCGGGCCGCGAGCCGCCAAATCAGATTACCGGCTTTGCATTTTAGCACGACCTCAGACACGACCAGCCGTCGACCGCAACCTCTCGTTGCACCTTACCGCTCGCCACGATGGTCCTGCCCCTGCTCACCTTTCCAACCCTTAACTCTATTCCCCGGTTGCTGACAAAGCGGCCGGATTTTTGCGACGCGAGAGACTGTAATTAGAAGTTGCAGCTGGCGGCCCGGCCTGGAGTGTCTAAATTTCCGCGGACGCCGTGACTCGGTCCTTCACCTGCGCCGTCACTGCTCCCGCCGACGAAAAGGGCTCCGTCGGAAATGTTTGCCGCAAATAACCGGTCGTTCCGTCGGAACGATCCGTTTACGGGTTCGAAACGTTCGAATGTTTGCCACGAGCGCGCACTCGCGCGTTCTGGCGGTCGCGGTTTCAGCGGAAATCGCGGAAGTACGCCGCCGGCGAAATTTAATTACGTCGAACCATAATTGCCGCCGATGCATCGAACGTGCGCGTTGCTCGCCGGCCGATCGCTCCGCGGGAACGTCGGCCGTCGGGCCGTGCCGTAATCTACGTAATACTTCTTCAATCAGCCGGACACACCTCGCTCCGGCAGTCAGGCTGCCGGGCGGCCAGCCAGTTCTGTTCTTCAATCAACTTATCCGGATGAGACCGCGGTCGCCCCGTCTTCCCTGTAAATTCACGCACGTCCTCGTGGCTAATACGCTTCCACCTCGGACTCCGGACTCAAACCACATGCCGTGCACGGAAATGCTCGCCGCTGGAATCCGAGCTGCGTGGGTCTTAATCGCTCGAGTCCTCCGCTCCAATCTCGCGTCCGAACGCGAGCGGCACGAACGGACAATGTCCGATCATCGCCGATCGGAGATGAAAAGTAATGGGACGAAGCGATCGGCGTCCGGCTCGCTCGGATTGTCCGACCGGGAGACGCTGCCAGCGGATCGAACGATCTGGAATTCGGATCGCGTCCGTGAATGGCCGGCCAGCAGGCGGGCGGGGAGGGTGAGCGCGGAACACGCAATTTCGACGTTGCCCACGTGAATTCCAGCCCGCGGAACCGGCTCAATCGGCCTCGGTACACGCTCCGCAATTACGTCCAGCTGGCAATCGTCCGCAGTCTCTGCCCGGGCAAAAACGCGTTCCCGGTAAAAGGTCAGAAGACGGCTAATTCGCTCGTTAGCGCGAACGGGAACGCGTCGCACGCGTGCGTTCCAGGCCACGCGACACCTCAAATTCTGTACCAAAAAGGTCTTGCCCACTTGCCCAGCCAGACTGCGTCGCTTTAAGCCGGCTAAAAAGTCGGCGCACTGGCTACGACTTCGACCTCTTCTGGGCTAAATCGCCTGCCGGCTCGCTCTTTGACTACTCTCGACCCTTTTCTATTTTCATGCGCACTTCTGGCCCCTTTACTCTCGTGGCACGTTGCTCCTCGAAATGCGACGAGTGCCTAGGCTGAAAACTACGATCACTTTATTGAACTATTTCAATTATCGGCGGAATGCGGCTTTCGTGTATCATTGATGTATGCCGTTTGCGTACGGCAAATTTTGATAGACTTTAACTAATTCGATGCGGAACGATCGCACGTAGCGGAGAACAGAATTACTTTCTGAAGCTGGATATTCTTGATAAGGTTCGGCGAATGAACATTTTTAGCTACTATTTAACTACAGTTCTCCGGTGCGCCAGTAGGTTGAATTTCTCGCGTATGGAAATATACGAGGATTTGATAATACGCGTACGCTTTGACGGCCTTATTCTGGAGCTTTATTCATGCGTCTTCTCCAAAGACTCCGCGAGCACATTACGCTTTCATAAAATCCTCTCTAGCCGAGCATATGGTAAGGCAGTCGCAGACTGAAAGATTAAGAATCAATTTAATCTCTTAAGGTCGAGCGGCCGGATTGCGAGGAGGAATCAGTGTTGAACATGAAGGGGCATCCGCCGCTCGTTAATCTTCACTTCGAACCGTCTTGCCCCTTATCCATTAAAGGCAGGCGCGTGTACGAAGGATCGTGTCCTTTTCATGAGGCGATCCGAGATAGCGAGGACGCTTGAGGCGATGACAAGAACACGACGGATAACCGACAGAACACAAGGACGTCGAGGACTTCAGGTCTGGGAGAAGGACTGCTAGGACAGCCGAAGGACGAATGTAACGAAGATAATGACGGCGAGATAACGCGCGACACTCGCGCGAATTTAAGCGCCGTATCTCCGGGGCGAAAGAGGTTGCCCAAAGAGGTAGACGACAGTGGGGGTGAGGGGGGTGGCGGATGGTAATGGGGAAAAGAGGAACTCGAAGAACGTTGATGTCGGATGCCTGCTATCGCGTCGTTTAATCAGTGGTAATAAAATAGGCCAATAAAACGCACGGTCCGGGCTACAGGCCGTCGGTGTAACAAATTTTCATGGCCGATGAGACGGCGCACCCGAGGGTGTGTTAAAGGGACCGGAGGCGTAAAGAGTCGATACGCGTAACACGCGTATAAACGTGCCCGTAGGTAGGGCCAGGGTGGAAGCCGCGGGGAGAAACAAAGGGTGGGAGAGGCGGCGGGAGAGGAGGTCGGGTAGGCGGAATAAGAATGGAGCAACGAAGTGGCTGAGGAAGCAAGAAGTGCAACGCTCGAGGACCGGGGAGTACCGATCATTAGAGGATACTCAAAGTGAAACGAGACTGTTGAGAGGAGAAAGGCGTTGTCGAGAAGGGGTCAGGATGGTTGTGTTAAACTGTTTCAACGATGTTCCCTTACTTTTATCCGCAACGACCGGGTCTCTCTCTCTCTCTCCCTCTCTCTCTCTCTCCCTGTATCTCGTGCTCTCCTTTTCTCTCACTCAGAACTTCGCGCTTACTCCAGCTATAGCTACCTATCCGGGAACAGTGGTTAAAAGTTTACCGCGCATACGATCGTTTTGTGGCCGTTACGCGAGAGTCGACCATCCGGGCAGATATGGTGCGAGCGAATATCTCCGCTCTTCCGCGACACGCGATAAATGTTCGAGCTTTACGCCGGTGATATAATGCAGTGCGGCCATACGTTCTGAGTTGTTGAACAATGTCGACCGTAACGGGCGCGTCATTCGCGATAATCTCCTACTGGCGCGAGACGGGTTAATTTCTGATCATGACCGTCCATCCTCGCCTACCTAGGCTTGACCCTTATTATGAAACACGCTACCAACTCACGCAGTGTCCCGTTGTTCGACACCGAGTAGCCACCGAATATTTTCGCAACGCGTCCCGTTTATTCCGCTGCGTTTCAGGCAGAGCACGACAATTTACGAGTACATCATCTTTACGTGCGCGAAGATTACCGTGAACGCGAATACAATTGTACTAGATTAACCGTGAGTAACAACACGGAGCAGGCATAATCCGTAGTGCTCCGATTTTGAGTGCAGCCCATTGTCGCAAACGGAGGGCACATCCGTCGCTTTCATGCGCGGCGCGAAAAAAGCGCAGGCCGGAAAAGCGGGCGCGCTAAAGAGGAAACGCGTACGGAATGGCAGCGAAAAAAAAAGGAGGGCCGGAGCGGAGAGGAAAACATTGACGTCGGATGCGCGTCAGTGGCCATGCGTGACATAACGCGGTGACGAGGTCCGCGCTCCGCAGGACAAATGGGCCGCCCATTTGCGAAATAACGCATCGATAAACCCGCCGGCGGAACGTGGAAATCGTTTATCGCCGCCTACTACTCCCGCTCGCTTTCCCCTTCGGCCAAGTACCGTCCGAGTCCGTCGGCCTGCCCTTTCGGGCCTGAATACGATATGAATCCGGCCGACTGTCTCGTTCGGGGCGCGGTCGCGTCGTGAACGGAACGGAATGGGCTCCCGAGAATAAGGATAGTGCCCTTCCACGGGCAAATCTTCGGATATTCTCGAGAATCTCTCCCTTCCGCCTGCTCTTCCGCTCCCTCCGACTGCCGTCTTCTCGCTCTCAGCTCGAGGCCGACTTCCCTCCTTGTCCGGTCGACGGAAGTATTGGCCGCCAACCAAATTGCGTAGCTTTCTAGCGCCTAGCGTCGTACGACGGTGGAGGAGCGCGGGCAAGAAGGGTAGAGTGCGAGAGAGATAGAGAGGGCGAGAGAGGGGAAGCCGAGAGGAAGAGGGTTGGAAAGGGAGAGAGGGAGAGCGCGAGATGGGGCGTGTCAGGCACTGTTTGTTCTCCAGACAGAATATAGAGGGTGCAAGAGGGCCCGAACGCGGGGAGTGACTCGATGGATCGGCGTCAAAGTGAGGGAAGCTGATGTATATGCATGCTACTCCGGGGTCAGCAGGATGGCCCGAATTACCATAAACACGCTAGATAGTAGGCTAACTGCCGCTGTACCTCCGCCGACCCCCTCCGCCGAACCGCCGTTCACCTCCCCTTTCCATCACCTGCTACCCCTTTCTCGCCCGGCACCTTCCTCCGGCTCGCCTCTTTCGATTCGCCGCGCTCTATAGGGAATTTCTGCCGGCCGCCCGTGTATCGCGGCCGGCCATAAATTACTTCCCAATGCACGCCGGTGCCCTGGGAGGCGTCGACGATTCAGGAGCCCGAGGTCATCACTCTCGTCTGGGAGGCCGAAGGAGCGGCGAAATCGGCCGACGATCGGCGCGAACCGACGATTTGCTCCCTTTTACCCGATCATCATTCGCGCTGGCGAGCGCACACGTCGCGCCCTCACCTAACTCGCACATCGTCCGGCCAGTTACCCTCCGCCTCCCCCCGCCTGCCGCAATCTTTCAACACTCGCTCTCGGCGAGCACCCTTTGACTTTCCGCCTTTGGCTCCTCTCCTTCGCCGCTTTCTTCGCCGCTCGGCGGTTTTCTTCGCTTATCAGTCGGCGAGCGAGATCACAGAAGACACCTGCCTGATATCTTCCGTGGGGCGGTAAAGGAGAAGCCGCAACCCTTTGCCGGTCTATTCAGCCGTCTTTAATTCGTTCCGCCGCGCGCGTTTGATCGAGGCACCCTCCTACCACTCCTCCCACCTCCTTCACCCGGCCCATCAGACCCTGTCCGTCCCACCACCCCGTTCGGCGCCGGTGGGAAATCTTAAACACCCACCTGAAGCTCTTCTTTGAACCCCCGAGGGTGATCTGTGATCGGGGGCCTTCAGACTGTCCTTTGCAAACTCGAACTTCCCGACAAGGGGCTCGTTTAACTGGCCGGAAACCGGGGGAGGCTTAATTGGTCGCGCTCTCGGCGTTGGGAATGAATTACGTTTACGCCCCGGAATAGCTCTTAATGCGCGAGCGACGAGTAGTCTCTGCATTCTTAGCGCACCGCCGGCGGCGCCGTTATAATTCCTGACTTTACGTCGCGTTACCTTCCGTTACGGCTCTTCCGCCGGCACTGAAAGTGTCGCTGCTTATACGCTCCAATCTCGAAGATAATACCTGGCCACGTTAAAAGGGGAAACTCGCGGAAAGTGCGCGGCGTATCCGCTCCGTGCCAGGTAACGCGCGCGGTATGGTCGAAGTTAGAGGAACAGCCGCGCGAATAACGAAAGTTTTTGCGTTACAACTTACGCTCGGCCGCTTTAAATTCCAATCGTCCGCGGTCTATTGTCGCTACTCGAAGAAAATCTGGCCGGCAGTGGCCGGGTGTACAAACGACAATGGACGACGGAGGGGGAGTGGGACGGGAAGAGTTACTGGGACGCGGGCGAAGAAGCTGGGTGGAACAGGGAAGAAAAGGTGGAGGTCAGCGGGATACGGGTGGCGTTAATTCGAAAGACAAACAGTGCTTCGAGCCGGGCACGGGTAAAGGTCAATACCTCGGTCGCACACGTTGCGTTCCGTGAGACGAGCACGAATCCGCGGCAAACCGGCCGCAAAGTTTGTCAGTCGGTCCGCCCAAACTTGTCCTGACTCCTTTCAAACCGTCGTCTTGCCACACTGTCCAGGCTTGATGATGCGACTCCATATACGGGCGAGTCTCGCTTTTCCACCGGCTCGTCCTCCAAAGTTGTCCCACGGCACATGACATGAGCTTCACAAGACGCGACGTAAGCTTTATAGTACACCGGAAGCTTTATATTATATTACATAGGAACTGTGCGGTACGTAAACCGTGTACTGCATTGTGTACGGACTTTATTCTGCACGGCCTGTGTGTATACGCGGATCCCGTTCGCCTACTCTTTTTCTGCCTTATCGTATCAGCGTTGAAACAAGAGAGTTCGAAGAAGACTGCGGACGGGAAGACAGCTGAATGCGAGCTGAAGGCGGTTGATTACAGGACTGACGTTATCTGGGCCGAGCATTGTTCCGTCAGTTGCCGGAGTGTATAGGGACTCGGAATGAATCGAAAGATCGTTTACTTTCGCGGATGGAACAGCGGCAATGAAAACGTGTAGCATTTCGAGCCGGTCCGAGCGTCGATGCAAAGTTGAGTCACAGATATTCCACGGTTGATTGTTCGTTATGCAAGTTCTGCTACCCGAGATCGGTCAGTTGCAGAAGCTTCGTGAGACGAAAACCGCTCGCGGCGGAATAACGGTTTAAGCTGATGGCAAGACGGAACCGTCTGTCAGCGATCAACACGAGATTCCGTAAATTCTGCCGAAGAGAGAGAGAGAGAGAGAAGCTTGTCGAAGTTCGCAAACGGTATCTGTCTAAGGTTGATTCCGGATCAGCTTCATGCGCGACATCCGCGAAGACGCCTATGATTCAGCAGCTTCAGGCATGAGCAGATGTAAATCGAGAATTTCGCGAAGTCCGTCCATCATGTAGCAACGTTCAGTTAATACAAGTTCTTATAGGCAAATACACAAACCTAACTGTTGACGTACAGCTGTGCAGAGACCTTCAATTATATATACACGTTCCTATTTATATAAAAATCAAGGTATCGGCTGTGAAGTGCCGCCCTTTCGATCCATCATCGGCCGTCAAGCCGGCAGCAGCCCTACCCCACTCCGTAATACGCACTATTAAAAGATCAGATAAAAGTTGGAACTCGTCGGCGCAAGTTTCACGTGTCATTTGAGCTTTTGTCGATAAAAAAGCGTGGCCACACTGTCGTTCGCGCGCATTGCTCGGGACGCTCGCCTCGCGTTACGGATCGTCGACAGAAGGCGGTGTGAAGCGAAGCGTGGCCAGTAAAAGGGTGCCCCGAACGTCAGAGGGAAGGGCGAGTAGGAGCGAGGGGGGCAAGGGGAGAATGCGGAAAGAAGGAGCGAGACGGAGGAGAGCGCAGTTTACCGAAGGTTCAATTATCAGCGTTCGTGTTATCTCAATCGATTCTCCTGCGCCACGATGAATTTACACGCCGAACAAAGGGGTGCCAGGGCTCACCCTTGCTCTCACCCTTATCGTACCGATGAATAAAAAGGCGGCCATGGAGTCTATACAGGGAACGTCGTCCAGATAACGTTTTAATAGGATCAGTCGATCGGCCACCAAAGCGTCCCTTTGGACCGTGCCGCGAGAAAGAGAGAGAGAGAGGGAGAGAGAGAGAGAAAGGCCCTCGAGTTTTCGGGGGTTACCGGATAAAGAGTTATCGAGATTTCGTAATCCAGTCGTCGAGGAGAACGGGGCCCACGGGGCGTCGGAGGCGGAAAACGGCTCGAGAGTACGGCCGACGACGGCGATGGGGTTTGGGGAGAGAGATTCGAGGGGAGGCAGAGAGGAGGGTGAGGAGGGGGAGGAGTTTTTTCGCAGGCACTCGAAACTTCTTTCTCTCCGGCGAAATCTCGAGGCCTGCCCCGAACCCGGTACACTCGAACTGACGTTCGACTCGACGGAAAAGCGCGAGCAGCCGGGCGTATCGAGAGCGTTTGCACGATGTCTGCCGTTCCACGGGATTCTCTCGAGTGGGTCAGGAAGGGAACGCGAAGGAATGCAATTTTACCCCGGTGCACTTTGAGCTCTTTCGTCGCTCGGACGATGAACTTTCTCGTCAAGGCCGATTAAGGACGTAGCGAGCCGGTGATCGATAGTTCCTGCACGCCGGCCGGCTCCCGGTATCGGCGAGAGGCTGCTACGCGCTGGATTGATTAATGGCCACTAGAAATTCGACGGAGACCGGGGCCATTCGTAATTTCGGAAGATTTGCGGAGAAGGACGTTTGATATTCGAGGGTGGATGGAAACGATACGGCTGGGAGTGATCAAGATCTCATTAACGAACCGGCAGTGAGCAACGAGGTTCATGGAATTATAGATTAACCGATATCGTCGAAATAATTTTGTCAAGTATTGGCAGTTAACTGAATACTGGTGGAAATAGAAACGTAATGGGTAGAAGTAAAAACGTGTACTTACCGGTACTCGGTTTGAGAGTATACGTCTGAAGCGTACGATTGAATAGGACTGTAAGCGACAGTGAAGGGTTCCAGCCGGTGACATCCGTAATCCGAGGCGGTTCGATTTTGAGTCTCTCCCGTTAATTTAATTTTCACAATCAATGCGGCGGACGCAGACGTCGGGACGAATTCATCGGGCCGCCCCGACGGCAGAGGCCGATCCTTCGATCGGCCACGATCCGTTCGGCGGGCTTCCGGTGAAAAGGCAGGCCGAGCGAGATGAAGTCATTATCCGCAGAATTATGGCGGAATTAAATCAGCGAATAAAGGCGCCGATTTCGAGCAGTCGAGTCAATGCCGAACAAGGACGTCGCAGGACTCGTCGGGAGTCGGGAGCGAGGATGGGAAAGAAGACGAAAGAGATTGAAGGGCGGAATGGGAAGTCGGTAGACGCGGCGAGGGGTGGCGAGTCTCGGACAGGATGAAAGGGAAGGGAAAATCGTCGGACGAGCTTCTCCTTCGCCCCGTTTCTTTGGCATAAAGTGTCCTCCCGTAGAGGGAGGGGTGGAGAGATGGGGTTGAAGAGAATGCCGTGAACGAACAGAGCCGGGACAAGATGAGCGCCTGCAATGGGGAGCTGATATCTGTCTCGCTTACACGGTGGAACTTTTAAAAGTTATTTAAATTAAATAGACTGTAGGCGCGGCGGGCCGAAGGGCGGCGCGGAGGGTCGGTAAAGGTGGAGAACGAGATAAGGGTTGATTGCTAGCGAGCGGGTAAGGGCCGCGCGAGACGGGGATGGAAGTGTGCTTCCCCGACGGTATTGATAGCGACAACACCCCAGCATAAAATATAACGCACGCCTCACCGCTGGGAATTAAAAGGTGCCCTTCCTGGCCTGCCTCCCTCTTACTTCGGCCCACCCACCCTCTGGCGCCACCCTTCTTTTTCACTCGCGGGACCTCGCTCAGAACGCTGGTTTGGAATACGCAAGGAGGCCAGCGCCCTTCGAGAATGAAACTGAGAAGGCCGGAGAGTCGGGGTGGCGGGCAGGGGGTGGTAGCTGAGGGTGCACCGTAGACCCTACCATTACGCTTTCTCTCCCCACCGCATCCCTCCTCTCTCCTCCTTCTTGCTTCCCCGAGCAACGATCGTCTGCATCCTTTCCTCCGTCTCCACCCCGGCCGCCGAGCCCGACGACGATAATAACTTTATGCTTTTTTACCGGCACATCCCTCGCAGATGGGAACGGCCGTTAATATTCGTGAAACGACCGTTCTTCGCGGCCTTTACCTCGGTATTTTACACACGATCGCGGCAGTCGAACTTTTTGAGGGTCGTTCGCGTACGGGAGACTTCTTTCGGCCGCGCTGCCGATCGATCGGCGCCTGTCGGTTACGATGGCGGGATTTGGTGTCACGTAGAGGATGAAAATGCCGCCTGTCTTTGGCCTGCATGATGGGCACGGGCTTATATATAGCTTGAGATTCAGATTCGCTGATCGCTCCGACACCTTCGAGGCGCGTCGGACGTATCAGAAATGGCTTCGCATCCGTTGCATCATTCATCGATTCGAACATTTCCCGCGGACCATTATCGTCGTTAGGTTATTCGAGTTTCCCGAAACTCTTGCGAAGCTCCCCAGAAAATCGAGTATGTTTACGTATCCGAGTGACCCGATGCTCGATCGATCTTCCCGTCTGCCGTCTACCGACCAGCCCTCGCTCTCCAGGCAAATAGGGGGGTATTAAGTTCCCAATAAAAGAGAAGCGATCCGAGGATACCTTAATGCAACGTAGATCTTGGAGCAGGCCCTCCGGGAAAGGGATGTTCGCGAAGGTTGGGTACTGCAGACACTATCACCCTCCTTCCTTCTCTCTCCTACCCTCATCTTTACCCCTCTTATCCACTCCCGCACTTTGCCTCCCGCAATTTCACTGATTCTTCTCGCCGGCATCCCTTTCCCCCATCCCTCCAAGCCCCGATGGCGAAGGGAGCCTCCAGTTACAGCGAAGTTTCGGCGGCAATAATGGACGCTGCCGTCCCGAAACTTCGAGTATTGTTTTATCGCCTTTAATACGCTCGGTGCAAGGTAAAGCCAGTTACCCTCTCTCGACCCTCAAATCCTACCCCCCGCCCCCTCCCCTTGTCTCACATTATCTCGACCCTCCCCCACCCTCAGCCTGTCCGCCCCACCCCTGCACGGGACGTCCACGTTCGTTCGTTACCTTTCGCCTCTCGCCTCGTCGGCGGCGCTTAACGATAAGTGATTTCGTATGCAGGAGAGGACCCCTGGGCAAGCTTAATTTCAGCGCTCGTAAAAACGTTAGCCCTGTTTTGCGATTACCGAGCGAGGGCAGGGGGTGGTTGACTTGGTCGCGAGCGCGGAAATTATTCCGCGGGCAGCGTTTCCTCAGTATCCGTTGGCAAATACACGGAATGAAATTTTATCGCCAACAGGCCTCTCACCGGCAGCGCGCACGCTAATGGCCTGAAAAATAAAGCGTCCGTGACGATTCTAATGACACTGAAATTGGTAAATAATCGCCCTAGCCGGCAACGAATTACTCCCCCCCCATTCTTCGGGCTCGCCCGTTGCCGCGGACGTTTCTCGCGACGCTTTTTTTTCGCCAGAGCAGAGCGTCGGCGAGGAGGGAAGAGGATGGTAGTCAAGAGTGCAGCCTCGGAGTCCGCCCGCTGAACTCGACAAAAGACGCCGCCGACTCTAACTGCAGTTGCGCTTTTTGTCGGACACGCTCGTTAACCCGACGGCTTATTAAGGCAATTAATATGACGCTCGCCGGCATGCGGCCCCCTCTTGCCGCACTCCCGATTGGCCCGTTCCATCGGCGTTCATCCGTCATTGGTCGCCGCGCGCGACGCTCGAGAGCGTGGTGCAATTAAAGGTTGTGTCACTAATTAACATTTGACTTTAGTCGGAGCCGGCCTTTCTTACGCTCCGCTCCCGTCTACTCTCTACTGCCGTGCCCTTCGTCTCCTCCAGCTCCTCGAGACGTCGTGCACGTCGGAACGTTAATAATCGAGTCGTAATTTCCGTTCGAGTACGAACCTCAAAAGAAACGGTCGATGGATCGCGTCGGTGCCTCGGCGGGACGAGGTTCGTATCTTCGTCGGGCGAACGGGAACTTTTTGCCGACCTGTCAACGTGGAAACGTTACGGGATTCGTTAAATTTTTAATGATCGACGTGTCACGATACGGACGCGAACCGCGGGGTTCAATTAAGGGAAAATGAGTAGCGCCGTCGAATGAAAATTAGTTCGAAATATCGTGCCCGTGTACCTGTGTCGAATGGAAACCATAGTGGTTGTCCCGGATTTACGAATCCGTACTTACGTCACGTAGTTATTTTATCCGCGAGGACAGCGTTGAACCGGAGAATCCGCAGTCTTAAATTAGCATTATCCTACATTTATTACCGACGCCGAGTAAGACGATATTCTGGGAGTTCCGAGTGGGATAAAAAATTCCGGGAGCCGAGAAGAGAACTGGTATGACTACTTCGGCGGTGAAATTCATTAGCACTCATTCACGTACCTTCGCGCAAAAATGGTAGAGCGAGAGAGAGAGAGAGAGGGTTCTTGCAATGGAATTTCGCGCTTTTAATACTCATCGGATAGCGACGTCGCTTCCCACATATTAATTGAGAACCTACACCGACGCCGACAATGGATATTCCTGTCCCGACTCCCTTCGCCCTCCCCCGCGGCACCGGTCCCTTCCGCACAGACGCAGCTGATAATGTTTTGTCCGGCGCACCGTAGAAGAATGTCACCGGAGCGGCCGGTCGTTAATTTTGCCGACGCGAGCGAAAGGGCAAGTGCGAAATGTGCGCGGTCGATGTTGGCGGAAGGGAGAGCGAGCTAGCTGAACGTGCGAAGGACAGAACCAACGCGTATTACGGGAGCGCGAGAGAGAGGCGGAAGGGTGTGGAAACTGCGAGGGGGGAGGAACGAATGAAAAGAGAGGAGGTGGCGGAGACGCGTAATTTATGGCAGAAGTTTTGATATACTGCGCATTTAGGGTAGAACTTTAAAATATTAAAATAGCTACGGCGATACGATAGAGGCTCGAACCACGACGGGAGATTTATCATGCGCGAGAGATACCGTCGTGTATACCGGGTGTGACATAACAGCGACACCCTCCTCGGCACCCCGCTCGCAGACTCCCCCCGTCCACCCCCCCGGGCTCGTATTGCGCTCGTCGTGCATCTCTCCTCCCTGTCTTCCTACGAGGTATACATCGCCTCTGCCCATGAATACATCGGCGGGTTTAGCTTCGTTCAAACGCGATTTCGGACCCCAGCGCCGAGATTCATAGAACGTCAAGTTTTACTGCGCGCGACCCTTCTGCCGGATGATAGCTTCTCGCATTATCCTTCTCTCTTTCTGCCTCCCTCTCGCTCGCTCGCATCCTTTTTCCCTACCCTTACCTACATGCATCTACGAACAATACAGTCACCGCGATGCCTTTCGAAAAAGTTAGTTTTTCGCTCTCTGTTCTGGACCCGTATTCACAATCGAATCCACTCGATAATATAAGCACTTTAAATCTTCCTCCAATTGATATCCAATCACTACCGTACACACTTTTACCATCCACTTTCATTCGCATCAGCAATCCCGCTCAAGACCGCTCTTCCGTCAGTACTCATCCCAGTGCCATTATTCAATCCAAACTTAATCCATCAGGGGCGACCGCGGCGGCAGTGCAAATTATTTACACTCGAGGGCGACGCAATTTGCATACGATCGTCCGGAGGGGGAAGCGAAAAGTCTCGATGCCGAGTTAGGAGCACGTAATCGTCGGGACGTAGAGCTATATGTCACGAATCACGCGTGGCTGTCTGGCGTGACCCAGTGAGCGGGAGCGGGCGGTCTTTATTATGCCTGCCCGCAGCCCGATAGTACATAAAAAAGGCAGAGACCCTCGAGCTCTCCTCCTGCAGGAGCGCGAGCGGAGGGTTGCATTTCGTCTGCAGCGAACTGCATCGGCGCACGAGCGGCATGTGCGGCCGCATATGGCGCGTGGCTTCCCATTGTTAAGGGCGCGGCTTACCTAACTGACTTTATGGTTGACCGTATTTTCGGTACGGGGCACGGGGATGGCCTCGTGGGGCCTACGACATGTGCGCAAGGTGTCACGGAACGATTCATCCCCGATAGCCATTGTTGCGAGACGCTCGCCGAACATTCTCATAATTTCGATCCGTCGCCAGGGCGCCGAGTGCCACTGACACGCGCGTCTCTCCTCCATTGTTCCGGATGGCATACTTTTTCGATTGAAACTTGAGAGCGGAGGACGACTGATTCTTAGATCTGATACCGAGCGGGGTTGAATGACCGACTGTCACTTTGATCCGCACCATTGTTACATCCGCCATTTACGTCCATTTCACGAGGGGTGCACTTGGGGGAGGTGTTTAAAAAACGAGATATATAGTCATTTCAAACGCCGTGTTTCGATAGTCGAAGTAATCGTGGGCTTCGCGGGTATTGTACATTCGTATGGAGCCATCGTAGATTGGCCCGTTTCGATTATGCGATTGGCGGCCAATTCTCGGATTCTACGTACACTCTGCGCGTGACGTCTGTTTATACCGCATTCTCGAAGCGCGGCTGGCAACAATCAAGGATCAGATCCGCCGTGCGCGTCGATACATAAACACGTCCTTATCGTCGAATCTAAACCGTGCGCCCGTCTGATTAGCGGACTAGCGCGCAAATGGACCAGTTTCCCACAATTCTCGCCGCTGTTTCGTCCCCCGCGAATGCGTTCGCACGATAGTAAATCCGTCCGCGGCACACATCCGGCTCCCGTATTTACGGTCGAATTTCAGCGAGGCGGGCGCCGTTCCGCGTTTTGAGAAATTCGCGTGACGCCCATGACTTTCCATTGTCAAGAGCGCCGCCGTACGTAACTCTGTTTACGGCCTCGATCGTATTTCGGCGACGAGTTTAAAGTGTCCTCCTGGGGACGAGGCGCCGGCGTGCGTCAGGTGTCGCCAAGCGATTCATCGTTGATAACCGATGTTGCATACGGTTTGCCCGCCATTTTCGCGGCAAGCGGAACGCGTAAAGCGACGTTACGCGCTCAGTGAACGCGCGCGCGCACATTCTTCCATTTTGTTACGCGGCCGCTTGAGTTATGTATGAATTAACGGTCGACGAGTTCGAAGTTCCGAGCGAGCAGCGATTTTCGCGCGGAACGCGCGTACGTTGAGGTACGCCCCGCGGACGATTCAATGGCGTGAGAGTCGGCGAGTTGGTTTATGGTGTTGATAAATTGGTGGCGAAAGTCGTTTTGAATGCGCGACGCGCGGCTCTATTTGCGGCTTAGGTATGGCTGTTTCGCGGAACGACACTGCCTCTCGGGCGCTGAATGGCGGAGCGCGTCGGTCGGCGTATTAATCTTTCTTCATGGACGATCGTTGTCGGCCGATGAGACGGCTCGATACCGAATACGGGAAGTTCTAACTTGATTACGGTTATAGCTCATCAATTATGTCGCCGAGTTAGCCGGGCACGTTTTACAGTCGATCCGGCCTCTACCCGAATAATTCTCAGGTCCGATTGGAACTGATGAATATTGAATGACTGACCAGAAGATTTGACGGCGAACGGTCTACGTCCCGTGTCGCTCGCCCGTAGAATCGGCAAATTAACGAACGGTTTCATAACCGAGGAGACGACGGCAATCAGACAATTACAGCGTTCACGTCGGCGACTGGCGATAATTAATTGAATCGCAGCGGCGGCACGTTTCTCTCTCACTTTTTCCAATCGCCGTTTCGCACCGACTGCTACTTCTTATTCCAGCTCGCGCCTCCGCTCTCGTTATCAACAATTCGACTCGCACGATCCTCTCTCCCCCTCTCCCTCTCTCTCTCTCTCTATCTCTTTCTTCTGTCAACGTCCGGCCATCCTCGATTGGACGGAAGAAGTTTCTAAAGATCCTCCCGCCGCGTCGTGGAAATTGTAAAGTATGAGCGCGAAGAGGCTTCTTCTGTAATTCACGACAGGAGGGCCGGCATAGCAATCAGCGATTCTCTCTTCTTGAAAAGGAGTGAAACTGGGGCGCGGGACATTTAAATTATGCATTCCCCCTGGTGAGATCGGTCGTGGGCGGTTGGAACTTCGGGAATCGAGCAAGCGGGTGCGAGGATTCGTGCTTGCATAACGTAGATAGAGGGAGTGAGAGGGAGAGAGAGGGAGAGAGAGAGAGAGAGAGAGAGAGATTGGCTGCGAATCGATAGAACTTGCTCAGGTTATCCTGGTAGAGGAACTCAACAGGCTTCGATAGTCTATGGTAAACGCGCTCCTCGAGTTCTCGGTGCCGTTGGATGCATCGTGTCGCTTCGATTATCGGCTGCATAACGCGAGTACGTTTACCTCCTTGCCGAATCGTCGTTTCCCGGGTCGTTGAGCTGTGTGGATTTCGGATCTTGGGTCTTTAACCGTTAACGCGAGTATCCGCTCTGTCGTTCTCCAAGGTAAGTGCGTAATTCACCGAACACTTTTCGCCGACATCTGATCTACATCCAATTATTCTACTACCCCTCCGCTCGCACGGCAGCATTTTACCTTTCAGAGCGCCATCCTCTGCTTGACGTCAGCGTTTTACAATTAAAATCGCCACCGATAAAACATCCACTCTTTTTCGTCCCAGCGCATGATCAGCAAAACGGATGTAACGGAACGACAAATAAATTGCGGAATTATTCCGCGAAACATTTATTCCCTCGCACAATTATAATAACAAATCATCTCATTTGCCGGCGGAACAATTAAATGATTGAGGGAAAAATAATTCGCTCCTTCAAACAATCCGTTAAATTAATTCCGAAATAACTTCCACGCGAGCGAGATAACTCGTTATTCGCTCGCCCGTTCTGCCGCGATCTTCGCCGAGTAACCCCGAAATCGCCAAAAATCTCCCTGTCACCCCCGTCGAGCTCATGATCCGAGGCCCAAGCGGGCACCGTGTGCCAGCCGGAACGTTCGCGCGCACGAAAGGGGCAAAACTCGGAGGGCAAAGTTTGTTCCGTAAAATCAGTGTGCGCGTTCGCTCTCTCCCACCTTCCTTCCCCTCCCCCCTCTCTTTCTCTCGCCGGCTGGAAATGCTATAGCGCGATGGCGTTCGTGCCGGTTGCACTGCTAAACGTCTCGGCGCGATTACGCTAAACGTCGGACAATGGTCGTCGGCGATTTCGGAAACTCAGGGTCGACACGCCCTTGTCCGAAACTCGTTCGGCGAGGCGTACGCGTCCGGGCGTATTTCGGGCCGCTTAATGCACTTAACTTCCGGATAATCAGGCGAACATTGTTTGCCGAGTTACGAGACGCGGAGCGTCACGGAACGGAGTTAGGGAGCCAGGGCGCGATGTTCAGCCAGGATGTTCGGCCAGGATGTTCAGCCACGTAGCCCATGGGACCCGGCACGGCCGCCGTGCCGCTGCACGTCAGGAGCATCAGGCACGGCGACAGTCGGGAGACAGGAGGTCCTGCAGGATTGCGTGACGCGCTCCTGCGCGGAGACCGTCTCAGAATGTGGTGGCGGGCGTCTCTCTCGAGTTCTGCGTCTGGCTTTCTGTTCCCTGCCTCATATCGCACTTTACCTTCTGTGTACTTAGCCTATTTCTTGGTTATCAATGGGATTAGGAAATTCCGTTCGAATCGTTTGCGCAGATAAGCAGAATATTTACATGGTCAGATTGTGTTCACAGTTTGGTAGGAGGAAAAAGTTGTGAACTATTGATAAAATGTATTTTAGGAGTATGTGCCGTTGACACCGATGACAGTGGTTTAGGATTTATTTTAACATAGCAAGCGCATGTGAAATTGAACAGTTTTATTTCAAGTGTCTCGAATATTTGACATAGGCCACTTTTGTAATTAGCAGAATATATATCGTCGTAATGCAGTGGAACGAGAACGCTGCCCCTTTTTATAAGGTTAATCTAGTTGGTGTAGTGCTCCGCTTCTTTGTTTCACTGTACCTTGTGGCGTTTCAATCTTCCTCTCTCAGTTCATCGTCCTCGGTATATCTCCGTCCTCCAGGCCTGCGTCACTTTCCGCCACGCTCTTCGTCTTCGTCCTCGCCATCTGCCTCGTCTCCCTCTGCATCCCTCACGGACGTGCGGATCCGCCTATATACCCACACATCAGTCATTTGGCTAACTAGCGCTAACTGAATGACGCAGATTTGCTTATGGACCCTCGGCTGTGTGCGGCTGCACGCTAGAGCCATTCCGAAGCTTAACGCGCGGTTAAATCATTTAAGGCACGTGTCACGAACTATCTGCGCATCCGCACGAAGCGTATGCCACCTATACAGGTGAAGCTAAAAGCCTGTTTCGACGACTCTCTGCCCTTCGCAGTTCGCATTCTCTTTCTATCGTTTCAATTTGTACGTCGATGTAGTGACGTTTCGTCTTTAAACGGTCGCTGCGAGGATGAAATTAATTTCTGATCAGCCTCGTTACTTTATTGATTTGATTCGAACAACGTTGTACTTACGATATATATATGGAAGTTTATAGAGTTTCAGGCGTTATTTACACATGCTGCAGTTGTGTTTGACAAAGGGTATACTCGAATAAGATGGCAAAAGTGCCCCTCAATTGATTCAAATTCGAGCGGAGTCTTTCGATAGCCTATTAAAAAAAATAGTAATTATGTAAATTTTCAACTTTGTATCTCGACTGTGGGTGATGGAAAGGAGCAGAATATACTGTCTGTCTGTTTCCCTCACCATCTGCGTTCTCGGTATATACTGCATAATAAATTTTAAAGAAATCAGAGCAATATCAGGTAATGGTCCACACATTCAACTTTTTTTCGCATCTTTTTAACTGAATATTTAAGGTAACATGCACAATATCGATTTTTCACCAATTTTGTAAATTACTTTGACTGTTCTATTATATTGTAGTGAAATATTTGTGTCAGACACGGTCGTATAACAAAGAGCCAATAAAATGTTCATTTTTCATCGTTTTTTCGGACATTTTTGGTTGTAACTCCAAAAATATTGCACTTACAAGGCTCCGGTTGCGATTTTTATGATCTACGTTTGATCCTCTTTCACCATGCACAGCCACAAGTAGATCAGGGGACTTTCAATTTTTGGCTCATTTTTCGACACCCATTTTTCCGACGGTTTTTTGGTTGTAACGCCGAAACAAATGCGAATTTTGACAAACGCTGAACGGCTCTCTGAGTTATTCTTTATCGCCTACCACATGTTGCCATCATGTTTTAGTAGGGTCAAATCGGAATTTTAATGTGTAATGCAAGTGCACATGTCTCGTATATAATACTCAGTAGATTCCGAAAACATGGTTGAAGAAGCAGACACTAAATCCCCCCCCCTCCCCCCTAATGCTTATTTTTTGTGTAGACTATCGAATGGCTCCTTCATAATTTCAATCGGTTTAAGGGCACTTTTCACAATCTTATTGGTGTACGCCCGTTCTAACGGAGAATACATTTGCCGCCCCTCCTCCTCCACGATGCTCGCATTATTCGATGGATGCGATACAAATATGCATTTCATACGGTCAAATGCACTTGCTTAATTTATCGGACGATTCGAGCGCAGACGATCGTCGGATGTAGGAAATTCGCATATACGGAATTGCATACATTGATGCGTCCACGTGCAGAGACTTTTGTCCCGGTACAGACTCCGCATCGTGCGGAGCACAGAGCATGCCACCTGTGCAATGTCCGGCCTGAATAGTGCCACTCTCTTTACAATCGACCATTCGCCGGAATCCGTTTCGCCATCTTCCTCCGCGCGCCATTCTTCGCAAACTTTGAATACAAACGCGGAGATAAAAGTTGAACGCACTCCGCTTTGAGCGTACGCGTCCGCATCTTTTGTCGTCTCGCATATCGACGTGCGACAACGCGAACCGTACGTACGGTACCTGCATCGGGAACGATCGGACGTCCGCAGAACTTTTCAATATCGTTCACATCCGCGGATCGCTATCGCATTACGTAAACCTGCTGTCAAATCCATTACGATCGGACGCAAAGTATGCGTTAATGAGAAAAGTAGAGTTTACGATCGGCCGTTATTTACGAGGCGATTCAGGGATATTACGTTGCGCGCGTCGTTCAATTATTCCGATTATTGATGCAGAGTTCGAAATTTACAGCGGATCACGCCGCTGAGGTCCACGTACGGCGTGCAGAGACGATCGTCGGCGTGCGCCGACAATGCGCACGCAAATGGTGGCGCACGCGTGTAAACTCGACTCGCAATGAGGGCCTCCCGGTACGTGTGAACATTTTCAAACACATTCGCGCGACTCGGCCGTGCGTCGGGGGATGGGGCTCGCACCCGACGGGGAAGGGCAGCAATGCAGCGAGAATGAAGGGTCGGTCGGGGTCCGGTGCATGCGGTAGCTTTGTGGAAACCAATGGAAAGGGTTGTGTGTATTAAAGCGACGCGGTTAT
This sequence comes from Anoplius nigerrimus, assembly GCA_914767735.1. Lineage (NCBI taxonomy): Eukaryota > Metazoa > Arthropoda > Insecta > Hymenoptera > Pompilidae > Anoplius > Anoplius nigerrimus. Next base: position 11,162,754 of record OU612082.1, read on the forward strand.
CGATAATCGAAATTACCTCGAATTATTATTAGTCGCTGTATTTGAACGGACGGCGGGGACGGCCAATCCGATTATCGTTTCGTTCCGTCTCGGCGGGCACGACGCTTGTCTGCTATCAAAATCCACTTAATCGATGGGACACGGACAATGCGTCCGTATGAACCGACATCGGATTCGGCCAAGTTCGAGGGTAAGGGACGCCAAGGTGACGAACTTTACTCCCTCTGTATCTGTCTCTGTCTCACGACGATCGGAGCTTAGCTGTGCATATATGCGGCTCGAATGAGAATTTGACGTACATACTTCGGCGAAAGTTCGGGAATGGAAAAGATTACACCTTACACCTGACGTACGGCGTGTGCTAGGTAGTCGCGTGTTCAGAGTAAGCGGCCGTTTTTCAAATCTTCTATTAAGCATTTAGCGCTGAAAATTTACTCGCCTTAAAGAATAATCGTCGGCCGGAACGTCGTTAAACGCGGAGCAGGCACGTAACAACGTAATTTTTATCGCATTGAACGCGCGACGTATTAAGCCACCGTCGGCGAACACGTCGGCGTGTAGTATTGACGTGCACCATATTAAATACGAATTCAACAGGACACAATTGACGTATTCCCATATTTACAGCGCGCGCTCGGTCTGCATTTTGCGCGGGGGAATATAAAAACCGTGCCGGCTGAATCGTAGCTTCGTGGCACAATCGGGAAGGAAACGATTCTCCATAGAATGTCAGTTTGTATGGGGGCGACGATTCGAAAGGGTTAATTCCAAATTGTGCATTCACAAACGACGCCGGCCATTTGTCCTTTATTAATGAATGCATTGAATTCAAATATGTATATACGAACGACCGTCGCGATCGTTCCGTTTTCATAGTCGATGAACGTACATTGTATACGGCCGACGCCGTTACTTGCTACGTACATGCGCGTCTTTTTTTTTAATACCTATTTTATAGCCGTATAGGATATTTAATTCAGCGCGAAGTGGCGCTGGCTCGAAAGTTTCTCTTCATAAACCTGCACCGTTCCTACGCCTGTTACATATGCAATAACCTAGCGTAACATTGTACTTTAGCATCACCGTTCAAATGGCCGGTATAATTTTCATAATGCGCCAGCTAGCTTATCGTATCAATAAACGATATTATCGAGCCCTCAGACATCCGCAGATTGTACCTGATCGGTATTTAACCGATCATGCACCGTGCTCCGAGTAATCACCATGATTTCCAGCGACCCTAGACACTTTCGTCGACCGATGTCATTCTTAACTCACCGTACTCGCGAGCCTGCTCGATTCTTTGAAAGTCACACAGCCGACCCTACGATTCAATCAAGCCGCTTGCGTCATATAATACTCGACGCCGGCGGAACTCATTAACAGTGATCCCATTATCATAGCAGAAGGAACACGGCGCGATGATCTATTTCATAAGCGCGCTTTGGCTCGATTAGGCGTCAAACGCCGCTGCCCTTAATCGAAACGCTGCCCAGTGGACCCTGATGCCCATCCGATGAGCATCGCCGCCAATTGAACGAGCGCTCGCGCGTGCTAGGCGGCAAATGTCCATTTCGCGAGGACGAGCGACGCGGACGGCACGTACCCGACGACGTTCAGACGACGCTCGGACGACGTCCGTTGCGAAGGTGTGCTGCCTCGCGCGTCCCACCGATTTGATTTGAATCCGCGACGTGAATTGGGTCAAGCCTCTCCGCCGACAGCCATCTCGCACAATTCCGACCGATTCCATTCCCCCGCAGCGCCGTCATCGTCCCGATCGCCTTATGAATCGACGTTAGTGCCACGCCGGGCCGTCATCCGGTAATAGAAGTAGCCCGACTAATGGAGACATTCGGCGGTACGAGACCCGATTTGCAATTCGGGCCCGACTTGGCAATAAGTTTCGTCGCGGGTATTACCTGTCAGGTCTGTCAGCGTGGCGATTGCCTCGCCCGCTACTTTGTCGTCGGATCGATGGCGAGCGCGCACTCGGGCAGCCAGTGCACTCGCTCCTGGGACTGTGGGGCCTCACTTGGCCTCTCTCGGCCTTGCGATGCCTGGCAATAGCGGCCTCGACCGCACCGAGGGCGGCCAGCAGCCAGCGAGAGAGACTTCCTCCTCGCTGCCGGCGGCACCGGCCAAACTTATATTACAATATATCGATAATTCAACTCCCGGAAGCTAGAGACCGACTCTCGCTACCTAGCCGCTCGTGGTACCCTTCCGTGGCGGCGGAGTTTCCTCAAGAGCCTCGCCCAGGTGCATAACGGCCACGAACCGCGGTCATAGTTCGAGACTTTGCTCCATATATATTCGTGTACAGGGATACATTCAACACGGCGATCTTGCGCGGCGAGCTCCGATTGACAGTATACCCGGTATATCGAAAGGCTTTGCCATTAATCCCTGCCGGCCGCATCGTATTCGGCCGCTGCTTTGTTTCCGGGCGTGATGCGGCAGCTAGACGTTTCTTTCAAATTGCACGGGGTATCATAATGTTGCGCGAGAGCGTCGGATGCGCGGATATATCGTTCGACAGGCTCGCAGAGCCGAAATTCGTTATCGGACCTTTGTGCAGCCGCGATCATTCTGTTTGTGTTTAATTAATGCCCGGTGCCGACGGCGATGCCTGACGTCGTTGTTTATCGCGGCCCGGAATCGGCTCGGTAGAAAAATAAATTCCTCCGCTCTGCACGCTGTACCTATCGCCGCCTACTGCCACCTACTGCCACCTACTACCACCATCCACCATCGGCGTCTACCGCGCTCGGCAGCGCGCGCATTGTATTTATGCGTTACATCGCGCTTCAGTCGGAGCTCGCGATTCGTACCGATTTTCCTATTTTCGCGGGGGGCGCCGATTAAAATATGCATGAACGAAGCATTGCCAGCGCGGCCGCTCGCCTATATTTCGGCGTAATGGATTGGGTAACCCGCCGTATCGCCGGGTTAAATCGAGTTTGTTCCGCAAAATTTGCCAGCGGCCCGACGGAACTGAGCGGCGTCGAGCAATCGGTCTACATCACCGGAATCACCGCCGCTTTATGTTTATTTGCAATTCGCTACTGTATTATGTCGATGCCGAGCTTTGTGTTATTACGCACCCGACGCCGCCTAATGCCGGTGCGAGCGTCGCCGCGAAATGTTTTTGACCGAATGAAATTACAGGCGGTCTATTTATATAAATACCTTTAACAATTAACCTGTTGATACGGGATTACAATGTAACGCGGTCGCACCGTTAGCGGAGCTGAATGGGTCGATCCGGTCGTTCGGCTCTCGATACTCTCCACCGTATTGGGGCCGAAGCCCTCTACCGTTTCATACACAGCTGTAATTAGAGCAAACTGGCCGGCTTCGGGCGAAAGAGAAATTTTCGCCTAGCCGCAATCGTTCATTTCCCAGCCTGTTTACGGTCGCACACGGCCAGGCATACGATGCGACACCTGCGAACGTTTGCCCGCGGCACGTAGACATTCCATTCCGGTTGACTATGCGAATCGTAACGATTTCCCCGCTTTCAGGCGCCGATTAAAATATGCACGAGTGGGCAGTTACAGCAAATTGCGAGCGCGCGCGCGCGCGACGTAATGTAGCAGGTAAACTACCCTCCCCGCCCGTACCCGCCAGTCGAGTTAATGCGAGGTCGTTCCGCAAAATCGAGAATTTACAAACTGAGCAGCCGTTCGGCGCGACGCGCACAACCGGAAAGACTCTTGCGCTCATTAACGGAATGACACTTCTGACGTTCCCCGCGAACATCGCTTCGTGACCGTGTCACGATTTGCATAAAGGATAAACGCGGGGGCGAGGCTGATGCGACCGTCATCGCGAGTACGAGAACGGACTAACCGACTTCGTCGTTATCGCCGGATCGATCGCTTAGCGCGAGCAGTCCCGTTATGCGAACAATTAAGTTGCACCGAGTTCCTCGTCTCTCATTATCTTTCATCTCTTCGCCAATCTACGTTCCTACTGTATTTACACGTGACCGTCTCACTCATCCAATCTCTCACCGTTCTCCTGTTAGCCGACTGTTCGGATTGAAAGCGGCGCAAACTCAATTAAATGTCCCGATGCAGTTCGCGACGTCGAGCGAGCACTTACGCGTACGGAGACGGGGGAAAGGGTATATTAGATCGGAACGGCGACGCGTACTCGGGTCCCGCTAGGTTCGCGGTCGGACAGACTCGCGGACATGGTCATGATCGCGGTTCGATGCCTATGATCGCGTCGGCGGTCGACGTCATGGCTGCGGGGTACTGCGCCAGACGCGGAGTTCGCTGCCTACTCGAGGACACATCGTAGTGACGTGTCACGTGCACGGCCGACGCGTGGCCAGGCTGTCAGTCCTGCACTTGACAGGAAACACGTGGTGAGCTTTCCCACGTACGTCAGGTCGCGTGTCCTGCCGCTTAGCGGGACGGCGACGTTCGCGTCGCCCTGTTACAAGCCCTACCATCACCTCACACGTATACACACACACGCTCTCTCTCTCTCTCTCTCTCTCTCTCTGTCTCTCTTTCATGTACGAACACACTTCGTTCTGCATGTCGCGGTTAACACGAGCCACCGGCCGCACCGTCATCGGGACGGATTCGATACTGGAACGATGAACGGCTGAGCGGGAAGATGCGGATTTGTTTCAGCCCGACGTTTCAGAGTTGACGGGATAGTAGGATTTGACGGTGATCGTGTTATGAGGGATTGCGCTGGCTTTTGGGACGTGTAACCGGTGGCATTAGGTGTTCGGGTTATATGGACCGCGGGTGAGAGGACTTCTATCCGGCACGTAATTGAAGGGGTGGAAAGTTTGATGTTTTTACGGCGGGCGATCGCTGTGCGCGGATGCGGAATGCGGAGTAACAGATTTAGTTTGGTAATAGAGGAATGCATTTGTCATCGGTGGAAGTACGTTTACGTTCCGTCGGCCGAAGAAGCGTCTGAAGCGGAGAGACTCGAGTGAAACGTAGTCCATGTAATACAGTGCAGAGATTACATTCCTTTGTGTTTACTCTGTCTACAGATCTGCGCGCTGTGTTGGAATGGGCCACGGTATGGGCGCATGACGGATAAATTGCAGCGAAGCTGGCAATACGGTGTGCATAAAACATTTCATTTGCTAATCCGTCTCTGCACATACATCTCGCTCTTAGAGATCCTCGTCTTCCCTCGCGCGTTCCGGAAAAACGTGGCGCTACCGGTTGTGGTCTCGGTAAAACAAGTTGATTGAACGACTGCAGGAACGTCGAGGTTCGCGAGAACGGATGTCATCCCATCTGAGCGTGCAATCTCGCTGTTAGCCGGACAAGGGTATAAAATTATACAGGCGATGCTAATTGATACGCAAGGGAGGCCGTTCGCCGCGCGTCAGGCGTGATTGAAATGTCACTAGACACGGCAATCGCCGACAGGGTGGGAGGGTCTCCGGAGGGTGCAAGGGGGTGTGTCGAGTGGAGGATGGGATTGACAGGTGCTTCAGCACACTTTCACCTTCCGGTCACGCACTCGTGTCGCGCCCTCGTCGGGCTTCCTTTGGATTCGAGGATATCGGTTTGCTCGCGGTCTCTCTCTCTCTCTCTCTCCCTCTCTCTCTCTCTCTTTCTCTCTCGCTCGTGATTGGACGCACTGAGGCCACCCTGGCAAATAACGGTCTCGTTGCCGATAAATTCCGTGGCTCGCTTACGCGCGTCCCATCGACACTGTTATCGTGCCCGACCGCTCCCCAAGTTAATTATAACGCGAACGTACGATAACATCTGTCCACGGACGATACGGAACCACTCCTGCTAATTTAATAGACAGAGTTCCGTCGCTTCCTCCCGATTTTACAGCATTCAGCCCGACGCGCCCGGCGCACCGAGCGAGACTTCCGGATTGCGCTCGGCACCCCGGAAAGAAATGTCCAGACAGTAAATTAGCGCTGAAACCGTTGGACGCCGACGGATGCACGGTACGTCTTCGCGTGCGTCGAAATTGTGGGCATGCGCGCAGCGAGAGGGAGATGGGGGGTGCGGTAGACAAAGACGGGCAAAGATAGTCAATAGTGTATAGAGACGGAGGGACGGAGAAGTGGACGGCGGACCGGAGGTCGGAGGCTTTTGATTCTTTGCCAAGAGTCAGGCTCTCGCCCTTTGCCCTACCTCGCGTCCTGGCACACGCACGCATCGGGATTAGCGGCCGTACCCTGGGCCAGACTACGTCAGGATTTATGATTGAAGCTCCGCTCGACCGCGGCGAATGGGATGGGGCTGGGGGTGGGAGTGGGGGGATGAATGGTAAAGGGGTAGCGAAGGGGAATGAGCGTCGGGAAGAGATTCGGTGACTCGCCTCGCTGTTCGAGGCGACCGGAGACAGAGGGCGGGAGGTTGGGGAGGCTGGAGTGCTCGTAAAATTTGGCATCTGGCTCGTCCATGACTCCGCGTCCGCCTGCGCTTCGTCTGCCTCCGCTTCGTTCGCCTCCGCTTCGCTCGCCTCTGCTTCGCTCCCATGGCCATCCTTGCACGGCACCGACGTCGCATGCGCCTCCGTCGTGCTACTTCTTACGCTCCGGTAGGCTCGGAATAGATTCCGAAGGAATAGGCCAGCCTCCCGCTGCCGCTTTTACGATCGCGAGCTCGAGTTCCGGAGTTCCGCTCTGTCTGACATCAAGTGGTCCTGGACGAACGTCTTTATAGGCTTACCCCTCTCCTTTTTTCCGCCTTCTTTCCCTCTGTCTTCTATGCAGTGTTCCTGCGCGGCTCCTTGCGCTCGCTGTGGGTCGCACTTTTAACCCTTTTCCGGCGACCATCCTCGTGCCACTCGTAACCTTTCGTTCGAGTTACGTTTCGGCTTCCCTTCTTGGCTCTATGAGTTTGTAAGCGGATTAAATGTATCGTTTTCTTTTTAGACTCTGCTTCATCGTAATTTGCTCAGTTTCTTAATGGTTTTCTCGCTTTTCTTTAGCCGAAGTTGATACGTATCTCTCCGTTGTTGCTTCGAGGAGACTTAAAATCTCAAAGGGACTTTGAGGAAACGAGCCGAGGTACGCAATCTAGAACTGCGCCTTGGAAATCGAAGGTACACAGGTCGCGGGGCAAGAAGATTCGCAATCATAACGTATTGTATCGGCGGTTGAGCATCGGTGGCCCCCGAGGGATGCATTACTATCTACGATGCTTTATTCCCCATTCTCGTGTTGAGTAATTACACACCATACGCTCGACATCTTGACGCAAGAATCTCGGAACTTAGCGGAATAATGCATCACCCTATTAACTGGGTTAATGTTAACACAACTTCAGCCGGCTATCCGCCGGCATCTGACCGACCAGATTGAAACTTGGTTTAAACTTTAAATTGACACAAACACAACCTCCGCTCTGCACCTGGCATTATTCAAAATTTTATTATCAGCAAACACTGCCGAGCGGTATCGCTGCAGCGCGCCCTCATTACCGAAAAATGACCGTTCGCAGCAACGTCATTTGAATCCACCCTTACATCCCTATCCCACTGACACAGAAACGTTCGTCACGCGCGCAGAACGGATCGATGCTCCCGCCCGAAGTTTCAATTTCCATATTTCACCGTGAGCGCAAATTACGCGATCGAAACGTCGGGGCTGCCGTGGCAGCCGGCAAAATGTGCCCCGAATCACACGTTGCCATTGGCCAAAAATTGAATTAATCCCATTATGGCCGCCGGCACGGGGCGTACAAGCCGTTTGAATTGGATTGTTTCGCCGGGGCCGGCTCCAATTATTGCGGCCGCTTCTGCCTGGCGAAGGGAGCGCTGCCGTTATTAACGAGACGTCCGCATCGACGTCCGCACCGACGTCCGCGCCGACGTCGTCGTCGTTGCCATCGTCCCATTCGGCAAAGCGCGGAATGCCCCGATCGACCCTGATACGCCGATCATCCTCGATGCCCACAGCGAACGACCGATATCCTGATCAGCCATGATGAAATCCCATCGTGGCCGGGATAAACCGATCGTGCCGATTGCAGGCCTCCCGAGCGTCCCGACCCACGTAAGGCCAGGGGTGATCGACTAAATCAACGATTCGAAGGGGGAAATTCGGGGTTCAAATCGAAATCGCCGTACGGTAAACTAAATTTTAATCGTCGCGATAACGGATAATGGAGTTCGCGGGAATGTTCGCGATAAAGGTGGGCACTGAACGATTTGACGTTTCGCGCCGATACCTTTGGAGAAGCGAAGTCTTTGAGGACGATCTTCCGGTGTGTGTCTGTGTGTGTGTACACTTGCGGGTACACGTGTGAGCGTGAGGGTCGACGGAGGTAAGGAATAAATTATCGGCGGATGTTCGGGCCGATCCTGGAAATTATGAGTTGCATTAATAACGCTGAGAACTGGTCGAAGCGGCTAACTGCGAGCACGTAAAGTACGCCGAGGCATGTTTACGCTCGTGCGTGTATAAATGCGCGCATATAATTGTATGCCTATGCCGATGTAACGCACCTTCGCGCGGACTAAGTGCGCGCTTACCGCGGCTTTATACGCGCATAAATATCTAAGTACACGCCGTTGCGCTGTGGCGAACGTACGCCATACCAATTAAATGGATTATTTGTGGAGCGTGTCTTCGTGAAAATAATTCGACACTCCCGCGTACACGTCCGCATCGGTCGGCGAGCATTATTATTCGCGCCCGATGATATACGCTAAGGCGAATTAATCGGGGGTGTTCGGCGGGTGGGCGGGAGAATTAATAGGCACCGGTTAATCCCTAACCCCGAAACCTTGAACGCGGGGCGTAAATATCGTTAACCTGCCCGCTCGAGACTATGGACGCCGGGCGCCGATTGCGATCTGTGGCACTTTCTAAATTTGCCGCCGGCGGAGAAAAATGACTGGGGCCCGGTTAATCTCTAACCCTGCACTTAACCTATTCAAATGAGCCCTGAGTGCTGGCGTCGATCGCACCGTACCATCCCGCAGGCACGAGCAAGTTAATTGACAGCATCCAATATCTAATTCCATATCCCTTCAGCGCTCAAAACGTCATAATTCATCCATCATAGGTATACGAAAGAAGCAACTTTCGAAATTCTCCGTTTATTAAGAAAAATGAATAGGTAAATTGTTGCAAGCATTTAAGTATTAGGTCGAAAGAGACCGCGGCATCCGTTGTAGACGGTAGGCGCGGCACTTTCTAAATTTTCCACAGACGCCCTGTGCATTTTTCGTCTTTACGCGCGGACGCGGAACGGGGACGCTTAACGCGCTGCAAAGTCAAGTTTACGAGGCTGCTGCTTTTTGCTCGACTCTTTTGTCGCGCGCATTAGATCGGCACTTCGGGCTTCGGCGAGCAGTCGGTTCGTAAAACTTAACTGCCGTTGTAAACTCGATAAATAGAACCGGCGCGCGGCGCGCACCGAGTCCCGACGCCTCGCCGCTCTTCGCTCGGCTTCCTTTCCACTTTTTGTCCATTGACGCGCATACCTGGGCGCGAACTCGCGCGACAGGCAAAAGGCAAACGTACCTATGCAGAACAGTCTACGCAAGGACTCCTGCATCGAGGCGCTGCCTCTACGATCGAAGTTGTTGGCCACTAACAGTGAGCTTAACTGCTACGCTTCTCCGCACACTTCTTCCCATACTTCCACCCATATTTCTCCCCATATTTCCTACCTCTATTGCCACTTGCACGTACTTTGTCGTTACCCCCACGCCCCTCCGTCTATCGCCAATTTCGCCGTATAACTGTTGACCGGGAAAATGCAATTTTCCCCGGAGCTAGCTAGCCGACGGAAAATGACCCCTGAAAGAAGCGATTACGCTAAGTTGACGGCACCGACTTCGGAAAGAGCGTAAACCACTTTATCGCAGTTGCTTAAGCATTTTCGTCAGCGCGGCGGTATATCCGGACTTAATCGCGATCGTTAAATCTCCGCGAATCTCATAAAGCCGCCGCGCTGTTATTAACTGTTCCGCTTGTATCGAAGCGATCACTCGCAGCCCGCTATCATTAATTCCTCCATACTCGAAGAGCGTGTCCATCCTAATACCGAAATAGCTAATAAACCACGTCCGATTACCCTGTCGCGTGTCGCATTTGACGCTCGTTCCGAAGGACGGCCTCAAACGCGCGCAGGCGTGCTTATCCATGGAAGGTGTAAAAAGTTATATGGGAAAACGGAGCTCCGTGATGCCGGCAGGTACATACCTACGTAACCCGGGCACGGCTTCCTGGGAAATGGTCCGTGAGGCAGCGTCGTGTATCCTTCTCACCGGCGACCGACACGTAGACACAACTTCGCACGCATCCATGCCTCAAACGTGCGCACACACGCTCGCTCGGCCATACAGGCACGCTCGCAGACGGGAGCTGAACACCTCATACCTCGTATACCTTATACCGACTTCGTACATCGTCGCGTACATAGGCAGCCACCACCCTCCTATCCCCCCCCCCCCCCTCAGCCGCCTCTCTTCTTTTCCGACTCCTACTCCTCGCCCACGCCATCTCCATCTCCGTGTGCGGAGAATGCCTCGGGACTCGATGAGTATAGGTAAGGCGCATCGGGAGATGGTAGGTACGACGGAGGTAGGTACGGGGAAGGTGCCGGTGGCGTACTGAAGGTGGTCCGCGAGACGGCGGAGGGAGGATATCAGGGAACACGACGTGCATCCTCATCCCTTTAACCACGATGATCGAGACGCTGCAAACACGAGTGTCCTCCGCACGCCATCCACGTGCGACTTACCTGCGGCTACGAACGGAGACTGTGTTTGCGCGGCACGTACGCGCGAGTAGCTACGTGCATTTACGGACGTCTATATGGGGTGTTGCGAGAAGGTGGAAGTCAGAATTTCGAGGGTGTTGCATGTCTCGCGGAAAGGGGAACGATTGTGCGATTGAAGGACCAAAGAGATCCTTGCTACAGCTGTAATTGGTACGAACGATGTGAATTCGAACAAATTCCACGATACGCGAGTCTCTGTCTCGAACTTATGCTCTCGACTTTGTCCGTTTCGCTACTTCCCCCATAAAATACTTTCCTTACCCGGTGCATCGAATTTATTTTCAAAGTTTCATCCAATCTTTTTGAAACACCCGGTAGATGAGACGGTGTTCGCGAGTATTCCGATTCTCAGCGGGGGTGTAGGTGAGCAGGAATCTGGGAAGGTTCCCTGTCTGCGTTCGTGGATATTCGCGCGGCAAAGGGAGGAGGGTGGAGGTAAGGAAAATTTTTCCCCCGCGAGTTCGACTCGAAACTCGCGAAGTCGATTCGCATCGTTATCGCGCTGCCAATGCAGCCGGAACGGTCGTTATTTCGTTTCCACTCGAATCAGGCGCGCTTACGTATGCCGGCACTATAATATGTAACTGAATAATGCAATGGACCAACTTCGCGGCAGGTTAATGTTAACTTTCGACGATTTTGTCGCCGGTCACGCTCGTTCCGAGCAGTGTTTAAAGCCACGGCATGCGCTCCTACGACGTCCCGGCAGCGGCTGGACTTTTATTTCGTTCGTATTTGCCGCCCAGCGGGGAGCCCTGATTAGCGTTGAACTTGCGGAATATCGCAGTAGGTCAAAGCAAACATTCCTCCTCGCCCTGGCCGGATTGCGGCCGCGTCGGTCGCCCCGGCAAACGTTTTGTAATAAGAGAGAATTTCGTTTGGCGAACAAAAAAAGGGCAGCTCTATCCCGTGAGGACAGCCGCGGCAATGCGGCCTCTTGAAAAATTTCCAATTCAAATGTTCGTAAACATTTCCCTACCCCCTTCGCGCCGCCATTTCGCGGCGAACAGTGCCGCTGACGTAACCGAAAAATAAAAAATGTGGAAAAATGAACGTCGTTTAATTTTTTTACACACTCAGCTTTCCCTACGCTATTTACGTCACGGAAAAATCTGTGTCTCCGTAACGGAAACAACGTTCGCCCGTAAGCGATTTTAACATTTCACGCAATTCACTGGCCAATTTGCCCTGGCCAACGTGAAATTTCCAAATCGTCCACCGGTTGCCATTCGCCCCGGAGGATAATGTGAATAACGGTGCAATTGCGGGCCATGTTGTTGCTAACAAAATACGTGTACATTCGAGTTGATATAATACGCGCAGCAATATTTCGCGATAGTGCAGTGCGTTCAATACATAGATTCGCACAATGGCCGTTCCGCGAAATTTTGAAAATCCTCTTCGTAGCATCCACCGAAAACAAGCGCATCGACCGGCGTAAAAGTCACCGACAGCGAGTACTCCGAGAGTAATCCGCACGTATCGACAATCGTCTTTTCGCAAAAGTTGCCCTGCCGCTGGCAAAGATTAAATACAGTCCGCTCGAGAGTTACGGGACGGCAGTCAGGTTGGCGAGTGGCCGTCACAAAGAGAGCGCACGAATTCTTGACTGAGAAGGTAGAGACGGCTTTTTCGATTCGCGCTGCATTCTCGCCGCCGGCGAAAGGAAAAAGTAGCGAAACGGCAGAATGGAGAGCGGCGTCATTTCGTTGCGTTTTATTCCCGTGCATTCTTCGGAAAATACTGACCTCGAGCCGCACGCTGGTATGTAAAGCGAAACGGACAAAACTGTAACGCGAGACTCGGACTCTTTCGCTCTTTCTCTCTCTCTCCCTCTCTCTCTCTCTATCTCTCCCTAAGTCTTTCTCATTCTCTTACTCTCTTACTTTCTCCCATTTTCAACCGCGACGATACGAAGCTCGCATATGCGCATATAGTTTCGCATGAATGCCGGCAGAGAGGAGTCGTCCGAGGCATCGATCGGAGTACTCTTACGTAAAGCGGGGAAGACTCTTCTCCGGTTATGCTCGTGATGGAGGCTCCCTTAGATTTTCGTCCTTTCGTACGGGAGCGTCGTAATGGCTGAACTCTCGGACGTGCGGTCTCTCTTGGCAAAGAGGAGTCGACCGCGCTGAACGGAGAGGGTAGATCGCGTAAGAGAAGATCGTCGGTCGAAGGGCGAGTACGAGAGAGGGAGAGTGGTCTACCGTGGAACGTTATTAAATCAAGGAGGGTCACGACGCCGGGGAGGGAGGGAGAGAGAGGAAGAAAGAGTAGCGAAATAGTGGCCAGTACTCGGTGTTTGAAGCTCTGTTGCTGCCTCCGGACGGTAAACGCTCCGTAATTAATGTTCCCTAGACCGCTGATGACTCGGCAGTTATATATAAGTTGCAATTTCTGTCCTTTTAAGTAACTACCGACGCATCTGTCACAGGATAAGTAAGCGACTATATTAAACTCAGCCTCTTAGCTCGGAAAATTCGTAATTGATCCCGACCAATGTTACGCTCTCGCGACTGCGCAACTTGGCGGCAAACAACAATTTCTCCCGGTTAAAATCAAAGCCGGCTCGCGATACGAGGCCGGGGATAGGAAGATATTTGTTACCGGTTGTTTCTGCTTATTCTGCTCCTGTTTCTGAACAGCAGCGGAGGCGGCGGCATTAATGCCCGCGGCAATGCGGTGGCTCGTGCCGGTTATAATAAATCGCCGTAGTCACATCCGTAACTATTCCGATTTTACGCTTGTCATGCTCTTTCATGCAACTCGAAAACTCCAGGGCGCGCCGCGACGTCCCGTGCACGCAGCCACAATGTGCAATGCCGTGCTCCGGTACATCCTTCTGGCGCAGTCCTCGTTTATTTGCAGCCATCCATTCCCCTTTCCCTTATCGTTTCCCGCTTTCTCTCGCTTTCCCTCTCCTCCCCCCAGCGCCCCATCCGCGCGCCCTTACTCTTCGGCAACGATCTCTCTTTCGCCAACCGAACGCAATTCACCGTCAGCGCGCACGTGTGCCTCATATATATGGCCACTGTCTCGGTGTCGGTGCGAGTGCGCGGGCTACACCTTTCTCAGCTCACGTGCAAGCGGGTGCGTGTGTGTGTGTGTGACTTCTCGAGGCTCTCCGCCGATGTATGCAAATACTGTCTGCGAACTTGCTAAGTGCACGAGCACGTGTATTAGGGAGACGATAAATTGTGAATCGTGTCAAGGAAGTGTTACGAAACTACGGCCAAGTCTCGGGAAATTGAGTCAGTAGTGATCGCGAAACTTTCATTGATATTTCATATTTTGGTTATGGGACTCCCGGAGCGATCGGCAGCCTTTACGGAATCGACGAGCGATGTCATCCAGGGATAGTGATTGCGGGGGTGACCTCATGTGGGTTTTAGTCGATAGAGTTGCTTAAGATGCAAAGGTCTCAAACTGTACAGTTTCGAAGCTCTATTACCTTAATTTTGAAAAAAGCTTACCGCACATTTTGCCTGCATGTAAAAAGCTAGGTATATTACCCTTCTACTCTTCTTTTAAGCCATTGGTCCTTATCAACCAATTTTCGAAGGCTTCGGCCAATCGTGCGACAATGCAGAATCCTCGGACGCCTCATTGCCGTTCGATTGACCGAGCCGGCGGACGGCATTCAGGGTCGTCCCTCTCTCGGCATCGTAAAAATTCATGCTCCGTCGTCGTTTTCTCCCCCCCCCCCCCCCCGCCCTAAACCTCTCCGTAGGCTCGCCCGGGCGAGTCATGCAAGAAGCGCGCGAAGACGGAGGGAAAAAATGCCTCGAAGCGGGGAAAAACGACGATCCGGAGCGAGCATCGATTTTCCCTTTCGCTGCACCCCTCGCGCGAACGCCGCGCAAACCACCCCTTTCCACGGCGCGAGCACTTTAACTTCTTCCCTCGGCCACGCCATTGTGTTGAGCAACCGACGACGCGCCTCTCAGAAGTGCGCTTCAGCGCGCGACGTTAGCCGCCGCCTGCCAGTTTCTGTGCCAGGTGCAACTTTTATCGGCTTGCAACCGTACATGCAAGGAGGCTCCGAGGTTCCACTCTTTGATCCCAACTCGCGAATCGTCAAATCCGATGGAGCGCTTCTCAACCCCCTGGAAGCGATATCGGATGCCGGAATATCCGAGAAATGATTTTCTTATTCCGCCAATGCCGCCCGTCTACGTCGATCCTCGAATTCTCGATTCTGCGAAGGGTGCAGGGCGTAGGGTGTGTTCCGCTGATTCGAATGCAGATGTTTATTATGCTCGCTTTAACGATAACGGCAGCCCGCCCTCTACCCCGCGATCGAATCCGCTCCCAGTGCGGCACCTACCGCGCGCATACATACATATAGGTATGTACATATATAGATGAGTGCATACTTACCCTCGGCGAGACACGTCGCCGTTAGCCGACGATTACTTCCCACCCCCGCGTCGACTCGCACTCTCGCAAATCCGCTCAAGGAAAGCCACATCGCTTTCGCGCCCGACGCTGAAAAAGTAACCGACCGCTCTCGTCCATTAATTGCACAGCGCGAGTCCATTTACATTACAGTCTTCGCCGCATTTGCGGTGCGACCGACGTCAAAGGGCGAGCCGTGCCTGTTTCGCTCACTGTCGCGACAGCGGCATAACGATTCCGGGGGCGCAAAAATAACAAAGGTTCCCTCCTCCTCCCGAACGCCTGACGCGGCGGCGGGAGGGAGGGCTGGTTAGCAAAGAGTAATTGGCGAGCGAGCGCTCGCGCGCGCGCGCGCGCGCGGTTGCAACATCCGATTTACAGTTGATGCCGGGCGACGTTACGGGAAAATCTCCGCGCTCCCGGGAGCCGACTGACAATTAATGCGTTCCGCAGGTGCGCAGGGAGAGATCGTTAAATGTCCCTTCACCCGCGGCAGCGAGGCAGAGACAGGAGCTGGGGCAGCAGGGGGAGGTGGTGGGGGGTGGGATTGGTGGGGTTCACGCAACAGTAAATTTGCATCCGTTTCAAAATACAGCCTCCGTCGCGCGACGAAAGGCACGAATGCCGGGTGCGGGCAGGGGGTGAAGGATGGGGCGGGAGAGGGTGAGGAGGGGGAGGCTGGAGAACAGGGCGGTTGGCGCGCGAAAGCTCCCGCCTTTTGATGCGAGGCTCGGGGAATTGAGCAGAAAAGAGGGAGCGCTTAATCGGCTTTAATTGCAAACATCACGGCATTTCAGATTCCCGCGCGCATTTCACGGCTTTGAATCGCGACGCTACGCTGGGCACGCGATTCCTGCTACCACCACTAGTACTGCTACCGATGCTACGTACCTCTGTTACCGTTCCAGCTTCCTGCTTCCGTCTCACTCTCACTCTCACTCTCATCCTCTTCGCCCGCTTGCTACCCGCCTGCCGTCTCCTCTCCCACGGCACACTTTTTTATTCCCCACCTCGTTTTTCTCCCCCGCGCCCACCTACCGTTTGACGGTCACAATCTGTCTGCGTCGGTTTTGTCCTTCGCAGACGGCCGGGCGGACGTGTTAATCTGCGGTTTGCTGCACCCGGGGCGGACGGACGATGCGAATCGTTCGCGGGCACTAACTCGGCGCAGTTAAGTCGGTCGTGGCCACAGGGTTGGACTGTTTCGGAACGAGAGGAAAAATATCGGTGTCCCGCGTGTCTGCGTTACTTCCCATTTATCTCATTTTCTTCGTCATCGATGAGTAGTCCGATAGAAGACATTTATGTAAGGTTATTATTGCATAGATAGGTTGAATATATATAGAATCGATTCTACGATAGAAATTACTCGACAGATGCAGGTGATCGGCTTTAAATATGCGCAGGAAGCGGTGATTACTTTTTTTAACGCGGCCTAAGTCCTCGTTTCCGTTGAACCCCTTGTGACGTTTGTGTACTCGAAAGGGATCGGGAAGCACCGGAGAAACGTTCGCGCATCGAATGGTTGCGCTCGCAAACGTTTTACTGCTATTAAAACAGACTCTGCGCAGGAATGTTGAAGTGCTCGACATCGCCATGGGGTGGAGAGAGGAAGAGAAAGAGAATGAGAGGGAGAGAGAGAGAGAGAGAGAGAGAGAGAGAGAGAGGATATGTGTGAGATCCAAATGTATCCAGCCGTAAAGTTCGGAGAATTTTATTTGACTGTCCTTGTGTGTACGAATGCGCGCGCGAATAACTTCGCTCGGCCGCGTATGGGTAGTGCGTTTGACATAAAAAGGTTGGTGGAGCGGGGAAAAAAATGGCAGCATACCGTTTACGGAGAGCAGGAAAATGCGCAAAATTCCAGAGCTTGCGCGCGATGTAATCCGAAATGTCAGTTAATATTACATGCCAACGCTTTAATTCCTCCCTACGGTGCATTAATTCTTTCGCCCGCCTACATAAACAGGCTCCAATTTTTACCCTTTTTTTACACCCGAAATTTCACGTACATACCGACGAGTCGCGCCGCGCCGAGCCCCGACGAATTAAACAAATATGCCCCGATCCTAATTATGATCGTCCATCCGACATCACATTCAGCCCCCGAGAGGATGACGAACGACACAATTTTTCCGCTCCGCCCCGAATTAGCTTCAACTCTATTCTCTTTCCCGGTTCAGTCCGGCAGCTTCGTGCTGCCTGGTCGGAGGGGTGAGGGGAAGGGGGAGGGAGAGAGAGCAGTCTCGCCACTTCGGCCGACAAGTAGTAATGGTTATCTCGTCCCAAGTCCTCCTTCTCCGGCCGCCCCCCCACCTCCCGCTCGGCACTCGTGGAACTGAAAAGTGCGAGTCACCTACGTATGCACGAGGAGAATAAGGGAAGAATGGTATAAGAACGGGCAGGCCGTGCGAGGCGATGTGGAAGAACAAGACGGCACTCCGCCTTTCCCCTCCTGGGGGAAATCACATGCTCCCCGGTTTTATGAGTACTCCCACTTCGTCCGCGACCCGCGGAGTCTCCCCTATCTTACCCCTCGAGCTGCCAGAACGAGCCCTCCTTTTTTCGCCTCCCTCCTCCTCCTCCCTCCTCCTCCTCCTCCCCCCCCCCTCGTCTTTCTTCTCTCCCCCGTCTGAGCCCCGGTTTCATTCTCTTCAGACGTCTCTTTCCATCCAGCTTTTGACTCTTCTTCCGGACGCCCCGCCGCTCCCCCGGGATGCCAAACGCTCGATCCTTTTGTCTTCGCGGATTATGTCGGCGATTCGGTTCGATGTTTAAGACGACCTCGGACCCGAAGGCTTCCCACCGCGGTCGTCGAGGATGTGCCCGGCTCCGGTAAACTCCGTTCGACGTGCTCGTCCGCGATCTTTAAGACGCCCGGTACACACCTGACCGACGAGACTCAGACCGCGGCGGGTTCGGATTTCGAGTATTAGCGGGGGAGTTTATACGAGTTGGCCGGGTTCGACGGCCTTCTGGCCTAGTTGCGGCCGAGGCTGCGCCCAGTGTACGAGATCGTTAATTGAATTTTATAGCCAGTTGCATTTCGGGTAACGCGCTTGTTAAGTTCACGTAAGTAAATGTCTGCGGCAAGCGCGCGCTTACGTGCGCGCTGTTACTTATGATTATTGGGGTAGTTTTGCGTTTATCAGAATGGCCCCGTTAATGAATATGTTGCGATTGCGCGAGGGCAGAGTTATCGGCTCGTGTATCGGTAATAGGATGGATGTTCCTCTCATTCGAGCCGCTGTTCCGACTTACACTGAGAGGAACTCGACGCGTAACAACTATTGTGCAGGATTTGCGTTACTGACTGGCGGGAATTCTGTCGTGACAGTCAGAGACGGTGCTAAACGAAGTCGCACGATAACGCGAGGATGCCGTAAGCTAAAGATGCGCTCGGTTAATACGCGGATAATGAAAGCCGCAATTAATCATCCCATCCGAAGCGGGCCTTCATCGAGCTCACAGCCTGCACGATCGTATTGTAAGGACGACTTCAAATACAGAAGTGGAATCAAAGTTACCGTAGCTCGCGCACCGCAGAATCCACCGCTTGTTTTTCATTATCCAATGAAACAGACTCTGCAAACGTTCCATCATTCTCCGCGTAATTATCTGACCTACCTTGAAATATCGTGATTACGCTCGAACCCACGACCGAGGCGAGAACGTACGTATCCAAGTTTCAATTATTCTTTCCGGTAATGATATCTCCCTTCCGACTTCAATACCTACCTCTTCGTTCATATTATCGACATTCAACCCACGCATCACGTTATATAACACTATTTAATACGAACACACCGTGAGATAAGAATATCTCACCTTCGAAATTGCCAATTTTCCCTTTACTCACTTCCGGAAGATTATAAACCTTACCCCCTACGACGATTATGAAGGCGGGACAGCCACGGGCGCGGGAATATCTCGGCTCTACGTATAGAAAGACGAAGGATTTCGGAGGAGAAGTGCCTCGAGACGACATACCTACGAGTACGCACTCCATCTCCACCGAGGCGTTGGGATCGACGGCTGGAATATCGATTGAATGTCGCGTCCCGTTGGATTCCGACTGGCAGCGCGCGCTCGATAGCCAACCCCACACCCTCCCCGCCCCTCTACAACCTTCATTCACTCGCGCTTCCGGGATTCTTCGATCGTTCATGCATGTCACTATCTTATCCTCGCGCCAGCGCGATTTCCATCGTCGGCGGAAGCTTCCGGTTCGTTCCTTGCCATTCCGCGGCTATTATCGCCCTTTCCTCCCCCTCCCCCTCCCCCCTTCGCCCCGCTGCTGGAGTCCTTCGACACCTTTCACCGTTCATGCTCGAACGAGGGCGGCAACGGGAGCCGACGGTATCCGGTCTCGTGGTCGTCGGAGGCGTCGTAAGCCGCGCACAGAGGGGCAAAGTAGCTGCATCGAGGTACCAACCTTACCGAGCTTCAGCTCAAAGTGCAACCGCGTCGTCTCGCTTCCGGTTTCTGGCAATTGCCGGGCTCGCGCGAAGGTGCGCGTGTCCTCGGTTAGAGAACGTTCATCGGAGGGTTGGACGTATTTACATCGTTTTACTTTCAGGGACTCGATGTAGAAGGCGACTTATGAGACGCGATGCATAGGGTTCTTTAAGTGGACTTTGAAGGATGAGGAGTGGGGAGATATTACTATTTTATATCGGACTGGATTTAATTATTTTGAAGTAATTACTATTTGGGAGTAAAATAATAGGAGGCTTTTTGTATATTTTATTACTAATTTTGTAAAAGCGGTAGATGGTTGTTATTAAAGTGCAGAAAACTAAAAGCAATGGAACGCGAATAGGGAGAAAAACGTAGCTATATCGTAAGGAGTAGCATTTTCTACTTCCTTTTTATGGCGAATTATGATACACGTAACACCTTGGATATATTTTTTTACGGCGCTTTGTGTAGCTACAAGAGAAGTCAGCTTTTTGAGTGTCCCCTTAAGAGCGTGCATAAAAATCTAGAAACAACCATCCACTCTTTCGTTCTCGTTCTTCCACTCTGCTTACATTTGTCTCCTCTCTCCGCCTCCGTCACAATGGCGATGCTCAGGTAGAGGTTTCGCGCGCAAAGTATGCCCGGATACGCGAGCGCGCGCGAGAACAAGCCAATTTGCAAAATCTCATCTGGCTTATCGAATCACCGCCGGCTGTGCACGCGCAAGATGCAAGAGAATCTCAACAGTGGTCGAACGCCACGGCCGCGATAATGAGTTTATGCGCAACTTATGCAAATCGATTCGCGCCTCGTGACTCACGGCCGGGGAATAAAACGATCGCACCATCTGCCAGCGGGAAAGGACCGTTATTAGTTCTGGCAAACTTCTCTTTTTACAGTTGCCAGCAAAACCGTCCGGCATGCTCAACATTTTAAGCGCCTCAGGATCGCTGCGACGTATACGAACATTTATATTCTTCAAAAACTCACATTGTTATGCCGGCAACGAAAATATTATGAATGAGTTTTGATGCTCAATATTTTCTTGTACCGATTGTAATTCAACAAAAACTCGTCAAAAATTAATTGTCTTATAAAGACAGTCGGGAAGTCACCTTAAGAATAGAAATTGCTGAATATCCTCAGGCAATTATTTCAAAATAGTTACTCGAATCGTTCATCGGCAGACTTTATGGGGCACGCGCGCACGTCGTCCATCCGCAAATGTACGAAACAGTTATCGGACACCACCTTCTATGCTTTCATGCCCCCGGTCCAAAAGCGACCCTGTCCTCGAGCCACGTCCTTCGCCCGTCGTCCTATCTCACCCCGTAACGTCCGCCGCCGAGTGTGTCGCGAGAAGGACTCGCCGAAAATAAAAGCTGATCCTTGCGCGAGGTTATACGAGCCTTTTACGAGTTCGTCGCACCCTATCTCCGCGTACGTACACGCGCGAAGGAAAGCGCGACGTGACGAGGCCGGACCGAAAGTTATGGCATATAGGTTTTTTTCCGAGGGCCTCTCGTTCAATAAGGCGCATGAATACGCGTCCGTGCGCGCGCGCGCGCGCGCTCGTACCGTAGCATATCCTTCTGTTTCATCAGTCTTATGGCCGCCACTTTTCGGACGACTCTCGCCCGACGTGCTGCCCGAATTTCGACTGGCTGCCCGGTGCCGATGATGGCGGCTGGTGAGGTTCCTACAAGCCGATATTGAGGGTGCCACGTGTATCCGCGAGATTTTCTCAAATTTCATCCGCGCGACATCCCGCCGGAACGTTGTTGGGAGTGCTAGCCTTTATGAACACGGCCGGTCCCGCCTTCCCTTCCACCCACCGCGAATCTCATTTTACGAATCCCTTACCAGTCGAATTTCTCAGCGTCGTTGTCATTTGAGGTGCTGCGAGTGGGAACGTTGGCGAGTCTATGTGCACGACTGTCATCGGTCCTCTCGCGACTGACGTCACTGGACGGCAGCCAGGCTCAATCAATTTTTATTCAATCTCCCCGGTCGGACTCTCGGCCTCGGCGCGGTTTCGAACCTGCTCAAAAGTTCGATCTGAGGTCTCCCTTCGCGAGAGAGCGTCGTTACACAAACGTTTCGACGGAACTGTTCGCGCACAAGGGACTATCTGGCCTTCCGCGAAAGCACTTCCGTCGATAAGTGTAATTTTCATTTTGACCCGAACGTCGGCGCCGCCGCGGCGATAAGTGGAATTATGCGAGTCCGGGGGGAGGCGGACGAGGTTGAAAGTGGGAAGGGGAGCGAGGAGAAGCTGAGGAAGGTTCACGGGGGAAGTCGCGAACTCCCGTTCTCCGACTGTCCCTTTATCGCGGCACTTCCTCGTTCGGTCCATCGGAAAAAGACGAAATGAAACGAGGTCGTTGATTCTGCGGGGGGGTGTGGGGCGGTGGCAAGGGACTCCGTATCTGCTAAAAGGCGCAGTGCCAAAGGCGTCAGGTGCGCTGGATGAAATGCGATCCGGCGAATTAAGAGCAGAGGTCAAAATGAAATGAGCATCTCTCCTATCGTGGCGTCAGCATAAGAGAGGGTGGCGAATCGTGAGAGGAGAGAGGGGTTGGCGTGCTTCGAATCGTTTATGATATTGTCTCTTCAACCTTCTGGATATCTTCGCCCTTCGTCTATTTCTCTCTTTTTCGTTAGCCTCGCTTCGTTTGCTTTTATGATTCTCTCTCTTTAACCGACGTTGCAGATGTCTGGTGCTTGTCCTTCTCCTTCTCTTTCTTCTTCTTCTTCTTCTTCTTCTTCCTCATCGCTCTTTATCCCGACGTACCTTTTCATCTCTTTCGCGTCATTTATCTCGGCTCTCTGGCTCGAGCCTCGTCGGACCGTTCTTTACGAGTTGACAGGATTATCTCATAAACCGTGTTTGCTTTTATTCTCTCTTGTCGAATAATCAATGTCGCCCGCAGGCGAAGGGCGCGCCACGATCGGCATTCTTGAGCGCCGACAACCCTTGATGCGATCGACCTTGGCGTCCTCTCTCCAGACTCGGGGAACACCTGTAAACAATTTCTTTCTCGCCGCCGCGTCCCAGCTGCCTTGATTTTCTCGGCCGCGGTCATGTCCGAAGCATAATAACGCTCCAATTAAATTTCAGCTGCTAACGCGAGTAGCGCGTTTAATAATTCATTACACGACGTGGACTTTCACGCTCGCAGGGAGAAGGGTTTAAAGGTTTAAAACTCCCGAAGTTCGTAAACTGCTGAAAGTATGGAAATGAATTTCGTAAACATTTCCGAAAAATATTGGACAAAGCTAATTAGTCGATGAAAATTGCAAGGAGCGCCGTCGCGCGCGATGGATAAGAATCAGTGCCTGTCCTTTCGAGAAGTAGCAAGAGACAGCCTCTTGCTGGGCTCTAATTGAAATAGACGTTGTCTCGTTTAGGAACTTTTAATCGAGTCGCCCTTTCGATGAAATCCTGATAAAGAGCCGACGCCGTGTCGATCCGCATAGCACGCTACAAACTTCGCCCCTTTCCCTGCTTACCCTTATCACATCGAAACGCCACCCTTTCCCCACCCCCTTATCCTCCACCCGTGAAAATTGTCGCCCGCCTAACCTGCATGCCCCCGGAACTCTCGCATTACCCTCTTCAGCGTGCACGAAGTATTACCAAAAGAACGTATTCAAAGAGGGTGGCTCAGGAAGGACCTCAAAGGTCCCACGGAATTATTTATAAAGCATCCTCCAGATCGAATCAAAATTCGCTCCGGCTCATAATCGATAAGACATTTTTCGCGAACGTCAAAATCTACCCCCTCCCTCTCTCTCTCCTCTCTCCCACCCGGAAAGCATCGTCGGCGAAAACTATCACGTCCCCCGTGCGCGCCCTGAAAACTTTCGCACGACCCTCGTCTGGGAGAGAGACGGGCTCGAGGGTGAAAGTGAGAGGCTCGGGCGGAGGGAATTATTTATAAAGGTTTCTCGGATTACCTCCTTGCGCGCTCCGTGGGGACCGTGAAGGGACTTTGTCATTTTAATGCGCGCTGTCAGCGAGTCCATCGATCCAGCGCGCGATCCTCGTTGTCCTGCCTCGAGTCGAGGGGGGTGATTGGGGGGTGGTGGTCGGGGAGCCGAGGAGGAGATGTACAGACTGGCGAAGTAATCAAGTGGCACGTCGTTTGCCCTGTCTGTCGATCGCCCTACGTGCGGCATCCGCACTCCGCGATCCGCAGAGCTTATCCAGCAAACTGCTTCACCGCCGATGGAGTGTCAACCACGCGCCATCATGGCGCGCACTTGATGTGTAACCGCCAACTTTGCACTCCTGCACAATATCGCCGGGAATTAGCTCGCCCTACGGACCCTTTCATTTACAGCCGATCCCGCACACTCTTCCGCGCTCCTACGTTCTCTCCCTCTCTCTCTCTCTCTCTCTCTCTCTCTCTCTCTCTCTGTCTCTTTCTGCCTCTCGCTCTGTACAACAAACGACTCTTCACTCTCCCATCTTCCATTCAGTTCTCCCCACCCTCCGACCGCACACTCTTCCCGTTTGTCGTAACTCGCGTAGTCGGAAGTGTTTTGGTAAAAGATTTAACTTCCATTAGACAGGCGAGGCTGGGCGAGAAGGTGCGAGGTGCGAGGAAATACGGCTTTTAATGGATCCCCTTCGACGCGGTCGCGCGGCCGTCCGCCTGAGCAAATAAACGAATATGACTGGCATTAATTATCGGCCACTGCCGCCGGTTGAGATTTGTCGCGCTTAAGCCGCGGAAGCCTTCGAGACGCCAAGGCGTCCATTAGTCGAGGATAACGAGGCGCCGGGTAATATTAATGCAACGTATCCGCCCCCCCCCACCCCCTCCTCCCCCTTTCGGAGACATTCCGCGATGCATAACGCAGCCCGGGTTCCGAGAAAGATTCCCGGAGTATCGCCGCCGCCGAAAATTACGTCGAGAGACGCTGGGAATTATTCGGATTTCGCGGGACGCTCCGACGTTCCGCGTCTCTCACGCAGCTGGTTTCCTTTTTCGCGCGTATCTCGTCGTAAAAATAAATGTCCCGCGTTATGGACTCCGTAAGGTACGCGCGTATATACGGCGGAATATGCGGCGGCTGCGTACGGAGCGGCGGGAATTCTGCAAATGCGGAGAAATCGCGCGTTAGGCGAGTAATGTAACGACGCCAGATACGTACGGCCGGATCGATAAACATTATCGTCGTTTGCCTTCGAACGTTCGTGTATCTTTCGGGGGGCTTCTGCGATCTTTTACGATTCCAATTTCATCTGGCCTTTTTGGGTAACACTTCACGTTCGCACTCCGTCAGCTCGTAAACGATGCCAGACACTGGAGATTGACTAGTATATCAAACATGGGCATTTGCCGTGACGCGCGTCTGCCATCATGATTCATACATATGAATCGGTCGATGTGTAGCGGGCGTAAAAGGCGGGGGTAAACAATAACCGACATAGAGCGGACGATTCGTATGGGTCCGAAGGCAGAGGGACGGGCGAGACACTGGGATCCCGGGTCAGTATGTAGAGCACGTACAGGTTTCATGTCTCCAATATGGCCGACCGGCCGGGTCACTCCCTGTATTCCTTTCACAAGGTCCATTTACATCGTGGTAAGTGATATTTCGGAGTCGCTTTGATGTCCCGGGATATTGATACTCGTTAGAGCACGTAATCTTCTTTCGTTCTCGTGCTATGCTTACTTCACTGAAGCGTGCACGGTAGACCGAGGTACGCTCAATGGGAGGGTCTGAGTTATTAACCGGTTCAGAGGAGACTTTTTCAACGCTGGGAGGACGCAATTTATTCTTCATATTCTTTAAATATACATCCGATGCAAATGAAATTTGCGAATATATTACGGGCGGGAGGAACGTTAATTATTATTTCCGTGGCGTTGAAATACTTGTGATATATTCAGCTCCTGTTAAGACGTCTACGATAATGCTGCTGATTGTTTCATAAAATATGCCCGGGAGCGAGCGTATCATTATATAAACTAGGACAGAAGCTTAAATATTGAATCGCAGCAGCGCGCGCGTAAGATAGCGCTCGTTCCAACTGCTTTATTGCGAGCATTTTCGAGTCGGCCGCAAGTTTAAGTTCCGTGTCGGTTTCAACTCGCGGCGAGGCGATGAACTTTGAGATTACTCCTAAACCATCTGAGCGTATCGCTGATTGAACGTTGATTCCCGTACCTGTGTGACCGACGCGAATTGTACGTAGGTACGAGCGCAAACGTATCTAAGATTCGTCCAAGTTAGAATACGTCGCGCGCCCAATGTTCGGCGGAAGTGTGAACTCGAAGTAGGGCGTTTCGGATGATATCGTGCCCCGCAAGGCGAACGTAGATTATCGAGTGTTCCAATTAAACGACAAATTTACTCTGACTCTTCGTCAATATATTATTACCGCCGGCCTCCGGTACGGCGAATACTTATCGACCGCTGAGACATTTTTGGCTCGACACGCCAACGCTCGATCACAAATTAACTATCGAATGTCCACTCGTGCCTGTCAGTCATAGGTTTCATCAATGGCAGGCTAACATTAAGAATAGTTCAGTTCTTCAATTCCCGAATTTAGGAAAACGATATCGGGAACATGTCTCCGGAGACTTTTTCTAGTGAATTCGTGTCGCGTGCCAAAAAGTTTCGCGTCGCGAGATTATTTAAGAATGGCAGGATTCAAAATTCAAGACAGTAGAACATCCTTTTCGGAGGTATCAGGAACAACGATTGCCTTTATTACTTTCGGCAAGCACCCGACGTCGGAGTTTAAGAACGGTGTGCCCAGAAAGAATTTACAACGAAACGAGAGTGTCTGCAGTGCCGGCGAACTGACTCTCGCTGCGCAACACATACCCACCCTCTCTTTCACCCTCTCAGTCCTACCCCTCCTAAGCCTCTCCCGCACCCCGTCTCAAAAATGGAGTCCCGACGAAGGCCAGGTTCAATGTAATGAAATTCTTCGCAGAGTCGTTTTGGAAAAGTCACGTCGAACAGTGCGCGTTTCCTATGCAAAATTCTGAAAACTCGAGCGACGCACCCGGACCGTAAGCTTTCAAGCAGTCGAATTGCAACGGTGCATCGACGCAACGAAGGACATTTGCATGTCGTTGCACCGCAACTGATGCAGCAAAGATTCTCTTTCCTCCTCTCTCTCTCTCTCTCTCTCTCTCTCTCGCTCGATCTCGCTCCTTCCATTATATCTTCTCCTTTATCTACTCTCGTTGCCGTCCCGGACCCTACTCTCTCTTCCTCTCTCTGTCTCTCTCTTCACTTCGAACCTCGTGGCTTCAACCTTCGCCGTGCTCCGTGCCTTAATGTGACACGACGACAAAGATCGTCGGGACAACTTCGTCTATACGCGACGGGAGTGTAGGCAGCCGAATAAGGACCGAGCGTGTAAATGAAACTACGCGTTTAGTACGATCCTCCGCGAAGGAGTGAAAGGAGAAGCACGGTCGAGGGGAGAGACAGGCATGGGACAAGTGGAGAGTCGGGAGGGGGAGAGGGGGACGCTGTAAGTTCGTTGCGAAAATGAAATTACCGCACCGTGAAAGCAGTGCTTTGCATGAAATCACGTCGGTGAGAGGGAGGGTGGCGTCGAGTCAGTGGGGGAGGAAGGTGGGTGGTGGCAGCCGACATTGCGACAAAAGGAGAGAGGAGACTCTCAGTCTCTTCCTTTCCCCGCCGTTGCGCGCCTCCTTCTCCGCCTTCTTCTCCTCCTCCGCCTCCCCTCCTCCTCGACCTTCCACGCTTGACGCTGAATAAGTGAATTTTCGCGCGTTCTCAGGGCTTTACGTTTCCTGGCGGGACTCGAAGCACAAAGAGCGCGACCCGGTGCTCCTTCTTTTCCCTCTTTACCGTTATTTTTATTATTTTTCCCCGCCGCCCCTCGACAAAGGGATCAAACACGGCTTCTCTCTGTTTCCGCCGCATTCCCGACAGTTTCGACGCCGAGCTTTTCCGCTGAAGCGACGATGAACAGATTCCGCCGCGGTGCCCGGCCGACTCAGCCGGGAGGCCGGATTTTTTCCCACTCTAATTGCCGACGGCGAACGATGCGTCGCGATTTGCGATGGACGATCCTCGCTCCTCGCGAGACGATCAGCGTCAAGGTCGCGGGATATAATCTCGGCGACAGATTGCGCTCTGCGAGCTTCGCGACGTAACGCGGATCTGCGAGCGGCTGACGGCGATGCGGAAGGTGAAGGAAGAGGAGAAAGTGTCGCGGAAGGCGGTCTGAGGAACATCGCCGGGAGGGCGGTAATCGTGGGCGACTTTGCATTTTATATTTTCCAATTTGCAGGAAGTTGTCGGGGTCGTTCGCGGGGGCGTATCCGGGCTCGTAGGCGACGACAGAGGAAGGTATCTCTCTCTGTATATATACGTACGTGTATATCGGGAGAGGGGAATAGAAAGAAAGGGAAAGATAGAGGGGAGGTAGAGAAGGACGGAAGAAGACACCCTCTCTCGCGATAAGGGTCACCTCGGGAATGGCAGTTAGACTCGAGACGACGATAGGTGAAGGAGGCGGGCGGCGAGGAGCGAAGGAGAGAGGGAGTTTGTTAGCAAGTTTTATAGACAATCAGTCGACTCGTTAACCGGTAACTAGGAGACCCCTTTCCGCCTGCGTTCCGTCGTGTTATTTCCATTCACCCCCGCACGCTCGCCACCCCCTCACGACCGACCGCCGTCTCCGATCCCGTGCCCACTCCCTCTACCCCACCCTCCGCCCCCAGCCCGCAGTTTCAACCCCTAGACAGCCCATTGTCGACCTATTCGAGGCTCCCTCTTATCCGGCGCGAACAACCCTCTCCGATCTTCAACCCGCAAGAGTCCACCCTCTAGCGGCCGACTAACCATCCCTCTCACCTCTCTTTCTCTCTCTTTGTCGCCGGCTATGCTAATGCGGCCGACATTACCATACCGCGGAAACTATGCGAGGCAAACAACTGAAAAATTCCATTCCGCAGGCCCAGCCCTCCCCCTCTTCCGTCTTCTCATACTCGTCGTCACATCCGGGTGGCGTACGTATGCACCCCTCTTTCGCCCCGGCCTCGCTTACGACTCTCGCGGCTCGGTTAGATGACATAGGCGTCGATTACCTTCGGCGCGAGGAGAATGTCGCCGTTTGAACGGGACCGTCCTGACAAATTGGCAAACGAGATCGTCGCCCGGGGAATCTCCCGAGGAATGCCCCTACCGAGTTTCTTTCTGCGTCTGCGCGACGCTCGCTGTTCTCTCAATTTTTGTCACCACGTCGAGGGGAAGAGAGAACGAGAGGGGACAAAAATTTATAACGGAACTACATTTTTTTCTTTCGATTTCCTCCAAGTCGACTTTCGATTTCCTCCAAGTCAAGCCCTCTGGCAGTCCATTGTCACAAAGGAGTCTCGTCCGTCAATCCTAGCCGTGTCTGCGGCCGAGTATCTGGCCGCGTTCACTAATTTTTTCCTCGCCTCCTTTCGCCGAGATGAATCACGTCCCCGCCGCGCCAAGGTTGCCAGGCAGAGAATAGACGCGGGGTTCAAGATCGCGGAGGAACAATATTCGCGGCAAATGGATACAAACGAGGTGATTGGTCCGGGCCAATCCATCACCTAGCGGCGCTTTCTGCCGGCGAACTTTCTTCCCCCCCCCCCCCCCCCCCCCCCCCCCCCCCCGCCGACCCCGTCGACGTGGCCCTGGCTTATCCTTTCTGTCGCCCTCCCACTTTCTCCTTCGTCCTCTCCGTCTCATCCCCTCCCTCTCAGTCTACCTCCCTCGCCCCCTCCCGGGGCCTGTCTGGCCGCGAGAAGGAAGGGAGTCGCGCCCCGAAATAAAACACATCCATCACGGTCCGTATGCAGTGCCTGTCGATAAACAAGCCGTGAATAACGTTATGAAGCGTCCCTTTTGTTTACTCTGTCTTCCCTTACGTCTCTGTCTCCATTGGCGCGCGAGCGCCGCTGGAAAAAAGGAAGCAGGCGCGACAGCTGACGCAAATACATACGAACCTGTTACAATCCTTTCCAACGTAGCCGCGCACCTACCCCTACACCTCCCCCCTCCTGTATCGAACTCGATCAAAATTCACCGCGGGACGAACTTCCGAGGACCGACGCGGGAATTGATCAATTCGAGCCGCAATTACGCGCGCGCTCGTAATAGATCGCCGATCTCAGTCGGTCGTGATTACAAGTCTCGCGAAGTGGCAAGCCACCGGTCGATACATCCGACCTGGAGGAACATATCATTACGACGCCTCCAGAGCGCGGCGGTCCCTGCAATTTCCCGAAGAATCGCGACGAACCGCTGGCATAATTGCAGCGAGGCAGCCTCCGAAAGAGTTCGAGCGTCAAGAGACGATCGACAGGTTCGAAGCGGACGGCGGGAGGAGGAAAAGCGACGGGCCGACAGGTTCGCCGAAAGAACACGGACGAGATCGTACGGCAGACAAGTCGTCCCGGTCGCACGAGGAAGCAGGTGCCGTCCGAAACGCGAGTCGGGCGCAAAGCGTTTCGTGCTCGTCGTTTTCTCGCCGCTGCCGTCACGCGAGCCACGGCCACAATGTAACGAATCGAGCGGTGTAACGACATTAGCCGACCGGCTAATGATCGGCTTTATACCGGATGCGTGACGTCTGCGCGGACGGCAGGGCGACGCGTCGAACGTCGCCGATGTTACACGCATGCGACTCGCGTTCGCCGTCCTGTACGCACGGCGCATTTGCGTACGGATCGCGGACGCTTTGCATATTCGATTCGAATCCCGGACGCCTCGCGCACGTACGCGGCGGCGGAAAGAATTCGACGGCAGCTGCAACTTTTCGGCCAGCGGGGCCGGCTGCAGCTTTTTCGGCGTGAGAGAAAAAATGACCGATGTCGCGGACGCTTTTTTCGGGAAAATCGGCCCGACACCGCGTTCGGCGAACGGGCGTCGGGCGGGACGTAGGATGCATTCGAAATGGAGATGAAGAGGGAGGGGCCATGCGAGGTGTTTGATGGGCGGACGAGACGCCGAACTGCCAAGAGTTTGCGCTTCGACATGACTCTCGGTCCTTTCAGCGGGGATAGATCGGATGTTATGGGATAGTTTTGATTCCACACTGTTATAAATCGTATTTAAAATCGTATCAGCTTTAATGCGTCCTTTACACGTTTAACATCTGTACAGAGGCTAATGTAGAAGTACAGAATTTCGATCGAACAGCATAACTCCGACGTTAATCTGCGCCCGGCGCATTCCGCAACCTTTTTTCGCTTTAATCAAGATTAGCCGAACGGAAATCGAATACTTCCGGTTAATATTCCTGTTAAGCCAGACTCCGGGACTAGTTTAAATTTAGGAAGCGCATTTGGGTATTAGCCAACGGTGTTCAATGTTCCGGCGAGCAGCAGCGCGCGCTCTTGCGCTCTGGCCTGTTTGCATATTTCATTGAAATTTAGAGTGGCCCCGCGAGTGTATCGGCGAAGAGCGGTACGCTCCGGGCGGGGAGGGGGGAGTCCCGTTAAGTTCGAGAGTCGAGATTTTCCGAGCCGATTCGCATAATCCTGTAGCGAGCGGTCGCCTCTGCAACGGCGTAATGCTCGGTTGTTGGTTCGCTCGCGCAGACACTGGACTGTCATGGAAAGAGGATGTTTCGTAACACCATTATACCTAGTGGCAATGCCCCTCTCATGTCAGCGCCGCGTTACCGTTCCGGCCAGGAACGTATAAATCCTCTCCGGACGATGTACTTTTCCGCTTATGGGGAAGCGAATGGGCGCGTCTCGTTAGACGGTTTTGCACGTTTCGACGTAAGTCTTCTGCCGGCAATTTTGTTCCGGCGCGTAACTGTGTCGAACTGCAGGTTGAACCGTTTGTGCAGTTTAAACTCCTTACCGGGCAGGATCGGGAGGCAGGGTTCGCGGAAAATTCTCCGCTTTGCTCGTTGGCGGACTGTAATTGGTTTGGCGCAGTTTTTGAAAATTGGATCAGGCTCTTTGTTCTGCACGGGAATGCGCTCCCGGGGACTTTATTTAATGCGTGGACTTTTGATTTTGTATTCTGCGTCGTGCGTGGTAGCTAACGAAACTGACAACGATTCACTGCTTTGCGTTTTACTGCGAACATGTATGCTAATCGTTATTGCTATGTAACATTGCAAATTGCGGATACCGACGCTGGACAGTAAGTCAATGTGTATATTGAACATATTTGAAGTAGAACTATCGGCTTATACATATTCAGTTCAACCTCAATATGCGACTGTGGAATTATAAATCTCGTTACCATTTCAAAGAGACCGCGCCGGTATCATTACACTTAATTACACAAGTTAGAAACGGTAGAAAATATATCAGCTCATTCGATCATGATTACAGAATCCAAGAAAATAGAACGAAGAAATTCGGGAGTTTAAAAAAGATGAAGTGCTACATAGTCTCAAAGGGCGAGATTGTGGAACGTGATAATCCAAGATTGTTTTGTACAAAGGAAGTACTGACGTGTAAACGAAAATGTCAGGGACAGTTTTACAAGCACTCCGCGCTCCGACCACATTCTCGACATACTAGTTACATTCTTTGCAGTGGGATCCGCCGGTGGCACATCTTTGATTAAAATTGCGCATACGTACATCCCTGAGCAATACTATCTGGGTCGAATGGGCACCGGGATCATTCCCCTCTCGCCATTGTTTCTCGACTCATCGTCGGCGATGTAGCACCATGAAATCAAGATAGGCGAGGCATTCGTCGCGCTGCAATTTACGAGTGGCGAAATGTCGTCTGTTCTCCTCCGGCGTTTCCCGTGTCGAAAGCGATTCGAATGCAAAGTGCAAAACCGTGTGACCGCCTACGCGTCGTTGGCACTAATGGCAGATGAAAACCGTATGCCGTGCGCGCTCTCGCGCCAGGCTCAGATTTTCACCCCGGAAAGAAGTCGCTTCCGGATGTCCATCACGGCCGAAAAGCAAAGTCCGCGTCTGTTTGCGACTCCAGTCGGTGGAAGTCCGCTCGGACGAACTGTGCCAGGCTCGTTCTCAATTCTTTGACATGCACTTCCTCTCGCCCGTTCTTTGACATTTATTCTGAACTGCGAGCCGTTTATCCCGGACCAGGTCCGCGTATGCATAACATGAACGCGTCGCGGAAAGATATTCCATCCGCCCGCATCCCGCAAGTGGATTGTGTTCTATTCCCTTTACGCTCGAATTCGGGATCATAGGCGCGCGCGTGTACGCGTGTTAGTAAGCTCCGACAAAAGTCTCGAGTTTCGACACTCGCAATCTCGACTGTCAGTCAAGTATTAATGACCACTAAAAAATGAAGAGCTACTCTTCCTGCGCTCGACACCTCTCTCGTCCGGTCAAGAACTAAAGTTCAACGGACTCCCAACTCCTGACAGCCGCCAATACGACTGTTACGAAAACCTGTCCAAACTCGGCGCCTCGGAAAATTCGAAACTTGCCCCAAGATTTTCATCGACCGAGTTTTGTTCGACGCTCGGCCAGACTTTACACCCTACTCGTCCCGGAAGGGGTTTACGTCCCAGCTGCGGCTCGTTCTTCAGCGCGAGCGGGAGCCAGATCTGGTGCAGAAACGGACGGCGGCCAGCAACGACAACGGCAGGGCAGCCAACGACGAGGGCGTCCACTTCACGGCGTGGCCTCTGAATTTACCGTGTTCCACATCTTTCCCGACGCATTCTCCCCTTCGGTGTACCGAGGTTAGTGCTCGCCTCGTCGCCGACATACGAGGAGAACACAGACCGCTAACGGCCAAACCTCCGGTCCCTCCTCACTCACTCACCAGCCTCGGCCATTTTCCCTCGTCCCGCTAAATCATCCATCCCCTTCCGCGCCTGTCGCGCCAGTTTTGTCCTTTTCTACGTTTGCGCTAAGTGTCCTCTTCCACGCGCGCGCGCGCGCGCGCGCTCACGTCTTTCTCTCCAGCCTCTCGCAGCTTGTTTGCGTCCGTCGCAAGCTGAAGAGGACAGGAGACCGGTGGTATTTCAACGAGTACACTGCGCCGCATCTCATTTACATGCATTAAGGAATAGATCGCTGGCAGAGGGGAGTAGGGGAGGACCGGAGAAAGTGGAGGCTGACTGTGACGAGGGACGAGCGTGTACACTTTTCCGTGACCGCGCGCACGTCCACCGGGTATATGGCGCACAAGCGCTTTTCCGTCGTGCGGACAAGAGACGCGCAAAAGAAACCCTGCACGCTCCCTACGAGTACGGTTCGTAAACATTTGCATTCGTACTCCTGCGCCGGAGACCTCCGCGATGCTCGTTTGACGCGAGGCAAGGAAGTCGTTAGCGATTCGTCGTAAGACGATCCGAATTGCAGCCAAGTTTCGTCCTGATCGAAAATGGCGGATCGTCGGTGCGAAGAAAGGTACCGTCCTCGACGAGCCTCATTCAACGATTTGTCCCGATGGCAATTGCGAGACGGGATTGCTGGCAATGCGATGGAAAACGATCCCGACCTTCTCGGGATTAACGGGGCGAAACGATCCGCCGAGTCGCTCGACATTGAATGCAAAACAGCTGGAAAAGTCGAAGAGGGGCGTGCTGTTGACGTAATTAACGTGCACGAAAACACGGCGGCCGTAGTCGTGGATCCGCTGCCGGGACACCGGAGAAAGCCCCAGACGAGTCCGACGAAACTTGCGCCCTGCTAAAGTCGCCATTGTCGGCGCAATCTACGCAAGGGCGGGAGGAAGGGATACGCCGCGAAGTGACTCGCAGACTGCGGCCAAATTGAGAGAGCGAGGGCAGAGGGGGGAGAGTGGCAGGAGGGCCAGCGGATGGCGGTCGGGGGAGTGAAGTACGGATCGGTAACGAGCTCTCTTGATTCCTTCAACAAAAGAGAAGTTCGCCGTGCGCCCCAAGACAAAACTTCCCC
Organism: Anoplius nigerrimus; assembly: GCA_914767735.1. Taxonomy (NCBI): domain Eukaryota; kingdom Metazoa; phylum Arthropoda; class Insecta; order Hymenoptera; family Pompilidae; genus Anoplius; species Anoplius nigerrimus. Next base: position 11,197,233 of record OU612082.1, read on the forward strand.
TTGTTCGTATCTGCTCCCGTTCGACTCCTCGCGTCGAAATAAAGGCGAGACACCGATACGCGTCGGAGCGACAGAATCGACGAACGAGCCGGGCGTACACCTACACGGACGAGAGGAACACGTGCACCTATACGCGAGAAGAGGCTGCGATCGTGAGGAGGGAGAGAAGTTGTGCGGTTATAATTGATCGATCGACCGTCGTCGTCGTCGATGGAAAAGTGAAGTGGACGGAATATAAAGTGGATCAGCGGTCACAGGGAGGGGGAAGGGCGGGGGAGATGAGAACTGCGAGATGATTGAAATCAGAGAGACTGAAAGAAGGAGGGGCGGGAGGGAGTCGAAACGATAGTTAGAGGGCCGCGTAGATACATCTACATAGAAACGTCTCTCCTTCCGTCTTCCTGCGCCTCTCGACAGGCACGGACACGCACACCGACTTAAACTGGCCGAAGTACCCGGGCAACTCCTCCAGCGCGGCGCATATGCCATGAAGACGGAATCGTCGTGGGTGTACGTTTCGATTAAACTTCTCAGACGGCAGGAATTATCGTCGTCGCGTGATCGTCGCCCGAGTATAATTCGCGCGAGCGCCCGTATTGCTCGTTCGCACGGCCCTACGTACGCGAGTATGCGCAGGTGTGTGTGCGCGCGCGCGCGCGCGCTCTCGCCCCGTCGTCCGGATCCGTACGATGTCCAGCTTGAATAGTGTCAGGCGCAACTGTAAATTATTGCCTCACGCCCAGTCGTCATCATCTTAGTCCTCCCCCTCGGAACTGGCAATACGTTGCAGACGTCGGAGGTACCGCTAAGCTAACGAGATAGCAATCAGCGATCGCGATGCTGAAAAATGTTCCCGCGCACGTTTATGACCTGACATCAATTCGAGCCGTCCCGTACGCCTCTCGGCATACATATATCGAATATTATTTCGCAAAGCCGCGGCGAGTGCCTTGCGAGTGTTACGAGACTCTAGTCGAAGACGTTCCCGATAATTTCGGTCCGTACGAAAAAGTCGACATCAAAGCGAGTGCGGACTATCATTAGGAACGCGGCGGAAGCGGTCATGCGGAAGCTCGCGCCATCAAATCTGGACGGCGTACGTGTGTACCGTGCGAATGCCGCTGCGAGGGCATGTACGCAGGTCCCGGAAGGAGTCACGGAGGGTGAAGCGGGCAGACTTTCGGTCGTTACGACCGCCGTAATGGACAGAGCCGACGGGGAAGCGTGGTGTAACGACGCAGCTCCGAAGCCGGTGGGCCGCCCATCTGTCGAAGGGGTTGAAATTGCTTCGTGCCCCTTCCTCCCTCCCTTCACCACCTCTTCCCCTACAGTCGGCTACCCCATTCGCTTTCCGTCTAGCTATCCGGCTGAATCGCGTACCGGCCACGGCTTTCTGCGCTCGATCGTTCTCATCCCATCCCGGAATATCGTTTCCAGCTTGCGGGTCGGTAGTGTTGCAGGGCCACTCGCTCGGATCCGTCGCGCAGACATTGCTATCTACCCCCCTCGATCTGAGCCGATCGGTCCTTTACGACGGGATTATGCCTCGACTCGGCGAAAATGAAGGATCCGGGCGGACGGAACGTGTGTCGCGGACGCCGTCGAATAAATGTGTCGCGTCGACGCCCGGACGAAGATTTGTCGGACGGGATGCATATTTCTGATCAGGTCGCTCAGTCCTCGCTCGCTGCCTCACCGAGGCCATAATAAACGATTTTCGTATGATAAAGCGGTGGCAATCAGCTAGTCGGTCAATCAGATACGGAATCTCCATTCCTGATCTGCCCAGCGTCGATTTGTATTCGTCCATCGGGATTATGGTACGTCCGAGCCGTCTCGCGCCGGTACAGCTTTTGTTTCTGCCGCACTTTTTTCGACTCCGAAAGTATCATGAATGCCGTATCATGGTCGAGCGTCTCTCCCTCCCGATGGTTGCCGGTCTCTCGCGAGCATTTTTTGTTCGGCGAGGGTCTCGTCGCCGGTGGGGCCTCGTCGCGATGAAATATTCACGAAATTTTTCCCCCGGACATATCTCGTAAGCCGCCGATCGATTATAAAGGGGTCGGCGTGAATTTTTACGATCGGCCTGGCCGGGGCCGAGCGAAGCGGCGCGCAGACCGGTGCGGCCGCTCGCATTTTGCGGCTCTGTCTTTTTATTCCTCTCCGTCTGCATTTTCCACGTGCCTCGGCCTAACTCCGACGGAAAAACGTAGAAGGGTCGCGAAGAAATATGTACAGGACCCCCCCCCCCCCCCCCCGTCGCTCGGCCTCCAGCGTTATGCGTTCAACCTGTGTGCGCAGGATGGCATCGCGTTCGTTTCTCGGTCTTCTTCCCATTCTTTTTTCCCCTCCCCTCTCGCTCCCGTTTCCGTCGGAACGAGCACGCAAAGCGCGTTATCGAGAACGTAATTGGGAGGAAGTATAGATCGTTGATTACGCGGAAAATGAAATTTTTCCGTCGCGCGCATGCTACTCCAGCTGCGGGCACTGTCACTTCGAGGAGGCAGGTGAAAGAAAGAAAAAAAGACGATCTGCCCGTTGTTCACGACTTTGCCCCCGGCATGACGCGACACCGCGGGGGGAGGAAGGAAAAATAACGTTCGCCCTACGAAATTTCCGTACACCCTTCCCCCGGCCTAATTTATGGATCCCACCCCGCTTCCCCTTTGTTACCACCCCCGTGCTACGACCTTTCAACAATAACTCGTTTCCCCGGGGATTAAAGTAGCGTCGTGCGTACCGAATCAGCGCCGAACGCTGGGGTGGGGCCCCGAAAAAAGGAGAGCTCGTATTAAAAATTAACGGCCCGGCATACGTCACGCTTCGGAGGAATTCGCAGGATTAAAATTGGTCGCGCCCGAGTGTGGGGTGACAATGAAAATCGGACGCGGTACACGACTGCCGTTGCGTAAACCGAGGCTGATGTCAAACCAGCGACATAATGCCGTTGCGGTTTCGAAGTAGCGTAACTATTGATTATTTCTCTCCACGTGAACGCTATTATCTCACGAACTTTTCGTCTTTACGTCTGTCCGCTTTGATGACGAGGAAATAACGCACTCGCGGAGCAATTATAAGCCTTTCAAGTATCATTTGAAAGGTTACGCTATTCCTGATGACGTAGCGTACTACGCCGTTACCGAGACTACCTACAGTACCTACGGCGTAAATTGGCAACGTAAACCCAGTGAAACCGTGCAGCTCGTTCCAGCCCTTAAACGTCAACTTACCACTCGTACGTACGACGGCCCCGGTGCGCAAAAATTCTCGGCTCCGCCGAAAGTGGTCGGCGGTAGGACGCAAAAATTGGCGTAGGGACGCATTGAGAGAGAGTTGCACTCTCCTTGTCCGTCGGTCGCCTCACGGGAGCTGCTTAAATTCAGGCACTCGGGGAAAGGAGACTTTCATTGAGGCAAGCCAGCCAGTGCCCGTTACGTCGTCGTCGGATTGCACATACCCGCCGGTTATGTATATGCAAGCGTGTGCCTCAAAACGCGGGGTTGAGCGGAATGCGCATATGAAATTTACAGCCACTATAACGCAGGAAATGCGCCCACCTCCTTCCTCCGAACGCCCTCGCTTCCAGCCAGTCACCCCCGAGCTCGCACCCCTATTTCCATACTCTGCCTCTCGCACTCTCCCTATCTCACTCCTGCCGTGCGCACCCTTGCTACGATCTCTCCTCTCTCTCTCTCTCTCTCTCCCTCGCTACCCGCCCCGCACCTGTCTTCGTTGAATCCGACAACTTCCTCTCGCTCCCACCCGGAGTCTTCCTCCTCCCTCCGGCCCGAGAGATACCCTCTCATTCTGTCGAGCGCATTCTCATTCTTACTTTCTCCTCGACTAGCTCCGCCGTAGCTGCCTCCCGCGATTTCTCGACTCTTTTTCGCGAAAACGTCTCCATACGAGAGGCCGCTCCGAGCGCTCCTAGGATGTAGAAACGTCGGCCTTACCGGAGCTTTCCCTCGGCCTCGAGAGAGTGTCGCCGGTAATCAACATATACAAGCCGTACAAATGGCCGGTGGCGTACCGATTCTCGCGGCAGACGCCGTTTTCAAGTGCAAAGTACCGCCGGAAATGCTTCCCGGACAATTGTTCACTGCACACTGTCGCAGCTTCGAGTTTTCTCCTCGGAATTACGAACGTTTACTCTCGTCTTAAATGTTTACTTGGCTTGTGTCTATATTCCGCGTACGTAAAGTCTTCGATGGGGCGAAAATTTCATTTACGACATTGTCAACGAGAGTTGCCGGGGCGAAGATTAAAATCGCGGCGCGCTAGGGTGTACAGGGGAATTTAAAGACTTCGACGCTCGGCGCACAAAGAAGTCGGCACCTCGTAACCCGGGAGAAAGTCAATTGACTCCCGTGGGATTGAGGGATTTACGGTAAAGACAAGCAGTGTCGTAAAAGGCGGTGCAAGACTCGACGATGTCGTAAAAGAAAAAGCTTAATATCCTTCATGGTTCCCGTAGACGCGCCTACCGCGCTAAATCTCAAATCCTCCGCGCAAGAAAATTCGTACGCGCTTAGGTGGGAGGGAGAGGACGAGCGAGAAATATCGAGGGGTGGCTCGGTTGGAGGTGGACGTGAGAGAAAATGTTGAACAAAGAGAACGGGCGCGCGGATGGAAAAATCAATTTCCCCTCTTCCGACGTGCGGCATCGAGAGCGAAAGACCGCGCGAGAGAAAGAGAGAAAGGGAGGGAAAGAGAAAGAGAGAGAGAGAGAGAGAGAGGGACGAAATGACGCTGAGGGAGAAGAGGAGAGAGCACGTCACCGCAGGAAATTGTAACAGTGTAAAGTATCGTGACATAAAAACGACACGGCTCAGGTTACCTTAACACGCAAAAGTCGAGGACAAAGTTGAACATATCACGGAAGACGGGAAGTGCCTCGATGGTGGCTCGAAAAACGCGATTTCCGGTCGCTTTGCGAGCATGCCCCGCTTAACGTTCGCTTCGACAAAAAATTGATAGGCAGCCTGCACTTATGTAATGACCTATGTTTCCGCGCATCGATCGGCGACGAAACGAGGCAGTATAAAACTACATCATGCGAGCTTCGTCGGCGGTGGATTTAACTAGTTCTGTGATTCGCTTCTAAAAAAGAATGGTAAGAGACGGTTAGTTTAACGAGGACGTACGCTCTACGCATCGATCGCGAATAAGACGAGGCATCGTTCGACTGCGAGAATGCTGCTATCATGCAGCTAGCATACTGCATACTAGCATACTGCCTAGCATTATGCGAGCTCCGTCTGCGAAGATTAGAGCCGTAACCGATACCGAGCGCCCGTTTATTCCCGCGGAATACACGTTTCCGTCGTATTCGGCTCTTACAGCGAGGAAACAGAAAGCGTCATTCCGGTCGCAAATCGTCTCACGACAAATATTTGCCGCGAATACCGCCGACGCAGTCGAAGCAACGATTCCGAACGAGTGTACACGACGTCGTCGCTTTCCTACGCTCAACCAATCCCGCGCTTGATTTCTCATTTTAAATCCTCGCGACGCATCTGACGTACGTGCGCACTCGAGCATACGTGCATCTTCCTATTTATCGACGATGGATGTATCTCCCTGGGAGGCGTGCATTGCTGGATGCGAAGCGTTCCGCGATCGTATCGTCGCTGCCAAAGCACACGGCCTTTTCCATGCGATAAGTATCTCGACTACTCGACCTGATATATATTAATTAGTGATGAGATATGTAGGCCGCGCGGCGGAAAATCGGATCGGCGAATTGAAGGGAGCGGATGCGATGAGAAAGAGAGAGCGAGAGAGAGAGAGAGAGAGAGAGAGAGACAGAGAAAGAGAGAGAGGGAGATAGACAGAGAGAGAACGGCGGATCGATGCTAAAGGCATCAAGCAGATACTGAGGCTAGACGGATAAAGCGAGCTTGCTTGCCGCTTGTGCAGCAACTGCGGCGGTATTGGGAAGAGGATTAGTTTTAATGTAAAATACGCTCGTCGTATAAACAGAATCGCGGAAGACGCCTAACACCTCTGATCGGCTTCTATCAGCGAACCTCGTTCGGACCATCTGTACGGAGGTCGAAAATCGAACCTGTACATTCGGACGTTACTCGACAATTAACCGCTCGCATTTTCCCACCCTCAGCCCCTTCCCTCCGCGACTCTCGTCACGTGACTGTTATTTGCGGAGGCGCCAGCGTATATGGTCCGCCTGCACTTACGTAAATTATAACGGCGGGCTCTCGACGTTAACTCGGGAAAGCTAGGCGGGTTCGTAAAATTATTTTATATCCCCCGCGCAAATTATGCGGGTGTAAAGTAGACTTTGTTCTCGCACGGGGTCTAACGTGCACGCATATGCGTACCAGTTCGGCGGTAGGGACGATAAACGTTGAGAGTAGGTACATTCGTCGAACGCGGATATCTTATTCAAGAGTTGTTAAATTGTGTTTACGTAGGAGTGTACTGAATTAAGGGGTACGATATGCCAAATGTGAGGATAAGCCAGTGAGGTATATTTCATTTCGTTTTAATGGCCCTCAGAAGGGTAGCGGGTTATATAATGGTTAGATGAATAAGTAACGTCAAGGTGTAAAAAGGGCTCAAGTATTGATTTTTGTAATGACGCTGGGATAAAATTTTAGGAGGGAATAATTAATTTCATTAATGAATCATTGTGATCCGTAGCGAGACGGTGTCAAGCGATCAATTATGCCGTGTCACAACGTATTTTGTTAAGTGCTGATATCCCACTTCGCAACTTTCTCACTGGCTTCCCCGTCGCCCGTTACAGTCAAGTTGAATGTGCTCGTCTACCGATACTTCCGTTAAAGTCCGACACGACAAGGTAAGCGTCTACCGTGTCGTTGACTGTGTGACGTGCTGTAAGTAGCTAAGTAGCTTACAGAATGCAAGCAGTGATTAATACAGCTTCATGCTGTTCTTGTGCGTGATTGGCTCGTTTAATCACCCCGTTCGCTTGTTCGTTCTCATTCACCGAGATCTTAAAGTACACCGATCTTCAAATACTTTACATTACTCCCGCAATAAAGTTACTTAACTGTATTAATTCTTATATCCACTTGCAATAATTGAAGAAACTCCTTTAGATTCATGAATTATCGCGAGACTGTCTTGAGAATCAAAGTGAGGCAGTAACTTCCGCGTACTTCAGATTTGCAGAATTTTCCCGTCTATCGCGCCAACCGTGAAGAATCAAATTTCATCGCGCGAGTGCAGTCAAGATCGTAATAATCGTAACCGGCTACGGCTTCCGTGCTCACATCCGCATCAAAAACGAATGGGCGAGACTCTCTTTTTACGCTCTCGGCGAGCGCGAGACGTACGCCGTGTCATAAAGCATTGGAGGCATATGCGTTGTAAATAATAAGTATGGAGCCCTGCGGATCCGACGTGGCTACCGTCTGCAATGCCGGAAATCGTACTCATAAGATCCTTACGAAATGGAATTTCCTTGACCCTAAGCTATTTTTACGACACTTTATGGTAACGCCGAAGGTTTACGACCTATCGCCGTCGTATACCAGATTATTCGCTGACACTACCTTCGTATTCCGCGATGATATTACTTACGATGACGTACGCCGTCGATACCACCGCGTACGCAGCACGTACAACATATCACTTCATATCCTCGACCCTCATCCCAGTTAAAAGCGATACGCCGCATTCCGCGCGAATGTAAAATTTCCCTGAAACTTTTATACCCCGCCTCCCTGATATTTTTCCTAACTCCCGCCAGATACGAATTGCTCGACGTATCCCGCTCGGACGCGCGTAAAACCGTGTACGAGATTACTCTCGACTACTTACGGTTTCTTGCCGAGTAAAATCTTTACGCCCGATGTCGGTGCGTGTCGGGCACTCTTTTAGTTCGCGATCGCTCTAATTAATTTCGTGCGCGATCGACGTCCAGTAACTTCGAGTCAGGCGAAAGTGCGTGCGCGCCGAGGCCGACGAAGAGGCGGGTGGCGTCTAATAAAAAAGAAGTCGGGCCCGCCTGGCAAGCGCGCGATGGCAGGAAAGGCGAGAAGGCAACGAGGGTGTTCCGCACTCAGCTGTCTTCGGGCATTGACAGGTTCGCGCCGAGGCGTTTTAGAGGAAACCGTGACTTCTAAATATAATGTTGTAAGTCTGCTCCGCTTGACAAGACAGTGACAAGGCCGGCGGCGCGAGTCGAAAGCCAGGGGTGGCCTGACGCCTGTCTGCCGGGGCTAATGTGTTGTCACAGGCTTCGCGTGCGTCTCTTTCCATCCCGGCATTACGGGCAACCTGCCTCGACGTACCACCTACGCCCGGCTCTTTCCATTTCGCGATATGCGATTGTACAACTCTCCTTCTTTCCCGTCGCGTTAGTTACGCCCCGCCGAGATTCCGTAATGTAACATTATTGTCCACCGCTCTCCGCGTCCTCTGACCCGTGATAGTTGCGAAGCAACGTAGCCTTGCCGAGAAATTTGTCAAACCGCCTGTCCGGCGTTATCGAAACATTCCTCGCGAGAATATATTTTTCCAGCTGGGAAAGGATTAATGATCGGCCGGATCTGTTGATAAAATCTAATATAGTATTCGCGTCGCCGACATGCGAGCCCGTTAAAAAATGTTTCCCGAAGGTAACGCTAACGATTCGCGCCCTGTGAAAAATACGGAACGTCCGGCGTAATTATAATTCGCGCCGACGAGGCTGAACGAGATTAATACGCGCTAATGAGCAACAAGATTTTTCGATCGTCATCGTTCGTCACGTCAGCGGGTATTGGAACGGGTGAGAGCCAGTGACGTGCATCATCCGCGAATAATTTGTCACGACACCGGCAATAATTTAACACGCCTCGTCCTTCCCCTCCCTCCACCGCTCCTTCTCTCCGCAGCCGCGAGCTTTAAACCAGCAATAATCGCTGGCCATTTGTCAGCAACGAGTGCACAACACCGTCCCGCTAACGGTACACGAAGAGTCACGCACACGCCGACGAAAACACGTACAGACACCCCTCGCCACCCCCCACCCCCTCAATGCTCACCTCTGAATATATACGCCGAACATACGTAGGTTACATGGCCGACGAAAAATAGTTCACCGATGGAGTTTGAAAGTAGCGAGTTCCGAGGGACGGAAGTAAGAAGGATGAAACAGGAAAAGTTAGTTTCGTCCGGGGCAAACAAGTACCGCGAGGACGCCGGCGGAGTCCTTCTTATTCCGAAAAGAAAATTGGACTAAAGGTACCCGCCACCCGCGAGAAAAAGAGGTTAACGATAGTAGCGAGACGGTCGCTCATTGTGCGCGCACGACTAACTCCGTCCTCCTCTCACCCTCTTTGCTCCACTTCTCTCCGCGGCCTTTTAACGGCTCTCCTCCCCTCCCACCCTTCTCCGCTTCGGCTCCTAAAAATCCCGACACAAAGACGCGACGAAACAATGCAATATTTCGCGGTTATCGCCGAAATTCCCAGTACATTCGTACCGCCGTAGACAGTCGCGATCGTCCCGACGCATTCCGGCCCAATATTGGCCGCGCAATGTTGCGCAACCGGGCCGACGATCGAACACGATTGGCCGCCGTTATTTCCGCCATCGGTACGTAACCGCCGCTCCGCGTACGCTGCGCGACCGGAGTGCGCAGGCGTGCGCAAGAGTGCACGCGAAAGCTAATTTACTGGACAAACCTTAAGAGGATCGGCCGGCGAAAGAAGTAAAGAAGATAGAGTAGACGATCGCTACTGTGCGGCCGAACTCCTTGCGGCCTCGAAGGTTGTGGGGCGGGGTAAGTTCGGAGGGGGGATGAGGGACGGTAGCGAAAGGACAGCGCTTAAATTCCGCAGAGACTTTCATCTGTGATTGGCCGCGTTATTTCCGGGCCATCTCGTCGGACGCTTCTGTGCTCGGTTCAGCGTAGGGCGAGAAGCGGAAGGGAAAGGGGAGGGTAAAGCGCCGGGGAAATTGGAAGGGTCCGTCGACGCAGAGTCCGCAGAAGGCGATCGCTAAGTTTTCACGAGCGAAGGCCGCCTCGACTTCCGGCTGCCGGTCGTTCGTCAACGGGTATGCGCGCGTCTTCCGCAGCGTGCGTCATCCGACTCGAGCTCGACGCCGATTTCTGCATCCGCCGGTGCATCCGCCGCTGCATCCACTGAGCTTCCGTCCTTACAATGAGGTATCTGGCGTGCGAACGAGACACGTCGAGGCCGAGCGACGTGGAGCGAAACACAGGCGATGCCGCGGAACTCAGAGCTTCAGACGTTGACGCAGACTGTATCAACGGATTTGCATATCCGTATGTCATGATACATATCCTATCCCATCCGTATCCCGACACAGAAATCTGACGGTAGCAGGGTAGGTTGCCCGAAAGTCTGAGAGCGGAAGGTACGGTTGGGTCGTTGCGATCGGCTGCTGGCCATCTTTTCAGCTCTGCGCGCCACAGTTTTCCGCGGAACGATTATTACTCCGTCCAGCTTTTTCGTCCCTTTCCGAGAGCTACCTCGCCTCCGACCTTATCCGCCCCACCCTCGCCGGGCGCCATCACGTTTTTCCTTCTCGAACGTCGTTTACCCACGTACGTGTTTCCCCCGTGTATTCCTGCCTTATCCAGCGCCGAATATCATCGCCGAACTTGGAGCGCGAGACGAGCGGCGTACAGCTCGGTTCGCCGCTGCGGAGGAATATAACTTGCGCACCCGTTTGACCTATTTTCCGTTTCGAATGTCTCGGAGGCGAGTAGCGGCTCGGGCATCGGCCGCCACCGCCGAGTTATTCGCCCGGTCCGTCTGATCTCTCGGATCTTTTTGCCGCGACACGATTCTCGCGGACGGCACCGTTCGTTCCTCGATTCCGGGCGAGGAAGTATCGTCTACACATTTCGCCGCTACCCTCTCGAATGTCCAGAGACGCGCCTCGCTGAATTTCATTCGCCCGCCCTCACCTCCCCGAACGGATGAAACTCCGATGCGACCGTCCCGACTTTCTCCGCTCTCTCGGACACGGTCTGAGGGACAGCGTTCGCCGACCGGTTTATCGTTCCGCTTTGCTAACGTAGAATGCATATCGGTATTGGCGAAGTTAGGCCAGCGGGCACGATAGAGTTGGCCAAGGTGCGAAGTATCGAGCATCGGCTGAGAAGTTCACGATAGCAGGTTCCCTTCTATCGCAATAAGGATATAACCTATGCTTCGTGACGTAATCCGCGCTGCATCATAGACATATTGTTCGACGGCCGAGAGCGTCTGACCTGCTCAGCTCGCGCTCTTCTGGCCGCGCACCGCGAATTGGAATAAGATGAAACGCTATGTAAATATCGCATCGAGTGCGCGCTCTCGCTCGAAATTGCATTTTAACTACGGAATAACGTTATACGTCCCGTTCGTTATGACGCGCGGCCTCTGAAATACGACGCACTAAATATATAACCCCCGAGCCAGAGGGGACATAATCTGTAACATAGATTGACGATGTAATATAAAGTAAATTCGAAAGGGTTTATGGTAGGCGTGCTGAAAGTCGTGCGCCCGCGGTTCACGCCATCCACGCTCGGCGATCGTAGCCGAGGCTAACGAGCGATATAAACGCGGCTATCAAAGGTGGCAATGCCTCGAACGAGGACCTTCAGCATTCCTCCGTATCGCCCCCCGAGGCCAGGTATCTTAATTCGAGCGTACAGCGACGATGATTAATGCAGCGCGGATCGAAAAACCGGGTCGTAACAGTAATTTCGGCCGAGTAAGTGATATAAATTCTCCGGCGACCGATAGCATTAGGCCGGCAATTTTTACCTCTTCACCCCCCGGCGAACGCTTGATAATACAGAGACTGTTAATCGAGTCTGGCCGATAAGCGCGGTCAAGACTCTGTCACGCGAGCGAATTTTCTTGCCTGTACGACTTGCGAACGGGCTGTCGTGCGAGTCGTGTTAACGCAAAATAGCGGCCGTTTCGAACGACAGAGCGCGCGCGCGCTCTGTCTAGGCGCAGGATGGGGGGGCGGGTGGCCGATAGTTAATCTTTATTACGGGAACAGCGGCGTTTCCGTGGCTTTACATAAATGTCAGTTAAGATTCTCCGGCGCCGCAAAGCACTCTCCGACGCTCGCCAAAGCGGCATCGCGCGCTACATCCGATAAAGTATGCACATAGAAAAGTAGGCGCTCGACTCGCAGTAACTTTTACGCCGGTCTAGCCCGTACATCACGCGTTTAGCCCGTCCTCGGTCGGGAGGGGGTGGTTAGGGGGGCCGGAGGCGGGGCGGGAGGGATGGTGGCGATGGAATTTACAAACCAAAGCGTGGCATTCTTTACGGCGAACGGGAGGCGTCGCTTCGCGGCCAGGGCGAGTTTCTGTTTCATCGCTAATGTTACACCTCCGCACATTCTCGCTGGCCGACAATGACGTCCGAGATATCGTCAGGTGTGCGCACGCAGCCTGCTACTTTACGGGAGGAAATTGTGAAGTCTGATTTTCCCAATCATCTGTATCGTTAGTTAATCATTTTGATCGACTAAAGAAGTTATCAGTATAATCAGGGCCCCTGATCGATAAATGTCAATAGGAAGTCTTGTCGGCAGATATGTTCGAAAAGGGCCCCATTTTCGCATACCGCAGACAGAGAATTTACAAGTCATGCGTCGTATTTTTCACTCGCACGTGCGAGTCTCATCGTCTCGGCCCGCTCGACATTATTCTCGGTCGCTGCTTTTTATCTCACGGGCTGCACTCGCGGTAAATATTGTTGCGCTTCTGCTCAACCGGCGGCGAACTGCTTCTAACATCTATCTACTTACGCGAGACGGATCGCGCCTTTCTGCATGCGTGATGCGTCATGCATGTCGGAGCATGCGGCGAGAATTATTCAGCGTCAGTCGCGCATCGAACTTGCGATCGATCCGCGGCAGGAGCCCTTAATCAGGGGAGCGTAATCTTGAACTCGCGCAACTGATTAATTCCGCAGCATCGTAAACTGGAAAATCGCAGAGGAGTAGCAATTTCGAATAAAACCTATCAGATTTTCGTATTCCATCGAAAGAGAATTCTTTCCGCGACTTCTTCCTTAACAGACATTGACGTCACATATACGATCGCTCGCCCTCCGCGGCACATATATAGGTTCTCAAACTCTTCAGCTTCGCTGGCCCCATCTGACGACTGCTCGGAAGCGAATGTGGGTCAGGGGAATAAGTCACATGTATCCCCGGATCCGTTTCCCTGATAGCACGGCCAAGCGATTCCATTGACGCTGTATTGTTTTCGCCGTATCGCCGGCCTCTCCCGGCCTCTCCCGGCCCTTTGTTAGACCCGGATAGATTGAACGAGCTCCTCTCCGTCGTTTTAAAGAAATTGAATCCCGCCCGACGCGGAACGTCCGCGAAGAGTCGATCCGCCCCGTGTAGAGAAGGAGCGGACCTCCTCTGTCAGAGTCGCGCCGCTGATTTTCGAGAAAACTGCCGGCGCAGAATGGCGGACCCAGGATGAACTTCTCCCCGTGGCTCTCGCGCGATTACGGCCTCGCAGGCAAGCTTCCGTCGACTGCTCAGCGCCCGGTTTCCCGGGATGACGAGGACAAATACTGGGAACAATTCGCGCCGCTGTTTGCTCAAAAATTCTCGACGCCACTCACGCGCGTCGCCCGCACACACATTCTACTCTACTTTCTCTCTCTCTCTCTCTCTCTCTCTATCTCTCTCCTGCTCTTTCTCTCTCCCGCACTCGAGCGCACTCTCTCTCCAGCGCGCGCGAGCGCAGACCGGCTCACACACACGAACGTGCGCGGAACAAATGCTCGGAGTAATTTATACTCGTTTACTTAAAAATTCCATTAGCCCGACGACGTCCGCCGCGTCGGATATGAAAAGCCTGCGAGCACTTGTTCGTTTTTATTAATTAAATTCAACGGCGCGATCCGGCGTCGGTTCCCGGCGCCGCGGCAGCATCGGTTTAGTGGGCTGGCCATCGGCGCGTAAGAACGTCTACTTGCCCACGTATTAGATCCCACGCCACACTCGATCATGCCGCCTCTGATGGCAGCCGGCCGCGTCGCGTGATTTATACGCGCGCTCGTTAAAGCGCGCTGCCGAACGCGGCGGCCAAAAATGGCAGGAGCTAGGAACGTACGAACGAACGAACGAACGAACGAACGAACGAACGACCGAACGAACGTGCGAGCGAGCACAGGGATCGAACACGGACATGTCCGTGCTCCAATTGAAAATTCCATCGAGGAGTGCGTACGCGAAGGCCGCGTTCCGCTCGTACTTTATAACGGCGGGCAAGCTATTTTTATCTCCTGTCAGTGACTTAATCCCGAAATTTATTGCCCGCCGGAGCCGGGTATCGGCATACAATAATTGTCCGGGGGTGGGCGGGGGACAGGAACGCGCGAGTGTCTCCGCGGAGGCTCGCGAGTGGCATTGAGAGAGAAGCGTGAGCGGCGAAGTTGCCGTGTCGCGCGGACGTGCCTTTTATTACGGGGCGCATTTAAATACAAAGAGGGCTCCTCGTCGCGCGCCGAGCTTACTACTTCCCCTGGAATTTGTCGGATCTACCTGAGAGAGGCACGACGCCACGGCTGTTCCGCGCGATGCACTTTGTGCCAGCCAGCCTCTACCCCCCTTCCCAACTACCCCCCTCCCCCTGCACCCGCTACATCCGCGACTTCCTTCCTTTTTCTCTCTCTCTCTCTCTATTTCTCTCTCACTTTTTCCTCATCTTCCCCTTCCCGCGGCCACCTCAAGCGAGCCTCTCCCCCTTTCATCCACCGACGCTGTTTCTGTACTCTAGCGATGTCCTTTTCTCTCTGTTTCAGGTGAGTATCGCAAACGAGTCCCCGACGAGAGACAACGAGGCGCTCGTTACCTTGCGTTTAAACTCAAAGAAACCGAGACGGCCTGGCGCGACAATTTTTCGCCCGCGGGACGTCCGGGAAAATCCCGGCGTGTCCTCGAGGTGAGTCCGCCGACGGGATGTCTTGCCAGGGCTGAGATCGAGGGTAAGTTCTGCGAGGGATTCGTTTCATTTAAATACGTCGGCTGCGAAGCGCTAAATCGCATTTTTATTAACACGCGCACACGTCCCGGTACGGCCAAAGTGCACTCATTAATGTCGTTCTCGCATTTTTTAAATTTCACAAAGTGCCATCGGGCGGTCAGATACTTTTTCAGCCGCATTAGCGGTGTGGGCGTACGAAATTGAGAGAGTCGCTAATTGCAGCGATAATCGAGGCCGGATGGAAGACCGTCGATGGCATCTGCCGTTCGACATTTTCGCGGCAATACTTGGGCATTATACTTGTACACGCGAGGCGACGTCTGCAGAATCGCTTGCCATGTAATCCGGCGAGCGACTTCGCTCGCTCCCCCCTCCACCCTCTTCGCTTCTTCTCCCCTTCACGGTCGACTTCCTACCCGGCGGCGAGTCCTCGAAGCAGAAACGAGTGGCTGTCGTAGGAATAGGAAAGCCGTTCTCTTTAATCCATTTCGCCACTCTGAGCGCCTCTCGAACCGCGCAAAGTGGCGCTTTGACCAGCACACGCACGCAACTATCGGTGTGTGTGTGCGCGCGCACGTCGATGAGCCCGGGGAGGCTGGGCTGCAACGCTTGTATCGGAGCTAATGCGATTGATAAGGGATAACAGACCGATTACAGGAGGTAACGAAGCTCGGAAGCTTCCTGGTTTTATCGTTCGCTCGCCGTATCGGCCTCTTCCTTCCTCTTTCCGTTCGAGGATCTCTCTTTCCGACCTGTTTGCTTCTCTCGCTTTCGTCCTATCTATCGGTCTATATCGCTATCTCCTTGTCTTCTCCCTTTCCCACTTTCTCGCTATCTGTATTCTTCTTTCATTCGTCTCCTATCTCCTTTTGACCCATTTTCTTCTGTTTCTCTCTCTCTCTCTCTCTCTCTCTCTCTCTTTGTCAGGACTGTACTACCAAACCCCGTGGGACTGGAGTGGAATAGAGTGGAGTGGAGTTTCCCAATTACTCTGCACCTCTTCTTACATACAGCGAGCCCATTGTTAAGGTGGACATCTTCTATACCCTCCCACTTCCGTTCGCCGCCGCCTTAGTCACGAGCGAAATCACACAACTGCCAATGCCGAGGCTCGCGCACTTCTGCCGCGTGAAAGGGTGGGCACCTGAAGGTGGCAAAAATGAAATGGACAGAAGTGAGTCGAAGGGAAAACATAGGATGGCCAATCGCTCGCAACCTCTGACCCATCTCTCAAAGCATACATCCGCACACGCACCCACTGGTCCGCGCATAGACACGAACATACACCGGCACATATTCGTTTTCCCTCTACGGCTTCCATCTGGCGCGTGAATAAAGAAAGACGATCGAGATTGAGATAAAAAAGATAGACCTCGACGGATAGGATAAAAATGAGAGCGCTAGGGTGAGAAAGGAATCAGATCGAAGGAGCAATTACGACTGGGCTCCGCTCGAGTCTATCAGGTGTCAAACCATTAACTCGTCGCGAGGAACTCAGCCTTCGGCTCAGCCTCCCCATCCTCTCGGCATTCCCATTCTCCGGCCCTCCACCATCTTTTTTTTCGTCGTCCCTCCAGCCTCGTCCCCGACGGACCGCGCCACGGGGAATTCGTTTCTTCCTTTATCCGCGGGATCCTCCCGAGAGGAGATCTCGCGAATGGGAGTCTTTTGAATAAGTAATTCCTGAGCGATAGGAGGTCGTCGAACCGGTCGTGCCACCCCAGTTGCCGCAGTCCCTTCGACGCGAAGCCGAGGAATATCGATCTAGCGGCAGCCACCCGAGCCACTCGATACGCGATTCCTAATGAAATATTAACGGCGCGAGCAGAAGCCGCCCATGTAACTCGTCTATCGTTTTCTGACATCGACGCCGTTTCCCTTTTTACGATCAATAATGAACAATAAACAGACAGACGGATAAATCCGTCGAATCAGCACGAGCGAGTTTCGTTCAAGAGCATACAGCGTGAAGTAATGCAGAGTATGTGTGTGTGTGTGCGTGTGCGTGTGTGCACCGCGAAAATGCGGCCGACGGTAACGGGTCGCGATTAAATATTAACGGTAATCACTCGATGCACGCACGTACCTAAGGGCGTAGAGAGAATTCAATAGCGAATTCATACGTTCCGGTGCTCAGGTGGCGGGGCGTAAGGTTGAGGCGAGTCTTAAATAAATAACGTCGGACGTGTAGATCGTCGGATAAGCGCAGTAAGCGTTGTAGGTCAGATTGACGACATCGGCAGTTTGCATGACCCTCTCTCATTCTCTCCTCCCTCTTGTTCCCGAACCTTCGGTAACTATTCCTCCGCGATTCCTTCTTTCCCGATGGTTCTCGTCCGGTCAGCAGATACGTATAATCTCTAACGACGGTAATAGAATCACGTAGCAGTCCCTAACGTCTTGAAGCAACGTCCCGTCCCCTCAGGGCCGTATCGGCACCGTCGGGACACAGTCCTAACACCGTCCGAACATCCTCCGAGCGGAGTACGAACAGAGTCCAGCACCAGGTACCCGAACGTAACCCCAACGCGAACGAGAGACCGTCAGCTCGTCTCTCTGGTCCGACGAGTAATGTGATCTCGAGGCCTCCTTGTAATGCAGTTAGCACCAGAGGGTGGGTCAAGCCCGTTCGCTTCACAAGCTAATAACTCGTCTCGCTGGGTAATGCGAGCTACCGACCGTCCGGGCAACGTAACCCGGCTATTCTCCCTGTGTACATACCGCTCTCTCGCTCACTCTCCTCTCTCTCTGCAACGTGTTCTCACGTACTTATCGCCCACGCCGCTGCCAGGCTACCTACCAACCTACCTACCACCTGATCTCCCACCAGACGCACACCGAGAGGCCCAGAACTCTTGGCCGCCCGTAGAATGCGCGCCGATGTAGATGACAGATAGTGTCTGGACGAATGTCTCCTAGATGCCGGCGACACTGAGTGCCGACACTTCGCTGAATCGGTCACGCGATATTATCGGCGAGCCGTGAAATCTGTCAGTCGCCTCGGCGACCGGGACTCGGCCATTTATTCCTTCCTAATGCGTCGGCATTATCTCCTCCCTGCCGCCGACCGGACGCGTGAAATTCGTCGCGGCCGATACGCTTTCCTCTGAGTCACCCTAGTCCACACGTCTTACGAACGTCTTATTTGTCTCCTATGATCAGTAGCTTGCGAATTAGCTCTTTGCTCAGAACAGTTAACAATCTCAGAAACTGCGCAGTTGGAGTAGTTAATGGACATCAATGTTTTCTTTCCTCACCTTCCACCACGTTATTAGCCTCCTCCCTAACACTCAGCGTTCCGATAACGTTTTTCCCGGAAACGCTCGCCTTTCCACTCTGCCGAAAGGCCCGTCCTTCCGATAGCGGTAACGAAAGAAGAAGGAAGGGCTTGCCGAGCGGAAGGCTAGATTACGTTTCGACGGGAGTGTGAGTCAGACGATACAAGCGCGATGCCGCACGGAGGCAGGACGGCACGTTATGGCCAGACGTAAAGGGCTTTTGCGCCGAAGTTCGCCCCCTCGTACTTAACCGCACACACGCTCTCCGGTTGGCGCTCGCGCGCGCGCACGAGGGCGCATACGAAGGCGCATAGGAGAGCGCATACCTTACCGCCGACGGCGCAGAGGCCAGGCCGCGTTTACGTATATCCACTTTGTTGTAGACAGGTACGCACCCTAATGGCGTACATATGTACACCCCCGCGCCCGCTCCTCGGCCCTCGTCCCGCCCTGCAGAAGGTTGGCCCGGTCATCGAGCGGCGACCTCCCAAGCGATAGCTCCGAGATACACTTAAGGCTTAATTGAATTCCGACCACCGCCAGCAACTTCGGCCGGGCCAGCTCCCTCAGTCCCTACGCTTACCTAAATCACATTGCCATTTACCGGAAGGACGGAAGGAAGACCGTGCCCCCCCGATCGATGAATCAAACCGGGCGTAATTCGCTCGGCCGAACTGTCCTTCTTCGCCCTTTCCATCCACTCGCTTCGGCTCGGAGCAGGAAGCTTGCGCCTCCCTTCCTCGACGATTGTCCGTCTTCGCTTTGTGTCTCCCGCGAGGAAAGAAGCGCCGGCCATCGCCGCGTGTAAGGAGACCTACATTCTTCCGATGCCCCGTTGCTTTCGCCCCAATTTATGGCGAACCGCGGGAATTGCCGAGAATCAGTGGCTCGGAATAATGATTAGGACGCGAGAGGATGGGGTTGAATTTCATTGTAATTTGGGTGGAAAGATGTGGTCTCAGAAGAGGCTCTCGTGGGTTAAGCCCAGATTAAGATTCTTCCTTCTTGTATACCTGCTTGTTTTTCCGACAATGTTAGTATTGCATATCAGTCCAGTAGAAAGCAACGCGTCAAAAATTCGCGGCCCCGCAGCGTCGGGAATGTAAATTCGAACATTTTCGCTGCGGTATATTCGAGCATTCAGACATCCGGCCGCGTATGGGTAAGCGAGGATCGATAAGAAAGGGTCGTCAGGAGTTGCTCCCGGCAAACGTATCCAACCATCCCTTCCAACCCCATTCCCCCGTCCCGCGCGCCTGAGGAATCTTCCGCGAATGTAAAACAGGGCGTCTAACCAATGATCCGCTAAGTATATTCTTGCGGGTGGTTTCCAATCGAGACTCCGCCGTGCTCAAACGCGCCCGATATTCGATGCGCCCTCTCTTCGCCCTTCCCTCCGCCATTTGCATGCACACACACCCGCCTCATCCACCCTCCGACGCTTCGCTCCCCCATTTTTTTTCCTTAAAGCGGCCCGATCGAGAACGGCGCTGGGGCCGTTGATTTCGCCCGAGCCCGCCGACGCCGGAGGGGAAAAATTACGGGAAAGGGAGGGTGGCGCGGGAGAGCCTTTCTTGAAATATCACCCTTCGCTTTTGCGAGCCACGGTAAGCGGGAGCACCTGCGGTTTCTTCGCGCTACCCGCTTTGGCCCGGAGCCACCGAGTAACACCTTGCATTCATTGCCGCAATAAAAGCTGAAAACACCCCCTCCGGAAGTTCGACGCCGACGTTGACGGCGGGGTGGGCGCCGACCTTTTAAGACGGGCCGACCAATAAAGGCAAGGAGTCAAACGGCGAAGGGTTTTAATTATGAGTGCCGCCCGACCAGGGGAGGCTTAATTATTCAATCCTATGAAATTGCTGCTGTGACTTTTTTATGCCGCGCCTCTGTATTCGGTAATTAGAGGGGCCGCGGTACTTTGAGCGCAGTCGCGTCGCCGAGTGAGGATTGTTTCGCTAATTCCTAGAGTGCCATTTTAGGTCGACTGCCGTGGATTTCTACTTCGTTTTCTTAAAGGTTACGTAGGGTGCTTTGGGGATAGGTTGGCAGGTTTGGTACAAGGGTGCGATTGAGCTTGACCACGTCCGAATGATCAATTAATTACCATCCTGACCATTTTCGGAAGCTGAAAAAGCTCAGGGTCAGCCATTGAACATCGGTGGTTGTCGAGTGCCATAACGAGGACCCTCTTCTCGGTACCTTTCCATGAGTCAGCATCGTATTTCACCGAAGGGGGTACCTTGCGTACGACGTTCCAGTCTCAGGGTCAGCCACCCTCGTCGAGACGTCTTCGTCTACGACGAGTCAACTCCACTCCGAGTCTCAAGGTCAAATATCACCGACAGGCACCGACTCCTGAAATTTTAAACTCTCTTTCTCCTTAACCAACAGACAAGGCCAGTAAAAAAATTCTATTCATTACACGATATTGACCCACCCCATTAAAATTAATCATAATTTTCTTGCGTATTCTCACTTTACGCCCGGAGCAGTTACTTTTTAGTATATCGTCTCTGACCTGAGTACCTCTCTATACACAAACTTTCCATTAACGTCTCCCTCCGCGCCGTCGCCGCGCGCTTAACGAAGATATTTTCCGCATCATCGCGCATCTGCCAAACTTCTGTCCTCCGTCGCGAAACGTCGAACGGCGTCAAAGAGGGCCAACTGCCTGCGTCGTTGAGCCGCTTGATCGTGGCATCGCGAGACGGCGAGAAAAGGAGGATCGTTTCATCCCGCGGAGACAATGAGCCGCGGCCATTAACTGCCATTCATTACCGCGATAAAGGCCGTAAAGGCTTACGCACGTACACACGCAACTACACCATCTACCGCCTGCCAGTTCGCCGCTCTGAAAAGGGAAGTTATACCCTGCAACGCCTCAGAACTATTTCCCCGCCCCCGTTCGACTTCCTCCGGCCACCCCTCCCATCCACCCCCTCTCCGTCCGCCTTCTCTCCTAACGACGTTCCGCAAAAGAATAATACGAATCCCAGGAGGTGATTCTGGTTTACGATCCACCTTCGCTCGCCTCCTCTCCCTCTCCCACCCCCTCCAGCAACCCTCGACTCGCCTCGCTCACCTGGCCTTACCATCGTCGGCCCCATTTCTCCCTTTTTCTCGCGCACCCCCCCCCCCCCCCCCCCCCCCCCCACCCCCATGCGCCGCACTTTCTTGTTCGCGCGACCACGCCTCGCCCACCCTTGCGCCCAGACTCGATTGTGTTTTTACTCGCGCGCTTCCCGCTCGGCGCGCAAGGGGGCGGGGGAGGGTGGTAAACGCTGGATACCCTTATCGCGATATCTCCCTCGTCATCCTTCGCGCCCGGAAGGGCTGCGGCACGCTGTAAAGCTGACGTGAACTTTGTCCGTCCTCCCTTCCTCTTCGTCGCCCTCCCTCCAACCCTCTGCATCCCTCACCGTCCCTCGCCGTTCGTCTGTCTCTCCCTCGCCGTTGTTTCTACTCTCCACTCTCCTCCCTCTCGCTCCCGCCTCAGCTTTATTTCCCCTTCGTTCCCTCCTCGCCCGCCCGCCACCCCCCTCGTTCCATCTATTTATCTGTCTCTCCGTCTCTCGCCAACGTGATGGCAATATTTCCAGACGCACACCCCGCAACGTAATGCATCGCGATGGTAAACACGGCCAATCTTGGCCGAGCCGCGAGTTTGCCGGAATTAAACGACCGCGCGCTATCTATGGAGGTACAAAAATTCTTTGAAAATTGTATTAGTCGCCGGGCGAGCAGCGCAGCAAAGAGGCGGGATGACGCGGGATTTGGTTACATTTATCTTTCGCTCGCGCGTTTCCCGCCGCTCTTTCGGGGCGAGCTTCCTCGGGGATGATCGATGTTGACGATGGCTTGCAAAATTATTCGTAACGCGAGCTAAGCATAGACGAAGAAACAAATCGACCGCTCGCTTCTTACAATTAGTAAATATCGGATCGTAGCGTTGTATACGTACTACAATATTTTAAATCATCGATCGCAGCTTCCGAATTACTGGCGTACCTGTTCCGTTTGTATTCTTCGTCCACGGCCAACATTCCAGCGATAAGGTGGGAACGCTATCGTGGCCGCTGAAACGATTGTCATCGGCTTTTGTGCCTATGGACGGGAGAACCGTGCGTCTGAGCGGCACTCTGACAGTAAACAGGGCTAATCTTGGCCAGAAGATGGCTTTACACGAACGGTATGACAAGGTGCCGTCCGACCAGCTGGCGTTCTTGGTAGGGCCATTTCGTTACACGGCGTCTGGTAGAATGGAAGAGCCTATCAAAGATTTTACGAGCTCCCTACGACGTCCCGACGATCCTCGAGCGACACGATGCGCCGATAATTATTATTGCCGGATCGTCACGCTGACGTGTCACGTACAAGGCAATATAAACAACCGTTTCGCCCGGCGCGTTCCTCATTTTCCAGAGGCAATAATGCGCGGTTATTATAACCATAACTCCGCTCAGGTACACGGGGCATAATATTCGAAAAATGGCTTGCGGTGGAAGATTGTGGATTTTATCCGATCCGCCCTTGCGAAACGCAGAGTATTTCTTCGGAACAACCTATTGTTTCGAGCTAATAGTTTTAAGGTGTACTTTATCGGCCAGTGATTTATGTTAATGGACGCATGGGAAGTCGGACGAGTCGGAATGTTAGATTTTATCGGTCACAATCTACTAATCTCTGACTAATGTGTCGCTGTAAATGTCGGGTTTGAAACAAAACGAGGCAGAAGTGTTAGCGTTTATCGTTCGAATGATACGGTCGCCGCGGTATTTAAATAGACCTTCGGACGGCCGTAGCTTTATTGCGTCAAGTATCTGTTCTGAAAATCTACTGCCGTTCGTGCCGCAACGTTATTCTTACGGTACAATTGCGAGTGCAAGATATCGAAGTTTGCATTTCGCAGAAGCGGTCATATATGCAATTACATGCTCGTAGCTAACGTGATCAAATGCCGTAGCGCACGCCAACAGTGCGGCAACGCAGAAACTTTCTTTTCCAAATTTTTCTCCCCTAACGTCTTACCCATGTCACTCCGAACATCTTAGAATCCTTTACAATTTATCCGGATCTTTCTGGAACACATTCTTCGGAGTCACAACATCCTTCTCGGGACCAGAAAAGGATTCTCCCTAAACGACACGACAGCTTACAAAATTCATCCGTACACTCCAAGTAATGCGATTAGCCCGGAAGCAGAGCTCGATCGATTCTACAAAAATATTTCAGCTCCCCCCTCCAGCTTCCCTCATTCAGACGAAACGTTCATTTTTGGCGAATCGAAGATCCCGAACTCTTCCTCGACTTTGGCCACGGTCATTCCAGGAATTCCTCACGATCGGGACGCTTCTCCCCGACTGTCAGGCGTAAAGGCAGCCCGGAAAGGCAGCGGGGACCTCCTCGTATCGTCCCAAAGTCCACCTCCGAGGATCACGAGGATACCTGGTGTCCACGGGAAAGAGTTGAGATACAAGTCCGATAAGTGAGAGGCGCTTAGGCGTATCGGAACGGGGATTATCCAGAGTCCTCCCTCGAATCCCAAAGGACGTCGTGCCCCATCTTTTTCGAGCGTCGATAGGAAGAGAGCTAAGAGAGAAACGAAGACGGAGAGCGGACTGCGCCAAAGCGAAAGAGCTGGAGCAAGGAGTAAGAAGGAGGAGAAGGAAGTCGACACCTACGCTCACTAAGACGAGCCTCGCACTAACTCGGTCCGGCATTCGGCGCCGTGAACGACTCGCTCGCAGGCGTAAGTGGAAACTGAAACGTGGGAAGACGCTCGGTAGACGAGTGGGCTACGTGGGCGGTGAAATCGTCGATCGCCGGCGAACGATATAACGCCGATGGTAGTCGGGTCGAAACGATGTCGGTGGAAGTTTCGTTCATTTTGTTCATTCGACCCGATTCGTTCGTTCCTTTCGCCTCCCCCCCGCGCCCGCCCGGAATGCATGCACTTGCTCGACACGACGCTCGCCGAGCCTCGCCGCTGATATTTTCAAGTAGCCCCGGGCAGCACGAGCGAACGCTAACAAGCGGAACGACATATTTGTCGCTAGCGATCAACCTTTTCATTGCAGTTCAGGATTCGAGGGAATGCGGGGAATATCGAACCTCGATCCTCGAACATCCTGTTGGCTGGTCGAAATTTCGAGCGGGAAAAGAAACGAGGTCGGCCGAGGACGATGGAATGGGGGCGAGAAGAGGAACGTGGAGGGCAAGTGGGGGTGGGATGGAAACAGGTAGTCGAATGACAGGTCGGAGGGATAAGTTAGCGGAGAGTTCCAGTTGCAGGCATCGATCGGCGCCCGCATTGTTTCGCGCGGCCTTGCGGTTAGCGCGGGGACCTTACTTCCTCCCTTCCTTCCACCTTTCTCCGCCGTCGTCCGTCGACGTTCTCCTGGCCGCGCCTATCCCTCATAGGTAGACTCGTGCGAAATCTGAAGAGGCGGGCGAGAGGAGCGGCGGCCCACGAGAACGTCGTGAGCGCAATGTGCTGATGCAGCATCTGCACTCGGTGCAGCTCCTCTTACCTTCGCTCTTTCTCCCTTTCCGTCCACCCTCCTCACCCTCCTCACCCCCCCCCCCCTGGTAGCTTCCTCACACTCTGCCTCTCTCGGTCTCTGCCCTTCTCTCGTCGACTGCAGCGGCGCCGGGCCGAATCCACCACGTTGCAGATCCTCAAGTACGGCCTCGAGATATCGTCGGCCTCGCCTCGTCGAATCGCTCCTCTCTGCGCCGTAAAGACGATGTCACGAAGCGTCGCTTGACGGAATCAGACGCGCGAATGCCACCGCGTCCCGAGGGAGCTGCGCGTTCTTCGGAAATTGCACGACTTGCGGTGCGTCGCCTCGCGGTGCGGAAACACTTTTTCCGCGTCCCGACGCCGTTCGATTATGTAATGCGTTACGTGCCGATCGATCGGCCGCGGAGGGATTCCCTTCGGAGTCGCTGCTTTCTTCCCCATTTATCTGTGCGGTATCGGTACCGTAATGATGTTTATCGGGTTTCGAGGAACAGCAAAATTCTGACACTCTTGTGGTCATGTTTATTCGACTGTCGAACGAGTGATAAAATAATTCGTGTTGACCGAAAATAGTTCGCGTTCCGCGTTCCCGTGGGATGATAAAGTGAATTATAATTTTAAATTGAGACTTGGCCGGGTTGAGCGGTATTCTTAATTTTTCATTCCTTCCGTAATTAGTCTTTACCCGTTACGGCCATACTTCCTTGGCGTTCAAATTGAATTGTATTTCAATTTAACGAAAAAGGATTAGCGAGTCGTTTTCAATCTCTTTACGGAGCCTCCAATGAAGTTTGCGTATTTACAGAACGAGTTCGGTAAATGAATTTAAAAGCACTCGGGTAGCGGCGCCCCTACAAAATCTTACCGCGAAGAAGCTTCTGTGCCGTCACTTCTGAGAATCTCGAAATCAGGCGCATGAATTCTGCATCTCAGGACCGCATGCTCGAGAAATACCGAGATGTCACTGAAAGCGAGCGTGAAATTTCGCGCATCCAAATTTGTCATGTCCCGACCCTCGTGCATCATGAAGTAGACTATGTTAAGCCCCGTGTACAGGGTGTCACGTAATTTCAGGCGGAGAGGAGGAAAGAATAATTCCACCCATCATTCAACGTCTCGCGACATTTACGTTGAAAATGTACGTCTCAAGAGTCATTAGACAATTATCGCGTTGTGCATTTACCGTTAATGTCATTGCATTGAGTCTCGGCTGGAGTCACAGATTACAGTGCCGGCGTCTATATTCGTTTCTAAGATACGTCAAGAAATTCGTCTACGACAGCGCCGAAGTTATCTCCCGGCACACGCTATTTTCAATAACTCGAAGATTCGCGCGAGGGAAACTGGGTCAAGAGGAACGTTGAAACAACAACGCCTCCGTTGAAGTTCCGCGCAGCAGACAATGTCGCTGCATTGTTCTAAAGAAATTGCAGTAGTTCGGCAAGAGCCTCGAAATTCCGACTGGTTACGTCGCTTAACGCTTAGCAGTCGATAAAGCGGTACATCGGTTAATAGAAATTATTAAACAATTTGTCGGCCCGTGACGGCGACGATAGATCAATAAACTTGAGGAACTGCTCGCTTCTTGAGAGACAACGGGAAAACTTTCCTCAGCCCCCGCCATCGATCTGCACTCTTGCCATTCCGCTTCGATTATTTGCCCTCGCCAAATTCCATTTCGCATTCAGCGAACAAAAGCATTCTCTGTGAACGAAATTTTCTTCCGCTGCGCTCTGCATATTACATGTATTCCATGACCTAATATTTGCTAATAACTTGATTAACAACGGCTACCGAATTATGAATGGTAGGTTCGCGTCGAAGGAATAATTCACGACATAAATGTAAAGCGAACATTTCTATCGAACTCGTCGCGCGCCGGAACGGTGCAGTTCAAATAACTGGGGCATATGTAAAATTCAATGTAATTAACAAAGCAAAGCGAATAGTCAAAGGAACCGTTAAAACGTATTTCGGATACGCGGCAAAACGCGGAAAAATCAGCGCGCCGTGGAAAAAAGCGGTGCCGGTGATCAAAAGCCGAAAATCTTCGCCCTGTAACAGATTTAATAGTCGGGAAACGAAATTTCTGCCCGTGCGTAACATCAAACGTGACGCGGGCAAATTGCATCTCACTGTCATGGCACGTTGCGAAATGAACGAAATGGCAGTGGGAGCTTTGCCCATTTCACGCGACATCGATTACTTCTTTCCTCTCTCAATGTCCTCATCCCAGTTTCTGCCACCCTCTCTCTCTCTCTTCCTCTTCTTCTCTTTCTCCTTCTCTCTCTCTCTCTCTCTCTCTGTCTCTCTCTCTCGTCCCCCTTCTCTCCTCCCAGCAGTCCCAGAGTTCTTTCGCGCAGGAGTAATTAAGGTCAACGCGAAAACGTTCGTCGTTAACGAAGCGACAGTCAAAAGGGATCGACGACTTTGCTCGTAGGGCACATCGAATTAGCGTGCGACCAGCTTATAGATTTCAAAGTGGGCGAAGTCGGGCCGCGCAGGGCAAAAAAGGAATCGGCCGCGGGTTGCGTTTCATTTTCGGGCTCCGAATTTCGCGCGAACGAGCGACGTATAGACGGTAATTGCCGGCAGGTCGAGAATCGGGGTCGAGCTATCGCAATCAGCTTGATTGGCCAATTAATTCTGTGACGCGTCGATACGTTTGTGGACGTGAACATAGTGCTGCACACACGTCCACTCGGACAGAGCGGGCTTTCACGGACTTTTTCTACATAAGACGTCTACCGCGGGTCAAAAACCTTTCCAGGGCCTTTAAAAAATCTTTTACCTTCGCTTCGTTACCTTTGGCCTTGCGCCTTAAGTGCATACAAATGGCAGGGAAAACTTTTTTTAACGATTGGCAAGTATTTATCGAGTATTAAGTACAAAGTCTTTCATGTTTCGTGAAGTTGCATAGTAATTTTAACTGTCCGCGACGTTTGAAGAGGATACGTCAAAATTGGCTATTCCTACATTTGCTTTTTCCCACTGCCGTACACTTGCCTACAGGGAATCGGAGGATTTCCCCAGTAGAGTCATACGGCGGGCTGAAAATGATTACGAGATTTCGTCGGGAATGGAACGCCGATGAATTGATATTGACAGCGCGCGTGCACGATTAATGGTCCCGGTTCGTTAGTCGACTCTGTTGGTTCGGGCCAAAATTGACGAGGTAACGTTTCCTCGGAGTATCGGCGAACGTATTGCTAAAATAGCCCGCACGTGCCTTACGTCTCTTTTCGAAACCACATTCATTACACTGTAGCTGACCAGTGCCTCGTTTTTTCCAACATTTCCATGCGTACCGCCGGTCTAATTTCGCTATAACAGAACTACGTCCCACTCAATTTCTGTCGAATCAAATTTGACGTACCACTTTCTGCCTCGAAAGACGCAATTTGCAAGGAAAGCAACTAACAATAGCAAATTATAAGTAATATCGAGAAAAATATATTCCGCGCATCTCGCTTGTGATAAATTCGTAGACGACGTGTTTAAATTCGTACGTTCGACCGATAGTAAACTGATTATCGGATCATATTTGAGTCACCTAATTGGCAGCCACCTGAAAGTCCTGACAAGCGCAGATCGTCTCTTCCCGCATCACTCTTGCATCAAGCTCGCGACTTTTGCTGCTGATCCGCGATATCGCCGGAAATAAAAATCCCGATGCCGAGTGACGGCTGAGTATCTGCGCCGCATAATTTCTCCGCTTCCTTTGCCGTGCTCCCTGGTAATCGGAAGTGCTCCAACTGACACGTTTCGCGTCTTTTCCGCCAACCGGAGTCCTTTTCAGCTTCCGATTGGCAACAAGAAGCGAACATTCCTTCTCTTCGATGGGCAGTAACTTCATTCTAGTCTCACGTTTGACGTTGTCGAACGTTTGCTGGCCGGCCTCGACCGGAAACGGAAGGCTCGCCGGATGGTCAAATTCGACATTTATGCTTCAAAGCGTACACAGAAGCTTTGTCCTGTCCTTGGGCCCCACAACGTGGCTGTTTTTTATTTCGATCACACATAAGGTTTGCCATCTGATAAAAAGTGGACTGTGGTAAGATCGTAATCGTTATCAGAAAAAGAAGGTAGGAAGCAATAATCGCGTCGGTTCAATGAGAATTGACGGTGAAGCTTCTATTTCCAGAAGATGGTGGATAATGCGTCCTCAATTGCATTGAACATCGATGACACGAGATGTATTTTATCGTTAAGTGCGATATTCCGATTTAAGCTCTTTTACCGTACAATGGATAAGCGGAAACTTGCATTATCGCTAAAATATCAGAGTAGGAGACAATGTCGGGAAACAATTAGCGCGTATCAGCGACGGCATGATAATTTTCGCCTGACGCGTGTATAACTTAAGAGCATTGAACGGGTTAACGGCTGGAACTGAAAGTTCCCTCTCCGCGCGACGATAGTTCCCTACCTTAGAAGTGGGTGTCCTATCTCACTTTGCACATCCGTAAAGTCTCGACGGAAGATTACAGACGTACTTACGCAACGGCTACAATCGCGTTTAATCATGTAACTTCATAATCATATAATCTGAAATGGAACTTTAATGCGGACTTAAGTTTGGCCGTATGCTAACATCGTTCTGCGGAACTTACGCTCCTGAGTTAAGTTCGGCACCGGGGTATTCTCGTGTCTAATCTCATAAGTAAGACCTATCCCGGTTCAATGGCGCGAGACTCCGATCCTGGCAGTGCCGCCCGCTCGTTTGAATACGCTCATTGCCCTGTTAATACGTCGCCTCGTTGTTCTTTGATAATAACGCACACGTCTCGCGCGAGCATCGCAGGGTGATACGAAGGGCATACACGGGGAAACGAACGCATAATCGCGGAAATTCCAGAAATTCAACGCGTAGGTACAATACGCAACAACTGTTCCATTCAAATTAAAACAGACATTTGTAAGCAAACGATGGACCGTGTAAAATTCATAAAGAATAATACTTTGACAAAACAACGTTGTTCGAGAGATAAAATATCCGATTATCCCTCGTCGTAATATTCGAAATATTTCAGAGAACTATTTCATCCATTTGGAAATTCTTACGGTATCGCTATGTAATGCATACTCTGAATACGTCCGCTAATGCCTCTTTCTGAAAAGTCTCAGGCGGAGGTAGGTACCGCGGAGCCATATCGCTTCCTCGAGCGAGTCTTAGAAGCCGTACAATGCGATTCCTGGAAACTCTCGGAAAATCGTTCTGCGCGCTCCATCCGTCTTCCGCGTACGATTCGGAACAGCGCCGCGTGAAATCCGCGTCGTCGCCGCGTCATGGCCCGCGATCAGAAGTTGCGAAGTTATCCCGGCAGGCGAAGGCGGGCCTCGCCCGGCGCAAAGAGTTAGCAACTCCATTCGCGGTGAAACGGGGCGCAAAGGAACTCGGCGGATCCGCGGACTACCGACTGCTGCCTCGCGGCTTATATTCCATCCTAATTCCGGCCCCGCCGGCGGTCTTCAATAGTCCTCGTTATTATTAAGACGCCGTGGCGGATCGCATTACCGGGGCCGCGGCCCATTAGCCGGCGGCGTACCGATCTCAACTTTGCCTGGCATATCCCAAAAGTTCGGCCCCGGCCCACACTCCGACCCACACTACGTCCCATCGAGCGCATTCGAGTCCCCGCAGACGACGTCGTGACGGCCGTCACGAAATTTTGCACATCCGAAATTCGATCTCTTCATCGGATAGCTCTCTAGCTCGTTAAATAAAGGCCCAGCAAAGTGTACGGGCGGAATAGGGTGTAACTTGCGTTAACAGGTGGTTGAATGTTTTACCTCCATTCTGTTTTTGTTCCGATCCGCTGACATTTCGGAAAGAAACGGCAAGTCGGGGTTCGGAGCGTGTAAATGACCGCGACATAAGCGGAATGACGTGTCGATATTGTGCTGCCCTTTGAAAGCTAAAACTATCGCATCGCACTGAGCGGCATTGTTGTATACCCGCCATTTTATTCGTTTCCGATATCGGCGCCAATTTTCAGAAATGTAACTCGTCCGTTGTAAAGCTGGGGTGCGCGGAGCTCGCCGTAACGCGAGCTGCGAACGAGAAAGAGAGAGGGGGGAATGGAAGGGAAGGGGGGAAGAAGATGTGAGACAGTGGGATGTCACCGACCAGCCACGTAAATTGGTCCCTGCCGCGGCTCGTTTACCGGAACGTAAAAATACACGCTCTCTCATTAGCCCGACGAAATTCCTTTGCCGGCTCCCCGACGTTTAGCCCGGCACCCAGACGTCGACATATCTCGCATTTCGATTCGATCGTTCGACCGCACTGTCTAGATATCGTGCGTGACGCGCCGCTCGTTAGTTCCGGAGAATTAGTCTCTCTTAGCCGCCGTAATTAAGTGTCGCGCGAGTCGGGACGACCGTTACAAGAACGCCACCCTCTCGCCTTACCCTCCTTAAAATCCTGCCGAATAAATCAATGGCTAGGATGGGGGTTCGGCGGAGAACTTATTTTTATCCAGGCCCGCAGACTTAGTTGTACCAAAGTTTGCCGAAGCTCGATGGACCATTGGCGCGGACTTATTAATAAGTTCGATGCCGAAGCCAACCACGTTACAACGTTCATTCCCGCTTGTCGATTATTCACTCCCTCGCGGTGCCCGTTAATGGATTTCACATTGACTGCCGAACGCCAATATTCATGACGCTAAGAGCCGCTCAAACTGCCTTCGAAACATCCGACTGACGTCTCGTGTCCTCGAGAGTGCATCGACGTTCTCGTCCAAGTGCAAAGTGCATCGTCGCTCCGATTCCACCACGGATCGGTAGCGACGGCGTATCGAAAGAGAATTCAATATCCGCGTTTGCTCCCTCACCCTCTCCCTGCCTCACTCTCTCACACTTTTCCTCTCTTACTCTCTCTCTCTCTCTCTCTCTCTCTCTCTCTCTCTCTCTCTGTCTCACTCTCTCACACACCCACACACGCTGCGCTCACTCGCTGAAACTGCACATCGTTCCGAAAGTTCTCTGCATAAATAGTTTCCCCGGGAGGATCGGTCCGTGTGTAAAAGTACCTGCACTGGCTTTCGGACCACGTGTGTGTGTGTGCGCGTATGTGCGCAGATAGCATACGTGTCGGGACAGAGAGCCAGAAGCGGAGTCGCGCGCCAGACATTCTCTTATCCCCGAGTTCAGCACCGATTGTTATTCCCTGCCGATTGATTTGTGGGAATAACTTGAGATTGTATTCGACCAAATGTCTTCAGCTGAACGTCCACATGGGAAGAGAGTGCATTAGGTACCAGAGATTAAAAGAATCGGAGTACGTGATCTTCAAGTCGCGTACAATGTATCGGATAACGTCCGAGCAAGATTTTCCACAGATCGGAGTTCACTCGACAGCAACATTCCTGTCCTTCCGATTTGGCCCGAAGCACGTGCTCGTGCCATCAGTTACGCGCGTCGATGATCGATCGTGGCCACAGCAAGTCGTTCCGGGCCGTTTCACGGCCAGATTAGCGGACGCGTGCGCTGGCAACTAGGTCCGCTAAAAATGTCCAAGAACGAAACGATGGTCGTCGAGCGCATAAAGGCGCCCCTCACCCCCCCCCCCCCCCCCCCTTCCGCCGGTTCCGCCTCCTATCTCGCCGGCAGGATCTCTTCCTTTTAATTGTTCCCGCTCTAATTGCTTGCTTTTTACGCTTCGAACAGTTGCTACGTTCCGCCGCGACGGGTCTTTAAGCCGAAGGAACGGACGGATAGGATAGCTGCTGGCCGGCATAAGCGTTGGAAGTCCGTGTCGGATATAGGTCTTCGCAAATGACTCCGTCGCCCGCGCGACTTTTCCCTATAAAACCGTCGCGGCCTCCGGGCCGCGTCGCTTAAGGAAATTAAGTTTAACGGTCTTAGGTAGCCCGCGCGACCGTATGCCTTTCAATTAACTCTTTGCGCCGGGAGTGCCGAGGAAAGTGGCTCCTGAGGTTTTCTGCTCGCCGCGCGAACTTAAGCGATTCCGTTGCTTACAGCGATATCCACTTGTTTAATTACGTGAACTTTATGCACGCGACTGACTCGATGTTTCGTCTCTTCGTTCGCCTGGAAAGGGGCAAGAGCGTGATTGCGCACGCCCGCGACTGAGTGAAGTTGTTCAATGTCGTAATGGATCGTATAACGCCGAGATCGAACATGACCGTTTCCGCGGACATCCGGAAGCGACGGCGTAAACTTTCTTACGAGACAGCCTGGTCGTATATCATCTCCGAAGGGATTTCCAATAATTTTCTGTGATCCCGCGGAGCGCCGTGAGCATCCGCGTGTCACGGAAATCGTGGATAAGGCGGGAGCCGTACACGCCGGTGCATTTGCTGTTGTGCATGGGTTATGGCGTCGTAAACCGCCGATACGTATCTGACGATGAGCCGGCCGCTTGCCTATTTTCAATAACTCGCCCGTACGAATTCCTGCTGCCGGAAGCTCGGCCGAACGAGATTAGTATATGTCTTTTTCGGTCGCCAGCGTACGGAATCGTAGAAAGAATTATTTTGTACACGCGCATCGTCGGAATGGCAATAGGTTTCCTCGATGCGGGAGTAATATAGTCCAATAAACAATTATCGCCGTCGAAACCAATTTTCCGTAAGTATGTCATTCACGCGAGACCATCGCCGGCAGGAGCGAATAATCATCCCATCGCGCGCTACAATTACGAGTAAAAGCCTGGGAAAAAAGCGTCGCGAGCGCGGTTCTGCGTCATCAGAGGCACTTGTTCGCCGATCAATCGATGGTAATATTCGCGTTTCCCGGCTGAAAGGATCGAAATGCCACTGTATCAGGGCTCTCTCCCTCTCTCTCTCTCTCTCTCTCTCTCTCTCTCTCATTCTCCCCCTTTCGCCCGCCCACTCGCTTGCTCAACTTTCTCTCTAAAACCTCGTCGCGCCCCTTCGTTGCAAGTAGCATCGCGGCTGAAACTCCGGCGCTCGGTCAACTTCCGGCGAGCTCGTGGCATTATCAGGTATTCGGGACAGGGCCGGTCCTCGGGCGCTTTTCGACCACCGTGACGAGTTTTCGTTGGACGAAAATCGAGCGTTTGCCGCACGGCAACTCGCTCTTCTCTCTCTCTCTCCCTCCCTCTCTCACTCTCTCTCTCTCTCTCTCTCTCTCTCGCGTGCGCTCACGTTCCCTCGGGAGAATTTCCAGACCAGAGCAACGGGCGATCGTGATTCTCTCGATTTCACGAGATCCGCGCCGAAGAGTCTTTCAGGACTCTCGCCGAAAGTGGATTAACGTCCGCTCGTCGCATTCGAATATCGACGGAAGTGTCGATCATCGTCAGCCGTCGACAGACTCGAAACCGCGAGCAGCTGATAGACTAACGCGTCAATGGCGGGCGCAACACTTTGCCTAACTAGGCAGCGCGGAATTACCGGCGGCGCGCTTATAAGATGCCTGTCGAACGTCGATACGTCACGGCCGGGGGTGCCTGAAAGCGGGCATGCTCTTCCGCGAAAATGTTCGAGATTCAAAGTAGCAGGCCGGAGAGGGAGAGAGAGGGGGGGGGGGGCGAGGGAGCTCGTGCCCGCGAGAATTTCCGATCAAGATCCGATCGCGAAACTTTCGCCGCTCCCAGACTACTGTCGGATGCACAAAGTTGCCGAAGCTGTCCGAAACAGAGGTAAAGATAATTTGCCGGCGCGGCCCGGGGAAAATTCGATAATGGGATTTTCTGGATATCGCGTCCGCCGTCGATACCCCCACCCCTCCCCTTTCCAGCGGTCGTTTCATTATCCAGGTAACAGTCAATTTTCCGTGCGATATTTGCTCGTTATCACGCCAGTCGTCATTAATTATTCATCGTCGGATAATTTCGTGGCAATATTTACCCGTGAAGCAATAATCGCCCTAGTAATAATTCATCGGGGTAGCAGCGAACTAGTTCGCGAAGATACTTCGATACGCGACAAGAAAAATCGTTTGTACGGTATAAGCGCAGTCGTTTGACTCTTCGATCGGCGGTTTCGGTCGACGCGACTTGGTGTAAAATCATTGGCCGCACGCCGTATGTTGAGTGTAATTCCCTGCGTGTCGGTGTGTTCCGACAGTCAATTTTCCGGCGATATCTGCTATTGCAATAACAGTCGTTGCTAATAATCCATCGATTATCGTTAGTGCAGCAATAACATTACTGGTTTGACAATAATTTGATATATCACCATTGGCGTGCCCCAGAGGGGGTAGTGACTGGTTAGAGGTTGCTGCGCTCGGGGGTGGCGGTTGGCGGGGGTGTTCGACGCGGAAAGCGAGAGGGACGCATCCCTCTAACCACGAACAGACGGTCTTCTCGATTGCCGGATATCGATCCTGACTGCATCAATATTATGCACAAACGCGTAACATCCACTCCGATCGCATTTATCCGAAGATTAATTATACGTCAAGCTCGCGAGTGTTTCGCTTGCGCACTCTTTAATGCGCGCCACCTGCGCACTCCCTGATAGTTACACAGCTCCGAGGCGACGATATTAACTATCTCAAGCTGCTGTCGACAGGTGCGCGCATTCGAGAAGCACTCTGCGCAACTCCCCCGTCCTTACGTGTCGAAAGGAAGGCCAATATTAAAACTCAATCCTACCTCGCGACAACGCGGTTTCGCAACAAATCATCCCTACTACTGCCAAAAAATCCAAAATGCCTTCCTCACCCTCTAACAAAGAAATCGATAATTTCAAAAATCTCCGTAAGAAAAACTTCAACTAAAATCGATTCGTGTTATCTATCTTGACTAAATAAGCGATTAGAGGAATCTATCCGTTATTTCGACTTCGATCACTCTCACGATCGCCTTGGCCAGCGTCGGCCCATGTCGTCCCGCAGTACCCACGTCGCGGCTAGACATAACTTATCCCGGGCCGGCAACTTAGCCGTGTCATACCGCCCACCGGTCCGACCATCCGTTCCATCAGCGTCCGCCGTCCGCGTCTCCGGCGACGTTTCCTCGTTCCGGCGAAAGTCGAGGCTCCCCCGGCCGTCGATTACATCCAAGCGCCGTAGATCGCGTCTGCCGCGATGCGCACCGTCGACCGCGGCTTGCGATTCCGTGGACCCGTGAGATATTCGAGCCGAGGCTCGAAGGAGCTTCGCATCCATCATGGATAATATCGTTCCCTTCTTTGCGGCCCGCGAGCGGAGGACGCGCGGCGCGCGTGCATGCTGATGCAGTCACGGATGATCGTCCGGGAACGAGGCCGCTTTCGCGGAGGCTGCATATGCGGAACGTCGACACCGGCGGATTGTGTACTCGCCCGGAGTGTACGTCAATTGCAGGAGACAGCCATCAATAGCGGGCTCGTGACGCATCGCTCTCTTGTGCGCGCCTCGTGATTTGTGCTTGTCTCTGAAATGTACATGCCTTTGTACATGCCGAGCTTCCGCTGCCTGCCCCATCGTCCTACCTCTTTGCGCTCTCGGCCGTGCGCGTGTGACGGCCTGCGAGCGTGTAAGGGCGCGCGAGCGCACGGCAGACGGTGCGGATGTGTGCGCCGATACACGCTCTTGTACGGAGCCCGCGATAGCGAAGATTCCTCACGGTGGCTCGTATGTTCGGGCACGACCTCTGCGAGGTACGCTTTTCGGAATAGAGATAAGATCGCGGAACATCAAATTGGAATGCGGCAGCGCGAAAAGGAGCGAGGAGCTTTTTCCCTGCTTTCGGTATTCGCCGGCTCGTGCGGCCCGAGTCGGCGATGAATTGACAGCCGGTATTGGAAATTGTTGTTCCGAGTTGCTGCAGCGCGTTGTCGATAGTTTTACCGCTGCTCGGGTCGAAGTTGTCGGATAGGATTAACGGGCGGCAAAGTGTCGTTTGTGATCGCTGATTGAGCTCGAGCGTATTATTATTTCATACGGCTCACGGCGGTCGGCACTCGCTTGATTACTCGCTTAAGACGTTATTGTCAGTATTGGTTGGATGGTAAGCCTAGGAACAAGTTTGTAACGAGCGCGACCGTGGCGGTCGTTGAATTCCAAATGAGAGTACCTGGAAACCAATGTTATCGACGTAAAGCCGAGTCCGCGAGTCCGATAAGGCAACGTTCGTTTCGAGACCAACGCGTCATGCGGAACGAGTCGTCGACGTCCTCCTCTCGAGTAAGATATAACGTTTACCGGTGTAGCCATCCGACGTACGACGCTTTCGGGCAAAATTCAGCCCCGAGTAACAGAAGTCTGGCAGAAACGTCTCGCCGGCAAGGACTCGGCTCTCCTGTCAACGATCCTTGCCAACGATGTAAGAACGCGACGGACCCAGCGAGAGGATTCGCCACGGACAAGAAGCGTCGGCGAATAATAATACGTCGGCCGTACGAAACAAGCGCGCGGATTCGCAGTCGTAGGTGGCTGGCTGAATGGAAAAATTCCGCCGAGTCGCATTACCATAGAGATGGCGGGCAGAATCTTGTGGGAAATAATAAAAAAGAATTAGAACGCGTGCCAAACGCATTTCCATAATTCGATGACGCTAGGTTTGCGCGCAAGAGTTCCGCGTGAAAAAATGGGAAGAAGGAATGGAAAGAAGTGGGAAGAAGCGAGTGGAGGGAGTGTGGGAGGATGGGGAGAGAGGAGAGGCGAGGTAAAGGAGAAAGAGAGGCACGGAGGGAGATATTGCGTCTCCTGGCAGAGAGTAACGGTGACTTACGGCGCGCGATGCTGTTCGCTGCTCGGCCGTGAGAAGGAATTTCCGCTGACGGCGCTCTGACGGGCTAACAGTACGAAAGCGAGCCGACTACAATCGCGCGCAACTTTTGATTTCTTACCCGACACAGGCAATCGTCGCCCCGGTGCGTCGCTCTTGGCGCGCGAACAGCGCGGAAAAGGGAGGCCATTAAAACCTTTGCCGGCGCAATATGTCACGACACGGATACCGCATTAGTCGGGATTATTTTGAAACGAA
Organism: Anoplius nigerrimus; assembly: GCA_914767735.1. Classification (NCBI taxonomy): domain Eukaryota; kingdom Metazoa; phylum Arthropoda; class Insecta; order Hymenoptera; family Pompilidae; genus Anoplius; species Anoplius nigerrimus. Next base: position 11,234,906 of record OU612082.1, read on the forward strand.
CGACGACCGGCGGGGCTCTTGTCGCCTCGTAATTACCTTACGAACTTTCGCAATTTTCCCCTCGGCCGCGGCGCCACGCTACGTACGCGATAAACACTTTTTATTTCCCCCCCCCCCCCCTCCCCAAATGGAAAAAATCAACATAATTTATAATAGCGGCTTGTACGGAACTTTTCGGAACGCATTTTTTTTCGGGACCTGACCGGGGGTATGAATTTACCTTTCGCACTTCTGGCGGCGCGCGCAATGGGGGGGGAAGTGTCAATTTCCGGGAGCTGAACCGCACTCATTTCCGCGAGCGACGCGTATTCGTAGCGGGCACGTTCGTCGAGCCAAGCTGAACGCAACAGTTTCTTCGCCTCGGACACTTTTTCGCGCAGCGAGAAAAAGTGACGCTTTTTTCCATCCCCCGAACGAGCTCATTCCGAGGAGCGAACGAGTTAACGGGAAAGCCGTTACTCTCGCGAACAGGCCGCGACGCGCCATCAAAGGGAATCTTCGCTGAAATATTTCTAGGTCAGTGGCGTCATCAATGGAACTATTCTTTCAGCGGGCGCGCGGCCTGCGAGCGACGAAATTCAATCTATCAGCGGACGACTTCTTCCTCAGTTATCGGGAAAGAAAGGGTGACTAGGTAGGTGTGAGCGTCAGTGTGCGGGGTTGTGCCACTCGCGATGCGAACTGGTATACGTACGTAGGTGTAACCTACCTGCGAAAATTCCGAGGGAGACGGGAGTCTGGCGGCTTCCAGCGGAACCGAGGAAATTAGATATCGAGCACGAGACGAGCCGGGTATAGTTCGGATCCTCTCGGTGTCGGAGGTCGATTGCGCCTCGGGTTACCTTTCGCGGTGGAAACCACAAACGAAGAGCTCGCGCCGGTCCTCCCTTCGCCAGCTTTTACCGACACCGATGCTTCGGGTGTAAGATGCGAAAGCGAGCGGATCTCGAACGACGATCGATTCCGGCAACGACCTTGCCTCGCTCTTCCACGAAATTGCATAGGTACCTCCGCGCGGAACCTCCACTCGCCACCTACTGCGACTTCCGTCAAACGAGGCGTCAGCGATGACTCTCGAATATTGAAAGGGGGGGTGACGGCAGTAAAGGGATAAGGCCTTTCGATGTTGATTGAAACTTTACGCCCGCCACTAAAATCCTTCCGCGTAGGCGCGCGCGCGAATGCGCCAGTCATCGAGGGTAGCGCGGACCCTCCCATGATTGCCACATAGGTACACTTTAAGAGTCACTCATTCCATCGAAAGAAATCTCTGGAGCGATCTGTAACGAGGAATACTTTATCGCAGGATTCCAATGGAAAAGAAGTACATCGGAAAGTAACATTGATTAAGGTCACTATTTATCAAGGGGACGACATTAACGTCGCGCGATAAGGCGCCGGACAATTTAACCGCAAGCTCCTTAGACTCCGACAAGCAAACTAATTACCATTCCTTTTCCGCAAGACGTGTATCATCGAAAGGCAGGGTCGGACCACCCGCGAGTAGCGGCCATTCCCCGAGACATCATAGCGACGGTCCCGCAGACGCTAACCGATGGAGAGGACTGCCATCTGATTAGAGGCGTGCGTTGGGCGACACTAGACGATCCGAGATATCGTTCCGCCTCCGGTCTACCTAATCGTCGTAGGAAATCGAGACGATCTTTGACTCCTCTGATAAATAGCGAAAGCTCCGGAAGGATACCTCGATCGACCGGGGTCCCCCGTTAACCGAGAGACGGCCGACGGATATACGTGAGGCGAATCCTCCGACGCAGGGGATGAAAGGAGTTTCTCAGATAAAATCGGCACGTTCCAAGGAAGAAGGAAGGTCGCCCGGCGAGTCCTTCGCCGGAGGAGAGCGTGGGAGGAGGCGGGGGGCATGAGGGCGGGAAGGGGGTTGACGGGGAGAGGCAGTGGGATATACTACCCCGAAGAAGACCCACTCGAGATTCGGAAACGCTTCTTCGACGCGAGAGATGCCACGTCGAGATACCGTTCGATGTGTCGCGCGCGGGGCGAGGCGGGGCGAGGCGGGGAAAGAAGATGGAATATGAGGGACACGACGGTGGGATATTCATCTTTGCCGACGGTGGCCCGCGAACGCTCCTCGGAATTTCGTCGAGAGCCGGTCTTTGGCCTCCCCCCCCCCCCCCGCCCCCCGCCCCGAGAGAATGGCCGCGATGCTACCTTACCTCTCTACCTGCCTCCCTCCCTCCCGCGAGAGCTGTACTGTTGACCGTGTAAACCGGGCACACCGGGTACTTTAATGCCAGCTCGCGTTTCATTGTTGGAGTTTTTAATAATGGAATTTGTAAGGAGCCCCCCGTCGAACTTGTGTAATTGAACTTCCAATTTCATTCCATCGTGATCTTACGGAGAGGATGATAAACAGGGGAAAAGTCAGGGAGAAAAAGATAGAGAGAGAGAGAGGGGGGAAGAGAAGGTGGTAGGGATAGAGTAAGAGGATTCCGCTGGGTCGTATCGGCAATACGAACGGGTCAGAATTTTTCCTCCTATTCCGATGGTATTCCAGCGTCCCACCATCGGCACCAGATTATTGCGACGTTGTCAACGGCTTCCACGGTCGATCTAACGAGTTGTATTCCGCCTACGAAGGAAACGTGACCGTCGCCCGGTAGAAACACGCAGAATCCACCGTCCGCCGAGGTCGTGCACTTTTTCCCAGATCTTCGCGTTACCTTCGCACGACGTTGCGCTTCATCTTCGTGCCGCAATCGGGCAGACTCGACGTCGAAGAACCAACAATTTTCCCGGCAATCTCATCCGGCCGGCGTATGCATCTTCTTCACGCTTCGGAGTTAGCTTCGAACATCGCCGCTTACTTACTTACTTACTTACTTACTTACCCTAGACGAAAATCCCCCGGAGACATTCTCCTTCCAACCCCCCCTCATCCTTCTTCCTCAGGCACCCTCCCGATCCCTGTACAGGGTCCAGGAAGTGGCCACGGCACGCCTATCGGGCCGTGTAACCAGTCATTTAATAGCTACTGCACGCGGAAGCGTATTATACGCGGCCGTTGTGTATTATACGAGGCTCGGGCTCGCGGAATACAGCGGCCTTTAGCATTAAGAATGCCTACACGCTGAGGCTGCTGCCCGAGCAGGTACGTACCCGGCTGCGCCCGGTGACGGTGTACGTCGAGACCAGGGGGTAAATAGCAACGAGAGGGAGAAGGTCCTGCGGCGCGATGCGCAGATAGCCCCGAGGAGCGAACGGGAAAGAAGGATAGCCCTACCCGGTGGGAGGAAGACGAGAGGACGCGAGACAGGAAGTACATATACGTAGGCCTTGTTAAGCTCCGCGGAGTCCCATAACCTTTCGTTCATGGATATTCCATAAAGGACTCGCTGCCGTGAATCGCGTGCTCGCGCGCCTGCGTCCGATTGTGAGAGTCATGCGAAGGCACTATCTCCCTCGGACGTGCGTGCGTGCACGTGTGTGCATAATGGGCGCGCTCGTTTCTGTTCGATGGGAAAAATTACTTTGTCGCACCGTCGCGGTAAAAGTCTAAACGATCCACTTCCGACAGTGAGCATCGTCGCTGAGCTTGCGCGATCTTATTAGCGAACCTGGCGTTAAAGCACTTTATTCTGCCAGGTCGATTCGAATGTCTCTCGTTATCGTTCGCGGACGCACGTCGCCTGTTTCGTCGCGACGAACGATAGTCGGCGAGACGTCGCGTCGAGTAATTAGTTTACTCCGCGAAAGAGATGCGGCTGACGTTTTGGGATTCGCGAACGCGGCTGAGTGTGTGCGCGATTTTCCGAGTAGATATAGATGGGTTGACGATGGAAATTGGAAAGGTACAGTTCGCGCTTTGGCGTGACATCATGCACGATGCGAATGTAAGGCGTATAAGCGCGAACTGTCTTTCGAAGCGAGGACTTGTTTCGCGTGGAAGTTCTACATCAAATGTAATAACGGGGAATAGAATTAGTTGGAGCAAGGTTTAATGCAGCGGCATGCTGTGTTTGAGTACGTGGATCCCAGTTACCGAAGTTCTTCCGTACAGACTACTTAGCATGTTTCCAGTTACCCAACGCCAAAACGAGTCTTCTGGCCCTTATGATGTGCCAACGGCAAAAGGTCTCCTTATCTATCTGCCGCAGTGATGTACATGCAAATATTGTGCCGCTGTAGGCCCTAAGACAGAGTGATAAAACTAATCCCGCTACCGATGCTACGCTGCGAAACGTTCGTGCGTGCGCTACCGGCGAAACTTTCACATCGAATTACGCCCGCCAAACAGGAATTATCAACGTCGAGCTACCGTGCATTGACAAATCGTACGATATTTCCGTTGCACAAATTATACGTAAATTTTGTGGCGTGTAATAATTTCTAATCTACCAATTCCATTTGGCTACGCCAATATGCCGATGGTTTCGACGTTGCAGCTAATTTGATGACAGCATAATTTCCCGCGGATTTGCTGCCCGTTTATGAATCATCGAAACGAATGTTCATCGTTCCCCGTGTTATCCGGCGCATTATCGGCGTCCTTTGTCCTTGCAACATCGGTGGAAACTTATTGTTAATGCGTCGAGAGTTTATAACCGCGGCAAACAAGTGTGGAAGCCGTCGATACGTCGGCCGCGCCGGCAAATAATTGGCGTGCAAAGTGTAAATTCGGCGCCGCCGTTCACGTGACGTCTGCCCATTGTGACCGAACAATACGCTTAAAGCTCGTGCCGATCATGACCAACGTGAGAGGGCGACCTAACATTATACTTCATAATTGCTCTTTCGCGTCTCGTCAGGCATAACTAACCTTCTGCTACGTACGTTTTCCCTTAGGCAGAAGTGCCTGAAGTACGACCGTTGCCTGTTTGTTTCTCTGCGAACTTCAACGTGTCCTACACTCGGTACTTCGTTCGCTACTTACTGGAACACTCCTGGCTACTTAAATATGCTTATCGATCGTGGGAAAACATTACGGCTGAGAATTTGCGCAATTTCTCGTTCGGATATTATCACTTCGCCGACCACTGTATTAGCACGCTCGCATTAAGCTTGCTTTTATATCCCAGTTTCGGCCGTTAATCTCCTTTCATGTCGTAATACAATAGCTTAATTAGTACAATCATCGTAATTAGCGCTTTGATCGGCATAATGACTATATGGCACCTGCATGTTTCTAATCCATTGCCCGGGCTGCAATTGATCAGCGTTCGCGCGCCTGTATTTTCTCCTCAATTACGTCCAAACTTCGGCAAACGCTGTAATTAGCATAAAACTATAAAGTTTTATTACCGAACAACTTTACAGATTTCAGGATTCCACCTGTCAGTCGAACCTTGAACGTAATGCAATCTCTCATTGTAACCTCTTTCAGGCACGCCTAACGAACATACTTCTCCAACTGCTACACGCAGCTAATTCTTTCGTGTCCTAAAAACAGTTCACGAGGAAACATCGCGCGCAGCCGGTCGCACGACACTCGGCCAGGCCAATTCGTCGTCCAATGACACGGACACGGTTCCCGAAACTGAGTCTCGGACATTGCGTGGCCGTTCTCCCGACTCTATTGAGCAACCCCGAAGCGGAACGGATCAAAAGCCGTGGACCACGACGTCGCGTGTCTCGGTGGCAGGAAACATTCAGCAGAGCTCGCGACTCTATTTCTTTGATGGCCCGCCGTCTCTGGCGTTACGTTGAGAGCACATGTTCACGAGGCGCCTACGGACATCGAGTATCGTTGACGCACTCGAAACGGTCAGCCAACCCTCGGCCAGAAGCGTCCTCCGCTTCTTTTTCCCGACTTTCGTCGTCTGGCAGTCGACCGTAATCGACGACGCGCGCGTAGCAAAAGTTCGCGCGACGCCCTGCGTCTCGACTTTCAGGACGTGCCAGAAAACGATACGGCCGGCACTCGATTCGTCACACGGCGTCACGCGTCTCCCGTCGGAGATGAAACGAACCTAGAGGCGCTCGCACGTGCGCGCGGGCGCGCGCGCCGTGGTAGAGAGCCGTGCCAAGAAAGGGGGGTGGATAAAAGTCTGTGCGCGGCTATTCTCGTGAACGACACCGGCGACGGGGCTAGTTTATTGCCGATGCTCGTTACAAATCCGGATGAGGTGCGGCGGGATTGTCAAGGCGAGCTGGGAGACGCTTGGAGTGCTGCTTTGAGAGGAATGCGGGTGGAGTTTGCGATTAACTTTGTTTGCCGAAGGCGTGAGTGAAATGTGCATACTCTGCTTTACTTATTTTCAGCAAAAAGTGAGTTGAGGAATAAAATTAGACGTAGAACAAAAATTTTAGAATTGTCTTTTATTTTTTATTCTTCAATTACGGAGTTAGTTGATTTCGGCTAGATATTATACTATATATTGAGATTACATTAATTTATTTTATTGAGATATATGATAATTAGTATGAATTACATTATATTGAGATACGCAGATGATCGATTCAGCCCCTATGATGAAAGTAGATATATGTAAATCGACAGTTCTAATCTTATCCGCTTGCGTTCTATTCATAGCGATCCACGAATTTGAAGACATCTCGCGCCCGAAATCAGCGCATTTGCATAGTCCGCCCATCGGATCCGCCGATCGGCCCGTTCCGCTGACAAACACAATACTTCTGCGCGCCGCGACGTCCGATCAAATTACGCCGTTCTTCCGACGCTCATCAATCAAAGCCACGCGGCGCGATCGATAATCACTCGCGACGCGTCGACGATTATTCCGCCGCATTGGCCGAGCTCATGTTTGCTCAACAGAAACTTCCGTCTCGCAGAAAGCTTCCTACTCTCTTTCACCCTGCTCGCCGTCCATGCGTGTACACGGTGACACACGTACGCGCGAGTCTGTGTGCCGTCCGGCTGTGCATGTCCCCGCAGCGGGCAAAACACATTGGAGCGATCTGCGCCGGCGATTCGGTCGCTGCCAGATTCGATTAGTCGCTGACAATGAGTACTGATGATCCCACGTCTCGACGCGAGTTGTACGGGCACAATGGCCACGACGTTAGTGCCGTGGGTCCGCTCGGTGCACGGGGCACATGCAACGACTAAATGACATGGAGGCCAAGGGGTGGCCGGGCAGCGCGAGGGGTGGTGGCTCGAGGGCCGAAAGGACATTGGCCGACGGTGAGAGGGAGACCCCTAGAAAAATCTGCAGCATATGTCCCCGAGCCGGAGGACATACTGCTTCACCCCAATGCCGCATTGTGAATACACCTGATCGCCGCCACGCACTGAGCGTAACTACCGCCTGCTGCACCGTGCACGCCCCGTGTTGTACTTACAGCGCGCGTGCATGACGCTGAGCCTGAACGCTGCCGCTCGAACGTAACTGAGCTTGACGTTTTTCAATGTTCACTTCACGCTCGCCGCGCCACTTTGCGGCCGAGATCACTCGGTAGAATGTCGGAGAGCTCTAATTTTTGGGGTTTGATGGATTTAATTACTCGGTTGGTTAGATTTCCTGGGTAGTTAACTTTGTCATCTGCTTCATATCGGAATCCGTATGGTTAATTTTGTTTTACCTCGAAAGCTGATTTCTTCCCTTGGAAAGGGCTGCTTTAACGTTACGGAACTCAGTGACATTGATAGGTCACGCCGTCCGGCTCAATCCATATTACACGAGCCGGCGTATTTAAAGGTTAACTCCGGCCATATGATCCTTCGCCGCCATATTGTATGGATTCTATATTCAGACGCGGCAGATCAATATTCATACCCGGTATAAAGCAAAGGTCGCAGAGAAAAAATACAGCCGAACGGGGGAGCGATGGGCTCGATCATCCGTGGAAAGACCTGCACTATCGAATCTGCCGGTCGTACGTAGGTGCATGCGCGCATGTGTGTGCGCGTACGCGGACCCGTACGTGTATGCCGAACGGCCGCGAACAAGCGCGTGCACACAGACGTACGTCCGGCACACTGTCAGGCATACAAATACACACTGCCGCGTCCTCTCGCGCATATGTACACCGCTCCGCGAGACTGTAGACGGAGAGGGGAAACAGATGTCCTTTCGCACATTAACATGCATGGCCGTGCGGGGCCGATACCCACTCGATCAATTGGCATAATTAATTGCGCGCTGCCGCGGGGCCGGCGGGGGGGGGGGGGGGGGGGGGGGGGGTTAGCTCGGACATTGAACGATTGGCGCTCGTTCGGGCGAGAACGCCGGATAACCCACTTACGATTGTCCGCCGAAACGTGGCCGGCCGCTGCCCGAGTCATCTACTCCCCGATTCATGGGAATTTTTTTCGACCGGACCACCCGGCCAGCCCCCCGCGGGCCCCAAGCCGGCGCACAGTTGTTGCAGACTATTTTCGCGGGCGTTCGAACGTGAAAGCGACGTTTTCGTGCCGTCACGTTGATTTTCCGTCCGATCAATGCCGGTTCGTTAGTACCCTTCGTTAGGTGCTCCGCCGCGTTCACAATTTCACCTCGATTTCGTCCCGAAAGGTCATGGGAGCCGGGTCGCTAAAGGTGCCCGGAGGAAAGATGAATGCGTTAACTCTCTGATAAATCGACGTCTTCCGATGAATGCCAATTACGTTCTTTAATTAAACGCTCGCCGTTCGTCTACTGCCGACTCTTTCCAGAGCGTATCCTTTAGACTATTTCCGTCCAGCAATTTCGAGAATTTGGGCTGGAAAACACTCCGTGCCCGAGGCTTGTATGTTCGATCGTGTATCGCGAAGGGCCAGTTCCCATGTAACGGTTGTATCCTACGCGCCGGAAGCAGAGAGCGAGAGAGAGAGAGAGAGAGAGAGAGAGAAACGTCACAATTATACTCGATGCCTATTTGAACATGATATGTCCCGATGATTCCGGGTTCGAAAACGTTATTACCGCGGCCGGCGTTATTTCGCCCGCGGAAAGAGGCGACAGGGGGGGGAGGGAGGAGGGTGCAGGCGTCCGGATAAATCAATTAACCGAGCGCACCGGGACTATTTAGGATCCGCAGATCGGTAGGTTCACAGGAATTTTCCCGGCGTCCGTTCGCTCGGTGAACGTCGCCTGGCCGAACATTATTCCGCCCGATCCCGAACGCGAAACGGCGCTTACACCGATTCCATACTCCGCACTCCATTATCGTGGGCTCGTTAACATAGCTCGTTAGCTCGCGCCCCGTTCGTAATTTCACGCCAGTTTGACGAGACAGAAGCGATCGGCCGCCGGGATAAGGCAGGAAGCATGGGATCTAGGAACGTGTTAACGATGCTCGCCGAGCGTTTTAACTGTCACGCCCTCGTGGACCCAGTTCCCACCCTCCACCCCCAGCCACCCCGAAGCGCGTGTCAGTCGTTAGGCGACGACCGCGGCGTCGCGAGCGTAATTCACGGAACGACGACGCCCGACGTGCCCGGCAACGAGCGTCTTGCCGCCATTCTTGTCAGACAGCGACCGGCGATAAGAGCCGCGAGCAATATCATGCCGACCGCGGCCGCCGTATTCATCTCATACACACGCGGCGTTCGTTCTGACAATTTGTTCGGAGTTTCACTTAGACGGGCCCTGTTCGTAGTTTCGTAACCAATATACGACGGAATTGACTTCCCTGATCCTTAGCTCGGTACGTGTTCAGAGAGCGGAAGTCAAAAGGGCCAGCGTAACACGTATAGGAAATTCCGAGTCCGACGATACGTACGGAATGAAGATTGTGGAGGAGGGTTCGGATGAGCAGAAGCGGCTGCTGGGGAGAGAGGGGGAGGAGGGGGGTGGCCGAGCGAGGGAGAGTTGCTCGATAAGGCGAGGAAGTGATATCGGCGATAATGGACGCTCGTTTGTATCGGTATAATTGATTCGGACGGGTCGCACGATATCGCGCCCACGCGCAATCGTAAATTCTACTGTCACGCCGCACACCGGAAATGTCATTCGCGAAGTGAACCGTTCAGCCCCGTTGTCGGACCGTAAGTAGGCTCAACACATACGCGAAATTTCGTGTACGACGTAAGTGGAATAAAGATTCGTGCTAGGTGTTCAAGGACGTCGGACGATAGCGTCGCCAGGTCTTCGGTGCCAACGGTCGTCCGGGATAATTGATTTGAACCGATCGCTATCGTAAATTCAAATGTCACGCCGCGCGGCGGAAGTCTCATTCGCGAAAGGAATCGGCGTCGAGCATTACCGGCACACGCCGTACGCTCCGTGGCCACCTGACGCAGCACTCCCGGCACGAATCACGTCTGTAACGATCATTTGAATAATTGATCGCCCATTCGGAATGGCCAGAATACGCGATCATTGATTCCCCTTAATGTTCCCGTTCCGATTGCGGTAGGTGTGCTCGGTACGTAAATGTTTCAACAATAGACCCCGTTCGGCGTGCCTCTGCCTTTAAGTGGGTCGGGACACGCGAACAGGAGAGCCGGAAGAATATCGAGTGGAGTCGGAGAAGGAGAGGGGCCGGAGAGGGGCGGAAGGGAGGCGATGAGAACGGAAATATCAGTCGAGGGCGGTGAGATAACCGTTAATGCGCCGATGAGAAAAGAAGCGGAGGCAGGAGGAGAGAGACTAATGCCCCGGAATGCATCGATCCGACACGGCGGAAAGAACGATCTCGTTAGAGCTGTATCGCCTCTATAGCCTCCTTCGCCAAGGAGCTCGATCGTTCGCGCTCCGAGCGATTCTCCGAACGGAAATGAGAAAACATTACTTAGTTACGTTCTTATAAAATCATTGATGGAGACGCGCGAAGCTTGTGCGACGGATAGAAGGAAATATTCGAGGGCGAAGAGCGGGGAGGACGAGAGGAGAGCGAGGGAAGAAGATTCGGAGTAGAACGAACGTAGGTAATGGGTGGACAGGCCTGACAATCGACGCCGAGCGTCGGCGGAGCGTCTCCGACGACGTAATTACGCGCGGTACTCAAAGAAGGCCCTCGAAGCGACTGTCGACGAGGGAGCTTGCGGCGAAATATCCCGCGAAGCGCTTTTCGTGCCGAACTTCCGATTCCGGGCGAAGCACACGCATGCGGTTTCCTCAAATTACAGCCGCGATCCGACTCACGGACACGCTCGTGCGGCTGGCTGGCTAACCTGATTAGCCGGAGCCCGCTATCTCGTTCATGCATCTCCGGCGAGCACTTATAACACTACATTCTTGGAATCGGCAATAGCGGTCCTCCCCGGGCGTCGACGAGCAACGGCGTATGTACTTCGCGTAATTGCACCTAATGTCACCGTAACGAACACTCGCCCGCCGCCTTCGCAATGTGATTAGTAGCTTTAATTGGCCCCGGGAGTGCGGAGTTTTCCTTCACGCCACACGCTTATCTGACTCCGCCGCGGGCTCGGCTTTCGACGTACCCGCATACAGGCACCTACGTACGTACCCGCCCGCTATATGTGCGCGCGCGCGCGCGTAGATAGGTACGTAGAAAGCGGCGGGGTAAAGAAGGTACCGGCGCCGAAATTCAAAGCGCACATTGTGGCACTTACTGGAAATGCCGAGCGATAATTTCGCGTTCCTTCCTTCCCGTTTCCTCTTTCCGCGCTAACGTGCAGATTTAACGGCGCCGGGGCTCGAATCGTAACTCGGCTAACTGCGCTTTAGCCTGCCGGATATAATTCGCGGGGAAATTCGGGTCGAATATCGCCGTCGAATTTCCCCGTCGAATCTCGCCGTCTCAATGTAGATCCTCTCGACGGTTTGACTCTCGGCTTGCCTAGAGAGAGGGAGAGAGAGAGAGTTGGGTAGAATCTGGACGATCGCAAAAGTCCGTGTGAAAAGTTAAGCGGTCGTCTGCGAACGTTAGCGGAAACGGGAACGGGAGCGTGAATAGCTAATGCCACGTCGGAGAGGCCCGTGATCCGAAAGGTCGTCATCCGCAGAGCGTCGCGTATTCCTGAGAGTCTCAATGGTCGAGCGGACTTTCATGACGTCGTTTCCCGCTTCCTAGAATATTCTAACGGACGGTGACGTCACGGCCGCTAGATACGTCACGGCGCTTCGAAAGTTCTTCGGAGATCGATCGCCGACGTTTTATCCTCGGCAAGCGAGATGGTAAGGGGGGGAGGGTGGTGGTGAAGACGCCGGCGAGCTGAATCGACGATTTTGCGGACCATTCGGAATCTGCGATGTGACGTTTAGCGGGCGCATTTACATATCGCTTTTATTCGCGAGCTTCTTGATGGAACAAATATCGGAAGCGTTATGGCTCTAAGTGTGGACGTCACTTGTCTGTCGATGTCGATGGTGTGGGGTTGGTGTTGCGGATTTGAGAACGGGATAGAGGTTTCCTAGCGATTTTTAGGGAGCGAGGAAGAGTAGGAATGTAGTTAAAATCGAATATGAGTAGCATATGCGTTAAAATCGAAATAAGAATTTGGAGGTTTAGTTTCGATAATGTATTAACTGAATATTTTGTCCATGTAAGGAATGTTATTGACAAAAGATTACGATAGACGCCTATGCGGATGACGTAAGCTGCTCATTTAGTCATCGAACCGTTCGGAATCGATACGCTATCCGTGCGTCTATCCGAGGCAAGTCGGAACAGTAAATAAAGGTGTGCAGGGCGGTACCTCGTGCCGATAGTGCTATTTATACACGGATATCCGCTATTGAATCAGACATGCCTCGCACGATTCCGAAACTGGAGGATCGAAGCAAGATATCAGCGGAATATATAGGACACCCATACATACAATTTACGCCGCGCTTCGTACCTCGACGTCGTCGTCGCCGTCACAGTGTACGTGTGTACATGAAGTATTATGCCGGCTCACATACGTGAGCCTTCGAACAGTGCTTACTATACCCAGTGCGCTGCGTATGTGTGCACGTAAGTATGCGCTTGGGAGTTCGGAGCCGAGTAATTTCACTATGCGGGTAATATTGACACGCCCAATCACGAGATAAATTCGAGCGAGTCACTCAAATAAAGATAGACTCCGCTAGATTGACGGCATACGATGAATGCGTTAGACCGCCGCGAATCTTTCCCCCGGTACTGAAAATTAAACGCCGAACACTGCCTACGCATCGAACTGCAGCGCATCAGTCGTTCTGCGTACAGTCATGCACTGCAATATCGAATTATACTTGAACCATCACCCGGCATCGTGACATTTCTCGTTGCACGGATTCCGGTCAATTGCGGACTATGTATTCAGCGGACGGGCGAATTGAAAAAAATTCTATTGGAAGAGAGCGATCGGAAAATGAAGTGGCGAAAGTCGCAAGTTAAACATCGAAAATCGGAAAGTTGTCAGTGAGCGTTACGCGAGGCGACTCGGCAAATCGCCGATATTCGATATATTCCTATGAATAATAATCGTCGGGTATTTGACATGGCGCAACATATTTTCGCGCTCCGCCGACTGACTTTTTTTCCCCCCGCTTTTTCCGCATTGAATTTTAACTCGGCCGACGATGCGTTACGGTCACGCGTCTGTTTGTTCTACGCAGTTTATTTTATTTACATGCCCGCGCGTCGACGTGCCACCGTCCGCTCGGACGGGCGATGTGCCGCCGGGGGAACGTAACGAAAAAGCGAAAATAGAAAATAGGACAAAATAAAGTTAAACGTCCGTCAACTGCCGGAAGATTTGAAACGAGCACAGCCGAAGATCCGGCCGGAAAATGAGCGGGAATGCTGCGCAATCCTCGTCCTCGAACGGAATCATAACGAACGTCGGGGGGAGTTCGAGGCGGCCAGACGAGGCGAACGATTTTAATGTCTTTAAGTCAAGATCAAAGGCTCGCTTCTCTCCCCCGCCCCCCGTCCCGGCAACAAAGTAGATGCCAAAACGAGTAACGAGATTCCGGGCGTCCGATGTTCGTTCCTACGCGATCTCGAAAGTTTCAAACGGGAGGGACAGGGCCAGGGGGTTAGAGGAACTTCGTTAAAGCATGCCTCGATTTCTTCATATAAAAGGAGAGTCGATGTCAGAGTAAGAACGACGGAGGGATAGGAGGAGGGGTCGGAAAAGGAGTCAGACATGAATCGAAGCTGGGAAGCGAGGAAAATCGCATCCGGACGGAAAGAATGCCTCGTTCAAGAGCCAATGCGAAACAATCGCATGACTTCCAGTGACTTAATGTTACGCGGTTTCATAAAGCAACGGAGACTTCCGGCGGGGAAGGAGAGTCGGCGATCCGAGCGAGGAACGGGAACGATAGGCCAGCGAACTCCGCTGCGAGTCCTGGCTTGGCCACGATCGTACGCCGTTCGGAAAGAAAGCTCGTGCTTCGTCGTTCAATAACAGCGGGATAAGGCAGCTGCACTCGTTATCCGCACGCGATTTCCTTCCTCGAACTAGCTATCCGAGCGGAATCGACGCTTAGGATCTGATCCTTTTTTTCCTCCTTGCCCCGACAATTCGACCGTTGAGGGAGAGCAATTGTAATGTCATAATAGCTGTACCCTTACAGACTCGCCATAGATCCGAGTCCTGGATGCGTGTTGAAGTTTTCCGTGAGCTCGTATTTCCATAATTGGCACTTTCTATAGTGGCGATGTACATCTTTTTCTTGAAAGCCATTTTCGGCTCCTCAACTGCTTAGCACGTCCGACGAAATGTGTAAATAACCTGCGCTCGGGAGAAAAATCGCTGACGCGGCACCTGTGAGGATACCGTACACGCTCATTGTAATAGAAATTCTTGTATACGCGAGCGTCACGTAAATAACACCGTTCCATTCGGATGCGCAATGTGTACACTTTGCATTAGACACGTCGCACATCAAAGGTAAAAGTCATATACGAGATTCCGAGGAAGTCGATACCTGCTACCTGGAAATTGTTTCTCTCCGAGGCGCTATTTCTCCTTCACGTGTGCGTATCTACTTAGGCAGCCAGGCACTTCGTCGCGCCGCCGCTCGTCGATCTTCACACGATGGAAAACGAGTGTGGCTAAGAGGCACGGCAGACCCCGCGGAAGGAGTCAATTGACGCCTCGAAGAGCGGTCAGCACCTCCTCGACTCTCCTCAGGTATGCCGGACAATAAAAGCTTCCTTGTCTTACGCCGGTTTGCGTTCGCACTTCTCGAATGGCGCGAGAACGGCTCTCTTGTGCGAAGACAGCCTCGTCACCGTACTCATCGCGCATAAGGATACGACGAATGCACCTCCGCTACCTGAAGAACACTCCCTTCCGGGCCATGCACTTCACTCAATCTGCCGACCGCGCCCCTTAGCCCTTCGCCCGACGATCCATCGCTCCTCGTCATTCCCTCGAGTGCTCCTCGCAAGATGCGCGAGATATATTCGAAGATTTTCTCCCATCCATGCAACTCTCGCTCCACCTCTTCAGCCTCTCCCTCCACCACTGCGACTAATTAGCAAAGGGTGCGACAAGTCGAACGGGTGAAATACGCGAATCGTGCTTTTAGCAGATGAGCCGAGAGTCAGGCCAGTCTTGTGTCCGACTTTCATAAATGGAACAAAGCGTTTGCAGCGTACTTTCGCGCGACAGGAGGCATCCATCTTTCGTCTCGTTTCTTCGGGCCCGCTCCTTTTTCTCCCCATCCATCCCTCTCTGACCCGTGGCACCCCTCTCCATCCGCTTCCTTCTTTTCTTCGAAGCTCTTTCGATCTGACTCCCTCCTCCACCTCATCCTCCTCCTCCTTCTCCCTTCCCTCCGTTCCCCGTTCTTCCGCGAACAGCTTCTTCCTCGGACTTTTCCACGCCGCAACCTCCGCGAGAAATCCAGGACATTGTCCAGTTCCGTGGCGCTGGAGAAGTGGCGTCGTTGGGCGGGGATTAGCCGTCTTTCCTAGCAGTTTTATACCCGGTCTCCGTCTTACCCCAGCCCCCGAGCCGTCCCCCGGCACGGCCCTGGCGCGCCACCCTCCCGTCGGCGTTTTATTGGCTTAGCAGCGGCGCGTCCGGCGCGGAAAAACAATTGAGAGCCGTGGAAAAGTTGGCTCGTCTTAACTGCCAAGACCCACGGCGCGCTTCGACGATGCTTTTACGCCGTCACCGTTCTCCTACCCACCCTCCGTCAGCCTCTCCCTTCGCCTACGACCCCCCGGTCGCCCGTTCCCCCCCCCCCCCCCTCCTCCTTCAGCTCGCCCGGCCGGCACTTCGCCACTTCCCCGAGGGTTCTTTTTCCGCGAGCCTCCGACGTTTCGACAATAGAAATTGTGCGAGGTCACAGTCGAGCCTCGCGCCAGCGAAGTCGGGCGTCCTTCATTCGCGAGAAGCTGCTTTCAAAATCCTCTGCCCACCCCACCGGTCACCCTTTCCCGAATCCGCTCCGAGCGCCAGGAGAATTCGCGCCGCCTTTTTTTCCACGGCCTACGCTGTAACTGTCTCGGGGCCCTCTCTCGTTATTCTATTTGCGGTCCCGGTTCTTTCCCTTCTCCTGAGGGTCCCCTCCCCCGTCGGCCCCAACCCCTTTCGGAGCCGCGCCACCACTTTGCCCCGGACTAAATCTCGTTCCGCGCCGCCGTGTACGAGGCGGCTAATTTTTTCTCTCCCGCGGCTCATTCTTCGTCGCGGACGGGAAGTTTGCCGTGGCCGGAGAGTGAACATCGCGATTTTCCCGCGCTATTTTCGGCGCCCGTCCCGGCCTGCGAGACAATGAGAGCTTGATAATGAGGAGTTATTTCGGATACGAGCAGCCGGCGACGGCCAGCGTCGCGTTATCCGTGTCCTTCGCCGGAGCTGGGACTCTCGGCCGGAGGATAATTCACGGCTAAAATGGATTCTTATGTTCCGGTTACGACCGCGTTGCCCGTGGGTCTTCATTCGGCAACGAATTGCGTCCGGAGCGCAAGGAGAATTCTGAAAAGTTTGATTGTCTCATCGAGGTCAGCGGCCATCCGTCACTGATGAGTATACTAATATCCAGCAGGATAAGAATCTTTTTCAGCGGGCAAGCCCACTAGGCCACCTTCGTACTTGGCGACTTTTGAATACTTATGTCCTTCTTGTGCCCACAACCGAAATTCCAGATTGTCCCGGTCTCATTCCCGTACGCTTTCACGGTGTCAAAGCGTTCCCTTTAACCTGACCCTGTGACAGCGCATCCGAGAACACGTTTCAATTTCGCAGCCCGCGATTGCTCGCCTATCGCGATCCAGATCTCGAAGAAAACACGTCCGACCGTCCCAACGTTCAGCCCACACGTCGCTCAGTTCTCCCGACCTGCAACTTTCCACCCTCCCGCGACTCTTACCCCCACCCCGCCGGTCGGCGTTTCATCGGACTCTCGTCGCACCCCTCCGCCCCCGTGGCTTTTTACGCTCCGACAAGCTCGCCCTGCGCGCCCTCCGTGAGCGGCGTCGGTAGCCCGTAGCAGAGGCGCACGGTATTTAAGCCCTTGAAAAATTCATAGCCTCGAGGCACGACGCTCGACGAGCTCGACTCGGCGGCGGACTTTCGCAATTCGTGCGTGGCGGGACACGTAGCTGGCAGCCCAGGCTGCTTGCCTGACTGGCTGACTGGCTGACTGGCTGACTGGCTGCCTGACTTCATGCCTGCCACGGGCCAGAATCGGGACGACGATGCTCGGCGTCGTCGTCAGCCGTTTCGTGATTTTCGCGTAACGGACCTGTCGAGAATATCGGCCCGCAGTGCCGAGCGAACGGCCAATTACGGCCGAGGACGGACGGCCGCCTCGTTCATTTAAACAGGGTGCCTGGACTATGCGATTTCAGCGAAGAATGTTCGACGGGGACCTGCGCGTCTGCGTTCGTGCGCTCCGCGCGGACTTCTGCTCGCCTCACGCTAAGGATCCGAGCCTAAATTACGCTTCATTTGCTTATGTATGAGCAGAACTCTTCAAGATCGTTCCTCTTAGACAAAGAATTTTTTAGGTTCGATCGAATGACTTTTCGGTGGAATCCGTACAAATGTCTACGACTATACAACGAACGGTTGCTTATCATAAATTATAGAGAAGCGAGTGTTTCGTCATTCTCTTTGCATTAGGGCGGTCAGGATTATGGCTGGACGTGGTCGGCCGTAGAACCTGAAGTGCAGGTACGGCGGGAGGATTAAATGTCCGCGCTAGCCTCGCGCCGTGAGTAATTTGATTGGCGAACGTTATAAGGCACTCCCTGTCTGGGTAACACTATTTCTGAATCCGAAGGCAAGGTACATAATCGACGGTCGATCTGCGGGTGTACAGGCGGCCATGCCCGGCGGGTCGCTCGGGACCACCTACACGATATACGGAAGACTGATGCATCGATGTCTCATCGTTTATTTACCTCTGACCTCGAGATATCTCAAAGCGACACCGACGTCCCATGTGCAATCGATCCTTCGTACGTCCCCGGCTTTCTGATTGTTGATCGGAGGGGCCTTGAGACGCCTATTGACTGTAAACCGCAGCGTTATCATGCGAATTGCTTCGACGTATCGTTTACGCTGTACTTCGTCTAGGGACTTTCGACATTCGCCAGGACAGCCTGCGCCGGGTTTATCGTACTCTTTGCGGGGAAGAGAATGTCTCCTGCTTCTCAAGTACAGTCTCTCATACCCTATGCACTCCAAGGATTTTCTGAACTCTTCTTCATGATTGTTCTCAACCCTTCTACGATTTCTGACTGAAATCCATAGTACGCTATGTAACGTAAAGTCAGAGTTAACAGCTTATTTGCAAAAAGATTAAATATCGACCGCCATATGTATTGTATTATATTTAATAACTAATTTAACCAGCGAACCGCCAACGTTTCTGATCAGAACACATCCTGAACCAATCCCGGACTATTATACTGGAACGACGACATGGGTCACGCTCACATACGCACGCGCCGCAACGGTCGGGTGCTTTCCGAACCGCAAGGACGAGATGAAAATGGAAAAGGATAGATAAAAAAGGGCACGGGCCGAGAATGTTCTTTAAACAAAGTTTGACAGCGTGTCGGAAAACGTGAATGGATACGCGCGCCCTGTCGGCATTCCGTAAACTGCGCAAGATTGATCCAGGAGTCGCGTACCAAATAATGGTGACACGGCCCGCGTCCATGCGTGCATCACTCAGTGTACATTTCGATGTGACATGAGCGCGTCGTGTCGGCATTCTCCCCGGGAAGGACGGAACGCACCGGCATTGTTCCCGCCCTCGTACGTCGTCAAACGTTGTCAGCTTAATTATAGGCGGACATCGTGGACTCTCGTTATTATACCGAACAACACGCAGACAGCATGGTGGGATGCGCGTGCCAGAATTACGCCGCTAGCTGGGAGGACAATCTGCAATTGACACGGGCATTACAAAGAAGGTCTATGATTCGCTAGACTGGAAGATTATATTATTTATTACGGCTGAAAGTCAGGATTGGCCACCGTTATCGCGATGTGTGGCCATTGCAGATGTGAGAATGGATAATTCGGTGCGGATGGAGGATTTTGCCTACGAGTGAAGTTGGAATCGTATAATTTTGGGAGGATGTACTAAGGGGCGTGGATAATGAGAGCTTTGATGGGGAGATCATTTAGTGAGATGTGAGGATGGACAGGTGTATTGATTTGAATTTCAAATTGGGGAGGGAGTTATGGGAGAGCGGATGCTTGAATTCGTCATGGTTTATGCGATAAGAAAGCGGGGAAAGGGTGTAACGAACGGTGACATTTGTCAGAGTCAACGTTAAAAAGAAGATCGCGCCTACTCGTGATGCTTGTCTGTCGAGCGAGATACTTGTAGGTTTTACTTCAATGCAATGCCACTTATCACTTATGCAAATAGGAAGAAAACGTTCGCGTTGCGAAAGCTATCCTATGTATCAAGTTTCAAGCCGAACTGTTCGCTTCACGGCTCGAAGACAGTTTACTTCCCAGCTATCCGATCAATAAGCCCCCGATCCTCCGATTGAAAGTGGCAATTAATTAAAAACGATTGCATATCCGGGTATTGGCATCCGTTCTAGTAAAACAGGTCGTACCGGTTCGCCTAACGAGGTCTCTTAGACGACCACGTTTCACAAGAAATTGACATCGTTAAGACCCGCCGTGTATTTCCATTTAGGAAAGCTCGTTACAGCCGACAGCATTCCCCAAAACTCCGACATCTTTTCAAACACTTCCCTCGCCCCGCGTAACCCACCCTTCCGTCCCGGCTACATTCCACGGGCGCCGGAGAGGAAAGATTTTCGGATCGCCGGATATTGTCTGGGCAGAAAATCGTGGAGGCCGAATATTGCCTCTGGTCGGCAGGCTCAAAAAGGCCAGAACCGGCTGAAAGGAGGGCAGCGGGCGTGAGAGGGTAGGCGGAAAACTCGATGATAAGGGCGGAAGATAAAGAATGAGAGAGCGAGTCGAGGTTGCGCAGCGTCGGGAAAGAAGGAGAGGTGAGACGAAGAAGCGAGGCGAGAGGATCCACGAAAGGTGGAAGGAGGCGGCGTAAACCAAGTTCGCCTGCTCGATGAGAGCACTGGGTCGTGTACCGGGTCGTGCTCGAGTTTCCTTGAGGTCGCGCTAATTAGCGGATTCAGCTGGTTCTAAGACGAGCGCCTTTTGCTGGCGCCGCACTACGTGTACGCCGAGAGCGAGCGAAAGGTGGCGGGGTTAGACCGGTGGGACGAGGACGGCGAGCGAAAGAGAGGCAGAAAGAGAAGGTGGGAGCGTAGGTAGAAAGGTGAGAGAGTGCTACCTCGGCAACGCGATATCTCGTCCTGCCAGTCACACGATTTACGGGTAAGGACTTGCAGAAGTTGTCCCGTACGCGTACCCGTACGCGAATGCACACGGATATACACTAAGTTGGAATACGTGCGTGTGTAAAGAGGAAGCGACGAAGGAAGTGAGACGTGCGCGAGGCCAGATGACCGAGGATTGCCGAAGACAGTGGGCAATGGACGTTGAGCGAGAGAAGATGAAGAAAGATGGAGGAAGGCAAGGGAAGACGGAGGAAGATAGAGTAAGATGAGGAGAGATAAAGACGGAGGAGCGTGAAGGAGGGTGGAGGAGCGTCGCCTCTGCCGGTCCCGTCCTCCGAGTGTATATTTAGCCAACACTGTCACCGGCTAACGACACCGTGTCTTGGTCCCGATTCGGGAAGCAACTACCTATAAGACGCGCGTCATTCGCTGGCGCGACCACCATTCCGACCGGCGAGAATACGGACTGGCATCGTCCGACCGACGCCATTATCATCGACGCCGACACGCTCGTGGGATCCTTGCCTTTATCATCCGACCCGGCAGCGGACGCCCACGTGGACCTGCGGCGAGAGCACGGGCATTAAAGTGTACATTATTAAATCGCACGATGAGCATTCAGCCGACGGTGCCACGTTGGCGCGAGACGCGCCGAGAATTTGCCTCCGGGCGAAAATAGAACAGAGAAAACGGGAGTAAGAGAAGAGGGAAAGGGCTTGAGGTAAATGGATGAGCCGGGGATTGAGGAACGTACAATGTGTATGGTCGCTGGTACGGCTTTTCCAATAGCAGTCCAACTATCTGCACACCGATTATAAAGGAAAAAACATATTTCAAAGCAGATAAATTAATACGTACTCTGTGTAACAGAATAAATGAATATATAGAATAAATGGAGTATTTATTTAATCTACGCATTTACACGCGCGCGACATCCGTATACAACCCGAAAAGTACAGAATTCCACACACGGAGCCTAATCTCGACTCGCATCGCACACACCCTCCGCTCCTTCCGAGTTTAAAAAAGCAACCGACGAAGAACTCTGAACAGCTGTTCAGCGAAGTAGGGTTAACTGCACCGTAAGCCCGTCAAACTCGGTCGCTGTACATACTACAGAAACGGTGTTTATTAACGCCGCGCCGGAGAAGAGAAGCAGAGCAGCCAGCAGACAAGAGCGAGTAGCTTGGCGAGGGTAACGGGCAGGGAAAAAGTGAATAAGGAGGAAGCACGCGCGGCACGAGGTAGAGGGGGACCAGTTTGTACGCGGACAGGAGGAACATTTAAATTGTACGGAATGAGACGGCTACCGGGTTATATACGCCAGGCACTCTGACGTGGCCACGACAGCTGGATAGGCTACCGGCGCGGTTACCAAGTCGTCTTCTCGCTTTCTATGCCGACCAGACTCGGCTACAGACGTCCACGACGATCGTCTCTATCGTCCCTAGCGTGCCGCGCGCGCGTTCGGGCCAAACACAATCGTTTATATCGGTGAACCGGTAACAGTTCGCTGTGGCGTTGATTTATGCACTGCCGGTGGCTTCTTCAGGGACGCCCGTGCGTGTGTGGGGTTTTCTCGCTTAATTTAGAGGAAAGACCGATGACTGCCTCTTTCAACGTCGTATTCTTTTTGATATCGTTCGCGAAGAAGTTGAGATATACAGTGTAATGAGGAGAAGACTAAGAAAGATACACGATGAGAAGCGGTAGAGGGTAATCAGTAGCTGATGTGACAAACATTATATCTATAATGTGAAATTTATATATAGTACTTGTAATTTGAGTCAATTCTAAGGTACATCGAGACGGTTGACGGCTCCGAAGACGGGAAGAAAGGGACAAATTCAAAGCGGCAATTTGATCGTGAGTTTCGATCGTGTCAGTCGATCGCGTGGGCGAACCTGATGCAATTGCTTTGTCGAAGATCATGCGATCGTTCCGTGACAACGGCGTGACGGACTAGCGACGAACACGGAGATCGGTCCGTGCGATAGGATTTTGTCCGCTGCGAGCGATTGTGCGCCGGAGAAAACTCCTATCGCGCCAACTTTATCGTTTCACCGTAGGTTTTGAGAGATAGAGCGCGAACGATTGTCGCGAGCGTAAACGCGGCGCCCGGGA
Organism: Anoplius nigerrimus; assembly: GCA_914767735.1. Lineage (NCBI taxonomy): Eukaryota > Metazoa > Arthropoda > Insecta > Hymenoptera > Pompilidae > Anoplius > Anoplius nigerrimus. The sequence goes on from OU612082.1 coordinate 11,257,586, forward strand.
CAATCCCCAAAAACTAACTGTCAGGCGGAATCAAGTAGGCAAACAGGAGACCCCGAAACAAATCGCTCCCGACGGTCAATATTGACCGACGCAAAACGTTATCGTCCGAGACTAGGAGCTTGTGCGTCTCCATTTCGTAATACGAGTCCACCGGTCGAAATCGTTCCCGACCGTTCGCTTCAGTTGCGAGCCAGTTGGTCAGATTATGGGAACTTCGCCGTATGATAAGTGCTCTCGATTTTAGTCGACCCGATCGACGACTCCCCATCGGAGGGTTTAAAAAAATTTCTGCCCTCCCTCCTGCCGACTCTTCCTTTGCCGAACGTCGGCGATCGCTTCCAACTGAACGGGCAGAACATTGGAAAAATTAGAGTAGCTCAGCAACGAACTTTATTACTCTATTTACTCTATTTGCCGACTTCAATTGTCTCAACCGACCGTCGAAGCCTTAAAGCTTTCAAACGCAAACCTCGCTCCGCCAACATCAGCGTAACTCTTTAATTACTCACATTACCTCCTCCCCATTCCAACTTTGACGTAACAAGCTCCTCTTTCCCGGTGCGGGGGAAAATAAGAAGCGAATTTTTTGCCAAGCGCAAACGGCTCAGCGCGCATCTCGACGTTCATAAATCCGCTTTGAAAGCCGACGTATTCGCGGCCGTACGCAACGTCAGACGCGCGGAACGCCGCGCATCGAAGGTAATTTCGTTCCGGGAACGTCGTCGCGAACAGAGACGTCCCGCGTCGTCGGTCACAGCGCCGCGACGGACGTCGTCGCCGCGAAGAAGAGGAAGAAGACGAGCAAGACGACGACGATCTGCGAGCGCGACAAACTTGGCAGACTCGCTTTGCTCGCCGAGCGGGGCTCGTTGCTAACAGAGACGTCTCGGTCCGCTCGACGGAACCGTGAAAATCGTCCCGGTTACGAGCGTCGGCGTCCAAAAAGAAGCGCCTTCGCGGAAAGACGGCCGGCCGAGCAGCTAGTTAACGGCCTTCTGCCCGCCTGCACGTGCAGCGATTCATTCACGTTGCCGTCCTGCCCCTCGGACGAATCTTTGATTCCGCCTCCGCCCACGCGGTCATTGTGACTTTGCGCGATTGAATGGGTCCGTTCCGGCGCGTTTATGCGCGTCGAGAAAAGTTCGGCACTGAATAGGATTGAAGGTTCGCAGGCAGAGACAGAAAAAGCCTATATCATCTAGAATCCGCTCCTCTGTGCTTTCCTCGAAAAATAATTCTTTACATTCCGCGTGATAGAGTTTAGAATCCTCCGACTGACTCGAACTCTGGCAGAGCGGAGTCTATCGTCCGTAGTAAAAAATCTGAAAAAAGACAGTATACCCTGGGGAAGGACGCTGAGACCGAGGAACGAGATCCAAGGCACGGCTGCCCTGTGCAAATCTCGCCCGCTAACAGAGACGTCTCATTCCGCGGAGCGAGCGTCGCTCGGCAGCATCTGCGTCGAATCGCGGGCCAACAAAAGCAACCGCCTTTCGCGGAAGAGACGGGGCTCGCAACTAGTTAACTAGGCACCCTCGTCGCAGTAGGAGAATTCCTGATTCCGACGTCGTCCGCGGTCGTCCGCCTCCGTGGCCTCGCCGACAATCGGGCGGTCGCTCGCTCCTTCATATTTCCTCCGTTTTTGCCCCTATCAATGGCCAACTCCTTAACTGACTTTGGCGGGTGGATTCTGTTTGGCCGCCGAGGCGGTCGCGAACGGTAACAAAGCGGGCGCCATGAATAATGCAGCTGCGGTCCCGGTAAGTCACGGGGACGCGCAATCCGATGCGCGGATAAAAGTAACGCCGGACTCTCTGGCAATGAGTCATCGCGACAGTTCGCGCGCCGCGCGTCCCGGGGCCAGGCTATCTCGAGTCCGGATCGGGCGGACACGGCGGTAGAGAGACGTCAAGACACTTCCCTGTCGGCGGTACGACGAGGCGTTAAACGAACGGAACATTGATTTATGAACGTACTCGCTGTAGACACGACACGTACGTCGGGAAAGCGAGAAGGAGACGATGTCGAGTGTCGCCGGACAAGGGGGACTAAGAGCGGCGCGTAGTAACCTGGCCGGGAGAAAATGAGAAAAGAGTTTGCGGCAGGAGAGGGGCCGGGAGGGGGAATAACAAGAGGACGAGACCCGTACACGAGTCGGCTCTAATCGCGACAATATCGTCCCACCCTGCCCACGTTCCTTCGACCACGTGCGCTCGCCCATTTCGACTGGCAACGACTGGCAACTAGCACTGCCAGCGACTGGCAGCGGACGAGTGGAGTAGCAAAGAGAGCGAGAGAGAGCGAGAGGCGGGGGGGGGGGGGGGGGAGAAGTAGTCGACGTGGAAGGAACGCGCCCAGCGGATCCTGAGACGGAATCATTAATCCTTCTAATTGCCACTCGGGAGTCACGCCACGAGGCGCCCGTGTTTTTCTTCAGACAGAAGCCGCTCCCGTCTTCTTCTCCGTCTTTGTCCGACCCTGGCTGCCCGCCCCCCGCCCGCTTCTTCGTACGTTCCGAAGCTCGCGAGAGTCGGCCTTTCCCAAACCGAGCCCGAACCAGCTCGACGAGGGTTACTTTTCTTTCCCGCTTCTTTCGCTCGGACGGGTGGGTGGGAGGCGAGCCGTGAAGAGCGGAAGGATCGACGACTGGCAGAGGCCGAAGATAAACCGACGCAGGAAGACGTGGGGATGGCTCGGGGAAAAAGAAAGGAAGGCGCCGAGAGCGGGCAAGCCTGCCCGCAGCTTGGTAACACATTCGGTCGGCAGATGTAGAATTGTTTATTTGATTAGCGCGGTCATTAATCAGGGGACCTGACTACGTAAGTTGGGAAGTGTCGCTCGGCCGGCACCGGAGGAAGGTGGGTGAACGTCATTGGTTAATCTCGAGGAGATGACGGTGTGACAGTCAAGATGAATGGACGGGGCCGGCATTTACGAAGAATCGGCGAGACGCTGGATAGCGTTTCTACGCTGCCTTTGAGCCGCGCGATAACGTTAATTGATGTAGTGTTATGTATAGGGTCATTATATTCTCGGTCGCTTACGGTAGACGGACGTAGATGGAACAATCCGTCCGTTACATATTAATATCCCTCAGGAAAATCCTCCCTCCGTTCTCACCGTACCTTTGCGCGCCGATAAGTCGATACAAATATTTGCGCGACGCGTTAATATTTGCTCGGAAATTTGTACGCGTTGCGCTCGGTTCCCAACAGAGAAAAAAAAGTGTCTCCCTTTATTCTGTACAGCATTCGTCAAAATGAGAACGAACCGCGCACGCACGGCTGAGCGCGCTTTCAAGCAGTAAAAGCCAATGACACGTACGCGGCCGTAGAAAACCGAGGCCAGGCGCAACAGCGAATCGCTTTAGCATTTGGCACCGGCCGGAGCCAAAGGGAGGCAAATAGGAGACGACAGATTTTTTGGCCCCGCAACGGCATTTCGCCGGTGGCGGAGCGAGCGCGATGACGCTCGAGCCGGCTTTCAATCCGATTGGCCCACTTCTGTCACGGGAAATGAAGACGAACGCGCCAGTTTGGGCATTAAGGTAGCGCTGCTCGCAAAGCGTTTAACGCCGCTGATCGACAATATTCACGCCACTTCTATCGCGAATCCGTTCGTCTCTCGCGTCAGGCAGCGTCACAGTGACTCCTGATGGACCGGAGCAAATTCGATTCCGCGAACGAAATCGAGTCTCTGCAAAATCGTGCCTTCGGCCCCCCCCCCCCTTCCCACTAGCCTACGCGTTCCGCCCTCCTCCAGCCTCCCGAAAAGCCGGCAGCAGTCGTATCCTATTCCCCGGTAAAACGCGAGTTGTGCCGCGGCGGAATATCCACCGCGACATCGTGGCCCGATGTCGGTCAGCCACAGTAAATTCGAATCTGGTGCAACGAGCGCGGATGTACAATGCGGCCCCCCTTCCTCCCTCCCCCCGACTCTCGGCCCGTTTATATGTAATCCGCTGAAATGCTCCGGGTACCGATGATTGGCCGATCTCTGTCGTCGTGGAAATGAACGATATCCACACGCTCCTGTTGGCGCGCGCGCGCGCGCGCTGCCCGCCGGCACGCTTGTACACATACGATTGGATTATGGCGTGTTCGGTAGACACTCCGGCAGCGTGCCACTTTGGCAAACGATGAGGTTGACTATAATATTTGCACGGGCTCGTTCTCCCGCGGCTGCCATCACAGAGCTCGGCGCACCGCAACGAATTCGAGCCCCGCAAAATCACGGGAAGGGTTGCCCGCGAGGGAGAGGCAGAGGGAGTAGGGGGTGGGTGGGAGGAGGGTTGACTATGCGCGTCATGGGGAAATGACCCTGCCCGATTGACTCGACATTTTTCCGCAAACGACGATTGAAATTATTTCTCCCGCTGCCCGCGAATGGCACCGGAATTCGATTACGGCCAGCTCCGGCGAACGTTTTACTCTCTTTTCTGATTAACCGACGATTGGCCGCCTCTGCGGAATTAAGACATTTTCCGCGTATGAGCGCTTTACGGCCACGGCTGGCAGTGTGTGCCGACAAGGAAATTGTTCCATTTTCCAGATACGCTCGCACGGATACGAAATATTAGCCAATAATTGAACGCGTGTATATATGTACAAAGGTCTTGACAAACTAATTAAAATTGCACTCTAACGTCATGTGTACAGAGGAGCGCGCGGGAAGGGTACGAACGGCAGGGAAGAAAGTTTCGCCGGGCGTTGGCAGCGGAGCTGGCGCAATTTGCACTTGGCCGATTGTCATCAACTTGCCGAAAGCGGGGTTCGGCACTTATTCGCAGGAGACGCGAACGGCAGTATTTGCCGAGCTCCGTGGCACGGCGGTTAGGTCCGCCTTCGTTAAACGAGGAGCGCAGCAATATCGGCCCGACCCCGTTCTCGAACCCAGCTCGGCTGACCACTATGAATTTAAAGTCCATCAAAACCCAGGCAGCTCGGTTGTTGCACTCCGCCGCCGCCGCCGCCGCCGCCCGCCCTCCGGGAAAAGCGAACCGACGTAATCTGTCGAAATGTTTCGGACGCCGCGGTCGTTCGAACGACAAAACAAGTAGGAGCAAATGGAAAATACTTGGGCGAGCGGATCGCATAGCGCGATCCGGATACACTCAAAATTACCGACATCGCGGCCGATCGTTTTTCGTCGGACGGCAGCAGCCGTCAACGGGGGGGGGGGGGGGGGGGGGTGCAGGCATTTTACAGCGTCAAACGGATTTAACCGTGCCCCCGACAAATTGCTTTCGCGCTGCCCCACGGCAAGCGAAACGCGGCTGATCGCGTCTTTCTCAAAATTGCCCGTTCGGACGAAGAAATTTCACCCGCAATTTTTTCGTACCCCGCCCCGCCGATTGATAGAACGGTACGCTTTTCCGCGGTTTTGTTTGTCGTTGGCCTATATTCTGCTACAACTACGGAGTAATGGGCACAGCCGAATAAGATCAAAATTCTGAATGAGTGATTTGATAACTTAAAAAAATATGAAGCAAAGTAAAGTGATATAAAATAATGTAACATAATGCGAAATAATGTCAAAGTATGCAAAATAGCTCGTTTGTCCATATAAAACAACATAGGAAACGAAAAAAACCGTTTGCTGGATATTGGAAAAGTGACATAAGAAGTTGAAAATTGACACAAATATTTTTTTTTATTATAGGCTATCTAATGGCTTACACAGAAGTCCAATCGATTTAGGGGGACTTTCAACCATGTTATTCGGCTGTACCCTTTATTCTCTGAAAACGGTTTGTAAACATATGGCCGAGGAATTTTATGCAGTGGACGGCGGAAGTCGGTTCACAGTCATGCAGGATATGAAACTTCTGCCCGCTCCAGTTCCATTTTATTTCGCCGCCTTGCCCTTCTCGGAAAAAGTGGGTGGGAGGGGCGTCGAGGGTGCAGAATTATCCCGTGTCGTTTTCAGAATTTCGAGAAGCCGGACCCGGCCGGGCCTGGCCACTTCTCGCGGCGGCTACAAACGTATTCAGATTCAGAGACGGTCGCGGATGCGGACAGGTATTCCTGGCTGGTGCATAATTGAAGAAGCTTCTCAACGGTGTGGCCCGCCGATGCATGAGCACGGACGATGCAACGAGCGCGGGCCGAAGCCGTGTTTGCCTTTACCGGCCGCCTATGCCCGGCTTCGTTCGAAAGCGTGCGCGAGGCACGAGCCTCCGACACACACGATTCCATCGTGCCTGCCGCGATTTAAACCGTAACTGCCTCGGACGAAAGGCTGGCGCGACTGAATGAGACGGGAACGTGGTTGCGCACGACGCGTTACGCGCCAAAGGAGTTAAATAGGTAAAAGTGCCAGACGACTGGTGGGGTGAAATCGGAAAAGCCTGCCGGAAGGAAGAGGAAGGAAGCTGCGAACGACGTGCCAGATTCAGCGCGGCAATGAAAACGTTAGATAGTGAAAGGTGGACTGTCTGGACGTAAGCTGGAAACACAGAGTGATAGAGAGGAGTCGAGTAGGCGGTAAGAGTGACAGAAAGAGAAAGGTCGGCAGACGGGCCTCGAAGAAAGGTTCGAGTGGATTTAAGGGGAGTGGGGGGATCCGCAGGACACAAAACGCACCGACCACGACGGTGGCAAGGAGGAAAAGGTGGAAAAGGGAGGGGCGAAGGGGGGGGGCAGCGTCGGTACTGGACCAGACACAAAGAACACGGGAGCGCCGGTGGTTAATGAGTCGTCCAGTCCCTTTTCTTAGCTTTCGGTCCGCATGGCCACCGAACGAAAGCTCCGGAGCGTGCTGCGTCCCTCAAGAATGAGGGACTCCCTAGCCGCGGCGGGGTGGCAGGGCCAAAGGGGAAGCGACCGAGAGCAAAGAGGGAGGAATGAGAGGGGAATGAGAGACAGAGAGCCCGCTTCTGAGTCTGAGGCTTATATATCTGCCGGAACTAATTGTCCCATAATTCACTCTGTCCGGCAGCAACGTTGCTCTCTGCTTATCCACGACCGCTTCTTCTTCCTCCCCCTACACCCTCCCGCTATTCCTTCTCCACCTTCTTCTCCTCTCACCCCCATTCTCCGCCCGGCAGCGCACTCCTCCTGATCCTCCCCCACCTCCCGCCGACGCACTTGCTTTCTGCTTTCGTAACTCGCACTGCCTCGGACCGGACCTACGTCACTCGCGAGGGGGACGATCTTTATTTCATCCCCATCCGGCGGGGTGGTTTCCACTTTTTCGATGTACGGAGCTCTTCTTTTTTTTTAATGTTCCGTTACAATGGCGGGCCGTTAGTTTTTGATTACGAGCCTCGGACTACGCGGAATGACCAGTGAATTTTTATAGTGGTCTCTGTTCGTGCGCGGGAATCGAAGTTTTCGTTGTGGAGTGTCGCGCGTTCGTCGGAACGCGAAACGCGATGCCGAAACTGCTGAGCGATTACGTGCGATGCTTCATTTTTTTTTTTGTCCACTTCCGTGTGCCGCTCCGCAGATAAAATGTTCGCCGACCGTGGCGCTGCAGACGTTGAAGCGCACTGTCAATTTGTTCGCGGAAGATGATATCGCGACAAAGTGATGTTAAATCTCTACTTCCCACTTACGAGCGCGCCTCTTCTTCTTCTTCAACTTCTTCCCCTCCCTCGACGGCGAGACTTCATGTCTCGTAATACGTTTTTCACCGCCCCCGCCGTCGTCGCGACGAAGTTAGCAAGTTTCTTCTGTGCCCCGACGACGGGGCCGTTTCTCAGACATTTTCTCTCTCGGCCTCGTTTGACGTCGGGAGTTTCATGGAAAAAATATGTCACCTCTTAGCATGCAAAGTATCCGCGAAACTTTGTTCGTTACGCTCCCCCCCTGTTCATCCCACCGTCCGACCTACAACCCCCCGATGAGACGATGTACCATAATGCGAGCGATGGATTTTTCGCCGATCGGCGCTACGGCCGCGAGAGGGTCATGAGAGATGGATTTCCGCGGATTATGGAAATCAGTGCTCTCCCTCATCATTCCCGAGCGCCGACACTAAATATTTTTTGCTCCGCTTCCTATTTCACGGTACATTCCCCCACCGTCCGGGAAGGTCGACTCTCGCTCGCGCCGGTGGCCCGAGACCTACAGGGCTGACCATCTTCTCCCTCTCCTCAATTTTTCCCTCCCCGCGCAAGACAAATTGCCTCTTTTTTGGCCCTACCTCCCCTTCTTACCCTCAATGACGTTCAGCTCCATCAGCCGGCAGATCTGGATTTGACGAATAAACCGTTGGGGTCGAAGTGATTCCGGAGTGATTTCGACAGCTCGCCCCTGACTCCGGGGGGTTGCGAAAAGGCATTAGCCAACGTCCGCGGAAGGATTTTTCTCCCGGCTCTTGCCCGTCGAACGCGCGCGGACAAAAAGGCAATGATGTAAGCGACGCCGTGCTTACATTGTGCCTCGATCATTTCGGAAGGAACCCTTTCATCCGTCCCACGCTCTTGACTCCTTTTTACGCCGTCCTTCGCGTCACTTCTTACCGCCAAGACCGACAGATTCCTCCTGCGGCCCTCACTTCCACCCCCTACCGCCCTTTTGTCTAGGCATTCTCCGACGCGAGTATCGCGACGTATCGGTTTTGTCCCTCGACCGGCCGGACGTCGGCCGCTAATGCACTTTGTGTCCGGGCAGCCAGCGTACACAGTTCCTGCTTATCCAGAGCAGCACTTTCTCTTCTTCCTGCCGCCACTCCCAGGATCCGTCGCTCGCCGCGGCGACGAAAGAAGCGTTTCCGCCACTTTTTATCGTCCCCCGCCCGACTCGCAATCCTCGCGGCCGGCGTTCCCGTCTAGTTCGGCAACGAGTCCGACGGCCGATCGATACGCTCTCACGACGATTAAATATCGTTCGTTAATTCGCTCGCACGATTTCCCCGCCAGCCAATTTTTTTATTCACTCGCCATTAACTTTATTGCCACTCGCGCCGGCGCTGTACTTCTATTCCTTCTCCCGAGTGTTCTGCCACCTCTTCGTTCTATCACTCTCCATCTCTCTCCTTCACTCTCTTTCACTCCCTTTCTTTCACTCTCGCTGTCTCTCTTACGCGCAGTCTCTCACTCGTCGTGCCAGTTCCACGCTTCTCTCTTTTCCTCGTCGAGTCGAAAATTCTCCCGAGCGTCTCGCCGAACTTTATCGTTCGCGATCAAATTAACGGCTCGATTCTGTTAACGACGGCGGAAACGTCAAGCGTTTCCGATCGTCGGCATGATCGTAAGGCAAGATTTCGTGTAATGAAAATTGATTAGCGTATTATCGCCGTAGTACCGCCGGTCACTCGTCAAATGAAGAGTAACTGTCTGAACAGGGTCATTATGAGGTTCTATAGAATCGGTTATTGCCGGCTCCTTCGACGTCTTTCCATCATATTCCTTTGCTTGGACGAGTGCCGTTTTCGTGCTCTTTAAGACTGCTTCGATGTTCTACGAGATTTTATGTCGAAATCTGATGCAATCAAAATTTCTTTGTATTGTTTTCTCATTTACATCCATCTCGTAGTCCTTACCTTATTTCGAGGTTAGATAAATTTTCCATTTCCTGTTTACTTATTAGTGCAGAAAACACAGGGTTCTAACGTCATAATCAAGTTCACCACCTCAATGATTAGGGCACTGAGAAAATAGGACCTTTCCTACCGCTTTCACTCAGGTCCTTACGGCCTGTACTTACCGCTTATCTTACCATGCTTATCATTGTCCGTTAATGTCATTGTAAATTAGTCACACTAACTCACTTCCTACTCTACTCTACGCTGTATCTTTTTTGTTAAGGACCAAAGTGTACACTCGTTCAATAAACTATCTAATGCGGTAATCTGTAACATCTCTTCTTTACGGCTTCTTCAAATCCGTTCCTTCCAAGTTCCACAATTTCTACGTTTCAGCTGTAAGTTCTACTTGTCGAAAGAATTGAACCCGACCACGGTTCGTTATCATTCCGAAGCCTTTTTCAACAGAAGCAACGTGTTATTATTATACATCGTGCAGCATCGAGGAATCGCGAAGGGGGGGAGGGGGAGCAACGAAAATCCAATTCATGTATTCGCGCTCGCGGCGATCACGAGAGCGCCGGCAGTCAGCGATATCGAGCGTAAATAAGACGCGCGTAAACGTATGATTAAATCGGCCAGCGGTTCTCAGCACGCCTCGTTCGCCTCTCACCTGAAGCGGCTCGAGCAAAAATTGTATTTCGTTCGAAGCGGCCAGCGAACGGCAGCGTTCGTAACGACTTTAAAATAACAGGGAAATATTGTTCTCACCGGTCCCATTTTCAGCCGACTGTGAAGCTATGGTCTTTTTCTACTCTTTCCCATTGTCTCCCTCTTCCTTCTTCCTTGTCCCCCCGTTTCTCTCTCTCTCTCTCTCTCTCTCTCTCTCTCTCACCTTTCGCAGGGGCGCGCGCGTGTAACGGTCTGACACAGCGTAACTTACCGCATTCCGGCAGGGCCAAACAATTGCATTGAATTTTTAATTTTCACCCAGCCCGTATATCGCGGGTTGTTAGCGAAATGAGTTTTCATTTTCGGGCAAAATTCTGTCAGCTCAGCCGAAAAAAGGGAGGGGGACCGTTGGTAGGCACAGAAAGCAAACGATGCTTAACATCGGAACTGAAGTACTTTCGAGCGAATCGAGAGACAAACCCCAAAGCTACCCAAGAATCATTCATTGGCATACCGTTTAGCGAATCTTAATCGAGTTGTTCCTTCGAAAAAGAAAAGCAACCAAACGCGTCAGATTTTCCGCCGGCACGACCGGTGTTCCCGCCAAGCAGACTCTCATCCCTGACACTCGGCAACTTCGCAGCAAAGTTCGGAGCACGCGCGACCTTCATCCGATTCACCCTGAAACGGACGTCCGCCGTCGACACACGCTCGTCGTTCATCCCCGACTTACGAGCCGCGCGCAACTTCGCGCATAGACATCGGAGATGAAGGGCTCCGGGAATGAGATGATTTGGTAGCCGGCGAAGGGCGCCACGCTGAAAGTGCGGAGGACGCCGGTTAGCGGCGGCGGTGGCGATGGTGCCCGGGCTAGAACATAGCCTACGGTTTCATACATAAATAAGCGAGACAGGACCATACAGCGCAAGCTCCGGTAGAGTTTCAGTTTGCGCTGCAGTATTTTCTGCGGAAAGTGCCAGACACCTACCCCCATCCCCCCTACGGCTCTGCACACCCCCTTTCACTCTCTCTCTCTCTCTCTCTCTCTCTCTCTGTCTCTCGCTCTATCGTTCGCTCTCGCTATCCCTCTCTCTCCCTCCATTCGAAGTTGGCAGGACGACGGCGCCGTCACGCGTGAAAATACGGACCGCGACGACAACGAGGTAGCGCGCGTCGTTTCTCAGCGGCGAAGGACGCGGGGACGTGATCAAAATTCACTTTCCACTCGCCGGCCCTATCGCCCGATGCCCGTTCCGCTCTCGCGCTCCAGTTTCGGCTTAATCGAATTAGCCGCCGCCGATTCATGACCCCGGCCGACGGTCTGCTGGGTGATAACGGAAATTTGTGCGAACGGCGTGCGCGCTGATTCCGAAACGGTATCGGAGGATCAGGGTTGCGCTGGGCGATTATGGGATAAACAGAAAGTTGTAAGATAGCGGGATGTTCGTCGGCAGTGCGCAGTATGCGACGGCGAGCATAGAGATATGACGAAGGCAAAGAGTGATTACACGGGACGGGCTTGTAAATGAAACGTAGCAACAGCTGTTTTCAACGATTTGCCGGGAGAGTCGGAGCGAAGGTGGTCATATTTATCACAATTTTCACGTAGAACTCCCATCGGTTCCGAGTCGCGGAATACGGTTCCACCCCATACATTCTCAAAGAGTCGGCCCTCCTGCCCGCTTAATTTTTCATCTGGCCCAGCGTTTTGAAAATACGCCCCGACGTAAAAAATTCTCGAACCTCACGTCCGGCAGCACACCCCCTCCCACCTTCGCTCCCTCCCTTACCCCCACAAGGCCGTCGTTTGCCAGCATTTGGAGAACCGCTGCGCGGCCGTATTACCGATGTTCGGTACGTTCCACCTCGTGGGAAATATTTTAAACATGACTCCGCCGCCTTCGCCGACGATGCCGGGTACGCGCCGACTCCGCCACCCCCTTCGACCGCATGTGCAGCGTGAGCAGCCCTCTCCCATTTTCTGCCCACCGTGGCTCACTCGTATTATTGTTATTTCGTGACTAGCTCGCGTCCGCATTCGCATTCCTACGGCGGAGTCGGCGGCGGAGGCGGTTTCGACGGTAGAATCCTTGGCCAGGGGGAGGGGGTAATATCCTGCCGGAGTGTATGCCGGCCGTTTACGTTTGAATACTCTCGGTGGCCAACGAGGCAACCCCCGATCTCGCACCATGCCCGCCTACGCTCCGGCCTACGTTGCGTGCGCGCGTTAAGCGCGAGACGCGTGTACGTCTTCGTTTAATGGCTGGGTGGGTCAGGACGTTGACGGTTGCGAGGGGGATGGGGATTGACGAGAAAGGGGAAACGCACTCATCGTCATTCCATAGTCGGTCGTCGGCTCGCCCCGTATCAAGACAATGGGATTAATGTTTGCACCGCGCATCGTACGTCTGCCTATCGTGCCGACTTTCCGGTCCAAGTCGCGCATTAGCTGCGCAGGAAGTCTGCCGTGGCGCGCTTTGACGGACGGGTGCCGTTGTTCGGGCTTGCCTGCTCACTTTTGCCTTACTTGCCAGCGGCTCAGCCCCGTCAGGCCCTTCGGAGCTACGGTTCTAAGGGCGGAATTATCAGCGTACAGGGTTCCGGCATTCTCCTTCCACGTGTTCTAAGTATGGTGCAGAGCAGTGCATTCGATTGAGGTTAATAGTTGGTTCCTTATGAAAGGACTAGCTAAGTGTTTGCATTGGGGGTAGGTAGTATGAATTGACAAACGTAATATTTGAATCGGCTGATGTTTCTTTCTGTACACGCTCTGGAGATTGTTGAAAAATCTGCGGAGAAAGATGTCTGAATGTGTTTGTATCTCCAAGGTTCGCCGTTCCACCCTTACAGGAATCATAAGATTCGAAACAGGGTATTTTTAGCAGACGTTTACGGTTTCATTGGTCTCCATTACCGATACCTACACAATGGCGATATCGATTGTAGAACAAAGTTCGAGGGAGAAAGTCGCGGAAAAAAGACGCAACGAAAGTCGATGAGGGGACGACCATCTGTAGATGGTCTGATACCGTCCAACTTGCCGGCATTGTGCGCTGGGGGAGCACGCGTTTCCACCATTAAATTGAACGACAAAGCCGTAGACATAATTCTTGTAGGGTGAACGACTTCTTGTCTGAGAGTAAGTATTTACCGAAGCAACGCTCGATACATAGAGCTGTGTTCAAAGGCCTTTGTGCTCTAAAGGCTAACAACGATGGGGCGTTGCAAGTCGTGCAAAGTACGAGTTAGCGACAAAGGCATCGACGATAATGTTAATGCCCGATGTCGGTGGCTATCGCGAGTAGTATGTAAATACCAATATCGACGGCTCGCTACTGACTGATGACTGATCAAACAACAAACAGCATTAATAACTTGATCGTCTGTAGGCTGACGGTATGGCATTCAATTATTTCCATTTCTGTTATTATCAGTTATATACGTACCGTTACATAAGCGGCTTAGAGCTTATGTCATTTAACGGGTGTAATTGTACACATTATAGTAATTCACTCCACTTTATCATCCGTTTCGTACCTACAATCCCCGACCAATTCCCAACGCTCGGTTGAACCGAGGACGTAACCGAATCACGGTGGATGGCTAATATTTTTCAGTGCCACTCAACGCATGGTCGCTCTCGATACTCGGTATGGAAGTTTACTCGGATATCGGAGTGCTTTCGAGACTGGAATCGGCACTGGCCGCAAGTGTTTGCACGAAATCCTGATATCGTTCGTGCGAGACGGCTGATAGAACGCGAGCAGACTTCGGATTTCCTCGGCGATAATTCCTTCACCCGCTGATGAGTGACCCAATGTTTCACTCGTGCGGAGCACTCCCGCGAATTACAACCATTCCCACGTTCTTGCCTTAAAGTCCGTTTAATCGTGTCATGCATACCGCGGCTAAAATCAATACAGAGATTGGAGTGCAGTTCGTGATCCAACTAATTTTACTCCGGCAATTAAAGTAAATTAACGGAATGAAACTGTCCCGTCACCTCTGACACGACTCACACAACAATTCAATTATTGAAAAATGTCAAAGTCATGCCGCCGAGACAGCTCTGTTTTTACAACCTGTTAGCGAAAGCGCACCAAATTAATGTACGAGCAATATTAATTCGGTACCGAGGATTAGACATTGAAGGCGCACATAATCACTCTTCCACCCCTCGACGCTGTTTACCCCGACGAATTTAACGAAAGCTCGTCTGCTACGACTAACGACGACCATTTGTCACCGTGACACAAAGGTGAATTTAATTGCTCGGCCATGACCGTGAAAAGAAGCGCGCCGGTAATTTAAAATCTTCCCCGGGCATAATGAAAGGACGGTGCCCGAAACGAGGGAGGAGGGCGAGGTCGAAACTTGTACTTCAAAGTCCCTTACATCTGGCGATGGGGCTTGTAAGTTTCCCCGCTCCCTGTCGCCCGTCAATTTCTTTTTATCGGCTCGACACAAGGAGAGACATCCGCAATCGTCGCGGAAAAAAAGCTATCTCTCGCGAGTAATGAGAGAGGTTCGCCGATTCTCTGAAACAAACCCCGCAGACGTCTCGTCGATATTAGAGTACAAGTTCACCCCCCACCCGCCGGGCGGCGGTAAAAAAACGCGATGGAGACGCGAAGGAGAGGAACTTAATGAAAGGCGGACGCCGGGCTACCGACTTGAAAGTTTCGCCAAAAAGATTTGCGACGATTCGTCCCGAAGTACCACGAAACTGTGCGAGGGTAGAAAAACGTCACCCTCGAAAGACGTTTCGACTGTACCGAAAGTTCTTAACGACATTATAGCCTACTTTCGCCGCATCAAAGGGTGGAAAGATCGACGGAAACACAGATAATCTTCGGGATAAATAGAAAGCGACGTATCCGTTGGCCGTATCAGATGACGGGGAATATCCGACTGCGAAATTTGTGTAGGAAGGCAATTTCCAGCGCCGCCGAATAGCGTCGTCCGCAATTTCGATTCGGGCGCCGTTGCATTCGTCGAGCGTAACGTTTCGGCTCGCTTTGCAAATGAGACGTCTGGCGGGGGCGTGCACAGGAACTGCGATGCCATCTCGATACGCATCGGGCAGAGGCGTCACGGCAAAGGGCAGCGAGGGCTCGCAAGGGAGGCGAAGAACAAAGCTCGTGCGAAGGAGGAGGCGAAGGTTCGTGTCGAGATTGCCAACCTATCCCACATGAGAGCGAGCGCGCGCGCGCGCGCTCTCTCTCTCTCGCCGTCCGAGTCGAAGTTTTTCCGCGCGGGCGGCAAACGAAGAACGATGACGGCGAACTCGCCTGCATGAAGTTCCGCTTTCCCAGCCGCGGGAAGTCGGAACGGCGGAAGCGCATTCAGCGTCGAAAACATCGCTCGTCGCTCATTCTGTCGAGCTGTCTATTCAAACTCCTCGAAGCGCCGCCGTTAATAAAGTCTACCGACGCCCGAGCGCAACTTGGCGAGGGGTGGTTCAGCAACGTCGGTAGGTGGGCCGGAAGGGGGTGCACGCGCGTGCGTGCCAGCCAGGCGAGGCTCAAAGGAGCGTCCGTCGAAGTCGAAATTCAAAGTCGCGCTCGGCGAGATAGCGATGGCGGGCGATAAATGTGTAAAGAGGGTCGATCGAAAGTTTCCAGCTTCGAGACAAGGGCCAGGGAAGCTTGCCGTCAGGTTCCCGGCAGATTCCTGTCTTGTTATGAGTCTGTCGCGGGGGCGGGGGGCACTGGCAGGCGGCTCGAAAGTGTCGTTAATAAAGTGGAGCGGCCCGGAAGGCGATCGGAAAGGAAATGAAAGGGAAGAAGCTCGAGTCGTCGGAGCGCGCGCGCGCGGGCGCGCGCGGACGACAATCGCGCAAAACTTGGTCGCATCGCGACGAAGGGTGGCACGCCCTAGCGAACAAACGGCGGCGGTAGACCTAACTCTTATGAAATCCCGGCAGCTCCGGCGCGAGTTACTTATTTAAAACACTCGGAGGAGCGAGTAATAAAGTCCTCGGCTGAGGAGAACGCCGGGACCGGTTGAAAGGAGGGACGATCGGTGAGTTGGCTACCGTCGTCGCTGGCTTCGTCGACGGCTTCCTCGACGGCGGCAGATTAGACTTCCGAAGTTATCGAGGCGCGAACAAGTTCGTCGTCCTTCCTTCCCGATAAGAAGCTTCCCTCCGCCCCCCCTCCTGGCCGTGCTCGCCCGTTTCTTCAGTTTCCCCCCCTGAGCCACCCTATCGCCCCCTTATTATACGCCGTTCTAGGACAGTCCCTTATAGAGGATCAGGAAATAATACTGGATTGGCGCGATTCGAGCCGAGCGTTACGGACTGTACGGAATCCCACGGGCCGAAAATCGCGGGAGCCGAGGATCGATTAATCGCCGACAACGCGTGTCGACGGCACTTTTTTCCCACCGTCTCGTTTTGTCGAGGCGATCCGGCTGCGTGCAGAGGCGCTGGAAGTATGTAAATAAAGCAGGAGGAAAGGAGGACGACGATAAAGGTAGGGAGCGGGTAAAATTCTTGAAATGCGGGGTATAACGAAAGAGGTTGAACTTTCATGGAAAGGATGGTCTTTGACTACCTACTTCTTGATATTCGTTCCTTCTATTTTATTACATTCTTTAAATATCCCTTAAATATTTTAGAGCGTTTGTTCGAGCGTAGAAGAGTCCTTTATTGGTGGAGGCGGCCCTCTTCAGCGAATCGTTTTTCTTCGAGTCCCTTTAAGTCACTCTGTCTCAAGCTAGCGCCCGGGAAATTGAACCAGAGGCACCTGATTCCTTTGAGGGGTCCACGAAAAACGTTCGCCCGTTCGTAAAAACACTTCACCCTTCGTTTTTCAACTACATCTCGGAAAAAAGGATATCCAATTACATAGAAGAAACGCAAAGTTTCTATCACGCTGTCCTTCGAAGTTAATCAAGTCAAACGTAAATCGCGTGCCAAATCTCCATACATAAAGCATCCCAAGCATCGAACACTCGATCCGGCTCATCGCAGCCTCCGAAAAAATCCTCTCCGATATCCATCAGATTTCACCGCGGAAGCCATAAAAACTTAATTATACACGCACATTAGCCGCTGAAACATCGGATCGCAACTACCTGAAACACCGGCGCAACATCGATCACTCAAGGCGCGCCGATTGGGCTGAAAAGAGGCGCACCTCGCCGCCCGACGAAACCTCAATGCATATTAATACGCCGAACGTCGCCGTGCGAGCCGGCGAGTAGGAAATAAACGCCTCGGCATCCCGCGGCGCGGACAAATTTCACGATTTCCGCGTTCCGTTCGTACGCCAGCGGCCAAGCGCGGTAGCGATCGCGTTGGCCTGCATGATTCCCTCGGCTAAGAAGACGAAGCTGTCCGGGCGACCGAGGTCACTGACTGAAAGATAGACGTCGCCCGGAGCCACGCGACAGCTATACTCCGTTCGTCTTTACTCCGCATATCGCCGGCTTGTGTGCGCACGCGAGAGAGCCGGCGGTCTCTGACTGAATTACGTAACGTATCCGTAATGCTTCGCGCCACGAGCACTTTCGCCCTAATACCGTTCACGAATAACTCGCCCGTAATTCCGAAAGTACCTAAGCGATGCGCCCTGCCAGCCTCGACCGCGTGACTTTCCTCTCGTACCTATCCTACCTATTCCTACCTATCCCTACCTATCGTACCGACGCGTATTTCGATTGCGAGCTCAATGGGCTCTCGAGCGGGGCTTTCTCGCGTCGTACAATTCACGCTCGTTAATGCAGTATCCATTGTGCGCGAGCCGCGCGGATCACCGGTTTTATGCTCGAGACCGGGTCGAAGAAAGCCGGATGACAGGACAATCGAGCAGCGCAGAAGGTAACGTTGACCGCTAACGATCGCATGCTCCGCGCTAGCCAGGCATCCGCGTACGGATGTGTGTATTAGGCACGCCAAAGCCCGGAGCTCCTGTCCTTCGAGCACACAATCGCGTGTCAATATCTTAACGAACCCGATATCCTGGCTCGCTGTTTATTTATGCATTAAGCCGTGTGCGCGCGCGCGAGCCATTAATTCGATTCGATGTTCGATGTCGCTTTGACGACGAGTGAGCGCGCGCGCGTGCGCGTGTCGTATTAATTTTCTGAGAAGGCAAGCACTCGTAATTAGCGTAATACGCCGGCAAACGGACCGCGTAATTATTCTGATCGCTAATTCCACGGAGGGCGTGCAAACATTCAAAACTCTGTTACACGGGTTAACCCGACGTGGCTCGTGCGCACGCACGGCAGCCATATGTGGGCGTGCATGTCAGGGTATACGGTGTGCGATCGCACTTATCGGCGCCGGAGCCGTGGCAACGTGAGACTTCCTGGCGTACTGTTAGCAGTACGTACGACAAGTGGCTTATTCTGTAAACGCAGCCGCCGCCGTCGAAGCCGCCGACGACGAAGACGACGACCAAGTCGAGTACTACGACCGGTTGCTCAATCCCGCCCATCCTCTCGTTATGAAGACATTAACACGCGAAACCGACGATTATCCCCATGAGCTAGACAACTGTCGCGGGAGGGTAAAAGAAAGAAGCGGCGGGATCTCGTGCATGACAGAGGCCAGGCGTGGGACACGCGAGCGTGGCAAGCCAGAACGTGTACAGTCTCGAGCGATGACGTCAACAACGCGCGCGCGCTGCAAACTTGCATCACTTCCCTGCTGAACTTGCTTGCCCGTTTGCGGTACTATCGTAAATCTGTATCGTGGCCGGCTGCGGTGATGGTGTACTGTTAGGTTGCCGAGGTCGGAGTGTTCGATTTCTGATCTTTCGGAGCCTGCCGTCCGTTGCGCTGTTTAAAAATGCAGGAGTCTCATGCGCGTTACGTGTTAATGTCGGGCTAATGAAGATATTCCGAGAGTACCTGCATACCCGCCGGTGTGAGTGTTGAAACGTAAACGTTGGGTATACCGCACGCGCGGAGCTCGATATCGTGAAAAAATAGTATCATCCAGCTTGAAGTGGGAATTAAGGTGATCGAAAGTGAGCGTTCCATAAACGAACGTCGACGAGTTCGCCTCGCGTGTCAGCGATCCAGGGGCGTGTCCCCCGTTTCCTCTAGTATCGCGACTCACGCAATGCGTATCTATCTATTAAGGGTGTGTATCAGGCCCGTTACCGTTTTTTCCAGGAAACCCGCCCTCGGCGGATAGTCCCGCTATCTCGATACATTACAGAAGCGAGGGTGTCGTGCTCGGATAACTCGAAACTCGGACTGCCCGCTTTTTATTACTTCCATTCGCGATCGCGTGCTCCGCGCCGGGCATCGGCCGCCAACGACGTCGTCGGCATCGGGAGTAATTAAGTGATTATCTCATCGGGAGCGTAGACAGTCGGTCGCTGAGTTCCACGACCGGCCGACCGCGGCCAATAAAACGGCCAATTTTTACCCCGAACGTTTCGTGCCGCCGTCCCACCCTCCCGACTCCTCGCACCCCGCGCAAAACACACGCGGAGCCTCTCTCTTTCTCCACCCACTTTCAACCCCTTCCGCAGCCCCTCCACCCTCGAGTCGACCCTGCCCTCCTCCGCGCCCCGCAACCCTTCGCCCGTTCCTCTTCCCATTACCTAACCCCGCGCTTTTTTCGGTTCACTTAAATTGAACCCCCACCCAGCGGCAGATTCTAATCGTTCCTTTTTCATTCGAACGCCGGGGAAAAAAGCTCGATACAGAGATAGCGAGTGCGCTCCGCTGCCAGTCGTAAAATGCGTTACGTCGCGAGGCAGCCTGTACGCCCGGTGCTGTTTTTTAAGTGCGGGTAATTTTTTGATAAAAATCCTCTCCCTCGCATCGGCGGAGCTGCAAGACTGTCTGCCCTTCGCAAAATCTAATTCGTACGGTTACATCGGAAATACTCGCGTAAAATTGTAACAATACTCGCATGCGTTCAAAGTGTCTTTTACTCTTGACTGAATCGAACAAGACAATTACATTTTCAGTGTTAGTGTGTACATATGTGAAAAAGGTCATTCGTACGGTATGGAAAAGAATACATCTCTCACGGTGGTACTCGAAATCGGTAGCCGGTTGTCGCTGCCGCTCGATTTGGGAATTCTATTTTCGGCCGGGACGTTTACTGCCTTCCGACCGGTTGCGCTGGGAGATTCGAGCGGTGGAGCTCGTCGGAGGTTAATCGAAACGATCTGTAACGTTTATGTCTTCGTTAAGGGCCGCGGCGGCGGAGCGCGAGGATCTCTCCGTATACATTTCTGATGTAACGCCTCGTCATCGCTCGCGGCTAAACGATCGTCCGAGATAGGATCAAGCGCCCGGAGCATTAGATGGACATTCTATTCTCGTATCTCTTCAATCTACGATCCCGCAAGACTTCCGCCGTATACTTACGCCGGGGCTACCGGTAGCGCAGCCTCGTTCCGATTCGAAGAGAAACCGTCGAAAGTACCGACTTTAGAAAGTAGAAGAGGCCGCCGAAACCGATAATTTGCACATTCCGGGACCGATGATTTCTTTACGGCGTCCTATCTCATCGAGTCGTCTTCAGTTAACGGACGCCGCTTCTACATCATTTGAATAGGAAATCTCAGGAGCGAGCAGCGAGAAATCCTCGCTTTCGGCAGTCTTTTTATTGGCAGCGTTTTTTAGTCGGATCGATTGATTTTACTGGCTTGTACGAATTTTACGTTTTTTGCATGTTGTGTGAAGTTGCTTGTGAGTCGGTGTAGCAGGATTCACCTGGTCGTTGTGATTTCAGCTTCAGCTCGATGTTCGACTCTTTTGTCGCTCAGGTCGGATGACCCATAATTATCCAATCCTTCCTACCTGGAGCCTCGACGTCTATATTCGTCGTCGAAGGCCCTCGAATATTTTAGTGTGACGTCTCATTACCGTGCGGACGCTAAGCTACGGGTCAGATACGATCGGGGAGAGGAAGAGAGGCTCAAATATAAATTTCGATCCCGTATCTCCCGACCTTTCGGTCGTGAAAAACGATGACGCACGGAACAGGTGGATTCTTATTCCTCGAAACATCGAGACCCAGTCTATAATTCGACCGAGGAAACCAAAACGACCCGTAAAAATCTTCGAACGATCGACAGCTTCCTCGCTCGATACCGAAACTCACCCCTTTCAACTACCACCTGCCAAACTACCAACGCTATCGCTCGTTCGTCTGAAACTCGCTTGACGCTTCGTTATCTGGCAAAGTGGTACTGATTCGCTCCCACCTTGCTCACCGTTCGTTTTACTTCCGTCCCTCGCTACGTGTTTCTCATTCGGCATCGCGGAAGATGAACGGAAGAGGACGGAAGAGGATAAATCGTAGACAGGCTGAAAAGGAAACCCATAAACGAACGCGTCTCACGGGCACACTCGGAATCGACTTACGAAACTCGTAGATACGCGGGGGCCAAAGCAGATTTTAATGACGGCCCGCCCCCCTCCCCCTTCCCCTGGCCGACGCAAGCGGCGGCGAAGAATTCTCAAACCAACCGAACGGAAATTCGCGGAAAGCTGTTCTTTGACGCTGGCCGACCAAGCGGGGCACGCTCGGAAACGCACGAATAACTCCGGCAGCCCGCCGCGTTACCTCTTTTATTTGCGCCGAGCGGCAAAGTAACCGTGAACCGGGCGAATTCGATTCGCGAAAAAGAAGTTCCGACACGCGCTGCCCGCTCCTCTGCGCGCGGCTAACTCGATTACGCTCGCTGCGCTTTGTCGCGAAGGAGGAATCGGGCTCCATGCTTTACCGTTCGTTACCTACCGCGGTCGATTCGTCATTCTTTAAGCGAGGAGACAATGAACGGAATGGAACGGATTCGAGACCTTCGTGTCTCTTGCGTTAAACGCGTCTCCACTTTAATTATTGCGAGTCTTATGAAATTCTTTTTCCACACACGTTTGCGTAAATGGTTATGAAATTTGAAAGAATGAATATTTGACGTATTTCATGTTGCTGTGTATATTTACTACACATGTGAAGATTGGGAAGAATGAGTGTGTTGAGAATTTGAGAGATTAAAATTTGAAACAGCTTCTGGCGTGCGCTAAGCGGACCTGTGCAGGAAGATCTCAAAGCGACCAATATTGAGAGCTCTAGGAACATAGTGATGTAAGGGAACGGATGATGAATGAAGAGGAAAAGGAGCTGGCGGGATGTAAGCGTTCAATACTTTCCATTCTTACCTACCGGCCGTTCTTTTCGCGCGATTGCAAGGAGATACGCACGTGCCAAGTAGGACACGGAATGCCTCGTCGGCGAAACGAGCGCATATATGCGCGGACAACTTTTTTCTTTTATTGTCACAGGCATATCAGGAGCTGAACGACGTATATTCTCATTCGTCGAAATAACGCGATACGCGCGCCAAGAAGCTGCCTGTTGTTCCGTCCAAATTTCAGATTACGCCGTAACAGCTGTACGCGATTCCACGTACACAATTGCAGATTTCAAATTTACGCGACGAATGAAAAGGGTAGAAATACGTAGGAAAAATATAATTACTTGGCAAACCACCGCGTTTCCGTAATTGATGACCGTTTCATTATCCGACCGGAATCAATTACACCGTTATCTTGCGCATTCGCATCTCGGTCCTATCTACCTGCGGCGCATCATTATTTTTCCGTAATTGAGAAGCCTTTCATTACGCAAGCTAGCCAAGGGAAAGAACATTCGCCGATCTATTCCATTACACATCCGTATCCGGACAGAATCCGATCCCTGGCCCGCTTCATCGTTCAGTCCCTGTTCATCGATCAATGTTCACCCGGTAGGATATCCTTCCGCGCAAGGAGCCTGGACGGTCTCAGCCGAACTTCCTTCCGATTTCGAAAACCGTATACTGTCACCTCGCTGCCCGTTCTCGTGAACGAGATGGCGGAAGAGGACGCGGGAGCAGCGACGAGGAAGACGGTCGGGCAGAGAACCGGGCGAACTGGAATCGGGAAGCGAAACGAGGATGGAAGGATCAGAGAGCGACAGATGGAGAAGGATAGGGAGCGATGGTAGGGCGAAGGGGGGGGGGGGGTGGTTGAGGCGAATGGGTCCGGGGGTGAGTAATATGAGAGAAAGAAGGAGACAGGGGTCCTGGCGGAATGGAAGGAGAGAGTAGAACGACTCGTACGCCAGCCATATGTCACGGGGACCTTACGTAGGTATCCTCGACGTATCTTATCTTCCGCTTATGGCCGCGAGCGTAATCCGAGCGGAAGACAAACGCGCACGAAATAAAATCCGGACCGGTTCCACTGTACTTCCTTACTCTCCTTTACATCGAAAAGGATAGAGAAAGGGTGAGGGGGGTGGGTGGAGGGAGAAAGTGTAAGAGAGAGGTTGGCTGCAGAGCGCTTCAGACCCTCGGAATCGTCGACTCGCCCGTCGGGCGCGACAGGAAATGCAGATCTCGCAAATTGCTATGGAAATCCGTCGCGAGCGGGTCGCGCGAAATTGTCACGACGTCCTGGAAAAAGGCCGCCGCGAGGATATCTTCGTATTATCGGGCTCGATTGCCCGAGCGACGCACGCAGAGCGGATGGACGGATACCGCGCACATGGCGTGCTAGGGCATTCTTATCGGAATGATCGTTTATACGGTCGCGCGGATAGGTTTCATTCAATTACCGTGACGAAACGTGACAAAATATACGGTCGCGGCTCGCCAATTTATTTGGCCGCCGCGGACGGACTCCGTCGAATTGCCAGTTTTGGCAAAAGATTGAAACGATATCGCCCGCGCTATTGGATTGCACCCGAGGCGAGGATCGCTTACGGAAACTGATGAACTCTATCGAACGCGGTGCAAGTGCATCGTTCTCGGAATTACGAAAATACGACAGGCGGGCGTCGGTTTGTTTAGCCGCGCGTACACGCGTTATGGAGCCGAGCAGTTCCGTTCGAGTCGGGTGCATCGCGGCGAATATATCGAACATAGGCGCGGCGATCGGGCGAGTTCGAATGAAAATAAACAACGCCCGCCGTGGGTAATTCGCAGTTAAAATGCTCGCCGGCCCTTTCTCGGAATTGTTCGCGGCACACGCGCGGCAGACGCGCCGTGGACGCGCGTTAACTTTCGTCCGACGCTTTTAATCCGATATATTTAAGTCGCGAAGTGAGGGACAAGCGTGAAAACAAATCCAAACCGGTTCGGCGAGGCTCGCCCGGCAGTGACTTCCTGCTTTACACGTAGGCGGCGTACGATGATGGCAGCGTGGCATCTGTCATCGAGTGTGCGCCACGCGTCTTGAGGACACTATTAAGCGACATTGCTCGGCCAGTTTCGAGAACGTCGGCTCTCGGCAAACGGCTTCGGCCCTCACGGGTCGATTACGTGAGCGAAACTCGTACGGGGCATCGTTCGAGTTTTCGACGAACGGGTAGCGCGCGGGTAACGTGAGAACGGCGTTATCCTTAACCTGTTCTCCGGTCGGGGAGTAAAAATCCGAAAAAAAGCGTCCAGCCTAAACGTTCCGAACTTAACGAGGACGAAAAAGTTATCCGTGCATCTCGGGTCTCAATGGCATCGGTCACGAAGGTCTGCTTTGTCACCTGCCAGAATTTAAATGAACTCGCTCTCGACCCTTTTGCCGGGGCCGGTGAGTAGGGTTGTCGTAAAATTCAAACGCATCCTGGAAACTGTCTCCCCGGCGGACGTATCAGAGGCAGAGTCCAACTATCTTGCCGAGGAATAATTCAAAGGCAAAAATAAACGTCGTAATAAAGAACGGTGGAACGCGTAGCTCAAGCGAATGAGGCTAGTCCACCGAACTCTTGCTCCACTACGTAGAAACACTCTGACAGGGTCTGCATACAGGGAGATGATTTAATCGCTAAGCCGCTAAAATGACGTGTGCAAAGAAAAGCGTCTCCCATTTCAGTTCCATTATCCCATTTCGAAATCAGCTGTTTGAGCATCGACGCACGTTCGTCGGCCGTCCCGTCTGGCCGTCCCGTCTGGCCGTTCTGTCTGGCCGTCGAAGCCCAGCAGAGACAGATGAGGAAACGAACGCTCGGCCCGTACGAAATTGCATCTGGAACCGCGAAAATCCTGTCGAACGAGCCTATCAGCCGGGCGTGTACCGAAATCGCACGTGTACACGGCAGAGTTGCACATCCGTGCCCGCGACGTCGGCGGAGAAAATTAGAAATATCTGACCGGCAGGGACCCGGATGCGCTGTCGGGGAACGTGCTTCCCGGCCGAGTCCGGGCATTATCGTTCCCCGCGTGTGTACCCACTCGGTCGCTCGCGGCCCACACGTCCCGCAAAGAGTGTCACAAACGAGCGTACGTCCTTGTATAGAGAGGCGCTCGCACGTGCGGACGAGTTCGTCGACAGAGGCGTCTTCTATTTTTTCCTCTCCCCCGTCGATTCACCCTTCACACCTCCCCCCCCCCTCGCTCGTCCCCGCTCCCGCGGCGATCACTGGCACGACTCGATACCGCTGTATGATTTAATTAAACATGGCGGAGGTAGCGAAATTAGCAATTACCGGCGGCGCCGACTGGCGAGATCAATTCGAGCTGCGAGACGCGGAATCATCGTTCCCCATGCCCACCCCTTCTCTCTTCCCGCCTCTCACTCTCCCTCTCTCTCTCTTTCTCTCGCTATCCGACTCTTCCGTTCAAAGTACGTTTCGTTCGTTCGTTCGTTCGTCAGTCCGTTCGTACTGGCTGCGTGGAATCGAGTTTGTTCAAGTCCGCCGTTAGATAAATAATTCAGAGCCCCGTCCCGCACGTCATTTCACCCTCGTTTCGCGCCCGCGCGAGTCCGTTACGATAGACAACTCGGGTATTATTTTAAATCCGAACAAAGCCGCGCGGATTTTCGAGAGTCCCTCCTCCGGGTAATGAGCAAGATGAGTGAGGAGCGGCCGACCCGGTGCCGGAGCTGGAACTGACGGATCCATTGTTCGCACCGCCTTTGGGAGGGTGTTAGGCGTCAAATATATAACGAAATTTCAAGAGAGGGGGGGGGGGGAAGTTTCAATCTCTCATACCCCTCCGCAGCCGCGTCCCACTCTGCGCTGCTCGCAAGGGAGCGAGCGAGTTCGACCACTCACTCCATCGTTCGTCAGTCGGAACTGGCGATACCTACTCGCGCGAACCCTGAAATTTCGGAAACAACCAGTCACGTTAGGACCCCTGCGAGGGTAATTCTAGTATCGGGTTTAATGCGCGGGTTCGGGTAACTGCGAGACGGAGAGGAGTAACTTCGGCCCGGCCGGAATTCGGAACTGATGGAAAAAGGATGGGCCAGCCGGAGGAGCGGAG
Source organism: Anoplius nigerrimus (assembly GCA_914767735.1). NCBI lineage: Eukaryota > Metazoa > Arthropoda > Insecta > Hymenoptera > Pompilidae > Anoplius > Anoplius nigerrimus. The sequence goes on from OU612082.1 coordinate 11,283,958, forward strand.
AGAAAAGGAGTCGGGTCGCTTCGCGTCAAAAAGATGATGTGGCAACTGGCGTGGAGAATTACGGGCTGCGCTCGGAACCCATACTTAATCGATAATATTTGTTCTACGCCGTGTATTCTGCCCGCAGTGGGCGCCGACGCCGCTGTAATTCAGAGCGGCCCGTCGGCCGATGGTCCGAAAGCAGAGGCGAATCATTTTCTTTCCCCCATATTACGCCGGCGGAGGAGCCGTGCGGGGATGTACGATCACGTACGTTCAATTAATTAAAATTCGCAATAAAACGTTACGACGCGCTCCGCCGGGTGAGTTCCGCGAATTAATCTCGAGTCGCGGGGGTTTAAATAAGTAGCAGCGAGGAAGGTCGGGAATATGACCGGCGTTATAATTAATAAAATTGATACACGGCCCTGGAGGTCAGCATGGCCGCGCGAGCTCACGGTACATGTACAGGGTTATCTGAGAAAGAAAGGGACGGTACGTGACGGTTAAAAGCTTCTCGACCCCTCGTAACTGAAAATCTGGCACTTTCGACCCCGTGGGACTAACCTGTTGTTTCCGGGAATTTCGTCTCTTTGTACGGCGAGGAAAATGTCCCTCTCGAAAATACGTGCCGCAATCGGGCCGATTATCGGAGCCGGAGTATCGTCCCGTGTAACTCTGACGAAAGATCAGACGGCCTCGGCACCTGAGGAGACTGCCAACGAGGCTGCGAACGGGTCTGCGAACGGGTCTGCGAACGAGCGTGTTTGCTCGCACGCGAAGGAGCCAGGGACGATGGACGTTTGCCAATTTTATTTATCGCGCCCAGACAGCCGCGGTCTCTGAAGCGCGTCGAGGCCGGTAATCCTTTTATAAATAAGGAAGTATTTACGTGCGAACGGCATAAAAGCGAGCTGGCCGAGTGTGAGAGTCTCGGACCAAGAGGCCCACAGACGATCCTTCGGATTCGCGTCGAGGCTTTTCCTTCTCTCTGTCACGAGTGCGCGGCCCATTCGGCGTGTCCGTCTCTTGCTAACCTTCCATCCGCCCATCCTCGCTCCTGGCACGGGCTCCTTCTGTATACACCCGCCTATAGGTACACACACAGTATAGAACATGCATATACGCCCGTGGCTAGCAAAGCGGGAACCTTTTACAGGGTTTACGGTGGCATAAAGCGTTCGAATAGAGGGGTCTGCCGAGAGTTTCACGTATGTACACCTTCGCCAGTGTACTCCTCGGCCACGTACGCACGTATACCGATGGATGAAAGCAGGAGCTCGCGCTCGCGACTCCATCTTCTCCGTATGCGCGTACATATGTAATAATATATACGTATATATGCGCGGCCGTCTACCGTACGTACATCCACTTTAAAAGATACGTTGTATACCGATGCGACCTACCATTCTGGCTATCTCCTTCGTCCGATCGGATACGCGCACCCGTTACTGGAACTAAGGAACAGCGGGAAGGGATAGAGACACGAACGACAAGAAGACGAAGAGGTACCGGAGCCGACGTGGCCTCGCGTACATGTCTGCGTAAATGTCTGCGTACAAGTGTGCGTCCGCATCTCAGCTTCCACCGGCGATGTACCGAAGCTTTGTTCCAGCAGGTACTTCGAATGGCTTGTCCATCGGGGTATCTCTTTGGTCAGGTGTACGGCAGCCTTCTCCTTCGCTCCTTCTTCGTTCACAGCTCTCTCCATGCTCTCTCTTTCTCTCTCTCTCTCTCTCGCTTTCTGCGTTTCACGGTTTCGATCCTTTTATTTCCCCCCGGACTATCTATTCTCCTATCCACGTTCCCATTTCTCACTTATTCTTTTCGCGCACTTTTAGCATTTTCCTTCACGTCTCCCGTTTCGGTCTCTCTCCGCAGCCCCGTCTCTCGTGCTCCTTTTGTTCTGCCTCCTTCCCCTTTCTCTCGCCGTCGATTTTCCTCTTTCACTCTCGGCCTTCAAACTGACGCTATTAACGAGATATTCCGGAGTACACTCCAAAGGGTTCCACGAGTACTCTCAAAGAGGAAGCTATCCCAGGAATGACGGACAACGACTGGCCTCGCCGGGTTATACCTGTTGTGCAGGTTTATGGGCTAACAACTGCGCGGAACGATAATTATGCGGCGCCTAGACATTCGTAGCCAATTATAGGCCGCGGCATGCATGCGTGGAAACCAGTCGGCATTATCCGCCGCTCCTGCGGACTCCGAAGTGCGCTTCAAGAGAGGCAATCGGTTACTCGACCGACGCGCTCGAGTTCAGATCGTTCAACTGATCTCGAATTATTTCCCTCCCGTGACGCGTTCGGAAATTCCGTGAAAATACAGGCTTTCGCGGATCGGCAAAATTCGGAGTAAATGATTCCGTCGAGTCGTTTGAGGTCTTAGCGATCGACTGTCATTTCAGTTTGAGGCATTCTTCGGAACCGCAGGAGTTTGGGAGATGCGTCCCTAAATGACTATCGCCGGCGATTAGACGGCCGATAACTACACTGACGATAATAATGCCGTCGTTACACGCGGGTCTTCGTAATAGTTTGTAGTTCGGCGGAAGCTTGGAGACTGCATATTCGCGGAAACCGAGCCGGGATTATTCGCAACTCTGCGCAACTTGGCGGCGAGAACGGCAGGAGAGAGGGAGCGAGAGAGAGAGACAGAGAGAGTGAGTGGGCAGAATCGACGTCCCGCCTAGAATTGTTCCCATCGACGCGCAGAAAACAGAATATTGAGTTTTCGGTCGATTCTGTACCGAACTGGGGCTAAGAACGTCGAAAAATAGAAAAGGTCGAATGTCGGGACCGACGAAACGGGTTCGAAATGTGAAAAGAACGATCCCAAGAGTGAACAACGATCCCTGGAAACTTCGATATCGAGCCATTAACGTCTTCCGATTTCGGACCCGATAAGCGCAATTCGAAATAGCCGAAGAAAGAGAGGTCGCACCGCAGGCAGTCACTCTTTTCCCGCAGAGCCGCAAGGGGCGAAAATCTTTTGGTAGCCAAGTACTCGGATGCAGGTAGCCCCGATGTCCATAATTATGCGGTCTCGGAGACGCGAGTCTCGCTAATAGTTTGCACTTTGGCGTCTCGGAAGGCGGCATGATCGTCGAGCGACGCGGATTATTCGCAGCTACGGGAAGTTCGGCCGAGAGAGAAACAGGAAAGGGCGGAGGGAGAGGGGAGCGGGAGAAGGAGGGGGTAGCGGAGGCCGACGGAAGGTAGGTAGGTAGGTAGGTAGGTAGGTAGATAGGTAGGTAGAAGGCGATCATGCCAGAAGGCGGTGGGAGAAAGGTAGGAGGACTCAAGCTGAGAGCATAATGAGCGGGCGGCAGGTAATGAAGACCGCTCAATCTCTTACCGCGCCACACGGTCTCTCCCAAGGGCATACTCTCATTCCCTCAACTCCCATCCCGTCTGGTAATCCGTTTAATCTCGAGATAATTAATGACCGTAACGCTTTAATAATTCTTGCGCTTTCTGCGCGCCACGTCGAGCCGCAAAGTTTGTCGTGCGCGCGATTCCCGACCGTGTACACGCGCTCGCGCGAACGGAAACGGCGAAATGTCATCTCGGCACAGCCTCCCACCCTCGCTACCGAGGGAGCTTTGGGAAGGTGACTTTTTCAAGGACATCTGCGCTCCGCCGGCCGTCGCACGCTCGGCGCGCTCGCGACAGGAAACTTCCGCTCGAGATGGGCCGGTCCAGCACACTCTAGTCCAGCCCCGGTGTCGCAGGCTATGGGTAGGCAGTTTGCATAGGACTCTCTCCGTAAGAGAGAGCTTTATCCACGGTACATAGAGACACGTTTACATCGACCCTAGCGCTGGGGACGTATTTGTTGACGGACCCTCCCTAAATGCACTCGCTGGTGTTTGTACAGAAGTCCGTTGTGGCCCTTTGCCGATGAATTTCTGGTGTATGCAAATAGGAAAGGCTCGTTCCGCGGCTGAGTGGAAATTCGATACGCGGGACGTATCAGCGATGCGCGGACGGATTACTCGCCCGGAGTCTCGTACCTACCTGTCGTTACGTTAGCCTCATGCGCGCGCGCGCGCGCTCGCGCTAGCGCTAGCGCTCGCACTGCCGGATTGCGTTACTGCGATTGCGAATCCAAAGCCCCGGATCATTCCGACGTAGGGAGTACCGTTAAAATGGAATAATTCTTCCATCCGGCCTCCGCGTGTTTCGCTCGCCGCATTCGATGGAAATCAAGTTTCCATAGGTGACTGACGAGTCGTTCCACCGCCATTTGCTCGGCGTCTCTTCCCGCTGCCGTTCCCGATGCCATTTTATCCATTAGATTATCGGGATTCGAATCTTTCGGACAGGCAGTGGGTTTAATGGTTGAGAGTTGATTGACGCGTGTCTTGCCGGTACGTCGGGGAGCCCATTTCGCGTATTAAATTAAGCCCCACGCAGACCGGAATTACAATATACGATATATCAATGGTAGTTTAATACGATTCTCTGAAACACTCTACGATGATACTACCTTTAAGAGCAAAAAGACCACCGCCGATCCTTCGTAGCCCATATAGCGGACGAAAAAAGTATCCCACCCAGGTCATGTCAGAGCCCGACGAGGCGGTCGAAAGTGAGTTACGACGAAGAGTGTATAGATTGGACCAGACCTGTCCAGGCAGGACTGACCGAACGGCCTGGCATACCTGACCGCCAATTATCCCCGCATCTCACCCAACTGCTCTTTCTCCCCTCTCGACTCGCAGCGTTTTAACGGACCTTCTCGGCAAAACACCGGGAGAGATAATTCAGATATCATCCCTTTCGATTCCCGTCCAATCCCGGCGAACGAGGGAATCGGGTGGGGGGCGCTCGGGGTGCCTTAGGGGCTCGCGTGCCAACTGACGGCTCCCAAAGCGAACCAGATTATAAACTGCCGATTGTGGACCCGTCGCGAGTGCGACAAGGACAGGGGGCGAGGTTCCCTGCTGCCGGAAAAAGGAGGGCCGTAAGGGGAAGGGAGGAGGGCCACGGGAAAGAGATATGCCAGTTTTCGGCGAAGAAAGAGAAAATTTCGACGCAAACTCGACTGGGGTCAGATGAACGAAAGGTAGAGAGAGAGAGAGAGAGAGAGAGAGAGAGAGAGAGAGAGAGAGAGCGAGAGAGAGCGAGACGGAACGCTGAGGGAAAATAGGCACAAAGGGTAGGAAAGAGACGGGCAGAGAGTGAGACCGGCAAACAGAGGCAGAGCAGAGGCAGAGCAGAGGCAGAAAGGAGGTTGAGGACGGGGAGGAGGAGGATGGAGGAGGGATGGGGAGAGAAAGAAGGAGGGAAAGGAGGATAAGTAGAGACAGAAGAGCTCGTGAGGTCTTCCTCTCCAGAGCCCTCGAGCCCTTCGACCGGAGCCATGCCAAGGGATTAAAGCGTTAAGAGCACCGATTACACTCACGACGAGGCGTGAAGCCTCACGCGCCAGAATCGATCTTCAGGGATTTCTTCTTCGACGCCGATGTCGCCGTCGGAGAACGACACGATTCCTTGCCGGCGGCCGGACTGGCTTCTTCACGCTCGATCGTACACAATTGCCGTACGTGTGGTCGTCCGGTCGCCGATACATTGTTGGGAATATCGTCGATCAACGTCCCGATGATCCGAGCTATCATTCGGCCGCGCATGCTAAGCAAACCGAATTGAGTGAGGACGCGGGGCGAGGACGAGTCTCGGACGTTTTAATGGCCGACCGTAAATAGCGATCGTAATTTATAACCATCATTCCATTTATAGCCGCTGATTTATAACCGCTAATTCGTGGTTATGGGGTATAAATAGGACAATCGTCGGGAGTGCGTTAAGAATTCCACGGATTACGGGGGAAGGAATGTTCGATTGTCGGATCATAGGAGTGGCATAATGCGCGGCTATCCTAAGTTATGTATCCCGGATCGAAATTAATGGTTCCCAAATAAACGGTCATTTTTCCCGTATGACGTCTCCCGCTCGCCACTGTCAGCGGGCACGACTTTATGAGGTACGCGGCCTGACGAGGGGCTATTTCAGAAAATTGACTTGATCTGATATAGACGGCGCGCGGATGTACCTTCGCGCCGGGAGGCGGGGAAGGAGAATTTACTGCTTTGTTAACTTTCTAAATAACACGTGCCAGACGCGCCAAGGAGAGCGGTGGCTCACGAATGCGGTAGGCGTGTAAGAACGATGGTCCAATTAAGGATGTGCTGCTGGTTACTTTCCCGTAATCCGCAAGAAGAGGGATTTCCAAGGTGCCCGAAACTCCGCGAGTTCGAGAAAACTTTGCAATTTCTTTCCGGGGCCGCTCCCGGCTCCTCCCGATTTCGCTCGGGGTCGCCGACATGCCAAAACGGTTTCCGATCTTAATTGCCGAATTTTCGAGAACATTACGCCGTCGGGGCGACGGGTCTGCCGTGAAATCGTCCGTCCAGTCGTAAATAGCGAAACGTAACGCCGCTCGCGTCGAACATGACGAATTGCCGGGAGCTTTTGCGCCTACCGTGTATAATGATCCCCGTTCATTGTCTCAAAAAGTCCCACGCTCGACCGTCGATTATGACCTGAGAGGCGTTGAAAGATTCTGACGGGAGACCGCATCCCGATCGGACTTCCCGTGGCAACTTTCTCAGAAGGCCCCGAAACTCGCGCATCCTTTCCGGACACGGACGTTAAAGCGTGGCTCGCAGGAGGCGAGAAAAAAAACGAGTGCTCAGGATGCGGACGTCCCGGGACATTGTTCTCGTGGCTGACGGCACCCCGCGGTGGGTACTCATCGCGTTCTGAAAGTTCCGGACGCGATCTTTCGGGGTCGTCCCCGATGGATTTATGCGTTTACGGTCACCCGGGTCCGCGGGGGGTTAATTGGTGGCAGCGTGAAGCGAAACGGGCCAGGTCGACGACGTTGAAAGAAAAGGAAAGACGTCGACGGCGGACGATTGAGCGTACGCCGGACGAGACAACGGCCGACGTAGCGAGACAAGGAGAGAGATATACGAAGAGACTGCCGTCGTGTCCAGCACGCGTCCGTTCTCGTTACGTGAAACAGGTTGCCGCGATAATTGGTATCATTTTCTAACCGTCGTTAAAGCAACCCCGGCGCGCAACCTTTTATATACCACCGTGCGAGTAGAAGATACGCGCACGTAGATCGGCACTCGAGGTGGTCATATCACGGAGGTATACCTCCTTCCACGATTGCACCGCTCTTCCCTTCTACGATTTGTGGCCCTCCTCGCCTCTCCACCCCCCCCCCCTCCATCCTTCTCGCTTCTCATCCCGCTTCCCTGCCCGCTTCTCTGCCCCGTCCGACCGCCACGATTTGTGGCCTCGTAATGGTCCACGATCGTTTTCCGCTAGACCCTTTATTGCTCGTGCGATCGATTGAAACCGGTCTCGAGAGTGAATCTTCCCTCCCGATCGAAAACGAAAAACGCAGAACGGCGGGAAGGACGGAGTACAGATCCTGAGCGAGAGACACGTAGAAGGAGAGAGACTGCTGAGAGTCCTCTCACTTCTATGAGATGCCGGTTGAAATTTACTTTCCGAGATAAGGTAATGAGACACGTCTACTGACGAAGTATTAAAGCGTTAAATGACTCGCTCGGCGCTTGGTCAAACGTAGGCGTGTCGGATAGACTCGTGTACAGGTAGCCAGCGGGCCGCGGGGAATGATATTATCGCCTATCGGGGCGTGTTTTTATTTCGACCGATCGTACGAAAGTCGTTAGCTTCGGGTTAATTACTCTTTTTACTCTGCCTTTGAAGATTCAACGAGAGCCGTCACGCATTACGCCGCGTGGAGTCGTAATAACACTTAACCCCGCGGGTCACTTTCACGCATCCAGCCACAAATGGAAGTGTTTTCAGAATTATGCGCTCTTAACGCATACCCACGTCCCAAAACACGTTATTAAATTGTCATGAAAGATTTACTTTAAGCCTCTCGCGCGGCCGATTGCATCACGGCGAGCCGTGAATATCGGATGCGTTATTTTCATTTCTTTGCGCGCGTCGAACTTCGGGACGGTTATTTATCGAGGCGAAACGGTAGATTTAGTAACTCTCGTACTAATACCGAAAATGTAGCAGGTAGGTATATAGGTAAAAAATAAGATGCCAACGATATGCATAATTTTAGACTCGCTCCCTAAGATTCGTGTCGTAAATCGTAATTCTTTCCGAGATCGTGCTTCACCTGCGGCCCGGCCGCAGGTTACGAACTGATATTATCTGTCCTGCACACGCGTTTTTTACGTCCCACGTTAGATTTCAATCTCTTTCGGTATCCCAGCAGCGAAGTGCGGCCTCGTAGGTGTTCATTCCCGGGACCGAGTCCGCTCTCTCGGCAAGTCGCGCGAAATATGAGGCCGACTTCGGAAATACGCGGCGAGCGCGTTATAACTTAGCGCGGGTAGGATATTAGAATCTAGTTGAGAGCGGTTTCTACTTTTTCCCGCCCCCTGCCCCCTGCCCCCCCCCCCCCCTCCCCCACTTCCCAACGCTCGCCGTCTTTCGAATTAATCACGAAGAGCCGGTTCGCGGAACGTGTCAGAATGAGTTACGTTACGTTGCATTCTGCACTCGGATCTTCGTTTCCCACCCTCCGACCGCTACCTCTCCCTTCTCCTCATCCTCCTGCCCGGTCCAAGCGCTCGCTCAGACGTCCATGTACACAGATGCCACTGAATTCAGGTTTTAAATTCGCGGAGGCGTTTGGAATATGCGCCGCTGAAAACGTATGTGCACCGCTGAACATTTCGCCGCGAAATAATTTCGTTCCTTCATCTCTCGACAAGCGGGAAAAGTACGGGGGAGGAGACTTTATTCCCCCTCCTCTCCCTCCCCGCCCCTCTCCGTCTGCCTTTTTACTCCGCGACTTCGTTTTTCGTATAATCACTTCGTCGAGATGCCGGGGACGTTTCTCACGTATTCTTGGGGGATATATTAGTCCTGCGGCCGGGAGAGCCGAGGAGCTCGCCGGTGGGTAGGCAGGACTTTGTACACTTCGCAAGATTAACCGCACCGCGGGCGGTATATACGGACTCGGTGCGCGACAAAGATTTAACATTTTTCTATTCCGGCGGCGGAACTCTTTAAAAATTTCCCACATAAACCGTTTCCAACCGCCGCGACACTGCGCGTCGTTCGTTCCGTTAATGCATACGCAGCCGGTGACCAGAGACTGGTACGTTCAGCGGAGAAAGAAAGACTCGGGAGTGAAAGCGAGAAAGAGAGAGAGAGAGAGAGAACTCACTGAAGTTAAAATTTGTATTTCGACTACCCGTTCGTTCCAATCGAAGCGATGCGTTAGCATTAACTCGAAACTTCGACGTTTCAGCCCAACGCGTATTCGATTCCTCTTAAAACTACTCGTCCGCTCTTGTGCTCCCCCACCCCCTCTGTCTCTCTCTCTCTGTCTCTCTCCCTCTTTCACTGAGTTGCCAAGAATTACAGCACGCCCGAGAACACGTTTCAGCACTGAATGAAAAATAATACAACTGCCAGCGGCACACGTCGTGCTAGCGCATTTAACGCTTATATTCTTAAAGCGACAACACTTTTCCGCGTTCCGCTCGTAGCGTAGAACCCGACGCCCCCCCCCTTCGCAAACAAACACTCGCGCCTGTATACGTCGGCGAGAGGGTCCGCGAGTACTTGCGCACGCCTACGCGGGCCCTACTGCCGATCGAGTCTACGAATTCCACGACACTTTTCCCTCCCGCCCCTACCTCTTGTCCGCCGAACTCATCCCTCCCCTCCTATTTCACTGTCTATTCCTCTCGGTTTCCTCTGCGCATCCTCGCAGAGTGACGACCTCTGGCAGCCGTAGGTATCCGCAATTTATTTCCGGACGATAAATCATCGTCCACCTACGTTCGCAATTTCTTTTTGGATCATAAATCAGTGGTGCCTCGACTCCCATACGTAGACACCTACGTTGGACGTCGACTGGGCGGCCGAGGGTGTAAGGGGGGGGGGCGAGAGAGGGCGGCGGAGGGTGGCTAGAGGCGGGTGGGAGAGAGTCTGTGCACCTAGGATGGGAGGAGGGTTGCTCTCGAAGGTCACGTCGCGCCGGCATCGGGTCGAAAGCGGCCGCCAGTTCGGCCTCTTCCCTCGCAGCGACCTTTCGCGCGAACGTATTTTACCCCCGGGGGTGCGACTCGGCCGATTCTTACGGCACCGCTCGCCGTGTTTATCTTATCACCGCGGCTTATCGGCCGCGCGGTCCGACACGAACCTCAGCGCCGGCCTGCGCAGCTCATGTCCGACCGTTCTGTTTGCTGTTTCGGGACAGTCCCAGAGCCTCGGAGCGGCAGGGAGGGGGAAAAGGGCAGGGCCGAATGTGTATGTGTGTGTGTATGTGTCTGTCTGTTGGACTTTCGACGATCCCTCGGAATGCGTCTCATGTTTATTTAAAAGCTCGCGCATATACGACGCCGTGTGTGAACGGTCCGAGTCCCGCACCACTACCGGGTGAAAATGAAACAGGTACCCTCGACACCTCTCGCAGCGGAGCAGGACGTCCACTTAGTACGGGTCCTTGTATGTCGATAAGGGCGCGATATGCAGCCAGCGAAGCCTGCGTCTCCATTCGTTTGAGTCGCAACGACGGCCGCGTCGGACGAGAGTAACGCGGGCTCAAAAGAATGGTCTTCAAGGAAGAGTACGACGCTTTCAAAGAGACACGCGGCGAGCGTACACGTACGCCGAGATGCGAATGGAAGGAAAGGAGGGACGGAGAATCCGAGGATCGGCAGTTTTTCGAGAGAGACGGCGGGGGCGCGGGGCGGATAGTGAGAGACAGCGAGGAAAAAAGAATGAGCGGAAAAAAAAGCGGCAACACTTTGGCTCCACGGGCGAATAAATCGAACGAGATTTATACGCGGTTCGTTTGGCACGCCACACTGAAGCGCCGGGACGCGTGTCGACGCCTACGTTGCGGCTATTCCGCGCCACTTTCGGTGACCTGTTTCGCGAAATTGCGATTCTCGAATTGCGCCAAAGTGCCCAGATGCGCTTGTTTTTATTTGTCGAGGGCGCGACCGAAAGGGCAATGGCGCGCGAATGTTTTGTGTTTCGAGGACGTATTGGAACGCGGCCGGGTATCGGAATGCGGAGCGTTTTGCGGCCAGCTTTGTCGGTAGTAATAAACCTGGGGCTTTCCTTTCAAACGAGTCGTCTGCCGTTTGTTTGTCCCCGCGGCCGTCGCCTCCCGACGACCCCGTCGTCACATTCTATCGGCGTCTATTTGTCGAAACTGATACGCGCGCCGCTGTCCGGTTATGTAAGGCAGCTCGCGATCCGCAGCTCAAAACGCTCCATCATATGCGCACCGACCGCCTCCCCCCCCCCCCCTTTCTCTGTCTCTCTGTCGCTATTTCTCTATTTCTCTGTTGTACGAACTACCCTCCACCTCGCCACCCCCGTCCATTCTCGCTCTCTCTCCTCCTTTCCATCCGTTAACTGTGCAGAGCGCAAACTTCCATTGTGCCCGCCCCAATGCAATTTAACGGGGCAAAGCGGGTCTAATCTGCTCCCACGGAGCGATATTTCCGGCGGAAAAATCCGCGCGGAATCTATTTTAATCCTTAAATATTTGCCGCAAACTCGAAACGTTCTCGCGACCGCAGCGGGTTGCGAGAGCTGTTTTGTTTGCCGAGTGTGTTTCGTTCGAGTGGTTTATGCAGTGTGAACGCCGTTGTTTCGAATGGTTTGTCCGAAGCGTTAATAACGATCGAAAAATTCATACCGTTCGACTGGAAATTGTCGGGAGTGACCTCTCCCTTCCCCTCTTTTACCACTTTCTGTCCTCCTCCTTTCCCTGCAATCCGACGTACGTCGCTTATTTTGTCCACACGCTCGCTCGCCGTCGCTGGCCATTGTAAGTCGCCCACGTCGCCCGATCGGGGAGATAATTTCTTATGAAATACAAGAAAGAGCTCCGCTCTGTAAATGGGTCAGGGATCGGGGCTCGACAAACTTTTATAACAGCTTGATCTCTCCTTCTCTTCTTATAGCCGTTCCACGAGAGAAACGATCTTCGCGGGCAGAATGTTGAATGCATGAGCCACGACCTCCGCGGGGATATTTAACAAACACTCGAGAAATTCGCTGCATCACCTTTAGGGCCGTCTTCGACAAACAAGGCGAGTCTCGAGTGTCCTTCCGAAAAAGCAGCTGGCGCCAGTGTTGCGTATAAAGTGTCGCGCACGTACGTCCGCGGGCGAAAACGATGCTTCTCACAATTGATTCGCGCACGTAGCCAGTGTAAATTGAGCCCCCGGCGCGGATCGACAGCTCAGCTTGAATCCGAGAAGCATTTTTTGGCAGGTGCGCCACTGTCCGGTAGACGCTCGAGAATGCCCGACAGTCCGACTACCTGGCGCGACGAAAATGGGAAAATGTTTGTAGTCGTTTATTCTCGCTGCCGGAGGATCCTACCGTTGACCAACTTCGACAGACTACCTTTTCTCAAGTATCTTCCATCATCCTTATCCTTGCCGTAATCTTCCTGTCACTTAACCAGTCGTTACCATTGTTTTCGGACAGCTGCACTTGTGTTCCAACAGAAGTATGCCGTTCGTCCTGTCAGTAGTTTTCTAAAGTCCTGTTTATCTTTCGCCCCGTACCAATATTTAATCGTCGGATTAGCGGAGCGTGCCTTCATCAACGCCGCGACTGACTTCCGACCGTGTAAATCCGTGAATCTTTTTTCTCAAATTCCATTATTCTCCCGCATCGAATGTTTCAATCCCGCTCTCGCAGCGTTAAACGTTAATATGAATTGCGTTTCGCGGATAATTGGAAACATTAATACGCGGACAGTTGGTTACTCGGAAACAGCGCGGATAATCGGTTCCGAGATTAAATTGATGTTCCGCGACGCGGCATCTTGAAAAATGTTTCGTTAAATACGGTCGCGCAGCTCGCCCGCCATTAATTTCCGATCGTCGCGCAAACGTTCCCATCGATTATTCGCCCCGATCCCGATGGCTCACCGTCTCTCTCCCTCGCCCATTGAATCCGCAGTTTGGAGGAACGCGACGAAGGGTCCGCTTTTTTCAGGTACACGCCGAGGCACAGAAGATGTACCTCGGGGACAGCTGACAGCAGCGACCTGACTCGACAGTCAGGCAATATTTGCAGTCGACTACCCATACCGTACCATTGGGACTACCCCGGCATTCTAACTGACGAACCTCTCTTTTATTTCTCATCGTCTCCGTCTACCTTTAACGTCGTTCACATTTTTAGGATGCTCAGCGGGAAAAAAAATTCCGCGCCAAAGAAAAACCTATCTCCCGACGAGCATAGATCCTCAATTATACCCGTTATTGTTTTAATTACAATGATACCCGACGCGCATTATCCGCGACTCGCTCGCGACTCTCTCGATTTCCGAGGCAAGAAGTCGAGCGAACCGGTACGCGCTCGTCCCCCTCGTCGTTAGCCCGGCCTCCTTTTCATCGACGAGACGAGGCTCGATACCGTCGTCCTCGCAATTATCCTCGTCGCCGTCCCAGGCATAGTAGAGCCGGCGTAAAAATAATCCGCCGTTCCTCGACATTTGCCCGCACGGCAGAGAGCATAATCGCGCACGGCGTGGCCTCGGTCTGCGCTCGCGAGATTTCTTTTTCCCCCCCTCCGGCCGCCGGATACAAGACGCACCTCGGGGACGTCTGACGGGCTGCGACTAGCTGACGGGACGACGGGGCAATATTTGCACTCAACTACCCTCGTTGCACCGGCGGGAGTGCCGCCGAGCCATTCTGCGCGCGCGAGACGACGAGTGGGAGTGCCGGCGGTGTGAGAGGGGGGGAGGTGGAGGGCGATGAGAACGGGAAGGCTGTCGTTCCCTGGCCTCGCTTCGGCCTCGTTTGACGAACTTTTCAATGCCGCGGGACTCGGCTCCCACCCTCCGAGATCGGCCGGCAAAACGAGCATAATGATCTCTAAATACTCGCCGGTATTTGCGGATATCCGCCGGCGGTCCTTGCGGCTCTTCTTGAACGTAAGCCCGTGCGGTGCGGAGCGAAAGTCTTCGTTTTAATTGATACGCCTGCTTTAGGACTCGCATTCTCAAAATGTAGGCTAATATAGTCATTTTGTCTGATGGTTCTATTTTCAGATAATTGTATTTCCGTTCTTTCACTTGTTATTCTCTCATTTCCTCGCTATGTACTTTCCAAATTTGCTCCATTCTCTTGCTTTGGGCATAAAAACAACTTCGTAGTAAACATTAAAAAGGTAATATAGCACAGCATGTGTAACATGTTCAATTCATCATTCACATGAAGTAAAAATAGCATAGCAATATAAAAACTACGAATTCTCATCGACGCAAATGTCGAAGGAAGAAGCTACCGGTCCGACGAACAAGGACAAGAAACATGACAGGCTGGTAGGGAGGGACAGAGGGAGGGAAGTGAGGGTAGCGGCACGCACGCGGTGGAAGGAGGGAACAAACGACGAGGCCCTCTCTCACGGGGCGCCTGCAATTCGATCCTCAAAGCCCACTGAGTAAATACATCCACGGTGCATGGCGACGGTTGGGGTTGCTGGGCGAGGGGGGGTGAGCCTGGATGCGGGGAGTGCAAGGGGGCGGAAACGCAGTAGCCGGAGAGACAAAGAGAAAGAAGGAGAGGGGAAGAGGGCGAAGGCGTTTAATTAATTCCATCCAGAGCGTTGCTGCGATTGTATAACATCGGCCCGGCCGGTGCGTCGGTGCATTTTCGCCGTTGTGTCGAAAGCCGAACGAGCGTACGCGGCTGTAGCGTTGACGCTCACGACGACGTCACGCTGGGAAACCGACAATGCGTCCAGGATGTAACCGTCACCGGGTACATCGCTGGCTAGAACCACGAAGCGCACCCGGAGACTTGTAATTATACAGGATAATTGCGGCCGGATCACGGTGCGCCTCTGTATTAAGATCCGATCGGACAAGCTCGATATTTACATAGCTTCTCTTCGTGTCCGCCCGATTCTTTTCCAACGCGAGCTAGAATTCCAGGGTATCGCTGGGATGTAAAGTCCGAGAGGATTTGTCGCGGCGAAGATTTGTACGCTGTTCCGACGCGTGCGACGAGTCGCCGGTAAGAGTTACAGCGTACTAGCCGTAATCTCGCGCACTGTACGGTCCGTAACGGCGATAGGGAATTCCGTACGCGTGCGAGGAACGGCGAACTTCCGCCGTTAAGCGTAATTCACGTACCCGTACCCGCCGCCGGTCGCCGGTCGCCGGGCCTTTTTTCACATTACGCCCGCTATCGCGATGGAAGCTCGCCGATTGCGTGGCTCTCCGTGACCCACATACGAGCTGGACGAGCGTACGCACGCGGACGAGTTCGTAAGAGGTCCGCGGAGCGTGTGTCTCTCTTGACCCCGCCCCGCGACGCCGTATGCCATCCTCGATCTCGTCCGCGCGATAACGAGACGGATGTTCCGTTACCGGGGCGCGGACTCTAATCCGGTTTCCTGTGCACGCGCAATGAGAGCAGATAAAGCGACGATAAAGCCGGGCAAGACTCGGCCGGCGAAGATTCACGGATGACCTCCGTTGCGCGGAGAAACAGCGCTGCGAACGAGGAGAGTCGAGCGGAAGGCGGCGCTGATTGGTTCCGGCCGAAATGTCGCGGCAAACTTTTGATATCGCGGGGTCGATGGAGGAAAAGTCATCTGTTCAGGTATCCTTTCTCTCTCTCTCTCTCTCTCACTCTCGCTCGCTCGATCTTTCTCTCGTGACGGGAAGCTGGTTTCGCTTTACGGCCAGCGTGAGGGAAGATGAAAAGACAAGGGTGACGAGAGTCGGCCCAGACGATTCTCGCCGATATCGTGTCCAGCAGCAACTTCCTTCGGCGGCGAACGTGACGACGGCTTCTCCTCCTTCGTATCCGAGTCGACTATTAACCCTCGCCTCTGGAACGAGAGGATACCCTTTCCCGGGGAACGAGTTTCGTGTTCGTCAAACGTTTCGTCGCAGATTCGCGCCATCAAATTTTCGACGAAATTTGCTGAGGATTGGATCGGATTGTTGGATGGGGTTGTGGTTTTTCTTGTTTTTTTTTTCGATGTGGGGAGGTTGAGATTACGTGACTGCCGATGTTAGCGTCAGAATGGGTGCTAATTGATAAATTGAGTGTTGGGCGACGAAGAAACGCCCGTAATTGGGACGCGCTAATGGAGCGAAAAAGTTGGCGAGGACGGATTAGGCGTGGTTGCGACCTTACCGGCGATTAGAATGCCCTTGGGAACTATCAGATTTCAACTTTGGTCGTTTGCCGGGAATACCGAAGGAAATGACAGAGTCCAGTGCAATTTGTCATTCAAGCGTAGGTATTTAGAACAGAGACTACATCTCTATTTGCATCGACCGCCGCATACATCTTATATTCATACTTACGTACTATCTTAATATCGTACTACATAATAATTACCATAATAACGCATACATATGTACCGCTCTAATCACAATCCCACAGCACAATAACGTCCCTCCAGCGGCCCATTATCAAAACAATCTCCGCCACTTTCCGCGCTCGCCCGCAGACAAATCCATTCGAAAATCCGAACGCACATCTCAGAGGGCACCACATTACAGCGGTGCGATCCTTGGGGCACCTTAACTGCCCAACCTATCCACTACTTTCTCACCCCATATCCATCCCTTTCTCTCTCTCTCTCTCTCTCTCTCTCTCGCCTCCACAAGTGTTAGTCCCTTCGTGCGCGCACCGGCGCTCAAAAAGGACAACAGCGTTCCCTTCTTCCTCGGCTAGCGGCCCTTCCCACCCCTCTCTCCCCTCCCTCCGTCTCTCACTATTTCGTTCACTCTCTCCTTCTACCCCCCCAATGTAAAAAGTTCGCCACGCACCGAAGAGAGTCGAGCAGCCAAGTCGAGGGTTCGGAGGACGAGGAGAAAAGGTCAGGCGGAGGGAGATAGGGAAGTTGAAGTAACGGAGTGGGGCTGTCAGGACTCAGTGGGGGATTAGAAGCGAGGGGAGAGGGGTTGGCAACGTGACGCCGGTGGTGGGGCGGCACCGAGCTCGGCGAACACTCCGAGAGCTCGAACGAAAGCACGGAGCAACAGTGTGTCGCGCGCCGCCACCAAGCGAGCGTCGTTCTTCACGAGAGCCACCGGAAGGATACGAGGGCTCCGTTCCGTCGAGCCAGAGGGTAGTTTACCTTCTGCCAACGTCGCACGCGGACCTCGAGCGGCAAGGCGCGAGTGAAAGGTCTGCTCTCGCATTCGAGAGCGACTTCAGTGACGAAGGGACAATATCACATAAATATTCGGCCGTTTCGGAAAAAAGTGTGCTCCGACCCGAAGTGTCCCCCCGATGCCATCTGGCATGCTTCGTTCGTAGGCGCGAGTGAGTGCAAGTACCCCGCGAGTGGCCGTGTGCTTTTTCGGCGAGCTAGATTCTGCTTCGGCGAGGGAGAGAAAAAGTGTCCATCCCATTCGCGCCGGGGGCCAGGGTAAACCGAGGATTATCATTCTCCCTTTCTCCCCGGGCAGCGTATGGCTCGCGGTCGCTTAGCCTCGTCGTTTTATCGCCGGCGGAGATCTGTGTCAACAACGCTGCGCGGCTGTGAGCTCCGGCAACGATCCTCTCGTGCCCTCCTCGCGACGACGACGAGGCGAGGGAACCCAGTGACGATCCGCGCGGACGACGTCCAGCCAACGTAAATCGTCCACCGGGCTCAGTCTCGATTCCGTCACGAGCCTCGCCGGCCGGGATCGTCCGACGAGCGTGCGAGCTACCGTTCTGTGAATAGTGTCTGGTGAGAAAATCGTTCGGTGCTTCCGAGGCTCTCTCGCCCAGTTAGGAAAACCGGAGAGCTTCATCCGCCGATATTCGCGCGAAGTGACGGTGTGCTACTTGAAGGAAATGCGTTCGTAGCGAATTGACACGCTGTCGGCCGAAATTCTGAGGTAGGCAACTGTGATTCGTTGGAGAGGATGTAAGTCGTTGCGGTACTTGGGATAGGATTTACAATTTGTCGAGTGCCCTTGTACGATCGTGCGTGTGGGTAACGGGGGTTGAAGGATGTGAAGCTGCCGAGACGGAGCGACAGTGCGGTGATCATGCGGGGGGAAATGTTCGCGGAGCAAATTGGCACCCAGTCGCTCGAAATTCCGTGCTAGTTTCGGTGAAGTTCTGTTCGACGACTCGTGGGCCAGGTCAAAGGAAACGCCGGCCGACTCGATTGTTGTACTTGCGACTCCTTACAACTCACTCGCTACCCTCGTACTCGCGATCGTACAAGGGGTCGTAGTTGGGGTGTAGGCGTTAAAGTGTTACCACAGTGTAGTGATTATGTCTGAAATGGAGGGTTCGTGCGTCGGTAATAGCGTTGGGAAATAGGTCCTATGTTCGCAGTTGAAAGGCTTATTTTGCCGGAAGTTTACCGGCTCAAGTGCGTAAGACGACGATCGATGGATTCGTGTTACGTGCGGAGGCTGAGCTTTCGTCGAAACGTGCTCGCGGAAAAAAATCGTTGCAGTGTATTCAGTAAGTGTAAAGTGTAACAGCACGTGCCGGATCGGAACGATTCTCCTCGCGTAACTCGGTCACTCTCAGTTTCATCAGAAACGGCGAGGCGCGCCGCTCGTCCCGCTCCTCGTCCCGTCGCGATTCGAGATTTTTTCCCCCGAAAAGAGGATTATAGCGAATCAAGTATCGGACTGAAAGCGCTCGCATTCCGTCGAACGTGATTTCGTGTCGCAAAAATCTCGCGTCTCGGCGCCCTTCGGGGGAAAGAGTGCAAAGTGCCCTTGCAAATTCGCGCGGATTATAGGGATATCGTTATCGGTTTTAGATTTGGGATACATCGAAATCCGAAAATCTGCCGACTCCGCGTAAAAAGCTCGGTGCGTTTCGTTCCGTTGTAAAAAGCCTTCGATCCCGATCGGGCGACTCTAAATCCTTCAAAATCGTTGCACGCCATCGGGCCAAATGTGATTCGGCGCGAATAGCGGAAAAAAAGAGATCGTGCCAGGTAACGTTTGGAACGTGATTCGCATCAAAGGTGGCATTGCTTTAAGCACGCGGAAAGTACAGCTCCCTCGCGATTTTTGCGCCGGTGACTCCGGGCGGAAGTTTGCATTTTGAAGGTCTGATATCCTGGAGAGATGTCAATACCCATACGTTGCCAAGATTTTCCCTCAATATTTCCAAGTTTGATACCCAAGAAGTACAAACCTACCGGGTCGCAGACCTTTGTGTGCTACTGTGACAATTTTCCAAAAATTATCATATGGAACGTCAATCTGCCAATTCGTCGAACTTTTCAAGTTGACGCAGCGTCACTGCGATTCGACTTATTTCCGCTTCTAACGAGCTAATCTCGAGCACGCAATCCGTTCGCGATAAACGTAATCTGAAACTGCATATCCGCATTCGGTTCCGAGACGCAGCGTGGCGAAATAAAATCAGCTCGCGAAGACGACGAAAAAGTAACGTACGAAATGTGTATGAAGGAGCATGTATAAGGAGTCACATTCGAGGACAAATCGCATCGACTCGCGTCAGAAAAAGTTTTCGTAACGGGGCGGGAAAGGTAAATAAAGCCACGGCGATGAGAATTTGAGAAAGTCGACGACCGACGAGGGTGAAATTTCTGTAACGGCAGGCATTTCTGTTGCGCAGGCGTTTTCTGTTAAAGTCCGCTGCAGAGAGAGCCAGGGAAAGAGAGAGAGAGAGAGAAAAAGAGTGGCAACGCGTCGAGCACGTCGTTCGTTTCGAGTGCATCGTGTAACCGGCGCAGGTATAATGCCCGGACGTCTGACTTCGTTTCCTCGGAAATATTAAAAGTTGCGAAGCATCGAAATTACCTGGCACTCTCGCGATAAAACCAGGTCGTGCGATTTATGCGAGAAAACTGCCGGCAGCAAAAAATAATTTATAAGTACACACACATAAACATATATTTGTACGCACGCAGACCGGCGAGACTGGAAATTTAATATGCTCTTCAAACGTTTCCTACGTGGAATTTCCTGTTTTTCATTGAGTACGAACGGGGTTATTCACTCACTTGCGCCCGACCGATACAATATCGGCTGTTTTTACTTGGATTCGCTCGTTACCGTGACGCAGCCTGAATTTATTTACTGTAGCACGAGTCTCGAAGCCACATCTCGATTCAGCGAGCTCACACATCCGATCATGAGAGGAAGTCCAATGCACTCGCGTAATCGTATCAGAATCCGTATATTGGTAGGTCGCGGAACGAGCGTTTCCGCTCGTCGTTTCTTTGGAATTTTTCCCCCCGCCTTGTGTTCCGTGCCTTTAATCTAGAGATCTCACTGCGTGACATTTCAGTGAGAACTCGTTACCGTTGCCCTTTTCATTCCGCGTCGCTCTTTATTCACACCGCCGCCTCCTCCGTCGCACATACGAACAAATTGGCCGGGAAAGAATTATGTTCCGAGAAACGATCGAAGCATACCTCTTGACAAGCTAAAACCCGACGTTGACGGCAATCGAATGGGATCGATATAAGATGGCTTTGTAACAAGATTGCGCCGGCACTCTGAAATCGTGCAATATTACGTACCTTACCGTCTGACATGATTTCCTAGATTCCTCGTGGCCTTACAATCGCTAATAGCCCCCGAAATGTCTTTCATCTCCGCGAACCTTCAATTCCCTCCTATCTCTCCCCGTCTTTAGTCGTTAATCTTCAATATAACCGGACAGCGTCTCAAAGCCGCCTTATTAATGTCTCCCTTTTTTCCCTCCGAGAACTCTTTACCGGCCCCCGGGCAGGAGAGACACTTCCGCGGCACGTATTATACTTCGGGAAGCAAATTAAGGAAGTTAAGGCGAGCGTAGCCCGGTTGCCGGTCCGGGGGATGAAATTCGAATTAATCTCCCAGCTCTCAGGAATCCCGGGATACGAGAGGGTGGCATATAAGTGCGGCTGTCGCTGACAGTTATTAGGAAGTTATGTGGCGGTGGGGGGTTGAAACGGGGAGGCGACGGGGTGGGCCTAGGTGGTGGAGTCGACGGCAGGAGGAAGTGGGGGAGGGTAAAGAGCGAGCGAATCTACCGCAAAATTCAGCCTCGACCGAGCTCGTCCGAGGCTCGAAACGAAACGAACGAGCCGAGTGCCACTTTCGCCCTCTGTTCGCGACGCGACTTATTTTATTTCGAGCCCCTCCCTACCTCGCTCCCCTCTCGGCGGCGATACCGCGAGACGAGTCGTAGCCTGCCGTTCCTGCTCGACGAGAATTACTGTCTACCGTGGAGACCGTACTACCCAGCTCCGGCGAGCACGTCGCCGCTGCCAAAAGCGATTCTGTGTCCCGCGGCCGCTGGAATTACATCGAGATTTCCCTAATGCTCCCGTGCCACGGCCGAGATTCGTTTCTTTGCTACGGCTTCGTACGCGGCCGTAGTGCCGAGGAGAATGTGGCGGATATCGTGCGAGTCCGAATGAATTTCGCGTTAGCCAGAGCCTTGTCACCTCTAATGAGCGACAGACTGAACTTCACATTATTTTCCGTCGTCGTTGAATCCGTACAGTCGAAGAATTTTACCCTCTTAATGTCAGCTGAGTTTGCTTGTCAGTGTAAGCCTTCACGACCGCGACCGAGAGAAAGTGTTGAACACTACTTTTTATCATTCTCATCGATGACTGCGTCGCTCGTTACCGTGGTAAATATGGTCCGATAACGATCTAGCATCGATTATCGCCGCAGTCTTTCTTCTCGTTTATTATTTAATAACCGGCGGTCGGAGCGGGCCCGAGTGAGCGATAACGCGCGGCTAATGACTCGTGTAAATTCGAGTCCGCTCGAAAAATGAGTAGCCGGGGCGAATTTGTTCGGAAATCGGTAGGAAATTCGATGCGAATCAGTGCGCGGAATGCGCTCCGGCCACTGTTGCGCGCACGGTTGACCCCCTCTCCCCCCCCCCCTTCGCACCACCTCTCTCATGCCGAAACCCACCCCATTCAACCCCCTCCATGGCCTTCCGCCGGTGCCGGCGGAGTAATAAATTTTCGCCGCGGCTTTAATCGCGTCTGGAATGAATCGTTTACCGCGTATAACATTCGGCCGATATTCATTGCCGTCGGTTCAATTGCACGGAACGAAAAACTTAAATAGAATCCGGGATATGAATTATGATTATATTGACGCGCGAAAACGTTAATCGCTTTATTTTCCCCGATACTTCAAGCACAGCCCTTCAGCCGGCTCCCCGTCCTACGCTCGCTTCGAGAACAAATGGTTTAATTTACAATAACCGAAAACGTTTGCGTCCTCCGTTCTCTCTCACTCTACTTCTCTCTCGCTTCCTCTCTCCCTTTTCAACTTCTGTCCCCATCCCCCCGCCCGACGGCCGCTTTTTCGCATTGTTGCGCGTTTCCGCAAAATGGAGTGCACTTCGCGACGGCAAAAAAGAGGTGAAAGTGGAACAGCCTCTCCTGCGTTGTCGCACTCTTCGGGAAAGAAAAGAAGGAGAACAAGGCGCACGCGCGCGCGCGCGCTCACGCGAGTGGCGCTGACTGGGGTGGGAAAAAAGGTTGCTCGCAATTTTTCTCGGAATACGTCGACTTAACGGCTCCATTCTATCGCGTCGATACCGTTCCGCGAAACGCGAACGGCGCCGGAGGAAATATCTAAATCGAAAACCGGCTCGAAAAGTGGAGGAAACGTCAAGAAACGTCTCTCGACGATCGTACAGATATCCTCGGTGTCGTCGTCGTCGTCGAAGTCCTGGGTTTCCGGTTTTATGACGTGAGCTCTCGCGGTTTTGCTCCCCGCTTTTTTTCTCTCCTCACTGTCCTTTTATCGTCGCGACGCCGAACGCTCGACCGCGTCGTAAGACGAAATCGCGGGAAGCGTCGCGGATCCTTCCGTGAGATTCGAGAAACCGAATCGCTTTCCTAGCAGGACGAATTGCAGTGCGTCGTTCGATTTTCACTTTTTTGTCGCTGCCAGGTCGCGAAAATAACGATCGGCTTATAATATTTCTTTCTCAACCTCTGCGTATCCGGCGATGGTGGTCAGAATCATATTTTTGAATTATCGGCGGAAATCGCGTTCTTTTCGAAAGTGGCTGCGTAACAATAGGCAGGCGGACAAAGTACCGGCAATCGTGTGAGTGCGAGTAAAGGATTTCCATGAATTCGCAGTCGCGTTCGGCCAACAGGGTGCATTTTCGAGCAATCGGTTCTGCGACGGCTTAACGGGCCATATCGCGTTTATTGCATTTTTATGCGCTGATCGCCCGACATAACATAAACGCGCTCGAATAATTCCAATTTTTACCCCCTACCAACCCGCTCACCGCCAAAAAACAACCGAGGGCGAATTAATTAAAGGACTCCGTAACAGTTACTCTTTTATCGTTCCACGCCGATTGTAATAAAATTTATTGAAATAATTTCATGCGTTAATAACTCGAGCACATTTTAACCGACTAATGAGATAAAAAACCGCCAGCCCAATGGGGAGTAAATTCTGCATACGCCCGCGGCAAACTTTGCACCCGCACGCACTCGGGTCGCCGTAATGTTCGAAAACGCAAACTCGCGGTAGGGCTTAATTTGCGTTCGCAAGTTTGTCTGCAGTCGCGTCCGTAGAAACGTAGTTCAAATCCGGACTTATCTTTCGTCTTTTCAGCGTCGTCGATAAGTCGATTCTGTCTCGGGACTTCCGCCGAGAAGCAAATCGTGCCGCGTCCTCAAGATACACACTTAATAATTTGCCCGACGATAATATTTGTTGCGCAAATCTTTGTCGGGGTTGGAGAGAGAGAGAGAGAGAGAGAGAGAGAGAGACTGAGGGAGATGAGTACGTTGGTGGATTGGGTGCGCGAAGTTCCGCAGCAAACGTTTCGCGGGAAACTTTATAATGTACACTGCGCGAACTTGGACCGCTCGTGACCCTGAAATCTGGATGGTGCACCAAACTGCCGCTAGGTGGAAGCACCGGACGGTCGCTGTAACACGCGCGTCAGGATAACGATTCTCTGCATCTCCCATAGCAGCTTCCCCACAGAAATAATTTTTTGACATCTCTCTAATTCTGGCCAGTGCTCATGGCTTTTAGTCTTTACGTACTCATCGTACCATGTTGTTACAAAATACAATTAAATGTCATCAGTTTTAATACATTTTTACCAACATTCATTTGTAATAAGTTGCTAATAATTCTCCCCATAACTTCGTCCAGCTTCGTAACGATATTAGCGATCTTCCAAAGAACAGTTGTCACCGCAAATACGACCAGTTTCCACTTTTTAATTGTACTTGTTCAAAGAGTGTCAGACCCACCTCATAACATCACAGCCATCGTAACCCCGACTCCGTGGAAACTTTTCCACGGCAGCTACGATATCTGAGCTCAAGGCAGAATGTTATCCGACATGTAGGGCCGTTCCATTGAACGTGAGCAATCGCGGCCACGTCCTTCCGAATACTCTTCAGCCTAGCATGTAACACCACTGAATCCGCTAATGTTGAAAGACTCGCTCGTTATCCGGAAATCCCTTCGTAAAAGTCCTCTTCATCGCGGCCGGCGAAGTGTGTACACACGTAGTTGAACGAAAACGAAGGTCGGCCTCGTCGGTGGCAGGACGATGGCGGCCCGGAGGGTAAAAAGAGAGGGACGCTAATCGGGACGGACTTAACGAGCGATAAAGCCAAGGCCCCCGCTCGGTCCGCCGACTAAACGTTCCCGGATCCCACTCCCCATCGTAAACTCACTTTAAGTGGAATAGCCAGAGGATAGAGAAGCAGGACGGCGGGGAACGGGGGAGGGCAGAGTGCGTGTGTCTACAATGTTCAGGTCGAGCGGTGTCAGCCGCATTAGCGTCGACTGTCTTAGCCGATTAACTTTCCGCGGCTTCCACCGCCGTAGCACACTTGCCACAATGCAGGCTAACGTCGTAAACGTTACGATTTTACGAGATTCATATATTTCGTCACTGTAGAACTGTTGCGGGGGCGGCGCTGATTTATGACCCGGCCGGCGTGTGATATTCGCTCGTGTCGCTTGTTACGCTTACGCGTTACGAAATCTGTTACCGCATTACGTGCCGTAAGATTCAGCGCCTGACCGTTCGCCGGCTTAATCCACTCCGCTTCCTACGTACCGTAATACGTGTACTGCTCTCGTTGCCGGAAACGGCGCGGAGTTACACTAGTCCCCGAACGGACGATAAATTCATCGGGCAAAGGGAAGAAAAAGACAAGGAAGTGAGGATCTAACCGCATAGCAGCCATCCGCATCCTCCTCGTTAGATATTTCCTCCTTCTCCTTATCGTCCTCCGCCTTCTCCGCTCTCAAAGCCGTTTCCGGCAGCACCAGAGAGAGAGAGAGAGAGAGCGGCACCGCGGGCTTAATAAAGCACCGGTGAGAAACGCGAAACACGTGCGTGCAAAAGTTGTCCCTGCGGGCGCGGGCTTTGGCCGGGGCGAGCGTAGGAAGCGAAGCCAGAGATTCGTGGCCTCTGGGAGAGGTAAGGAAGCTAGAAGGAGGTAGCCGGGAGGAGGTAGCCGAGGGAGGAAGTCGGTCGGTGGAAGTGCGCGGAGAAGGAGGTTGAAGTTACGAGAGGCTGGCAACGTCGCCGGCAACGTCGCCGGCAACGGCAGTTTCGGGGTGTCCCGTTACCTTCCCTTTCGTCGAGCTTTTCCTCCCGGGGGCGAACTCGAGACCGGTCGAATTAAACGATCTCCATGGGAAGCTTCGCTCTCATCTTCGCGCGGCCGCCGTTGAAGGATGGTAGGAAATGGTCGGCTCCTCCTATCGTGAGGATCGAGAGGGCGCGCGCGCGCGCGCGCGCGGCCAGTCGCGATGAGAATAATTACATCCATTATGTCGGCCTGGCGGAGAACTTAGTTGCGCATTAAGGGGCCTTCTTCATCGGCCCGCGGCTGTTTGTCATCTGTCCCCGGGGCGAGACGTGCATTTTCGGCGAGCCGAACTTCGCGCACTACGTGTCTGGCTCGCCTAATTCGGCGGGGGCCGCTAGTTGAATCACGGGCACGCGATTGTTGCGCATAATGTCGCTGGCCGACGCTTATTGCATCCCAGCGCGTACGTAGGTAATGCGAGGATAATACAGAACGCGTTACGTTCGATCCCGATTGTTTTATCCTCAGTCGCAATTGGAGAGCTTTCTATAGGATTACGACTGTAATGACTGTACGACTCTCAATATGTTACGATTACGATTGCCGGTACTCCGTAGCGGCTGTAATCGTAACGGACGGTAATTGTACGTGTTACAGGAAAGTAGTGACGAGACACTCGCATTTTCGGAAGTCCGTACACGCACGGGGATTGCTATGCGCGGTTGTTCGCGAAACTTTCCACTTTCGCTCCTTTCCTTTTTTCCTCGGCAAAGTCTCCCCCCGCAAAAGGAAGCTGGGGGAGTCGCTAAACGTTCTTCATGGGAAAGTCCCTGTGATCGCGGCGATGGGGTAAAACACGTTCCTCGTCATATTTCGTACCCTCCTACCAGCCGAAACGAAGCTGGGGGTGCGAACTTTAGTTCTCGCAGCTCGCGACAGGAGAATCTCGCTGGCCTCTCAACGCTGCCAGGCCACCCCTTGCACTCTGTTCGCCACCCCTTCGCGACAGCCACCCGAGAAGATCGAGCCGTGCAATCGCGACGCTCGTGACGGGAGTATCGATGCGCCCGAAGGGGATGATCCCAGACTTCGAAAGTGTCCTGACCCTGCTCTTTTCCTCCGCGTATTGTTACCGTTCGCAAAAAGTCGTTGTGTCTCGAATGGGAACCGTGTTGCAGCGATTTGCTGAGGGCTGAAAATTCCTCGCCCCTTCCCTCAGCACCTCCCTTTCGTTTTTTTGCCAAACTTTACGACTCTCCTGTATGAGTTGTAGAACGGCTTCACTTTTTCATCCTTACAGTTCGGTACTTTCCGAAGAATGATCAGTTCGACGGACGCGGTACGGCGAGAGAGTTAATATGATTGCGGAGGGAAAGTATTCGAAACGATGATTTGCATATCTCGGGTGAGTCATTTTCGAGCGGGCAGCGGAGGATGTGGAGTTAACCAGCTGTCAGAAGGAAAAGGGGGCGTGTAAAAGCGGGCGACCAATCTGTTATGCGGAATAACGCAATAATTGTGAGCTCCGGGGCAGCGGAGCGCGATGCGTGCGAGTGCGCTTTCATCGGGCCGACCGCGGCAAAGTGAGCGTAATTGCGAGAAATGAAATCACGCAAGAGTGCCGATAATCGGCGGTGCATGACAGACAGCCGCTTCGCGATTAAATGACTCGCGAATTGTCATATCGTCCGATACGCCGACGTTCATGCCCTGCATTGTCGCGGCACGCACGTCGTCGCGCAAACATCAACCCCTTTACCCACCCTGCCCCCCGCCTCTCCCTGTCTCTCGCATCCTCTCTTTTCGCCCCCTTTTTTTTCCACCAACCGCCCGACAGAGAGTGAGAACACGCGCGCGCGCGCGCACGCAACAGAGGATACGCGCTATATCGTTACAGCGGGAAAATTATGGCGCGTAGGTGCCGCACGTATTTCCCGATGCCCGCAGATTTACAGACCGTTAAACTCTACGAATTTATACGCTCCTTTTCACGGCGCTATTTGCGGCCACCAGGGACTTTATTATTCGCTTCACGCCTACGTCCGCGGCGGCCGGCGCGTCCGCGAGAGCGAGAGGACGACCGGCGGCGGAGAAGAGGGACGTGGAGGCAATTGAGGGGAAGGAGGGGAGGAGAGAGCGGAGAGGACGCGCGCGCACTGTCCCAACTCGAAAAATACGACGCTCCGTGTCAAAGGCGACAAACTGGAGGTGACTATAATCGTCCCTCTACACTTCCCCGCTCATCGGGGGAGTGAGTAAACCGTCCGGCGAACGGCACCGTAAACTAGGTCCTATACTCTCGCTCATCCTCCCTCTCTCACCCTCCCACGATCTTCTCTGCCGATGAAATATTAACGAACGAACGCTACCGAGAGACCTCGTTAACGGCCAACGAAACGGAAAGCGAAGCCGCTCGAGGCGCGAAAACGTTGAACGAGCATCGACCCCTCATATCAACTTTGCCGGCGCGCAATTGTTCTGGAATAACGTCCGCTCGGGATGGATCGCAATATTTTTCCTGACGCGCAGCAATATGCGGCCGGGGTCGAGGTTCGTTTTCTTGACGTCCGCGGGTCTGAGGTGGAGATCGCAGGGAGAATGCGCGGAAATGGGAAGAAGCGAGGGCCGAGGGTGGGTGGCGGCTAAGGGTGGATATCGTGGGCAGAAGTGGGGCTGCAAAAGAAACGGCCGGCAGACCCGACGGTGCACGCATCGGTCGGCATCGTAACTGCTCCCGGGGATTCTTCGGAAATGTTACGAGGCAAGAGATCACCCTCCGGGGAATATCGTTCGGCGCAGAGGTTATTTCTGGATCGCGAAAACTTTTAATAGGTTTCTGATAGCTTATTGGCCGGGCTTATAAATAATTTTATATCTCATATCGCGCTGAGCTGTCAGCCGGTCTACTCTCGTCGACCGTCCGCCCTCCGCCTTCCCCTCCCCGTCCTTTCTTCTCCGACTGGAATCCAGCCTGGACGTTGCTCGGACTCTCTCTCCTCTCTCTGTGTGTCTCTCGCGCGACGGTTATACGAGCGCAATTCGCGGAAACTCCATTTCCACCGATCCGCCCGAGACCGATACGTTCCGTTGCGTCAAACGGAAGCCTTCGACGTATTGCCGGACCCTCTCATTATCGGCCTCGCTCGTCGTTTATGTCGCTCACCTCCTTTCTCCGGCGGCCGAGCCGGCAACGTTCACGTGTGGTGGCTTCACAGTTTTTCGAAATAACCTCCCCATTTACGGCTGCCGGGAGCCGACGATGTGAAGCGGGAGAACGACTCGACGGGTTACGTAACGTCGCATGAGAATCGAGTTAAAGCGTCCTACCGTATTCCTGCTTCGCAGAAATAACTTTCTCATTAACGATCCGCGCATTCGAGTCGATGTAAAGAGCCGGCGACGAGCGGAGTTCGGAGAATTATTAACAATTCTCACGGAGGTTGCGTCAAATTGGGGCGACGCACGATCGCTCTGTAACGATGGACGCCCATAGAAATCGATTCGGCATTTTTTCCTCGCTGTTTTGTTCTTCTCGGGGGATAATAAATCGCTTTCGTCATTCATCAGTGTTCACAGCGGCGCGTCGATGCGCTCTCGCAGTTGTTCGCGCTGTTTTTCGGCGGACGTGAAAAATTGATAGCGATTCGGACGAATCGCCCGACTGTTTGACGACGAAAATATTGAATTCGAGCGGGCATCCCTTTAATTAAACGCGGCGGTGGCGAAATCAAACGAAAGTTACGGGATACGTAACGCGGCCGTGTTCCGCCGCGAGTATTTGCAGCGACGAAAGTTGTGTCGAACAATCGTCGTCGCTGCCAGCGTCCTTTTTCGTCCCCCCTCCGACCTTCTCCTCCTCCACCAACCCACCCATCGTTTTCCATGTCACCCAGTCGTGCACTGAACTCTGCGCAGGACCCTGTTCGCGTCACTCGTCCTCGCATATTTATAAAGTTTTTGCATTCGTTCACGTTGGAATTATCCAACTTAATGTGCGTGCATAAACATCGAAACGATTCCCAATTCATGTTCAGTATAGCAATGCTTCCATACTGTTCGATGAACGAGAATTAGCACAATGCTCAATTAACATATATCTAATGTGTACTTTCACTTTTCCGCCATTATTCGTAGACCTTGTCACAGTACAATCCAATTGTTATGCCAACGGATGCTGTGATCGCTTCTATTTTTAATGTGCGCGTCTGGGCGACGAAATATTCGGAATATTTTTAGTGCGAAAACGTAATGAAAGTAAAATGCAGCCACGACGGATAGAGTCAACGCCGCGGAACATTTGTTCTATCTGGCAAAATAATCTCGTGCACCGTAACGAATTCGCGCGGTCGCTGTTCATGCCGGGCGCGTTCATTTTATCCCGGCCGGATGATTAATGGACATCGCGCCCGAGGTTCCGCTCCTCGAAACGGCGCCGTTAGAAATTCGAAACTTCGCGGGTTGCCCATTGAGATTCAAATTCGAGAGGGGCCGAGCCCCAATTCAAATTCGATCCGGTTCGTGGCGCGACTCTCTGCTCCTGCCAGAGCGATCACGCGATCGGGAAAC
This sequence comes from Anoplius nigerrimus, assembly GCA_914767735.1. Taxonomy (NCBI): domain Eukaryota; kingdom Metazoa; phylum Arthropoda; class Insecta; order Hymenoptera; family Pompilidae; genus Anoplius; species Anoplius nigerrimus. Next base: position 11,314,083 of record OU612082.1, read on the forward strand.
AAGACGAAATAGGCCAAAAGGATCACTGCGGAATCCTCTGACAATAATACAACAGACGAGCAAGTCCAGGATGAAATATTTCTCCGGGAACAATTAATCTAAATCCGACATCAAGACTTCAACCTCGTTCACGATTATCCTCTACTAACTCAATCTGGATACCGATACATGCATACGAAGGACGCATACGTGCCATTCTATCTAAACAGATTGAAACAGCAATTCGAGCCTTCGCACAGGTGGCACAGTATTCTTCTGATTCGCACCAAAAACCGATTATCGGCCTCATTGTCTCTAGACGCTCGCGTGCAAGGAAGCGGCCGATATTATTTATCCTTAGCCTCGCGCAACTGGTGGTGCGTGGATCACAATCGTCAGACAGGCCGCTAACGAAGCATAGCCTTAATGACCGCGTTATTAGACGGCCAATTGCATCTGCTTATCGCGATTCCGGCCGCCATTAGCTGTACACACGCGCGCTTACCGTTAGCAGAAGTTCCTTCGTACACCCTCGAACACGCCTTCGTCGACGAGCGGTTCTTCCGCGGTGTGTGGTCCAATTACTTGTTGCCGGTAATCGACGATTCTTATATGAACGAGCTGCGAAGAGGCGCGGACGACGAGGGCGCCCGACGAAGGAGGCGTGGACCGTGAAAGGATAAGAAAAAGGCGGAATGACGAGCGAGCGAGAGGGAAGGAATAAGTATATGCTCGCTTATACCCCGCGCAGCTGGCTCCAAGTGGGGGAAGATTAACATAGAGATGAGGTCGCCCTCAGTCTTTTCCCCGTGAGTTATGTTCTCGTGATCCCTCGACGTCGCTTGTCTTTCTCTCCCGAGCGCCCGCGCGCGCCGCTGTATATTGTATACACACTACGCTGTACCTGCTACGGCAACACGATTACGGAACGAAGCGTATACGTTGTTCTACGCGGACGTAAAACGTGTTGCCTTTAGGTATCGGTATCTCGCTAACGCTCGCACGCTTCCGCAGGCAGTTGCCGAGGATTTGGTCCCGCCGAGGTATTGAGTAAAAGCTTTTTTTTTACTGCCTCGCCATGTTAACATCAGCGTTCCTTCCCGCTCACGGGTATAATGTAGTATTATAGTAAAGCTATGTGCTTTTTTAATGGTGTGGGAACATTTTTTGTTCCTCTCTCTGGCTTTGTCTCACGTTTCATCATTTCTTCATTACGGACCCTTTTTTTTTGCCCGTCTGCTCTGTAATTTACGTCTTCCGGATACTAAATGCCGTGCATGGGTCGTGAAAGAAGCCCGGCAATTATCGGACATCTGCGTTTTTATTATTGCGGTTTTGAGACAGTGCGGTCGGTACTCTCGCCAGGCGGAGTCTCGTACACTTTCGGGCATCCAGCATCGCCGCGTGGTGTTTTTAAGATCTCTTGCGACACTCAATGGGGTCTTTCAGCTAAGCTGACAGATGCACCGTCTCGAATTGTGACTAAAACGGGCTCTAAGCGTGGGTCGGATCGCGTGTGCGCCGCGTCGGTTCTCGACGACAAGAATTGATGATCCGCTGGTGGACATTCGCGCTGGGAGAGGGACGCGGAGTGAAAGGGCGAGCAAATTGAGGAACAACGTGGGTGGAAAGCGGCATTCGAAACAATCGTTCGCCGTCCCCGCGCATTGAACGCAGCGATCATCGTCTAATACGCACTTTTCATTGCACGCGCATTCCCGTACAACGATCCGTAAAATCACATCGGCAATTTCATCATCTCGACCGTATCTCGCGACACTCAATTATCCGGACTTCTTAGATTTGACATTATTCATCAACTCGTTTTCATCGAAATGTTTATATCGGCCCTTTGTCATCCACCTTTCCATTCTCACGCATCACCCGATGCCGCACGCGCGTGATTGTATCACGGCTGATTGTATTACCTCTCTGTTGGCTGTTTGCAAACTGCAGTAATAGCCTTCATGGCGGCGTATTAGCTGTATTACATTGCGCATATCAGTGGAGCGCGAGTATACGTGCGCGGGTGGGCTGTCGGGGCGGTGTCGGTTCATACCGTCGGTTCTCAGTGCATTCCCTGAACCCTCTACCACCTCCACCCAGCCACCCCTCGCCCCCCCTACGCCCGCCGCCCCCTTACGATGCCGCCTCTTCGTCAAGCGACATGGCTCTTTCTGTCTTTCCGCCGGCGCTGCCAGCGTTGCCTGCGCGCACGAGAGTCGGTATCACTTAACCAGGAGATACGAGCCGAGTGAGCGAAGCTTAATGCTGAAATAATGCGACAACCACTCGCTCGGTTCGTTGCACGCCACGCGCCAAATGCACGAAATGCATAACAGCGCGCGGCCGCGGCCGCTGCAGGCGCCGGGGAATACAACTGCATCCAGCGAACGAATATAATTTCGTTGTCTTTTGAATTTAGCACTCTCAGCGCGTTTTCCCCGTTTCATTCTTCTGCCGCTTTTTTCGTCCCCGCTCATCCCCCCCGTTTCGGCGCCCCTTCCGCCTGCATAGCGTACGGCCTTGCTACGTGCCGCGCTCTCGCGCGCGTAGTCGCTGTTTTCTCGGCGAGCGGTAGGCAGAAAAACGGGCCGACACGCGTGACGCGAAATTCTTTGCGGATTATACCCCACCGCGGACGTTATTTAATCATTTCGCTCTCTCGGTATTGATTGCGGCTTTTAATCCTTTCCGGCACGATTTCCGCGTATCCGTGATCCGAGCAGTTAGATTTCTGGCGCGTAGAGACGTATTTTTATACGACGAATATTGATCGGACGTTGTTTATAAGTTGTCGAACGTGCTTGCGTTGGCACAGGAGCGTCTGCCTCTGCCACCCTTCGCTTTCCTCCCTCTCGCTCGTCGTTCAGCGAACCCCAGAGCTGCGGGGTCGAAATGGTCAATGGTAACAGTATTTACGCAGTTACCGCGGAAACGGTTCGCAGCTGGTTTCGTTATTGCCGCAGAAAACTGTAAATGAGATTAACGCCGCCTCCCTCCTGTCCGGTCGCTCGCGTCTTCGCGTACGTGCATGCCGGCGTGCCGAGGGGTGGAAGTATCGACCCTCATCCGTACCAGGCGCCGCGCAGAAGGGCCGACGAGCCTAGAGCGAGAGGCGCGAGGGGGGTGCGGACTCGTCGTTCTGTCCGTAGAAAGGGGTGGAAAAGTCGAATTATTGCCTCCAATAAAAGTTCGCCGCGTGCGTCTTCCGAGCGGCGGCCGTGTCTTACGGTTAACGACCAATTAGAGGAGTTCCTCGTTAGGGGGGGTGGCAAAGACTCTCACTCCCGCGTCTATCGTTGCTTCTTCGAACGCGAGTGGAGAAATGAAGGAGAGCCAGGCAGAGAGAAAGAGAGAGAGGGAGGGAGGAAGAGAGAGACAGACAGAGGGGGAAGGAAAGACAGTCAAACGCATTTCGCTCAACCGACGCATTCAGAAACTTCCGGCCACTTCCGGCGCGGTAATGCACGAACGTATGCATCGGCGAAATTAAGCAATTAGCGGCCGCAGAAGTTAAGGCCGCCGAAACCTCCAAAGAGGATTACAGAGTGCACGGTATACGACGACGCGAAAGGACAACGGGCTATTAATCCGATTCGGCGACGTGGCCTTCTTTGTTCGCCGAGAAAGTGGACGCAACTGCAACAGGCTAGCGGCCGGCGTTGCATTAGGCGATCCCGAGAAGCCGTCAAAGGTTCGGCGAGTCGGGAAACGAAGTAATCTTCCGGGCAATATTGAATAATTAATCAGGGCCGAAAGTTTTGAACGAAAGCGGATCAGCCGCAACTGTCATTCGGCGAGCCGTTGTTCGACATTGGCCCCGAGGTTCCTTCGAGAAAGCCGACGAGGCCTCCGAGTCTGCCGAAGACCCTCAAGATTTGCCGCTGCAACGGCAGCGAAGGCTGGAGGGCGCTCCGGCTGGCGAGCCGGAGATTTAATAATCGGGTAGCGGGCGCAAGTTTAGAACCCGTCGAGAGACTCGAAAGAGGATCACCGCGAAAGTACTGCGGAAGGGCGCGCACGCTCAGTTAGCTCGGATCAATTCTACCCTCCCACATTCTTCCGTCATACCCCGCACTAAGGGCTTCCCTCAGCCGTCAGTCGCTCGAGACGGGCGCGACTTTTCGAATCCCTCGAAGTGTCCGCGGCGACGAGTCGAGTTTCGCCAAAATTCCAAACTTCGCAAAACTTCGCCCCGTTACTCCGCAGATGCACAGCAGCCAATGATACTTAACTCGAGAATGCATCTATCACAATTAATGCGAATGAGAGGCTAATAACGTCCGGAATATTCTTCGAATATGTCGCGGAATGCGGCTTCCGCAGGTCGGCTTACCTACTGACGTAGCTGGGACTCTTCGAAATTTCTCAAGCTATCCGCGGGGACGAGCCGAAGTTCCCGGAAACTCCTCGGAATTCTCCGACTTCCGCTCGTCGCCCGGCGAGCTTCCGAGAAACGACGTCGCGCGCCAGATTCCCGAGCATCGGAACGAAACGATCGTACACATCCATCACAATTAATTCGGCCGAAAGTCGGTCAATAACCGGGACGGCAAGTTCCCCGACGACGTTTGCCGGTCCGTATCGCGCGAGATGAGAGGCGATGAGAGGGGAGGAATGGAGAAGAGAAGAAAGGGGAGGCACGTCTCGGGACGTTCAGGTACACCTCGCACGTCTGAATTTTGAGCCACGTTCGAGCATTAGTTCGCCCGCCGAGCGGCAAAGTGTAGCCGCGCGCGCCCATCCTCCCTCCGAGGAATTGTACTTCCGCCGACTTCCGAGGCGCTCCGCAGAACTCGCGGCAAAGCCGTGGAAGATAACCGATATGGTAATGCTCCGGCACGAGACGCGCGCACGCCTTGCTAAAGTTAAATAATTAGGCGCGCGTCCCGGCTGTCGCGCGATCCAAAGCCGAATTAGCGAGGCTGGAGGGGGGTGCTGCGTGCCTCCATGCCGCTGGGTACTTGTAACATAGATCTTGCGATAGGATCGCACCTCTCTCCTCTCTCCTCCCTCTCTCTCTTTCACTCTACTTTCGCCTCTTTCACTTCCTTTCACATCGGCCACTCGCGCATCCTACGCAGACCGCCCGAATCAGACGCAACGAACTCCACTCGGCGCTGAGAGACAAAGCTCGACGAGGATCGAGGTGGGCAAGGGGGGGGGGGGGAGAGTAGGCCAAACAGAGCGTTAAGGGAAATTAAATAATTAGCTCGCGACTGAATTTTCGGCCGGCGACGTCGAAAAATGGATTAGCCCGACGCATGCAACTTCCCCCGGAGGTTTTGAGCGGCGTTCGAGGTTAGTTCGGGCTAATCTGATTACTTAACGTCGGAACTTAACAAGAGGAGCGCTAGGCGGGGCGTCGAAGTTTCTCTCAGGATTAAAATGACTTAATTTAAACTTCGTTCCTCCGCCACGGTCGCCGTATAAAACGACAATCTACCCCGATTTTGCCCGCGCCCTCGCGCGCTTTTCAAAGCCACTTTCGGCGGGTGCCTCCACGGGGGTGAAGGGCCGGACGGTGGTTTCGGGGTGGAGGGGGAAGGGGCAAGAAAAGAAGGAGGGACGAGACCTGGGTACGATGGGAAGCCCGCATTTAACGAGAGCTAATTCGCTACCCCGTGTACGCAGTGTAAAGCTCGACCCTCGCCGCGAGGCCCTTTCACCCTTTCGAGGAAGACACTTCTATCGGACCGATTACCAGACTCTTCGCCAATTCGCGATCAGCACCCTTCCTTCCGCGAGTTCAGGCCTCGCTTCAATTCAGCGACCTCAAGTTTGCGTACCGAACGTTCCATTACCACGCACATTCGCGAATTAACGGCTGATTCTGAAGGGAAGCGGAAGTGACCCAACGAATTATACGGTAATTTATGATCACAGTCCGTTAAACACAATGGACAAAAAGAAGGGGTACATATATCAGGCTAAAAATCGGGTAGTCTGCAATATTTACGGTCTATCCGCAATGTATGCAATTTTGAAAGGGTTTCCTCTCCAAGTGTTCATTCATTATCCATCCGGCAACGTTTTGCCCGCATACACGTCATTACTTTCGCGATATCGAATTATCAAGATTAATAGGCGCGTTATTGGAAAGTTAATGGCGCGTGTCTACCCGATTTACATTTTCCGCGGCGCATCGTACACGCACGCTCACGTTCAATGACGAAGCTCCCTTCGAAAAGCAGTCGTTTCCTTCCTGGCGTCGCACGACGTTCCTCGATGGCTGCTCGCAAACTATCGAGGCACGTCGAGCAAGTTCAAATACCGTCTAGGCAAGCGTGTCGGCCGCTGCCAGACGGGAGCGGCAATTAAGATGGCCACTTACGTCTACCGCAACATTATCAAAGTCAAGGTACTTATCTGCAGCTACCGGTGCTCGAGAGCGCACGAAAAACGTTATCCCACTCGGAAATCGCTAATTAAAATGCACGCAACCGTCATAAGCGACGCGAACAAACGCCGGCCGACGCATTATTTCGGGCCCGGCGGAGCGTAAGGAACAAGCAAAAATACGCTTCGCAATAAATCCCGTAATTCCCGGTGGCGAAAAAATACCATTGAAACGCGATAATGCACTTAAATTTCTCATGGTAATCCGCGCGTATCATCCGCCGCCGCCATCATCGCGACCGTCCGAAAAACAGTCAAATTTGATGAGATTTCCCGAGCGTGCAATCGCTAAGCCCGTTTCCAGCCATCCCCTGCCCCCACCACTTTTCCAGCGCGCGGGAGAGCTGTCTGGAAGGACACCGAGCGCGAGGAGGCGGACTCGGCATTTTCATAATGAAATTACGAGACGTGTCGGCCGTCCGCACGCAGCGACGCGTCCTGCAAAATGCACGCGCTTGATGTACGTGCGTCTGCCGCCCTCTCCGGAATTCGCGAGGCTCGCGTCTGATATCAGGTGTGACTCGCGAGTTTGCCGAATTTTCCGCTCTGCCGTCAACGTTTTTGGGAAGAACGCGCGTCACGGACTGGCTGTCAACACCTTCGGCCGGTCAACCTTGTCCCGACGCTTGAGTAGTCTCGCTGCAGTGCGTTGCACCCTGCTTTCCAGCCACCCCCAGACGCCGGCCACTCGTTACGCTTAATTAGGCAAATTTTCATCCGGCCGCTGACGCTATTTGTCACGATAAAGCCAGCCGCGACGCGTCGTGCTTTCCTCGCACGAGAATGCGCGTTCACGATCGGATGTAGTGTAACCGAGGTTTTTTCGGCGTGCAGGGTTTTGTGAGAGGCTCGTGAAAAATAGGGGTTGTTGAGTATGAAATAAGGCGCGGTGTCGCTTCAATTACATTTCTGACGTTGTTTGCGCGAAAATGTCTTTCGAATGCGGGACTGATTCGGTTCAGTCGATGCGCGATGGGAGGTTTAATGTGTTATATGCATGTAAAGAAAGTAGGCTCTCCTGATGTCAAATTGGGCGCGCTTAATTAGCTAAGAGGCCGCTCTAGTCAACGGTCGCGAAATGTAGTACCGAAGGCGAGAGTAAACAGAAAGATTCGAACCACGGTCAAGGACGGTGACAGGTAGAGGAGTGACAAGCAGAGGAGTGACAAACAGAGGAAGTGAAACAAACAGAGGAGAATAGACGTTAATTGTCGTTTCTCGTATTTTAGGTAATAGATTAAGCGCATCATATTTCATAAACATTCTCATAGCATGTAACCATAATAAACTAAATAAATAATCTCGTATTTTAGAGCAACACATTACGTCTATCTGTGCGATCGCTGAAAGCCCTCATAAGACAATCATTGTCTTATAAAACGACAATTTCTGTTTAAAAAAAAAAAAAAAAAAAAAAAAAAAAAAAAAATGGTCAAACTAAAATTCGAATTTGCTCTAATAGCTGCCCCAAAAGATGAAAAATCAAACACATTGGTCATAACCTCCATCGAAACGGAGGATGGAAAAACTTATGCTCTAAAAGAAAGCAACAGATACGTAATATACCACACAGAGTTAATGAAAACGGCGAATTATACAAAGGTGAAGAATAGTTTGAAAAAAAGACATCAATCAAGGAAGGTCTGGATCACACTAACTAAGGAATTGGAAGGGATCTATTTGGACGGAGATGGTAATATACAATTTTTAGATGAATACTTAGAAGAAATAGAAGAAAAAGATACAGCAGGAGAAAATAATGATAACTTAAACAAAATATTAGAAAAGTTGATAGAAACGTCACAAAAAAAAGATGAAGGAAGGAATTTAAAAAATATAGCAGATAAATTTATGATCGAGAAATTTACAAGTAGGATGTCGAATGCAAAACAATGGATAGAAACTTTCGAGAAAGAGTGCAGAAGGTTTGACATCACAGAAGATGAATCCAAAATAGAGATATTGAGATTGTTCTTAGATAAATCCTGTTCAGACTGGCACTCTGCAACATTAACGAAGTTATCCGCGGCAGCTAAATGGAATGAATGGAAGGATAGATTTACGGAAACGTTTGCAGACAAAGGATGGGGCACAGTAACCTATGCCTTGAGATTTAGATATATAGAAGGACCACTTATTGACTACGCTATAAAAAAAGAAAAACTATTATTGGACATGAACAAAGAAATAGATTCAACAACATTAACAACATTAATAGCAACAGGACTACCGGAATTTATAATGAATAAAATAGATAGAGAATCGTGCACAACATCAACAACATTGTTCACTGAAATTAGAAAGTATGAAAGTTTAGTAAACAAAAAAACCTTTACAAAGAAAACAGATAACAAAACTGAATACAAGAGAAGAAATGAAGAAAAAAAACCATGCAAAATATGTGAAGACCTGAAAAAAGGAACTAGATACCACCCACAGGAGCTATGCTGGTTCAGAACACAAGAGAAGAATAAACCAAGAGTAATAGGACATAACGCAGCATTAGAAGTAGAATTAAATGCAGAGGCAAAAAACGAACAATCACACCATTGGTCAAACTGAAGATCTTAATAGAAAATAAAGTAGAAGTGAACGGGATATACGACTCAGGTTCACAGGTTTCACTTATAAACTCAAGACTAATTAAAATAATGGAAGAAAGAGAGGATGTGAATAAAATATATTTAAAAACGGCCAATGGTGTGAAAAGCACAAAAGGTTTAATAACATTAAAAATAAAAATCCTAGATATAGAGAAAAAGATGGATGTATTTATTATTGAAAGAGAAGATTTCGAAGACTTCATCATAGGTCTTGACATGATAAAAGAGTTCAAATTAACACAAGATGAAAACTTGGAAATAAAACAGGTGAAGAATACAAACGATAAAAAGATAAATAAGACAACGAGTAAAGAGCCGCCTAATGCACAGAGGCCGAAGATACACTCAGTGAATTTTAATGAGCACGTAGAAGAAAGTGAATTTCAAATGAAAATAGAACATCTAGATAAAGAGAAAAGGGTTGGAATAAAGAAAATAATAGAAAAATATAAAACAATATTCGCAAAGGACAAATACGATATCGGCACTGTAAAAGATTATGAGGCACGCATAGACCTGTTAATTGATAAATACTGTAGCAAAAGGCCCTACAGATGCTCGATAAATGATAAGAAAGAAATAGAAGAGCAAATATCAAAACTCTTGCAGAAAAACCTTATAGAAGAATCATACAGCCCTTTTGCAGCTCCAGTGACCTTAGCTTTTAAAAAAGATGAAAACAAAAAATCGAGACTTTGCATTGATTTTAGAGAATTAAATAAAATTATCATACCGCAAGCACAACCATTTCCAATAATCGATGATTTAATAATCCGCACAAGGAACTGCAAATATTTCACAACTTTAGATATTAACTCGGCTTTCTGGTCCATCCCATTACGCATCGAGGATAGAAGTAAAACGGCATTTGTCACTCAGGAAGGACACTTTCAATGGACCTGTTTGCCATTCGGCTTAAAAACATCGCCAGCGATCTTCCAACGGATTTTAAGTAATATATTGAGAAAGCACGGACTGACAAAATTCGCAGTAAATTATATCGATGATATTCTGATACACTCGCCATCATTCGAGGAACATGTGAAACACATAGAAGAAGTATTACAAGCCATCACAACAGAAGGATTCAGATTGAAGTTCAAGAAATGTACATTTGCTTCGGATTCAGTGAAATATCTGGGACATATAATTCAAAACAATTCGGTAAGACCACTCAAAGACAATTTAATTTCAATAAAGAATTTTCCAATTCCGAAGACACAAAAAAATATCCGGCAATTTTTGGGGAAAATAAATTTTTATCATGAATATTTACCGAATAGCGCAATAATCTTAGATCCCCTACACAAGTTACTAAGGAAAAACGAAAAATTTATATGGTCCGAAAAATGTCAAGACGCCTTCAATAGAATAAAAGAAATACTATGCACACAACCAGTATTAGAAATCTTTGATCAAGAACTCCCAATTATACTATACACGGATGCATCAGCGGAAGGTATCGGAGCCATATTAAAGCAAACACAAACGGACGGAAAAAATAGACCAGTAGCATATTTCTCAAAAAAGCTACACGAAACACAGAAAAAGAAAAAAGCGATCTATTTGGAATGCCTAGCGATAAAGGAAGCGATAAAATATTGGCAACACTGGCTCATAGGAAAACGGTTCATAGTGTACTCAGATCATAAACCTTTAGAAAATCTAAATATAAAAACACGAACAGATGAAGAGCTGGGAGACTTAACGTATTACTTATCACAATACGACTTCCAAATCAAATATGTCCCAGGAAAGGAAAACCTGGAGGCTGACTGCCTAAGTAGAAACCCAGTTCTGGGACCAGAAGAGTACAAAGAAGAATTACTAAGAGTAGTTAATCTAATCAAAATCGAAGAGATAGAAAAAGATCAAGAAAAAAATAAAAATGTACAAGACAATAAAACGAAACTAATAGAAAAGAATAAAATATTTTATAAAAAAGTAAGAAATAAAGAGAAAATAATTTTATCTGAAAATTTCAGTAAGAAAGTAATAAAAAATATACATGAGGAATGGTGCCATATTGGCATCAGACAGATGATGAAAATGATTAGCTCGAAATACACAGCCAAGAATTTAACAAAGAATATAATAAACATCTGCAAACAATGTAGAATATGTGTAGAAAATAAATCAAGAAGCCAGGGAAAATTCGGACAGATGTCCTTTTTGGGCCCAGCCACAAAACCTTTCCAGATAGTATCGATAGACACCATTGGTGGTTTCGGGGGAACAAGATCTACAAAGAAATATTTGCATTTGCTAGTCGACCATTTTACACGATATGCGATTATAACAACCTCTAAGACACAAAATGCAAGCGACTTCATCAAACTGGTTAAGAAGGTAATAGACACGGACCAAATAGACACAATTTTAACAGATCAATATCCTGGAATTAACTCGAGAGAATTTAAACAATACCTAGAAGAAAACAATGTAAAAATAATATTTACTGCAGTAAACGCACCCTTTTCGAATGGACTAAACGAAAGGTTAAATCAAACAATAGTCAATAAAATACGATGTAAAATAAACGAAAAAGAAAATAAGAAGGCCTGGACAAGAATAGCACATGACTGCATAGAAAGATACAATGAAACGGAACACTCAATAACTGGATTCTCACCAAAGTATTTACTTGATGGTACAAATACAAGCATCATACCTAAAGAACTAAAAGAAATCGATGACAAAAACACCTGGTATAAAAATAGAAAACTGGCGCTAGAAAACACTATAAGAGCACATAACTACAACAAGAACTTGTTCGATAAAAATAGGAAAAATTATGCATTCAACATTGGAGATTTAGTATACATAGAAAACGGAAACAGATTAAATCGAAAAAAAATGGACAAGCTAAGAATTGGACCATTTGAAATTACCGAAAAAATTTCAAATTCAATTTATAAACTAAAAACTGGAAGAAAAAGAACAAACGTAGATATATTTCACGTAACTAAACTAACACCAATTACAACAGATATATATGAAACAGATAAAGAAGACACAGACATAGAAGACAACTGATGTAAATAATATTGAGGGCTTTCATCTTGGGTGGGGAGATGTAAAGAAAGTAGGCTCTCCTGATGTCAAATTGGGCGCGCTTAATTAGCTAAGAGGCCGCTCTAGTCAACGGTCGCGAAATGTAGTACCGAAGGCGAGAGTAAACAGAAAGATTCGAACCACGGTCAAGGACGGTGACAGGTAGAGGAGTGACAAGCAGAGGAGTGACAAACAGAGGAAGTGAAACAAACAGAGGAGAATAGACGTTAATTGTCGTTTCTCGTATTTTAGGTAATAGATTAAGCGCATCATATTTCATAAACATTCTCATAGCATGTAACCATAATAAACTAAATAAATAATCTCGTATTTTAGAGCAACACATTACGTCTATCTGTGCGATCGCTGAAAGCCCTCATAAGACAATCATTGTCTTATATGCATATTAAAATTTTGCATACGGATGTAAAGGGAAAGGTACAGTAGCGGCGACCGCACCTTCAATATTGATATTTGCAATAGTTCTGTGTTCGGAGCGCGGTGGGAACGGTTGTTCGTCGGCAAGCCAGCGCGGTGGCGCGCTTTTGAAAAAGATGAAATTCCGGTGACTAATGCCAAGCTCCAACCGTGCACCCCGTCGCCGGCGTAGCGCTGTAACGGATGTAATTCTTGAATATGTAAAGCGGTCGTTGCGCCGTTGCGGAGATGCCGGAATGGTTCAAAATTTTTCACCGCGTCCTTTCATCTCATTCAGTGTTAATGGAACGCATCTTCTTTTTCGAAAAGTACCCGCGCGCGGGCTCGAGACACGAATTTACAATGCAGCGAGTTTCTTGCCGCGTTAATAACAACCCTGTCACTTCCATTCGCCTAATCCCACTCGCAACGAGGCTCTCATTACCTACCTGTGCAAGGAATAATCTTCTTTCTTGCCACAATTTCTTTCAATCGTAAACGGAAAACATACCAGATGCTTCGCGTGCCAAAAATCAGATGAAAGGGGACTCAGTCACGCGGCAACAAAAATGTCGTCGCCGATGAGAATGCTCGTTTGAACGACTCGCGGGCACACTTTAGTTCTTTCATTACGCTTTCAATAGTTGGAAAGCACGGCGACGCCTCCCAGCAATGGCCGATCGATCGTGCGAGGAGGATCGGCGCGGAACGATCGTAAATCCGGCGGACAATTCCTATACACCGAAAAAAGGAGCCCCGGCCAATCCCGTTCCGGGTAGTCGATTCGCTCGGTCGGCCACTCGGAAAAACCGTCTGACCACTTTGCGGCATCGCCGTATACCCCTTTTCCACGCTTTCGTGCGTCCGCCGACGTGGCTGTCGTCGTTTCTGTCGTTTCTCTGGCCCCGCGCGAGAAACTCGAGGCGCTTGTAACATAAGTGGATGAGATTGCGGCCGGGCGAAATCCTTCGATGTCGGACTGCCGATAACGACGGGCAATTCAGTAAATTATACTCCCATATTATATCCTATTTGAATGCAACGTGTAAAGTGAGCAGAAATTGCATATTACATTCATGCTGGCCGCGTACGCGGTACGCGGAATCGCGGAAAAGTTCGACACATACTCGTTATTATTATCGCCATCATCGTCATCGTAGTGCGATCGTTTATCGTATTATTTGGATACGTCGGAATGTTGTGATAATGGGCTAAACTATACGTTAACTTTCGCGCCGTACGTTAGTTCCGGGTGAGCGTGGAGCGGCAATTCGGATTGGATACGCCTCGAGAGCGTAGCGCACAATTGACCCATCGGAACGGAGACATAATTTATCCCAACCGGACGGTCATTAACAATAAACTGTCTTAACGAGCAAAGTTCCATCTTTGTTCGAACGAATCGCAATTGTTCGTAGCCAACAGTGTCTCCCTGAAGTCCGTTTCGATAAACTCGATTCCGTCCTCTGACCGCTAACAATGAAACAAATCCATAATCACGATACTCGTCCCCCATGAAAGTGACTTCGCCCTTAAAAATGTCAACTCCCCCCCCCCCCCCCCCCCCTTCTCTCCGGCACATTGGCCAAGTTTCTCGAAATTCCTTCCGTCCAGCCCCGCGTCTGAGAATGCGGGAGCACTTAAACGCGCGCAATCGGCAAACGCCTGCGGAATCCGTTCGTGTAGCAGCATGGGACAATGGGCAATTTGTCGGGCGTGTGCGAGGCGACGCAACGCTGCAGTTTCATCTGCATAGGAGAGACTCGCGACCAGTCAGTGTCCGTAACACGTTCCGTTCGCACGTGTAAGCGGGAGCGAGAGAGTGCGCGCGCGCGCGCGGGCGGCCGCGGTCGTTCGATCGTCCCGTGGGAGTGCGTTTTCAGACGTACACGGCTTCCTTGGAACTCCGTCCATGCTGTTTACAGAGCACTCGCCCTCGTACACGCCGCATCTTGGGAATATGCCGGGGCCTCGATTATTGCGCTGAAACTCCGCCCGATATGCTTTTGCCGAGCAAATAGTCGGGGACGGCCTGTCCGGCTTGTAAGCCGACGCGAAACTATCTGCAAATAGATATTCCCCCCCCCCTCCCCCCTTGGCCGTCGTGCAACCCCGCGGACAATGGGGCAACGAGAAATTAATTATTCGTTAAAGTAACACTCGTAACGCTGTCGAGGCAGGTAGCGACAATTGCCCCTGCTCGATGGCACTCCGATCGCATTACATCGCTCCTGGGGTGTAATTGCGAGTACGCCGGCGTTGCCGTAATTGTACAGGTATAATTTATAATAATTACGTAATGATGTGATTGTAATTGTTAGGAATTACGTACATTTACGGGAGCGTTCGTACATAATTTTAATTACGGCTTCACGAGTCCGCGCTGCGGAACAATTGAACATGCGAAACTCTAATTGAGTTCGTATCACTTACGCGAACCTCGTCGAAGCGAAGCTGTTCTCGCCTCCGTAATTATCAAAATGGCGCTGACGGGCAGGATAAAAAGAACGTCCGGACTCAATTCGCGAGATTTGAGCTCGCTAAACAAGTTGTCCGACGCTGATCCTTGAGCCTTACGTTCGTTCGTAAATACGCGTGCTGTCTGATCCGCGTAGACGTTTTGACGCAGGCAGCCAGAAGAAGCTGGCTGCGCCGAGGGAAGTCTGCGGAAAATGTTCGCGAGTCCCGCAATAACCGCCGCGTCTCGTCGGAATACGCGCGACAGCATTGTTGTCATCGGTCTCATTGAATTTCCCCTTCGTTCTTAGACTTTCCCCGCGTCTTTTCCCTCTCAGCCCTGACCGCCCTTTCGCCCCTTACGTCACCCTATCCGCTCCCTTTCTCTTGCCGTCCGACGAGAATTCTCCATCCTCCAGCGTCTCCTCCCTTACTTGCGCTCACTCGAAGGTTGCATATCTCTTAGGCAGTCGCAAGCTGATTGACAATGGTCGCCTGTATATCCGCAGACAGGCTATTCTGCCGAAACTCCATTTTCCCCCCCGCTCGACTTACCTATACCTATATACGCATGTACGTGCGGATCCAGACGCACGCGTATATACGTATACGCGTACATATGTAGAGAACGACGGCAAAGTGAGTTTCAAATTGGTGAATGAATGGGTTTCATAACCGAGCCGCGCTCGGGTCTTGAAAGGCAGCGACTAGGGGAAGGGGCCTTATTCAATTCTTCGGCGAGACTTGGAGGTGGTGAGCGGAAAATGAGCCTCTCCCACGCAAGATCCGTTCGAGTGTCTTTTTCGCGAAATCAAGCTTCCCGTTATAATGGGATTTATGGGCGGTCGAAGCTACGTTCAATATTGTCTTACCGATCGGCGAGGCTTTTCCAATTGCCGGTCGACAGAACATTTCATAAACGCCACTGTAACGATCAGATTACGCTTGATCTTTAACCGTGAATTACTACGATGCTCCGTGCTTTTCCTTACTATCTCGCTTTCATCCGCGTCCGATCGCTGGGCAACAACGCTAGGTAAAGCCGAGCAATCCATCGAACTTCGAGTTCTCGCATTCTACACTATCGGGAACTACTTTTCTTACGTAGAATGCACTTCCGTATCTTGAACCGGTTCGATTGCCAAGGAAAGTCCCTACATCGACGTAACCCAATATCCGGCGAGAAAGATGCAACACTCGAGTGGCGCAGTTCGAGTCTATCGGCGCATTGGCGGGAATGAAAGGAGGAGGGAGCGTAGGAACCGCTCGCTCGCGATCGAGGCCGGATGGGGGTGGGTCGGCGGTGGGGGGGAAGGAATTAAATAAAAATCACGCGAACTGGAGATTTGGTCCGTGCGGAGTGGAGCCAGAAACGAGATGAGCACTCGGAGGCGCTCGGTTGGCTGGTCCTCCGTACTCCGCTCTGCATGTGAATGAGCAGGCAGCGGGCGTAGGTGGCGGGGAAGGGTGGAAGGGCGTAGAAGGGCTGAGAGGGGCAGCGGTAGCAGCGGGCGGGTGGAGGAGGGGATCCTCCACGGGGTTCCGTCGGCAGCATCGCCAAGGAAAAGCGTCGGCGAGGAGGCGAGTCGAGCCAA
Organism: Anoplius nigerrimus; assembly: GCA_914767735.1. NCBI lineage: Eukaryota > Metazoa > Arthropoda > Insecta > Hymenoptera > Pompilidae > Anoplius > Anoplius nigerrimus. The sequence goes on from OU612082.1 coordinate 11,330,590, forward strand.
GAAACGGAACGGAAGGAAGGCTGCATTTATTAAACCGAGCGCAGACGTGCCACCCCCCGCCCTTCGCGCTTCTCCCGCCTTTCTTCCTCCTCTTTCCGCGCCATCTTTCGCCCTTCCCACCCACCTCCCGCCTTTCTTCTCTTATTCGCTTTTCCTGTTTTTGCCCAGAACGACCGCGTGTGTGCGTCTCGCGCCGCGAGACGATACGCTTCCGTGCGCGCATGTGTGTCAACGTCCCGCCGTGCGTGTGGGTGTGTGAAATAGTACCTCGATACACCCCCTCTTCATCGCCGGGCTCTTTCTCCCTTTCAGGCAGGCACGGTCGCTTTGTACGTGAGAGCAGTTTTGTGTACGTAACGATGAGCTCGTCCCTTTCTTCCGACGCTTCGCGTCTCATCTCGCTCTCTCGGTCGGAGCAAAGTCGCGTCGAATTGAATGGCATGCCTCGTGCGTCCCGTTGCCGCGCAGAGCCGTGCGAGCTTATGTTCCTCGCGGCGCGCCGAGGAACATGTGCGCTGGATTACGGTCATTACCGCGGACGAATCGGGCTTCAGGGGAGTTACGCGACGTAGTGGCGCGTAACGACAGCAATTTTCCCCCGGCGAATAACTTAAGTCCCGTGCGTGCCCGAGCAATTTCAATGTCACGTATGCGTATTACATCATTTCTTCCCCTCCGCGTTGCGTAATAATGATCTTTAATCAAGATAGTCGTGCTTCAGGTAAAAAGTGAAGGGTCACCGGGCACGGGACGCATAAATTAAATGACCGACCATTACCTAGCCTGGCTTGATTAAATTTCGAATTAAACGGTACGTCATGTTCCGATCGGACATACCGAAGGTCCCACGGTTCGCTCATCCTGTCCCTGCGCAGACATCCGCCTCACGAAAAAGCGGATGCGCACTCCATCTTCCCGCCTTTCGTCAAACCGCATCGAGACGCGCACCATCCGGCGTCCTTCAGAACGACTCCGCTGTCGTTTCGGTGATATAGTGGGCGGCAGCAGCTAGGCGGCCGAGTACAGGACTGACTGCCGCGGTAGGAGACAATTAATCATCGGCGCACAATCGTGCGTACGCACCGATGCTCGAGGCGGCCTGTAGGTTCGCCGGTAGGTTGGCCGGTAGGGTGGCCGATAGGGTGGCTCGGGAGGATGAGGTGGAGGAGGCTGAGGGGTCAGGTCAGGAGAGAAGGCGCCCGCGGGAGAGCGAGGAGGCCTGGCGTGACTGATTCATTATGAGACTGTAATTAAGTCCCGGTATTAGCATACCGACCACGCCGCGGCTAACCCTCCAGTCGGCACCGACTGGAACGACTTGACCCGTCCCCGGAGGGCAAGGTGCTTCCTATGCTAACGAGATCGCCTATGCCCGGTATCCACGTAGGTAGCCCAGAAAAACTGCACATTTACCCCTGGTTATACGAGTTATACGAGTACGACTATATTCCCGACCATTAGGAGCGGCCGCCCGCGCTACCGCCAGACGCGTATCTCTTAATTAGCCGGCGAAATCCACTCTCGAGGCGCCGTGAGGATCGTACCGTTATCAATTCACCCTGGGCCCGCGAACTTCCACGGTCAACTGCCATTTTTTTTCCGCCCCTCTCGGCCCCCGGGCCGCCGTCAAGCCTTCGCTCCCGGCCCCGCTCTCCTTCCTTCTCGTTCCCCTTGTCCGTCGCACAGCGACGGCTGCTGCTGTGTGCGACCGTGTGCCGCCGCGTGTCGCTGTGTGCGTGCGCGGACACCCTTTGCGTTAAAAACGTCCACAGGCGAAAGAGCCGAGACGATACGGACTAACGACTTTATCTCGCCGACAACCCTCGCCGCCGCGGCCGATGCTCGGCTATTCTTTTCCTTCCCTTTTCCACGGAGCTCCTGTTTTATGCGCGCGATAATGCAATCCGATTGCGGCGCCGCGATAACGATATTTTCGGGGAAGTCATTTGTATAATGCTTGCTCCCCGTGCTTCGAATAAGTGCTTGACGACGAATTGTCAGACTCTGAAAGTAACAATCGCAGCGCGATTTCTTTCGTAGAGAGCTTACTGGCGAAAGTCAAATTTATAATTTCTATCCGAAGCATTCTCAACACCGGTTCTGTACAGGTTTGCACGTTCGATTCGATACCCCGCAACGTTTCCGCTCGGCGGTTCCGCGAGCGTTTCTCAGCGCGTCAGCTCGTCACTTATGAGACCAATAACGGGCCGATCAATCCTGGCGCACTCGATATTCGCCTGGGCTCGCTGAGAAATCGGGTAAATAAAAGCTCGGCCCCGGAGAGCGAGAGATAACGATCCCGGCCGACGCCCGTTTTTCCCCGGCGCGCCGATTAATAGTTCTGTCGATGAGATTAATCGAGCCACGATTTCCCGTGTTATTTTCAGCACGCTGAGGTGGAGGATGGAGGAGCTGGAGACGCTGGAGAGCACGGAGTGCCCGGAATGCCCCGGGCCACCCCCTGAGTTCCGGTTGCCGCCACCGCCCCGGCCACCCTTCCTCACAGAGGGTACCTACTGCTCGGAGACGCCCCTGACAGAACTCGAGGACTGCATTGCCGTACCGGTGAGTACACCGTCGTCCGACGACGACGTCGTTTCTTCTTAATTCGACGAGACATTCCCTTCGGAATATTCCCGGCAAAATTTCGATCCGAGTCTCAGTCTATTTATTTCTACCTCGGAGCCCGTGGCACAGCGGATATTGTAATTTTATTACGACGCTACCCTCTAAATACACAAAAAGTCGGAAATGTCCTGGCGACTATCAAGACGGTCTAAGTCAGAGTAATGAAGAGATCGCTTTTTTTATCGTTTATTTCGTTGCAGCCGACGTAGGGTGGAAGAAGTGTATATATGGCTCTTCTTTGATTAAAGAATTCTTATTTTGCGTTTTCGATGTTTCGGTTGAGGGTCGGCGGAAAGAATAATATGTTTGGACATTCTTCTGACAATTTTCATTTCTTCTGGCAATTTGCGCGGGATGCATTCTGGCGTAAGGAAGCGTCGGCGTGCGGTTTATACCGCGGTTGATATCCATCGCCACGCGGTCAAATTTCCATCTCGCCGTAACGCCTATTTGCCCTCGGCCAGTCTTGGCGAATATAATCACGGGCGCGACGCGCGTTAAATATTAATTGGCTGCGAATCGTGCGTTAACGCGAAACGAGAATTAAGCATCGGGCGGCACTACGAGGATTTATCATCCGATGCCCGCGCAAATAATGCGCGCCGAATTAATTGACGTGACGTTTCGGTTAACGACATTATCCCTGTTATCCGTGTGACAAATTAATTTGTCGGGAGGTCGCGCTCCGCAGCAATGACCGTCACCGGGAGAGTCTGACGGCCGGGTGTCCTGGACAACGTTCGAAACAACGTCCGACCCATGAAAAGGTCTCACGACATTTTATCTTAATCCCGAAACATAACGGACGTATGCGAAAGCACTGAAAATTCAAACGAGTAAAATATACATTTTTTTCCGCTTCGCTTCACTTTCCGAATTTAAGTCGAAACGATCATTTTCACATGCAAAATGGAGCTACAGGTGATCTTCAGGCAACTGTCTGAGCTGTGATTTTATTTTAACCGAACACTCAGGCTTCCCCGGCGTCTAGGCTCTAATCCCGAAAGCCTACGCTCCAACCTTTTGCACGGCGATTACTCGCCGGCGCGTCGGCTAATTCTCCGAGCAACTTCCGGCGAGCGGCTCGGCCTTCTTCCGGCGGCTTATATCGATTTCCCGCGATGCTCCGGGCGAGCGAGTCGGAGACTCGCTTTTCTATCTCCCGTCCGTGCCTCGAGTATTTGTGCGCGATATCGAGATACTCGCCAAGTTCATGCGCGCGCGAGGCTGGCTCTCGCTCGCAGATTGACGACCGGCAGCATCCCGCGAGTATCGAAACTCGAACTCGAACGAACGAGGGGGCGCGTTGACGGTGGAAGCGAACAGCGGTGGCAGGAAGGAACGGCGAAACGAGAAAGAGGCCGACAGCGATGATGGAATTGTGGGTTATCGGGAATGAGATACGTTTTACGATAACCGGCTCGGCCGCGCCGTTATAATATTACGTTTCGCTCGCAGCCTATTTGCGGAGCCCCGATCGTCAGAATCTTCGCCCCGTTAATGAACGCGCGAACAATTTTAAAAATCCGACCGAAAGGATAACTTCGGTCGGAAGTTCCGACCGCGGGGGCGAGTGGCGAGTGGAGGGATAAAATGTGGGAGAACGCTGGAGGAGGCGAGAGAGGTGGAGGCGGCGAGAAACGAGCGGGTAGCAAAATCCGAGAGAAATTGTAGGGAGGCCATCGAGAATAATTAAGAGACTCTTCGCGATGACCTCGATTTCTGCACTGTGTTACGATAGAGCGTTTCCTCTTTTTTCGGGACGTCGTTACTCCGCTTCCTTTAATCCCTCTTGTTCCTTCGAGCGTTCGAGGAGACGGAGGGGGAGGAGGAGGAGGAGGAGGAGGTGGAGGAGGAGGATTGATGCGAGTCCTCTCTCGAAGCGAAGAATGTTCGTGGCCGGAGCGCGGAGTTGCCGGGCAGCCTCCTTCAACTCCTCAATATCGAACTGACCCGCACATCGCACGTCCCGTTATACTGTCAATTCGGCGAACGCGGAAGTAGATGGCAGCGGCGGCCAATCGGTAAGCCGAGCGAGAGGTATGGTCAGGAAGCGCGCACGGAGTCGATGCGCTACACGAAACAGGTGGATGAGAAAGAACAAAAGCGAAAGAAACGTCCTCCGTTGCCCGCTGCTCAACGATTCGCATCGCGGGATAGGATTCTACAAAGGTCAGACAGGACTCCTTGTTCCCATTGTCCGGCCAATTTCGCGGATCAAAACGTTGAACAATGCCGAAAGATACCGTGCTAACGAAATTCGGTACCGAGCTCCCTTCTGGTAGAGTTCGTTATTTTTGAATCTTCTGCCTTTATTTAAGGGTATGCCCGACGGTGGAATGAAAGAGTGCGGATGAAGATTTTTTTCCCTAAGAGCGGAAAATTCGCGTTGGGTTGAGCTCAGGGTCGGTAAAAATGTAGCTCAGGAATCCGACTGTAAGGGATGAAAGTCGACAAAGGCGGACGCGCGATACAACGAATCAGGATGAAAGAGAGATTAGCGCGAACAGGGGGATAGGTTTAATCTGCGACCAATCATATCTTTAATCGCCTATAAATTCGAGAATTCCCTTCGTCTCACGTGATCTGCGAACTCATTCTAAGGATACGCTCTGGTAGTGGTTCGAGCGAGGACGAACGAAGAATTCCAATTAAAGTCCCCGCTACGGTCATAGACGAAGAAAACTCGGCGGAAGGCGGGAGTAAGAGACGGACAGATCCCCTCGACAACTATAACGCGTCACAGTTTTCACGTGCTATATAGCCATCGCGCAACTTTCCGCCGTCCGCGCTGACAACAGCTTAAAATTCTGTGCGGATCGCGAGGACGAACGAGGCAGCCGAGAGAGGCGAGAAATAGTACGGAAGGGACAGAGGGCAGCTTCATTTTTCTCGGCGCGATAAGTTTTCGTGCGGATCGATTAATCTCGTTGGATCTTTCCTTCTTGAAACGTCCAACCCCATCCCCAAGCCCCACCCCTTCCCCTGACATCCGTTCGCCCTTATACTTTATTACGAGCCCGTTCGTCCTTTTTCTTCGGAAAGACTTCTTCCGCGCGTTGAAGGTGGCCGAGCTTAGGACGGTAATCCGCGTCGTGTTAACGAACGTGCGCCATTACGTGGGATATCGCGTATGAAGGGAGCACGATCGGGCCGTTCGGCGTGGCTGGCGTTCGCGAGGAAACGATCGTCGGTGTCTCGCGCGCTCCGATCCGCCGTAAAGACTGTTCGTAATAATTAAAATGCGCTTCGAGGCGTGAAAGGCTTTGTTCGGGGGAGGGAAAATTTCAGCCGACAGTCTGCTGAAAATTTCCCGCTGAAAGCATCGCCTACCCACCGGGATCCTCTTCCCCGGAAGAGTATTATTTCCTCAAGACTTCAATTGTCCGCGGCATAATAAAGAGAGCCAGTGTATCTTCCGCGACTCATTCGTTACGTGTCATTGCCGGGCGAGTCGACTGAAATAAAGGGAACAAGAGTGACAAGGGTTGGCCCGAGAGAGAGAGAGAGAGAGGGTGAACGAGCGGTGAGATCGGAGAGGTGAAGGGTGAAAAGGGGGAGAATATCCGTGAGACGCGACGAACGGGAGAAGGTGCAGGGAAGAGAGTGAGAGAGTACTGCAGCTGGCGTTAAAAGTAAGCGGGTGGTAAGAATAATCGTTTCAGCCTCGTACCTCGGCCGATGTAAATAGAGAGAGTCCGCCCAACAGGGGACCGCTGTGTTTCAGTATTGTCTTTAGCGGGATGTTAAAAAAGCGTATTTACCCTGACAGGCGCCATCGTTCTGTCGCTAGCTCTTCCTTCACATCTTCCACGCGTCTCATTCTCACACGCTCGCTCGCGCGCGTACGCACGTTAACGCCCACACTCGCCATCTCGCGTAATACGCTCACTTTTTCATCTATCCATCTCACTCCCTTCCCTCTCCCTCTCTCTCTCTCTCTCTCACTCATTCTCTCTCTGTCTAACCCTCCTCGGCGTCGTCGGCGAGGACGAGCAAAAACGTTGTGTGCCTATTAATAGTGGAACACGTGTCTCGACCGCGACGTATACCGGGTACCCATTATCGCCCGACGATTTTACATCATTACGCGTAATTGGAGAGTCTCATCGGCATGTTCGAGTCGGCCCGTCCTCCGTTTTTCTTTCGGCGCGAATATCGTCGGCGCAGCGGCGCAAATTAGAGGCCGTCAGGACAGTTTTCGCGCTCGCTCTCCGCGAAGTCGGGTTCTTGGCAAATAATCGACTGGTAATTGACGCGTGCCACGCCGGGCGCCCGATAATGCTCTCGCTGAGAGCGTATTAGCGTTCTAAATTATTTTCCGACCGCGAGTGCGTTGAGCCGACATAATTTCGCACGGCATTATCCGGGGAGGAACGCGATTTAATCTTGAATAATCTTGCAGCGGATAAAGCACTCTCAGCGCCGTTTACGCTCACCGTCAGCCTCCCTCTACCCCCTCCCCACTCCTCCTGGCACCCCGCAGCTAGGTACACTTCCAGGTACGCCCCCAGCACACTGGATGTTTGATAAATTCTTGGACATTCGCAAATAAGCCGCTCTGCGCGCAGCGGCGTTAATTAAAAATTACTTTTCCCCGAAATCAACGCGCGAAGTACGCGGAATAATTTGCAGCCGTCCCACATTCACGAAAGAAACACCGATCATTGATCGACTCCGCTCACCGCACTGTCCTTGAAGCTATTTTCATTCAAAGGCAAGAAGACGCATAAAAAGACCTGTTTCAAGTTTTTTACTGCCTCTTTTTTTTCACGCCGCGCTCGTTTCTCCCCGCTCAGTGTTGTTGTTTCCATAGTCACCCTGTACGTGTACAGGACGGAGCGAGGACATGCGCGCTCGGGGCAAAGGGCGCTCGCACAAATCCCGCGTTTTTCGAAGGAAAGCCCGCACAGTTTTTGCACCCCCTCATCTGGCTTTACGAGGCGTTAAATGCATCGGGCGTCCTTAATTGAATTCTCCCACCAGCCTCGGGTGGCTGACACTCGCGAGTCGACTTCCGCTCGCGGGACTGGCCGAGACGCCGGTAAACGGTACGGATATCGTTGCGCAGGACCTCGGGACCGACAGACAGGACATCCCGTGCCGAAATGAGAGTCGCGGAGGTCAGATGGAAATTGGAGCGGCATAATTCCTCGGTCCACCCCATTCTCTTTACGACGATCGTTACGGAATGACAGCCGGCGAGCGAAACTCGAATTTGCCCCCCCTACCCGAACCTGTCCTCCCGCCCATTTTTGTCCTGCTTTGCGTTTTACGAGCGACCGCGCCGTCGAACAGAAGCTCCGCCGAAAATCGAGACGTTCATTTCGCTGCCTTTTTACGCTCAAGCGTCCCACCGATTTACGTCCGAAATCGTATTACCCCCGACCCAGACTCAACTTTCGCGGGGATGGAATATGACTCGTAGGGGGGTAGACGCTTATGTCCTTCACGTATGTGAAGAAGGACGGGTGACGCTGAACGTCGCGACGCGTGTTTTCTGACGAGCGTACCCTAGCTAGGTACGAGTCGTAATCGTACCTAGCCGCGACAGAGACAATGAGCGAGAATGGAATAGAGAAGGGGCACGTAGTTGTGCGTCTGTGCGTGGACGCGGTTACGGTTACCTGGGAAGAAAAACAATTTACGAGCGCCGGTTACGAGCGGGTAAAAGCGCTGTTCAAACTGGGAGAGTGAGAAATTCGAAGAGAAATTGCGAGTCGACGTGCGTGCTAACAGGGATGCGCGGGCGCGTGTGCGAGGATTTGGGGAGTTTGTGCGCGGACGTGCGTACGAAATGGGGAGTGAAAATAAGTAAGGATGACAGAGGCGGAATAAAGGGAAAGAGCGAGGTCGGCGGAGAGAAGTTTCGGAGAGGAGGAAAAGCGGGGAGAGGGAAAGAAAGAAAAGGGGAGAGATAAAAGGAGACGGGAAAGCGTAATTAAAAAGCACTGAGCGAATACGGGCTGTGTAAGTTGTCTCGAGTTTATTAGACAGTACTCGAGGGTTATGCACTGTTTATTAAACCGCTTCTGCACCCCTTTGACCACCTCATCCCGCCTGTCTTCTCCAACGTCCTCCTCCTCCACTTCTTCTCCGTCGTCGTCGTCGTCGTCGTCGACGTTCTCTTCTTCGTTTCCGAGTTATTGCGAAGGTATTTCGCGGCGTTCGAAACTTTTTCCATCCTTTTTCCCTTCCGCCCGCGCTTCCTTGTGTCTTCCAGCCCTGCCTACCTCCTACCAACCCCCTTGCCAGCCCCGCAGCAGCCTTTGCCGCCTTTGGCTGCTCCCTAGAAGCCCTCGGAGACTCTAGGGAAAATGCTGCGAGCGAATTTAAATTCTCGGCAAGCCGGCGAGAGGTCGAGCGACGAGGCGATGTCTCTAGAAGACGGGAGAAAGGTCGGGACAGCCTTAACCTCACGTCGCTCACCGGCTACGGTTATAGTTAGACGAACCTATTGCTCGTTTAATACGAGAAGGTCAGCGGAGTTCATGTCGCAGGTAGGGAGAGAGAGAGAGAGAGAGAGAGAGAGAGTCAGCAGTCGTCTATAGACGCTTACGCGATCGTGGAAATTAGTGGAAAACAAGATCCTCTTACGTCGACGGTGAATTACATACGTTCGCGAGGTTGGTAGGCCAGGCAAGTGCCGTGAAATCAAAGGGTCGAACGCGAGAAGTGACGGGGGGAAATTGTGTTCGTAAATTATTCCTTCCCTCGCATCCCGATATCCCGCCTAATGATCCCGGCGCATCAGACCGGTGTAGACCGACGATGAAAAATATCTGATTCACTTCAGGTTACGCCCGAGTTGCCGCTCAGGTCTCTCAGTAGTTCAAATAGAGAGCCCAGCCCAGAGAAGCGTCCATTTAATATAATCGCAGTGCGTGAAATCGATGGGGCGCGCACCATCGTTTGGGCTCGTAAAATCGTCGGTGGAAAAATTTTGCCTCGCAGTCGGTTATCGCGTCATCGCGAGCGGTGGATTCCTCGAACCTCTCATTAACGGGGGAATTAAATTGATTCCCGTATCTCGGGCTCGGATCGTCGCGAAGTCGCTTCCGCTCGTTCTCGAGTCCTATCTAGGCATCGCTATGGTAAGCAGCGTCTTCTGATTATGGTACGATTGCCTATCGCCGTTAGTCGCGCTCGCTCGTTCATACGTTGCTTCCCGGAGCACGTGTTTACGATGGACATCGAGTTCTCGGAGTCTCTCGCAAGGATTGGTAATTTTGTCGGTACTTTTCCCTCGTTCTCCCATCGCGCACTCACTCACCCTTCTCCGGGATCGGTCGTAGCTTCAGGTGTTCGAGCAAGGGTGCGCGAGGCTGTGTGCGTACCTGTCGGAGTACGTACGCTTGTTTACACCACAGTGTACATTCACCGTGTACGCACGAACGTTGCTTACGCACATGTTGCGTATATGAGTTCGGTACCGTTGCAAAGTATATTTCCGCTTACATGTTATTACGTATACCGCGCTCGGCTCTGGGCACAAGATAGATCTGCATTTAAGTTACTTTGCAGTAGACACAGGCAATAGGGTTATATATACTGACTTTACGTACTTCCGCATCGTTCAGCAATGATGAGCGAGTAAATATTTTCAAGTGACATTCTGTACATACCTTCCCGTATTTACGCACACCTGTCTAGACTTTTATGCCTATACGCGCACGGGTCTGTATCTACTTCTATGCAGCTATAGACGTAAATTCTGTCTCGCGCATATACGTCCGTACTTATTCACAGTGAGGAGGACGACACCGGCAACTACTGCGATTCAACACGGACTCGCCTCCCTTTCGACCATCCTATGCGCTCCCGTTTCCTAGAGCGCTGCCTTTCTGGATTTCGCTTAACCCGCGACGACGAAAGTTTAGATTAAGTCGACGGTATAATGCGACGAGTGCGGGCAATTGGACAAGTTTGGATTTGGATTTGAGTTATAGTCCCCGCAGCCAGGCTCGCGCGTGCGACTAACACACTCAACTTTCTCTCTTTCCGTCTTCCTCTCCCTCGTTCGCGCCCACTACCCATCCCTGTCCCTCCACCTAGCCCTACTCTGAATATTACACGCCCCCTGAAATCATGTTTGTGACTAAAGGGAAGATTTATGCGAGCTAGAGCCGAGCTAATAGCGCGAATAGAAATAAGTATGCGGACGAGGGTGGAACCTGAGGCGGCAATAAAGTCTAAAATGAAATTTCCCCATTAACAGTCTCGCAAGTGCCCCTCGCGTATCCTGATACGACAATAAACCGGTGGCAATCCGATGTTTCCCCCGTTACGCTCGATCTGCACGAATTAAGTCCCTCGCACGGCCGTACCTGCCGTCTGAATGCTACATGTTTTCTTTTTCTCTCCCTCGACGAACTCCGAAAGTGGAACGCTCGCGAAAGTTCGAAACGACGAAAGGCAGAAGTTCGCTCATTCTCACGAGCGATTGGCTCGTAGAGGAAGGAACTGCGCACAACCGCCTCGGTCTGCTCCATCTAATTTTTCGTGCCCCCTGTCCACCGAACTCCGCTCCTTCGACAAAATATCTATATAATCGCCGCGGAGTCCGCCCCTGGCCATCGGCCTCTCCTTTTTTCCGCCAACGGCCGCCGGTAGCTGCGGTCTCTACGCGTCAGCGACGCCGACTTCTTCGGCGTGCCAAGAAGGAGCCCAAAGCCGGCCGCGGCAAAAGTGAGAAACTGCAGTCGGCCCGGAGAAAGGGAGAGGAGTCGGCAAAAGAAACCTCGTAGGAGAGTTGCAAACAGAGTGACAGGGAAGAAATAATAGAGGTGCCGGAAGAAAGGGCGAGGAAGAGGGGCCGAGGGGGCTGGGGAGGTGGGGAGGTGGAAGGACGCAAAGGCGTTGGCTAGGAAAAGAAAGAAGGGCGGAGGGAAAAGGAGAAGCCGGCAGTGATACGTTTTTGCGCTGGGAGAGTCTCTTTATTACGCCTGGGAATCCGCTTTGTTTCTGCCGACGACGCTCGCCGGGTGGACGAGAGGGGGGTTCGAGGTGGGAGGGGGATTGAGAAAGGGCGAGGGAAAGAAAGCGAAAGAGGCGCGGCGAACAACGAAGCGCAGCGGTCGAGGGAGGTAGCGGGGGAGGAGGATCGGTGTGGGTAGAGGGGGCGGAAGGGCGAGGAAGAGGTAGAAAAAGAAATCAAGAGACAGAGGGTGTGGGGAGGGAAACGAATCCGCCGGTCTTTTTCTCAGTTTCGCCGGAACTTGGCTCGATGCAAAGTGGAAGTTTGAAAAATGAACGCGCCCGCTCGCTCGTTGGGTCCAGGCGGCTGGGGGGAGGGCGAGGATGAGCGACGACGAACGAAGACGAACGGACTGGGCGAGAGCGAAGAAGCTCCGGCGACTCGGCTAGGGGCAGCTAGGGGCGACGGAAAAAAAGTGACTTCTGGCAGAGGTGCGTGGAGAAGGATCGAGCGTACGGCGATGACGGTGGGAGGCCGTGGCTAATTGCGACGCGGATAGACGGAGTCGGACGCAGAGTCGGGACGCAGAGGCGGATGCGACGGTGGGAACTGACGGCGGCGGAACGGGCAGGGAGGGAGGGGGAGGAGGAGGAGGACGGACGGAGACGAGGATCTCTCGGTCCGGCGGATCCGCCGCAACAAAACGCGTCGTTACTTTCGCCAGCGTGAATGGCAAATCGATGCCAGACGTCGACGTTGTCGCGCGTGAATTTCGCCAGGTGGACCCCTCGTTCGGATTACTTCCACCCCCTTGGGTCCCTCGCCATCTCCGTCGCACCCTCAAGCGGCTCTGTTTCCGTTTCGCTTTTTCATACTGGCCCAGAGCGCGTACACGCGCGCACACACGGGCACATCGTCGGCAGCCCTCCTCCAATTTCCGTCGATACTCGCGCGATTCTCCCGTTGCCGGGCTCTCACCCCTCTCGCCCAGGGGAATCGAGCCCAGGAAAATCGGTGTTACGGGCATTAATACGACTCGGGGCGCGCGGCGGGGCTCGTAAAAAGGCGGCTTCGAAGGCTGCCATGCGACGTCGCGGGTAATGCGGATAAATATTCGCGAGCGGCCCCCGAACATTTTCCCCGGAAATCGCGTGCGAGCGAAACTCTTAACCGTAAACAGCGGCAGTCGAAATTTCATTGTTTCGGTAGGCGGAGTTGAGGGGGAGGGTGCGAGGGTCTGCAACTGAGACGGAGATTGTAATTTCAGATTGTATCGCGACTGCAATTTTCGTCTACGCTACGCAGTCCTCTACTTTAGACTCCTCGATCGCTCACTGGTCAGAGGCCAGCGAAATGGAAACGATCGACGAATTTACGACGAAGTAATCAAAGAGCTACAAACGCTTCTCTTTCTGAAATGTGCAAGTCTACCGACGTAGAGCTTAAAAGTTCGGAAAATATCGCACTCGAATTTATACCGGCTATAACTCGTGATTATTAGATGAAGCGAACACAATGCATCGCTCGCGATTAGAGTCCACAGCTCTTCCACATTCTATCAGTTTCCATCGCCGATCGACGTCTGGCAGAGGCGAGGCTCAAAGCTCGAACGGCCGGTACAAACGTTAATATCGGCCTGTTGGATTTAGTAGAGATTTGTCGGCGACGTCATCGTCCCCGTAGGTCCCCTCCCCGCCGCACGTGCTCCCCCTCTCATCGTTACTCAGGATACTTTTTCTCCTCCCCCCGTATACCCACGGGACCCGCGCCCTGGGACTCCGGTTGTAGAGGTATCGATACGGCCCTGCCGCCCTTGTCGCTCGTAAAAGACGGCTTTAGGAGTTCTCCGCCACTACCGTCGAGTATTACCGATAGATATTATGCAGGATCTTCGCAACATGGTAAAATACGAGCGGTGCTCAAAGGCGAATAATGCCGCGAGAATGCTGCTTCGCCGTATATGCGCTGGCGCGCCAGCATTAAAATCCGTTAAAAAATATAAAAGTGACGTATAGGCACGGCCGTACGGCTCTCGGAATAGAGAGAGAAGGAGAGAGGGAGAGAGAGAGACAGAGAAGAAGAGAACGCGTTAGGTTTCGCAAGCGGCGTCCAACGGCCTTGCGTCTTTTTTACCCGCTCGCACGTCGCCTTCTCATGAATACCATGAAAGTTAATGACGTTCCTTTTTTCGCCGGACAGCGCCGACCGTCGTGAGAGGAGAATGCGTCCGGATGTTTTCCGTGGGTGGGATAAGTGCAGAGTAGAGCGTGCGCGAGAGTAGCGAGTGTACCTAATACGCTGATCAAAAGATCAGCCCCGACTGGGAAGCCGGTCACGTACGCTGATCGTGTAACGATTCTCTGCCGAGCGCACCGGGCGAATCTGCGCGTGTAAAGAGGCAGAAAGAAAGGAGCGAGACGAATCGGCCGGGCGAGGGGGACCGGGGGGAGGGAGGGAAAAAGGGAGGATCGCGATGTCGGTAATGTGCATTTCTCCCGGTCGCCCTCCCCGTTGAAACGACACAGGAGCGCTCGCGCGCGCGCGAGCGCACACGGCTTCCTCCATTTGTCTCGTTTCTGGCTTCTTGCTTATTTGTCGGGTCACCGGGTTCCAATTCACTCGTTAATCTCGCGGAATTACAGAACCGCAGTTATCTACATCTACACACGGCCGGCCCCGCAATGGCCGATGACTAATTGAGTGCAATAAGTAGGAGCATACGCTGCCGCGGATTTCATTTTTGCAGCTCCGCTCCGTATTATCGCGCGATATACGGCGCGGATGGAGTCCGCGCGAACGAATCGGACAGATAACGGTGAGCGCAAGAACTCGATTGCGAGCGTGTAAATCACGGGACAATGCGCATGTTCTGTCCCGACTGATGCTGGGCCGCGTATCACGCGGCAATGGGTGTACATAAAATCGTACTTCGCCGAAAATGCTGGTTACGCATTACCTAATATCGGCTGTCATATTCGGCGGAATCCTCGTCGCGAGATACGCGCTCGAAAGTCAATATACGGAAACAAGCTTTTCCAATTTACAGATGCGCGTGCGGGCGAATTTGTGGGGGATGTTCGCCGATTGGGACGGTGGGAGAGGTTTTCAAGGTGCATCGGGGTCGACGTCAAAGGGAATCCTTTGATTCGGTCGGAAGTCCGAGACTGTGGAGTCTCTCCTTCGACGAGAGACCCCTCTCGTCATTCGTTTCGAATACAACGCCAAATGAAATTCGGCAGACGGAGTCCCGCGCGCGCGCGCGGGCGTGATTTATTCCTGCCTCTTGCTCCCGACGGTTACGTGCTCCTCAAGTTCTTCATCCACGTGAGACACTCGCCCACCCCATCGGGGCTGGACGAATCCTCATTCCCGATATCCGGACACTGTTCCGCCATTTTCTATAATTCGCCCGCCGCCCAACTCTCTCCCTCGAGCTTTCCGGGCAAAAGTGAAAAGTACGTCGGGCTCGAATAAATCACTGCTGATAAATGATCCTCCTTTCCCGCCGACTTCCCCCCCCCCCCCTTCTCAGCCCCGGTTGGAATCATTCTCGAGTATCCACACAGAATTTCAGAATTTACGACCCTCATTCGGTTATGATCACTCGATCAAAGTATTTCCCGTGCCGTTTTCTCGCCGATTTTCATCTATTACAGGCCTCGGCTAGATTTCGAAACTGCGATATCCATTCCTCAACTCCCATCCCACCCCTCGAATCGCTGTACGAATGAAAAATTTGCCCTCGTGCCCTTCCTCCCATTGCCGAACGCGACGCTCGTTCCTCAGCCATTCTTAATCGCGGCGTATTTTCCGTGCCATTGTCCCGAGCTTCCTCGTCGATCCCGATGGGGGTGGTATCCAGCGAGAGATTTTCCCGTAACAATTACCGCGGCTCTTCAATCGTCGTACATACTCCAGCGTGGCCCGCGTAACCCTTCCAGACACGCACGCCTTCCTCCATTCCGAGCCATTAAAGGCGCAAAACGAATTCTCTTCCGAGTCATTAACCGGCGCGTACCTCTCGCCGGCTACTCCCTCCAGATTTTCGGCCTCCGAAGGGATCAACCTCGTCCACCCACGCCCACCGCCCCCATCGACCACCCTTCGGGCACCGTTCTTACTCCGGTCCGCGCGTCGGTTATTAACTACGGCTTATGCCGAGGCCTCGCAGCTTCATATACCGCGACGAGGTGTCCGTTATCGTAGGATTAGAACCGACATTAAATCCCAACTATCGCCTACCGCTGCAATCAAGCGCGCCGTAATCACCCTGTACGTGAGCGATCTACGGGGTGTCCAGCAAATTCGAGCCGCCTCGGACAGTATAGCAAGTATTGAAGTTTCAACAGTAAGATCATCGAAGGCGTTTTAGGGCTTGAAGAATCTGATTTTTACATTAACTTATATCGTAGGAAAATGTCTGGTGACAGAGTATGTTTTTGATTGTCGCCAGAGCGAAATTAAGTAGGACGTATGTATACGTGAGATAGTTTCGTTGTTTAGGTCGGTGTGGATAGGTTTGATTTCAGCGTTGTGCGTTATAGGACACCCCGTATAAGCGCGAAGAGCCTAGGCTAAAACCGTTCAGCGTTGCAGGATGCACGCACGAGAGACTGAACAGACGCAAAGCCGCGCGTACAATTTCCACCGGTCGCATCCAGCCAGCTTCCGCATATTTATCGATCATTTAACGCGTAAGACCCTAATTTTCCCCTCTTACGTTCGATAAGCAGTCGATTTGGACTCATCAAGTTTTAAGCGTCCCCGTACGGACGCCTTGCGCTGCAGACAAGGTAGCTAACGGCCGTGTATGTTCATCCGCATACTTGAACGCTATCATCCATTTGCGAGGATCAAGTGTCGATGCGTTTCGGAGGGCGAACTGCGTAAATCACGGATAGCTACGCGCTTACAGCACTCAACGATGCACTCTATATTACACCCGCGACTCTCGAAAGCGTCGGTTATCGCTCTGCATAAATCAGAAGCTAATCCCCGACCTTCGTCGGCGTCGCGACGCTTTCACGGCTCCTTATCCTTTCAGCGTGTCATAAAATTCGGGCCCGACTACGTCCGAGAAGAAGCTGCGCGAGCCGGTCGTTAATTCGAGCCCGAGTTCATCGGATACTCTTACCCGATCGATCAGAATGAAACCTGCTCGCCGCTTCAGGATATTTAATTGCCGCCGAGCGCTCGTTGAAAGAAGATTTACTCCTCGTGCCGGGCACCCGCGCTCTCTCCGTTTCAGTTGCGGAAGGTGTAAAGTCGCGTTGCACTCGAGGTACGAGCGTGAGAGAGAAGGGCTGGGTAAGGCAAATAGCGGCTGAATTTCACGCTGACGGCTGTCAGTGCGTCTCTCTGTGTGCGTGCCTCGTGCGTGTGTCTCTAGACGCATCGAATCTCGCCCGGCAGAAGGTGTAAATCATAGCGGCCGGCCTACACAAGGGCTGCCGCGTTCGGAGGGTGCGCGCGAGCGCAGAAGGAGGACCGCCCGTCGCCGGTCTATATAATGCACGAACGTTTCAAACGCGGTGGTTATCGCGGCGCATAAATCAGAGGCTAATCCGGCGTTCCTCCGCGCTGCTCGTTTCTTCGCTTTATAGGATCGAGTTAATAGACAGCCGGGAGAAATGCGAGAACGAGCGGCGGCTGGTGGGAGCAGGTAGCCTCGTCGAAGAATCGACAGCGTGCGAGTCGAGTTTGTCGAGTTGGCGAACGACCTTCTACAAATTGTTCTACGATGTTCGAGTTCGTCGATTTCGTAAGGATGACGAACGCGATTAATTGCGAGCCGTGTAGGCCTAACGATAGTTCGCGAACAGACAAAATCTTCAGGCACGAGATTCGTCGCCGGTTATGAGGAGGCCGATTATCACTCGCGCGTAAATCAGCCACTAATCTCGCATTGCGCTGCGTCGCGGCGCCTTAATGCCTCTTATTCTTTCGTTCGCGGCGTGAAAAGAGATTCGCGGTGCGGCCAGAAGGGAGCGGAGAGACAGATGAAAGTAGAAGCGAGGAATAAAGAGAGCGAGAGAGCCGGCGGAAGTATCGTCGGTCGAGATTTTCACGGCAGAAGATACTGAGCGTTGATCTCGGTCTCCCGACATCGTTAGCGCCGTTATTATACCCGCGAGTGGGTACGCTTTCTTTACTCTAATGCCCGGGGCCATCCATAGAATATATCTTGATGCCCGGGATACGATAGGACTGTAGCTTTTACTACGACGCTAAAGCTCCTTATGACCCGACGCTCTCGCGATGTAATAAGAGCGCTGCTTTAGCATTCAATGAGCTTCGCGCCTGCATCGCGTCATCGCTCGTGAAAATGCTCCTGCCTCGCATCTGCGACCGAATTCGAGAGTAATAATCAGCCGTCCCACGCGACCGGGCATTAACGGAACTCTTATGCCGCCGACCGCGATCCGGACGAGATCAAGATTAACCTACGCTTTCACGGAAACGAAGGGAAAACTTCGCGATAATACCTACTTCGCGCAGATACGAATAATGCGCTTACATGTCGCTGGGCGAGTTTTAAATCAAGCCGTACGGTTTGTCGGTAAAACAATCCCGTTTGAATTTCGACTCTTTATGGGATGCACAAAGGGTGAAAATTGAGCCTGGCCGAAAGTTCCGCTTCACACTTTTACGCCGACTCCCCCGCGTCTGTTTACGGCTTTCACATGCACGGTACACAAAGTTCCGGGGTACCCTCGCCGTCGGCAGAACGGTCCGGGGCAGACCGAAAAACGATGACCGTGTATCGTGCCGTCGGAGCTGATTATAATTAGATCCCGAGAACGAAGGTGATGATACGGTCCGGCACGAGCGCAGCACATCGAAGTTTAGGAGAATTCGGCTGGGCGCCCACACGACTTCGAGCGAGCACTCGACGCCGATGCAGTCGGCGTTAGTCTGTTTACACAGCGCGCTTCCGTGGAAACGAGCGCATGAAAACTTTCCCGACCTTGCCGGCACCACCCTCATTCGTGATGCCTCTGCCCACGCCGGCCGGATCCACGTTTACACGGCAACGTAAATCCGTGACTCGACTTTCCTAGGCGGCCCGTGATCCGCTACACATTTCGAAAGCTGCGAGCCCCGAGCGCAGCCCGACATATTCGCTTCTTCCCACTTTCCCAACCACGATTTGCCGCGCGCGAGTGCGAATCTTAGAAATATTACTTTCTCGACTCTCAACCCCGCGCCCCAGTTTCGGTTTTGCGCGGATCGAAAACTCATCCAGAGCTCGACGTTTCGCATTGAACCGACTGCCATTCGTCAGCTGCGCCAAACTGCGGCCGCATTCTCTTCTATTTCCATTCGGAGTCCCGCTCGCACTTAGTCTCCGGGACTAATTTCGTCGCGCGTTTAATCCGTGAGCATCGAGATGCCAAAACAAAACTGTCGAAATGTAACCGTCGCGTAACGAAGGTCCGAGATAACGGCAGGAATAAGATATCCTCAGGGCCTAAAATAGCCCGGCAACCAATCGTTTCCTCCCGTTCACAACAAACGGCCGACGATCCGGTGCTAGCGCGTGTTCACGTCTAAACAGCAGTTCAGCCGGGCCGTAAACATTCGCCTTCCCAAGAGCAACGGGTTCTACCCGCAGCAGGACCTCTGATTGGTGTCACGACCCTATATCGTCGACAGTAGCGGAGCCTCGCTGTTTTAGCCTTGCGAGACGTTATGCGACGCGAGAGTGCTGTTCGCGCCGGCTTGAACGGATGTTATGGGGCTTACGGGGTTCTCTCCTTCTGCGGGAAGAAGGTGGGGGGGACTCCCGGGCGCAGTGGGATGAGTCCGAGTGGGACACGTGTACTGGATCGAGCGAGAGGAGGAATAAATAGAATGCGAGGCGGATTGGATAGCATCTTCAGCGCCTAGAGAGGAAGCGTCTGCCTTCTGTTTCCTTCTATCTGGCATAAATATTGTGTAACGCGCGCGACTATGCCGGTGCAATCTTGAAATTCGTATTGTATACAGTTTGGAGAGAGAGAGAGAGAGAGAGAGAGAGAGAGAGAGGATGCCTTGTTTTGCTTCTGCTCGTACGTCGGTCTTTGTCAATGTTTCCATTTGTGTAGGGTGGCGTTCTGTTTCGGCTCGTCTCTCTCCTCATTCTCTCTCTCTCTCCCGGTGTTTACGCGTATCCGGAATAATCAGGGGTTGGACGGGGATAGTAACGAGGGTGTCGCAAAACCGCAAACGCCATTCCGGAATAGGCACGTCAGCGTGGGAGGAGGTCGGTGCCGCACGCTTTCTCGTCCCACGTCACCGCTGTGAAACTGTCTGGCCTTCCGGGAACGTCTGGAGCACGTTGATCGCCACTTGAGAGCGAAAATTTTCCCCTCTCCGCCCCCTTCGAGGAGATGCGTGAGCATGTGCGACGAAGCACTTTACGAAACTGCGGAATAAACTCTTCGGTTCGACCGTTCGATATTTACTCGCGACTTCCGCTGAGACGATCTGGACGAAAATTAGGGCGAGCTTTAGCAAATATAATTTGGACATTCGATAGATTGGACTCGAGGTCAAATTGGTTACAGATACATTTTACGATTGATGGCGTTCATGGTTGTCGCTATGTAAATTCGAAAGACTGAATCGACCAAGTTGCATCAGAATTGTGGAAAAAGCTGTTAAAAGCGGTTTCTTACTCGAAAGCTGCTGTATTAAAAGCCAGCGGGCGCGGAAAAAACGTAATTGTTTGCGCACGTACGACCGCGCCGAAAGTAACCGGTCAGCCATAGTAACTTCCCTATTGTACGCCCGAATCGCGCGTATTTACATATTCATATTTACGCTGTCGCGTCAGGGAGCATTTTTTAATTCGCTCGATGACTCTCGAGAGAGACAGCCTCGAAGAGTGATACACGCCGTGGGGGCGGCGAATGTGATGAGCTCTATTAAAAAACCTATACGACTCTGATAAAACTGCGCACGGGAAAAAATGTGTTTTTCATTAAGTCTGATGGAGGAATGCGGTCGAGTGCATGGGCGGGGGTTGAATATTTTGGGCACGAGTCTGGGCTGTGTGTCTGAACGCAACTCTCTGCGCGATGCGTTCGACGGTAGGCAATTAACGGGCATGTAATTAATGACCCACCCTTCGATAGTCGTCTGGGTAACAACAATGTCGGGGACCGACGCAAAAATAGTCTCCTCACCCTTGTCGGTCTTCCGGGCGCGCATGTTGCACTTGTACGATTGTGGAACGAAGGCAAAATCTCATATGAAGCGACTATAAATAAAATCTTCGATAAATTGCCGATATAAACTCTCCTTCCTTCCGAATCCCGAAAGCAACAAAATCGTGATCCACAACAACAGCAGAAACAGCCGAAGAAGTTTCGACCGCTCTGGATAGTTTCAAAAGCGTCAACCTCAAATCTTCCACCGCTGCCAAAAAAATAGTTTCCAGCGATTCCCTTCTATTTTAAACCGAACTCACTCCGTCATAGAGAGTCGTTTGTGTCCGAGTGGAAAAAAATATGTCCAGAGCGAGGCTCATGCGAGCTCCTTTCATCCTCAGAAAGAGCAGCACAATACGGTACCGAAATTTGCCCACCTATTTCGGTCTCACCCCGTATAGGTAGAAGTACATACGTGCCGGCGCAGTGAGAGCTAGCGTTTGTACGCTCGTCGGCGAGACGTGTGTACATACCTGGCTGTCACGGTTGCGTACGGTTAGGGGGGTTGGAACGGGGCAGGGGGCAGGGCTGGGGGGTAGGCGAGCGGCGCGATTAATAAAAAACGGAGTGACAGAGAAGAAGGAAGGCCGACAAACGAGCGCGTTCGTTATACTAGCACAAAGAGGGCCGCGACCGCGGCGCGACTGAAATGCTTCTCAGCAATACGGGGGCACGGGCGAAAAAAGAGCCACGGCAGAGAATGAGAATCCGGAAGAGCATCCGTCGGAATTGGATGAATCTCCCCGCTTCTCTCGCTCCTTCCTTCCTACGAACTCACCCCCCCCCCCCCCC
Organism: Anoplius nigerrimus; assembly: GCA_914767735.1. Classification (NCBI taxonomy): domain Eukaryota; kingdom Metazoa; phylum Arthropoda; class Insecta; order Hymenoptera; family Pompilidae; genus Anoplius; species Anoplius nigerrimus. The sequence continues at coordinate 11,352,121 of OU612082.1, forward strand.
ACCCCGTCCCGGTCACCCCACCCCCGACCACCCTAGCAGCCTTTGTCCCGCGCCTTCTGCCTCGCTATGCGAGAGCGCAATTCCACGCTTCCCGCTTCATCTCGCGCTCGGAAATGATCGCTTTGCGCTCGAGTGACGGCTACTTTGCCGACGGCCGGAGACGCGGGTCCGCCGGATCGACCCTCTTAATTAATCGAGGCGGGCGTACGTGCCGATTGCGAGCCCGTGAATAATGCATCGGGCCCGAGGCCCCGCGCAGTTGCCCGATTCAAACGGCGGCCTAATGGAAATATAGGCCGGCGCGGATTACCCAAATTTAATAGCCGGATGGTAAATGGCTCTTTCGCTGCTCGACGATTTTTTCTCATCCCCGAACTTTGTTAATTATACCCCCGCCATTCGGCAAATAGCGGGGCTATTATTATGCCGGCGGGTGGGGTTAGGCAAATTGTTCGACGTCCGTCGACGGGCGAATATCGTATCGCTATTAAGCGCAACGATATCGGAAAGGCGGCCCCCCCCCCGCAAATCAAAAATCGATGCGGGCCATCGGGCGGCCAACTCCTGTCCAATTAACGTTCGCCCGGTGGCGATCGGGGAAAGAAATCGGCGGAAAGTGATTCGTCCGTTTCGCACTCGGTAAGACACAAATAGGCGAATAAAAATCATTCCTCCTCCGATCGCAATTTTATTCAGCGGTTCGGGAACGGGATTGAATCTTTCCTAATAATGGATTGTTTCCCTGCCGGAATCGAGGAGGAACGGCAGGAAGGAGAAGCGTCGAACAAAGAGTGCGAGAAGGATCGTTCGCGGCCGAGCAGGGGCGGAGGGGGTGAGAGGAAGACGGAGATGGAGGGCCGGGAGGAGAGAAAAATAGATGGAATCCACGGAAGTTCCGGGGAATTCGTCGGGACTCTTCGCGAGGAACGACCACCCGGCGTCATATCGACGTAGACGAGATTCGATATTCCGTGGCAGAGCGTGTCCCGAGGCGTGACGGGGGGAAATACAACCTCTGATTGGCTGCCAACCGGAGGGGTTCCACGGAGGCGTAAAACAATATCGTCGCTGCGTGTATAAGAGTGAAAAGCGAGGGATCCTTCCGAGGGGATGGGAAGGGGGGGGGGATGGGTAGGAAGGGAGTGAGTGCGTTCGTCTTAATTTTCCACCCGGAAGCACGGCTGGACCGCACATGGGGTGGCTCCTTACTCTTCTCTGCCCTTCTGACTCACTGCCGTTTCTCTTTCTACGTTGCGACGCCCCACCTCAGCCTCCCCCCAATGGCGGCGGCTAATATCTAATTCCGTGGGGCAACGATAAACGAGCCCGGCGCGGCAACTGACACGGGACGATGACTCGAGCGGAAACCGAGGAGGGTGAAAGTACTTTGCTGCTCTGTCATTACGCAGACATTCGTGAGATTTGATTGTCCGCCGAGGGAGGAGTAGAGTGGCTGTGGGGCAATCACGGGATAAACATAACGTGCGACGGTAGGAAGATGCGAAGAATTAAATTACATGGCGGATTTCAGGTGCGTACAGTTTCGTGGGTTAGTTGAGTCTTGCTTTCGGAATCGTCGGTCGGCGAATGTTCGGCCCTTCGAGGGACTTTCCCACGTTTATATCAAGTCCGCTCATTGACAGCGTTCGAACGATCGTCGAGCGACGACAAATAAAAGCGAGTAAACGCTCGAGCTTCGACTCAATTTGCAATTCCGCCATGGCCTCCCGTAACACAGCCCACGAAATTGCATTTCAGCCGAACGCTCCGCGCGCATTTCCCATTCCAGCCAGCCTTAAACTCCGATCATTTTTTCGCCGAACGCACTCTCGCTGAGCCTCGAGAGATCCGAGAGTTCATAGCAATCGGTCGCGGACCGGTGGTGCAGAGGGGTGGCAAGGAGCAGGGTTCTGCATGAATATTTAACCCCTACTGAGCCGACATCATCTGCTGGGAATCCACTCGGCGGTTTGCTCCTTAGATTCGAGATTCGAGAGCAGATCGGGCGCGGTTAGTCCTTGAATGCTAACCCGGAGATATCCGGCACGCATTCCACCTCTCCCCCGTCGAATTCTGCGAGCCCTATCTATCCCTCCCGCGTACATACATACACACGTAGGTGCCTGGCCGCGTACATACGTATATAGATCATGTCAGCCCCTCCCGGACGACCTTCTGGCAGGAGGCTCGTCTCGCCTCGTCCTTCCTCGCCGACGAGCGCCTACTACCCTCCGGTTGCCTAGAAATTAATGCCACTTCTAACTCCGTAGACGCGGCTACTTCAAAACTTAACCGCGTTCGGGGAAGCTGAACTTGAGACCGCGTCATCCATTCTCACTCGACGCGGTTCCTCGGGGGACGGTGGGCGGGGGGAGGGAGTGGGTAGAGGGCGAACGAAGGGAATAAGAGAAAAGGAGAGGGGGCGGCATGAGGATGGATCGGCAAAGGGGAAGAGAGACATCGTGGGGCGGTGCGATTAGTACGAAAGCCGGCGTCGAGCTTTTACTCTCCAAGGGGAAACTTCCTCTCCCTTCTTGCGCCACTATCTGCCTCTCCCTCTCACACACACGCTCCTTTCCTATTCCTCACTCTGTCTCATTTTACCGCTCGCTGTCTCGCGCAATGAGCGGAGTAGGTGGATCCCTTAATTCAAACGTAAGTGGATAACCGAAGTTAGCTCGTCGCTTAATTCAAATCATCAGGCTTCTCTATGTACGCGGAAGATTAGCTTCTTACGGCGAGCGAGCGGGAGTTCGCGGTGGCGCTCGAAAGAAAACGCTGCCTCGAGTCACGTGGGACGCGCTCATGGAGTTTAGGGAGCGTGTAACGATGCCGGTGAAGTGACGTGAGATCGAACGACGTGACGATAGGCCTGCCATGTAACGCGGCTGGTAGCTGGAAAAACTTCGTGACGCCGAACTTCTAATTCGCGGCTTTGGCGCCTGGCCAGCGTCGAGGCCACTTGGCTCGTACACACGTTTGGCAAACTTTGCTCAAGTCATGCCGACACTCGTTGCGCATCATCGATTTCTTATGAACTCGATGCACTAGCCTGCACGTGTCTGCACGTGCCAATGCACGGTTCATTCATCTTTTTGCCGCGAAACAATCCTCGTTTCGTCCCGCTCAAATCGGCCGACAACGTATGCAACGACTTGTCGAGCGTTCTTTCGCGATGCTCGATATAAACGAATGATTTTTTCGTTTGTCGCGGAATAGAAGCGGCGTAACGCGCTTAGGAATCCGTTCCGGCGGACGACGTCCAAAAGCGAGGGGTCGGGGCGACGTTGAGTGAAAAATCACGGCGCACCGGCGTATTTGATTGCGCGAACACTCAGACGCACTGCTGCCGGGGCGGAGTACGAATTGGAATAGCCCGCCGGAGAATCGATGCCACTCGGGAGCTTGCGGCCCCCCGCGATCGTCGACCGAGTGTTTGCGAGTTCGGTTATTTTATCGTCGGGCTAGGTACGCGCTCGCGCGCGCGCGCGCGCGCTCTCGGAGGGAAACGAAAATATCACTACGGGAAAAAACTGTATCGCGCGTAGGTCGGCGTAGACGTTCGACGGTCTCTGTGTATACCCAAAGTGGCTACCGGGCTTTGCCATTGACAATCAACAATAACAACGTGTTCGACGCGTCGCCGTTCGTCGGGGCAATTTTTTTTCCGGCCGACGAACCGCGCGATTCGTTTATTGCGGTTAGGCTCGGAAGAGGCGAGCGGTGAAGTGCGGTTACGATTTTACATCGACGTCGATATCGCTTGACAGGTCTGCATTTACAAGAATCGAAACGGACAAAGGACTTTGATATTAATCTATACGTGAAATCTCTTATTGTTATTCCGTTTATTCTGCAACTCCAGAGTAAAAATTGTGTTCGTATACAAAGTTTGTAACTCAAACGTGGATATACCTAAAAGCAAAAATATCAGTTCTGAATAGCTTTTGAAACATAGAAGTTGCGCAAAAAATCGTAGCAACGCTGCACGGATCGTATATCCGTTCCTTATGGAGTTCCGTCGTGAAGGGACGGATTAGACGAGCATAGGGAGACGATGACGCGGAACGAGCGTCGGAGAATGGGAAGTGGTCAAGGGGTAAGGTCGTGGAGAGAGGGTTGGCCCGGTAGATTCAGCCCGTTACCGCCCTCTAACCGGGCTGGTGACCGCTCGACGTCGCCCGGTTTCTAGATTAAAGGGACGATGCCTCCATATACGCACACCCCCACATATCTCTACGTACGTATGTAATCATATACATACTACATATCCGAGAAGGACGGCGTCCCTCTTCTCACCCTAATGATCCCCTTGGCGGCTGCTCGAATATCACACGGGAGGTAAAGAGGATTCGTTGTGAAAGACGACGAATCCACGCCTCGATTCGTCGCCCGCCATGAAAAAGAAAGAGCTTCAGGTACCCGAAGAGCCCCAACGTGTGTGGAGGCGCACGCAATGCCCGACGAGCGCTGACGACGATGCCTTTCCCTTCCTCGGATTACTCTATTATCCGGTGTCACACCTCGCGTTCGTCTCTGCACCTTCCGAACCCCCGCTTCTCCCCCTTTGTAAATTGTGCGGCAGACACACGACGCCGTTTGTCGCTAAGTTCTGTCTACGGAGCGTCTGCGTTTTTTCTGCGCCTCCCAGAATAGGGCGACGCGCGAGGAGTCTCGCAGGTTCAATCCCTTTCAGGTCGTAGTGCCTATGCGTCGTATCTTTCGAGATCAGGATAGCGATATATCTCGTATCATGTCTGCCGAATATTAAGGGTCTACAAAGGAGGAATAACTCTTGAAAAAAGATCCTTTGTTCACGATCACCAGACGCAGCTATTCTTTCGCCACCCTCCTTCGCTCGGCAGACATCCGCTAATGATACATATGTAACATTCCTTGCCATACATATATAATATTCCCCGGCGACGGGAGCGACAGATTAAAGGCGGAAGATCGGCGGATCCCGATCCTCTTTCGTCGCAATGACCCCTTTGACGGCTCCTCCAGTATCAGCGTAGGGGGAGAAGAGGGGGAGCCACCCCTACGATCCGTTCTCGCTCCCGCGGAAACGTCGGCGGTAACCGCCTTTTTCACGCCAGACTACTTCGTTACCAGCCTTTTTTCAGACGATCGCCGAGTGAAATTACGGACGATCGGGCAGACAACTTAGTCATTTGATAACCCCGCCCGACTCGACGGTGATCGCGCTGATAGTTTCGGGGGAGAAATCTAGAACTCTCCCTCCGGGCCCCTCACCACCCCCGTCGGCGCTCCTCTAATGAGATCGTCGGAATCATTAGCGGGGTGATAAATGAGCCTGGGACGAAACACTTTTAACGATTCCGGCGCGTACCGGCCAGATCCTATGCAAATGAGGCCGATACCTCGCCGTCCCTCGGCCCTAAACTGTCAGGAAACTCTATCGACGCAATTCGTTCCGTTTCGACCCCTCTTAACGATCCGACGCGCCGCGCCGAGCGCGTCTCTCTTCTAGGCGGTGACAAAAAATTCCAGAACGAGTCCCGATACACGTGACAAATCGTTCGCGATGATTCGAGCCTTTCGCGAAACGAATGCGAACCCCTAAAATATGATTCACGCCGTTGTTGGGCCACCGGGCGAAAAACGATACTGAACCGTAGATTCGAATTGCATCAGACGCGTCAGAAATAAATCTTATTTTCTTCGTCTGTATGACTCGTCATCCGCTCGTCCGTTCCTTTTTCCACTCAGCGATGCAGTGCTAAGCACCCCAACCATTCCCGCACCATTAGCGGGAGATTTTCTCGTGAATATTTTAACGTGACCGTATAAGGGGTTCGTTGAAATTTTGCCTCGGCTGATTCATCGGCAGCTTCGACGTCGATCCGCGCTAAGTAGCGCTCGTCGCGGAAAGTTCGGCCGCAAGAATCGATCGGCTCCTCTCGAGGAAGAAAACGGGAGCGGGCCCGGCCCGATGAGCGGCGGGAAGCCTCGGCTTGCGGTGTCGTCGCCGGAAAGGGGGATTTCGCGGTTTTAGCTTTAATCCCCCGTGAACAATGTGTTGCCGGCTTTAACGTTTGTTACACGCAACACGTAATTCTCCGCCTTCTCCCTCTCGAACTGCCGCGCTTCGGCGACTGCGAAGGAGCGGGATGCAAAGACGGAGATAAAGGGTAGTGGAATGGGAGAAGCGAGGGAGAGAGAGAAAGGGAGAGGGAGAGAGAGTGAGAGAGGGCGGACAAATTGAGAACGGTGTGCGTTTGAAGCCCGGAGTGGGGAACCGACGAGAATCCATTTGTCTTCGATCACCGAAACGCACCTGAAAGTACGGCTTGTCGCTCGTTATCGGACCAAGATTGATCGCGATCCAGTAACCCAGTGACGCGCGACAGGCGACGTTCCTGGGATCGTTGACGGATGTCCGGTCAAAGTTCGTCACGTGCCAAGATACGAATGGGAACGATACCGTGCCGGACAATGAATTTGATAACGAAATCGCACTCTTCCCTTGCATTTCTTCAACTTCGCAGAATACGGAAGATGATACGGACGCAGGATAAATGTTGCAGATGAAAATGTTTAATTCGTTATCGTTCACTGAGAAATTCGATCTCCGAGTATATTTTTCATATCAGCAGCTCTTACGTCTGCGTCCGCACAATATTGTCCTTTTCAGGACTGCTCGGCAAGCGGGACGAGCTTATTCCGAGCAGCGCAACTGTTTCCCTCTTGTTTCCGAGCCGAGGCACTGCGTTTTTTCCTCTCCGCAGGCGTTTCGGTCCATCAAAGATATAGAAATGCAAAGGCCCCTCTCCCGTCTGAGCGGGGCGTAAAAAAGGCGAACGGCCGGAGCGTAACAGAGATATGAGACTCAACTTTTATGCCAGCGATATTTATCCCCGATAACGGCGTCCCGTATTAACCCCACCGGCAATAGCAAGGATGAAGCGTAGTGCGCGGAATCTATAGGGGTTCTACGCGGAATGATAATCGTCCTCCGAGCGAAAAAGTCACCGGCGTCTCGTGACGTCGACGACTGAGGGAGAAGGCCGCATCCGCTGTCCGGCACATTCTTTATTCGCGACTAGGCCGGCAGCGCGTTAAGCGATCCAAGAGCCGAGCGAGTGGCACGATGAAAAAAGGGAATGAAAAAGAAACTTAGCCTCAGTCTTGCAATCTCTAGCCGATACCCCGTGAGAGCACATTCGCGTATTAACAATATGCAGCGGAGTGAAAGAGGCCGAGTGCCGCAATATAACCGGGCGCCGAGGACACGAAGCGTAATATCGCGATGCGCCGTTGGAACAAAAAGAAAAAAAGAGGGGGGGGGGGGGGAAAGGCAAGAGGTAAGCGCGGGCAGACTAACGGGTAGACAGACCCGTCGGGGGTACGTTGTGCACGGGACGAGAGGGTAGCCGGTACGGAGGACTGATAGAGAGGGATGGAACTCGAGGTGAGTGAAATGTAGGGATAGGTAGGGGGTTGAGAGGGGGAGAGAGAGGCGGAAGGGTCGCTTGTGAGCGTGCCACTGTCCGAAGCGTGTGTGTAAGCGTGGGAGGGGAAGAACGGGAGAGCGAGAGAGAGGGAAAAGAACCAATACGCTTATGCCTGTTCGTCGGTTCCGCGAAACCTCGAAATGTTCGTCGAAGCGCAACGAGATTCGTTCCGTTTCGAATATCAAAAACAATTCGCCCCACGGCCGCCACGTGGCCAGAAGAAGGGTTGCCGCGGGGACATTTTCCGTCGTTCTCCCATGATCGTTCGCCCGCAAGGGCGCTGCTCGGGACTTGATATTGCCAGACTCGCTCGCCGACGGCCCTTGTCCGCAGACAAACCTTTGCAACCTTTGCTTCTTCTCTTCCCGGCATACCAGAATGTGCCCTCCAACACAGCGAACGCACACATTGCGTTTTGTTCGCAGAAAGAGTGGATGGAGAATAACGGTGTTTAACGTTCGAAACAAGTACTTGCACATATTGCCCAACTTTAAAACTTTTCATAGCATATTATAAGCATTATAATGTAAGGAGTGTTGATTTAACAGTACATAAGAGTAATCTGATGCGTGTGTTCGCGTCGCTGAATTCGTCGTTACACACATTTATACTGTACTGTCAAGAGCGAAGGTGCTGGAACTAGGCAGCGTGAAAATCGAGCTTGGCGAAGGAATGCAAACGGGCGGAGGGTGTCCGTCGTACGATTTTTAGGCTGCCGAGCGATTCATCGTCAGCCCCGACGATCTCAGGGGCGCGCGCGCGCTCGCTCCAGCATTTTCGCGACCCTCTCTCGCCCTGGGGCGATATTAAATGACAGGCGATATTAAAGCACGCATGGAATCTTGTTCGCCGCGTCGTTAAACACTCCCGCCGCGCAGTCAATGTCGTCTACCTTCATCCTCCCCCTCCCGTAGACCGGTCCCCCGACGTTAAAGCTTCCCCTCGAAACGCTCGGCAAGAGAAAGCACGCGTTCGGTAGGCGCGCGGAGGCGAAAGTTATGCGATCGACCCGACATCGTTTAGAGAGAACGAGAGAGCGAGAGAAAGAGAGAGAGCGAGAGAGAGAGAGAGAGAGAGCGAGAGAGAGAGAGAGAGAGAGCGAGAGAGAGAGAGAGAGAGAGACAAGGGTACGGTCGCTTATCCGCCGCATCAGAGAAATTTCTTTGTTCCGAAAATTTCGGTCCATTCCCGGAGCGCGTTAATCGTTCGGCAATAAAAAATAATAGTTCCTCGCGTCGCTCTTTTCCCCGCCGTGGGAAGGATTTATATTTTCCCTTCTCGTTTCCCGAGGAGGAACGACGAAACGTTTAGTCCCTTTTCCCGCTTCTGACGCGCCGCGTCGTTAAGCACCCTTACGTAGTCGGTGTTGTTTACCTCCACTCTCCTCCCGTCTCTCCCTCGCTCGCCCGCTCTCCTCGCCTATGTATATATTCACCCCTCGTCACCGGTTTCACCTTCGCAAGCGCGCTCCGACCCTCCCGACGGCGAGGAATTCCGCTCGAAATTACGGCGAGGGCTCGCGCAGGGGCAAGACATAAAAATTTCAGACCTCCGCGTCGAGCGACACGCCGGCGCACCGATTCATTCCGGATTAAATTAAGAGAGGCCGAATTCCCGAATGGACGAACTTCAACGTCCGAGGTGTCGTTTGTGCCGGCGCTACCTCCCTTGACCGCGGCCACGCGAGCTACCGGTGAAAGAGGAGGGCCGAAGGGGTCGGATTGGAAAACGAGCCTGGCCTGCCAAGAGGGTGGCGGGGAGGGCAAAGGGCGGCGATGGTAGGCGGTGAAAGAGGGAGGAAACGAGCGACGGGGGTCGTTGCCGAGGTGGCATATTTTGTTGCGCCCGTTAACGAAGCGTCATTGACGCCCAAGGGGCGTACAAATTGTTTTGCTCGCCCCGCTGTCTACATAGCCGATTCTACATAGTCGACGTTCCTTCCTCTCCCCCTTCCACCTCCCCGCTGCTCCCTCAACCCGTCCTCCGCCTCTTGTTTCCTCCCGCTGGCGCGGAACCCTCTCGCTTCCACTTTTCAACCCCTCGCCTCTTGTTCCTCGTCGAGACTGTCTCTCGTTGCCGGAAGTGCGGCGAACGAGGGTGAGGTAAAAATTATGAGCCCCCTCCGCGCTGTCCACGTTTCGACGCTGCGAGCCTATTCACAGGCCGACGACCATGCTCCGGCTATGTACCCTGCTTGACTATCGTGCCTGACTGCCGTGTACTGACTGCCAGCCGACGGCAATGGCCCGCCACGGAGCCATTTTCATCGCCGCTCTTTTCCTCGCGCAGACCTACCAATCTATAAATTAGAGGGTAGGGGCGCTCTCTGAAAATTTACTTCGGCCGAATGTATTGTTATATTACGTTGAAATTCGATGGACTTTTTTTTGCGGCGGTTTGATTTGTGCCTCGCCGATATAGGCTGACGTTCGTTCGCGCTAGAGGAGGCTGAGAGTAACGTCAGCGCGACGACAGGAGTGGATAATGAACTGGCATTGTTCTTTTATCTTAGCATCGACCGGCCGGAGGTGTATCGGAGTATAGGAGGCACGGTCGTCCACTTTTCGTTACCCCCCTTTCAGCCGCATGCCGGAAATATCGCGTAGCGGCATCAGCCGGAAGAGGTCTATCAATTATTTTTGTCGGCAACATTTAATTGTATCTGTGCTGCCTCCGAGTGCCATTGTTGTCGATAAAATTGGGAATGCACACGCCGAACTCCATTAGCGAATTAATGATTTACGAGGCTCGCCGGTATTTGGCTTCGGCGGAAAGGCAGATAACGATGTGCCAATAGTTCGGAATCAACGGTAGACGGCCGAAGAAAGGAGAGACCGTCGATATTTTTCCTTTCATCTCTCCGCTAACGAATGCCTCCACTGTCTCATATTTGTCTTCCCCTTCTGCTTTCGTATCTCTATCGTGTATCGCGAGCAAAGAGTACGGAAACACGAGACGTAAAAACCAATTACTTCCTTACACGGTCAAGCGAACATCTTCTTCCTCGCAACTTTAGCTTACAATCTTATCTTACAAACAGCTCCGCGTACATCAACCCACTATCACCGAGAAGGTAGGATAGCAAAGTATACGGCCAAGTGGAAAAAAAAGCAAACCGGCGCCGGGCAAAGAATTCGGTCCCGAAAAAAGAAACACGACTGGATAGAAGAGGGGAAAATCGTATTTTACACATTCGGCTGGAATAAAAAACGGAAAGTAACTAAGGCGGGCGAGGGATGGCGAGTAAACAAAAGTAACATCTTCGAGGATCCGATATCCCACCATTCCCGCCTACGATACTCCACGCCGGGATAAAAAGGGTTCCTTCCGATGATCGGCTAGACGAGAGAGTACTCCTCCACCTCCGCCCTCTGACCTACCCTCGCGATCCTTTTCTCCGCCCTCCCACGCTAATCCGAGAGCGGCGAGAAAAATCGCGCGACCAAAGTCGCCTCCGCTGCCGAATCCAATTCCAGGATTATCCATAATAAATAAGCCGCTCCTCGGCGCACGACATCTTTGACATCGTTGTCGACGACGGTGGCCTCTTGTTAGCAAGACACGTCCTGTCGGGGTAAACATCTCCCATCGATCGAGCACAATTCGAACGGGCAGTTCCTCTTTAACCGCGGCTTCATTTCGTTACGTGTCGAATTACGGAAAATGATTGGCACAGATCGTTCGCGATGCTACTAATAACTCGGGCGTTGTATCGGGTATCGATTTCGTCTGCACCCTGCCAGCGGAATGATAACAGTTTCGTTCGAACACGTGTACTCGTTCGAGAATTTTGGTTCGGACGCTCAACTCGATTCTCTACGATCCGATGCTGAAATCAGTGCGTGTGCGCGCGCGCGCGCGCGCGCCTGCTGCAATCAGCGAACGGGACCCAAAGTTATACGTCTCTTTGATAACCCGCTCGTCGTTAAACTCGATTCATTAAGTGCGTCGCGGATTTTATCCGACGCGTACTGAGCCCCCCCCCCCCCCCCCCCCCCCCACCTCTCACCCCAATCCGCTCTGCTCGTCATATATCGCGTCGTTTACGAGTATCGTTAGGCTCGCCGTAAACTTTTTGTCATTAACTCCCGTTGCACGCATTTGCATTGTTACGAGCGTCGGCGAAGGGGTGGGTTTAAGAAGAGGGGGGGGGGGGGGCAGGGGTTTCGTCTTGCGACGGGAAGCTAGGAAACGGGAAGTTTCGCGTAAATTTAGAATTTCCATGGGAAGCCGCAGCGTTATCCGTTTCGTGGCAGCGATGCTTTTCAAAGTCGACTCGAACGCAGCCGTCAGGATACGCCATTAAAGAGAGAGAGAGAGTGAGAGAGAGCGCGCGCAAGTGAACTTGCTAGTCGAGTCGCAATTTGTCCTAGGAGGAAAAGCAGTCATGCTGAACAAGTTCGCTAGATCGAGCGCATATAATTTGTTACTTCTTAATACGTTTAGAGCACGGACTTTCCTGTCGATTTCGTGTCCCATTACTGTCGCGACACATGTACCTTCTCAGGTATACTTCGTTGCAAATATTGTAGTGGACGGATTCGGTGGCCATTGGCAATTTGCAACTTCTCGTAGAACGCAATCATAGAAACAGCAACGTCTTCCTTAAAATATGCACAGCTCACATTATGTAATTTGGCCGACAACTTTCGACAAACTTTCTTGTTTCACGGGAAAAAAACGGTGGCACTGAGTGAAAGACAAATTATAGCCCGACGATTTCGCAGAAAAAGAGAGTCGCGAAGTGTTGTGTGACATGAACGACATGGAGGGTAGGCAATTACAAGCCATTAAGTAACATTCCGTCGGGTCACATGGAGAGCACTTATCTATAGTAAAGTGTCCCGAAACGTCTCCGCAGGTATGGACTCTCCGATCATTACGGTTATATACGGCGAGTATCTCGATTATATATTAAAAGAACTCTTCGACCTACGGCCTCGACTCGCACTTCACTGCTTACAGCAGAATGTGGATAAAATCGAACAACGAACAGCGATTTGACAAACTAGCAGCGCGTAATAATCGAAGCGTCAAAGGGCGAGCTCGTTCGCGGCCAAGAAAGGCACGCTTCATCTAGATTCAGAATGTTGACAGGGTTAACGCGTTTTATACAGCGGCATTAAACCGAATTATTATTCGTAACCGAAAACGTTGCGGGTGCCCGACGCGCAGCGCAAGCCGCCACAATAAACGCGTCAATGCGTTCGTCGGTCGTAAATAATAATGGCATTGTTTACCCGTTACTTGATTTGACGTTATTAATGTCGGACGCCGAAGCCCGGGCGCTGCAGAAATCCTGGGCCGGGGAGAGAAACGACTGCGTCGATAAGCGAAAATTAGTCCCATAACGAGGCAAACTAGCCTATTACCCTCCCACCTCCGCCCCTCCCCACTCTCTGTCGGGAATCGCCACATTTCACAATCGACAATATAACACGCCACTCATTATCGACCCTTCAATACTTAATGCGAGCATTTTTTCTGTCGCCTAGGCGCAAACAGAGTCGGCTAATTAGTGACCGTGTCGCTCATTAATTCAGCCAATAAGTACGGCGGACGTTTGCGCAAAGCGACTTAGATCGCAATTATCCGGCACGAGTCTAATTAGCGCAGCCTCCGTCAAACCGACTGCGCAACGAGCTGAGCGATCGACCGAAGGAGGCAGAAGTCGGTGAACACGTGATCGGGATTCATTAAATTAATTTGATTGGCAGCGCGCGCCGCGTCGAGGTCTCGTATCTTGATCCAGCTTGGTGCGATGATCATTGCGTTGAAAAAGGTCGACGACTGGCTGGCAACTGCGGTAAACATGCGGCGAACGCAGCGACCGGCGGCACTGAATCGAGAACGCGTCGGCCGCTCGTTACTCAACAATTCATCCGACCTTCGCCACCCTCCGGGACGGAATCGGACATGGCAGCGAGGGCCTTTCGGTGGCTCGAGGGCGGACCGAACGGATAATTCGTAACAACTCGTTACAACCTGCGCACGTAAACTCTCTCCTCCACCCATTCTCTCCCCCCCGATTTGCTTTTCCAGCGCATCCTGCCTCAGCATCCCTGCCCCGTCTCTTTCCCCAGCTCGACGGAGGCGTAACGCATGCAAATTCCTGGACAAATGCGTAATTAGCGTGTCCGTGCCCGGGACCGGGGCGCTGGTTCTATCGGGAAAGAGAGCCGATTTCCTGCGAATCGAGCGTCGATCGACAGAGAACAGGAAGGGTGTACCGAGAGGGCAGGACCGTCCGAGCGTACGGCGTAGAATTGTTAAATCAACGAGATGATTTTCGATTGGGGCGCGAGCGCCCTGTTCGTCGTTTTGTCCGACCTTGCACATCCGCGTCTGCCACTCGCTAAATCATCTTTCGGGCCCCATTGTTGTCGGACTACAGTTCACGATAATGAGCCGGGGCGCGGGCGAAATATTTTACGCCGCAGACCGTCGGCGGTGGGCGCGCGCGCGTAATTGTCCGCGAGTGCAAATGCAGGCGACTCCGGGCGCAAACTGCCGCCGCTCGCCGTTGCGTTCGATATTTTGTGCGGCCTCACGATCGAAATCAATGGGAAATCCAAATCCGCTAACGTTCGTGGCGCCGTGTCAGGAGCGAAATACCGTACGCCGTCAACGGTATAATTCCGTGGCCCGCTGAAATCCCACCGATAAGAAGGGACGAAAATCAAGAGAAAATCAGAGGCACGCGGATTGGTGTACCTATGCCACGGGTGCCTATCGCACGAAATATATCCAAAAGCGCGTTGCGCCGAGCTTTAATAGGCACGTAACAAAAGGCCGACGGTGTATCCAGATCCCGATTGCGGTACGTAGAAATAGATTGTACCCCGCTCTATCGTTACACCGACGAGATCGCATTACCGCGATATTGATTGCATCGAAGCTGAACAAACTCTTCTCTCTGTCGGCCTCTTCCCACTCTCCCCGATCGCAGCCTCGCCGGCTTGCTCTGCGTTCTATCGGTTCATCGGCCTATCTCTATCTCCCTCCACGGTCCCCTCGTCTCGATACCGAGCTCGCCCTCCGGCCGCTTGTTTGGCCGGGCTTCATTAACGACGGCACGCTAATTAATCGCGGCGTCCCCCAAATCAAGATGGTACCGAACTACTGAGTCGTGCGTGCTTTGTGCACGATCGACGAGCCACGGCCGAAAGAGAGGGGTCCGAAACTCGCGAGGCACACGAGGGGCCTCCTTCCAGCCGGCATCGGACCCGATCGGATTCACCCGATACCGTTCGCTGCCCGCGCGATACCGAAATGTACGACCTTCCTTGCCGGGAGACGATCCGGCTGATTATACGTGCATGCCTCGAATCGCGATGATTAGTACCCCGTCGATAGCATCTGCCCGAGAGACTCGCCATGGTCGGACGAGTCTCAAATTTTTGGCACACGATTCGAAGTATCCGCACTCTCCGACCCAGATACAACGAGCGTAAAGACCACCCCATCTTTCTGCCAGCTAAGTTTCAATCATCGGACACGTATCGATAAATAACCCTCGTCGCAAAGCAATCCCTGGCAACGTCTGCATTATTTTCCACTTCGCCGACAGCGCCTCCGCCCGTTTATTCCATTCGTGCCAATACTTCACCGCTCGCGCTATTTACGGTTTACACTTAAATTCCGTACAATGCCACCCGGCGGACTCTCGAAAACTCGCCGGCCGGGGTGACCGCAGCGGGTGCACGGGCGGCGGGGGCCATGTTCTTCGCTCAATATTTTATCAACATCCCTGCGAGAAAGTTGGAGAGGTATGACGTGCGCCGAATAATGTAGAACGTGCCGGCGACGTGCGCAATGGTCGCCCGCTGCCAGTTCCGGCTCGATGGGCAGAGCCTGAGCGACGAACAGAAGCGGCCTCCAGTCGTCGAGGAGCTGCTCACCGATCCATAAACAATACCCGCGATGGTATCGTTGCCGCGTCTAGTGTCCGCCGGTAAGAGAATCCTCAAGTGGACGGATCGATCGGCAGCTCCGACCGTGTGCGGATGCACACCGATGCCTCTCCTCTCCTCTCCTCTCCTCTCTGTCCGGCGACACCGGACTCGGCCTGCCTTAAAACGCGAACAACGCCGTCCTCGACTTCATTACGAACGACGTGTCTCCACCTGCTGCCGCGATCCGTTTTCAGACGCTATCGATTCTCCAAGATTCCCCACGGACCTTCGACAATCCGATATATCTCGCTATTAGGTGAGATTGTAGTTTTAGGAAGCAGGGAGGTAGCTGGCAGGATCCATCGAATTTATGTGATATTAATGTAATTGGCGGTTGATAACGTGTATCGTGAAATGTCTTAGGGCGATGATGCTGTGGGTTGGAAATTACGGTAGATATACGCGGTGGCGTTCGTAGGCGATATCGGTGCCGGTTCGGGTTTCGATCGTTGGATAGGGACAATCCTCCCCTGGTAGACGTGGCGTCGTCGGGTAGGATGCTGTACAGAGACGTAAAGGGAAAAGGGTCGGGACAAGGGTTGCGATTCGGGATCGTTTAATTGATATACCGCCGGCCGATCTACGAACCGTGTCCTCCTATCTCTCGATTCCCATCTCCCGGTCGACGTCACGTTCGCCGGCAAGACTCCTCTCCCGGGCGAAAGGACGTCCCGGCGTGCATGTGCGAGAGCGTATGACTTACTTTTACGGCTCGGGAAGCTCGTTTCCGCGGAGAAAAACGAGGCCGGCTGCCAGCGAGCTGCTCCCCCGCAGAGAGCCTTTCTCAATCAAAGCGTGGCTAGACTGGCCCAAACCGAGCCAGAACCTTTTCCCCCACGATCTCCTGCAACGGTCCGCGCTCGTTATTGCGCACGACGAACGAGAGGAACGCGTGGCGGGCCTTCCACGAGGATTCCATTAATTGGATCTGGCGTCGGATTACACCCGTCGGTGATGTACGACTGCGATCCCGACTCCGGCAGGACTCGGGCGCGTTTGATACGTGTTACTGCTACTTACGTCTATCGCTCGACGTGGGACCGTCAAGTGCGAAATTGTCGATTCGCTTGCGAACGGTTTGACATCCGCAGTTCTCCGGCGAATTCAAAGGGAAACCAAACTCGTCCACTTTTGACACTGATTCGTTCTTTACTCCATTTCGAGTCATATGGATCGCAGTACTGCTTCGCAATTATCGGTGAAGATGTCCCGTTTTAAGGACTTGAACGTGGACCGAGCGAAGTAGTGGGATTTGTAGCGTAAACCGCAGGACTCTTCGAAGGCCGTGACGGATGGGTCGGTCGATGTCGAGTCGGCGGCCGAAACAAGATCGAATGTGGAATGACCGTGGGACAGGGAAAGATGCCCCTTCGGTAGCTTGCATGTAATGCGCCTTCCTGGATTTCGTCGAAAGTTCTTGTTCCGCCATCTGTACTCTCCCTCCCTGCCCGCCGCCCCTCCTACCCTCTCGCGAGCTCTCCTCTCGTCGAACATGCTCTCCCAGCTTGGCTCCGTCCTCGTTCTTCTTTTCGCTCGATATTCTGTCGTTCGCTCACCGATACGCGCGCCTCGCTCTCACGAAAGCTCGCCTCCCGCGAATCTCGACCTTTGGATCGTCCCAATGGTACACCGCGGACCGGTGGTTTTATCTGGCAGAGGACAATGCACCCCGATCGCGGCTCCTTTCCGTCGAAAGGAAAAAAGGAAGATCGCCGCGCCGCACGTCCGTGCAGACCCTTGGACAAAGTAAGGACCACCACTCCGAACTATTCCCTCATTCAACCGCGACCCTTCGATCTATTCCGCTCGACCTCTCCTAGCCGCATTACGGTCGCGACGTCGGAATCGAAAAATTCGAATCTCAGAGCAAGCTTGTTAGCGAGCGAAATCGAGACGTCTCAGCAGCGGGCCACTTTTCGAGATTCTGGTCTGCCGGAGGTGAACTGGCTCGCGGAGTATCGACGCGAATCTCGCGCGAGGCCGGAGGAACGTAGACTCGGAGCTAATCTGAGCAGCCGACGTAATATTCTCGGCACGTGGATGCGTGCGCCGTCCTCGTCCGGGCGTCGACGTTCCGCGTTACAATCTTCGGCGACAATCGCATTTCTTATGTAAATAAGCCGGCTGCGAGGGGTGCGCCGCACTCGAGCGTTATTTTCGTCCCCTCCCCACTTTGCCGTAGCCGGCTTTCCGATTTTCGCGGCCTCCCATGGCCTCTCATCGAGTTACGCTCACGCGAATACAATCGACCCCGCGTTCCGTTTCGCGAGCGGGCGATGCATCACGCTCCACTCTATTTTCTAAATTTTCCCCCCTTCGCTCGTTGGCTCGCGCCGAGCTGGGGAAAAAGAAGGGGCTGGCGCCTGCCCGGAGTGCCGCACGCGGGAGTGAGAATGTCGGCGGAAAGTGAGAGATTCGGCGAGACAGAGAGAAGGAGAGATTCTCTTACTGGCGGTAGTCTCTCGGCTGAATCCATTAGCCGACGCCATTAATATCCCCGTAATGATGAGCGATGAGCCTTACTGCGGAGGAAGAGGGTGCGAGGACGGTGGCAACGAGGAGAGGCTCGGCGAGAGGGTGGGGTGGGAGAGTTGAAGGCATAGACAGACATACGCAAACGCCTAGTCACGAACACGCATACGTGTATCCATCGAGCCTTTGATAAATGCTGCTTTCCTTGGCCCACTGCCAAACAACGCGTAGCACAATATCCATCGCACGTATTCTGCATCGTATTCTGCCCCCCTTCTAGCGAGGGACAGGGGGCTTATCGATATATATTAAATCAGCCCCCGCGTCCCCCTGTCACGTCGCCGGCTTTTCACCCCCCGCCTCCTGCAGACTCGACCCCGTCCACCTGCCACTTATACGTATCTGCAGGTAAATGAGCCTCTCGCTCACAATGCGTATCGATCGATTCGTCCGGGCCTCGGCGAAAGACGCACAATCGGCGAGGGGCGGGAAGAAGAATGGCTAGTGGGCGTAGTACCGAAGGACAAAACGGATGGGAAAAAGAAGGGAAACGGGAGAGAGAGAGAGAGAGAGAAGGGTGGCGCGTTAGTCGAACGGAGGGAAGTTTCACCTTCCTGAAAATTCTTTCCGCCGGATGAAAATCACTTTCCCTTTTCGCAGGCGTTTCACGTAACGCGAGCAGCCGGCAAAAGCGCACCCCTCCGAGAATGGTGGCAAGGCAGGGTGGAGATAGGGTGGGGGCAGGGAGAAGGCAGGCAGGGTAGGCACGTGTGCCTCCACTCTGCACTTTCCCGCGTCTCGCACGATCGCGTCTACGTGGCCCTTATGACAGCTCCCTGACAATGAGGCGGGATTCCACGGCGAATTTTCAATGCGCCGAAGGTGGCGCGGAATACCTGACTAGCCGATATAAGGGGGAAAGAATTAATAGCGGGGCGCGGAGCGGAATTAACAAGTTTGACGTTGAATTTCGACGGACCTTACACTTCGGTTTGAGGATTACGTGATCGGCATGACGAATCTGTCGGCGCTTATTTTCGCGAGACTCTTCCGGTGGCTACGCTGCGCCGAGGAGAATTCCACGCTCGCCGAGGGTGATTAGGCTTCATGAGCCGTTATTAAATCTCTGATTACCGTCGATGTGTGCGCTCTAATAAAGTTGCGAATGAAATTCCTTCGCTCATAAATTGACCGCGCTCGCTACCGTAGCCCCCCCCCCCCCCCCCCGAGCTTTATGCCGTTGATTACCGGCCGAAAGACTATCGGCGAAAGAACACATCTTTTGAAGGGAGGGCCACGAAAGTAGGGGAGACAGTGGCAGTAATTAAAAGCACGGACGTGAATTTGGGGCGTGCAGAGGGTACGCTCGGCATTTGAAGGTAGGGCGAGAGCGGTATACACGTAAATAACACGGCGGCGCCACGATGAGTCACTACAAAGCAAACGTGCAAACGAGCATCGACCCGAGCAACTGACGATTTTCTCTCCCTTCGTTTCTGCCCCGCTTCTGAAGCGGAGAAATTCGTTCTAACGCGAATGACTCCTCCTCGTCGTCGTCGTCGTCGCCGACGTCTACGCCGTCTTCGTCCTCGTCAGTCGTCGACGACAACGACGTCCACTCGTGTAAATGGTAGGAAGGCAACGTTCTGCGCTGTGTTTAGGCAGTCTCTCGGAATTAATGAACCCGGTTTCGCGCGAGTTAATTCACTCCTTCCGGTATTACTGCGCCTGCAGTGCGATGTCGACTTAACGGAAGGTTCGTCGTGCGAACTCGTAAGGTCCCCGGATTCCACGCGGCGCGCTATAATTTAATGTCACGGACTTCTGCCGGGCCGCGCGCGGAGAGTGAATGGTAGGAGAGAGCGCGAATTGCGAGGAAATAGGCGGAGAGCAGAGAGAAAAGTCCCCGACCCCGACAGCTTTTAACTTTCTAAGCACGTTCTTAATACGCGGAAGGTTTTCCCGCTCGGCGACGCGATGATTTCATTTCGAACGTAATATCTCAAATTGTACGCCTCTCGTCAAGCGCGACACCCCCCTGATGGCATCGATAATAGGACTGCCGAGCGGAGAAATTAATCTCTTCGCGAAAGACTTTCCCCCGTCTCCGCGGAAAATAATCAACTTTTCATCTGCTTACATTTCATTCATTTCAAATCAGTAGCAACGAAGCGTACGACTCTCTATAGCTAGTCCTTAAGTGCGACGAGGTGCAACGAACGTGTCAGTTCGTTAGGGAAAAGTCGTCGAGTCTCCATTGTCTCTAACGTAAATCTACGCCCTTTCTGCTTTCAGATGATCGACGCTTCTTATCACACGAATCCATCGCTGCAGAGCACTGCCCTGATCATCACCTGCGCCGTGGTCCTACTCCTGATGGCGGCGATCGTCTCCGTCGTGTTCTGGAAGTGAGTACAATGCCAACCCTTACGATTACAAGCAGTTTATACCCATAAGATACGCGCGAGGGACCTGGGAATTGGGTAGAGGAAAGTGCGCGCGGGTTCGCCGATGTAGGATGGCCTCCTCGACGCACATAAAACGTCGTCGCCGGGGTCATCCTGGCGTCCCGTGCTTCTCCCGGCAATAAAGCCTTGGTTTCATTCCGCCTGGACACCGTAAGGTGTTCGGGGTCTTTTCGGTTGTAACCATATTTCACGGCTTCGAGAGGCCATCGACTACGAGGGTCTTACAGTGCGAAGAAATTGAGGAGGGCGGGGGAAATAAAACGTTCCCGGGCTAGAAAAAGGGTGAGAGGGAAGGAAAGACAACGTGTTCGAAGGATGAAGGGAGGGAGGGACGGAGGGAGGGACGGAGGGAAGGGGAGGGAATAAAAAACGGTGAAGAAGGAAGGAGAAGACGAGACAGCGCCTATGGAAAGCGGATAGTGACCGAGGACACGTCATTGGCATTCTAGTGGCTCCTAAATTAGCCAAAAATAGGCCATTCCGGGTAGCGGGAGGGTGTGCACTTTAGTGTCGCCGCGTGCTGCGGACAGCAGGGACAACGCTTCTTCGCCGTCATCTACTGGCGACAGATTGCGGATGCTGCAGCTCTCTGGCCGGGTAGCCGGAAGTCTGACTGGGCCGCAGCGTGAATAAAGCAGGCCTCGTCGAAGCGCCGGTCCTCGCGATTGATGAAAGCTTCAGCGGGCCGTCTTCAATGCTCGCCACCTCTCGCATTTGCATCTAGCCGAGCGGTTGCAGGGCAGAGAGCGGACGTATAAATTTTCGCCGCAGCTATGTTTAGACACCGTACACGCCGGGATCGCGTGCGGCCCTTCGACTCCAGCTACCTTTTCGTACTTCCTTTTCGGCTCCGAAACGCTGAATGCGCGCGAGTAACGCGAAGAGCTGCAAAGTGAACCGTAATGATCCGCAGTTTATCTTCCGCAGCGAATATGCCTACCAAGGCGTGCAAAATGTCAGATGGCGCCTACGTTCTCTGCCCGCCATATTCCAAGTCGGGTTCGACGTCAGGTTCGACGTTTTATTTGTATAGGCGGAAAGGGCGGCGATCGTGTTCTTTCTCCGCTGCTTGCCCGGCGTCGTCGGCGGAATTCATAGCCTCATTACCGGCGGAAATAGATTCGTCCCGAAATCAAGTGGGCGTGTGCGCGAACGTTGTCGCGTGCTGGCCCGGAATGGATTTACGCTCCTTACGGCGAGAGAGAGAGAGAGAGAGCGAACGCGATATTCCTTACGACACATGCCATGTCCCTTCCTTTCGCCGTATTTGCCTTCGGGATATCGCGGTCTCACGGAGGCGTGAGCCTCGCAAGACAGAGCGCGTGTCCGCTGACCTAGTCGTAAGATTTACACGTCTCCGGGTCCTGCCCACTCGAATAGCGTCGTCCTGATTTAAACTCGGCGCACTGAGAACGAATCCCCGCCGGTAACGAGATGGAAAAAGGTACCTTTCTCTCTCTGCATTTCTCTGCTTCTCTCTCTCTCTCTCTCTCTCTCTCTCTCTCTCTCTCACGCTTTGACGCGGCTGATTCCGAGCGAATCGGGCAATTAACGGAGCGAATTTCAATTGCTAACCATTTCAGAGTTTCCTTGCTTTAGTCAGACGACTAAACGTTGCTGTCGATATTCCAACATCTTTTTAATTAACGAGTCGCAGACTTGGAAGTCGATGTTAAAACTGACTTTATTTTTTGGGCCCGCGCAGTCGAATGTACGTCAGCGGTACGGAAGAGTCGAACGCTTACAGCAATGATCATTCGCGAATGGCATGAAAATGAGTTCCGTAATTCGACACGGCGCCTCGATAATCCGCGAACACGCGGCCCAGCGAATACACGCTCCCGTTCTGTCGGGCCAACCGGTCGGATTGCTCATCGCGATCCTATGCATGCGAGATGATCAAAGTTGTTCAGCCCCTTATTAACTAACCGCATGCCGCTCGTTATTTAACGCTGGCTGCTCTGGACGCTAATCGGGCCGCTTTAAATCCCTCGACATTTACGATTAAAGTAAATCTCGGATCCGGAGTGCGCGACTGCCAGTAGGTTCGAGAGCAGCGAGGGGAAGGTGAAGGGGGAGCATAGGCGAATGTCGGGAGGATGTGGCGATCAGCGATAATTGCGGATTGAAGCAGACGCGCGAAGAATTTTTTTTTCATTCATAAAGAAGGGGGCGCGCTTAAGTGGGTAGTAAAAGTGATCGCTTCTTTAATCGCCAGGCCCCGGGTCGTCTGGTGTGTCGTTCTGGCGGACCACCCGACCGCTCGATTAACCGCAATTAACCGCACTAAGTCGGGGACGAGGGCGACGCAAGGAGGGAGCGGGAGCCGGGGGAGGATTGGCGAGCGAAGTCGATAAAAAGGCGCGCTTCTTCGTGCGCCGGCGATCGCTGACGATCGATGAACTCGGCCGGGATCGGCAACGGGCCAAGACGATTTTGGATCGTACAATGGCTCGCATTCACGTGTGGCGACCAGCCGCCGCTCGTATTTTTATCGTAGCCCGCGAAGCACGACGGTCCACTTGCGCCGACAATGGCGGCCACTGTTCGACCCTGTTTTCGCGCGTTTGTCGTAATAGACGGCCATTATCGGCGACCAGAACGGAGCTATCTCAAGTGTTACATCTGCACCGGGGCTCCTTGTGGGTGGCATTCGCCCCGGCTCCTTCTTTTTTTCCCTATCCGAGCCCGCTCTCCCGTTCGCCCGGTAGCCTTCCTCTCTTTTTCCTTCATCCGCGCGGCCTCCGCTCGCTGCCGCTGCCGGGCGATCCTCTTCTGTTTTCATTACCGCGCTTAATTGTGGCCGGCTAATTATTCTATGTACCGTGGAATTCTTGTAACGTTCGCTCGTTCGTTCGTTGGTCCGTTCGTTGTTATGAGGCGAATGGAAGCCGGCGAGACTGAATATTCCTCGACGAGTCGAATGGTATTTGTATTACGGCCTCGTGGGTGGCGTCTTCTCTTTCGTTCCGCTCCACCTCTTTTCTGTTTCTCCTCTTGAAACCGTCCGCGCTCCCCGCTCTATCTGGCTTGGTAATTATCTCCGACGATTTCGTACCGCGTCACTGTTCATTGTCATAGTGCGAGCGCTGCTTCAACATACATCGAACGCGCTCAACAATTCTGCTGGGAAGATGCTCGAAGGTTTATGTAAGCAGCATTATCTTTTGTTCTCGTCGGTAACACAATTTCATTGAATCCTCGCAAATTCATGAAGCACATTCAACGGTTTCAAAGAGTCAAGACTTGAAAGGAGAAATATCTATCCGTTCGATCTAACAGGAATCTAGACAAACTATCTCCAAGTTACTCTCCTCGAATGGAGCACATGGCGTGCTTACATCGCCGTTACACCGATCGATTCCAGCAGTTAAACGCGCACCGCGGTCAGTGAAATATCGTCGTAGTCAGGACGCCGAATATGCGCGCGCTCACCATTGTCCACTTAAAGGTCCCGCCGATCCGGGGAATCGTACTCCTGTTAGCCCCCTATTTTCGCCCGTTTATCGTAATGGACGGCCATTATCGGGGGTCACAACAGTGATATCTCACGAGTTAAGAACCTTCGGATGTCCCGCGTCGCGCTTTGTGGGTGGCTCGTTCTCTCGTTCTCACACAGGCGCACACCCATAACCCTACGCACGGTGTTCGCCGCCTCTCGTGTCTTTCCCAATCGTCTGAACGAGTCTTATTTTCTTTTCTCCTTCCCACCTTTTCTCAATCGCGTCTATTTCCTCCTCCCCTCTCTCTTTCTTTTCTCATCCTCGTCTCTTCCCACTCTTCCTTTCGTTAACCTCTTCACCGACGATTCTTCTCGCTCTCTCTTTCACTCTCTCTCTCTCTCTCTCTCTCTCTGTCTCATTCTTCCTCTTTCGCAACTTCCCCCTTTCTTCCTCTCCCTCTCTCCGCTCACGGTTTCACTCCGAGTGCCGGCCGTCGGCCGTTACTGTCGCACACGCATGAGCATGCGTTAATACGCACGCATACGAGCGTGAGACGCGCGTGGCATCGTCGTGTCGTCATTCGCGTCGGCCCAACGCCGAGAACCGACACGGCCGCGCGTAGTTTGTATGCTAATCAGCGCCGTGTTCGTGGCCGTACACTCCGGCCCTCCCAGGCCTCTGTCTTCTCGGCCCTTCCTCCCCCTCCTCCCACTCTCTCCTCCCCCTGGATCGTTCGCTTTATCTCGAAGCCATTCTATTTCTTCGCGGCGGCCGTCGGCGACGTTAGACGTCATAGTCGTCGGCGGCGGATCGCGATAATTCGCCGTCGTTTCTTCAAACGGGCCACCCTCGTACTCAGCCTTCGTCTTCTTTCTCAAGGAAATAAGACTGCCCAGCAAGCACGAGTGGGGGCAAATTCGCTGGCCGTTAACGCGCGACATCCTCGTCGCGATAAACTGCGATTGTCCCAGTCGGATAACATTGTCCTTCATCCGAGACGTTTTACGCACCGCGGCTCGTTTTCTTCTGACGCTTCTTTCGGAAGTTTCGGCCGCATAGCGTTAGTTGACATTGTGGGCGTGAAATTTATTTCATTATTATTCTCAGTTCGTGGACTTTTTTCAAGACGGATGAGTTGTACGGTGATTCAATGTTCTGCGATCTAAGCGACTTTGGGGAAAAATCGCAAGAGAGCGCGATGCTTCGACTCGTTGACCCGTCGTTGCGCGAAGCTTCGCATGCGGCATGCAATTGGGCCGAGCGAAGCGGCAATTAGAGGATAATCGAAGAAAAATCGTGGCGCTCGTCGTCGAGCGAGAGTTGCGCGGTTTAAAATCCGAGCGAATCCGTGTGACGCTCGCGGTAATACGAAAAGCTCGTGCCGTCGGATCCGCGACTAAATGACCGTGGCGGTCGACGTCAAAGTTAAAAAAAAGGAACGTGCGCGTTTGCGCGGTTACAAGGCAAAGGCGGATTTACAGGCGGAATACGAACGTTCGAATCGGCGGGCACACAAGCCCGTTCCGCTTTCTTTTTTTCCTTCTCTCCCTCTCCCTCTCTCTCTCTCTCTTTTTATCGCTCTCTTCCCTTCCGCGCGTTCCGCGAAGCGCAGTTATTCCGTGCAGTCGAATAAAGCCATTGAAGTAAACGCGGCTCGTGAGCGCAAACTCATGTAGAGGTACCTTAACCTTCCGCCCTTTTCCACCCCAGCCTCCCCCTCCCGCCCCCTCGAACATTGGCCCGCACCCTCGTGGAAACACGTATTTCCGCGAGGTCGGGCTCTGTATCGATAGTTGGAAATCGACCGCCAGCATGGATAGTCTCTTTCATTCTCCGCTCTCTGTCCCCTTTTTCTTCCCTTTCTCGCGTTCCTTCAGCTAGCAGCGCAAGGATGCTGGCGAGGATCGTGGAAGGGTGAGGAGACGAGAGGGCAATTCTGGCTTTAAAGTCCGAAAGCAATGCCTCTGTCGAACGGAAGGACCAAGAGGCGCGCGGACCGTGAACGGTGGGAGGGCTGCTGGTAGAGTAGGGTGGGAGGTGATGAAGGGAGAAAGTTGGGAGTAGGAAGAGAAGAGAAAATAGAAAAGGAGGGGTGGAGAAGCAGAGAGAGAGAGAGAGAGAGAGAGAGAGAGAGAGAGAGAGAGAGATTCTGCGAGCCTTTATTTAACTCGCGCCCTGCACAAAGCCGTCGCCGATGGTACAGAAAGTGCAGCGAGTCCGGGCAATGCCTCTTCGCCTAATCTAGCCTATATTTTTCTCTATTTTACCTCGAACCCGGCTATCGGGCGTTTTCCACGCTCCCGTAACTACCCCCGACGGTTTCGAAACGTCTAAAGCGGTGAGGGCTGAAAAGGGAACGAGAGGCGCGGAAAAAAAGAGAGACGCGAGGATTGCCGAAAGAACAGGAAGGTAAATGGTGGAAAAATAGATAGGCCAGGGGGACGGAAAGGACAGTGCGGGGGGTTATTCTCATTCTATATGTACTTTCAGTCGGGCGTAACGATTGCAGGGGCCTATTACGTTAGACGGGTTATACAGTCTGTACATAAGACGGTCGGCTGCAATATCAGCGGCATTAAAACCTGATCCGGCACTTTGCCCGGCCAAATTGAATTTTCGCCGGAGATAAAATGTCGCTTTTTACTTAACCCATTATCCCCACGGACGGGACCGACGTACCCTCTGTCTTTCCGCCTCCATCCTCCGCATTCTTTATTTATTACTTCTCGCCGCAATCGCGCCGTACCTGTCTCTCAAGCGGAAGGCAGGAAATTCCTCGTTCGCTCGAGACTCGCCGCTCGGAATGTGAATTGGCCGTCGCTCGAGAGTACGAAAACATTTTTATACCCGGGGCTCGAGGCATTCGCGCGCGCGCGCCACTTCGTTGCGTTACGTCCGTTACATTACCTCGACAACGCGTCGGCAGGAGTATTAACGCTTGTCAGGCGCAAGGTGCACTCTGTCAGCGATAACTTTTATGCATCCTAACCGTTTCATCGTCCCTCTCCGCGCGAGACTAACGCCTCCCGCTCACGCTCCCCTTCGTGCCTCTCTATCCCGATTACTATCGTTATCCGTGCGGGATCTTAAAGTTTGGCCACAACACGCGTGAACGCTCGCGCCCGTCACATAGAGAAACAGAGAGGAAGAAAGACAAGGAGAAAGAGAAAGAGAGAGAGACGCGATGGGGGGGAATGGAGGCGGAGAAAAGTAAAGGAACAAGCCGGAAAATACCATGGAAAGTTTCGAGATAAGCATCGTCGAGCGTCAAACAGCGTGTGTGCGCGACGAAGAGAGCGTGGTTAGAGTGGATTTAATGGGATCGTTCGGATATAAGTGGGGCAGGGAAGGCAGAAGCTCGGCAAGAAAAAGTGAGCGTCTCTTATTTAACCGCTCCACGCCGTCATTACGATCATGCGCGTATTACGCGACGATATCTCAGGAGGAGCTCGTCTTTTCACGCAGTCTTAAACCCTAAGCAATGATCCTAGCGCGCCGAGACTCCTCCGTCGCGGAAGAATTCCGACGATGCAGCGCGAAATATTTCACTCAGAATGGAGTGCCGCCGGCGGGGAGGCAAAAAGGAATAGGTAAGGGGGAATAAGGCGAAATAAGGATAAATAAGAGGAGATAAAGGTTGAGGGAGCGGGGAATGCAAAGGACGGAGGACGAGTAAATAGAGCGGGAAAGATACATTGATTCGCCATGTGTTTTCTTCGACCGCGGCGCCGCTTTCGAGAAAGTCGTAAAGGGTGGGGGTGGGCGATGAAGAAGCGGAGGATGGAGGAAGAGCGAGAGGATAGTAAACGGAATGGAGGAACGAATTGCGCGCGAGCGGAAGCGAACGGCAGTCACTTTTCTCTCCCGGCTTGTTTCTCCCTCCGTTTCTTCGCAACTCCTTTCCCGTCTGGCTCCGCACTTTGTCTCCGTAAGCCACATTCGGGTCACCGGTACGAGGTTGCTTTAACGATCTGCATTGCATGAGCACTTCGCCTTTTCCACTCCTTCGCGCTGTACACATCTCCTCCCTGTTCCGTTCGTTTCCTCCTCCCTCCACCGCCGCCGCTGTCCTCCTCTGCCTCTCTTCATCGGGCCCCCACGGCTACCAGGCCGAGACAAGTTCGAGATTGTAACGATGTCTGACAAACAAACTCCCGGTTATTTCGCCCGGCAAACAAGCGATTACCAAATCAACCGTTCGCCCATTTCCATTTCTCAGCGCTGCATTCGGCCTGCAGCCTGTTTATGGAAAGATGAGTCTTCCTTCGCTGAGAGTGAGCGGGGAAACGATGCAAAACGAACTGCGATGTGACGTCAATGACGCGGTCTAGCCTCGACTTTTTTCAATGTTTCGGCCACGAGCGTCCAATATCGCGCAATACCTCAGACCCAGCTCCACTCGAAGAATTCAACACACCCCTCCATTAAATTCCAATTACATGCGCTGCGGACGGAGAGGCATTGCTCGCGTAAATTGACAATTCATGATCCCGTTACGCATTCCGCCGGTCGCAAAACGGAATGCGAAACAGGGCCGCGCTTTAATCATTTCGCGCCCAGCGCGGGATAGTAAAACGAAGTCCATTTCCTTTTACTCAGTCCTCGACATTTTTATTCCCTCGCGCTCTCGCCTATCGTCCGCGGCGCATCACTCGTACCCCGACTCTCAATTCTCGGATTCACCTCGTATCACCTTCCAGTCGAAGGTTACGAGAAGATCAACAGTAAAAAAGGAGGAAGAGAGAGATGGAGCGAAAGACAGTGTATGAGAGAGAGAGAGAGAGAGAGAGAGAGAGACGAAGAAAAAGGGGAAAAAAAATACTCTCGCCGCGGGGTAGCGAGTCTCCCGAGCTTCAGACGGTCGCCAACGGGGGTGTAGGATACATACGGCGTACAATAGCTGGCAATTATGTAGAGTGGCCGACGTCTAGCCCGCTATACTTGGACCTAACTACCACCACCGACATAACCACGTTTCTGCCGTACGGCCGTCGTCATTGTCATCCTCATCGTCCTCCGTCGTTGACGGCGGCGTCATTGCAGGCATCGCTTGTTAACGCTCTGCCTCTGGTGTCTTAGAAACGTTCGCTTCTCCGCTCCTCCCCCCCGCCTCTCTTTGTCCATCCTCACTTCCCTTGCTTATCCTCGTCAGGTGCGCTTTCTGCGTCTACGGTTTGCGCGGCCTACCTTCGTGTAATTGGTTTGCTTCTGTTTGAGTAGAGACTTTTTTTTAGGGGTGCTAGGGTGTCTCGGTATGTTTAAGGCGGTCACTTGACACTGTTACACTTTCGCCATCCGTGTGTCCGCGGTGACCTTTAAGGATTTCTTAATCGCGCGATTTTTGGGTGGAAAGTGGCGTCTTGTCCGGACGACTATTCTGAAGAAAGTGTATAAGTACTATGCGTAGGAGAAAATCGCCAGATGCACTTAGAGGCATTACCGGTGAAAAGAGACGCGGGTCCGTGGAAGAAGATCTGCGGTGAGTCGGTAGTCGTTGGCTGGAAGGCCCGTGGATCATTAGAACTGAACATTTCAGGAGCACGCATTGTTTGCACTTAGCTCGCGCCTGTTTGTTTCGTTGCCGGCGGAGTGTAGTCGTAAGTTTTAAGCTCTTAGGCAAGGAGAGAGCCTCGAGAGACGACCATAAATCGCTTCTCGTATCAAGACTCCTCTCAGACCGCGTCCACGTGACTCTCGTTGCAGCCGGAGGCCGAGTCGAGATCTCGATCGATCTATCCCTAAATTACGTTGTGACATGTAAATGCGCCTATTCCGCGTTCGCGGCCCGATAAGCTTCTGCGTCGGGGACGTACGCTATAAAAAAAAAAGGCCCCGAGTGATTACCTATTGATATGTAAAGCGCACGATACACCGCTCCGATATAGCATGCGCATACATTTGTAGACGGTAGCGGATATTTGTAAGAATACCAAAACGCTCGGCGAACATGCATTGTTACGCACAATGGGGAAGATGTGCCGACGGTGCTACCTTTATAAGGAAGCGTTTGAATACCGCGGTGAATAATAGAAAGCTACCACTTGCGAATAATAGGAGTCGTCAGCGCTTAGACAGTTACTTCCACGCGGGCTTCGCAGGGGCGGGGGGAAAAGAGTGGAGTGCCGTCGGTTACCCTGATATTACTCCATCGTGTGATTCCATTACCTAAGACACTGAATATTGCAAGCGGTCCGAACGTTACGGGTCTGATTGTCGGAAGGGTTAACGATTCGCTCTGTAATGCGAGCGTTGGGTCTAAAAGGTCAACCGTGCCGATGAAAAGACGGGAAAGCAAGGCAAACCGTCCCGAGGACTGGAAGGGGGCAGGCTCGGGAACGATTTATTCATGACAGAGTCGTTCCGAGAAGATCCCCTTGACGGCCCGCCATCGTCCACGAAGTGACCGGAAACCCTCGGAAGCCTACTCGTCGTTGGTCTGAAGGACGGATGGTAATTAAGCGAAGACAAAAATTCTCGCCGCCCGCGTCGCCTGTCCTTTCTTATTTGCCCTCGATTATTTCCCGACGAATTTTCGACTTCTCCCGACACTCCCAGGCATTATCTTCTCGACACCCCCCTCTGCAGTCTCTTCGCCATTGTTACTGCAGATCGCGTGAGCAAACCGAGCACGAGCCCATCTTCCGCTCCCGACTCTTCGAGTGGGACAGGCTTTTTTACTCGAGTTTGTTTTCGTATGCCCCGTTCTACATCGGGCCCTTCCCTCCTCGGCCCTCGAACGGGACGATACGTAATCAAGGATCCATTGTGGCAGTCGTGCCGCGTCGTTAGGCACCCCAATTGACGTACGTAACTTTGAAGTACTCGATATACGCGCATGTAACTACAATACGCACGTGTTCGAACGTAGAAAGTTTTATATTCACCCGTACGCACGCCCAATGTTGATACAACTTCGACAGGCACGCGTAGGAACGTAATTGAGAATATAAAATTCACGACATGCAGACATGCCAAACCTGGAAGTACGCAGATGTAGGTATACAGGCAGCTGCCGTTAATAAGATCCGTACAGCTGTA
The DNA here is from genome assembly GCA_914767735.1 of Anoplius nigerrimus. Classification (NCBI taxonomy): domain Eukaryota; kingdom Metazoa; phylum Arthropoda; class Insecta; order Hymenoptera; family Pompilidae; genus Anoplius; species Anoplius nigerrimus. The sequence continues at coordinate 11,382,975 of OU612082.1, forward strand.
CGTGGATACCAATCGCAGTGATTTCGTGGCTCGCTCATTCGGTGGGCGTAGTGCAGGAAAGGACGGACGGCGAGGAAGCGGGGAGGGGGAGGCAGGTGGTGAATCATGTCCGTTGTTTCTGTATATGTGGCAAAGCGACATAAGGGCGGTGGGGTGGGAGTGCGGAAAAGGGGTGTCGAGGTGAGAGGGCCAGCGAGGGGAGGAATGTCCGTCGGTCTATGGATAATTTAACCCGCAGCAGCCCTGAATGAGTTATAATTGGTGATGACAGCCCGTCAGGGTGGCACAGTATTCAACGTGGCGCGAGTGTCGAGCTCGAGGACGAGTGCTTCGGCCTGCTTCAGACGACGAAGACAACCGCGAGCGCAATACTCTACTACCCCTCCGCTCCCACCACCCCCCCTCCTCTATCCCTCTACCGAACACGACTCACATCAGCCCCTCTTCCCCCTACCTGCCCACTTCTTCCCTCAAGTCGCTCGCACGCGAGAGCTCGAGCTAAAACCTTGCTCGTGACAGGAGCCGACGGATGTCGAGAAAAATCGACTGAACGGGAGCTCGGTCGCGAGTCGACGAATCGTAACAGTTGACACTCTGTTCAAGTTCTCCGGTCGGCGTGATCGATAGGAATGCCGGTGCGATTGTCGCGAAGCTCTGTTGCCAAAGTGCGGTCTTATAGCGTGCAGACAGAGGGTGCGTTGACGTTGAAACGATTGCTTTTGCACGCCTGCCCCCTCCTCCTTCCCTACTACCCCCCTCGATCGCGGACAGCCGAAGATTGTCCGAAGAAATTTTTCAGCTTATGTCCTTTCAATCAAATCCTCGTCGCAGGCATTCAACCCTACATACGGCGACCGGCGATCCGATAATCGCTGATAATTCAATCCATCACCTGTCCGCGATACAGAGCTGGCAACGCGATACGACTCTGAGGGAACCTGAGCGGCCGTTGTGCCGGTAAATCGCCGGCGTCGTATCGCCAGAAACCAATTGTCCCGGCCCTCCCCTCTCCCATTGGCGCGTCGCGCGCCAGACTCGAAATAGATGAACGGACGGATGGATGTCCGGGCGGACGGATTGAAAAAGGGGTGATATATCGGAAGAAAGCGGTCGGGGCCACGGTGGGAAAGTGCGATAGGCGGGACGAAGGAAAAGGATCGGTCGAAAGAGACGGACTCCGGTGAGTGCCGAGAGTGCAGGAGTCCAGCCATTTCGGAACGCAGGCTCGAAGTGGGACAGGAGAATGCGAAGTCCGGCACTCTGCCAGTTCGATTCAATTACGAAGAGGTGCCGGCCTAATTCGCGCCGGCCCCAGTTGAGCTGGCAGTGCAGGGCTATGATCCACAGTAGCGTGCCTCTTCCCGTCCGCCCTCCGTCCTCCCCCTGCCTCTCGTCCCGATTCTCCCGGAATTCTCTCCCTTACAGTGCGACGTCCGTCCCGTCATGCATCCCTCTCCGCTCATCCTTCCCCTCTACCCCCCCCCCCGCACCGCCCGGTAATTCCACGCACGGGGATATAACTCCATTCCCAGCGTGATATATCCGCGAGCGCAAACCGCCGGCCGGAGGCTTCAACGAAGATTCAAACCGGTATTGGGAGCGGTTGGGGAGAAAGAGAGGGCCTGCAGGGGGGGAGCGGGCCAGACAAAGAGGAGGATGGAAGGAGGAGGTCGGGAGGATGCGAACAGTGAGCGGGTTCCACTGTCGCGCTCGCATTCCATTGTAGTCTCGCAGTCAGGGATATTACACTAACCGGCCATAATTACGTCATCGTCATTGTCTCCGCGCATATATCCAGCCGTTGAATGCTGCGAGGGCGGCCCTCTCTCGCTACCCTCGCTGCACCTTGCACCCTCGTTTCCTCGCCCCACCCACCCCTTTCGGCGAGCCATGCTCTTCAATCCTCCCCGTCGACGTCTACCTATCTCGTCCTCCGCCTCTCGCCGTTCACGTATGTGACCTTGCACGCTCCTCCGCCGTGCACGCATGTACGTGAACACCTATCAGGACCGCGCGCGCGCGTCTACACGCCGTAAATGTCACAAGTGGACGCCCGTAGAGACGTCAAGGTATTAGTCGACGCGCGAACCACGAGCGCGTACACGCGTGTCGCTCGCTAATCATACACACGCACGCGGCCGCGTACATCGTTCGCTATCTGGTCAGCTAGCCTCGCCTAGGCCGGCATTCGAGCACGTGTGTACGCGGGGGGTCAGGCACATGTGTACGGCACACACTGACCGCTGTCAGCCTCCACAGCCGCATCAGCCGCGGTATTCATATGCATACTGCCCGCACGCTCGGCCATTCGAGCACGCGATATAACTCACACGCGCACAATGACCAATTTGGACGACCCTCTCGTCACGAGCGATCGCTCTCGCGCATTCGGACACGTCCGTTAACCCGTGCCTTTTCCCCAACGCTTCCTTGCGACCCGATACGAACCCCCGCGCGCACATACGCGGATAGTCGCGCCAGATAACGCGCGATCGCGGGCTAAAGTTGTAACGCGCAATTTATAGGCAGGGCGCGCGCGCGCGCGCAGGCGGGCGTGCACATAATGCAGCGGCGCCGACTGGCAAAGGGGAGGACAGTCGTTCGTTAGGGAGTGCGCCATTTAAGCCGGGCGCCGTACATGTGAGCGTGCATGCATTCGAACGCACGTGCACACGGTATAATGCGACGTTACGCCAGTTATGTTATGTCGGGTATGCCGACCGCACTCCAGGGAACGTCGGGACCGAGTGGGGACCCGAGCGAGGCTTCCTCGACCGCAGAGTCCACCTGGTGGTCGAGGATATCTCCGGGTACCTGCATATTAGCAAGCGATACTCTCTCGCCCTTCCGCCCATATTCCCTCCGTATTCCGCCTCTATTCCACCTCTATTCCGCCTCTATATTCCGCCTATATTCCCGGCTGCGTCTCGCTCACTCTTACCGGCCGCCGCCTGCCCACCTGCATTGCGCGAATTATTGGCGCATTGGGCGCAATTTTGGCCTTCCCCGCCGTCGGCCCGCGCCGCTTCACCTTGCCAAACCGCTTCGTGCCCGACTGGGGAGCGGCAAACGAAGAGGGCATCATCGGAGTACTCTAATGGATTCCGCGGGGAATTATCGTCGGGTCGGGCTCTCGTCTTTAATGGAAGCCGACGCATCCGCGACCTTGCGCTTTGGCACCGATGCACGCCCTCCGGAGTGACCGCACCACTGCCGGCTAAGTACGGACTCTCGGCGCTCACGGTCCCTGGCTACCTTGCGACACATCGTATTTTCACTCGAGATTACTCGCGAGAGTTACCTCGATCGCGGCTGCACGCCTCGTGCTTCGTAGAATTGGCATCCGTATATCAGCCAGACGTGTAACACGTAGGCATACGAAGTGGCTGCTTAGAGACGTAGCGTTGCAATGAGCTTCTCCTCCATATTATGCAAATAGTTAACATCTTGTTTTCTTGTTTATTCGTACGAATTTATGTATGTTTATGACGTTATTATATGGGCACATTATATTTCAGCGTTATGGCGTATTTACTACTGCTACCTCTAGCAGTTCCCTTAACAGCATATTCGCATAATGCTATAGCAATTTGAGAAAATGATACGCGTATGAGCGTACGCTTTACATACGCACACACGGTGCACGCAGGCGTAGACGCAGATTGATGCGATCGTAACGTCCGTTACGTTATGTCGAGTATGCCGAGTGCAGTCTCTTGCTCGGTGAACGTTGCAATTGGGAAGGCATTCGAGCGAGTCTTCGTGGACCGCAGAGTCCACCTGGTGATCGAGAATCGCTCCGACTACCTACGCATTAGCAGGCAATACACTCTCGCGCATTAGCAGGCAATACTCCGCACAGTCGGTCCCTCCGACCAGCTGCATTGCGCGAATTATTGGCGCATTGGGCGCAATTTTGGTCTCCGACCCCTTCCCCACCCCGCACCTTCATTCTCCGAAACAGCCCCCCCCCCCTCCTCCTTCTTCAGCAAGCTAAATCGCCGAACACAGGGACGAATCTTTCCCCCGCACTAACGGAATTCGTGGATAATTACCGTTAAACTGCTACTTATCTCCGGTAATTACCTGCCGATGCATCGTAGGAGGAGGTTGCATAAGGAACCGGTAGGGCAGCGGCCGCTGCCGCCAACGCGGAGATCGATGAAGAGATACTCAATATTCCTTATACGTCAGCGGGCGAAATCCGACAAAGAGGCTGGAGGCAGCGTACGTCGGCACGTGCGTTTCCGCGTGCGCGGCAAAGATCTAATATCAGTTGCGTAACGTCGTCGGGGCCGAATGTCGTCGGCGGCGATCGAGCGGAATGGAGAAGAGGAGCGAGGACGGGTCTTCCTATTATAACGTATAGTCAGGCTCATGATCGAGGATCACTCGGGGCTACCTGCGCACGAGCGCTAGGTACTCTCTTTGGTGCTCGTTCACCTGCATTTCACGAGTTATTGGTGCGTCGAGCGCAATTTCGACGCCATTCTCTCTCTCACCCTCTCTCCCTCTCTCTCCTACCCCTCCATCTCCCACTTGCCTCCCTCTACGTCATTCGGCCGGCTGAGAATTCACGAACCCTCGAACGTTCCGCGCAGTCCGGCAGCAGGTGAACGATCTCTCCATACGAGGAGCGGATTTCTCGGAGAATTATCGTGAATGAGGTTCTCGTCTTTAATGGATTCTCGTTGGTACAGTTCGATCGGGTCTCACGCATGACCAAACGTCATGTCGATGGGCGAGAGTAATCTCCCCCGCTGCGGATCGTTTTATCATCTGCGCGTGATTGTATGCGATCCAATCGCTGGCCTCGGGATGATCCGACGATATGCGCCTCCTGCTCCTCCCCGCCCCCCCTCTGCCTCCTACTCATTTCCCATCGAATTCGTTAATATCTCCTCCATCTCCTACTCGACGAATCTCGCTCCGCCGGCCTCGACTGGGGCGCAGTTCGACAATGAGTTTACAGGGTCAATTTGCGCGCGAGTCTGCCTACGTTTCTCGTGGCAGGGCGCGACGCGAAAACGTCATCGTTCTTCCTGTACCGTTTGCCGAGATTAAATCGGATTCAAAGTGCAGCGAGCAACGGGCTTAGGCGCCGGGGGGGTGGAGGGGGGAGTCGCAGAGGGGGCGGGCTGGGTGAGGCAGAGGAGAAAAACAGAGGACGTGAGAGAGGAGCGAGGAATGGACGAAGGGAGACGGAGCCTCAGAACCTGGGGAGTTTCATAAACAGAATTATGCTAACTACCCCGCGGCACGAGGGTGGGATACGAAGGAAATTTGAGTTCAGACTCGGTTGGATCTCCTCAACCAGGCATGGTTGGATCTCGTTAGCGCTCTGCTCCCTCGTCTTTACCGCTACCGCGCGTCTTTCCTTCTCGCCCTCGTTTCGCTTTTCGGTTCTTCATCCCCCCCCCCCCCCGCCACCCCCCCAGCCACGCCTCTGGCCCGCGCCTTTCACCCGTGCCCCCACCACGCTCCCGCGATAGAGGGAGTCAAAAAGGACGACAGCGATAGTCGCACGTTCCTCAAAGATTTTTCACTCGATCTAATTTCACGGCCTAACGCGCGGCGGCGACTTTAAACGGACGGAAAAATCTTTCCCAGGACCGCGCGTAGTCCGTTGTTGCCGGGCGTATAAATATTCATGGGGGCCCGGTTCGCTTTCAAAGCGATACCCGACACTCTCGAGCCTCTTAATAATACCCCTCCGTTTAATTATTCCCTCACGTAGCAATAATGAGGAGTCGGGCACCTGACCTCGTTCCAGGAGGATCGTCATTTAGCCGCATATGCAGAGAGTGACAGTGATACGGGCCAGGCGGTGGGCGGGAGAGAGGGAGATGCTGAGAAGAGATAGGACACGCTAGTTTCGACCCGGCCCTATTCGCATAACGCCGGTAACGACCGAGTTACGATCTATTTAGTAATTTCGGGGAGTACGAGCATCCGAAAGCGTCGTCGAACGTCGCTACTTAAAATATTCCTCTCCGTCCTTCCACTATCCCGGGCGGGTCGTCGTCGTCGTCGTCGTATAATGATAAGAATTTACGGTCGCGAATAAAGGGTCCTATCAACGAATTTTCGCACCGCTCGTAACCGAGTCCGGGACGCGGGAGAAACGTCTACGGCACCGGGGCGCGTACAATGTAATATTTTGACTGCGGCCACGGTCCGATCGTATATTCGGCGAAGAGTCACTTTTATCTCCGTTAACGCTGCCGCGTTTCAATACAGCGGAGAACAAAAAAGTCGCGCCGCCATAATGCAGGTCGGCGATATAGGACGAATTTCGGGCTGAAATTCGCCGTTCGACACAAAAGGAGCAAGATTTATCGAAGGTCGCGAGAACTCATTTCGGCTCTCTCTCGCCCCGCGAATCGTTCGCTGTGAGCGCGCGAGCGCGGTCGCGGGAAATAGTTCTCACCCCGACACCGGAATAATCGAGAATCGCGGCTGGCTCGGGCGCGAAGCAATATCGCTGCATCTTCATGGCGTCCGCGTATCGGGAGTAAACGGAAGCGCTGCAGGAGGCGAGTGCGGAAGCGAAGCGAACGATGAGCAGAGCCAGGAGTAGAGGGCTAGGAGAGAGGGAGAGAAGGAGAGAGAGGGAAAGACAGAGAGAGAGAGAGAGAGAGAGAGAGAGAGAAAGAGAGGAACGAGACCGGGCTGAATCGCGAATGAGAGTACGAAAATTTAATTTCCCTCGGCTGAAAATAATCCTTGCGTAGGAAATTGGCTGCTCGATCCTCCTGGTACCAGCCTCCAGCCCGCCGTCCGGGATGATCTTTTGTGCTGGCATACGAGGCGTCGGGACGGCATCCTGGCGAGAGAGAAGCTCGCAAAGTCCGGTCCTGGTCTCTCTTCGCCCCCCCCCCCCCCCCTCCTCCACCTCGTCTTCGCTCTCGTCCTCGTCGTGCTCCTAGTTCTGCTACCGGGACGAAATAAAATAAAACGGATATTAAAACTGGCAAGAGCTAATTTCCTCGCCTTTCCAGGCATAATACCGGCGCCCCACCTTTTTCCTTCTCCTTCTTCGCCGGCCCTTCAGTACCCTCCTTCGCTGCCCCCTTGGCCACCCTCTCCGAGTGCCACCGCCGCCACCCCGTTACACCCGCACTCCTTCTTTTTCACCTCCCGCGCACTCCTCCTCTTATCACGCAGCTAAACCATCTATCGAACGAACGCCTCCTGAATATTCAGCGACGACGACGGCGTGGTCGGAGCAAGGGCGGCTAGGTTGGCATGGAGGTGGAGGGGAGGGGGGTTGGGCGGATGGAAAGGCAACGAAATCGAATTCGAGATTCAAGCTTGACGAGTGACAGCGTGCTGAGCGCTCCCTGCAGATGCGATTAAAGTCTGCCAGAGAGGAGAGAGGCGCGTCGACGTGAGGCTCCTGAAATGCGAATTCGACTTCACGAGTATTCCGGTGACCCTTAACCCATATTCGCACGAACGAATGCCGAACATGGCAGAGAGGGTGGCGGAGAGAGCGGGGGAAAGAGAGAAAGAGAGAGAGAGAGATTGGTACAGCACACCGTTTCTCGGGAAATCGACGAAATTCATGGCTGAAATCATCAAACGAATATGAAGGCTAGTTCCCCGGAGCAGTAGCTCTATACCAGTTTATTAATCTCCATCGATCCGCTCCTCGACTTTTCACTGGGTAAGATAAGAATCGTCGTGAAATACGTCTGCGATGTGAGTGGCAAATTACGTAGCTCGCCAGAAAGGAAAAGAGGGGATGATAAAAAATGAAGCAGCCTAAGTGTTCATACTCTGTGTATACTCGGCGCTCATACTCTCTGTTCTGGGTTCTTTTCGCGGTGACGGCGAACGGCCGAGTGTCGAGCGTTGCTCACCTGAACTTCGCATTATCTCCGACTTTATTCGCCCTTATCCATTGCCGTCCTCCTTTCGATTGTCCTCGAAATCGCCGCTACTCAGCGAAAGCCCTCGAGTCCGGCTGTCCCACGGCTTTCTTAACCAGTCAGTGCCCGGCACAAAGCGGAGACGTATATCGATCGAGAGCGAATAAAGAGAGGGCGAGCGGAGCCGGGAGGACTCTTCTCCGACGCTGGACCGAAATCTCCGGCCGTCGACGGACCGCAGGATACGCGTTATCCTCGAAATCAGAGGCACCCGAGGAACCCCCTTACGCGGTCGCAAGCTGTAATCCTATACCGCTCGCTACGCCAACCGGGCCTGTGCGACATTCGATACGTCGTCACAATATTGGCGATGCTTTCAACCGTGATAAACAACATACGCGCGCGGTTTTTGCCCTTTGTCTATCCATCTTCCGCTCATCGTATCGATTTTCCGGTAAGTGACCGGCGAGCCCTCCGGGAAAATGTGGAAAAACAACTGCAAATCCGTGCGGTCGACGGTTCCCTCGGACCGCGCGGTCCGACGAGTACTTTTTCATCGACGATCTCACCTCGATCGAATTTACTCCAACGACCGGCCGGCTCTCAATTTCTAATTTTTCTATACGGAGGTGCTGCTTCGCAAAAATAATCTCACGGGCTGCGCGGAATCGCTCTTCTGCATCAAGCCGGAATCGGGAGCAACCGGTGTGCAAAAAGCTAACGCGGGATTTGATTGAACCTCGCCGAGCGAGAAGATCGGATCCGATCGTGTTCACGGATCATGCTCGCGCCAGGCTGTTCCTTTGCGTCATTAGAGAATGGGTCAGTCAGCCAGAGGGTAAGATCAGCGCGCAATGCAGCGGGTCTTTCCGGGCGCTCGGGCCGGATTCGAGGTAGCCAAGTCGAGTGTTGAGCCGCTCTCGGGAACGACGTTACCGCTGTCCGTCAAAGGATCGTCCCGCAACTCTCCTCTCCTCTCTCTCCCTCTCTCTAACTCAACTCTATCCGCTCCACACCGCGCCGAACTCGCCGCGCCTATACCTCTCTCGCACGGTGAGCGGAACGGCGCTCTACCGGATGGAGGAGCTCTCTCAAGGGACGTCCCACAATTCCCGGGACGTCTGACGTGACTGCACACACCTTCCACGTGATATCCGAGCACCTTTGAGGGCATTACGCCACTTCCGCTCTGCTTTCGAGCTCTCCTCGAGACTGCGAGTCGGACCGTTGGATAATCAGGCTCCGTTTCACTTGGTCTGACCTAACTCACTTGTTCTGTCTTATCGCACGCTCGCTCGATCCCGTCCCACTGTCCTTCCGTCTCCTCCTCTCGAGCCTTCCTGTCTTCTCATCCTCCGTCCTTTATCTCCGCGTCTCTATCGTTACGTTCTCTCCCTCTCCCACGCTATCGCTCACTCTTTCTGCCGATCGGACTCTGAACGTTAGACACCATCGACAGAGCAAAGGTCCGTATCTCGATACAGCGAGCCGCCAACTTGTTTTTCCGGCGGCGCGGAGTTGTCGGGCAATCTTGAAATTTCGCGCGGGCAGCTTTCGGCGCCGGGAGAACGTAATTAAATTTTTTTGCCCCGACACGAGGAACGCGTGTTCCCGCGAGGCACCGAGCTCAAGCGCTGTCAGCGTTCCTTTGGCTTGCTAAACGGCCGGTTCTTGAATTTTTTCCTCGCGCCGGCGTACGCTCATTAGGCAAATCCGAGACGGAGGATGAGGCGGCAGGATGGTCGGGTCCGGCCCGGATTCTCTCGCGGACCACGCGACCGAGACGGAGGACGAGAGGCGAGTGCCTTAGCATACAAATTTATTCGTAAACTTTCGCAATTTAAATATCCGCGGTGTTTCAATCAAGGCCCCGTTCCTAAGGCACGTTATACGCGGCCGTACGCGCGCCCGTGTCCCGGCACTCGGTACTCAGACCAGCACATCAGCGCCAGCCACATGTACCCACCCTCGAGATTACTTTCCTCCCTCTTTCTCGGCTTAGAGCCCTCGATCCTCACTCGCTACCCTGACCCCGCCCCTCCCGTGACCAAAATATCAGCTTCCCCGAGATTTTCGTGTTCGCGCGTTACGCCGTCAAATATTAAGTAGCTTCTCGGCTCCCCGCCCGCAGTTGGGAACTTCGAAACAGCTTTGAAACTCGTTTCGCCCCCCTGATCCCGGCACCGGCGTGTCCCGCTAGCCCAATATTTCGCAACCTGCAATTATATTTGCTCGTTAACCTCCTACCGTTCCCGCACAACGTGCCCTCCTTCACCTTCCCTCCGCCGTCAGCCCTCGTCGCTCTCCTCCCGACTTCTTCGCCCTCACTCCTCGCCGACCGTCCCGGATCAAATATTCGGGAGCTTAGCGAAATCCGGGAACATCGCGCCCTGCCTCCTCGATGTGGCCTGTCGTGGATAAGCAGCGAATTACGTACGCCGGCGCACGCCGTGCGGACCGCTTTATGCGTTCGACTGTGAACGAGCCCTTTGAAGGGCTGCGAAAAACACTCCGGCACCGATTGATCGCCGGGAAAGGGCCGTCTCTGTGTGTCCTTTGCCCTTCGGCCGGGCGTCCCCCGACACGATTGGCCAAGCCGCTTTGAATCGTGCGAGCCCCAGCGCTAGCACGCCCTTACGCTCGTTACCCCAAAAAAAAGTTACGACCCGCAAGCGTGGAGGTCGTCTCCTACTTACGAATCACGCGCAGCGTCGAAAGGAGGGAAAGGAGAGCAAAGTGGCGTCGGTCCATTATCATATCAATACCGGGAGGCCGCGATCGTGGGCCGGGGAAAAATGTCGGACGATCATCGCGACGTGTGAGAAACGGTCTCTCTGCGAATTCTCATGTTTCACTCAGGATCGTGCGCGAACCACTCGCAGCCCCCACCCCCTCCCAACCCTCTCACCGTCGAGGCCGAAACTTAACACAATTCCGCGTGCAAACCGGATTATTAATTGCTTCCGATATTTGAGCCGCGCGCAATATCCATCGAAGTTGTTCCAGCGTGGGTATTACGGAGGGATGGCGAGGCGGGACGGGCGGGTTCGGCGGGTTGAAATTTTCCTCACGAGCGGCGCGTGTCTGCCGGGCCAACTTATCGTTCGGGTGGAAGAGAAAGGCGAGGCAGAGATTAGATCGCGTATCCGCGATACATCGTGCCCGGGACCGTAAACCATAAACGGTAACCGGCGGCGGTTGTCCATAGAGAGAGATCATCTCCACTACGGACCGGTAGGGGTGGGAGGCCGGGTAAGGGCTGAGATGAGGTCTACAGGGTCCACCCCCGTGCGACCCTCCGACTCGTCCGGCGATCGAGCTACGTCGCCGATAAACCGCACCGTGTGTGAGGTCACTTGGCTGGACCGGAATAATGCGTCCTCCATGCTAAACCAGTAGTCTGATAAGCGTACCTACACGCTCCGGGGCGATAGCGGCAAAACAATGCAGCCTCGGACGCGGACACGACGGACAGCCGGCCCGCTGGAGGGCAAGGAGACGGAAGGAGGGAGAGGGGTGGGCGCGGGAAGAAGATCGAATTTGCGAGAGCGTGTCGCTGGATTTCGCACGATAGGCGACGGGGACGATAAGCGCGACGGCGAGCGTAGGTATGTAGGTAAATCGCGAGGAAAGAGGATCGGAGCGTCGTTCAGATGAAATCGACAGATTTCTCAGTGGCCGGATAAGGACCTTGGCATGGATCACGGCTGGCACTGGGGGGATGTCAGGGGGTGATGGGAGTCGGGTGCGGGAGGGAAGGAGAGCTCGTTTATCGAGTCGACACGGGAGGGTGTATCTGCGCGCATTGATATGCAAAATTTGTAGTTTCGGGAAGCTTACGAGGAACTCCGACCGGGGCGAGTAAACTTGAAAATCCGAAACGCTCTCCTCGGCGTCCCGTGCGCACGGGACACGGCTTTAGCGGGATCCGTAACCTTCCACCGGGGGGCCTCATGACAGGTAGTACGGCCCTACGCGCGCAAAGTCCGTGTCCTAGACGCGGACGGAAGCCGAGGTATCGCTGATTCGCAATCGAAACACTCCGGCTTGCGTAATGCATCGTCCGCCCGAGTCGCCGAGTACGATCGACCGATAAGCGAGAGTCATTGGACGATAAGTGCAGTCGAGGAATCTAGATCGAGCTTCCTCTCCTCGTAATCGGACATTTTTCAAAGCTCCCCCGCAACGGTGCTCGCCGGAAAGGAAGTTATCGCTGAAGTTATTACTGGAAGCGTTCGCGCGAGCGAAGGATGAAAGGGGGCGATCTGATAATTCACGGCTGATGAGTGCAATGTTTCACGTCGACTCGCCGTATGCGGACTCGTTAACAGGTCTTAAATGAGCAGGCGTACTCGTTCCAGTCAGCCGCATCGTGAAAAGAATTCCGGTACATCTAGAATGTATTCATCAGCCGGCGCCTGGGTAGGAGCGCTGGGAAATTTTTATCTCGTCGCCCGCGGGGAAGTCATTAATCTGCGGTCCATGAGCCGTGAAAATGGTAAACTGTCGTCCTTCGGCCACATGTCGGAGATATTTTACGGCCACATGTATGTATGTCGCTAACAGCACCTCGTCGCGCGCAATGCACTTCCGCTATGCGTTTTGGCATTTGACGCATTCGCGCTGACCTTGTAATGCTATCGTATTCCAAGAGGACGCATGCTGTTCATTGTCGCCGGCTATTATCTTGATGGTATTACCTCGACCTGCCGCTGACGACCGGCCAATAATGACGGCCCGTTGATGACGCCAGTGGCGTCGTAACGCGGACGAATCTCGATTTCCGTCGATTGATCGGTCAGGCTGGAAAAAAAATCGCAACGATTCCGCTAACCCTGTAAAGTTTGACGAGGGTCGTCGACGATGACGAGTAAGCTCGTAAAACTCGGCTGCAGGCGAAAGTCCTCACCAATGGTCGCTGACCCGAGCGTACAAAAGCGATACCGGTCGCGAAAGTTCAGAGACTACCCTCACTGGAATTGATTATCCTACTTCGCCAACGACGCGAGTCGCGTACATTATTTTCGACGCTAGCCAAACACTCGGTCGTGCGCAGTAGCGTCTAACGTCCCACATTTATCGCACGATCAGGCAAACGCGAATATTCCCACGGGTAGCGGTGCGTTTTACGCAATGGGATGGGAAGTGCGCACGACATTGGCAGCGTTAATCAGTTAATTAAGCGTTCATGATTACAGGCGCGGAGATCTTACCGAGATGATTGCGCAGCTTCGGCGATATAGGTACGCGAGCTTTGCGATTTCTTCCTCTCCATACGATGCATAATAACGAGACTGCGGAACCGGGAATGCAAAGGCATCGAGAGCTCGAAAGAGGGACAAAGAGGACGGGCGCGCGAGGGCGAGAGGGTAAGAGTGATAGAGAAAGAGAGAGAGGGAGAGAGAAGGAGAGAGAGAGACGGAAGTAGATGGAGAGCAGTTAATTAGCCCGAGTTAAAAGCTCGGCTTAAATGACCTATTCAGCGCTTAGCGAGAGCGAATTCATTTTGCTCGCCGGTCGGTCCCTCTTTCCAGGGATCCAGAAGAAAAGGAGGAGGGGACGAAGCGGGGGGGAGGGGGTCGAAGAAGAAGGTGGCTGCATGCGCAGCTTCTCGAGCGTCGTACGTCTTCGTTATACGCACCGTCCTCGTTGTCTCTCTGTCATTCTCCAACGATACAACCCTCCCCACACCCCCATCGCCGACTGTCTCCTCCGTCTATCCACCCCTATCCCCCTCTCTTTCGCACAGTTTTCTTCGTTCAGTCGAGTCTCTTCCCTGATTCTACGAGTTTCCCGGAGAAAAGTCCTCCCTCGGTCCCATCATGACTAAATGAAATCCATTAGGGAATGGGTGGTAGGAAGTTAAACGAAGAGGCACTGCCGAGCGCGAGGAGTGGGGCGGGAGAGGGGTGGCTGGTGGTAGATCAAGAGGCGTGGGACAGGGTGGGCTAGGGTGGCCGGGATGGAAATAGTAGAGGCCAGACGTCGGTCTTAATGAAAAATCATTACGATATCTGTGAGAGTGCATGGGCGGCAGGAAATCGAGGGTGGAGTCTCGTTAGGGGGGTTGGTTATGGTCGGCGCGCGTTATGGACGTCGGTCAGAAGGCGTTTGATTAGAAACGCCGGAAACTTCCATCTGCCCCGCGGTCGACACGGCCTGCCACGGATGGAATTCGTCCGAATTGGTCCAGCGGTCACCCTCGTTCCGTTGACTCAGACCGAGGGAAATGTTTTTCTCGCTGGCAAAGTCTCTCGGCGGCAACGGGCTGAGAGATGAATACGTAAACTTCGTAACAGAAGCATGTAACGACGCGAGCGTTATTATTCATTACGTATTTTATTCATAAACAAGCATGTCCGCTGACGGATTGAAGGATTCGAGAACGGGCAAATGAATAATTAAAAATATGTAACAGCGGGCGAACGGGCATTCGGCGAGTTTAAATTTAACGCAGGCGTAAATGAATAAAAGCGAGGATGCCGTGCCGTATTTCGATTATTCCGATTCGATTCGTGCGACTCGACAGATTTTATTTAACCGGCAAAACAAATGTTACTCTTTAAAGATTAAACCGAATTGAGAAGCAGTGGAAACGACCGGTGATCCGCAAATACGGGACACAGACGTGTGACGAATTAACAGACAGGCTGCGAAAAGTATTTCTATCGAAAACAGACGATGTTCCTCGTAACCTCATTCTTGCACGCAAGTCAGAGAGGGGGAGAGTGAAAGAGAGAGAGAGAGAGAGGTGGAATCATTTTACTGGCACGTGTCAATAAACCTATTATACGTGCTTGGCCTCATCCTCGTACGATAATCCGACTTCTCGCGATGCACAGAGGTCGCCCGGGGTGTTGCCAACATTGGCGCGCAATGACGGCGTCGGATCCACAGAGATTTCGACTAGACTCGATTTCTAGTGCTGCAAACCTAACGGAGCTTTAGTAGCGTGCCGCAGAACAAACGTCTGCGGGCCATAACAAAGACGCAGAGCGCACCAGTCGATCAAGACGTACCGAGACAAAGAGGCGGGGGTGCGCATTACAGGTGTAGCAGGCGGCAGGGTGGGTGGCTTAGGTGAGCGAGGACGCGTTTCACAGGGGATGCCGAGCGTGTATGGACGCGTAGCCATTGGTGGCGCGCGTGCATCGGATAGTCGGATAGAGCGAGAGAGGCAAAGCTTCTGCCAAACGAGCGCTCGAAGGGTCGGCAATCTACAAAGGACTTCATGGTCCGTTATACGTCCGCAAGCTCGTGATAGCCACGTTCGGCGCTACGCCTAGCCTCTTACACATCCAGCGCAACAGTGCCTCTCAGTCCCCAACTGCATTAGTCATTCGCCTCGTCAGCGCTTTGACCGTCGAAAAACGCTCGGGAAAGGCTCGAAAAACTCTTTGTCAGGGGCGATCGCGGCATAATTCTCAGAAAGTTCTTTGTCTTCGGGGAATTTCAGCGATTCCGAGTGCGTCAGGGGTGGGCGGGCGCGGGGTGTGGTGGATTTTAACGGCTTTTAACTCGCCGGATGAGAAGCTCTGACTGGAGGCTGGCCCTCGAGGCGTGCATTCGGCACGGCACTCGCGCGAGAGCTCAATTTCGCGTGTGCGGCCTGGCGCGCGGCTACGAACGAGACTCATTGGCCGGACGCAGTGCGAACCTGCGACATTGCAACAGTCACGGCGCCTAAGTGCAGTCGGGACGGCATTAGGCAAATTGAAATCTTGCCGTGGGCCGCCGAATGGGGACGAACGGCCAGAAACGGAAGGTGGGATGTGTCCGCGATGCTGGTCGTTCACGTCCTCTCTCTCTCTCTCTCACGCTCTCTCTCTCTGTGTCTCTGTCTATCTGTGTTGGCCGCCTGACTCGCAACTGAATGAGTCCGGGAAGTTCGGGCTAAAGGCAACATAGAGTCGTGAGGCGTGAAACACACTCGGCGTGTCGGCGGCTGACGGCGCGGGACAAAGACGGCTTGCTAATGTTCTTTCCTTCGGCTCGCGAACGGTCGATGTGCCACTTTCCACGGATCCGCGCATCCGCAAATCCATGCACGAATTATGCGGCCGACTCATCGTCTCTTAATTTGTCGAGTACCGCACCGGCGGATCTTCATATTTAAGGATTTTTATTTTTGACATATTCCGAGGGTCTTTTCCGTCGAACGATTTAGCGAGTGCCCTTTTCGATGAATCTGGGAATTAAGAATTTTCCGTCGGAAAACTAGGTAATCTCGTTGAATGCGAGCCGTGCGCGGTTTGTGCCAAGCTCCGGATGTGAGAGATCCTCTTTTATTAGCTCGACGGTTGAATTCAGCAGACGATTTGTTGAGCGCCATATGTACTAACGATCGCCTCAATTTCCTTCGCTCGGCGCACGGCGCTCGGATAGCGAGCATTAAACGGTTTGTTTATCAAGATGAATTCGTTCGCCCGTTTTATCATCCGCCGAACTCATCCCGCACGGAATCCGATGGTGCAGAGCGCGCCGCTCCTCACAACTTCCTTTTCCTTCCTTCCCTCAATACCATTTACACACCGACTCGACCTACTATTGGAAGTGCGCCGCGCGAGTTGTGTTAACCTTAGTCCGCGGTTTAATTACACAGGCAAATATTATCGAACCGACGGAGTTAATTAGATAATTAAAACTTGAAGGGTAAACTACTTTGCTGGAAGGCGCTGTGTGCACCTGATGCGTTTGTATGTACGTATATGTACATCGAGAGAGGCAGGCCGGCGTACGCAGAATACGCGAAGAAGAGAGAGAGAGAGAGAGAGAGAGAGAGAGAGAGAGAGAGAGAGGCGGGAGACTGAGATTGACGGCGAACTGTAAGTCAAGTTTCTTCTGCCATCCGCAGCTCTAGTCCTCAGAACCTTCGCTTTTTGCCTCCGACATTTCGCGTTTCTACCTTCTGCGCTAACGCAAATACTCGCCGGGGGAGGTCCGACGATATTCTATTTTCGCTCCGCTCTCTCCTCTCGCAACATAAAATTTCTTGTTCTCCTGAAACAAGAGCATTAGTTAGCCCCGCTTAGAGCGAATCCCGGGCGAAAATTCAACGGCACTTGATTCCCTTCGCTGCGCCCGGCCTCATTCGGCGGAATTCTTTGCTCGGCGAACTTTTCGAGAAAATTCTTGTTCCATGGTCACTCCTTTGTCCCGCCGCTAAAGAAAGCACTCGCCTTTTAAGGTCCTCGACAAAGGACGCGCTCAGATCTACCATGCAAACGTTCAGCGAGCTACAGCGGGATAATACACGGGCTACAATTTAATGACAGCGAAACTGTCTTTCTTGTCCGATTAAATCCGGAGAAACGTCAAGAAGCGGAGCTGCGAGAAGTGGACGGGGGGGGGGGGGAGAGGGGGGGGGGGGTGGCTAGAGCTTCCGCGCACGCGCTCAGACAACGAACGTCCGACAAAACGAAGCCCCCCCGAAAAATGAACGGAGCCAGAAGGAGAAATAGAAACCGGTAGGATCGTCGGGCGTATGTTTTCGCCTTCATTATCTCCGGACGGCAGACCTCGCGACCCTCGTCAGGCAGCGTTTATACCGCGAATCCTCTCGGATAAGTGAATCCCACGAGTTGGACGAGGCGAGTTTAAACGCTTTAGCCTCAGCTCCGTGATTAGTGGACGGGACGGAGACGAGCGGGGGTTGGAGGGTGAACGGACAGACGGACGGACGGATAGACTGCACGGAGGACGGATTATAGGTGTGGGTAGTAGGTGTACGCCGACGCCACTGTATTCGGCGCACAGACGCACCGAGACATTCACTCCGGCCCCCGCTGTACATAGAGAGTGCATATAAGCCCCGGTGCATGCGTCCAGCCTCTTGTACCGTAGACACGTCCGCGCCGAGGGTTGGAGGTGTACGAGGAGAGCGTATATAGCGGCGAATGTATGAAACGGCGCTGATAGGCAAAGGCAGGGCCCGATTCATTAAAGTTTACATTGAGGAAAGCTCTCAAGCGCACCCACCTACCTAGCCCGAGCCAAAGCGTCCGCCTGTACAAACAATTGCAACGAGCTCCTAACTAATCTGGTATACCGACGGATGAGGTTTGGAGGGAGGCGAACGGATGGTAGCTGACTCGGGGGTTGAGCGGGGCTCGATGGGGATGGTGGGAGGGGATGGGGCAGGGACGGATGGAATGTGACGGCACGAAGCGGGGGATTCGGAGTAAAGTAGAATATCAACAGAGCGCCTCGACGGCAGCTACCTCCGCCTATGCCCCTTGAGGAACTCGCGAGTGCTCGGTGGCCGACTGGCTCGGTTTCGTCTGCGCGAGGGGGGGGGGGGGGGGATGGAATGGAATGGGGGTGGGCAAGAAAGGAATATAGGCCAAGCGAAACGTTCGCCGTCACCCGGAGTCGACCCAGGGTAAGTTCGAAGGGTCGATCCGACGGCGGAACACTTCGACGAGGAGCCGATACTTGAGTCGGAGCGGGGACTTTAACTTTTAACTGCCGGACGTGCGCGGCCGAGTCGGAAAGTGTGCTAGCACGAAACTGTGACGCGTACTTTTTCGCCTCGAGCCAATCGATTATCCTTCCCACCGTACCTATATCCACGGCAAAGGAGGATATACGAAAGTCTAAAGTTGGGAAAAATGATTTTTGTTTCAGACACAAGCGGAAAGTGCAGAACCTGTTGCCGTGCAAGAGTGCGGCGGGAGCGGCGGCGGCGGCCGCCGGTGGAGCTGGTGCTCCAGGGCGCGGTCGAGTCTTGCCGGACGGCCAGGCGCACACGGGCTCGGCCGGCGGCGTCGTCGGCACCGGCGCCCCAGGTACCGGGGCCGCCGTTCTCTACGAGGACCTGCCCGACGCTGCGGTGACGCACTCCCAGCTTCACAATCACCTGCCCAGCCACCATCCCGGCCAGGCGCCGACGATCGAGGTACGAGGTACAAATCCCGAGCACCGCCTACGGGAGCGACAGCCGCAACCGCAACTGCTCCCGCAGCCGCAACTGTTGCCGCAGCCGCAGCTGCTGCCGCGGACGCAACTGCTGCCGCAGGCGCAGCGTGCGCCTCGCGCACCCCCGGCGCCGCACCACCTCGACTATCTCGACTACCGGGACCCAAGGGCGATACTCCGCGTCACCGATAAGCCGTCGAGGGCCGTGCTAGGCGGATACCGTACCCCCCGCGCCCTCCTCGCCAAGTCCCAGGGCGTGCCCCTCTCGATCGCGACCCACGCGCCCCGCGGGTCGAACGCCAGCCTGCCCAGTCCCCTATCGCAAAACGGCACTCAGGCGATGCGCAATAGTCACCTGTTGCTAGCCACGCAGAACGCTCTCATCACCAGTCAGCAGCCCCTGCCGACGCCGCCGATTCCGACGCCGATTCCACCCTCCGTTCCCTCTCCCATCCCTTCACCCATTCCCTCGCCCATTCTGTCGCCGATGTCCTCGCCAATGTCCTCGCCACTGTCCGCTCCCGTCAGCTCGACGCATCCGACCACCATCTCCTGCGCCGAGGTCGCCGCGATGAGAGAGTCGGAGGACATCGGCGGCGAGTCCTGCGCAATCCTGCCGCGCGTGTCCGGCCCGATTACCCCGACGCACCGAGCGCTGAAGGCGTCTCCGGTGACGACGCCGTGTCGAGTTTCGCCGCAGAGATCCGCGAACGGTACGCCGGTTAAGAGAGTTCAGTCGGCCGTCGTCGGCAAGGAAGACGCCCTGCCGAGGACCGGCAGGAGGCCGTCGGTGGACTCGGAGGGCTACTCCTATATCGACTTCAAGGACGCCGATCTCGAGTCCACCAGGTGCCAGGAGGCGTACGAGTCGTACAGGCCGACGCAGGCACTGCGCTCCTCGTCCCAGAGGCTGCTGCGGCTGTCGTCCAGGTCGAACTCGATAGACTCGGACGGCTACTCGTACATCGTCGACCCTGGGTACAGAAAGGCACCCGGCACGGCGCGGAGGATCGTCAGCGACGGCACTGAGGAGGAGGTGTGTCCGCTCTGCACGATGCAGCAGATACACCATCTGCTCAGTCGGCCGGAGGACGTGTATCTGAGCGTGCGAGACACGTGACACATGTCCTTCCCGTGCGATATCTTCTTATAGAGACTGCCCCGTCTCGGATGCCTGTCCCAGGGCCGTTTCGCGGGCGACCTCGCGTCGCCGAGCTACGACCGGGACAGGGAACGGTTCACATATCGCGTCACGATGTCGGCCAGAACGTTGAGCGGAACGTTGAGCGGAACGTTGAGCAGAACGTTGGCCGGACCGTCGACCAGACCGTCGAGCAGAGCGTCGGCCAGAACGACGGCCAGGACGTCGAGCGGCGTGTCGAGTAGCGCGTCGGCCACGGCGCTCGTTCGAGGATCGATGGACGAGCGTGGTTCAGGTTCCTCGGCCTCGAACGACGCCGATCACCCTCGTGCGCTGCAGCGCGAGCTCGTAGTGACGTTTCGTCGTAAGATCGTAGAGAGGCTAGTGTCTTTTTGGTTTCAGCGAGCGGACGGAGGAACCGCGATGCTCGGGTACATCTCGACGGACAATCTGCTATTTTTCACGACCGTTCACTTACTCGGCTGAGTAGAGAATGTTTCGCGCGCGCGTTCGACGGCCAGCTCTGTTTCGGACACCCCGCCGTACCGGGTGTGAGAGAATCAAAGTTCGCCCGGCTAATTGAGAAGCAATAATAATATGTACTCTCAGGTATACGTATGAAGAAAGTCGTAGCTGACGGACGTACTAAATGTTTTCTACACAGAGTTTCTACGTAGCGGGATGATGTTCGGCGTTTGGAGAGGGAGATTCTATTTAAAATATATCCTACTCGTTCCTTTAGTGACTGTAATATTCGTGATCGGGCGTGGGTTGCGCGAGCTCGCGATCGATGGAATTAAATTATTTCGAGGCATTCGCGCGATCCCGTGGACGAACGTAAACGGCGATTTCTCGGTAACGGATATTCCCGTCGTCCGTTTTCCGTCGGAAAACTTAATCAACGAGCGACCATTTGCTCGCTGCCGCCATACAAAGACACTAGAGGCGGACTAGTCAGTGTTTATTTTGTTACTCGGCCGTGCTTGCACAATCTCATTTACAAACGATAGGGACACGAAGGGGACATTAAGTGGGACGAAGTAGACGAAGGGTGAGAGGCCTTATTGTCGGTTGTGTGGGCACGGCGGCAAGACGCACTCCATGGTTGTAAATAGATTAGAGAAGCATCTTGTGAATTGTACATAACACACACAGAAAGAGAGAACGGAAAATGGGCTGGATAGAAGCGTACATGTACGTCCATATGTATGTACATATATTCATATATGTATGCATACGTATGTGCGTATGTAAACGCGCATACATAGTATCCCATATTTACGACCCAACAGGGAAGAGACAAATTCTCCATAAAGGAAACAAGAGTCCGAAAATGTAGAATAACATTTTTTTTTTGTAAGAGACATTGCTTTCGGAGGAATCGATTTTAATTGTAGCATATCGGGATATCGACAAACTCGTGAAACGAAAATAATCCTGGATTATCGCCTCTTCCCTATTGTGCGAAGTAGTTGTGGGACACCCTGTATACGCACAGACGTACATGTACGGAGGAATCACATTAGTTGTGCACCAAGTGAGAAACGGAAAAGCATTTTCCAGACTTATGTTTCTAATTTGTAAATTAGCCGATATCGCTATCATTACTATTATTAATATTATTATTTATTATCGTTAATGTCTTGCCGAGACGAACGGTACGTCGCGACTCAGTACCGGTAAATGTCATTCTCATGTAAATAGTGAGTGACAATGGTTACGCTAACCGCATGAGAGAGTAACCTGGAAGAGATAATAGATTCTGTGTATATCGAGATAATCGAGGAAGTTGGGAGTACGGAGGGAAGTGGTGGAAAATGATTGAGAAAATAAAATTACTTTACTGAAAAATTTGACGAGGAGTGGTTATTCACCCGGTCCACAGTCCCATCCTGTCCTTCGCATCCTTTTGACGACGCGAGATCATCGACCCTAACGCCGTGCCGCGAAGAGCGCCGTAACTTCTTCTTTTTTTTCTCGACCCAAGTTAACGCGCACGAATTCGGTCGATCGAACGGGACTTCTCGAGAAATGATTCCCCTTTCGCGCGAACCGACAGTCCCCCGACACGATGCACGTGGACACGGAATAACCACTTCTGTGCTCAAACTTTTCCCTGAGAGGATGAGGATGGGCCATGGGGAGGGGAATCTTTTTTTTCCTAGAGAGGGCTCTCTATCTTGCCGGGGGAAGGACGTGGCTGTAAAAAAGTGCTTTCCGTTGCAAAGAGAGGAGTACCTAAATAAAGATGGAGGAGCGCAAGAATCCGGGATAGTAGGAAAGGGGTGGGGGGGTTGAGAGGGAAGAAAGGCAGGTTGCAGGGAGTCGAGAATAGGAGAGACGCGATGGCTAGGGGAGGAGAGGAATAGAAAGAGAACGGACGAAGAGAGGGAAAGTAGGAAACGTTTAGAAAGGGAGAAGAAGGATGAGAGGGCGGGTGGAGAAAGTAGGAAAGATAGGGGCAGAGATTGACGCGTCACCATTCTGCCACGTCACCTCTGCTCTCCGTGCGATTGCCGTCCGTCGGACGAAAGGATCTCTAATTTCGCAAATGGAGCCGAGCAAATATCTGCCCACCCAGTGCGACAATTTTCTCTCTCTCTCTCTCTCTCTCCGCGTCCCTCTCTGTCTCCTTCACTCTCTCCCCCTTTCTCTCTTTCTCTCTCCCTTTCTGGCCCCAGCCGATTCACGGCCCCTTCCGCGTCTACCATCGTAATTTAATTGCCGCAAGACGTGTCCCGTTTCTTTCGCGCTGTCCCCGAACGCACGACAGGGTCGAGATTCTCGGATCAAAGCTAGGTGGAATGACGGAGCTGCCGCCAAACTGGCTCGGACAAGCTGCCCTACCTACGACTCGAATTAGGCCAGCCAATTTTGTTTGCCTGCCTCGTTTACCCTTTTTCAATCCGGCACGCAGTTCATCGCAACAGCGCTGCGCCGTGAATTTCCTCCGTAAACACGTTATCGCTTCATTGAATTTCGGGAAATTGTCCTCGGGCAAAATCAGTCCGATTGCCATTGAGGACCATGGCGCGGCGTCGAACGCTGCCTTGCTCAGTTGATCGACGTACGTTTACACACCGAACGGCGATAGAAACAATTTTATTCCTCCGACCATCTGATACGGCCGCCGTTAGAAACTGACAATTAGCGCCGTGCGATTCGATCGGCACCCGAGCGTCGAGACGAGTTTATTCCTGCCTTTCGACGCCGAGCAAATTCGTTTGTTGCCGATCCGCTGTTATCAGAGCTTACGCGGCTTAGATCGATTTCCACCTGCGGTTTCATCTCTCTCTCTCTCTCTCTCTCTCTCTCGCTCTCAAAGTCTTAAATATTGCCTGTACCCCGCCATATTATACCGCAGCGCTTATCTTGGCTATTGGCAGACGAATCGATCTAACGTCCACCTGTTGTTCGCGCCAATACAATTGCTCGACTCGCACTTTCGTAACGAGATTGCAGCGTGGCCGACGCCGGAGCGAGGATTAACACTTTAACGAAACGTCGTTCAGCAAGCGGAGTCGTTTCCGAAGCGGGTCATCGAACTTTCGCATCACACGATCAAGCTACCTGCCGCTAACCGATCTTACGTAACGGAAACTGTATCGGCTCGACGGAAGCGTTCGATAGGTGTGGAAACATATTTCATGGGAAAAGTGGCGCGCGAGAGGCGAAGTAAATTAGCGCGTTCTCCGTCTCGCCGGATGACGAGCGATTTCGCATTAACTCGTAACGGTCAGCCGCGCTCGCGCGATTCCTATCGCGGGCAGCTCGCTTTTAACGAGCGTGTCATTTCAGTGACGGCGAACGACACGACATCCGCGAAAGTAACGTTCGTACCGCGATTCGCGCCTCGCAATCGCTGACGATCCGCTCGCGGACGCACCGGGCATCGTCGAGCAATTATCGCGCTCTTCCCTCTTCGACTCTATTACGATGTTATCGGACGCATCCTTGATACGGCCGAAGAGTAAATAAATAACGTCGCGCTCTCCGCAGCCGGGCCGGATGACGATGGAACCGACTTGGCCGGCGAGCGGGGCCTCGCGCTAAACTTCAATTACTCAACGCTGATTGCGGCGGCCCGTTAGCCGGCGAGAAAGCGATATCTCGATCGGAGGCGCGCAGTTCGACAAACTCGATACACCTTTCCAGTTGACGGCCGGCCGCGCGTAATGATTCTGACATCCGGCAGTTTCGAAATTCCGCACCGGAATCGAAAAGTTTTATCGATACGCCGCAGCGGGCGCCGATTGAGGGAACGCTCCTTTATTAGCGCGTTCCGATTTTGCAAGCGGAACGAAATTCGCGGGGGGGAACTCGTTGAACGGTAGAAGCCTGTCGGCGCGTTAAAGTGTGTTGGCTCGATTTATTCCGTGTAACCGTACGCGATCGAGTCGAAACGGCGTAAACTTTGTTAGCGCTCGAGCTTCCACCTTTCTCTCAGCCTATTTTTTCCGTCGACTTTCCCTTTCTTTCCTCCGCGCAGTGCTCTTTGTCGCTCTCCTTTTTTTCTTTCTGGTCGCTTCAAATTTTCCGGCGTCGAGGACGCTTGATCGCGCGTGTGCTGCTGACGTTTGTTCGGAATTACTGCGTCGAGCCGCGTAATTCGAGACAATTCGATTTGCTGGACAATCGTAACTGCCGCTGTACTAGAACGCCTGGGAGTGGATCGAAATTCGTCTTTACGGGGAATTTATTAGGCAAAACGGCGCGCGTCGGCTAACTTCGTAAACGCGGGGGTGATATAACGACGACGGCGGTAACGCCGGACTTAGAGACTAATGCAATTGGCCCAATAACTAACAATTAGCAGGCTACGCTAACGTGGCCCATGCCCTGGCATTACTGACGCATATAGATTGTGTAACACGCAAGGAAGAGGCGGCAGCTCGATATTATCCGCAGCGCACACTTGCACGGACCGACGCGCGTACTCGGCGGCCACGTGATAGAGTCGTGCCCGTGCGCCTCTCTGTGTGTACACAGGGTGAGGCACTCGAAATTACTTCGTCCGCTCGGCCACATCACACGCACGAAAAACTCCCTGCGAATGCAGGTCGCAGCGATTTTAAAAGAGCATTAAACAAATTGAATAAAATCCCGCCCCAACAAAGGGCCACTTCGAAAAAGGCACGATTCCATTGAACGTAAAATTTAGTTCATCAGACTGAAAAAATCATACAATTTCTCGGCAAACCGCGGTTAACGAAAAAAAAAGGCGTAATTCGTTTCAAATGGCATTCAACTCATTTCACCGTTCGAAGCCGAAGGATTTTTGTAGGTGGGGAGGTAACGACGTTTACGTAAATAACCGCGGTGATTCAAGGTGCCGTACTCCGTATATGTATCGCGGTAGCCCGTTTACGTGTGTAACTGCGCGGGCCAACGTCGAATGAGCAGACGCACGACACACGCCGGATAGGCTCGGAGAACGTGAGGCAGGTTAGGCGCGTTAGGGACAACAAGCCATTAGCCTTCGTGCTCCACGCTATTACAGTACGGACATATTGCTTCCTGCTGTTGGCTACGATGGCACGGAGCCTCGATTCTCTTCCTCTCGTCGCTCACGATCCTTCTATCCTTCTCCGGCATCTCACCGGTTCCATCCCCGTAACCGATTACCTCCTCTCTCTCACTCTCCCCTACATCCTGTACCCTTCTTCCTTCCCACCTTGATCCCTCTTATTCCCTCTTATTCCACACTTCCGTAACGCCCCGTTCCTTCGTATCACTGTATCGACTCCATTCTCGCCCTCCCCCCTCCCATATAATTTCCTCCTTCTCGCCTCTACCATTCTACAATTGCGTAGTTTAAGAAGGCCACCTGTGTATCCACGAGCTTTCGCCATTCTACAATCTGCGAGTCAACTCGACGCGTTCCGTCCATTCACTCACGTTTCCTGCCGCACGGATCATTCCGAGCTCGCGTTCTGACCGATTCGTTTTTCGGCCAGTAAACATTCCCGCTGACAAGCCATGCAATTTTTACGTCCGTTCCGTTCCGAGCGAACACTGCCCATTTGAATAATCCACAATTTCAACGTGTTCGATCGTTTCAATTATTTAACCCGCGACGATCTCGAGTCCCAAAAATGTCTCATTGTTACCGAGCAGCCGTTCGATCCGCATTGCATTCCGATCCTTCCCATCCGCCGCGTACTTAACCTCGCGGCTATTCCGACCGTCCTTATTTCCGATACGAGCTTGGCCAAAATTACTCGCCGCATCCGTCCGTGGCCGGCGGTCGCGAGGGCTGTGTCACTCTCGCCCCGAAGGGACGAACGGTCGGACCTTCGTTTAAATGCCCGCTCCCGCCGGGAGATTACGGTTAACGAGAACAGTCGTTAAAACTTGAAAGATAACGGGCACGGACGCGTCGTAACGCACGCTCGACGTAGACGAAATGAAAAGAGTTTTCCGCGGGCGGCAAGATTTACGAGCGAGCTTAAAGCTATCGTTCGTGGATGGCGGGGCGGGCAGAGGTGCGAGGGAGGGATGGGAGAGGGTGGAGGAGGACGAAGGATGGGAAGGATCGAGCTTTCGCGATGCGCTCTTATTAGGGAACGTCCTCGAGATGCACGCTCACAGGGCCTTGGGTAGCTGAGGGCGACAATTACCCTCGTCCGGGTCGGACGTTATAACCGGGACGAGGGTAATCGAGTGATCCTCTTTTGTGGATGATAGTCCTCTCTATCCCGAGCCTGTCCCTCGCCTCTCTCTCTCTCTCTCTCTCTCTCTCTCTCTTTCTTTCTTTCTTTCTCTTTCCCTCTCTTTCCCTCTCTCCGCTCGCTCTTTCACTCCCAGTTTCTCGGTCACTTTCTCTCTTTAACATGCCCTCCCCCCTCCCCACCTCGCACCACCTGCCCGAGCAGAGACTCGCATTTGCGGAGGCAGTCAAGACTCGTACTGCTTCCGCCGACGAGTCGAGTTTAATTCGATTCTCGCAATTTCGGCGCGGCCGGGACTGGATGAATACTTCCGGATGCTCGATTGCTTTTGAAGATTGGACGCGGCGGCTTGCGGTTTGTTCTTTAGGAGGTGCTTCCGCGGAAAAAATTCCCCGCTCGACGAGATGAGAGTACCGGTAGATACGTTGTCAGAAATTGGCTGCGGCGGTAGTGGATCATTTTGGGAGGGAGGAGGTTGGGAACGATTCGATCTAAAAATATTGCCCCGCGGTCGATGTTGCTTGGTAACGCAATTAATTTGTTAGACGACGTCTTTCGCCGGGGTTGTCGATCGGTCGTTACGAACCTTTGGCATTTTTGAGCTTTGAACTTTGAGCAGGATATTTAGATCGCGGGCAATATTCTGACGCAAAGGTACGTCCGGTTATGCGATAATGTCAGGAGGTATTATAATTAATAATTGCGGCGTGCCATCTCCCGCTGCCCTCATTAATGGGGGAACACGCAATCACCTTTGACATTATTCATTCGTTCGTTGCATTTTCAATGGGTGAACGTCATCTGGCTCGACTTAACGACCTTTCGGGCTGCATTTTATTAACGGATTATATCGCATTCGGCGTCGGCCGATTACATCGACACCTTGTTATAGACTCTCCGGGGCGCTTCCGTCATTTTATTTGTCACCGAGTCGCGTGGGAAGTAATTTTGGATAGCATTATCGAAAAGCTGTCACAGTTTAGCCAATCGATCCGCCGCCCTCGTAACATTTAACGCTTCCCCGCGCCATCGAGGCAACGAAAGCTTTCCAATTGACCCAGAGCCGAACGAAAATATCCAGTCGGCGGGTTAATTCTGAGGCGGATCGACTTTTAAATTCCGTCGCTCGCATTCCGTTTACCCCGGGAGACTGAGTGCGGTTTCATTGCTCGGACTATAAAAGTCATATACATGATTTCTACCGCCGTTACACCGGGAACGCTTACCTCGCGCTGACGCACACCAGGCTCTCTCGCGATGCACCTGTACACGTTAAATTGCCTCAATGATTCATGTCAAACATTCCCTCCATCGACCGTAATACGAGAAAGAAGACAGGGGTAAAAACTGTAACAGGCTACATTTTTCATTCCATTCCGCGCTAACCGCTCAACGTCACTTCCCTCACAATCGAACAACAGTCAATACCCTTCTCACATCATTCCTCGACCTCAACCCTCGCAAGAATACACCCTATCGAAATCCGACGACTAAAAAGGAAAGTTACCTTTATCCAATCATCACCCCCGTTACGTCTCAACGAGTATACAAATACGACTCCTGTTCAAAGACTACCAGAATTGACCAGATAACTCGCTAGCTCCGTACATGTCACGACATTTTTAAAAAATCCACGATAAATCTACCGGCGTCAAATCTTGACTCGGCGAGTCGGCTTGACGAGCTGCTCTGCCGTTAGAAGCTATAGTGAGATAGATTGGGGATTGCGGCGGGCCATTTACTCCCGTTAACGCGATATGACCAGGACGTGCGCCCTGTGGCGAGTTCGCGCTGCACGCGTGCGGAAGGGCGTGCGGCAGGGCGTGCGGCAGGGCGCGGCGAGCCGGACAAGGACGCGAGGCCCGCTCGCGCGATGTAGGCGCAAACGTTCGCGACCGGAAGCGAAACGGGCTTAAGCGCCGGTTAAGTGGGCCTCACTTGATCGAGGGATTAAATCGTTCGCACCTGCGATTATGTCATGTATCATTTCTCTTTACACGCCGCGCCCGGCGCGAGCCCTTTGTCAATTACGCGGCCCGATTCGCTCAACGACCGGCGTTCGAACCGAAACGAACGCCGCCGACCGACTCGGTTTTGCTTGATTAGACTCTTCGATCCAGCAAACTTTCAGCGCACTCAGTCGACTTCGCTGCGATCGAGCCGCGTTCGCGATTATTGTTCTGATACGTCACGGGCTTCGCTCCCGGTTTGGCAGCGTCGCGGATACGGGTCATTGAACTTTTTACCACGGGCGCTGGCTATCGGGCTACAATTATTATTATTTTTTGCTTAAAAGAACCGAAAGCCACCACGGTGACAGGCACCTATTTTCGGCACATCGGCCGTTATAACGACCCGTCGGATGAGTGGATAGTTTTCGGTGAAGAAAATTGATGGAACGCTGCCCGGCATCGTGAGCTTCGCGATTGTTCTTTCCCGCCGGACTGCGGCGGAATCTTCGTCAATTTACGGATTAACTTCGGACCCCTTCTCCCTACTTCGTTCTCAAAGCCCACCCGGTTCCCGCAAGTTCGCTTCCTTACGATTTCGCACGAAGTCAGCGTTTCCCCGACTGAGAACTCTGAAAGAGGTGGAAGGATGAACGGTGCGGAATGACGGGAGGAAGTCGCGGGGAGGGTCGGCCGAGGGGGGCTGAGGGGGCCTGGGAGCAGGTTAAAGGATCTCAAGGGTCTTTAAGGGTTGGAACGAGTTAATCGTCCGGCCGGAAACGCGCTGAAAGCGCGTTAAGACTCTCACAGGGATTCGCTCTTTGCCCATCAGTGTTTTCGTTCCAGCGTGAGATCGTCTTCCAGCGGGGAGCGGTGCCTTTTTTAATCCGCTAATTACTTTTCTCTTTTTTCCTTAACGGCATTAACAGCTCAAAAGTCGCTTCCGTCGAGAGAGCGAGCCGAGCGAGACAGAGGTGGAACTCCGCGTATTAACCGGCTGAAAAGGGTATATATTGAATTTCATCAACTACAACTTCTGATTATCAGCACACCCCCCATCCATCCTCCTCTGCCTCGCACTCCAGCAACTCTCATCGCAGAGCGAGACTTACGTTCCGACAAACGAATTTGCCGGGGCTGTATTAAAATTCATTAATTCCTACCGATACAATTTTCCTCGGAAGGCATGCCTTGCATCCGGGCAAATTAATTAGCTCGAAGCCCACAGAGAAACCGCGTCGTCTTACGTGATTGTTCCACCGAACATCCGCATTCGGATAATCAGATTCACGTGCGGCGCCGTTACGTAAGCGACATCCGTTACCGACGCTCAGCAGTTTCGCAGCACGTTCCGCGCGAATTGTGCGCACGGTGGGCACGGATTTCGGCTTCTCTCGCAAAAGAGGCGAAACACTCGCGAATCGTGTACTCCCAGTTCAAGCACCGCGATCTATGTAGAGCGATACGGCCTTAAGCCAGCAGTTTACAGCGCTAAGGAGCTTTCCCTTATTCCTTATTATATCGCGGTTGGCAGGAGGCGGCAATGGCGGCGGTAGCAGCGGCGGCGGCGTCGTCTTTCGAGAATGGCGAAGGCGGGCGGAACGGGCGAAATCTTAATGCCCGAGCTGCGGTTTCCTCGCTCCCGTACGATAGGCTTAATGCGGATTTATAACGGCCGATAAGAGGATGCCTTTCTGCGTCCCGCGACCGCCGAACGATACTTACCGCTCCCTTACCGCCCGCTCGCTTTTTTAACGACGCCTTATTGTTGCGACAGATGCTGGACGTCAAGGACGGTGGAAGAGGGGTGTTCGTCTGCAGCAGCCCGGGTCCTGACCCTTATACGTCGCAGGAGCTGTATAATCCTGTCTACGAGGAACTCAGTAACGGTGAGTAATCGTTATGAACCTGCTGTACTGGCATTTACTTCGAAACATCGTATAATCATTTGAATACAGTTAAAGATTGAAGATTGATTAAAGACATCGGTGGGATTTTCGATGAAGGAATAAGCATAGCCGAATAAAACGGTCAAAAGTGCCTTATACCGATTGATATTTTGATCTAATCATTCGATAGCTTGTAAAAAATGAAGCATTTGTGTGAATTTTCAGCTTTGCATCGAATGGTTCATTGGAAATTTCAATCGGTTTAGGAGCACTTTTCACCATCTTATTCGGCTATGCCCGTTGGGCAGATTTATCGTTGTTGTGGGCCGTGCGATGTTGAACGACCTCGCGCATATCCTTAAAGCACACGCAAATTACACGCTCTCCTTCTAGACGAGACTCGCCTCTGAGGATGTTGGGGAGTAGCGTGCGATACTCGGGGTCGAACGGACTCAGGGAAGAACGTAGGTACGGCCAGGCGAGCGTAAATGCTTGGGAACGAATGTGTCAGTACGCCCGTCCGTCTGTCAGTTGGCTTGCCAGGACTAACATACGCGATTGAGTTGAACCGGACTGAACTTTGTTGGCTAACTCACGAGCTTGCAGGCCCTGTCCCCCCGCCCCCGCCCGCGTCGTCCGCCGATTCTTCTTCTTTCTCCTCCTCGTTCGTCTTGTTTTTCTCCCCGTCCGCAGTTCTCTTCCCCTTTCTCGCCAAGGCTCATGCTTCCGTAGCATCGTGTACACCCACTCCTCTCCCTGCCGTCACGTCCTTTGACAGAGGAGGGAGATAAGCGTGACACGACCTCTGACTTATACTTCCCATTAGCCGGACGGCTAATTAGCATGGTGATGAGGCTTTCGACGTTTGACGAGGAAGCGGTAATCGAATATACACGCCGCAGTACCTGCATTAGTCCTAACCGTCCGACGATGCACGCACGTTCCACCTAGCGTTCACCGTACCGTTTCGCGTACCTTTCCGCGTACCGTTCGACGTTGCGCACAGCTCTGCCGACAGGTATATTCGTCCTGGGCTGACGTCACGGCGGGGTGGTCTTCTCCTCCGCCGCGAGAGAGCCTGCGCGCCTCTACGATAAAGGATGCCCGGGCGAAAATTTTATGCCCCGTACCTCGGACTAATTAAGCCGCTGCCATTTAATCACTCGTAACACGTCGATAGATTAACCGCTTCCCTACTAATGACCGTTGTACTCCGCCGTATGAAACGGCTTTCGCTTTGTGCCAGGACGTTACGCTGCTCGTCCAATTACGACTGACGATTCTACGCGTCGATCTCGAAGTGGCCGCGATACGCATTGAGAGAAAGAGAGAGAGAGAGAGAGAGAGAGAGAGAGAGAGAGAGAGAGAAGGGGGAGAGAAGGCCCAACGCGTTTTCATCCGAGCTCGTTGTCGATCTCCATTTACGTCCATTGTGCCTCCCTCCGAACGCGTTATTAGCCCATTAAATTAGCGGCGCGAATTAATTGGAACGCTCCCGGTGACGTAAGTGATTATTAATTACGCCGTTAGCCTCCCCGGTTGACATTAATCGTGGGCTAAACGTCGATTCGGAAAGGCACGGAGTAGGCTCGCGAACGATACATTCTGTCCGACCGATACTTAAAGCCCTCATACTTTAGAGTCACCTGTGACGTTCTCGGCGACGGCTTCGGGAAGCATAAAAGTACTTACGAGCCGACGTCGGAGATGCGATTGTTCGTTGACCTGTGCGAATACGCGTATACGCTGAAATCGTCTCCGGATTTGAAAACGGGATTTCCCCGTGACTGACTTCGCGGAGGGTGGTCCTTGCCGCCCGTCCAACCCCGCGCCCCCCTCTCGGCCTCGGACGAGCAAGCGAGCAGGAATGATATTCAGAGAGGATACCCTCAATGAGGGCAAAGTACACCTCGAAAGATTTAAGTTTAGCAAAATCGTCTTCCACGAGAATATTCCGCGGCTATGTATCCACCTCTTTGTCTCAGGGCTGATATATATCGTGGCCCCGTACATTCTCCCCCGACTGATATATCTCTCCGGCATTTACCGCGGATAAAACGTTGCTCCGCTCCTTTTTCCGAGCCCGAGCGAGCGTGGAAATCGTTCCCGCCGCGAGTATTCATAATACGCTCGCCCGTCGGTTTTCCGTTAACCGTTAACGCGATTCCTCGCGATCCCTCGGTGAACGGCGCGTACCGAAGGTGTAATCTCGCTTCGGTAACAGTGTCGGGGAAGAAAAGTTTGAGAACGAGATCGGGGACGGAAGGATCGGGCGGTATTTCGCCGCGGATGACCGGCTGAAGGTGAGGGATATCTCGGGAGGTTTAACCGCTGTCAGAGAAGGAACTTAATCTCGAGTGGAGTCGGTTGATTGCGTTTCCGCCGATGTCGGATGACAGTTCGCCGCTCGCCGGACCCAAGCTCGCGATTTAACCGCTTACAGCGAATCAGGACGTTTCTTTACATCCCACTCACCCGCCGTGATTCTAATAACGTTTGACCTTTCCCGAATCCTGCCAGCGCGGCTCTAGTCGCTGGCTCTTCCCGTCGTCATTTAATTGGGTGTCATTCGTTCCTGGGCCAGTGGTTCATTCTGCGAAGGATATGTTTGAAGTTGGGAGGCGTTTGTTGCAAACTGACGTCTAGGGTGTCAATTAAGTGCGAAGGTTTTAGCTGCGGGTTAGTGTTTGGAAAGAGGTTAACGACCGGATTCTCCGCCTAACCGCTGGATTGTTACGCTTTTTCTCCTGAATAGTGCGGCATTTTTAATGAGTCGTAGTATGTTCGCGTACCCGATGCGTGGCGCATCGGTGTCGTTAGCGACGAACAATGCCGAGGCGAGTTAACGACTGCTCGGATTTCGACAGACAGATAGATGTAGCGGAACCCCGCGGAAATAATGACGCAACGATACGGTAAAAGTTTCGGAGTACGGTCGCCTGTACTGGGGAACATTTCGGGCCCGCCCAACCAGTGCCGATCATTCCTATTGTTTAACGCTGACATCGGGATATAAATATTGTTCGCCCGCCCGCCTTGTTTTTCCCTTTAACACCTAACAATGACAGCACGCGCATTCGGTGCCCCGCCAATGGGCAGCCGAAACTTTCCATTAAAGAGTGCGTCCATTAAAAGCGATTTTGAGTTTCACGTCGGAACGCTTTTGCCAACAGAGTATACGGCCGAATGGTACGGCCGATGACGATCGACTAATACCGCTTGCGATGTGAAAAAGTGAATTAATTGTAACGCAACGGTAAGAATTCGTTCGCAGCTACCCTTTGAATCGCGCCGTCAGAAAATGTACAGAAAAAATAACTTCGATTCCTATGTACCGGTACCGCTATGTCCAATCGGAATTTGGCGAAAAATCCGTTACCGTTCTACTTGCAAAAATCGTATTCCATCCCTCGAATTCCATACTCCGCTGGCATTGTGTCCGCGGTACATAAATTTCGCATTTTCCCCGCCAATGTATAATGCAAGGACGGGGAGGGCGCGTGGTCCGAAAAGGGTCCGCGAAGGGATTCTTACCATTAAATCGGAATCGTACATAAAAGAGGAGCGCGGCAAAGCGGCTGGTACGGTATACTAAGGAGGGCATCCGGTTCTCGTATTCGCAGGGGACCACCCGGAAACGGACGAGGAGAGCGAGCTGAACGCTCGCAACCGTCTCCATCATCATCACCGTCATCATCATCGGCAGTCGACGTCGAAGCCGGCGAGCGAGGACGAGTTCGCGGAGGACGAGCTGTCGGTCGGCGAGCCCTCCGAGGCGAGGATGCTGACCTCGGGCGGCCCTACCTGGGGAACGTGTCCGGCAGGTGGCAGGCCACCGCGGGAGAGACGCGGGAGGAGCCCCAGGAGTCTCGACCGACGCAGGAGAGACAAGAATCACGACGTCGGCGAATTTCACGAGGGTATGCTGCTCGACGCCCTGCTGCAGCTCTATCCCAGTGTGGCAGGTACGAAAAAGTTATGAGCTCTTTCCCTCCCTCTCCCTGTCCCTCCTGCGGAGTCGTTAATCATCAAGATAGGCCGCGAGTCGATTTTGGCTCGGCCTGCCCTCACGGTCTAATATTTTTTGCGAACCCGAAATCGCGGCCCGTGCGAGTTGTTCAGGGATGCGGGATGATGTATTGGTGATCTCAATATGATGGTTTTTCTCTTGGCCTCACTTTATAAACACGGTGACTCGCCGCTACGATGATCGAGGGATTACAAGGGTGTTTACGATAGTCTCACAGATTCGCGGAAAGCACTTAGCCCTTGCTTCCGGGTGCAGAAAGTTTCAATGTTAGATCGCAAATTCGCAGCGTTATAAACGGACGTAGGCGAACTGCAATAGTCTCCCGAACATAACGGCAAGGAACTATCAGCGCGAGTCACTGAGCAACGTACACGAGCGTAACACCCTACATAACGACACGCGTTACGTGGAACGGTAAATATAGGGTCTCCGATATTGCGAAACTTTCGTCGCCTGTATATTTCCGTGACCGGCAGAACTTTGCATTCGCAGTGCACCTTGAGATCGCCGGGGAAGATTGCGGGGAGAGTAGTCGTCGTCGTAGAGACTGAGAATTATCCGATCTACTCGCGACCCACGAAGCAGAGTCCCCCCAACCGTTTCCCGTATCGTCGCGCCCGAGCGTCGAAGACGAAAGATCTAACTCTGTTAACGTTGTGTTCGCAGGCGTGGCCGGAGCCCGAACGAACGGTAGTCAACGACAACAGTCCGTCCCGTCGGTAGCGCACAGGTTACCGTATTTCGTGCCGCCGATGCCAGCCGCCCAGGCCCTCAGGGTCGAGGAGAATCCTTACGAGAGCGTGCCAGTCCTGGGCCCTCTACACCACTACTCGAGCCAGAGCAGGTGTAACAAGGACAGATCACGGAAGTCGAACGACAAGTACAAGTACGCCGGCGGCGGCGGACAGTACTCGGCCGACTATTACAGTCTTCAAGGCCAGGACTCGACGCCCGTCTACACGCAGGTAGGCGGCGAGTACTCGGACACGTACTCGCAGCCGACCGATCGACTGTACACCGAGGGCAAGTACACGCAGCCGGTGTACTACGCGCCGCGGGACGATCAGATGTCGACCGGCAGACTCTATCAAGGACAGCCCGACAGCAGCTTCGGCAGCGACAGCGGATACAGCCATCACACGTCAGGCACCACGGGCACGACCGGCACGCGGGGCAGCAACTCAAGGACGAATCACAGGAAGGACAAGCACCGGAACTCGCATCATTCCCATCACTCGGCGGACTACATCGTGTCCTAATGGGCTGTCACGAATTCCCTGGCTCGATGCTGAGCCAGGTCAGGCCGAGAGAGAGAGAGAGAGAGAGAGACTCGAGGGCGACGTTCCGATGGTCGCATACCTTCGTCGGGACGAAGACGGGGCTCGACGTGGAGTTCGCGGGGGGATGGGAAATTGATGGCGGGTTTTTATTTTTTTACACGAGCTAAAGGACGTTCTTCGTCTCGAAGTGCAGGGCGTCTGGACGGGGGAGTCCGAAGGTGCTGAGGTTTCGGAGCGTGAGCAAGACACGGTGAATGGCAAAATTTGGAGCAATAGCGAGGCGTGTCAATTTGGAGAGCGTTCGGGTCGAGCGGGAGGGATCGAAACAACGGCTTGAAGGCGATGGCGAGAGGAAGAGAGGGAAATAGAGAAACGAAACAGTGATCTCTTAGTGATTTAGCTGATACGCAAGACTATTTAACAAATTATTTGTAATCCAATGAGACTCAGGCTGGTACCAAAGGACGCTAACATGTACTTGGAATTTTTAGTCTATTCCTAATTTGTAATTAGTAACGTAGGCGCTCTTATAATCGCGATGATCTTACAAAGTCGACCCTGAAGTGTTCGATGCGAGGCGCGCGCGACTACGCGATGGGGTGGAAATTTTCTAACATACCGGGCAGCTATATCAGTGTGTACGTCGCATCGCGGGGACCGAGCCGTGCTAATCCCAAGCGTAATAGAGTCAATTCCGCACACTACGTAGGAAACGATTGTAACCTTAACAGACTAGCCAACAAATCGAGAACAATACAAATCGAACGATCCACTGCCAGATAATCATCCTATACTACTTACTACGTCCTACGATTAATAAGCGTCACTTGTAAGCTGGGAAGAGATAGAGAAAAATGAAAATGACAAAAAAATAGGGGGAAGGAAGGAACACGTTTCGTGATGATCCGTAGGAAAGCACACCCTGCGCATAAGACATTCCGCGAATCCCGGCTCATCGAAAGCATCCTCGCGCTCGACAAAGGACTCGCTGAAAGAAAAGAAACGGCGCGCTAGAGGGAAACTCGACCAACCTACTGACGAATCGTCGTCGGCGTCCTTTTTTTTCGGCCGCGCATACGCTTCCAGCGCGCAGCGACGCGACGGAGAGGATTGAAAGAAATAGAGGGGAAGAAAGCACTTCCCAGATTTCGAGCGAGGGCATCCAGCGTTAGAGGGGTACATACGTAGACGCGTTGTAAGGTGCTGGCGTACAGCAGCCGGGGAGTCCGACGAAAATAGCGTCGCGGCGACGGTCCGAGTCACTGATATTTCGTCGGTGGCACGTTCCTGCCTTATGAAAATATGCAAGCGCGCATCGCTAAGGTGCAGTATCAATAAACTGGCAGGTCCGCGCTGCACAAAGGGCGATCGCGGGGTGCTACCGGGGGAGCGGCGAGGGTGGGTCTTTTATTTTTGTAATCTCGAAGAGCGCACGAACGTGCCAGAGGGTAGGCGGCGTGTTCGAGGTACGAGCTGGGACATAGGGTGGCGCGCGGGAAAAAAAGGAGAGGTGGCCTGGCTGGTCGAGTGAGCTAAGGAAGCGGCGTGAGGGGAGGAGGGAATGGGGTTGGGAAAGGGAAAGAGATGGCGAAAGGATGTATAAAGGGAGAAAGGAAGAGAGAGGGTAGGGCTTTCGCGGGAGCTTTATTTCGCGAACGGAACACACCTATACATATAGAAGTATAAATACACACACGGTATTCTACCCCCGATGGAGCTTTCTCTCGGTTGTCCTACATTCGTAAAGCTCCTTGGAAAAAGGGTTTGTCCAACGCACACGGTAAGCAACGGCTCGGCGCGCATAACCGATATTCGGCTACTATTTTCATTCCGCAAGCTGGGTGGACAATAACCGGATCATTTTCAATTCGAAACGATACGTTTGGCTAAGAGCACGAATCGACTTTCTGAGCAATGGGACTCGAACGAGGCGGGAGAGCGAGGGGGTGGGAGGGGTGGGACATGGGGTGGGTAGGAGTAAACAATAGTGAGAACCGTTACACGTATGTACTCGCAGGGAAGCGGAGAGCGAGTTGGGAGCTTCGAGAATCGTCATCGATCGAGAGCGTCGACATCGCGAACACGTTTTTCTAGCCATCAGATTGTTATTAAACGGTAGTCGCGCGTTCACAACTTGCAGAGAGTCCCGGTTAGGCTGCGAGGTTAGACCAAGGTGATGGGGAATATATTATTAAAGAAAGCGAAGAGAGTGTTCGTACTAGACTGTACAGGCCCGCGCTAGTACACGTATAAATAACGCTATACCTATACATATAGTACATGTAAGAAAGTATATAATAGTCGCGCGCGCGCGCGTATGGGAATGGATGCGAGGATGGGAAACGGGTAAGATTGCGGTGGATGGAGCGGTAGTGACGGAGGAATGCGCGCGTAGGGGAGGTGTCCCGTGTAAATAGACAGAGGGGAGAGATGCAAAGCGGATGTCGAGAAGCGCGAAGAGCCTAGTCTCTCCTATGTAGCATAGCTGTACCATATCGTTATCGAGACATGTTTGAGTGCGCGTGTGTGGAGACGCGCGTCCGCGCAGCTGCGAGGTCGAGAATCATTAAATTTAATATATACACACACACACACATATATATAAATATATATATATAATTTTTAAATTATTTGTATCGAGGAAGAATAAAACGGGAACGCGCGGTGTATAGCGCCGGAGCAAACGTCGGCAAGGAAAAACAAATAATTCGTTAATGCGAGCGAACTGATCCGTTTCGTGGGGCGAAATGAAAATTGAAAAAAAAAAATGGGAGAAAAAAATCGCGAATCAGGCGAAGCGACGGAAGCTGATACCGTCGGATTTTCGAACGACGCCTCCATCACGCTACTCGAACACTGTACACTCTCTTTTTAGACGCATGTAGAGCGAATACCTCACGAGTAAAAAAAAAACGAAGAAGAAGGAACACAATGAAGGAAAGATCACTCTGTTGTAAATATAATTTTATATGTATGACCCGCCGTGGCTGGGGGTGTATGATGTGTGGATGTATGCGTGCGCGTATGTTGCGTAGGTTACGTAGTAACACACACCGCGGGGACACGCGCGCTCGTCAATCTTTCTCCGGTTCATCTGCATTGTCTAGCAAGCGGTGCGCGCGATGTAATATTCATGTTACGAGTATCACTGTTCCTTCGAGCATTACCAGCCGACGCTTCCGACGATTGAGTCCTGAGAACGCGCCGATCGATTCGCGTCCTGCCGCATGTCGTAACGGCCGACGAGCTTGTAATTTGCGTCGCTCACGGCGTCGTTGCTTCGGCGTCGGTGAATTTATTATTTTTTTATTTTTTTTTTATTTTTTTTTTTTTTTCGAACCAGCCAGCGTACGGTTTCGGTTGCAGAGTCGCGCGGTGATTCCTTCCGATTTTCGTCAAATT